>JAPVLO010000064.1:3026071-4397143 GCA_027257055.1 Cephalopachus bancanus | reverse complement strand
CCACTCTTGGGCCCGGCCACATACTGAGCCAGGGCCAGGAGCTAGGCAGAGTCTCAGGGGCCAGAGTCTCACGTATTGAGCAGGGGTGGCAGGCTGGCCAGGGAGGAGGTGTGCATGGGCCGCCTCACCCTGCCCTGGTTGCCAGGTGGGCCCCAGGAGCTCTGTGCTCCAAGAGACACATCCGGGGCTGTCATCGATTTCCAAAGGACCTTTTCTCCTTTCGGTGACACTGCTGAGAAGGACAATTCATAGTCTGACATGGGCATCTCCGGAAAACCGTAGAGTCAGGAGCTGGCAACAGATCTGCCATTCACAGCTTGCTCCGCACAGCCCCGTGGGGGCCCCACGCCCACCCTGCCCGCTTCGCAGGCTCCAGACCAGCAGAAAAGGGGTGGCACGGTGCCCTCGGCTAATGGGAGAAGGCAGTGGTTACAGAGGCGCCCATGGCTCTCAGCCTGGTGCTCACCAGTGTCACTGCACCCTACAGTTTAAGTGGTGGGTTGTGTCATGGTTTCTTTATCCTCACGGTGGTGTTACAGGGGCACAAGTGCTCGGGTCACACGGCAGTGGAGGGTGTCTCAGCCAGGGGAGCCCGGGGTGCCCCTGAGGTGACAAAGCCTGCACGGGGACTGTGGCCTGTGTGGGCACCGTGGGGCCCAGGGAGAGCCACAGCAGGAGGGACAGTCCACCTCATTCTGCAGAGACGCGATCGTTAGGCGACTCAGTGGGACGTGGTGGGCAGGACAGTCATCTGGACAGCTGCGTCGACGCCGCTTCTTGAAGATGGAGTGGGCAGAAGGCTCGGGGCAGAGGCTGGGGGCGGTGGCAGTTGAGGAGGGGTCTGCAGTTGTGTCCCGGGGAGGGAAGACAGGGGTGAGTCCGCGCAGGAATACAGTTTGCAGAAACGTGAAATGTTAAATTAAACCACTGACCCTCATCAGCGATTGGTGCCTCACTGACTGGTCCTCCTCTGTGATCACTGCTCCAGTGACTGGAACTCCTCTGTGATCGTCTGAGCCTTGCCGAGGGGCAGCTCCCATCGGCCCTCTTTTCCCAGGACGGCTGCCCTGGCCCCTTTGGTGCGTGCAGTGCTGCTGGCAGCCCAGCCCCTTTGCCACAGTGACTTGGGGCCCGAGAGTGGTGGGGGGCGGGTGTGGAGTGGACGTAGACCCACTCGGCCCCTGCTTCCTCCCGAGGCCAGCTCTGGCCGCGTGTTTGTCCCCCGTGTTTATGAGCACTCGATTTGTACTCAAGTTGCAGGGACAGAAAAATGGATGCTGATGGGAGAAATATGACTCTCTCAACTGCAGCATGCCTGGCAAAGCTCATAAACGCTGGGTATCCTCATTTAAACCCGGAAATCAATAGTTTCCATGGCAACCGCTCACCTTCCCACCTTTCTGGCTGGGGCTCAGGGACTCTGGAAGTTACCATGTCTCAGGGACTCAGGGAATCACTTGTTTACTGACAGCCTGCAGGACCCCCGGACGTGGTGGCTGGCATGCCACACCAGGGATCTGGGTGGCATGTCTGGGGCTGGTGCACCCCGACACCCACTAAGTGTCTTCCTTCCCACCCCATGTCTGCCCACCTCCTGCTTGCCCAAGGACTCTCAGAGCATTGTGGGCTCTGCCGGGCAGAAGGGTCTTTGAAGACAGGGTTGGGGGGTGGTTGGCAGAATAATCCACATCCTAATCCTGGAACCTGTGGCTGTGCTAGGCTACCTGGCAGAGGAGGATTCAGGTTGCAGGCTGAATCAAGGTTGTGACCAACTGACTTTAAGGGGGAGATTGTCCTGGATTTCCCAGGAGAGCACAGGGGTTCTTAAAGGTGGAAGTGGGAAGAGGAGGGAGGGTCAGAGTGGGAGAAGTGAGACTTGACGGGTTATTGCTGGCTTTGAGGATGGAGGAAGGGGCCAAAAGCCAAGGAATGAGGCAGCCTCTAGACGCTGGAGGAGGTCAGGAAGATTCTCCCCTGGAGCCAGAAGGAATATAGCCCGATGACATCTTGATCTTAACGCTGAGACGTGCATCGGACTCCTAACCGTAAGATGGCAACTTTGTGTTATTTTAAGAAGAGAGAAATGAGCCCAAAGATGGCCTCTGGAGTCCCTTCTGGAGCTGGCCTTTCCTTTCCCGGGCAGGCTTGCTGCTGGTGCAAGGCCCAAGCCACAGGGTGGGGCCCTGCCCAGGAAGGCGTGGGTGCCTTTTCCTCTCTGCTGCCCCAGCTGATGAGGAACAAGACCTCTGCTTGCTCAGACACACCAGGCCTCACATGGCCCCGGGGCCTGTGTGGAAAGCGTCCACGATGCAGAGCTGCCCGTGGCCCTGGGCACAGCACAGGACGGCCAGGCCAATTGCAGACAGGACCTGGGCAGTGTCCCTCTCCAAGACCCCTGCTCTGGCCAACACTCCCCAGATGACCTCGCTGATGGCCCTCAGCACAGACGCGGACACGGTTACCTTAAAAGACAAAGCTGCAGCCCATTGTCTCTGCACTTGTTTATTTTTTGTTAACAGTTTATTGTGTGTCATAGCTCTTAGTTTCACGTTACAATTCCATGTTTTGTCAAAGTCTTTCGCAATTCTCATTTTGGTAAAATAAATAGAGATAAATGAACCTTTAGGTCAGTGCTCTCTTGAGCCTCGTCTAACTTCATGATTGAATTTTCGCATCAGACCTGTGAAGTCACAGCCCATGGTGGGCAGCATGTGGTGCCCACGATGGGCAGGTTCCAGAATGGGGATGGGGAGGGATGGGAGCGTCTCGCCCCCTCTGGGGCCATCTGAACTTTTCCAGGTAGTGATTTTGTCTCAACACAAACAGAAACACATGTTAGGTCAGAATCGAGCTGAGCCACTGAGCCAGCTATGGTGGGTCAGAAGCTCTCAGTGGCTGTGGGGGAGCTCAGCTTCTGGAAGGTTCTAGCACGTCGCCATCTGGAGGGCCCTGCAGAGCTGAGTGAGGCTGAGGTTGTGGGATGGGAGGGCTGGGACATTCTTTGGCCTTCCTGACCCCCGGCTGCTCCCTCACCCATCGTGGGGCTGGGATCTCGTGCCGGAACCGTCTTTTGGTGGAGCACACATTTCCTAGGGGGGCAGCAACGCCACCTCCATCCTGCTTGTCAAGCCCCGTCCAGCCCCAGTACAGATTCTGGGTTGGCCCAAGGCCAAGTGCAGTCAGGCAGGGCTCCATCCACCCAGAAGACGCTCTTAGCCAAAGAATCATCATCCACAGTGCGAGGGAGTCTCAACTCTCCTTCACACGCTTACTCGCATCCCACTATTGTTGGCTTTTGATTGGCAGAATTAAGCTACCTCACTCTATCTCTGAATAATCCTGATTCCCAAGGAAAATGGAAACAAACGCTTTTCAAAATATCATCATTAGGTTGTGTTCTGTCTGGTGCAATTGCTCACACGTGCTCTGTGGTCCTTCCTGGGGTTAGATTGTCCGCCTGGCTCCCCGTCTTGCATGTGCATGGTTGCCCACATGCACGTGCTGACACACGCTGAAGCAATCACCGAGGAATCCTCTGCGTTGCAGAGCACAGGACATGGGCTGCAGCCACACCGGCGTGTGAGACAAGGGGCCGGAGATGGGTTGGCGTCTACCCAGAGCCCCTCGGGGTCTGGCGGTGCCTCCACATTGTGTGATGAGCGTGCGGGCACAGGGGCACAGGCAGGGAGAGTGGGAAGAGCAGCACTTCAGGGGGAAATGAGCCTGTGGCTTAGGCAGCGGCTAAATCACCAAGGACCTGCCTCGTCTGTCCAAAGCCACAGAGCCCCCTCCTGCTACCGGGCTCTGGAGAGAGGGGCCAAAATAGGAACCCAAAGACCTAGTGGTGGGGTGAGGGATGCTGGGACGGAGGGGGGCCGTGAGGGAGGGCGAGCCTGCCCCTCTCACACTGCAGTGATGTAGCCAGTGGATGAGGACGGCCTGGCCGGGCAGCCCTGAGGGACTCCAGGAGGCGCTGGGCTCTGGGCTGCTTCCTCCATGCCTGGCGGCTGCGGGGACATCTCCATTCTCTTCCCTGGTTCTTGAATTTCCAGTGTCTTCCAACTTGCTTGGAAACGTCCCCTGCCTGCGTCACTCACTGCAAGGACAGTAGGCCTGGCGGGGCAGCACCTCTCGCTTGCTCTTGGCCGGAAGGGGATGGCCTCCAGGGGACCATGTGACCCCAGCACCTGCCTCTCCGCCAGGGCTGTGCCTGGGAGCTTTTCGGCAGCGAATGTTCTGATTACATGGAAAATAAAATGAGTGTGTTTGCTCTTTAAAAATCTCAGAATAAAACAGAACAGGAGAAGGACCGTGAGGCATGTGGCCATGGGATTGGTGCCTGGACACTGGTGCGAGAAGCCACCGTCCACTCAAGCTGCCCTCCCTGACTTTCTAGACATTACAGTGAAGACATAAAAAGCAAGCGGAAGGCCCTCCTGCAGCCGTCACCAGCTCCAGCGGGAGCAGCATTCAGCTGCTCCACATGGCAGTTCACTATGTACAGCAGGCTGTGGCCTGGCGGGCTGGGGGCGCCGCTATCTGACGCGCTTCTCCACCGAGTACACAGAGATGTAGTAGTCGTTGCTTCCCACTGCCAGATGAGGCTGCCGAGAGAAAGCAGAGGATGGTGAGCAGGCTCGGGTGCGAGCAGGGACCAGGGAGAGGTGCGGGCCCTTCTGTGCCCATCAACTCTACCCTGGGCTCATCACTCCACTGGCACTCAGGCCCAGGCACGACGGCCGGTAACTGCCAGCTTTTAGCAGGGATGCCGCATCATCCTACTCGTTACAGGGGATCTGCATACTACCCAGAGTGCCCCGCATTTTTCTTTTCAGGGACGCCCCACGGGGACATTCTGGGAATCTAGTGTCATGTGTTTTGGTAGAGCTGCATGCGGGGCTCCCGTGGAGCTGCACGCTGCAGAAGGCAGGCTGGCAGAATCCTAATCTAAAACACAACGGCCCCAAGCATGCAGAGAGACTGTGGTGAGGGCCAGGTGAGGCACACGGGCATGGGCTGCTCCCTCCTCACACACTTGAGCCCTTGACTGGGGGCACCTAGGGAAAGCCTTAGTGTAGTGGCCAAGGGATGCTGAGTAACAAGGAAGGTGGTTCCACTTCCCTTCCTGGAGATACTGGGTCCCAGGGCAAGTCATTCCCTCAGGCAGCGCCATGGACCCAACGGCAGTGTAGGGCGGCCATGACAGCATATTGCAGCTACCCACCCGTTCCCCTCTCTATCCCCCAAACTCCCTACTCCCCTGCCCCACGGAGGTACTGACCCAGTGTGGGTGGAAGGCCAGGCAGCTGATGGCCCCGACACGCTGCCCCATGAACCCGTCGTAGTACTTTATGTTGTTAATCAGCTCCCCGTTACCGTTGTAGATGGCAGTGAACTGATTCACGGAGCCACTGCGGAGGGAAGAGCTTATGGTGAGTCGAAGAAAGATGGGTCTTCCCAGAGGCCAAGACCCCAGGAAAGGGAGATGCAGGGCACGTGTGATCCTCTTGTTACCCCCATGCGAGGACTCAGGCTCCACTCACAGAGGAGCCTGCAGGGCCCTTGAGAGTTTGTTCTGGGAGGGAGGATGGCAGGGAAGAGGCCTTTTGTTTCTAGTGTGTGACAGTCTGTGCTCCAATAGGCACTGGGCACAGAAACATCAGCGCCTGCTGTTTGCATCAAGGCCCCCAAGGCTGGTGTACCACTGTGGCTCTGAGGGCCTCTGAGGAGGTCAGGCCTTCTGCTCAGAAGAGGGGCTGGGGGGAAGGCAGGCGGCACCTACCACGCGATCAGGTTGGCCTGGGGGTGGATGTCAAGGGCCGTCAGTCCCTTCACGATCTGAAGGACGTTCACAGACTCAGGCAAGCGTGGGTCGAAGACACGCACATCTCCATTGACACTGCCAAGAGAGGGTCACAGTGATGTTCCTGCCTGGAGCTTCTGGGAAGGTCCTGGTCTGGGGGATGGTGTCACTGGATGGAGTCACATGTGTTTGCACAGTGATCAAGGAAAAAATCGCCTGAACCCACACACACTTGCTCCCACTGGTCCCCATGGCTAATGTGCTCACCAAGCTCCTCCACAGCCAGGAAAAGGCCTGGATATGGTATCTCGGGGGTAGCTGCTGGGCCCTGCTGCAAGGCCTGTGTCCCCTAATCTGGAGAAACAGCCCGAAGCAGAGACTCAGGGGCAGATGTGAGCCACCTGTTTTGTCTCCAGCCACAGAGACAAGATTGCAACTGGGGCCTGAGGTCATGGAGACAGAACCTGGGCGGCAGGCATGTGGCCCATGGGGACCGGCCTTCTGAGGCTCTGTGGCCTCTCCCTTCCACTGCTGGTGGACGTCCGTCCCAAGAGTTATGTGTGATTTTTATGTCACAAACAAGGGGAAAAGAGCATCCCTTTGGAGGAATGGTGGCTTTTTGATAGTAAATTACATTCTGCTGTCCCTTTAATGGACAAATAAATACTCACTGCTCTCAGCACAGTATTTATTGAGGAGCAGAACTGGATTTACGTGCAGACACGGGCTGACAGAGGCAGTCCTGCACAGCAACATGCTGGCAGATGTGTATGGCCCCTCCGCCTCTGGCCGTCTGCCCTGTGGAAGCAGAGCCACCCACCCACCTCCCCCTGCACACGCTGTAGTTGCCAAGCCAAGGAAACTTCCCTGGCAGGGAGCAGCTGTGTCCCCACTGCCCCTCGTGCTGCGCCTTGACCTTTCTGGCCAGTCCTGGAGCAGAGCTAATTACTGCCCTGAAATGCCATTACTTCCCAGCTGTTTAAATACCAAGGACATATTTTAAATGGAGGGGAAAATAATGTTTTTACAGCAAATGTCTCATAAATATTCCATGCTCATTACCTCACGCTCATGATGCGGCCCTCGGGGTGCTTCTGGAGGTGGGCCTTCACCACCCAGGCTGTGTGCTCGCGGTAGGTCATGACGCGGCTGCCGGAAGAGACGGGGGGGGCGCGGTCAGGGCCAGGGCGTGGTACGTCTGGCACCTGCTCTTCTTCCCAACCCTTCAGGGCTTGGGGAACAGCCATGTGGTTTCCTTGGCTGCCCCATGCACGAGCGTGGCTCATTTTGAGTAGAGGGAAATGGAATGCTGACTGAAGACTGCCTAGGCCTGCTGCACCATGGGGCCTTATCTCTTCCCCATAACGTCCAAGTGCCTACGCTGGGACCTGCTCTAGCAGGGACCCTCCATGTCTTCCCTGGGCTGACTCAGGGCCACTATCAGGCTACCGGAGGACAGCCTGCACCATGCTAGAGCCACCCAGAGACACGGGGGATGGGCGGCCATCCTGACCTTCCCAGGCCCAGTCAGTCCTCAGCTCTGCTTCTCTCCAAATGTCTTCCAGTGTCGCTCGCACGTGAGAATCTCAACCCTAAAGCTGCTGGAGCTGAGGGACACAGGAACCTTCCTGGAACCACCACAGTGTGGTCCTTGGCCAAGGACACTTTGGAGCTGCTGGGTGTGTGTGCTGGGGTCACCGGTGGGGCTGGAGTGTGATGTTTCAGGAGCTCTTGAGGACTCTGTCCACACACCACACATAGCAAGCCTCGAGTCGTAGGTCTGGGATACCAGATCGGCTTGGAGGCTGCACACTCGGCCCAGGCCCACTGCAGCCTCAGAGCACACAGAGCCGGGCCTCAGCAGTGTTCTGGAATGGATGTTGAGCAATATCCCATCCCACTGATTTCAATCATTCAGCTAGCGCTTGCTGAACAAGCTGGCCGGCCCAGGGCCTGGGACCAGGAAAGAAAGTGAAATCTGGATCCAGCAAACTTGCAGTGACTCGACCTTTACCTTCTAGAAAGTGCCCCGGTCTGGCACCGGGGTAGGGGAAAGGAAGGGGGTAAAGAGGCTGAATTACCATTCGCTGAGCGCCATCCTCCTGTCGTAGACACGGATGGAGCCATCGCCGAGGCCAGCCACGATGAGGGAGCGGTGGGAGTCGCAGGACAGGCTTGTCACGCAGCTGTCTGCACCAGTGGGGATGTCCTAGGGCCCAAACACAGAGAGCCTGGTGACGACTATGGCATCACATGCCTGTTCGACTTCCTGCAACACTGGAGTTTATCTTGCAGCCTATGGGGGCCATGCCATCACCCACCAGGGCTGTGGGGCCTTTATTTCCACTCAGGGGGTGTCAAAGGCACAGAGAGCCTGAGATACACAGGGAAAGGTGGGGGCTGGCAGGGCAACCGAGTCACGCCCTGTCCCTCATTCCTCTGTGGGACAGCTGGCCGCACCTGTGCCCCCAGCGAGACAGAGCCTGCGAGCCCTGATCCCGGTGGCGGCCTGCAAATGCCTCTGCCAACAACTGGCTTTCAGTGCCAATTAAACTTTCCAAAAACATCTCCCTGTTTCCTAAAACGAAAGATGGAACATATTTTGGCAAGGAGGAATCCTTGCTAGCGTCCTCTCAAAACTTCTAATGAGGTGAGGGAAGTGTCTAGAAGGGGCTCTCCACCTCCCCGGGCGGCCGTAAACGCTGAGAAGGGCAGGAGTCATGACACCTGGCAGGAAGTACAGAGATAAAAAATGGGCCACGAGAGGGAAAAGTCCTTTCCAATCAGGAGAGGCCTTGCTGTGTACACAATGAGGAAGAAATCCTGGCAAATGGAAGAGGGGCTATACGTGAGGGGTGAAGGTGGCCATGCAGGCACTGCCATGCTCTGTACCTCTGTGAGAACAGCACAGCCTGAGGAGGCCTGGGGCCACAGGAAGCTGCTCTCTGGAGCAGTCACCAAGGCCTTCTACACTCCAGCTGGTCACTGGACCCTTGAGCATCCCCTGAGGGCTGTGTCTGGTATCCAGAAGAGTGCAAAACCCATCAGGCCATAGCTCCAGGCAGGTCTGGGGCCTCCCAGAAAGTGTAATTACAGTCGCCATTGTGGAATTTGAGGACAGGACAGAGGGGAGGCTGACCATGACAGAGAGGTCTGGGGCTGGTTCTCAGGCTGCTGCTCCCAGAAGACCCAGGCCTAGGCCCTACCTCTGCCTGGCTCGCTTCCCATCTCCCTCCTATGTCTGCCCTGGGAGCTGGTGCTGAAGCATCCCTCCTGATACCAAACCTCCCTCCTGACGCCAAACACACTTCCTGACCCCAAACAGCCTGTGCCTTACACATGGGTGGGGAAGGACAAGAGAGGCTGGAGACAGTCTCCACTCTGCACACCTCTCCCTGGGGACCTTTGAGGAAGTCCCTGGCCCTAGCACAACCCTGCAGTGTCTGCAGTCTCACCTGTGCTTCACACCAAACCAGCAGAGTTTGGTTTCTAGTCGGTGGCCTCCTGCTTGGGCCTCTAGCACTCTTCCAGGGTGTCTCAGGCAAAACCAATTTACTCCTCCCTCTTTTTGTTAAAACTAAAAACAACAAACACTTTAAGAAGCATACAGCCAAATAATTAATCATTCTAATTTAAAACATTTCACCCTGCTGATTTCTGAAATTGTCTAATTTGCACAGATGGGATATTTGAAAATAACTAGGATTAGCATAGGCTTAACTATACTGCAATGTGGGGTTAAGTGTCACAATGAACGTATATCCAGAGCTTTAGAACATCTGCGTCTCTCCCCAGAGTTGAGGCCTTATTTTAGACCATCCCTCCTCCCGAGACGAGATTCCATTGTATGCTCTGCCCTGTGAGCCACAGTTCTTGGCTTTCTGTGGCGAGGGTGGGATCTGTTTTGTGGAGGGGAGAGTGTGGGAGAACTTGGGCAAGGGATGAAGGGTGGGCTTTGAACATACTGCCCCAAAGGCTGCACAGGGACCAGGCACCATGGGGGCCCAGTGAGGTTACCTGCACCTTCATCTCGCGGTCTGTGTCCCAGATCCGGACAATGCGCACGTCCCCTGAGCTCATGAGGAGACCAGTCTCCTGCTCCCAGTCTACTACCATCCCGGCTCCTGGAGGGACAGAGGGGGACATAGTGTCAGCCGTAGGCCCTCAGGCAGGCTTGGGGAGCCTGTTCTGGGTGGACACTCTGCCGGTGGCTCCAAGGAGCATCTGTTACCACCTGAGCCCATCAGGTGAATCCCCACCTCCAACAAAAGCTTATACTGGGGTTCCCAGGGTACCCTGAGTCCAGGTCAGGGCAACAATCCAGAGCCTCCCCCAGAACGCTGCTAGACCCAAGGCCCCTGCTAGAGGAACAGTACAACTCCAGGTTTCTGTTTGAGACACCTGCCTTCCAGAACCCTGGGCACAGCTGACATGTCTGGGTGACTTGAGAACAGCTGTCACAACATGAAGACAAGTCCTTTTGTTGGCCACGTCAGAGTTGGGGGAACCCAATTCTTCTGGGGAAAAACAGGTGCTCTGCACGGACCTTGGGTCAGCTACTACAATAGCATTTCGCAGTGGGGTACTGACTACCAACAGTTAGGGGTGAACAATGGACGTATAAACAGAATGAGCCAAGGGTACTCCCTTTACATCTGGGATTGGATGGTAGCAGAGAACTTCAGCCTCACATAGGCCTCCATTTAAGACAAAGTTTAATTTCAAAAGTTGAAGGATAAACATTTAAAGAACACCAGAGTAATCCCTGTACCCACCACTCAGACCTAATAGTAGCTAAGATTGTGCTTTTTTTTGTTTTAGAAGTATAATTTTAGGCATGGCAAAAGCATCACCTGCCCTCTCTGCCCCAGAGGAGCTGTCCTGTGAGCTGAGAGTATCTCCTACGCGGAGCCACTGAAGCTTTCCCACAGATGCACATTCATAAACAATATAACTCACCTGCCATGTTTCAAAAGTTATTCAGTTTCAAGGTGGAGCCTATTTCTATTGATTTTCATTTTCCCTTTAATTTTTTTTTGGTATTTACAGATCTGCTTAATTCATTTAATCTTTTGTGTAATACTCCATTATATACTAACCCCATCATTTGAGCTTTTCCTGACTTTGTAAGCCACAGCACACTCAGTAACTTCATGTGTCCTGTGCACAATGAGAAGGAACGCAACTGCTGGTCCCACGTTCTGAACAACTCCAATTTCCTCAGGCAAGGCCCTATTGCTGGACGAGTGAGTGGGTGCCGATCTACACTCTCAGCAGAAATGTACACAAGCCAGTGTCCTCAAATCTTTGTTGACATTTGATGTTTGCAAGTCTTTTTCACTTTGGCCAGTCTGCATTATATTTTAATATATGTTGTGATATTCTTTAACTCAGATAATGCAAATGTCCTTTCCTATTCTGCTACTTACATTATAACTTATTTACATTTTTCTTTTGGTGAGGAAAAAGTTTGCAGTCAAATCTATCAATTTATTTGTCCTCTGTCTCCTGTTTGAGGCCACTGTAATTTTATTTTGCTTTTCTTTTTTTTTGAGTTGGAGTCCCACTCTGTCACCCAGGCTAGAGTGCCATGGTACACTTACAGCCACCCCAGCATCGACCTGCTGGGCTCGGGTGATCCTCCCGCCTCAGCCTTCCGAGTAGCTGGAACTACAGACGCGTGCTACCACACTCGGCTGATTTTTGATTTATTGTAGAGACGAGGTCTCGCCAAGTTGCCTGGGCTGGTCTTGAACCCTTGGGCTCAGGCAATCTACTCGCCTTGACCTTCCAAAGTGCTGGGATGACGGGCTGAGCCATCAAGCCCAGCTTTATTTTGCTTTTTAAGCGCAGTCCCGCTACTGTGATGTATCTGATCCCAGCATGTCAGAAGAGCCTTGTGAGGTGGATACCAAGCCCACATCTCTCAGTCCTGCTCCTTTGGTGGGAGGCCCTAGGGCTATAATTGGGACAGTATAGGAGACAGGGTAGGAGGAGGTATGTGCTTCCCCTGTTTCTGTCCAGGAAAGCTTAACTTATACCCTGGCCACGTAGCTGATAAGCAGAGCCTGAAAACACACAGCTGGATGTCCCCTCCCCTTGTGAGATGTCTGGTGTGCATCTACCTAATAAATTAGGAAGGATTCTTGCTGTCCACCCAGGACCATGCTCTTGGGAAGTGGCGTTGGGGTCACTGGGGAGGGTACCGTACCTCTCGGGATTCCTAGTGTGTGTTTTAGTGGCTGTTCCTGGCTAAAGATGAGGTTATCTCGAGACCCTACCAGGAAGCCCAGAGACCCACTCTGAGATCAGGGGGGCACATCTACAAACACAGACAGCTTGGCTTAGCTGCAGACATTTAAAAAGTTCGACTCTGTTTAAAAGAGTCTATGGGAGGTGGGTGTGATGGCTCATGCCTAAAATCCCAGTAGTTTGGAGGACTGAGGTGGGAGGATTGCTTGAGCCCAGGAGTTTTGAGACCAGCCTGGACAACATAGCGAAACCTCATCACTATAATTTAAAAAATTAGCCAGGCATGGTGGTGTGTCTGTAGTCTTAGTTACTCAGGAGGCTGAGGCATGAGGATCCCTTGAGACCAGGAGTTTGAGTCTTCAGTGAGCTATGATTGTACCACTGCACTCAGCCTGGGCAACAGAGAAAGATTCTGTCTCAAAAAAAAAAAAAAAAAAAAAAGCAGCAGCTGCAGCCAGACCCCAAGATGGGCCATGCCTGCCACCTGTCAAGTGGTGCTTGATGATGGCATGCAGCAGTCCCCCAGGGACTACAGCATGACCCCTAGTGGCATGTTCTTCAGCACTATCCCAGGAGATACCAGAATCATCTACAAATGGAAATTCCTGATGAAGTGTTGAAACTCTCCTGTGACCAAAACACTCCTGAGAGATCTACCTACCACTCCCTGGGTCACCAGCCCTGCCAGTGATGAGGCCCCCATGGAAGCTAGCCAGAGCCACCTGTGCAATAGCCCAGAAGGCAAGTGGGCACGTGGTGAAGAGTCACAGTTTGAGATGGACATTTAAAGACCAGCCATTGGATTGAGCATAACCTGTGGGCCCCTCAGGCCCCTCTCGAGAGAAGAATCACATCAGTCAGGCCTTATGAAAGCTGTCATACTGGGCAGGCATTGATTGTGGGGTTGGCCACCACAGCTGTCTGCTCCCTCACTCAGGGCATCTGCCCTCCCCTCCTCTTTGTGAATACTAGCAGATGCCTCCTTGTACCTCCATGGATGCAGGAGCTGCTGCTCCAAGGATAGTGACTTCCGCCAGCACAGCCTGCAACTGAGGACCCAGAAGTGGACAAGGATGAGCCCTTCTGAGTGATTTACTCTTCCAGCCCCTTCCCCTGGGGGTGCAGTCACCCTTCCTTAGGTTTGTGTGCCTGGGAAAGCTCTCCTCTCCTTCCTTCCCCAAAAGGAAATAAAAGCCACCTTTTGCCCTAGGGCCAAGAAAAAATAAGTAAATAAAGCTATGAGGAGAAATCATTTAATGGGTACCAGGTCTCCTTCTGGAGTGATGAGAATGTTCTCAAACTGGATAGAGGTGGTGCTTGTACAACTTTAAGGATGTACTAAATGTTACTGAGTTAGATGGTTTAAAATGGTCAATTATATGCTATGTGACTCTCACCCCAATAACAAAATGAAAAAAAGAGAAGCATCTATGCGGCTTTGGGCTTTGCATTCCTGGACGGCATGCTGACCTGTCTGGGTGCCGAGGCAGGCCCTGGGCCTGGGTGGCCGAGTCCAAGCCCAGAGTTCCTCCTGGGTACTCTGTCAGGAAATGATGCCTTGGGTCAGGCAACATGACAGGGGCAGAACAAATGAAGGGACGAGGCAAGAACATGAATATCGGACAATATTTAAGATGTGAGAAAACAGGAAACAGTCTCAAACACAGGCTGGGGCACCCTGGGAGTCCTAGTGGGCATGTGTGTGTGCTGGAAATTCTTGGAACATCAAATTCAGGAGAAAGGCAAAGGAGGGCTCAGGGCAGGCAAAGGTCAGGCCTCCTGACTCCTGGTAAGTTTCCTGTTGCGGACACTGGCTGATGTGCTGAGCCCGTTACTTGCAGGGAAGATGAAATCTCAGCAGTTCCATGGAGCCACACTTTTCCCAGATCAGATGTGCAGTAAAAGTCCTTACTAAGTACTTGACAAAGAAGGAAAGGAGGGTATGATTTCTGTCTTTGGCCTATTAGCCATTCATTTTAGTAGTCTGTTCCTTTAAATTTAATATTTTGGAGTTTAAAAAACCAACATACTAATATTAGCAATACATCAAATACCTGGTGACCGTGGATCTCTCAGACAGCAGTGGTCATTTTTTTGGTCAGTGTTTACTGCTTTGTGATTACACAGTGTTATTCAAAGCAGGTACAAATAATTACCTTAGGGCCAGTGAGGAGCCTCACAGCCCTGGGGGGACTCGGGACCTCCTGTCAGTGCGAACAGGGCTGACAATGTGACTATGTAGGGTGATTGGCCTGAGCCAGTGTCTCAGGAATTGTAGGAATTGTTTACCCACTGAGGGTGGACTAAAGAATGACACGGCGACTCTCCAGACCCTTAATTGGGAGCCTTATCTCTGGGTCACCTGGTCAGACCCATGTACCAGTCCAAGGTAGGCCTTGTCGCTGGAGCTGCCAGCATACCTGGGATGACACTGGCTTCACCACCAGAGCCATCCTCCCTTTCCAGTGCAGGTCTTTGCTTCAGATGCTGCACGGGTCCAGGTGGCAGGCTCTGACACAAGACAGAAGTCCTGATGCCTTTTGATTGGCATCAGGGGACTACCCAGATGAGTGAATCCCCAGAATCATTCTTCAGAGAGAACTGCCCAGCTCCACACTTGTCAGTTTATGTCTCTATCTTGTGAGAGGAGTGGATTGTTTTGGATTTCCTGGCCATGCTGAGGCCACTTCGGGACCAAACGGACAAGCAGACAGTGGTGGGAATGCCAAAGCCTTTGAGTATTTGCCTCTGTCACCCTGTCTATGGGCCCTGTGATACAACCCCTGACTGGTCTGAGCTAGACTTTGCTGACACCTTGTTCAACAGAGGCTGAACAGATTGTTGAGTAATTTTCACAAAAGTCAACAAGAAGAAAGAGCAAGGTAGAGTCAGGACCCCAAACTGGGCCCACCCTGTATTAGAGTCCTGTTCTTTCCATGGTATCACACTGCTCTGATTGACACCAGGAAAAACATGAAAGATAACAATTTGATAACTCAGTGATTTATCAAGTAATTGTCTTTCTTTCCTCTTTTAAATGACAGTGTTGTCAATATTGGTTTCTCTGAGATGCACGCAATGACCAGTGAGTGGCCTGACCTTCACTTGCTGATCTAGCTGGACCCAAGACCACAGGCTGGGCTCACCCCTGTCCCAGGAAAGCTGCATCATACCTCAGAAGAGGGTTGCCTCACAGGGAAGCACAGCCCCAAGATCAGGATAGAGTGTTGGGGCATCTGGATGAAGTGAGACAGATCCCACAGCCTAGAGGTGTGTGGTGGTCCATTGCAGGGACAATGCCTTCCCACACGCTGGGAGGAGGCTCTGTCTGATCAGCTCTGCCAAGCAGCACTCTGGTGAGCTTTGGTTGAAAACAAAATACAAAAGAACAGGGATCTTGTCTGGAAAGACTCCAGGCTGCTTCCCCTACTGTATGTGACCTTTTCAGCAGCCCATCAACTCTGAGGGGTTTCCTGACTCAGGAAGATAATCACTCAGATCAACATAAGAACTGTCTGATGAAAAACAGCTTTTTCCTGAGTGGCTATGGAGTTCAGCCAGGTCCTGAAATGGTGACAGCCATAGCCTCACTGGAGGCTTTGCTGAAATTCTAGACAAGATGGGAGGAGGGAATGTCCAATTCATCAGAAGTTGGTACAGGATGAAAAAAAGTGACATTCTTTTCCCAGACACGATGAGCAGAAGGAACAAAATTGATGGCTGTGATTTCAGCAAAACCCATCACCTTGAAGGACAGCAAGCTTTCCAGTCACCTGAATGGGAGGTCACAGCCATGGCGAGCTCCCAAACTCTACTCTTAACACACCCTCCCAAGCCTCTGATGGGCCTGTCTTTCAGGGTCTCCTTGGCAGCCTGGTTTTTGGGTCTGTGCAGGAGCAGGCAGGCTGCTCTGGCTCCTCCACACAGTACGCCTAGCCCCGCCCTGCCCATCCTCCTGTCTGGGGGATAAAGGCTGCTGGGGCAGATCAGGAAGCCCCACAGTCTCCTCTGAGGGGTGGTTCTGCTGAGGCCCAAACCAGTCAGGAAAACTAAATATCCAGTCTGTGAGACCACAGTGGTTGGGCCTTGTCTACCTGCACCCTGTTTCACTGCTAGGTGGTACATGGGGTGGTGGATGCTCCCCCAGACCCCGAAGTGAGATTCCTAATTTCTGGCTGACTTTAAACCTCTGAGGATCTCGTCATCTGGAACTGGCCTCTCAGGACCTCACATCCCCCACCTGAGGAGATGCTCAGGAGCAATGGTTTGGGAGCTCTGAGGGGTAGCCATCCACCCCCCGCCTGGTCCCACTCAAGACCCACAGATCCACAGGATGGCAGTCCCCACCCCCTCCCTGGGGCATAGACCCAGAGCCCCCCTTGGGGCCATGCCATGTCCCTCTGGGGTCCTGTGAGCACCCCCTGGCTGTCCACACTGAGACACTGGGACAATGGTGGGGTCAGAGACTTGGTGCTGGCAACGGAAATAGCAAGAAACCTGCACCTCAGGAGCAGACCGTGTCACCTAAATTTCTGCTGCTTTTCTGGAAAATGGGTGAAGAAATACTTGGTGGCCACTCTAGGAATCCAGGTGACAAGGCAGGAGAGGTCTGGCTGCTAGTCAGACCTGACCTGCTCACCTTCTCAGGGCCCATGGGGGCAGCGGCTACTTTCCTTGCCTGGTTCTGACTCCCACAGTGCTGAGGGGGATCCTGTCCACTAGGGACTGCTAGTTGGAGATTCTAGATCTGCCCATGATTCTGGAAGATCAAAAGAGGGCACCAAGAGCTCCCTGTTCCTGAGGAGCAGGGGGTGACCCTCAGGAAAGCCCCTGACTTGCAGCCACTCTGCTTTCAAGGTCACTGCTCTGCTTGCTTCCAGCTGCTTCCATGATTGGATAGTGACAATTGACTAGGCCCCAGAGTCTTGTCAATGTTCATGCATACCACCACTGGGCCATCTTCCCACAGCGCTATACAGCTGCCGTGGTGGGTCAGTCCCTGCTTCTTTCCTGTCCTGGCTGCTGCTGGCTCCAATGTGGAACTGGGAACTGGGCCAGCTCTGACCAGCAGGGTTTGGAAAGATGGTCTGGTTCCACTGTGTCCTGAAGACTTGGCTGGGGAGTCTGTGTGCTGGCTGGTAGAGCCAGTGTCCAGCCAACCGCTAAAGATGATGCAACAAGGCCTGTTCTGCCTCCTGCTCCTCCAGGCCCCAACCTCAAAAGGGGGTCCTCTGGCTTTTCTTCAGGTTTTCAGAGAAAGTGACCTTGTCACTCTTTTTGGAATGGAAGCTCATTTCTTGCTTTGTTTAGTGTTTCTGCTCTGGAGATTAATAATGTCCTTATATTTTTTACAGAGGTGAAGATAAGGTCAGTCTTGAGTTTTCTCTTTTGTAACCATCTTCCCTCCATTTTGAACTTTTTAATGTAAGAATCCTTTACAAAACACTAAAATGTGAATCCAGGTCTATAGAACTTGTTTTCAGTGTCATGGGACACACCCACCTCCACCCTTGCAATTCTGGTCACATGAGTCCCTGCCAGGCCATGGCTGCTCAGTCAGATGCTCCCTTGACATTGGCAAAGAGCATTTAAAAGACAGACGAGGACAAGAAAATATTTCCTGGAAGGCTAGGTACTCTGAAACTTAGATCCTACAAATTGCAAGAAATATATTGTTGCCTGGATTTGTAAGGCTCTACTTGTTTATAATTTTCTAAACAGCGAGATTGAGAGATAAAAAGGACTCATTTTGATCTTTATATGTTTTGAGTCTGTTAATCTAGTTTTAGCATTGTGCATCCAAGACAGCTGCAATATGAGTGCATTGGTAATGACTGGCATTACAGATGCTTTTTTTTTCAGATGGCAACAGATGCTTTCAGAATCTGTGCATCAAATTCTGAAAAAGATTGAGGTTTCTTCTCAGAGCCTTACATGGCTACCTGATTAGTCCATTAAAATCCACATGCTCATGGGCCAAGCTATCTTAGCTTCAGAGGGGACCACATGGATGATGTAAGGGATGGAACAAATAAGAAAGACTATAGCCCCATCCCCTGCTGGCCCCGAGGAAGTTCACAGCCACGGGAATGAGTGCTGCTAAGCAGAGGAGGCGCCCACCTTCCTGCTGTCCGTGGGTAAGGCAGGTCCCATGAGGGCACAGGGGCAAATCCCCGAGTTTTTAGGGATCTCCTCAGAAGGTGGCAGCCCTCTTCCCGCCCTGACTTGCTTCTAAGTGCAAATGATCCCAAGCAAAATGACCCCAAATCAAACACACACACATATACACCAAAGAGGGCTAGAAGAACCTAAATAGAAAGAGAAAGTCAAGAGCAGACAAGAAGGCCAAGACCACTGCACCTCTGTCTAGGGAAGGACCATCTCACAGGGATAGTCTACTGACTTGGGTAGACATCTGCTTTACAAATTCGAAAATTCAATCATTGGTGTTTTGGGCCAAAACAGGTTATCTTTCTAGGTGGAAAAGTAAAAGGTGCAAGACTTCCAGTGTCTTGGCGAACATGATCATGAGGTCCCGCAGGCAGTCCAGGGAGGGCTTTGCAAGGGAAGGATTTCGGTGGGCTCTGGCTGGCTCAGTGTGGCCAGACTGATAGGTGTTGCCCCAGTGTCTCTGGGTAGGTCGAGCCTGGGAGCCTGGGCCCCAGGAGGGACGGTGTCTTCTCTCCACACAGAGGCTCTGCAGATCAGCTTCTCAGAAGTGAGCTTCAGCTCTGTTCAGAGGCAGGACATCAGGTGGCCCCAGGGCTGGTGAGGAGAGCCACGGGTGGCTTTGCTCATACATGTAGCTTGAGGATGAGGAGGTCTCAGCACTGATTCGACTTCTGAACATGAGTGCATGGCTCAGGACGGTCTTGGTCCAGGCTTGACTTCCATTCTCCCGATGGTATACATGGGAACCTACACAAGGAAGTGTCCCCAGGCTCAGTATGTGTGTGTGCATGAGTGTTTGCACTGGAGACACAAGCCGATGCAGAGACCCTACAAGTATCTCACAGGATTTTTGAGGAGCTGGGCTGAGGCTCCTCTTCAGCTGCAAACCTCTGAACCAAGATTGTGCCTTGGTGAGCCATCTCCAAGACAGAGAGAACTGAGTCCTGGGCTTCCTGGGGCAAGCAGCTTCCTGGGCAGAGCATAAACCAGAATAGCATCCTTCAGATCATCCAGTTCCTGTTGGCTCCCTGGAAGCTCACCAACACTCCGTCTTCCCTCCCAACACCCTGCACACCGTTCCCATGGAAGACTGAGACTCCGCAGTTAAGGAGGTGGCCAGGACTCACTGGCCCCTTTCTGCAGAGGGCATGACTGTAGGGGGCTGTTTCTGAGGATCTGGTGATACTCAAGGCTCCTCCCCAGCAAGTGTGCCTCTTCCCCCTCACAGACACCTCTGCAGTGGCCTTATGGACTCGCAGGCCAGGTGGAGAACGTGGCTAAGCACAGCAAAGAGAGCTTTACGCACTTGGAAGCAAGTCAGGGCAGGAAGAGGGCTGCCACCTTCTGAGGAGGTCCCTAAAGTCACAGGAGGAGTCCTGAAGTGCACAGCTGGTGCTGTGATGTGTCCCGAGAGCAACGAGGACAGGGTTGCTCTTGGCCTTTGTCCAGAATTCTCTTTCACTTGTTCTCTCTAGGGTTGGGGTCCAGAGCTCTGAATGATCAATCAGAAACCTAGAACTAGATCCCAGATGGGCAAAGAGGAAGAAATCAGGTGCTGGTGGATATAGAAGGTGCAGGCCATGCCTAGCCCTTCACCTAGGCTGTGCAGCAGCATGGGCAACATGCAGAGCTGTGCCCAGTGCCATGTACTGCAGCCACATGTCCTGCCAGCCTGGATAGGCCACCAAGTACACGAGGTGTCCACCCAAAGAACACATGACGTAGGTCCCTCAGGCCCTGCTAGTAGTGATGCTTTCCCAAGCAGTACACCATCGCAAAGCAAGGATGAAAGTTGGGGACAGGTCCACCCCCAGGCAGCTGACCACACCCAGGACTGGGGCTTAGACCAGCAGCATGCTCGGATTCCTGAATTTCTGTGCTCTCTTGGCTGTTGGGGGGAAGCCACTGGTTTATGATTTGGGGGAATGTGAGGTGATGAGCAGCCTATGGAGAGACGGCCCCAGAAGGACTCAGAACCTCATGTGTCCTGGCAGCTCTGGACCTCCTTTTGTTCCTAGGGAGGAGCCAGATGGGCCCACCTCGTGTTGTCGGCAGCATGTCTGAGAGCCCCTGCCAAGCAGTCACCATCTCCGGGTTCTTTTCCAAATCAGCAAAATTCTTCCAGACCCTGATGGCACCATCATCTGGGGAAGGAGAGAGGGAGGGATGTGAAACCTGGGCCCTGTGCTGGCCTGGCCTGTGCTCCACATGGGGGGCAAGATTCCTGAAGAGCTGGACTCTGCTCATGCCTGGACCTGCGACTCAACTCGCAAGTCACGGTTCCAGGTCTTTGGACGCTGGTTTTTCACCATGTTGCCCTCAGAGTCACACTTGGGCAATGAAGGGGAGAAGCCGCAGCATAAGGAGATGGGAGGACTCATGACTCCTTCTGACCCCCAGTGGCCACAGACTCAACTTTGAGTGGCTCTGGGACTTGTGCTGCTTCTTCCTTTAGCTCTGCAGCACCACGTGTTCCCTCCCTGGTGGGAAGCAGGCTCCCGCAGAATTCAAGTGGGGATGGGACGTCTTGTGCCAAGGAATAGACGGGAAGCTCCGTGTCACCAAACATCTTGGGGCCTTTCCCACTCTCCTTAACACTTCCTCTCGTGTTCCACACACAAATCAGCCTTCACTTGACAGGTGCCCAGATCCCTGTGGCTCTTTGACTAAGCAAGGACCCTCCTCCCTGCTTTTTGGGGCTTGGAACAGAGTAAACGGTCATCAACGTCCTCCAGCGGATAGGCAGGAGGCCAGCCTCGTGTGTGGTGCAAGTGTGTGGTCTACCAGTCTCCTTCCCCAGAACCCCCCCGGGCCTCACCAGTGCTCCACACAAGGCCCTTAGGGACTCTTCAAGTCTTCAACTGTCCTGGGCCCCTACACAGGTGGTGGCCCTCATGGATGATGGCCCTGTCTCCAACCTGCCTGCTTCTCCACTCTCTGACCTCCACCCCATCTGCCTGTCTACTCTCTGGCCTCCACCCTGCCTACCTATTCACTCTCTGGCCTCCACCCCATACATTAAACATTCCTGTTTTGAAATTGGAGCCCTTCCATTGTTCCTCCCTGCTCTGTGAATGACTCTGCCCCTCTCCAATGCTCATTTCTCCAGCCAAGGAATCACTCTCTCCTCTTTGGTGCTCAGAAATGTTCACACCTTATTCGTCCTAAGCCTTTGGTGGAGACTTGCTGGTCCCTCAGCCCACCCCAATGAGTTTCCTCTTGGTCACAGCCTGATACCTACAGGGAGAAGACTGGTTTTGGATATGGCTTTATTCTATATTGTCCTGAGGTGGCCTTGTTTGGAGGAGACGTACCCTTGGTCATGGCTCTCACAGTGTGGTCACAAACACTTTGAGAGAGGAGAACCGACTCGGGAATTTCAATGCAAGGCCAGGAGATGAAGACCAGGTTAAGAACCAGGATCAGGACCAGGACCAGGAGCAGGGCCAGGATCAGCATCAGGACCAGGACCAGAGCCAGAGCCAGGGCCAGGACAAGTACCAGGACCAGGACAGGGTAGCATGGGAGGGTGGGGTGTGAGAGTCAAGGACACATGCCTTTGCTCTCTCTCATTTGTATTCCCCTCTCCCACCTTGCAGCCATGATCTCTACAGGAAGGGCAGTCTGACTGATGGTGACTTCTCAACTGCAATAGGCAATGGAATCATCTTTTTAAAGTGTTAAAGGAAAATACTGTCAACAATCAGGAGAGTGGTTTGGAAAACTATTGCTCAATAGTAAAGGTGAAATTAAGACATTTCAGACTAAAATCCCTACGAAAACCAGAAACAGAGTGAGACTCACTACTAGTAATGAGCCATTGATCAGCTAATCATGATAGGCCATCCTTCAGGAGGCAGGAACTAGGTGGGCCTGAGGAGGAGGCAGATACGAGGGCCCCAGGGAGCACGTGATTGGTGAAAGATGAGAGACCTTGGCTGTGGAGCCCCTGGAAAGTGCTGTGGCTTTGGGCACCCCTCCCTCATTCCTGGGGTGTCACATGTCACCCACATAGTCTCTCACAAAGGTTTAGAGGACAGAGGCTGACAGGGGCTTCTCCATGTTCTGGGGAGGCCAGGGATCCAGGATGAGAGGACAAGTCCCTGGAATCCTGCTGGACGTGGGTCAGCTTTGCTTTCCTACCTTTGCTGTTGAAGTCCTTTCCCTCACAAACCTCCCAGTTTTTGAACAACAGTCACCTTCATGTATGTGTGGGGCCCTTTGCAAGAAGACGGACTGTGCAAATGTGTCTCATGAGTCTCGGAATCTAACCTTGTCTCCTGCTACATCCTCCACTCTGGGTTTAGGTTCTAGCCATGCAAACCCCACTCACCTGTGGCTGTCAGCAGAAGGGAACAGTCCTGGCCATTCAGATACTCCATGGCAGTGACCCTTGTGTACCGAGGGTTTCCATTGTGGAAGTAGTCTAGCTTCTCCCCTTTCTCCCAGTCCCAAAAGCTTAAGGAAATAAGAGGTGAATAAGACTAGTCATTAGGGAACAGCAAGCCCAAGTTACAGTGAGACACCATTTCATACCCATTAGAATGGCTACTATAAAAAAAAAAAAAACACCAGACGATAAAGCCTGTAGTCCCAGCTACTTGGATGGCAGGATTGCTTGAGCCTAGGAGTTCCAAACCAGCTGGGGCAACACAGTGAGACCCCCATCTCGAAACCAATAAAAATAAGAAAATAAAAGTTTTGGTGAAGATGTGGAGAAATTGAAACCCATGTCTATGTATACTGTTGGTGAGATTGCAAAATGGTGCAGGCACTGTGGAAACCAGTTGAGTGGTTCCTCAGAAAATTAAACACAGTATTACCATATGGTACAGCAATTCTGCTTCTGGGCATATCCCCAAAAGAACTGAAAGCACAAAACTGAACAGATACCTAAATACCAATGTTCACAGCAGCATTAGTCACACTGGCCAAAAGGTAGAAGCAACCCAGGTGTCTGTTAAGAGATGACTGGATAAACAAAATGTAGTATGGCCATACAATGGAATATTACTCAGCCATAAAAAGGAAATTCTGACATATGCTATAGCTACCTTATGTCTTTGAGGACATTATCCTGAGTGAAATAAGTCAGTCATAAAAGGTCGAATACTAGATGATTTCACTGATATGAGGAACTCAGAGTAGTCATATCCATAAAGACAGAAAGAAGATTAGTGGATGTCAGCAGCCGGGAGAAGGGAAGTGGGAAGCAGTTGTTTAATGGGAACAGAGCTTCATCTGTGCAAGATCAAAAGGTTTCTGGAGATGGATGGTAGTGATGGTTGCACAACAATGTGAATGCACTTAATGCCACTGACTATATATATACTTAAAAATGGTTAAAATGGTAAATTTTATGTTATGTATGTTTTACCACAATTTTTAAGAATAGAGAGAAATAAGAAACAGAGGTGAGGACAAGAGGGCTTTTATGAGTTATAAAAAGAATCCCCCCTCCCACTGGTCCTCCTCCGTGAAGTGGTTCTCTCTGTTACATAAGGGCAATACTTGCTATAAATTAAACTTGGTTCTCTTTTGGGCACCTGGTGCCTTTTTATGGCTGTTTTTCTGTCACACACTTGCTTCTGCAGAGAGGGTAATAAGCGAGAACCTCTTGGACACACATTTCTCTTACAAGTGTGGTTTGTAAGCTGCTGCCATTGCCCTGTGACCTGTGGTCAGGACTCTGGACTGTCCTTCGGTGATGAGGCCAGAGCTAGGAATGTGGGGTATGGCGGGCCCAGGCAGCAGAGTAGAGGGTGGTTAGGGACGTTTCTCAGGATGCTCTTGAGACCCCTCAAGCTGAAACAGCACTAAGGGCCTTGGGGCAAGTGCCTTCCTTCCACGAAAAGTAGTGAAAGCGGCCTCCCGTTTGCTTTGCGAGGAAGAGGAGCAGTGCTGGGGGAAGTGAACAGGGATGCACACCACTGTGGTTAACTGTTAATCAGCCAGAAGGAAGGTCTCTGCAAGCGTGATGCGTACCAGATGCTATCCTTGTCGGCTACGGCTATGCATGGGGTGAAGGGGTGGAATTTGACCACAGAGGGGACGCCAGGGTTCCTGTTCAGAAATATCTGGTCATCCAGTCTTGTGATGCCTGCCAAAAGAAACACACAAGAAGGGAATCAGTAGCAGTTTTAATTTACAATAAATACTGACAATGTATTTTACCATGGCCGATGTCAATACCCTGTGTTTGGAGATGTGGAGAGGAAAGGAAACAGAAGGAAAGCAGGGGCCTAAAACAAGGAATGAGACATGTCTGGACTCTTAGGGTGATGTCAGCCCACTGTGTCCTCAGAGGGAGGGGTCTGTGCCTTTGCTCAGACCCCCACAGCTACTGGCACAAAGATGGTGGCAAGTGTCCAATACATGCTTGTCAACTTGTGCATCAATAATATTCAGATAGGTACAAATTCATTTGGGTGAGATTTTACGAAGAAAGCACTAAAAACTTCAGAACAGGAATTGGTAAGGCTCTGATCTATAACACAGACTCAAGGCTGAAACATGGGCATGGCATCACTATCCACACTCCAGTCAAAGTTCTGAGGGGTCTTTCAATCTAGAAAGATGGTAACTACGAAATTATAGGATTGAAGGACATATAATCACAGATCTATCACAGGAAAGGAATGTGGACTAGACTGACTTACCAGGGCCCCAAACACTAGCATTAGGAAATAAGCCCTTCATGACTTTGAAAGACCTTTAGCCAGGCACAGTGGCTCATGCTTGTAATCCCAGCACTTTGGGAGGTGGAGGCGAGAGGATTGCCTGAGCCCACGGGTTTGAGACCAGCCTGGGCACTGGGCAAGACCTTGTCTCTACAATAAATAAAAAAATTAGCCGGGCATGGTGGCATGCGCCTCTGTAGTTGCAGCTACTTGGGAGGCTGAGGTGGAAGGATCACCTGAGACAAGCAGGTTGAGGCTGTGGTGGCTGTGAGTATGCCACTACACTCCAGCCTAGGCGAAACAGTGAAACTCCAAACCCTCCCCCCAAAAAAAGACTTTTAGAAGGAACAATGGAAGAGTTGAAAAGTGTAGACAGAATCAAGATGGATGTGGACACGTTGTTGGTAAATGATATGAGGTTTACTTGGAGCAGCTGGGATTTTTTGGGTGCAGACATCCCATCTTCTGCTGTAGCATCCAAGAGGGAAGATGAGCAGCCACCCCACCCTGGCCTCAGATATCTGCATGGCTTCTGGGAACCCAGGAAGACATTTCAGAGATCCATGTACTCCTTAGGACCCAATTCCAAGCGGTGCAGAGAAAGGCCCCCTGGCCTATATAAGTGCATGTCCTCATCTGAGCTTCTGGTCTGGCTTAGAGGACCCATAGTGTGCCTCAAGTCTTCTTTGTGGGGTGGGTGGGTTTATGCTCTGGCCAGAGGAGCCTACACTTTGGGTGCAAGGTCAAAGACATGTAATTGGGCACTTTGCTGCACGATGCTCTGAGCTGGGCCCTGCCTGAGCAGACCACAGGTTCCTTTGCCTGTGCCATGCACTGTTCAGGTGGCACCAGGACCACAGTGCAGTGTCTGCTGAAGCCTCAGTGACGTTCAGGGAAGGGTGAGCTACTCTGTTACCAACAACGTCAGTGCCCAGCTCCCTTCCTTAAAGCAGCAAAGACCAAAATCTACAGAAAGGAGATGAAAATCACTTTATAGTAATGAAGGGGTCACATGAACAGTCAAAGAAGCTGAGGGGTCTAGTGTGACAGCAACTGTGTTACCCTAGAGGCGCTTTCATTCTTAGTTACAGAGGTTTTCGGGAGGGAGTCAAAACAGTGGGCATAATTTTGAGCATCAAAAGCTAAAGAGAAACCCCAGCAGTGAGTACATTTTGTACATAGGCAAATGACAGAGCATGACAGCCAAGGTCACGAATGTCACCAAGGGGAAGGCTGGGGGGTGGGTCAGAGGCTGGAAGGACACAGGACTTTCCTAATCCTGTTGCCTAGGTGATGCTGATTCTCTGGCTAATTCTGTTCCATCTACAGGCACCACTTCCCCCCTTTCTTAATGTTTGTATCTTTCTCAGCATGCAGTTGGCTGTGGCATAAACATAAAAGTATACATTGAGTCCAAATCCAAGCATTGCAGGAGACTGGGGGAAGGGTGTGGGCTCGCCCCTCTGTCACTCTCAGTCCGAGCTCGCTGGCGAGGTCTCCCGGTCGCGTGGTCTCCTGGTCTCGTGGCTTCATTTGCCGAGTTTCCAGCAGTTCAGCAGAATGTTATAGCAGCCCTGATTATGGACCGTGCTGGTCTGGCTGGGGGTAGCTTTAGGTGTTGCAGTCAGAGCTGGCTTAGTGGAGAAGGTATGTGAGACACGATGCTGTGCTTTGTACTTAGGCCAGAGCTGGGCCAGTGCCTAGGAGGTGGGGGAGACTAGGGTCCCCGGGGTGGGGCAGCCTGGCACCCTTATCCCTGTGAAGACCCTCAGGGCCTCCCCACTCCCTACACTGCCTCCATGCCTCCGTGTACCCACAGCCAGAGCTGTCACTGTCTGGTGGCAGCAAATGCCTGCTGTTCTCGGCTGCTCACTGTCCATTCACTCCCGGGTGAAACTGGAAGGGCAAACAAGGAGCACACAAGGGGGAGGAGGGCGATTTTAGTGTCTGTTGGCAAATTTGGTAAGAGGTTTGGTGAAATTGTGACTGAGTTAGAGTTTGGGGTGATAGAGTTAGCCATTTCAGGGACAAGGTGGACATTAGTGAATTAAACCAGGACCTTATATTTGTGTTCCCTGTGAGGTCTGACCTAGGGACACCCCTTCAGGTTGCTGAGACATGAACTCCCAGGGGCCCAGGAAAGGTTTGCTCCTTTCCTTCTGGAGAGGTCAAAATGCAAAAGTTCTGCTTCCCTGAGAGGTGCTGGTCAGCCAGGGGCTTACCCTTGTTGATAGCCCTGAGGGTGTGGACATGCCCTGAGGTGAAGAAGCAGAGTCCTGGTTATCCTTCCTCCCAGAGGTGACAGGTGGGCTCCCACCTGGGCCCCCTCCCAGTTCCCCACTTGGCTGTATGACCTCAAGGAGCAACTTCCTCTCTACAGCCTCAATTTCCCTATTTGCAAGGGAGGTGAACAGGTCTGTCCCAGAGCAGGGGTTGGTAGGACAAGGCCACATGTGTGTAGCATGGGGCCTGCTTGCACAGGCCTTGCTTCCTCAAACATGAACGTGCCTGCAGATGCCACTTACCCTTCTGGATGACCTGCTGCGCCTGCTTCCTGACACGGGTGTTCCGTAGGAACCGCCATTCCCGCTCCTTGCGGATCTGACTCTCCAGGTCATGTTCTTCTGGGATCTTCAACAATAGAAAGTATTCAGTTAAGTTCAGTAATTTAAACGTGTAGTTGACCCTCAGTATTCATGGGGGATGGGTTCCAGGACTCTAGAATACCAAAACCTGTAGATGCTCAGTCCCTGGTATGAAACGGTGCAGTATTTGCATACTATCCACACACATCCTCCTGTATACTTCAAATCATCTCCAGATTACTTATAACATCTAATATCATATCAATGCTATACAAGTAGTTGTTATGCTATATTTTAAAATTTGCATTTTTAAAGATCATTGCATTGTTGTTATTTATTTATATATGTTTTGAATATCTTCTGTCCAAGGTTGGTAGACTCTGTGGGCCGGTGATAGCTATTTTCCAGATAAAGGCTGCTCCTCCTCAAATGTTGAAGGCTTTGGACTGTCTAGTCTGGCCATATACGCGATGCCCCTCAGTAGGCACAGGACAGCGTGCACGGCGATGGTGGGTCTTGGTCTACACAGCTACAAAATGCACACTTGGCCTTCCTCCCCTGGGCTGAGAGAGGTACTCTCCATTCCTGTGCCTACTGGTTTGGGGGTTCTGAGACCCACAACTGAGTGGCCTGCAGGTAAGGTTGGGAGGTGTGTGATAGGGAGCAGGACCATGGGACAGCCTTCTGGACCTAGGGGCCAAGTACTGCCTGGCTCCTTGGGGAGCGTGTGGAACAAAGGGCAACACTGTGGTCCACAAAAAGCAGCAGGGCAGGCAAGGGCTGAATGTGCTGCTTCAGATACTGGAAACAAAAGCATAAGATGGGTGTGCTCGAGGACACGTGCCTTTATTCTTTCTTGATGCCAAAAGGAACTGGGGTACCTAGTCAGGAGATAACTGAGCTTATGAAAAAGAAGGAAGGTCAGCAAGAGGCTCTCATGAGAGGCCAGGTCAGGCCTGAGAGGGCAAGGATTTTTTGGGGCAGCTGACCCTGCGGAAGGGGCGACCTCAGGGCTCCGTATGATAGAAGGCTGGTTCTGGAGTGTGGAACTACAAACTGGTTAGGTTTAAACAATAATTTTTTTTTTTTAAGTCAGAGTCTCACTCTGTTGCCCAAGCTGGAGTGCAGTGGCACGATTATGGCTCACTGCAGCCTCAACCTCCTGGGCTTAGGCAATCCTTCTGCCTCAGCCTCTCAAGTAGCTGGGACTACAGGCATGTATTACCATGCCTGGCTGATTTTTTAAATTTTTGTAGAGATGAGATCTCTCTATGTTGTCTAGACTGGTCTCGAATTCCTAGGCTCAAACAATCCTCTCACGTTGGCCTCCCAAAGTGCTGGGATAATAGGCGTGAGCCACTATGACTGGCCGTTTGGTTCAAACCAACCAGCAAAAACTCTAGTGCCTTTCCCTAATGAGACACAACTTCAGAAAGACTAAGGTTATTTTCACTTGAAATATGCAGATGGTGGACAAACTGCCCTTTTCTCTATTCCTTGAACAAAGGTCCTTCCTTAATAGCCTATGTGAGTATATACGTGTGTGCGGGTACAAGTGGGTCAGGGTGTGCATAGCCAATGTTTAAGAGAGGTCTACACTGAGCAAATAATAAACCAGGATTTAATCTACTCCTTTCAGAAGTATGATTACTTGTTTATATAACACGGATGTAGTTCCTTAATCATGCATGACATTGAGGAAATTTGGCTAGCTCTGATTCTCTACTAAGAAACAATGAGTTGTAAAGTCCCAAAATATAAAAGAAATGAAATAAACAAGATAAAAACTCTACTTCCTCTTGGCTGATTGTTGAGACAGAGGAGCTTATGGTAACCAGTTGAGGGTGGCCAGGATAACAATATAAAGGTAAAATGAAAGCCTATACAGTTATTTTAAAAATCTTGCTTTCTGTGATAGAAAAAAAACAGAGAAATAATGAATATCACATATGGCCATGTTCACCTCCTTGTGTGTAAGAGTGGCTGAGAAAGGAAATGATTTTTACACATAGAGAATTCTAGGTGGCCTTTTAGGTGGTTATTGTGTGAACATGTTTACAGAATATTCTTTGTGTCTTCTCCTTGAATGCTTTGTGTCATCATCACTGATTACAAAACAGAAACAGGCAAACCCCAAACCTTACTTGTGACACCTGCTCTCACAGATGGGCTGTGGGTTTGTTTTCTAGCATTTTATTCTATGCTTCTTTCATTTTCCTCTTAAAAACCACAAAACCACACCCAACAAAACAGCAACAACAACACAGCAAAAAAGGACATCCAAACCTGGAAATAATAATAGCAAATGATGTCAAATATCTCTCAGAACATTTACTGGTTTAGAAATAACCCCACAATGGCAAATGGGATAGATTGTGGATTCTTAACAACTAGTTTCATTTTATGACAATCCAGAGCTTATTAGAAAAGAGATGACAAATGACCAATAATATCAAGCAGTAATAAGAAAAAAATCCAGATAGAAAGACTCAAAGCTATGCAGGAGCAGCAATACTGCACTATAATGAGACTTAGATTTCACTGGGAATAAATTAAAGGAAGAGGTCTAAAAGGCACTTTGGAGCAGGAAGGGAGAGACCTGATGGGAATTCTAGGTTCTTGGACTAGCACTCTTGGCCCTGGGCTTGGGCTCTGCACACTGTCCCTCTGCTCCCTGGCAGTGAATCCAGATGTGGAGGTTGGGGGTGGATGTGGGAGGCTGCGCTGCAGAGCCTCTCCAAAGATAACAAAGACAAGGACTGCGAGGATGAGAGGCCGCCTGCTCTGGGAGGCAAAGGGCACTCAAGGAGCCCCTGGGGGTCTTAGGCAGCTTGGCACTTGCGATATCACTCTGGTATAGGAACACGTGGTGGTGGGGGGACTGCCATCTCCCTTATTCTGAGCTCTAAGGACAGAGCCTGCAGGCATTCATGGATCCTCCTCTTACAGACCCTGCTGAGCTATGGAAGGACTTTCAGAACTGCATCCGTCTGCCCTAGGACAACCAGCTGTGACCATTAGGTTAACAGGATGAACACAGGCAGAAATGGAGAGAGAGGGTACAGAGTGAGGTGGGGGTGGATGGAGAGGCAGAGCCGTCAGGAGGGATGGCAGGTACCCACCCACTGGGGATGTGACCGCTGGCGCTTGGGACGGAGGGAACAAATGAGACTGCACCACAGATGACTTCCCTCATGGCTACACTTAATCACTGGTTCTCCTTCTCTCTACCCACTTCTCTTCAGGCTGAATAAAAGCTTTTCAGTAAACAAGAGCCTGTGCTGAGCTTCCCTCTAAATAGAGCTCCTGGAGGATGTGGGTGTCAGTAATAGTGTTACATGATTAGGATCATGACACTCCGTGGATTTCTCACACCTCTTGGCTTCTACCCAGACAGAAACCAATTACAATTCTGAATCCTCCCACAGAGACACGTCAGCTGAAAACCAATGAAGCTCAATTCCTTTCTCATTGCAAAGAAAAACTTGGGGCTCAGGAACAAAGGAAGATTAGAGGGTCCCCAGAAGACTTATGGGAGGGCAGCAGTTTGGGACATTTTCATGTGGAGTAAATCCTTCTAGGTGAACTTGTGAGTCCTAGGGTTGAGTCTCATTTTCCATCTGTCTGAATTTAAAAAGGTTCAGGGTGCAGGGATAAAATTCAAAACAGGCACATGACTATCAAGATTGAGAAAGGCTTGGGTGAAGGCAAAGGGGAAAGGAGCCTGTAGGAAGACCTGTTAGTACTGACAATAAATTCTTAGACTCTGAGCTCCCTCAGTTTCTACTCACAAAACAAGGCATGCTCTGATTACAAGAAGCAAGATCAAATCTGCTTCTGCTACCTGCTTTTCACCTTGATACTTTTTATTATTTTCCCCACCGTTGAGCAATAAATTACCTCTCCCTTGCATAAACAATAAAGTCACCCCTCCATGTATGGAGAGGTGGTAGTATGCTGAAATGTTCTACGGGCAACAGGGTTGATTTGATTCAGCCAATTTTCCCTTTGTGTGTAAATCTCATACACAGAAATACTCTGAGCCACAACTAATCGCCAAACTACCAACAGCTAAAGAGCTCTGTAGTGAAGATCAGAGCTCACTATATATATTTATACCCAAACCGGCCAGGCACAGAGGCTCATGCCTGTAATCCCAGCACTTTGGGAGGCTGAGGTGGGAGGATTGCTTGAGCACAGGATTTCAAGCCTGGTCAACACAGTGAGACCCTGTCTCTGCAAAAGAAAAAATCAAAACAAAACAAAACAAAAACGGCCAGGTGTGGTGGTGCATACCTATAGTCCTAGCTACTCAGGAGGCTGAGGTGGGAGGATAGCTTGAGTCCAGGAGTTCATGCCACAGCACTCCAGCCTGGGTGACAGAGTGAGACACAGTCTCAAAAAGAAAACAACAATAATGTCCCCCAAACATGGGGGTTTACATAATCCTAAGTGGGACTTCAATACAAAAGAGGGAAAGGTTTCTTTCCCCCTCAAAGTCCAGTTGATTGAGACATAATTTATATACAGTAAATTCCACCCTCTTTAGATATCATTTGGAGTTTTGACAAATGCTTAGTCATGTGACCTACCAATCAAGATATAGAATCGTTCTGCCTTCTCACCCCCAATTTTTATGTGCCTCCCTATAGTCAAATCCTCCCTTTAGCTCTGGTCCTTGGTAACTACTGATCTGTTTTCTGTCCCCCATGGTTTTGCCTTTTCTGGAATGTTGTATAAATGGGTCATAAAGTATACAGTCTTTTGAATGGCTTCTTCCATTCAGCATAATATGCTTGAGATTCATCTGTGCTACTGCATTTCTCAGTAGCTCATTTAAAATTATTTTCTAACTAGTCTTCCATTATATGGGTATATCACAGTTTATTTGTTCACCAGATGAAGGATATTTGGGTTGTTTCCAGCATTTGGAGCCTATGAATATTCATTATAAATATTCACATACAGGTTTCTGAATGAATAGAAGTTTTCCTTTCTCTTGGTGAAGATCTAGGAATAGAACTGCTGAGTTGTGTGGTAAGCATATGTTTAACTTATGAAATAGTCAAACCTACTTTTCTGTATCTTGTATTTGTACCAGCCAAAAAAGTTTTAGATGCCTCACATCCTTTGCTAGCACCTGGTATTGACAGATTTTAAGATTTTAGACATCCTAATAGATTTTTAGTGGTGTCTCATTGTGATGACTTGTAGTTCCCTAATGACTGACTTCCTTAGCATCAAACATCTTTTTTTTTTTTCAGTCAGGGTCTCACTCTGTCACCCAGGCTGGAGTGCAGTCGTACAATCATGGCTCATTACAGTCTCAACCTCCTTTCACCTCAGCCTCCTGAGCAGCTGGGACTACAGGCGTGCATAACCATGCCAGGCTAATTTTTAATCTTTTTGTAGAGACAAGGTCTTGCTATATTGCCCAGGCTAGTTTCAAACTCCTTGGCTCAAGCAATCCTCCCAAGATGACCGCCCAACGTGTTGGGATTACAGGTGTGAGCCACTGCACCTGGCCTTCATCAAACATCTTTTCATGTGCTTATTTGCCACCTGTATATCTTCTTTGGTGAAGTGTCTGTGCATGTTTTTTGCCATTATTTTTTAAATTGGGTTGCCTTTTTTCTTATGAAATGCTGAGAGTTCTTTATGTGTGCTAGTCACAAGATCTTTATTAGATATATAATTTACAATTTTTTTTTCAGTCTGTGGCTTGTCTTTTCATTTTCTTAACTATCTTCCAAAAAGCAATTTTTAATTTTGATGAAGTCAAATTTATCATCTTTTTCTGTTTAAGACTGTGCTTTATTAAAGAAGTCATTGCCTAACCCAAGCTCAGAAATATTTTCTTCTGTTTCCTTCCATAAGTTTTATAGTTTTGGATTTTACATTTAGGGCTATAAATCACTTTGAGTTAATTGTTGTATAAGGTGTGATGTATGTCGTACATGCTACAACATGGATGGATCTTGAAAACATGCTAAGTGAAAGAAGCCAGTCACAAAGGACCACATGGTGTTTGAATTCACTTATATGAAATAGCTAGAACAGGCAAATGTATATACAGAAAGTAGATTAGTGGTTGCCTAAAGGTAGGAAAGGGTACAGGCCGCTGGGGAAGCGGAAGACATGATGGCTAAGAGGTGTGGAGTTTCTTTTTGAGTTAATGAAATGCACTAAAATTGACTGTAGTCTGTTTGTGGATGCACAATTCTGTGAAGATACTAACAGTCATTGAATTGTTCACTTTAAATGAGTGAACTGTATGGTATGTGAATTATATCTCAATAATCTGTTACAAAAGTTTTTAAAAAAAGAAAAAGAAAAGAAAAATTAGGGTTAAAAAAAAAAAGAACAAGAGCAATTGGGGGGAGGAAAAGGTGTGAGGTATGGATTGAGGGTGGTTGTTGTTTTTTTTTCTTTTGTGGCATATGGATGTCCACCTGCTCCAGCACCGCTTGTCGAAAAGACTATCCTTTCTCCGTTGAGTTGACTTTTGCCTTTGCGCCTTTGTTGAAAACCAGTTGGACATATTTGTGCGAATCTATTTCTGGGTTCTCTGTTCTGCTTCACTGGTCTATGTGTCTATCCTTTTATCAACTCTACTCTACCCTGACTACTTTAACTTTAGAGTGAGTTTTAAAATCAGATAGTGAGCTCTCAAACTGTGTTCTCTTATTCCAAAGACATTTTGGCTATTTTAGTTTCTTTGCTTTTCCCCCATAGTTCAGAATACATTTTTAAATGTAAAAATCCTACTGGGATTTTGGTTGGGGTTGCATTGATCTACATATCAATTTAGGGAGAACTGACATCTTAACATTATTGAGTCTTCAAACCTATAGGCATGGTCTCCATTTATTTAGGTCTTCTGATTTCTTTCATCAGTGTTTTATATTTTTCAGCATACAGAACTTGCACTTATGCTTTTTAAGTATTTCATGTTTTTTAGTGAGCTATTGTAAATGGTACTGATGTTACTATTTTTTTTTTTTGAGTCAATGTCTTACTCTGTTGCCCCAACTGGAGTACAGTGACACAATCACCACTCATTGCAACCTTGAACTTCTAGACTTAAGCACTCCTCCAGCCTCAGCCTTCCAAAGTACTGGAATTATAGGAATGAGCCACCGTGCCTGGTCTGATGTTAAACTTCAATTTCCAATTGTTCACGTCGAAGTGCAATAGATTTTTGTATAATGACCCTGTTAATACTATGCTGAGGATTTTGGGTCTGTGTTCATGAAGAATATTTGTTTGTAGTTTTTTATTCTTGTAATGGCTTTGTCTGGCTTTGCTATCAGAATAATGTTGCCTTCATACAATGAGTTGAGATAGATTCACTCCTCTTTAAGTTTCTGTAAGAGATTGTATAGAACTGGCATTATTTCTTAGCTTTTCTTAGAATTGTCAGTAAAACTATATGGATCTGAAGTTTTCTCTGTTAATTAAAACTAACTTTAATAGACAAAAACTATTCAAGTTATCAATTTGTTACTAAGTTTTGGTAGTTTATCTTTTTCAAGGAGTTGTCTATATCATCTAAGTTGTTGAGTTTGTGGGCATAAGGTAGTGATGGAAGGTATATTTCTAGACTCAGTTCTAATCCATTGATCTCTATATATGTCTGTCCTTATGCCAATATCATATTGTCTTTATTAGTGTAACTATATTGTAAGTTTTGAAATCAGGAAGTGTGAGATGCTCAATTTTTTTGTCTTTTACAATTTCTTTTGTGCTATTCTGGGTCCCTTATATCTCTTATCCTGGGTCCCTTACATCTCTGTACAAATTTTAGTATCAGCTTGTTAGTTTTTGCAAAAAAGGCAGCTGGGATTTTCACAAGCATTGTGTGGAATCTGCAGATCTATTTGGGGGAAAAATGCTAACTTAATATTACGTCTTCTATCTATAAGTGTGTGACTTCTTTCCATTTATGCAGTCTTCTTCAATATCTTTCAATAATGTTTTATAGCCTTTAGTACAAGTCTTACATTTCTTTTGCTAAGTTTATTCCTAAGTATTTTATTATTTTTGATATTATTGTAAATGGAACTGTTTTCTTAATTGCATTTATTTATCTATTTAGAGTCAAGGTCTCACTCTTGTTGCTCAGGTTGGAGTGCAGTGGCACAATCATGGCTCATCACAACCTTGATCTCCTGGGCTTAGGCAATCCTTCTGCCTCAGTTTCCCAAATAGATGGAACTTTAGGCACTCGCCACCCCGCCTGGCTAATTTTTTTGATTTTTTTGTAGAGACAAGGTCACACTATGTTACTTAGGCTGGCTTAATTGCATGCTTAGATTGCTTATTGCTAGAGTACAAACATATAAATGGTTACTGGATATTGATCTCATATGCTGCAATACTGCTGCATTTGTTTTTTAGTCCTAATAGCTTATTAAATCAAGCTTCTTATGATTTTCAATATTTAGGATGTCACCTGTGATTAGAGATAATTTTATTCTCCTTTCCAATAAAATGCCTTTTGTTTCATTTGCTTGCCTAACTTCCCTGGCTGTAATTTCCAGTATAGTGTTGAAAAAAAGTGGCAAGAGAGAACATGTTCTTGCTACCTCCTTTTGGGAAAGATATTTTCACTGTGTACAGAATTCTAGATTGACAATTGTTTCCTTCAGCATTTTAAAGATATTTACATTGTCTACTGTCTTACATAGTTTCTGATGAGAAGTCTATACTGATTCTTATCCTTGTTCCTCTGCATTTAATGTGACTTTTTTCTCTAGTAGTCTTCAAGGTCTTCATTATCTTTGGTTTCAAGTGGTTAAATATGGTGTGTCTAGCTATGTGTGTGTGAGCCTGTCTGTGTTTGTATATATCCTGCTTTGAGGTCTCTTTGTTGGATCTGTGGTTAGACGTTTTTCATAATTTTCAGAAAAACTTTTGGCCATTATCTCTTAAAATATTTCTTCTGCCTGTTCTTTCTCATTTTTCTTTCTGGGATTCTAATTACACATATGTTAGACTGTTTCATAGTATCCAAAAGTTCTTGGATGAGCTGCACTGTTTTTGCTGTTTTTTCACTCTTTTAAATCTTTGTGTTTCATTTTGGGTAATTTCTACAAACCCATCTTTAAATTCATTGATTATTTCCTTGGCTATTTGAGGTTACAGGTAAACCTCTCAAAGGCATTCTTCATCCTTCTATGTTTTTTTAAAAAAAATTCTAGCATTTCCATTTGACTCCTTGTTAGTTTTCATCTCTCTACTGAAATTCCTCATCTGTTCATATATGCTGTCTACCTTTTCCATGAATGTTTTCATTATATTAATCTTAGTTACTTCTATTCCATCTGTTAGTCCCAACATCTGTATTATCTCTGAGTCTGGTTCTGCTTGGTCTCTTGATGATGGGTGTATTTGTCTTATTTTGGAGGGCATCACCTAATTTTTGAATGAATCCCAGACTTCATGTGTAGTAGTAGAGACTAAGGTAAACATATTTTTAATGCCAGAAATGGGTATGTCTCTATTGCTAGACCATTAGAGAGTTGAGCCAATATAGTGAGTTGTTGAGATGGGCTTCGGTTTTGTTGTTGCTGTGGTCACATTCATTGCACAATCAGCTTCAAATTCTTTATAGTTCTCTTATACTTAGGGCCTTTCTAACAGGAGAGGCTGTTCCTCTCCTCCAGGTCAGCACCTCTGAGAAGGGCTTTCCCAGTCTCCCACCTCAATCTTCTAAGTGAGGGCTCAGTGGAAGTCCATAGAAAACTGCCTATGCAGCCTGTGGCTTCCAAGTGTTCAAGATTTAGGCTGGTCTACAGTCAGCCTTTGGCAGTTCACCAAGAATTTTAGGCAAATTCTTTCCCCTGCCTGCTCTGCTACAGGTAAGTCAGTGCTCATTGGAGGGCTCACCTTGGAGGCACTGACTTCCTTTCCCTTTCAGGCAACCCAGTTTCCGTGGAACCTTAACTTTCTGATGGGCTCAAGAAAAATCAGGATATTGTCGTTTATTTGGACTTTTAAAAAATTTTCCAAGGTGAGAATGCTGTTCTCTCCAGCTTTCTACATACTAGGTAGAGGTAGAACCAGGTTGAAGCTTTCTTTTCTTTCTTTTTTTTTTTTTAGTTAGGGTCTCACTCTGTCAACCAAGCCAGAGTGTGGTGGCATGATCATGACTTGCCGCAGCTTTGACCCTCCTGGACTTGGGTAATCCTCCTGCTTCAGCTTCCCAAGTAGCTGGGACTATAGGAACATGCCACCACATCTGGATAATTTAAAAAATTTTTTTGTAGATACTAGGTCTTGCTATATTTTCCAGGCTGGTCTCAAACTTCTGGGCTCCAGCAATTTTCTTGCCTCAGCCTCCCAAAGTGCTGGGATTACAGGCATGAGCAACTGCGCCTGGCCAAGGTTGAAGCTTCTGAAAGATCAATATTTCTCACACATTTAAGACCAGAAGGAATTGCAGGATCCTTACAGGATCCTTAGCACATGCAGCCAAGCAAAATCAGGACAAAACTCTCTTAGGATACCATATTTAGAATTACTACAGTACTTAATTCATATAACACTGAGCAATTACAATGAAGCATCTTCAAAAAAAGAACACATCTGATTTAATCAACAAAACGGGACCCCTGATTGTTTAAGATCCAGCAATGATTTATAAGCTCAGTGTACACTGGTGCTTCGGCCAAGAATGCTGGAAGACTAGCAGAGAGGCATCTCATGATCACTGTCTGTGGAATGGGAAGATGTGGCCCCACTGCCCAGCAGGCAAGAGCACAAGTGTCCTGCTGGTAGTGGCCAAGTGGAAACAAGGTCAGAGAACGTAGTTAAGTCTCCCACTTCCACCCACCCATCCATATTCTTCATGCAGCTTTCATCCAAAAACAACTACTCATTCTATTCTAGTATTCCTGGAGGGGAATCGACCTATCCCTTTGCTTTCCTTCTGAACTTTCCAGGAAAGAACAGGAAGCTCCCGTTTTAGAAACTCGAGCTGGGGAGGCACCAGCTGGCCTACTGACGCGGGTGAAGCCCACAACAGACTAGAGTGATGTGGCATAATCCGAGGGTGAGACTAAGTAAAATTCTTAGGCTCTATCTGCTTGGAGGTTTGTGTAAAGAATGTCATACAGTGTCATTTCTCACAGGGGAAAAAAAAAACCCCAACCCAGAAAAAGTCATTTATGTGGAAGACTATATGAGAAAATGCTTAACGTTCACCATCTAAGTGAAAAGGGCAGGATATAAAAATTGTACATGTTTTAACTTCAATGGTGGGGAGGGAACTGTGGGTGTGCGTGGATTAAAGGTGATTTCAAATATCTAAAAATTTTATTTTCTGAGTTTTTAATAATGCACTTAAGAAACCAGCTTCACGGATATACAGATACAGTAAAGGTCAGAGCAAGTTTGGCAACTACCCTGAGAGTTCATTCACATTCATCTGGGTAAAAAAAGACTTGTGTTCTTTGCAGAACGGCCAGATGTAATAGTTTGCTGATGCCTTAAGGGTTGTGCTCAGATAAATGTATATTCACTCTATACATAATGTCATAAAACAATTTTACTGATTTTTTTGGTCATTGAAATTATATTTTAATTCATTTTAAATTATAAAACCAATAATCATTCTTTCTGAAAACGTCAAACAACCCAGAAGTATATGATGGAAAAAGAACAGGTCTTCTGCTTGACTCTAATCCCACCTTCTAGAAATCACCATGACTAGCTTGATGAGTAACTATCCAAGCTTCCGTCTATGCCTATACAGACCTATGGAACCAATGAGTTTGTGCAAACATTTCATACAATTTGATTATTTTACCTGATGTCAAGACATTCAACCAAGCCCTCACAGATAGATATTACTCAATTTCAATAGCCATATAGTACTCCATTACATGGATGCATCTTCTAAAATTAATTCTCCTACTAGTTACTTTTTTTGGTTTTTAACTTTTTGCTATTACAAATAATGCTGTAATGAACATCTTTGGAGATATATCATTATGCATGTGTATATTAGTGGTTTTTAAGAATGTATTTCTCAGAGCAGGATTGCTGATTTCGCAGGTATACATACTCGTAATTCTGATAGCTACTGCCAAATTGTCCTATACAAAGGTAGTATTTTACCTACCCACTAATAGTGTCTGAGAGTTCTCATCTTCCTACACCCTTGTAAGCCAATCTTTGGATAGAATTAATCTTTGAAATTTGCCAACTGAAAGAAGGAAAAAAATCATACTACTTTTCTGTAAGCACGCAAATGACAACCCATTTTTAACATTCTTTTGTGGCTCCTAAAACAGATGTGAGATCTGTAAACCAACATAGGGGAGAGAGAAGGTTGTTTCATCAATCAAAGGTGAGCCACATCCAGAGCATGGCTCTATTCTGTCACACAGATTTGTAAGAAATCTGACTGTGACCTGATTTTAAAAAGCTAGCAAAAATTGTCATTACAGTTGTGTTTGGGGGAGCTCAATCCTACTAGCCATTTAGCTGCACATTACTGTAACATTGGGTGTAACTTCATTACCTAGTGAACATTTTAGTTTCTTATATACCATTGAAGCAGTTTAGGGTTTGAGGTTCTTTTACTCTTTTTGAGGTTTAATCTTAGCCTTAGAGCTATTTTTAGTTTATATGTGAAGTAGGCTAATAAAAAAAGTTCCTAATGCAGTTTATTATACAGACATGTCATCAGACAATTAATTACATTAATAAAAAGAAAACCCTTATGAATGCCATCTAGAAAAAGTAGGAGACTTTTAAAAAATAACAAAATAAAACATGCCCTGCTTCTTCTTCTAAAGTTCAGAAAAAGTCTCTAATTAATGTAAAAGAAAAATCACTTCAAGTCCTTAAACCCCCTAAGATTAAGCCCCCTAAGTTACGCAGTTGCTATCAAGAGTTAGAGCTGACACTTAATCACAGCAGAGTGTTATATTCAATTGTGACACCCAGAGCTTGTTGTTTCAAGCTACAACCAAATGAGAGTTTGATTTCACACACTTAGCATGGTCAGAGGAAAATAGTCGCTAATTTATTCTACAATGATTTCCTGACTATCTTCCGTGTTTAAATGTCAGCTCTACATGGACCCTCCCGGACCATCTCATTTGCAGTATCCATGCTTCAGAACCTGCCAACAGGGCCAGACCACAAGGCTGAACCCTCCAACTCCTCCGTGCTGGTGGGGAGTCTCAGAGATACAAACAGAAGAACACAAAGGCAGTGGGAATTGCTGTTGCGTCTTAAGAGAAGGAGGTGTGGCATTGGCCACGGAGTGGATGCTGGCCTGGGGCTTGCACACAAACAACCACACATCTGCAGAGGCGTTCCTGACATGGCTCCAGCAGGCTGGCATTCCCCATGCCTCTGGGGAACTTCCCCTGTAATCAGACGATGTATACTTATGGAAAGCTTGCTCATTTTAATGCTTAGGAAAGGAGAGCAAATACTTTGGGAAAAAAATCAAATTCATTTTTTTTCCTCCCGCCCCCACTCCGCCCAAGTTTATTTTTAAGTTTAAGAAAGTTGAGTATTGCATTATCTATCCCATTCCTCCCTTCCATAATATATAGATGACTGAGAATAGGCATTTTTCAAGGACTTCCAGAAAAAGCCTCTCATTATTACACCAAGAATTTGCCATAATTTATGGCCATTGCCATTTCATCAAGAAGGAAAACCAGATCATCTAGGTTTCTTAATTGCTTGACCTTATTTGCCTTAAGCAAGGCCCTGTATCAAGGAAATCAAACTCCTGTTAATATTAGACTAATCCCATTTAATTTTAAACAGACTATACCATAGTTCTAAAGGACAACTCACTATCTACAATACAAGTGTCTAATTGTCTCCTGGCTCCTGCTCATTTATAATTTGGGTCACCCTTGCTTACCTCATACAAGTTCCAATATTCATCTATTTAACCAGAAGAGCCCTAGTGACTGGAAACAGCTAATGCCACCCAAAGGTAAGCAGGGGCCAGCCAACGTGTCTGGGTGAGAGCTTGTTGACACAGCTTAATCACATGCCTCAATGATCTCCTGGAGTTTGTTTCTTTAATACCTCCCCTAAAAAAAGCATGAAGTACCCCACTATAAAGGTACTTCATGCTTTGTATAGAAACCATAGAAAAGCTGGGGGGAAAAAAAGCAAACTCAGGACCACCATAATCATGTCCTTTGCAAATCCATAGTTAAGGTTTGTTTGTTTGCTTTTCTTTTTTTTTTTTTTTAGAGACAGTGTCTTTCTCTGTCACTTAGGCTGGAGTACAGTGGCACAATTATGGCCCACTGCAGCCTTGAACTCATAGGCTCAAGTCATCCTCCCACCTTAGCCTCCCAAGTAGCTAGGACTACAGGTATGTACCACAATGCCCAGCTTATTTTCTGATTTTTTGTAGAGATGAAGTCTCACTATGCTGCCTAGGCTGGTCTTGAATTCCTGGCCTCAAGCAATCTTCCAGCTTTGGCCTCCTAAAGTACTAGGATTACAGGTGTGAGCCACTATACTTGGCTTAAGGTTTGCTTCTTTTGGCCTTTTTCTGATGTGCATCTGTCTGTGCAAGGCATATTCAACTATGTTCATTCTGCAGATCCAGTTCCTTGGCCTGCTTTCTTCTTTTTAAAAACTTCTATCATGAGCAGTCCCTTATGTCACTAAATAATTTTAATTTTTTTAATAGCTCCAATAATATCTCATCAAATATTTCATTTTTTTTTAATCATTCACCCTCTGCTGGACATTTAAGTGAATTTCAATTTTCACTACTATAAATAATATAGAGATCATCTATATCTGATCATTTTCTTGAGACAGTATTTTAGCAAAGGAATTACTGAGTCAAAGGGAAGAGCTTTTTAAGGCATTTGATACTTCCTGCCAAACTGCTTTCCAGAAAAGTTGGGCCATTTTTATACTTACTCTTAGGTTCGTTTAAAAAATGGAAGAGAGATCTACTCTCTCTTTTTGGCAAAGGGGCTCAATAAATTAGGACTTTATGACTTGCCTCAGGCACTGACTGATGATTTTGTGTTTTTATGGACAAAAAAATCAGTATTCACTGTGAGGAAAAAGAAAGCAGGAACCAAGCCATAATAAAGCATCCAAGTACTGCTCGTGGAAATTACTTAGACATGTCACCTGATATACAGTCAAGAATAGGCTGCGATTTTCTGTTTTCAGTGATCTACGAGGGAGGTGGAAGAAGGTTTTCTAAGAATGTGCTTTGAACTTAGGGAAAATCTAAACATGAATCCCTGCAGAATCACCTGCAGAGAGACGAGCAGTAGAGATTCTATGCTGACAAAGTGGAGCTCCTGCCCCATCCCACAGTGAGAGACCCCGGCCATCATCCTGGACATTGGTTCAAGCCCGCAGTGACAAAGCCACTGCATCTGCAGTACACATTATGGCTGTGACAATTAAGCCTGAAAGATAGCATTGTGGAGTAAGCCCGAATGCATTAGAACTTGTCTAACAGTCCCCAAATCTCTGAGTCACCCAAGTGTGGCCTGGGGACAGGCCTCACACAATCCTCACTGTTAGGGAACAGGAGAGCCTGGCGTGACCTTGTCAATTAAGGCAAAGTGACACCTGTTACATGGCAAGCTCCAAAAAGGCAGCCTTTTTCTTTTTGAGATGACAGGAAGGAAAATGAAGTCTGTTTATTTTGCTGTTCTATCTTAACTGTTAACACCCCTACCTTGACAGCAACCCTCCCACAGCTGCAAGCGTGGTGGGACAGGAACCACAGAAGGTCGGTGGGGAGGCTGTAGTGTAGCAGAGGGGCCCTGCCAGACCCTGTTCACTTGCTTCAGGTCATGGCTCCTGACCTGTGACCTGGGCAGCCCCCAGGGCTGACGGAGCCACAGTAAGCCAGCAGCGCAAGGGCAGAATGGGGGATTGGACTCCCAGGAAGGGAGTGTGAACGGGCAACTTGTGTAAGAAGCAGAGGGCCTCAGGCACTGAGGGCCAGAGACAGGGACAGCCAGGGACAGAAGACAGCTGGAGGGCGAGGTCTAGGAGACATCGAGAGTTTGTGCTCAAGGAAGCAGAAGGGACACGCATTGGCTAGGGTTCTACTCTGAATCTGCACTCCCAAAGTACCTTCATGACAGGCTGGGCAAAATATCGGGCACTCCAGTCACAGAACCCTGTCTGCATCGTGGCAGAGATGAAGCTTTTGTGTCCAGTAGTGTCATCTGCATCATCCGCAGTCTTTGGAAGGTTTGGATCGAGGATTAGAAGGAAAAAGAAACAACAGTCAGGCATGTTATTTATTCCCAGTGCTTCTTTGTATGCCTCAAAGAGCTCACAACAGGCACAAAGTCATCCTGGTTAGCAATGGCTTGGCTTCTAGGGACAGCCATGTCTGTATTCTGGTGACCAAAAAGCCCCAAATGTCTGAAAAGGGATCAAGGGAGCCCCAGCTCAGAAGTGCCATCCATGTCGTGCTCAGTAACAGTGTCTGCCCTTGTCTCTTGGACTGGCCAGCACGACTTGGCCTGTAAACCCATGTTCCCTTTCCCCAGCCAATTCCAGCTGACTCTTTAGACAGGGCCCATGTGGGTCCACAAGGCCAGTTCACCAACCCTGAAGAGCCTCTGTTGCCCAGTCCCAGATCTGCACCCCCAGTGGCCACACAGCTTAGGGCTGAGAACAGGGCTCCTTGTGCAGGATGGCCCTGGACACAGAGCACAGCTAGCATGAGCTGGCTAGGGCCTCTTAAGACAGAAGACCCTAGCAGTTGCTTAGGACTGTGCTTTGGCTGTTTCCCAGTATGGGACCTGCAGTGGCCAAGGCTGTCAGAGTCAATATTTACTTTGCTCAGTGAGAATGGGCATGGAGGTTCCCTTGTGCCACGTCACCCACTCAGGGAGGGCCTGAAGGCATCCCTCATGTTGCGCCTTGGCAGAGGGAAGCTCCCCATCATCTGGGGGCAGATAAAGCAATCTCTCCCCGAGGCAGTTGCTCTGGCTTGACAGTGGGACCATGGCCAAGGGCAGTCAGGTGAGGTAACTGCACCTGCTGGCTCAGGACCCAGGCAGGAAGCTACACCTTCACTTGGAGCTTGTAGGTAATTCTTGCTCCTTCCCTGTCGAGGAATAGAGAGAGTGGGGTTGGGGCTGAATGGCATCTGTAGGAACCTGCCCAGCTGCCACGGTGCCCCTTCAATCACCAACATGGTGACTCTTGCTCCAACTCTGCAAGGTGGCTAAGTAACTTCTTTTTTTAAATTACTGGATTATAAAGTGAACCATCACATCCCCCTCTGCTGCAGGGAGTTCCTCACTGCTATTGGTGCCCGAGGCAGTCGGGTGCTTGGCTCACCCTGAACCACTTTCTTTAGACTTCATGCCATTGACTGAGACAGTGGCAAACATCTGGATGAGACAGCAGAAGTCTCCAGATCAGTGGCTGTCTTACCAGTTCTCACAACCCTGGCAAACAAAAGTACAAATTCCTCTCTCCTGAAATTTCTTTTTCAACTTAAAGGCAAAGAGAGTGTTCATATTTATGTAGTGTGATTGGATGTTTACAGAAAAAACAAACAACTACTCAGAATAAACCCTCTAGAGCAGCTGCCACATCAAATTGAAGCAAAATACTATTTGCCCAACAAGAAAGTAAAGCAAATTAATTCATATTCTTATTTTGTTTCATGGACATTGTCAAGAACGGTGAACCCAGACATACACCCCTGCAATAATCATAAAGAGGCAGCCATGCAGACAGGGGTGAGGGAATGAGGGGCCAGCACCCAGGTCTCCAGGGGCAGAGACTGGCACAAGGGCCAAGGGGAAGGATCTTTCTTCCACTCTGAGGTGACATAAACGATCCAGATCCAAGGTCTCACGCCCCACATCTGGGAAGCAATGCTCTTGGCATCCAGCTCAGTAGATTGCATATTTACAGATCACACAGTGTTTCGAGTCTCTGTACCTGGTCTGGGCCCTTGTCAAACATCTTCCGTGTGCGGGGGAACTGGTGGGAGTGGGGGGTGTACTGCGCCCCCATGGGGCCTGTGGTGCCTGGCCGGCCGGAAGGCAGGTCTCGGCTGACTGGCTGCTTGACCACGTCGTTGGTCAGGCTGGAGCTGCTTGTGCTGGACGTCGGCGGGGAGCCTCTGCCACGGGGAGAAGAAAAAATGCCACATTCTTCCAAGAGTCTGGCACTTTGAGAAGAAATACTAGACAACTTCTAGTACCACCCACCTCAGCCAGAGGATGCTGATGGCCCTAGGAACTCCCTCAAATGCCCTACATAGCAGTGTGACTCCCAAATCCCAACTACTGATGCCGAGTTAACAACTACTCTAGCTATGTGCCTGGTGGTGTCTAAGAACTGCCTTTCAATAAACATAGATGCCCCAAGAGGTCAGCTAGGACAGGACTCACAATCCAGCTCAGAGCCAGGTGGGCCAGGACGAGTCAGTGGCATGCGTCTGCCTTACTTGAGTCCTGTGCATGGCCATACTGCTTTCTGAGGTGTAAACACTGATGTAACAGAGGAAAGTCCATCTGTTGGTCACCTTAAAGAATTTAGTTTCTCTCTTACACAATTCTGAAAGACCACACACTCAGGCTTAGTTCAACTTTTGCTGTTATGATATGTGCAAATGAAGGATTCCTCAAGACGGGGAAGAATTCTAGGAAGGACCTCAGAAAGAAAGAGAAAGAGAGGGTAGGGGAGAACACATGCATGCTAGAAGGAGAAAAGAAGAGGGAAATCAATGAGGAAAGAGAGCAAGGAGACTGGCAGTAACAGAGAGTTAAGTGAGTGGGACCCCCCAGTCACCATGACAGACCTGTGTAGATGAGCTTGTTGGCAGGTGGGATGTGGGCTACTTACCCCACCTGGTGGATGTGTGTGCCCTTGTTGGTCGGGCTGGCGGGGGCTGACTGTGTGAGAGAAGAGGTGTCCAGGATGCGCTGGGGCCGGGCATTCACCGTGGCCTGAGGAGCAAAGGCACAAGGGAGTGGAAGGTCAGGTGGGGATGACCTCTGCTGAGGCTACAGGGCAGAAGTACAAGGTAGGTAGCTGCTTTCGAATAGCTTCAAAGTTGCAGAAAAGGGCTTTTGGCCGAGGAAAGCTCAAACACCAGTGGAAGGTTCTTTTACTCTTCTAGAAATATTTCACCTAGGTTCAGTGAGGCCAGAGGGATGGCTGTCTCTGAGGTGTGAGGAGGAATCTCTGCTCCTAGTTCTTGAGGAGTCAAGGCTTGAGGCACTTGTTTAGGAAAATAGCAACCATTACACTTCCTTCCTTTAAAAAAGAACTACTTCCGGGGGCCAGTCTTCACCGTCTTCCCCTTTGCCTGAGAGGTCGAGCCTCCATACCACTTTGGCTTTGAGTCCAATCCTCTCAAACTCTTCAGCTCTCAGTTGAGAGTCTGTGTGTTGGGGCCCGGAAGGATCACCCCAACAGTGCTCTCTGAGGACTGGGGCAGCCCTGGCAGGAACATTAGTTGAGGGTTAGAAAGTGCTTTACCAATCAGGTGGTCACTAGGATGGAAAGTCATCAGAAGCAGCCCAAGGACCATAATCGTGCAATTGTTTATGCCCCTCTCTGAATTCCTGGAGAAGCTGGTGAAAACCTTCCAGGGATATGGGGGAGGGGAAGGGGAAAACTACAGAGGGTCTGGGCTTTTCTCCAGTGGCAAAACAGGCTCTGCTGTCCTGGGCTGATATGGGACCAGATAACTGAGGACTGTCCTAAACACCATCCTAGTACAGGAGCTGGCACGCTGTGTGGATGTGAGGCATTCATCTCTGGGGCAGGGATGGCTCTGAAATTTGCCCTGTGGGGAGGACAGGCTGGCGGGGGATTATGGGGGAGGGGGCAGCTGCCCATGGTGGTGGGGGAGGCAGGGCAGCAGCCAAACCAGCAGTTGGCAGTCCTGACACAACTACCCACACAGGCAGTGCCTCTGAAGATCAGTCACCCCACTCAAGGGAAGAACACCACTAGTCTTTGCTTTTATTTTTCATATTTCAGGGCCAGGCTCAAAACAATCCCTTTCAATGCAGCACTCTGTGGATGGAGACAAGATCATAGGCTCTGTAAACATCCTGCCACAAACATTCGCAGGGCTTGAAATTCTACACAGAAAAAGATGTGTACCAGCTTGAGACTTGGCATCCAGGAGGGAAGTGGTTTTGTTTGGATTTTTTAAAAATAGGATTTTATGTAGATTTGGAAACCAGCTGTCTGTTGAAGTAATAAATGTGAGGGAACAATGGCACATGAATGATCACTGCTCATCTGTTGGCAAAACTTCCCACTTGCCAAGTTGGTTTTGGGCCGTTTTGCTCTGAGCACCCAGCACAACAGGTGGGGCCAGGGTTCCGTTGGGCTCTAGACCCCAAAGATAGTGCACATCCAGAAAGGCCTGATGATGGCGAGAGGCATCCTCCTCTGTGTCAGAAGGATAGGCCCAGCAGCTCCACTAGGTAGCCACTGATGCCTCAGCCAAGAGTCATTCCCCAAGCAACAGCCCATTGGTTCTAAGGCATGGGCAGCACCCTGAGCCAGACAAAACTTCGATCTGCAAGAGTTTATGCCTGAGGGGAGCCCTGCGCCGGCCTCACATCTTTTAATTATTCACTTAGAAGTTAGGAACCTTGTACCTACAATTCAGTCAACAGATAGAAAATTAAAGAAAACCAAACAATCATAAAAGTCCTCATTACATAACATCAACATTTTCCTGATAATCCTTTCACTTTATGATGAAAATAGCAAGAAAATGGAACCGCAGTCTTTAAACAATGTTTCTATTTTACAAGAGTAATACATGTTCTTTATGAACTTGTTTTTGCCTTGGTACTTAAATTATTTGGCCAACCCTCCATACTCACACACTCCCCCCCTGCAAAACCTGAGAGCCATAAGATCCCTTAAAAAAAAAATCCCTAAAGAGAGAAACAAAATGTGAACTTAAAAAACTATAAACTTAATATATGCCTTCTCAAAATTTCTGGAAAAACAGTGGGAGGTGATGGGGAAGATAGAAAACTTTTGGGATTGAAATAAAGCCTCAGCAAACCCACGGCGCTTTCAGATGCTTACTGAACACAAAGGCTCAGCACTGCCTGGGCTGTCGCTGGTGACTCAGGAGCCCCCAGGGCATCCCACTTTGACTGTGGGTCTGCACAATCCCCTGCCACCCTTGACAGAGGCGTCAGTGGGAAGAAGCAGTGGAGCAGCAGGAGCCATGGCGATGAACTCAGCTCACTCTTTGGGATAGGGAACTGATCAGCCCTGGGCTTGACTTTGTGCAGCCTGGAGGCAAATAAGACAGCCCACTTTATGTGATTTATACCTATGGCTATTGCCACAAAACTCTGATTTTGTATCATTTCTGGAAATCCTGAGAGAGATGGGCAGGTACCTGGCTGGGAGATTTTCATGATGAGCATTAGTGGTCAGAGGGTGTTGGGTTTAGATGGTGCAGTCTTTAGTAGAACACTTCCTATTTGTTTAACAAACATTTGTTCTGTTGTAGCTGTTATGTGCTGGGTGTGGGGTCATGATGGTGAACATGAGCAGAGTGTCCCCTAGGGAGGTGACCAGGCAAACCTGCCTGTCTACACCATCTGTGTGAGAACAGAGGATGCTCAGAGAGCAAGGGTTGCAGGTGGCATGGCAGTGGGGAGGGAGGAGAAGGGGAGGCAGCAGAGACTCTAGGGAGAAATCTTTCTGAATGGTTCCTGCCACTATCTTAAATGGAGAGCATCCCACCAGGAAAAGTTAACAGAAAAATCACAGCATGATTGTAAATGTTGGGGCGTGGGATTACAAATTGCAGAGGACCAAGTGGGGGCCTATAGACCTCAGCATCCTGCATGGGCCCTGAGCAGCCTTAAGGATATACAGCCCTTCATGGCCATGTGCCTGTACCCCCACTTCACTTACAGCCTGCAAAAAAATCACTGGATGTGCAAACTTTCCTTGTTGGAAGGTCTGAGAGAAGGTTCCTGGCTGCTAGTGGGTCTGAGTCCAGAGAGAAGAAGCAGCGAGAAAGTCGAGGACATGGCAACAAGACAGTACCTTTCTTCCACTCTCCAAGCTAGCTTTCAGAGGCGGCAAACACAACTTTGTTAACAGTCAAATTCTCAGCTCAGACACTTCAGAGTCCAACATAAACATAACCATTTTCTGTGAGGATGGAGATGTGTGTCAATTACCCAACACTGTCCAGGTACAATTCATGGAACCAGGCCTGGAATGAGACCCACTCTGCCTCCTGGTCCCAAAGTGTTCTTCAACTGAAATATATCATCTTACAAAGATACAGGAAAGTTTGATCCAATGCAGAGAAATATACTGTAAAGACATTTCACAGTAGAGACTTGGACAGTAAATTTCCCAACTGGATCTTGGTATAGTCAGGGTTTGGGACAACAATGTAAGCTTCTGGCTGCTCTATCTTGGGAGGAAGTACAATATTTCACTGTGTGTTCCTGTTAATTTTATATCAAGGATCTGGATTCATGTGTGAGAAACTCTTAAAAAGGGATTCCCAAAGGATGAGCCAGAGGTAATTTGTGGCTAAGTATAATGCAGAGGCCACTGGTTGCTTGATAATCGAGAAGAGATACCTGTAAAAGCACCTGCTTCTATTTCTCTATAAGTAATTTTCCTGCCAAGTGCATTTAATAGGTAAATAATATAAATTTTTCTCTGGAAAAGTCCTAGGTATTATTCAGTTAAAACAACATGGAGACTTTAATTGCCTGCTAGTTACAAACAAAGCCTTGGGAAAGTCTCCCCCTGGGTCATGGTGCTCAGCCCTGGGAAGAGCTCCCTATGGGCAGAGGCCAAGGAATCTCAACCTGCCCACTTCCTCCTCCCAGGACCTGGGCACAGGGAAGGGCTCAGGGGTTCCTCCTGGATTTGCTAGGGCTCCACTTCCACAGAGGAGAGTGCTGATGGTGAAGAAGAAGATGACAACACTCATACCAATGCTGACAAAAGTGGCTCATCTTGTGCAGTTCTCTCCCCACAGGACCAACCACAGTGACAACAGTTTTACAGGTTCCTGCATTTCATCCTCACAACTCTTGGAGTTAGGTCCTACAATATCTCAGTTTTGCAGATGAAGAAATGCAAGCTGGGAGGTATGAAGTAACTGGCCAAAGGCCAGCAGGGCCAGAAGAGGACACATGACCAAAGTTGGCAATGTCCTCACTTGCAGGGAGCCATGGGCCCCAGGAACCATGCTAGTACCTTGTGGTCATGAATCCCCATGTGGGCTCTCATGAGGGTGGCAGCTCCCCATGAGTTGCACAGCCGAGTCTCAGTGAGAACAGATTCTTGGCTGCCACCCCAGAGCCATGGAGCCCGAATCTCCAGGGGAGGGTACTGAGCTCCTTTGTCTAGACTGGCTCTCCAGGGGGCGCTTCTAAGCTGGCTGGGCAGGGACCCACGGCCAGTGTTTAGAAGTGTGAGTCTCAAGCAGGCCAGCGTCTACTTCTGTAGCCAGGCTAGTCCAAGCTGATGACGTCCTTGTCTCTGAGTCTGCAGCTAGGGAAATAAGCACATGTCTGAAAAGTTTTCAGACTCTAGACAACTCATGCTTCTAAGGTATGAACAAATATGCTAGAATGCCATGTTCCCAGAGATGGCTGTTCTGATAATCTTGAGCGTCCCTTCTCTGGGTAGAGTTGTGAGAACAAAGGAGACGGGTAAGGCAAATGCTGGCTGAGGATGCAGAGAGGGTGGAGACCCAAGACTCGGTGGGAGAGGCAGTCGGACACTTCCTCACAGCAGACATTGGAGGGACCGTTAGCTGAGGGTCTTCAAGGGTCAGAAGTGCAGCTCATGTTTCCTGGATGAGGGGCCCCAAGCTAGAAGGGAGCCTAAAGGCTCCAAAGAGCTAATGGAGACTGCACGGTGCAGTTTTGAAGGGAGGATGGTAGTGACAATAGAGAACCCTCTGACTCAGTTAAGTAGGTGCCATTTGACTAGATCAAAAAGAAATCAGAATGTTTATATGCACATTGACTGAGATTGCTGAAACAGAAACTTAAAAGGTACCTGTAAAGAGAATTTCAGCAACTTCAGATGCATGGCACTACTTGGCCTAGAGGCCAATTGTAAACTTGCTGAATTAAGAAATCCTTATGATTCAGCCAGTTTGAAGGGAATGTGGGTTAGGGATGAACAGAACTAACCCTCTGAATTCTAACAGACATTGTTAAGTAGGAGAAGGAGAAAATTCCAGCACAACAATAGGATTTTAAAAGAAACACATTGCTATGTAACCCTGCTACGAAAATATGAAGCTGGGTACTCATCACAGGTTTAATGGTAATTTTGAATATACTTTTCTGAGTATCTCAACCTTTATTTTCTTTATAGTCATTAGGCTTTTGTTTCATAATAGATCACTCTACTTTTTTTTTTAAAACAGGCTTTATTGAGAAAAGCTCCCACAGTGGGAGGGGACCCGAAGGGGTTGCCTGATCACTTTACTTTTAATTAGGTAAGTTAATGTCTCAGTTTCAACATGTCTGTTTGTACAAGTACTGCAGCAGAAGCAGCAGCCAGTGCTCTGGCTCCTAAAAGTATCAAGAGGCTGCAGCAATATTTTTAGGTGAGTTTATGCTCGTGAATTTTCTCATAAATATTAAAATAAGCAGTGATTGTGAATACACATGGCCCTGACACTTGAACACCTTGGCTCGAAGTTTCTTTCTCAGTGTGATCCTAAAACCCTGATTGTAGGAGTGGTCCTGAGGTGAGAGCTGCTAGGGCTGAAGACAGGCTCCTGAGGGTCGTCCGTCTCTTCACTCTACTTCTTTTTTTTTTTCTTTTTTGAGTTGGAGTCTCACTCTGTCGCCCAGACTGGAGTGCAGTGGCCACTCCCGGCCACTGCAGCCTTGACCTGCTGGGCTCCAGTGATCCTTTCAAGTAGCTGAACTACAAGTGCGCGCTACCACGCCTGGCTAATTTTTTTGATTTATTGTAGAGATGAGGTCTCACCAAATTGCCCAGGTGGGTCTCGAACCCACGGGTTCAGGCAATTCACTCACCTCGGCCTCCCAAAGCACGGGATTACAGGCTGAGCCACCGAGCCTGGCCTCTTCTTTCTACTTCTGTGTGGTTTGAAATTTTGCTTAATAAAAACTAAAAGCAAAGCAAAAACTCCAAGTCTATGGAATGGGGATATAAACACATGAAATTAGACCATAGCTCTTGAGCTGTGTGGGTTCTTTTATACAGAGCTGGTAGCAATTTCTATATTTGCATATAGAATTCTACAGGGCATTCCATAGTAATAAGGCTGTTTTTGACTCTGATGAACAAAAATTTGGCTTCAGAGTTAAATATCTAAAATAGGCTCATTTCTCTGTAAAATGAAACGTAATCCCCTCAGTTCTCAGAGCAGGAAAATAAGGCATTTCTTGAATTTAAAATGAGGACAGGAAAGAATTTCCTTAATGTTTATGCTTCCAAATTCTTCAGTAGCAATGTTTATTCTTAAAAACAAACACAACCATCCACACATACATACACTCATACACACACATAGACATAGGCACAGACTCACTTATAGATACACAGACACACACACACACACACACACACATATATATATATACACATAGACACAGACACACCAAGATAAAGACATACAAAGACACACATATATACACTCACACATATATACAACACAGATATATACACTTATAGACACACACATATACACACACTCACACATACACAGAGATACACACTGCATTCTGCTATGCCAAGGTCTCCAAAAGAGCTCTTCTCTGAGGTTGGGTTCATACCTATAAACCCCAGCACTTTGGGAGACCGAGGAGGGAAGATTGCTTGAGCCCAGGAGTTTGGGACCAGTATAGGCAATATAATAATATCTCGTCTCTCTCTCTCTCTCTCTCTCTCTCTCTCTTTTTTTGAAAACAGGCTTTATTGAGAGGACAGAAAAGCTCTCACAGTGGGAGGGGACCCGAGGGGGTTGCCCAGATCGTGTATCTTAAAAAATTTTTTTTTAAATTAGCTGGGCATGGTGGTGCACATCTGTGGTCTCTGCTACTTGGGGGGCTGAGGTAGAAGGATTGCTTGAACCCAAGATGTCAAGGCTGTGGTAAGCGTTGGCCTCCAACTGTGTGGTCAGGCCAGGGCAAGGGCAGTCTGTGGCCATAGGTTGTTCCATGCCCCAAAGAGTAAAGACGAGGCTACCAGAGATTCTTGTGTGTCAGAGATCTGTAGGCAAAGGTGGTGAACTGGTCAGTCTCTACTTTCTTTGAATATAAATTCTAAAAATTTCAGGCATTCATTAAAGTTCACACAAAGCTTGTAAAATTATTTAAGTGAAAAGATTATTTAAAGCTCAATCTTAAAATTCTAAATTAAAATTGGGAGAGGCTATTTAGAGCCTGAAAGAGCAGTGGTAAATGGTAAGAACAGATTTTCCCTAATACATAGCAGGTAATGATGACTATTTTAGCCCTGGACCCACCAGAACCTCAGCCCATCTCTGAGCATGGCTCAGAACCTGCTGCACTAGCTTGGGGAGTTCTGCGGGGGGTTTTCTTGGGAGTGCTTGTGAGGTCTTCTGACTTTCTTTTCCTCCTTATTTCCTTCCTATTTGCTTACTTCCTTCCTCTTTGGTCTTAGACCATAACACACACACACACACACACACACACACACACACACACACACACACATCTATATCTATATCTATTTAAGCTTTATTTTTGTATTGATCCTGCTTTAGCTGAAAAAGCAGATGATTGGATTACATCTTGCTTTTCTATTATACAATAAAACTTCATTGACTGGCTATTTTCAGTAGGCCAGTGACACATAAAAGATATTTGGGAAGATTGCCCACTTCTTGTCAGGTGCCCATGTACCCAGTGGTGATGAAGGAAGTGGTGCATTCCACTGAGTGGAGGGGAGGTCAGTGCAGAATTAATCAATCTTTATCTTTCTGAGTTGGCCAATAGGCTATCTGTTACTATTACTTGTGATACTACCAAGAACTGAAGAAGCAGCAACTGCAGACAATGAGGTGATTTCAATCTGTCAGGAATAAGACTTATTAGATCAACAGAAAATAACTTAGGTGAAGGAATCGAATGCCATGCAAATATGCTATCAACAAAAAGGAAGCGAGGAACTGTAGGAACTTCTGGCTTGATAAGAGGCCAAGACAAAGAAGGCCATAGCAAATGAGAGGGAGGAGGGCCTGATAACTCATTTGGAAAAAACAATGGACTAGGACAGATCCTAGACCCTCCAGGCTCTGGTAGTAATGATAGCCTGAGACAACTCTTCAGTTGTGGCTGGGCCAAATGAGGGTTGAGAGAACACAGCTTACTTAGGTGTGTTCTCTTTCCTTGTATTTTTTTTGCAACTTTTCTGTAAGCTTGAGATATTTCAAAAAGTTACAAAAAATTAATTAAATGCTATAATAAATGACATCTAGTTCCATTCATGAAAGATTAACTGTCAGGTAAATAATCCAACTTCTACAAACAACTAGAAAACCAGAAAAGTATGCAAAACAATTGTTTTCAGACATTGGATATTGGATACTATGGGACTGTGATCCCCAAGATAAGGGAAATAAACAACTGTCCCAACTTATGGCCTATAAGCAGGTTCCAATAAGAAAGTCTGAGGCAGACCCAGGCTGTAGCACATATAGAGGCCGGTGCTTTCAGTGAGTAGAAGACACAGATCAGAGATCAAGGGAGGCTGAGATGGCTGGAATTTGCAAGGCAGAGCACTGGAGAGAAGTGAGCTTCTGAGGTCTGCAGGGGAGGCCTCTGGAGTCTTTGGGTACTAATCTGCTCATGGATGGAGGGAAAACCCATGAGGCTGGGGAAAAAACAACCAGAAGGCAGTAGGCCAAATTCTCAGAGCTCACAAAAAGGACTGAGATGAGTTTACCTTCCCAAAAGAATAAAACCAATGACCTAAGCTTCTACCTTAAGAAACTAGAATAAGAAGAACAAGTTAAAACCAGAGTAAGCAGAAGAAAGGAAGCAGTAAAGATAAAACCATCCAGCAATAGAATGGAAAAAGGACAAGCTACACAGAAAAACCAATAAGAACAAAAGCTGATTCTTTGAAAAGTTTTATTTAGCCAGACTCTTCATGAATAGGAGCAGTCATAAATTACCCCATCAGAAATGGAAGAAGGAACATCACTATAGTTCACACAGGCATTAAGGGGATCATGAAAAGTAATGACAATCCTAACCTAATTGAAGCCATATGTATATAGTTCAGGGTATATTGTAAATCTCCAGATTCAAAACGTGTGTTGAAAGTTCAGTTTATTTATTTATTTTCTAAACCATGGTGTAGACCTGAATATGTCTGTAGTTCCTTGCTTGAATATTCATAACTAAAAATCAGAAACTCAAGAGCTTCAATGAAAACAACTCATCACACATACCTTGTAGGCGATACTGTTGAGCACCTTCATGGCCAAATCAGAAACATCTGGATAAGGATCAGCAGCCAGATGCAATAAGACTCTCCAAATTTGAGTGTAAACACTATTAAAAGAAACTCCTAGAAAACAGAAATGGGAGATGTTTTAGTTGCAAATAGCTATCACTGCACATTTCAGCAGCTTCTGAGGTGGTTCCATTTTCTGAAAACCTAACCATGGAATCAGGAAGTGTTACTTTCAAGAGTTGGAGTTACAGGAAGCTCCCCATTTTGGTATGCTGGCAATGGGCCCAGAGATTCAAGTATCTCAGTTGGTAAATAGGCTTGATCACATTGATTTCATCTTCTGAAGTTGAATCTTTCTAAGAGGAAAACTGAGTTAGAAAAGGGCAAAACTTCCACTGGAAATGTCTTAGCTGATTGGTAGTAGTGCTCAGCTCCCAAAGTAGCATCTAATCTAGTGTTCTAGATTTCCAGGAGCTGCTGTGGCTTACAGTGAGAGGTGCATGTGGGATGAATATCTCTGTTCCGATCTCGCTCTACACTCAGTGTGTCTTACTGGGCACTGCGACTCACTGGGCTTTGCTTGCCAGCTTCCATGCACTCACTGTTCACAGATCCTAGGAATTCACAAAAGGTTTATATGAAGTGACTTCTGTCTCCCAACTCATTTAACAAACACTTGATGCAAGGTCTTGTGCAAGGATATAAAGACAGATAAGACAGGGCCCAGTGGAGACTCAGACATGAATATATAACAATGGCAAATTGTGAGCATGAAGAGAAGAAAAGGAATAAGTGCTGAGGGTCTTCATCAGTGAAGGTTGCTTAGTCCTGTTTAATTCCTCAGTACCCTAAAGGCAGGTATTGCCCCTGGCATTACAGAGGAGGGTAAGACCCAGAGAGCACTTCTGTCAAGGCCCAAAGGATGAAGGATGCTAATACACACCTGCCAGACCGTCAAGTCAAGCTACTTCTATAGCACTGTGCTGCCTCGGGGAGATGCAGTAACGGGTGAGTGATTTTCTCCGTTAGGCATGGGCTGGGAGGTGAAGGCCATGAAGACCTGATGGAAGAGGCACAAAGGAGACAGGCTTTGGAGGGCACGTAGGATCATTCTCCTGGTATTGAAGGGGTGGAGTGAAAACGCCCAGAGGCTTTGGGAACACTTGAATGAAATCCATATAAACAAATCAGAGATAGTGTGGTACAGTGAGTACCTAGAAGCCAAAAGGAGGAGTGTGCACCAGGGCTGAGCAACTCCCAAGGCTGAAGCAAGAGTGGAGGTTGCTAAGAGGAGGGGTTGTGGAACTGGAATCTCTGCCACAGCGGACCCACAGAGGCAGAGAAGGGAAAAGGTGATCCTTTTAGAGGCAGCAACTGGAACAAAGGTTGGGCAGAAGACAAGAGGTGCCAAGCACAGAGAGTTGAGCAGGGGCCAATGGCACCCTCCCAGTCCTAAGGTTGCTGGGGTGCCAGTTTCCTGCTGGGCTCTGTCCTGGAGGCAGGAGACAGACATGGACCTGCTTTTAGGGGCTGGGAGTCAAATGGTGAGATTGCCACATAGAACTCCATCTTTTCTACTTTGGGGAAGCTAGATAATTTGCTGAAAAGCAAGCACTGTTCAACAACAAAAGAGATTAAAACAGGATTTGAAACAAGGCATGATTCCATGTCACTTGATTGGCCAGCTCCTGGTGAATTCCCCCTAATGTTTATGAAGAAGTTTAAATATCAGAAGAGCTATTAGAGGTTAAAGTGTTTCTTGATGAACCCCATTATTCATATGGAGTGGGTTTTATATGACACAATAAAGTCCAAAGAAAAGGGGCTGGATAAAGGTTTGATGTAAAAGTTAATCACGTGCATGAGTTCTGCACAGAGCCTGCCCTGTTGCATGCACCCCCCCCCCACTGTGAGCAACGCAGAGGTAAAGAAAGTCCTGCACTCCTGGCTCCCATGTGTGCAGTCCCCTTCCGAGGGGACCACTCCCCTGGGAGCTGATACGTCCCATAGCTGCAGGGTGACTTGATGTCCCACAACTAGAGGAAATGTTTTCCCAGAGAAATGTCCTCTTGGTGTCTTGGCCCATGTATATTTGAGCTCAGCAAACACTCCTGAGGGCCTGCTCTGTGCTAGGGCCTGCTCACATGCCTCAGCTCAGGAAGAGTCAGGAGGGGCAGCTTCCAGGAGCCTTAGGTTTGATGCAAATGAGGACATTCGTTAGATGAAATGTCCTGCAAATCCACCCTGGTTTGCAGGAAGACCCAAGGTAGTGCGGACCATCCACATGAAAACAACTACACCCTTTCCCACCTACTGTACCGCACTGCTAAAATTTAGAAACAGAACAAGTCTTTCAGCTCCCAATTCTATGGCTCTCAGACAGCTGTCTAGATTTACAACCTAAGTTGAAGGAAATTGTTTGGCAAGATCAGTCCAGGATCTTTCTGGTAAAATGTTCTAAAATCTCCCTTTTATCCTGGCAGACACCTGTTAACAGAAACTATGCTCCCTGCTACAAAGGGGCTACCAGGCAATGGCTGCATTTTCAGTTCTTTTAAAGAAAAGGATGGTGGGCAGGAAGAGATGACTTCAAATTCATTCTCATGACAGGTCCGACTTATGACAAATGAGAAGGAAAAACACAGCCTTGCTCACAAAGGAGAACCAGTCCTGAATCCAGCTTTGTGACCCCTCTTCCCACAGACCCACAGGAAGCTCTCACAAAAGCCTCAAGTTCATCACAGCTCCTGCTCAACATCCTTTCCCTTGATTATTTTGGGCTCACAGGCTCCCTGCAGCTGAGTGATGCATCGATGCAGCTCCCCATGAAGCTCGGCTGCCTATGACGTGGAGCTGTGAGGGACGGTGATACTGGCTGGTGGGCCCAGCCAGATTCAGATGACTAGTCCTTGTAAGACATGAGGAGTAGGGATGAGAAGAAAGGACACAGGAAAAGGGAGGATGCCAGAGTGAACACCTGTTTGGAAGCAGGCTGCTAGTAAGCACCTGTTATCAGTCCAATAACCTACGACATAGATGAGGGAACAAGAGCCTCACTGAGTGGGGTCTTCAAGGTGAGAATGAGGAACGAACACAGGCTGGTCCTTCCATGGGTGAGGCTTCACCATAAAGTAGGGTGACAGATACAGACGCCTGGGGGGTCAAACATCCCCCAAGAGAGGGCTTGGCTCCATGTGGGCACCAAGGAGGGTGATACATGTTAGCTATTACTATCATGTAATTTTTAAAAATTTATTTTTATTACAGTTAGCCCTCTGTATCCATGAGTTCCATATCTGTGGGGTCAATCAATCACAGATAAAAAATATTTGGAGAAAACTCTCAAAATAATACAAATAAAAACAATAACAGTTATTTTTACAGCATTTACACTATATTAGGAATTACCTGTAATCTAGAGATGAGTTAAAGTACATGGGAAGATATGCAGGTTATATGCATATACTACACCATGTCATATCAGGGACAAGTATCCATGGATTTTGGTGTCCTTGGGGGTCCTGGAACCCATCTCTATGCACACAGAGGGATGACTATACTGCTGTTGACTTTTCTGCAGATTTCGACTTTGATATAATACTATTCGTGACTCAGCAAGGAAAAAAAATCTAATTTTTGTCAGTCTCTTTAACTACAATGGATGGTGTAGCTATTTACCAGTGAAATATAAAGCTGTGATAATGGAATTGCTATCTTGACTTCACTTCCTTCCTTGGTTGGCCACGATAGTCTTTCAGCTCCCTGTTAGATGAACTCCCCTGCTTTTAAATCTGCTATCTGCAGAGCAGAACGTAGCCATCCTCACATATGGATGTGAGTCTGCCAGTAAGAGGCAGGAACACCAGTCCCATCCCTGCAAAGAGAGCCAGGAGCCAGAGGCTTTGCACTGTTAGACGCTTAGAAAGGGCTCCTGTTGGCACCAGCTGAACTCTCCAGAAGTGCAGAGAACCTATTTTCATGTCTAGACTAAAAGTAATAAAAGAGCATAATGAATGGTTTTAGAATTTATTTTTCAGAGCAATGGCCACAACTTTCTAAATGGTGTACAAGGCAGGGAAATTGACTCTGAGCCTTGGGGCTGACTCTGAATCCCAGGAGCCCTGGGACTGGTGGAGCAGCATGGAGAAAAAGAGAGAGTCTCCTGAGAGGCGAGGGCTACCAGCCACTACTTGAGGCTCGAGGGGTCAGCAGAGCAGGTCATGCCCTCTGATATGGCTGAGAGCTGTTGCCCATCTCCAGAAATCAGTGTCCCAGGCCTGAAGGGTCTGCATTTGTGACCCCTCCTGTCCCTAGGTGCCTGAGGGTGACTCCTGTCTCCTCAGGGGCTGCACTCATGACTTGGGTGGCCTTCAGGAGAATCATGCCAACCACTTGCTCCGCCATTCCTTCCTCCCTGAATCCCGACACTGACCGTAGTAAAGACACAGCACCTCCTGGGTGGGACAGTTGGTGCGCCTATATAATCCCTTCAGCGTGTTCCTCAATATCCCTACAAGACACACTTAATGATGGCCTTTAATCAAGGACTTTTGTTCTAAAAACATAATTAATCTTGTGGCACTGGGAAACAATGTTGTTCATTTTCTCACTACTCTCTTTCGGTGAGAAGAATTAATGGGTTGTAAAATCTTCCTTTCAAAACGTGCACAGTTCCTCTGGCAAAAACCCTGCTTTGCTTTCTTCTTGTTGTCCAAGTGTTGGGCTTTTTTTGCAAAGGCAGAAACTGATATCCCCTGGACTCTGAAATTTAGAACCCAAGGCTTGGCTGGAACTCACTACCAAGAGGTCTTTGGAGCTGAGTGCAAGGCTTCAAAGGACTCTTCTTTTAGTACTTCTTGAAGCCTTGGAAAAAAGTTAAATATAATCTTAGTTTCTTGGGAGGCTGAGGTGGGAGGATCACTTGGCCAGGAGTTTGAGGTCTCAGTGGGCTATGATCTCATCACTGCTCTCCAGCCTGGGTGACAGACTGGGTGACTCTCCCTTATTTTATTTTTTATTTTATTTTTATTTTTTAGAGACCCTGTCTCTAAAGGCAAATTATAAAATAAAACAAGGGAGAGTGGCTTTCTCATTACTCTTTGTCATGCTAATGCCAACGGAGCAGCAGCATAACCAGTCATAGTGTGCCCGGTTCCAAGAGGCCTGGGCAGGCCTAAGGGCAGACACTGCTCTGTAGGATTTCCAGGATCTGGGCAGCACTGAAGTTTCTGGACTTGAGATTCTTGGCTCTTCCCTTCTCTAAGGCGAGTAGTTCTGACACCTAGATTCTGGACAAAGTAGATGGGACAGGACTTGACCCCAGCTCTCTCTTGGAATGCTGGGCTCAGGTATCAACAGCACAGGTGACGAGTGAGGTTCCTGACTAGGAGCTGAGGGGTTTCTGGCTCTGCTGCTAACTGGTGGGCCATGAACTTTTCCTCTTGGCAAATGGGAATGGAGGCAGCACTCTCTGCAACATTGTGAGGGCAGGGGGAACACGATAGGGCTGGCTCTACGGCTGCTCTAGTCCTTCCTTCTTCTGAGCCCTTCCTTCCCCTTGCGTTAGCTCCATCTTGGATCTGTAACTATGGCAACACACATTCAAAATTGTAAAAAAAAAAAAAAAAAAGTCACTGTATTTAGCAGAGTAGAGAAAACTGATCCCACTTGGCCTAGGCATCTGATCTAGATCTTTGCCAGTGCATTTAGGATGAGGCTGTTTCAGTAAGAAGTGCACTCACAGGTCATCAGACCCCTCTTGTCAAGTCCTTGAACAGGAATAAACCCCACCTTACTCTCTTAGCCTGGATATGACTAGACTCTGGCCATGACACAGGGTGACAGGAGGGAAGATAGGTAGGGGGTGTGGTCCCTCATGGGCAAGGGCTGAACAGAGGGGTGTGGGGGTGATATGGTGAAAGGACTGCATGCACAGGTGTCTGGAGGCGAGAAGTGTGCATCAGGCTGTGGCTGGGACATGTGGACACAGACTGGCAGACCCTCTCCAGCCATTCTCCATCCTGAGCGGCTCTGCTCCTACCTGAGGGCATCAGGAACACAGGGACTAGAGGAAAGGGAGGGCAGATGGGGTGAGGTTGAGGACCAGGACAGGCATGACTGTCGACTGTGCATGTTAGCGAGAAATGACAACTTTACAGGAACTTGGAAATAAAAATGGCAACTGTCCATTTTGACGCAGTTGGGCCAAGCACGCAGCATGGAGATCCTGACAGGCTAGGGAGCTGCCCACAGGACCACCTTGCTCTAAATAGTGTGGATGGTGGAGAGACAGGTGTGGAAATTGGGGAGTACAGACAGAAAGGTGGCACAGGCCATATGCAGGGAGCAGGAGCCAGTGGCCAGTACGGGGGTGCCATAGGTGGGGGCACAGTGAAGCAGCTACTGTGAGGTCCAGCAGGCTGTTGAGGGAAGGCCTTGAAAGTCAAGCTACAGTTTGGACTTTACAGGAAATGCTGTTTTAACGAAGGCTCCAGCTGGAGAGGGGTTTGTGCGAAGCTGGTGTGTAAGAAGGCCTGCCTGTGGTCTGTAAGTGGTTGGCAGAAAGAAAGATCTGAGGCGATGAGGCCTGAGTGGGATGGGGGAACTGGAAACAGGAAGGACTAATCTGGGGAATCCTTGTGGATGCCAGACTACTAGGAAACAAGAGGGGCAGAGACATCAAAGAAGATTCCAGAGTGTGAGGCAGTCTGGACACCCGGGTTCCGATTCAGTTTTACAAACATTTCTCATGCCCCCACTATGGGCCAGGCATTGCTGCAGGCACATGGGCACCATAAGCAATCAAAGGAAGCCATGGTTCCCTGCCCAAGGGGCTTCATTCCAATGGGGAGCCAGGAGACACATGATCGAAGATGTGGATTGAAGGCAGGATCACAGGGAGTGCTTTGGGGAAACAGAGCAGGGGAGGAGACTTGGGGATGGGGTTTCTGGAGGGGAACTGGTTTTGTGGGAAAAGACAGGAACAAATGGATGTTCTATGTTGCCATGGTTTTGAAAGCCTCTTTTGCAATATTCTGTGAAAGGGGCTAAAGAGATTGCTGTTCTTTGGTTGAAATGAAAGAAGAAATTGGCTTTAAACAGGCAAATGCTGCAAGTAATGGGATTCTGTGTAAGTTATGAATTTTAAACACTTATGTAAGTGCTGTGGTTTCCAGGTGGTGTGAGCGACATCTTACTGAATATGAATGAGGCCGACTTTGAGGAGAGCTACTTTGTTTTCTTAACGTTCATTCCTAAACAACAGCTCACTGTGAAACTCTTTCACCCTCAAGTTTTCTAAGAATTGAATGATATACAAATAAAACTCCGTTTTCTCCAGCAAAAAAAGTGTTCAGGAATCAGATTGTGTAAGAAGAAAGGTATAGCAATGTGGGTCTCAGCTTCCTGAAGAAAGACAGATAAAAAGAATAAGCAGAAGAAAAACTCACGGAGACAAGTCCCTGTGTCCTTTCCTAGTGCTGCTGTATACTTCCAGTCTAGAGTGGCCCTCAAATGAAAGACCAGTACACCAAGGATAAACATGTCATTTATGCACAAGAGACAGGAGCTAAGTTCCAGGCAGGAGCTGGGCTGGGCCTCATCATCAGCTGAGGTCCCCTTTGGCCTGTGGATGGTACCCAGGGCCTCGGGTGCACACTGAGCTCACCAAGTGCAACAACCTGTAAACACCACAGCCCCGAATCTTTGTAGCCTTAACCAGCAGAAGGGGAGGCTCCCATGTGGTATCTACAATACCCAGAGAGAAAGGGAGATGCAGCAGCACCTGGAGCCTTATGAAGTTCTCAGCGTACATGATGACCTGTGGTGTTCATACTCTTTGGCTCAAGTTCTGCTTGGTAAATGAAAAGCACAGATTCTGTATGCTCACAAGTCAGGTTCCACTGTCTTTTGGTTCTTATTTTATTTTTATTTTTTGAGTTGGAGTCTCACTCTGTTACCCAGGCTGGAGTGCAGTGGCACACTGACAGCCACTGCAGCCTCAATCTGCTGGGCTCAAGAGATCCTTCTGCCTCAGCCTTCCAAGTAGCTAGAACTACAGGTGTGTGCCACCAAGCCTGTCTAATTTTTTTTTTTTTGGATTTATTGTAGAGACAAGGCCTCACCAAGTTGCCCAGGCTGGTCTCGAACCCCTGGGTTCAGACAATTTTCTTGCCTCAGCCTCCCAAAGTGCTGGGATTAAAGGCCAGCCATCTTTTCATTCTTTTTTTTTTTTTTTTTTTTGAGTTGGAGTCTCACTCTGTTGCCCAGACCGGAGTGCAGTGGCCACTGCCGGCCACCGCAGCCTCGACCTGCTGGGCTCTGGCGATCCTTCCGCCTCAGCCTTCCAAGTAGCTGGAATTACAGGCATGCACTACCACGCCCGGCTGATTTTTTGATTTATTGTAGAGATGAGGTCTCGCTGCCCAGGCGGGTCTCGAACCCGCAGGCTCAGGCAATCCACTCACCTCAGCCTCCCAAAAGCGCGGGATTACAGGCTGAGCCACCGAGCCTGGATCATCTTTTGATTCTTATATGATGGCCAGATATGTGTGAATAGAGAGTTACAGAAGTGAACTGAAATCCCACAGAACACTGGACAGGGCCAGGCAGTGGGACTATGAGGCCCTTGGCAGAAAGTCACTAGACGAGTACCAAGTAGGAGTATTGCTTGGGTCTTCTTTGACAGAGGAAGGATGCAAAGAGCACCCAGCCCAAGGAGGGTAAGAGCAGAAGCAGGGAGACCAGCCAGGAAGAGCTGTGATGTGCCAGAGCTGTGGGCTCAGTAGTAGCACAAGATTGGAGAGGAGAGATGGACACAGATGCTTTAAAGGCAGCACTGGCACAGCAGGCCGAGGGTTGGGTGTGGTGGGGAAGAGTCCTCTGGCTCTGTGCCCAAGAGTAGATCTGAGTAAACTGTGGTCGCCTTAGCTGTGATGGGAGGAATGTATGCTTCTGGGGGAGGGGAGAGTCCCTGGTGCTGATAACACCAGCTGCTTTGATGTCTTGTAGCATTTATAGTTTGCTTGCTCTACATTTTGTACCCCAGAGTGTACACTAGGACACTTACAAAATAGCTGTGTGAAAGAATCTCAAAGTTCTCTGTTTCATTCACAGGAATATCCCTGGAGGCTAGAGGCACAGGAAGGGTGAGCTCTGGAAGTCAGGATCTTGTGGGTTGAATCCAGCCTACTGTTTCTCTATGGCTGGCAAATGGCTTTTAAACTTTTTTTTGAAGAGTTTTTAAACTTTTTAAGTGGCTGGGAAAAAAATCAAAAGAAAAGTATTTTGTGATATGTGAAAATTATGCAAAATTTAAACTTCAGCTCATAAATAAAAAAAGTTTTACTGGAACATGGCCACGTTCATTTGTTCATACATTGTCTCTGGCTACTTTAGCCCCATAGCAGCAGTGCTGAGGAAATGCTATGGGGCTGTACCACCTGCAAAGCTGAAAACATTTACTACCTGCTCTTTTCTTTTTTTTTTTTTTTTTTTTAGTTGGAGTCTCACTCTGTTGCCCAGACTGGAGTGCAGTGGCCGCTCCCGGCCACCGCAGCCTCGACCTGCTGGGCTCCGGCAATCCTTCCACCTCAGCCTTCCAAGTAGCCGGAATAACAGGCATGCGCTACCACGCCCGGCTGATTTTTTGATTTATTGAAGAGATGAGGTCTCGCTGCCCAGGCGGGTCTTGAACCCGTGGGCTCAGGCAATCTACTCACCTCAGCCTCCCAAAGGCGTGAGATTATAGGCTGAGCCACCGAGCCCGGCTACTGCCTGCTCTTTTACAATAAAAGATTGCAGGCTTCTGCTCTAAAATGTTAAAAAAAGTTGGAATGCAGTCATCACCTTTACTTTGGTGAGAGTGCACTGGAATGGAGAAGGCAGAGGGGTGCAGAGGTGGGTGGGGCTAACCTGGTGGGGATGCAAGAGAGGGCTACTCACAGGAGCTGGGGCTGGGGTAGTGGAAACATATAACTGAAACAGAACACTACACATTTCAATTTCTATGTTCTATTATTTAAAATACCTTTTTTCAGATATATAAGTGGAATGTAAATTTCTATAGACTTAGGTTTTAAAAGACTTGTGAGGCTAGCCTAGAATCATAACCGATAAATATAATATTAACTTTATTTAAAAAGTGAATTCCAGTTCAAAACACACATCTTACAAGTGACATTAAGAATATATTTCATTGGTGACCTGGCCATACAGTGCCTGTATTTATACTGAGTGTCAACTCTATGTCTTCTGGGCACATGGGATATTTTAGCAAGCGACCAAATACACCAACCTTCATTGTTATTTCTCCATGAAAGTGAACAAGTCAGTGTTCTGGGCTAAATACTTTTTGTGTGCAGGTGTGTTGTAAACAGAGATCCCCTCTCAGGTTCTTCATACCCTGGAGGGCAGGCATGGTGTCAGCTTTGGATCCTATGTTTCATCCAGAGGTCCTCTAGGGAGTGGCTGGCCAGATCCTTAGAGCACACCACACAGACTCGCCTGGTAGAACCTCCTTTGAGGATGCCCTGAGTTTTTCTAGGTCTTAGGGCTCACATGGGATCACGTCATTGTGGTTGAACTGCCTTCCCTCCTTCAGTCATGTCACCAACAAGCCAGAAATACCTAACATACACTATCATGTGATAGAGAGAGTTTAAACTCTAGGAAAGAGGACTCATGATGAAAATAAGAAGTGAAAATCCTATCATCAAAACTTGAGGGACATAGACAAGAGGTAATGAGTGGGAACTCTTCAGATTCCCTTCAACATTCATATTAGGAAGGAGGAAAAACTCAAAGCTCACAAGCTTTTTTATTTTCAACATCAGAACTTAAAAAGGACAGGATAGTAAACCCAAAGAAAATAGAGGAAAATGAAAATGAAAAAAGAAATAAATGGAGCATAAAATAAAGATATAATAATGAAGTAAATCAACAAAGTAAAAGTTAGAACTCGAAGATACTAAAACTAACAAATGTCTTATGGGATTAATCAAGAAAAAGAAGAAAAGGCATTTAAACAATAATTGGAACAAAAGGGGACATATCTAAAGGGAGAGCACATTGAGAATTAAAGAGAGATGAGTACAAGGAAAGGAAACAAAGAGAAGCAGAGATGAGAGAATCTTAAGAATACACCAACAGCTTCGAGGGAATACAAGTGAAAATTCAGCTGAAATGAATAACTTCCTAGAAAAACAGAACTTTTTGAAGCTAGCTTAAGAAGAAACAGATAATGCAAATAATCCTATGATCATTAAATAAATGCAACAAGGAATTAAAACTCACCACCACAAAATCCTACTTAGATCAGACAGTTTCACAGGTAATTTCTATCCAGATACCCAAAGAACACATAACCTTTGTCTTACAAAAATGGTCCCAGGACAGAAAATGAGGACATACTCCCTAGCCAATTTTATGAGACTAGCATAAACTTAATATCTAAACCAGATGAGGGCAGTACAAGATAGAGTACAGATATAGGACAGTGCAAATATAGGCCAAATTCACTCGTAAATATAGATAGGGAACATTCTAAATAAAATTATTATTGAAGATACTAAACTAACAAATGTCTTATGGGATTAATGCAATGACATTAAAGGAAATTACCTAGTTGGGTTTACTCAGAAATGTAAAGATGGTTTAACAAGAAATTCTAATCATGTAATCCACCACATGAATAAAGAGCCAAACACAGGATCATATCAAGAAATGTAGAAAAAACATTCAATGAAATTAATTTCATTCATGGAAAAAAATTCTTAATCAACTAGAATAGAAGGGAATTCCTATAAACTGATAAAGTGTATCCACCAAAAAATCTACAGCAGACCTTATATTTAATGGTGAAAAGTTAGAAATGTTTCCTTTACTCTCAGAATGAAACAAAGTTGCTCATTCATTCTTTTTTGCCAGCAACAAAGAGTTAAAAAAGATATTATTTAAAAATTAGAAAAATCATAAGGTAGTATGAATAAAATAAAAGGACTATGATCTTTGTGCAGAGAGTTACAAGCTATCTTAAAAGAAATAAAAGAAGACTTAAATAAATGGAAAAATATATCCTGCTCAGGGAGCGGAAGACTCAGAATTGCAAAGACATGAATTCTCCAGGCAAATCTATCCATTAACACAAGTCAAACAACATCCCAGTAAGGCATAATCACAGAAAATGTGATTATGAAATTTATATAGCAGAGCAAAGGGTTAAGAATAGTCAAGACAGTTTTGAAGAAAAATCAAATTGAGGCCTTGGTCCCATAGCTCTACCCACTGCAATGTGTTGTATTGGTTTAGCTGTGGACAGCAAGACCACTACAGAGTGGGGACCCCTACAGACCCTAAGGACCTATGGCAGGAGTGACACCGAAAATCACTGGACAACAGCGTATTTGATGAAGGTTCTGGGGATGACTGGTGATGCATGAGGGAAAAAATAAAATTGGATTACTAACCTTACCACACAGACAAAATCTGGGTCAAGATATATTTAAGATATAAACATAAAAAAGGAAAAATGTACATTTTAGAAAAAATATAGGAAAATATCTTTGAGATACTGAGAAAAAGAAAAACTCAAGACATGAAGGCATAAATTAAAAAGAAAACAATAAATTAAGATATCAAACTTGTGTGGTGTCAAGGACAACATAAATAAAGTCATAGACTGGAAGGCGTATTTCCAGGGAATATACTCAACCAGGCATCAGCACCCAGAATTGTGATGACCTCCTATGAGTTAATAACAGAAAGACAATACAAGGCAAATTGGTCAGGCATTTAACAGGTGCTTTATAGAGTGGAACCACAAAAAACCAGTACACACGAGCCTAATCTCACTGCTATTAGGGACATGCAAATTCATGCCACAATGAGATACCACTTGCTCCTGTCAGACAAGTAAAAGTCTGCCGAGATCCTGTGCCTGTGTGGGTAGTGTGTGGCACCACGGGGGCAGATCCTCATGAGAACAGAAGCCACCACGTCTGTGGGGAGGGCCCTTTGGAGGCATCTAGGGAAACTGAAGGTGCACATACTATTCATGTAGCAGCCTCAGTCCAGGTGAGACTGTGAGAGACACGTGTGTGTTCATGCGGAATCACACTCACCACACATGTGCACATGCCCATGTATGTTTATTGAGCACCTACTGCATACTAGCACTGGGTGTGGGCAGTGTAGGGAGATACAGTAGTAGACAAAGACAAGTTCCTGCATTCATGGCTCTTACATTCCAGGTGAGAGATAGAGAAAGAGCAAAGCAGATAAATAAGTAAATAAATAGTAAGTCAGGAGGTAGGAAGTTCTCAGGAGAAAAATAATGCAGGAAAAGGGGACAGAGAATCAGACAACAGCTATCCCAGACCAGAGACATGGGACTAGGAAGGTTTTTTCTAAGAAGATACTGGATTGGAATTCTGAATGAGCTGGGGGGGCAGGCCATGACACGCTTGAGAGAAGAGTCTCCCAGATAGGTGCTGAGGCTCAGAGGCAGGCTGGGGTGGGCTGAGGGTCAGGGTCCCAGCAGAGCCGGGTGTAGTGAGTGAGGGGGAGTGCTGGATGTGGGGCTTTGTGGTGGCAGGAGCCTGAATTCTGAGTTTGTTTATTTAAAAAAGGAGAAGCTGGGTGTGGTGACTCATGCCTGTAACTCCAGAACTTTGGGAGGCTCAGGCAAGAGGACTGCCTGAGCCCATGGGTTTGAGACCAGCCTGGGCAACTTGGCTAGACCTCTCTCTAAAATAAATTTAAAAAAAATTAGCTGGATGTGGTTGGGTATACCTGTAGTTCCAGTTACTTGGAAGGCTAAAGTGGAAGGATCATCTGAGCCCAGCAGGCTGCAGTGGCTATAAATGTGCCACTGCACTCCAGCCTGGGTGACAGAGTGAGACTCTGACTCAAAAAGGAAGGAGGAGGAAAAAAAAAGAAGAAATTAAAACTAGCCTTACTATCCATCAATAGGGGAATGGATGATTAAGCTGTGGCAGATTGCGAAAGTGAACAAATAAAACTTAGATGACCACTAAAGATAAATGTAAACATCAAGCAGGGTGAAAGAAACAGGCTTCATGAGACCACAGATTATGTAGGATGGCACTAACAGAAGTTAAAAATCTCTAAGAGGGCATCACATGTCTGCTAGGGGCTCACAGACAGAGAAGAAAGGTGTAATGTCACTGAGGGAATGGGACTAAAGAGGGGGCATGGGGCTTGAACGCTATTATTTATTTATTTTTTGAGTTGGGGGTCTCCCTGTCACCTAGGCTAGGGTATAGTGGCACAATAACAGCTCACTGCAGCTTTGACTTCCTAGGCTCAGGTGATCCTTCCACCTCAGTTTTTCAAGTAGCTGGGACTACAGGAATATGCCACCACACTTGGTTAATTTTTTGATTTTTTTTTGTAGAGATGAGGTTTCTCTATGTTGCCTGGGCTAGTCTGGAACACTTGAGCTCAAGCAATCCTCCCTCCTCTGTCTTTCAAACTGCTGAGATTACAGAAATGAGACATCACACTTACCCCTTGAATTCCATTTGTAATTCCTTAAGTTGAGAACATAACAAACACATAGAGGTTACTTATATAAGCCTCTATAAATTATTGCATGTCTAAGATACTTATTAATTTAAAAAATTCAGATGGGACCTGTAAACCACTCTAGTTGGTCAGATAAGAGAAGAGGAGGTTTACCTGGTTAAGTTCTGCATCTGTTACCAGCAGTATGAAGGTGAACATAATGACACAATAAGAAAATATGGTGAATTCCTGTTTCCTCTGTTTTACATCAGGAATCCTTGCAGTAGGACCTGGGGAGGTACCATTCATGGCAGAACAAGAGAAACCTGACTTTAACTCAAATTCCAATGTTTAGGCAGTGAAGTATCAACCTGCTGGGATGGGTGGATGTGAAACTCAGTGATGATTCTGCAGGGGAGTGCAGCCAGGGCACTTAGGAGGGTATGATACCCTCCCAGTTTCCCCCTGCAGGGCTCCCCCGACCTCACATCGCTGAGGGCCTGTGGGGCCATCCTGGTATGGGATGATGTGGAGCAGCCTCCCTGACCTCACCCACTGATGCCTGGAACATCCCAATGTGCCCTAGCTGTGACAACCAAAAGGTCTTCTTTTGGGTAAAATCACCTCAGTTGAGAACAACTGTTCTCTATTGCTGGGCGTTTAGCACACATGAAGAACTCTAATCTGTCTACCAAAGGAAGATGGAAGGTTCTAGCATTCTTCCTCCAAGACCAAGTTGACCAACTCAGATGACCCTGGAATGGCCTGTAAAATATCACCACATCAAAATATAAGTGATTTCAACTTTCCTGCTTGCCATAGCAAAATGTTCTTCTCACTTTCTCATATTCCAGTTGATTTTTATTCTTCTTTTTCAACAGGTACTTTTTGTTTTTAAAAGTGAGAAAGCAGGATTTATTGAGAGGACAGAAAAGCTACCACAGTGAGAGAGGACCCGAAGAGGTTGCCCTCAACAGGTAGTTTTGACACCCACTTATCTGACTCAGACAAAAGTTTCTGCTGCTCTGGGTGGGGAGAAGATCCTCAGAGCCATTCCAAAGCAGACAGAATTGTCAGTGATAGTGGCACCTCACCTATGAGGGAGTTGAGGGAGGAGTAGGAACTGACACGGCGCATCTTGTCGATGGTCTCGAAGGACAGGATGTACTCCTCGTTTTCTGGACTGCCCAGGGTGCTGCTGGCACTGCTGCTGGTGCTGAGGTTCCCAGGAGAGAATGCCACTGAGCTGCCAGCTGCCCAAGACACGGCAAGAGAAGGGTCAATGAGGTACCTCGAGAACTCTCCTTTTGGTCTTACAGTTAATGGCATGACTGAAGCGAGCACGTTCTTCTAAAAAGGAAAACTTTCCACATCCATGCATACACACAAGGACACACACATACATACACACAGATCTTCTCTGATTTCCCCATCTTGAGACAAAAGGTTACTGGGAGATCAGGGAAGGGGATAGGTCCCTGAGCAGTCATTGTCTCTAGCTGGGCTGGATCTTCTCCCTGTGTCTGTAAAGTGCCCACCAGCTACTCTGGGGGCTGAACTACACCTTCTCTGCTATGTCTGGGGGGATGACTCTAGACTCCAGGACAACTTGAGTTGTCGCTGACCATGCTGGCAGGCAGTACTTCAGGGCACAGGCTTATGGAGAGAAGAAGCAGGGGCAAAGCAACACTTGTGGAGGCAAAGACTTGAGTTTCACAAAATAAAACCCAAACTCCCAACCCAAGCACCAGATTTCCAGCATCTTACATTCTTCTGTCAAGCTCAGGTTCTGAAGAGATTTGTTCAGGCTCCTGGCTGTGGTGACGGCACGTATGTTTCCATAGGAACTCACAGAACGAAGCCTGGGGGTGCACGGACTATCTCGCACTGGGGTCAAACTCCCGCCCTCTGGGAAAGAAGAAAGATGAGTTACCGATGGGTTTCAAGGGGGAAGGCCGGAGCATCTCCTTATAGTCTGCAGCTATCAGAGTTATCAGCTGTTACCAGGACAGGAATGAATGTCAAAGAAGGAGCCTTATAGCTCAGTGAGAATCTCATGTAAGTGAGCGTTGGTTTAGTTGGACAAAGCTGGACAAACAATGACCATCCATCATTCTGCTGATGCTGAATTACAAAAGACAATATGGGACATGGTGGTAACCAGCCTCTCTAAGTACACAGAGGTGTTAGTGACATAAGCCATTGGGCCACTGTCCAGGAAGCGACAGCAGAGCAAGGGCTGAACATGCTTGGTCTGGGGGCACAGGACCCCATTTGCTAGCAGCGCCCCCCCCAGCTCACTGGATATTCTCATCTAGTAAGTTCACTTTTCATTTCACTTCCTGGACTTCCTGAAAGCAGTAATGCTTTATCATTGATCATAAGTCCCGTTACTGCAGTGATGACTGTGTTTTGGAGGGAGGGGCAGTCCACAATAAGAAAACAGAAATTGTATTCTCCACTAGAAAAGACAAACATGAGAAAAGGAGCTTCCTGACATGACTCACCACAACATGAGACTGACAACAATGTAATGAAATTACTCATCATAGGAAGATAGCTAAGGTTCTAAGTCCCTATTGCAGAAGTTCTGCCATTCTTCAGGAGTCTGATTTCCAAAAAATGGTAATAAGGAAGAAAAAAAGTAAGAGGGTCAGTGTGGCCCTTTGTCCTGCCCTTTGTATTCTGCTAAATGCCCCAAAAGACAGGAATAACGGGACCACTCAAGACAGGCACCTGAGATACCTGAGCTCAGACATGGCAAGAGTGAGTGACCTGCTAAGCATTCTGAGAAAGGGCCCATGGCTTCCATGAGAAGCAGCTGGGAGAGAAGCAGCCGGGAGAGATGACCAGAGGGCTCACAAGAAAATGCGGTACCTGTGGCAGCTGGAGAAGGCAAGGGGTAGTTCTTTTCCTCTTCCATGAACTGCAAGGCCACGGTGCAGAAATTGCTTTCATACTGAACTACAAGATGACTCAGTGCTACCACCAGCTCCTGTCGAGAGGGAGAAGGGACAATCACACTCACCATGGAGAATGACTGTGGAACGACAGTGAGACTTACAAATCAACGCCAAATGCTTGAGTCACCAATAGAAAGAAGAGAGGTTAGAATGAATCTCTGTCATCAGTATCAGGAACAGGGGCTGCCTCTTTTCTACCTGTGAGAGCAGAAGCCTTGGAGCAATAAAAGATGGTAGGGCCCAGCTTACAGAGGACTCAAGGAGCGTCCTGGAATGCCTGCCAGAATTTCATCACTGACTGCTAGACGTTTTGACACAATAGAGAATTTGATAAAAACACAGTGTGAATCACACACCTACAGGGTGGGGAAGGTATGGGAGCTCATAGCCTCTTGCCTACAATTAATACTGTGACCCTGGGCTGAAAACACTGCTGGATCAGACCTGACAGCTGCCAAGCCCTTTTGAACTTCAGCACTGGGGCGGAACACAGCTGACAGGCTGAAGCTGCTCTTTTCATCAAACACAAAACTTTTCAAAGATAGGTTAGTTTTCAGTCCCTACACAGGAAAAAGAAAACCTCTAGAGTTAAAATATCATCTTTAGGTGCAAATGCCTCAGTCCAAGGAAACAGACACAAAACACCTCTTTTTCAGGACATGAGTGCCTGGAGATCCTGTAACTCACTGGGAAACCAAAGCGGAATGCAGTTTTATGAAAATCGAAGTAATCCTTTTCTCCCCCACCACTATTCAAATAGTTCCAACAGCCCTATCTGCTTTTTTTTTTTTGTTTGTTTTTAAAGAGAGATACTTAGCAGAAAGCCAAGTTCTACAAGAGAGGTGGGAGAGGCCAGCTGAGGTCTCTGCAGTGGCTAAACAAGCCAGGCTCTGGTCAGGTGCCTACCAGGATCCTCCCAGTGGCTGTTCCTGTTCTCCCTCCACGCTCACTCCTGCGTCAACCTCATGTGCTCCCTCCCACCATAGTTTGTGGATCGCTCCAAACTGATTTCCCAGCTGCTGGCTCTGCTCTCTGCTGAAGCACTCACCTGCACACCAAACCGAGGTGCTATTAGCTTTCCATTCAGCCCCTGTGGCACCTCTGGCTTTGTGCCCATGGAACCACAAATCTCATTGCGGAGCATCACCTTGCACCCACCCTGCCTACTCTGTTGGGTGCCAAGACTGTGTAGACGGTCAAGGTCCAATGAGTGTCTTCGTGACCACAGTCAATACCCTAGTGCTGATGGTCATCTTCAACTGCCCAGATTACCATCCCAGGCTCCCCAGGCTTTACCTGTGCCAGGGCAATAAAATGTACCTGTACAGATCCTCCAAGAAAGCAAACACCCGCCAGGCCAATTCCAGGGAAGATCAAGTCTGCACCTGTCTTCCAAAAGCACCAATTTTCCCCTTTCACTCTGACATAAAGTGAGAAAAGCCAGTGCTGGGCCCTGCAGCAGATTAATGAGTACCAAGGTTGTGGGCCCGTCAGTTCAGGGAAGGCTGTTAAAGGTAAGTCCATCATTCAACAGAAACATCAAGAGCATTGCTCACACCCACATGCACATCCTGGTGGAGGTGCTGGACTCACTCTGGGAGGTTGTGCCTGGCACACAGCAAAGGGTGCTCTCTGGAGTCTAATGGTCTTCCTGAACCCGAGTATACACATAATAGTTGGAATATAAATGCACCAACTTTTGGGATGTTTATACAGAACCTGGCAGAGGGTCTGGCAGGGTCTGGGGTGTGGAAGCTCCCCTCATTCTCAGCATTTGTGAGGTGATCTCAGCTTCTGCAGACATGTGACCCATGACCCTTGGGCTCCCCAACGGTATATAGATGGGTCTTCAGACTGATTGATTGTTAAAGGCATCACCCATTCTCCCCACTGCTGGAGCTGTTTAACCTCACTCAAAAGGGAGGGACCCTGTTCCAGATTCCCGTGTCCCCTTTCGGACTCTGGGAAGTGCCCTAAAACCTGCTCACAGCCAGCCCCCTTCAGGGAGGAGTAGTTCTGCTCTTCTGTTCAGACCAACCAGAGTCCCAGCTCTCCTTTTTCCTCGTACCCCCCCACCCATAAACAAATTCTGTAAGCTCTGTGGGTCTGCACAGCCATCCCGACCACCTCCCTGCTGTAATTTTCTTGGCACATGATCCTCAGCCGACATCACATATCCAGCCCCTGCACCAGCCCTAAGTGCACATTCTCAAAAGAAGAGTCAGATTTAGTCTACTGGGGGTCACCAAGGCCCAAACTGGGTCTGGCACATGTGTATGCTTAATAAGCATCTGCTGAGCTGGGTGCAGTGGTTCCCGCTTGTAATCCCAGCACTTTGGGGGGCAGAGGTGAGAGGATTGCCTGAGCTTAGGGTTTCAAGACCCGCATGGGCAACTTAGCGAGATCTCATCTCTAAAATAAGTCAAAAAATTAACTGGGCGTGGTGGTGCGCTGTAGTTCCAGCTACTTGGAAGGCTGAGGTGGAAGGATTGCCTGAGTCCAGCAGCAGAGGCTGCAGTGACTGTGAGTGTGCCACTGCACTCCAGCCTGGGCAACAGTCACTCAGATTAAAAACAAAACAAAACAAAACAAAACAAGCATCGGCTGAATGAAGCTTTCTCTTCAGATGTAGCATCATCCGTAATGTGTGAGTTAGTCTTTATAAGTGAATTGTCAAGACTCAGGGACATCTTGCTCGAACATGTGCCCTGCCCCAAGGTGGGGGCTGCATGCCTCACAGTAATGACAGGGCTGGGCCAACTGTGGACTGTCCATCTGCTTTCTTCCCTTGTCCATCTGTACTGAGGGCTGCCCCCACTACATGTTTCCAACAAGCCAATGGATAATATTTGTTTTGTGACTGGTAGTTATGTAGTGTAAAACTCAGCTCCTGTACCAGGAAGGATGGAGCAGCATCCTGGGAAGGGAGAACTTTAATTTTGAATGTGAATGCCTGGCAGGATGTGTTCCTGGGGAAGGTGCGTGGCTGTCAGTGGTGGAGCAGTGCATCCTCCTCTGTGGCCTCTACCAGAGACCTGGTTTGGGTGCTGATGGGGAAACAGCCTCTGATGCTTTTAATGAGTTTGGCTGTGAGTCAAACATGTGAGGGAGGGGAATGACTGGTGCTGCTCTGTGGGTACTAAACACAGAAATGTAAGATAGAAGTAAAGTATCCAACAGTTCTCTTTTTCCTCCTAAGCCAAGGACAGCTAGGGAGAGAGCACCAAGTTGGACCCTGTCCTGTGTCCCAGTCAGGCCTTGGTAGAGGCTGGGGTGACACCTGGGGGGTCTCAGCCCCAAGCCCCTAGCCTGGCACTTCTTGACTAGGTGGGGGCAGCTGCTGACTAAGCAGTTTGAGAATTCCCAGTCAGGCCTTGGTAGAGGCTGGGGTGACACCTGGGGGTTCTCAGCCCCAAGCCCCTAGCCTGGCACTTCTTGACTAGGTGGGGGCAGCTGCTGACTAAGCAGTTTGAGAATTTTGTACTACACGGTCAAGTTGAAGTTCAAAATAATTTGGGAGGCTGATATGAACCTGTTGACTTTTTAACGCTGTCAAGTAAGCTCGTCTAACAAGCCAACAAACAAAAACCTCCTCTGCTATCATTATCACCTCACATAGGAAAGAATACTTTTATTAATAAAAAGCAGGATGGATGTGACTTTTCTAATATTGAATACATGTTGCTTACGAAAAACCAGCAATATACCCTTGTTTTCCCACTTGGGGCCAGGTGGAGGGCACCATGGCTGCTCAGGCTAGGCCTGTTCCTGCCTGACCTGCAGGCAAGAGCTGCGTGTGTGATCCCAAGGCTGGGGCACAACAGGACTTCGTGAAAAAACAGTCCTGAAAGGAGGGTGGTGGCTGTCATGGGGCTCCAAGCCCACATGGTCCCCTTCAGAGCACCATGTGTGCCATGGTTCTTGATAAAGGAGAGAAAACACATAATTGCCTGCAGCAGGACTCTGTACCAAGAGAGGGGGTGTACCACCTTCGGGACAGTACCCCAGTGCAGCCTGCTTAGTGGGACTTCCCGGGCTTCTTTGTTAGTGATGGTGCCTTTCTTGGACTCTCTGCCAGTCCTGCTCTCTCCAGACATCACCCTGTCACCTTACATCATCAGTTTGCTGTTGGATGTCGACTCCCTATAAGCACACAAACCTCCTGAAGGCAGGGGTGCATCCCAAGTACCTGACACAGCCACCTGACACATGGCAGACACACAGGGAAATACATGCCACTAGAATGAATCCTGTTAGAGCAGATTTGTAAGGACTAGAACATGTAAAGAAGTCATGTTCTTGACACCCTGGGCCTGGGCATGCAGAGATCTGCCTCCAACTTCACCCAACTCACTGCTCCATGGTCCAGTTACATGGAAAGAAGGCTACATGGAAAGAAGGTGGCTGCAAGCACGTTGACCCTCCCACCACCCGGCCTATGTAAACACTCCTCTTGCTTTCCCCTACTACTTCCCAGGCTACCCACTGCTCACCCTCCATAGCCAAGGGCAGAGAGGCCTCTTCATAGAAGCCTCTGCTGACCCCCTTCCCACTACGAGGCAGAGGCAGGTGCACTCTGATGAGTCCCAGAGAACACCAGGCCTACGTCTGAGGCAGTATTTACAATGCATTCATATAATGATTGGTTTCTTCATCTGCCTCTTTAACAAGATCATGTGCCTTAGAATGCTGGGGCTGTCATCCACCTCTATGTATGGAGCACAGTATTAAGCACAGCATGCAGCAGAGCTTGTGCACCAGGCACAGGATGGACAATACATGGAGAGAAGAGCTCTTCCCACCATCCAGCTGCGTCCTGGTCAGTAGCACATTCTTTGACCACTGTAATATTCTCATAGCCTGTGGTCCTGCGCAGGCAAACAAACACCAAACTGCTCATAGTGGGGAAGAGAGCTACATCTGAGCGCTCTCATGTCCAGGACCTAGGTGTTTGCAAGGGGACAGGGGAGCCACAACCAGGGACAGATGCCTAGGACCATGTGAAGGCCCTTAGGGATCATCTCCTGACACTGTGAACCCATAGGGACACTACAGCTAACAGCCTTCCTATTGCTAAATTGCTTTTAGAAAGAAGAAGGAAAGCTTTCTTGACTTTAAAAAGAATCTTAATAATTAAGGAAACCACTGATTTGCTGCTTTTATCCGTGATATCCACTTAAGGTGATCTGATGTGGGACAGAGAATTCGGCAAGGGTTGAAGAAGTCAAGTTCAGAAACACTGCTGATGACGAGAATGTAAAGATAACATAATCAGAACCAATGAAGAGTCTCACCAGGATTTCATCTCGTATTTTTAAGATTCCATTAGAGAATCTGCCATATTGTGACTTGGGTTAATTTTAGAAAGGAACACAGGATAGAATAGGCCTTTCCACATTCTGAGTCTGGTGGACGTAAATTTGTCCAGATGATGTCCCTCCTAAGTAAGGCAGTGGTGTCCACTCTCCAGACAAGCAACTTCCCCCCATCATAGCCCATCTTCAGATAAGCCCAATCTCTTTGGATAAATAGGGAGTTACCTGAGAAATGCTGAGGGGGCGCCCAGTGCCTCTAGATGGTAAGACAGACTGCATGTCCCCTATAGGGTAGCTCTCTGGTCTCTCACCTACTGAGTAAAAGAGCAGCTTTCATGCTCTCAGGAAACTCTACCAGTAAGCCAGAGTGTCTCTCCTAACACCCTTTTTCAGCTGGGGTAGAGTTCGGAGAGCTTAGGGTGCATGGGACCTACTTTTTACATGGGTGTGAAACCTTGGACAATAATCTGTGATATTTCTATATCTAAAACGATATGTAAGTTTCAGGTCTGTAAAGCTGTTTTGTTCAGTCACTGACAAACATGGGGGTGGAGAGGAGGACACACTACACAAACCTTTCCATCATCTGTGGGTGGCTACTGCTCTTTTGAATCATGATGATGTATGTATGTGCTGCTTCCAGGCGGGAGGGAGCCTATTATATGAGATGCCAGGAGACGCAGCCTGTTAAATGCCTTTAAATGAAGCAAACACAAGTATCTGGTGAAGACACGCATTTTGGAGAGAATTAAACAAACATTTAAAGATCTGCTCTCAAAACGATGCGTGTGGTTGGAAAGTGAGTCTTCAAGGTTGAGGAGAGAGGACTTGGTCCCCAGGCACTATGGGGGACCAGTTGCAGGCGCCTGCTGCTGCCACTGGGCTGGGGCTCACCCACCTTCCGGACCATGGGGCTCCCATCATTGATCAGCTGGGCTAGCATCATGGCCACGTTGTGGTCGATGGTGGTGGAGTGGTCCGTCCTCTCAGCAGAGTTGCCCACAAACGTGCCCAGGGCGAAGACTGCTGCACAGCGGACCTGCAAGGCAAGGATAAGGGTCATGGGACGGCCACACTGGCAGTGTCTGCTGTCTATGCTTCTCCCAGGGTTGTCTGCAAGGAACTCGATTCAGTTCAGTTCAGATCCGTTCAGTTCAATTCAATTTCACAGGCACTTATTGAATAGCACCGCCAGCCCCAGAGTTACACTTGTATTAATAGAGAAGCAGTGGGGGAAGGAGCCCAGGGAACAGGAGGAAGGACTGTCAAGGCCCTGGCTTCAGGGGCTGAAGGCTGGGCTGTGGAGGTGGGGCCTGCATTTCTTCTAGAATTAAAAAACCAAACCAGGCACCATGGAATTTGTTGATGAATGAGACAGCAGTTAGGGGAGGGGGCTGGGATGGGCCGTGGAGAGTGGGGTGTGGCAGTGGTGAGAGAGGAAGGCGTGGACACTCCTGGAGGCAGAGACAGCCTGAAGGGAATGACACTGGGTAGGCCATGGGGCCCCGGACCTTGGCTCAGCTCTTGCCTCCAGCCCCGTGGGATCTGGGGGAAGAAGTCACTCTTCCTGTGCCTATTTCCCCATCTTTGAAGTGAGAACACACTGTAGCCTGCAAAGGGCTGGTGGGAAGATTCACTGCAACAACATATGAAAAACCCCAGGATTTCAGCATGTGGTGATTCCATTTGATCCCAGGGAACAGTCAGTGAGCACAGGTTGCTTGTCCTGGGGGCTCGTGGTGAGGGCACTTGGACTGATTCAGAACCATCGTGCTTTAGAGTAGGCAGGTCAGTGGTTCCCCACCCCCAGCTTATGTGTGCTCCTCAGTTCACAGAGCCATGGAGCAGACACAGCTCCTCCTCTGGAGGAGACGTTTCCCAGCCTATAAACATGGCTACTGATGTACCTACTGTGGTACCTGTCAGCTCAGTTGACCGAGTTCTGGGTAGTGATATCGTAAATGCTTTTGGAGTTTCACTGATGGCTTAGAAAAATTAATTCTAGAATTAGAGTTACTCCTGATGAGCAACCAGAAGCCCCGGGGTGCCTGTCCATGTCACCTGCTCTGCAGAACTTGAGCAGGCCGGTGAGAACAGCAGGCCTAGTCCCGTCTGTGCTGACCAGGGCCTGCTGGGTTCCTCCGGAACATGATGAGGGAATTTTCAGAGAACTCCCGAGGGTTACTCCTAGAGAAGCAGTGGTGGGGTGGGTATAGGCAGAGTAGACTAGGAACAGAGGGCAGGGAGAGGAAAGAGGCAGCCAAGGAGCTGACGGATGGTGAAAGGATGATGAGGAAGGAAGCAGTGAGCAGAGGGAATGGTAAGCCCAGAAGGAGCTCAGTAGAAATGACCTAGGGAGGACTGCAAGGGACACAGCTAACAACCAAAGCAGACTGGGAGGGGCATGGTGGTAATGACCGAGGGAGGACTTTGAGGAACACAGAGGAAATGACCATCAGAGGACTGGGAGGAGCACAGTGGTAGTGGCTGAGGGAGGACTAAGAGGAGCACAGCGGTAATGACCGAGGGAGGATCGAGAGAAACACAGTGTAATGACCCAGGGAGTACTGTTAAGAGCACAGCAGTAATGACTGAGGCAGAACTGGGAGGGGCACAGTGATGATGATGGGGGCAGGATTGGGAGAGGCACAGAGGAAATGACCAAGGGAGGACTGAGAGGAGCACAGCCATGACTGAGGCAAGTCTGTCGGGAGCACAGCAGAAATGACCAAGGCGGGACTGCGGGGAGCATGGCGGTAGTGACAGAGGTAGGACTGGGGGGAGCGCAGGGGAAATCACCAAGTGAGGAGTGGTCAGGGGAATGCTGTCTTGGAGAGATGGGAAGGGAGGGAAAGAGGAGGGATAGAGCCACAGGTTGGTTTTAGATGCTGATGGGGAGAAGGAGGCATCCAAGCAGCATGTCCAAGATCAGGTTGGTGGCCAGCATGGAGGTAATGCAGGAAGCCATGTCAAGGGATAATTTCCAGGCAAGGGAAAGGTCCACAGCAGAAGGAGAGAAGAACAGAGGGTCCCAGGAGCCCACTGCCTTACTCAAGGAAAGGCAGAACCAGTATACCGTTATAGAGAAAAGAGGCAACACAGGCAACACACATTCCAACCCAAATGGCTTCTTTTGTTCTTCATTTTCAGGACCACCTCGAAGCTGACCTACTTGAGGCAAGGAGGTGGGTTAGGACTGCTGGGGACAGATCTGCCCACCCATCCCACCAGCCTCTGACTTAGGGCTGAAGTGAGCACACCCAGTCAGCTGTGGGCAGGGCCAGGAACGGCAAGGGCATTGGGCAGCATCCTAGCACCTTCCCCAGCCTGCACGAGGGCCCATCTCCTTCTCTGTAAGGTGGAGATCAAACAGTCCCTGCCCCACAGGGCTGTGGCGAGGATGTGAAGCAGCACCTTGGACAGTGAGCGTGGGGCACAAGCTCCTCACCTCTGAGGCACCATCGGGGACCCCCTGCTTGTAGCTGTGCCAACACACATGGGTGTGCACTCTTAGGTCATGTGAAAAGTCACCAAGAACATGACCTTTTTATGAAGCGCTATTATTATCTGTATGCAGTCCCTGGTTTCTGGATGTGAGGTCGCATTCGAGCGGGAGCAGACCTCTGCTTTGTTCCCGTGCAATCCTTCCACAAACAGTGTCCCATTGGACTATGGGCACAAGGCACCACGGACACCCTGACCTGACTCAGCCGTGTCCGTGAGGATGACTCACCTCAGGGATGGGGTCGGAGAGGAGGCTGTAGAGTTTCTCGTGAGCACTGTCGCGCACACCACACCACCGTGCTGAGTCAAAGTTCTGCCAGATCCTCCCCAGGCAGATGGCTACCCATTGGCGCAGCAAGGGGTGGGGGTCATTGAGCTGTTCCAGGCAGATGGCAATCAGGTTCCCCTGAAGGCAGGCTTCCTGGAGAAGTGCAGATGACACAGTCAGGTGGTTCTCTGCTCGCAGACCCTGGGCATGTGGCGGTGCCTGACTGAGATGACAGCCACCACCAATTTTCAGGAAGCCTTGCTTAATCACATCACCAGATTTACTCAATTTCCCTCATTTTAAATCTTGCCAATCCAATTTCGCCCTGCAAATGGTAGGCCAGATGAAGGTCCGTGCCTCTGCTAAGCACATCCCCTGTGGCACTGCCCGGTTGCTGGAGGGCTTGGGAATCCCCCGCTTTTCTGAGGCTGTTTCATTAGACATTCAGAACAGCTCCTTCTCTAAGCACGCTAGCTCAGGGCCGCTTTCAAATGCATTTTCTGGTAAGCCATGCTCTTCTGCAATGCCAGGGAAGGACTCTAGGGGCTGGGGGTGGGGTGGTGAGGGGGGTGGCTGGGATGCTTACCTGCCCTGTGTTGTAGCTGTTGACGATCACGGCGAGAATAAAAGCTGTCATGGTCCTGTGTTCAGCCTGGAAAACAAAGCAGCCTTCGTTTTGTATTTCCCCCATGGTGGAAACTCATCATTCCCAAAGCACAGCAATGTTATCCTTTCAGAACCTTTATGATGAGCTTGATGCATAATTAGAGTAATGAGAGGAGCTTTATTGTTGAATTTTGATTGGACTCTACAAAAGAAAATAGCCTTTTTACAAAGGTCTGACAGCGCTGGGCTTGCCTCTCTGAGTGAACAGACTATCCCTTGGAAGAATTAATACTGCAGGCCAGGCATAGATCTGGTACCGTATCCCCCCCCATCATAAGGCTGTCGTGTTAATCAACATGAAGCCCCTGACCACATCTCCCCTCATCTTTGCCCAGTTCTATTTAAGCATCCTGTTCTCTAGTCAAGCACTTGGTAGTAAAATGAATGAAGATGGTGTTCTGCTTCCCTTCCCCGCCCCCTCTGGCCTTTTATTAGATTGGTCAATTTTCATTCTTTCCTTTCCTCCGTGCCTCTGCTGAGTTGGAAATCAGTCTATTTTTACCTTTTTAATGGTGTCTTACATGCTTTACATGCATGTTGAACAGTCTAATTTGTTCTATATTATACTTGGATAATGCAAGACTCAGGATGGTTTAATTCCTACATTTCTCCTCAGGTTTAACTCCTCAAGTTAGTGATTTTTAGTATTATTTATTTTTATAATCAAAGCTTATTTAGATATGCCAACACATTTGCCAATTTCTTTGCTTTTTGCTATTTTCTATATCTTACTTTTCCTCTGGGATCAACTTCCTCCTCTCTGACAATCTTCACAGCTATCTTCTGCAGGATTCGGAAAGTGGCAAATGTTGGTCTTTGTCTGAAAACGTACTTACTTCATCCTCATTCCTGAATGTATGTAGACTTCCAGGCCCACAGCCATGTTCCCTCAGCACTCTGAAGGATTCCAGCATCTCCTGTTGTCTGTTGTTGCTGATAAGTCCACTGTCTGAGTATTTGTTGTTTACCCCTTTTAAAATAATCTTTCAGTTTGTTCTGGTTGCTTTTAAGGTTTTTCCTTATGTCTTTGATATTTGCTACTTTCATTATAGTATGTCATTGTGTTCATTTTTTAAAATTTAGCCTTTTCTTGGGATTCATTATGCTTTTTAAGTTTACAAACTAATTTCTTTCTTCAAATCTGGAAAATTCTCGGCCACTATCTGATCAAATATTGCTTCTCCTCTACTTTCTCTATTCTCTCATTCTGGAACTACATTAGCTACATAGTGACCTTTCTCAGCCATGTCTTGAACCTCTTTCATATCTTCTCTCTTCATTCTTTATGTCACAAAATTGCTCCAGGCAAGTTCTTCACTAATTCTCTTAGCTGTGCCTGTTCTGCCATCTAATTCATCAATAGAGTTTTCAATGACAGTGACCTGTCTCTTCTTTACACATTCTATTTCCCCCCCCACATCTATTTATTTAAAAAAATCTATCACTTGTTGAGGATGAGTAAGAAGCACAGAATTTAATATTTTCTTATAACGGGGCACAGAAGCATTTCTGAAGAAACACAATGGTTTATTGTTTACCTAATTAAACCAAGTTATTTTTATTCAATCATTGTAAACATATTTAAGTTGATTTTATAGTTTTTTCAGATAATTCCATTAGCTTCCATTCTTGGAGGGGCTAATTCTCTATTTGTTGACTCCACTTATTCTCCTGCATGTGGTTTATTCAACTGTGGACTTGAGTTTTGGCCTGAGTCCCTGTGCCCTGGGTTGTATAAGTGTCCCTGAAGAAAGGTTCTGCATTTGCTGCCTCCAGGGCCATAGGAGATTTGAAGAAACTGGAACATGTTTTCATGTTAATTTTTTGCCTGTGGCTCTCATGCACACAGGCAGTACAAACTCGGAAGTTTGTGATGAGCAAAACGGGTCTGGGGTTTCCTTTTTTTTTTCATGAAGGCCCTGCCCTTCTTTTTCCTTTCTTTTTTATTTATTTTTTTGAGTTGGAGTCTCACTCAGTAGCCCAGGCTGGAGTGCAGTGGCATGCTCATGGCCACCCCAGTATCGACTTGCTGGGCTCTGGTGATCCGTCTGCCTCAGCCTTCCAAGTAGCCAGACCTACAGACGTGCACTACCACACCGAGCTAATTTTTTATTTATTGTCGAGACGAGGTCTTGCCAAGTTGCCTGGGCTGGTCTCGAACCTTTGGGCTCAGGCAATCCACTGGCCTCGGCCTCCTAGAGTGCTGGGATTACAGGCTGAGCCACTGAGCCCGGCCTTCTTTTTCCTTTCTACCCAGACATGGAGGAGTGGTGAGCTTCTTGGAAGTAGGGGGCAGTTCTGCTGGTCCTTGTTCAATGAGGGACAGTGTCTTCTGACAGGGGAAGCCTGAGTGGGGCTGTCCTGTCAGGATGGAAACCCTTGGGGTCGCCATATCACATTCGCTGCCTGCCAGGGCTCTCCTCTCTCAGTCTTAGGGGTTTAAGGATCAACTTTCATTCTTTCAAACCTGGCTGTGTCCTCAAAACTTCAGTGTGCTGGGTGTTGAGCTGGGGCCTGCACGTCAGCTTAGCTTATCACTGTGCTCAAGCCGCCATTTGAGTGCTTGCTCACTTTCTTGTGTTTGATTTGTATTCTTACCCTGAAGAACAGGGAAGTGATGATTTCCAAAAGCCACATAAAGTATAAGCTTCAACTGTCTATGATGAAGATCAAATACAACACGTAAAAGTGCACAAGTACTATTTACCTGTTATATAACAGTCCTGTTTATAATGTTTCCTGGGTTTTTTTTTCTTTGAGTTGGAGTTTCACTCTCGCCCAGGCTGGAGTGCAGTGGCATGCTCACAGCCAACAGCCAATGCAGCCTGGACCTGCTAAGCTCAGGTGATCCTTCCGTCTCAGCCTTCCAAATAGCTGGAACCACAGATACATGCCAACCAAGCACACCTGTCTGTCTGTCTGTCTGTCTATCTATCTATCTATCTATCTACCTTAGAGATGAGATCCAGCCATGCTGCCCTGGCTGGTCTCAAACTCCTGGGCTCAGGTAATCCTCTCGCCTCTTCCTCCTAAAATGCTGGGTTTTTTACATCATTTAGTTTAGAAAACCAACTAGTGGGTGAAATTACATGTAAATGTTCCCTTATACAACCAAAGCCACCTAAGAGCTGATATACTTAATTGAATATTTATTAAGTTACAGTAAATAATTATTTGGGATATATATTTTGTTCTCATTACTATGTGGGGAGCTAGAGGTAGGAAATAAAAAATTAATTATATATAACATTTATAGAATGTTACTGTATACTCGATTCATGGATTACTAATTTCTAAACAATTTAATTCAATAAAATATATTTAGGATTTAAAATTTCAACTTCTTTCCTTCTTCCTTTCATCCTTCCCTTCTTTCCTGAAACAGGGCACGTCAACATCTTGTCATGTTCTGAGGCCTTCAACAGGCATCTAAACAACCATATTATGAGTAAGTATGGTACTTACTCATTAATTCAGTGGACAGATGCTAGGAAGAGTAGATTTTCCTGTGTTGCAAAGAAGCGCCAGTGAAAACAGACTATTGAAAACCAAACCAACCTGTGTGTCCGGGTTAGCTGTAACTCCTATTTAGAGACAGAAATGAAACAACGGCTGCACTAACATGGTACTAAGCAAAGAGCCCTGTCTAAAGGGAAGCAGTCGCTGAGTGCGTGGATGAGGCCCCTGCACGGCCTGGCCTTGTGCCCCCCACCATGACCCTCTTTCCTCACAGCAGCATAACATGTGAGGAGAGGCAAATGACACATCTCGAGACTGTTGGAGAGAGAGTGATGCTCAGTCCTTACTGGCATGTAAGGGTCCGCCAAGACTGAAAGGAAGTATTTGTGGCCGTTGTCCTTCACGAGGTCAGCTTGGCATGACTGGAGAGAAAAAAAGAGACACAAGGAGAGGCCATGAGTGTAGTGACCAGAGGGAGTTTCTTGTGCTTCTTGTGATGTCTGAACAAATGAATGGGCAATGCATTTTTTTATGCCTTCGTCATTTTTTCCTCTCAAGTTCAATTTTCATTTGAAAAAATAGCTAGAGTTGTTGCTTGCAGACATATTTTCCTTGGCTAAGAGATCTTACGTATTGGGATCTTATGATTTTCAGTAGTGAAGCAGCTCCAAGACACTCTGAAAATACCATCTGGCTATCTGACGGTGGACCACCCTGGCTGCTGGATGCTGGTTCTGGAGGGCGGCGCTTGCCCTGTAGCCCCTGTCCATGTTCTCCCTCCACTGTCATGGGTCCATGCTCCTTCCCTCAGCCTTCCACACTGGAATGCATCCAGCACCCACAACTAGCCCTGTTTCTGTAGACTTGCCCCCTGCTGAAGCTTTTCTTGGTTCTTTGCTTAGACTTACAAAATACTGGAAAAAAAAACCCTGTGCAAATACAGTAATTACCAATTATCCATGTCATACAGTTATGTTGTAGCAGCTGCTTCCTAGAGTCCTCAATCCACCAGAGCAGCTCTAAGGTAGGAGGCTTAACTTTAAGTGCTAAAGAAGCTATCAGGTATATAATTCTTTCCAATTCTTCCCATCATCCCGTACCTGTACACATTCCCATCTATGTAGCCATTGCTCATGACACATTTTTGAGGACCTACTATGTGCTGAGCACTAGGACTTTGTGCCCACCCTCAATTCCTAGAGGAACAGTTACCATACATAGTAAGAGTGGCACGGGCTGGCTACCAGAGAGAAACCACAGGGTGTCTGGGGAACTAGGGGAAAGAAGGGAGGGGCTGTGAGCTTTTTGGAGGAGACATCTAAGCTGAGGACCAGGCAGAATTACTCAGGGAAGGAAGGGATGATGGAGGAGAGCAGCACCAGAGGGAAGAGACTCTGTTCTGCTAAGAAATGGCAGGTCCAGTCCTGGCATGTGAGGTGGGAGGAGAAAAGGATGGGGAATGCAGGAGGCAGAGTGCACAGGGCCAGGAGGTATGAAGAGCTGCAGCTGGTGAGGGATAGAGCAAGTGGGCCACAGGTCAGACAGCACATGCTGGCAGCTGCAGCAGGGGCTAAGCAGACGAGCCACGGGGCCAGCTGGAGGCTGTAAGCAGCAAGGACAGAAGCACAGGGACAATCCCAGAGACACGAGAATCTAAGCAGGATCCCCACTAAGGAGGTGGGACGCCGCTTTCATTGTGCCCGATGGGGGCACACTGTATTCCAGGTATCTAGGAGATACATGACAGAGTAACTCAGAAAGAGGGTACATATGAAGCCTATCAGAGTGGACTTCATGAAGTGATCGGAAGTCATATACATATCAGGTGGCAACTGAAGGCACAAGGGTGAGGGGAGCTCTGAGGCATGGAGGGAAAGACTGAGGCTGGGGATGGAGCCTGAGAGGCAGAGGGGAGACAGGCCCTTAAGAAAGGGGCTTCCAAGTGGTCTCATGGAAGTCCTGGATGAGATGGGCCTGGCTCTGAGGTTGTCTGATTTGGGGGCATTTCTGTAAGTTCTGGTTCTTCAAGGGAAGCAAACGATTATGCCTTAGACATTCAGGGGTTGAGGATATTATCCTGGGATGTTTCAGGCCCACAGGACTGAGGAAAGGAAAGGAAAGGGGGCAAAATTTGAAATGAAACCAAGTTTCAAGTCCAGGTTCCCCTTTTGCTAGCTGGGGACCCCAGTAAAGTTTTAAAAATCTGTGCTCAAGTCATAAAACCAAAGATTAAACAACATATGTGACAGCGATTTGAAAACTGCAGTATGACATATAAATTGTGTAGGGTCATAATGGATCAATACCTAGAAAAACTGACAATTTAGGACAGTGCATCTGCAGAGAGTGAGATGGTGCATTCCACTAGCTCCCAGTAAGCTCTGCTCCAGAGGACAAAGGCCATCAGAGAATGGAGGATGGGGATTTTAAGAAGCGAATTTCTGAGAATCAGAGAGAATTTCTGCGCACAGCACAACATACCCTCAGCTCCCCAGTGGCCCTACTCCCCATCCAGAGCCCCTTTCTCACAGAGGCAGGAATGGTCTGCAAATGGAATCAATGCAGATGGAGTCACTGCAGCTCAGAAGCCCCCAGTACCCCTGTCCATTTCTCAGAGGTGCTCTTATAATTAGGTGCTTTTTCCTCACATCAATAAACTGATGAGGAGGGTTCCTGCACGCAGCTCTGTTGAAATGGGAATTCAGTGAGATGGAGAGTGGGTGGTCAGGAGGCCATGGGCACAAGCTGCAGGTTACCAACCTGGGTAGGGGAGGCCAGTTAAGCACACGATTTCCAAGTCACACACTGGAGAGGTTCCTTGCTGTGTTTGAAGGTTTTGACAAATAAACTAAAAAGCATTGACTTGATGTCTTCCCTGAAAAGACCTGGCCCAGAGGGCAAGGAGAGAGCATTGCACCTCTTCCCTCAGCAGCAGTGGGAAGCATCTGGCTCTGAGAAAAAAAGCATCTTTGTTTTTAAACCAGAGGTTTGACAAATCAAATCAAAGCCCACACATTTACAGTGGAACTCCTTAAACGTGTCTCATCAAAGAGTAATACGGTGTCACTAATTCATATCTTACTAATTCTGAATGTGAGGCACATCGGTAAGGGTATTTGAAGACATAACTTGAATATGCCATCCATATCAGGGTCTGGTGGTTATTCTGTGATTTGAAAAGATCTGTTTTAGCCGGGCCTGGTGGCTCAGCCTGTAATCCTGCACTTTGGGAGGCTGAGGTGAGTGGATTGCCTGAGCCCGCGGGTTCGAGACCCGCCTGGGCAACTTGGCAAGACCTCATCTCTACAATAAATAAAAAAAAATCAACCGGGTGTGGTAGTGCATGCCTGTAATTCCGGCTACTCAGAAGGCTGAGGCAGAAGGATTGCCGGAACCCAGCAGGTGGAGGCTGGCAGTGGCCGGAAGCGGCTACTGCACTCCAGTCTGGGTGACAGAGTGAGACTCCAACTCAAAGGAAAAAAAAAAGAAAAGATCTGTTTTGAGGAGGTTGCTATGCAAGGTAGGAACCACCAATGATGATGCCTTTCGTATGTCCACCTTTACTTTCAGTCCCACTTTGCCCCCTGCAGGCAGAAACCTGGAGTTCCTGGCTTTGCCACCTTCTAAGAGGCTGGGGCCATGCTTTCTTGGCTGCCTGCTCACGCGCCCAAATTATGAGCTCACTTAGGTCAAGGCCCTCATTAAATGGAAGAGAAAACAAGATTCTAAACTACAAATGCTCAGAAAAGCAACCAGCAGACGACATACTTTGCAAAGCACAGGCTTGGTGGAAAAGTATCAGCAGAGACTCGGGGGCTCCAACAAAGGCCAGGTGCTGGTAGCTGCGATCCACAAAGCAGCCGCTTTCCAAGGGCTTCATCTTGCTGTGTTTGTTTTTCCCCCAGATCAAGGTACCACAATGACATATTAAGGCCAGAGTAAAAAAGAAGGTTCAGGAGAGGGAAAGCATGAATATGAAATGTTTTCTTCTAAGTCAGCTCCTTTCCCCACCACACACTAAAACCAACTTTGATTCTTTTCTATGTCTCAGGATTTCAGGGATTTATATTTTTTAAATGGGGAAAAGAGAGGTAAGACAAAGAAAAGCAAACAAAAATAAAAAAGATGCAAGCATATATTTTGTTGTTGCACAACTGGCTGTGGTTTGCAAACAGATATAACAAAGGAGCAGAGACCAGGAGGAAGCCTAGCCAAGGCCCTGGCATCTAAGGGCAAATCTGTAAGGCCAGGGCAGGTTTTCTTCCTCTGAATATTCTGGCAAAAGATGCCTTGGGGAGAGACCCTCCCTTCATTCTCCTTAAAACACATTATAAAGTTTATTTTATGAGGAAAAAGGAATACACGAACTGAACCCAGACCAACAGATCACAGTGCCTGGTAGATGAGGTTTAACTAGGCAGGACGCTGATGCAAGCTCTGAGAAATGGCACACGAACACACGGTTGCATGGCTCTTATGTGAACATGGAGAAAATAATGGAGATGCAGGACCACGTTTCCTGTCCATTGGGTAAAAGAGTTTATTCTTTGTTAGGAGCAGCAGTGCTAGAAAGGGAAGAAAGTCTCCAAAAGGATAAAACAGCTCTAGAGTGAGCCTTTGGTGGACTATTAACATAGCATTAGGATGGTACCAGGGAATCCAGTTGAAGACAGGTGTAGGACTGTGTTGAGATGTTTATATGCCCAGAGTTTTAACAACGGCAGGTGGCCATTAAACTAGTAGTGCCTGAGAAAATAATACCAAAGCAGGGATTTCTGTTTACTGGTCACAAGAGCTCACTGTTGTTTATGAATTCAGCAGAACATTCATCGGGCAGATAAAGACACAATGGTTTCCTCGTGCCTTGAACCCTGGGCACGACTTGTTTCCCACTTGTCAAGTGAGGCGAGTCATCAAAATATACACATTTTCTCATTCCCAAAATGGTTAATTACCCTAACTATTACAAAGATCTTTAGTCAGTCTCATGTCAGGTGTTCCTGAGTCTACAGTGAGCCTGAATGTTGTAACCATATCGGTATGAGAATCGCCAGCATGTAGGAATGCCTTTGTGCTCTCAATTGACTTTTCTGGACATGTCTTAAAATTTGTAGATATTCAAGGATCAGAAATAAAGTGCTCTAGAAAGGTATAGACTGAGATGTTCCCTGCCACTACATGCAATCATTATTCACTCTCCTGTCCCTGCCCGGGGAACCTCAGCTCTGCTTGGAGCTGACTTCGGTCTAGGCTCAGGAACAGCCTCTACCCAGAAGTCACCTTCTGGCTACACTAGAACTCATCTGAGTTTCCTAGAACTCATTGAATTGTTTGTGTTATTTTTGTAGTACAGATCTAATGCTGCCTCAGCCAGGCTCTGAAACTGGCCCTGTGGGCCACACTGAATCATGTTAAACAAGGTCCTCCACCACCTGGCAAAATGCGAGATTCTTCACAGAATGATGCCAATAATCCTGTGTGACAAATAGTGGTGACCAATAAATATTCCTGAGTAGAGAAATTCCTCTTACCCCTTCTCCTCACTTCCTTGGAGCTCAGCATACTGAGTTTGTCTCTGCTGTTACCCACCTACATGCTTTTGGGACTTCTGAGGGCTCCCCTTGCCTGCAGGGCCTTCTCTCCTCCCCGCCCAGGGGCATCTGAGTGCCCCAGGCCCTGTGTCCAGACACAGCCTCTATGAAGCCTTTCCTAACCATCCCTTCTGCATGAACTTGGATTACACATACTAAGTCGCTGTGTTTGAGTTAGTCGTTTATACCCTCCACCTTCCTGGCTCTCTGAGGACAAGGATTTGCATTTTTAGTTTCTACAGTCCCAGGAGGCAGCACAGACTGGTTCATATGAGCTGCTCAGTCAATGTTTGCTGAATGAATAAATGAACAGTGTTTGTGCTGTGAGAAACATCACAATTCCTCATCATGTATGCCAGTCACACCCAGTAACTGCTTCCAACACTGAAGAGTCAATCCATCTACGGGAGAGTGGAAGGATTGGGCTCCCCATGTTCAGTGTTGCAAATAGCCAGGCCAGGACTCTGTAGCCTGGTCTCTTCCCACCCAGGGAGTAGGCCTCCACCCAGAGCCCTGGGAACCAAGGTCTCTGCAGGTACACAGCCCAGCTCAGGGAGTCCTGGGCTGGGACAGGTACCTAATGCTTTTGGACCTACAATGAACAGTCTTGATCTCAGGTCTTCACGTCAAAACTATGGTTGTCCCTTTTGGCAAACTTATAAAGTAAAGAGGAGGGAATATGGAAGCGAGAGACATGGGAAGGGGCGACCATGAGTGGCCCTACACAGGAAGAGGGAGGTCTTTCTGTTTTCATGAGAAACAGGTAGTGTTTTCACCGCACACCTATAGCTTGGGCTCCTGCAGGTCTCCTCTGGCGTAGTGTGGGTCCCGACCCCCCTCTCCCTCAAATCTAGCAGGCTGAGCTGAGATTCGATTCGATTCCATACAGCTTGACAATCAGTTATGGGGCCTGCAGTTGCCACACAGAGACAGCTTCTGTGGGTTGCCCTCGGCATGGGCAGAGGCGCCATCTCCCCTCACCAGCACTCCGCTGTGCTCCTCCATCTTGCAAAGGATGAACCATCACCCCTGCCAGTGCCCAGTTCAATGGCCTGGCAGGGGTGGGTGGTCACTCGCCTCCTTCTGATGTTCATTTCATTCTTGGCAACCTAGGGGCAGCTGGAACAACTGCTTCCCTTCTGTGAGACACCTCCGGTTCTCCAGGGGGACACAGACAGACACTGCTGCAGCCTGGCCTATCACTAGGGTGCATGTCTGCCCAGACCTGGTTTCTTCCTTGGCAGGTGGTCCCCGAGGCCTGACCCAGTGCTGTTGTAGGTGGTCTGGCTCATGGGACCTGGCTTCTATGGGAAAGACTGGGCCTCTGCTTTCTTGGTCCACTGTTCTCCAGGGAAGACATGAGGGAGCATTTGAGTCTGCTCCACAGAGTAAAACCCATTCTGGGGGCTTCTGGAAAGCAGCCACCACATTTAACTAGGATGGTGGCTAAAAGGAGAGCATTGGATGGCAGTGCTATTTTCCCAAACAATGAACATATCCTCTCAAATCCACTTCAACAGCACATCTTTGCTGATGGCCAGTTCAGTGTAAGATGTAGGTCTTTGCAAGCATGTGTTTCCTAACACTGTAATTTTGGTGATTTTCTGCATATTACAACTATGGATTAGAAAGTAAATGGACCATCAAGACAATTAAGCTATTTATGTTTAATGAGGGGCAACAAGGACAGGTAGCATTATCCAGGCCCTAGGAGCCGCCAGGCTCTGGCACAAGCACGTTTCTGAGTGCTGCTCAACAGTCTGTAACCAGCAAAGTCCCTATAGGAAGAGTGGAAATTCTTTCTATTCTGTTCACTTGTAGTTAGTTGGAAGATGGTATAGCAGGAAGGTGAGCTCACTAATAGGCAAACTGAAAGAGGAATACTAAAAATGCCAGAAATGCAAAAACAAAACACAAGATAAAACAACTCTAAGACTAAACCTAATAAAATAAGCCTAAATAAATAATGAAAGGAAATTAAAATAGTTATATTTAGACCCTAAAAAGATAATGAAACTGCATGAAGGAAGACACAGACACAAAGCAGTTCATGTAATAAAAAAATCCCAGAATGTCTCAGTGACTTCCTTCCAAAGAGCACAATGTGGAAGGAGTGGGGACAACAGTGACTTCATGGTGGAGAGGGTTGACCAGCTCTACCTCAGCCAGGTGATCCAGGCCAGCATCACCGGTGATCCGCCATGCTGACAGCACGAGCCCTTGATATGGGCTAAGAACATACTCCGCCTCTGTGATCTTTTTCCCAAAACCCAATGAGCCCAACCTAATCATGAGAAAAAACCCAACCACCCCACCGAGGGCCTGTCTAAAAAAATCCCTGACCAGTGTGCCTCAGAACTGCCAAGGTCATCAACAAGGAAAGCCTGAGAAACTGTCACAGTCAAGAGAAGCCTAGGGAGACATGAATACTCAATGTCACGTGGCATCCTGGAACAGAAGAAGGACATTATGCAAAAAGCAAAAAAAAAAAAAAAAAAAATCTGATTCAAGTATGGACTGTAGTTAATAATATTGATTGGGACAAACGTACCATACTAATGTAAGATGTCAGTGATAGGGAAAACTGGGTGTGGGGTGTATGGGACCTCCATTTACTGTAAGAGTCTTCTATAAATCTAAAACTGTTCTAAAAATAAAATTTATTAAGATACAAATTATAGGAACAGGAGTTCAGGGCACAAACAAAATCCCAGCACAGGAAGTAATAATGCTTGCCCAGGTCCTAATAAGGCCTGTCCCCCTCAGGCCTTCTACTGTGGGACCATCGAGACCATGCATTCTAGACTGCAAACTCTCTCGTCCATGAGATCAGACTTCATGTCAGGGACATGAGTCATCACTGAATGATAAGGAAAGCTAACCCTGCACATTTTTTCAATTGATTTTTGTGTGTGTAAGAGGAAGAGGGAGGTGGGGGAAAAAGCAGAAAAACAGGAAGAGGAGAGGCTGTTAATGTCAGAGTAAATGAACTGTGATGAAATTACTTTGCAGAGAAAATAGTAGAAGATATAAGATTGGGAAGGAGAACTGGCACAGATATGAGGGCTACAGAAATAAAATTCTGCTAATTTCTCACCTGCCTTTTACTCATAGAATGGATTGTTTCCTGGTACTATGGCAGCTTGTACACGATAAATCCCCAAATTTGGATTTACTTCATAAATACCATCATAGAGTGTTTTTCCAAATCCATTGACACTGTGCCCTTGGTGTTCTCTGGTGGTACTATAAATACAACTTTATTAACTGTAACTCAGAAGGTCAGCCTGAATGGCATAACAATTCTATCTATGGAAAAACCTCAATTAACTGGAACCTAGCCTATGGGCATCCTTAATTAACTATCTCCCCCTCCTTAATCTTGTTAATTAGTAGATAGACAAATGATAACAACAGGCTTGAGAGACTTATTAAAAAACCACTACGACTCCCATCCTTGCGGAGTGCGACCAGCAAAGAATACAGGCTTGGCCACATTTTCTATATTTTCTCTTCTGTGAGTGCTTGTTGCTCCTAATCTCTGATCCCATCATGTGACCTTAAGGACAAATTTGCTTTTTCCTTCCCCTTTCCCCTGTATTTTGCTAAACTTTTCGAAAGTTGCAGATAGCACGATGTTTTGCTCAGAAATATTCCTAAGGAAAAGGACACTTGCTTTCATAACCAAAAAAACATTATTACGCTCAAGAAATTGAACACTGATAGAGTACTATGACCTGATAACCAGTCCATAGTCAAATTTCTCCTGATTATTCAAATAATGTCCTTTATAAGTCTCTGGTTTTTGATCCAGGATTCAATCAAGAACCACACTTACTTGTTATGTATCATGAGTTTTAATTAAGAACAATTTTACCCAGATTTTGGGGGGAGTATTTTTTGAATTAAAAATTTAGATAGGAAGAGTACAGTTCTTTGTAATTCTACAATTAGAATTTTTTAACAGCTTCATAAGAGGCATAAGCAGTTACACTTATTTCAAGTATAGAAATTGGTAATTTTGGACATATGTATACACCTGTGAGCCATCATCACAATTATAGTAACAAATCTAGCTGCTCAGAAGTTTTCTTATCAGGTCCCTTTTTATTCTTTTCCCCATCATCACCTTCTCCCAAGCAGCAACTGATTTGTTTTCTATGACTACAGATTAGTTTGCATTTTCTGGAATTTTAAATAAATAGAACCATATAGTATGTGTCTTTCCTTTACTGGTTTCTTTCACTCAGCATAATTATTTTTAGATCAGTTCATTTTTTTTTTTTAATTGCTGAACAGGATCCCATCGTATAGCTAAATCATAGTTTGCTTATTCATTTACTTGTTAATGCACATTTGGGCTATTTCCAGTTCTTGGTTATTATAAAGCTGCTATGGACATTCATGTACAAATCTTCATGTGGATGTAAGTTTCCATTTCTCTTGGGATATGGAATGTAGCATTGTATGGTTTAGTGTGCACACTAATCTTTATAAGAAACTCTGATATAATTTTTTTAAGTGGCTGTGCACATTTTGCACAGTTTAAGCAGTGTGTCAGAGTTTCAGTTCCTTCACAGTCTCATCAACACTTTACATCATCAGGCTCTTCCTGCATTCTATTAGGTGTGTAATGGTATATAACTGTGTTATAATTTGCATTTTCTAGTGATTAATGATGCTCAGCATCTTTTCATGTGTTTGTCATTCATGTCTCTGGTGAAATACCTACTCAAACCTCTGCCCATTTTTCTTTGTTTGCATGTGCTTTTTTTTCATATTGAGTTCTGAGAATTTTTTTTAACATATTCTCACTACAAGTTTTACTCAGATGAATGATTTGCAAATATTTTCCCAGTCTTTCCTCTTCTTTTTACTCTCTTACAATGTCTTCAAAGAATAGGCATTTTCATTTTAATGAGGTTCAGTTCATCCATTTGTTCTTTATGGACTGTGCTTTGGGTGTGGTATGTAAGAAAACTCTGCGTAACCTGAGGATCACAAAGGTTTTCTGTTATCTTCTAGAAATTTTTATAGTTTTAGGTTTTACACTTAGGTCTATGACCCATTAAAAAAATTAATTTTAAAGATGTGGGATATAATCTAGGGTTAGGTATACAAATGTTCATTATGCAGGTATACTTGTTAATGAGGTGCGCCCCCCTTCCCTGGCAGTTTCCTACTACTGCCAATCTCTTTCTTGTAGCATTACAATAATTGTTCAAGGCCCACTTTGAGTGAGAACATGTGGTAATCAGTTCTTTGTTTCTGCAATAGATGACTTAGTATTATAGACATTAATTATAATTATAGACACTTAGTATTATAATTCTAAGACCACGAAGTTCATAATTTTGCTATGATCCATTTCGAATGAAGTTTTTTTAGATGGTACAAGGTATGGTTTGCAGTTTATCTTTCTGAATTATGGACGTCCAATTGTCCTAGCACCACATATTAAGAAGACTGTCCTTTCTCCATTGAATTGTCTTTGCATCTTTGTTGAAAATTAGTTGTCAATATATGTGTGGGTCTACTTCTTGACTTTCTTCTGTTCCATTATCTACTTGACCACTTTGATGCTATTTCCAATTTTGAGTACTGTGGATTTATAATAAGTCTTGAAATCAGGGAGTTAGTCCTCCAACTCCGTTCGTTTTCAAAGCTGTTTTGGCTATTTTAGGTCCTTTGCATTTCCACATGGGTTCTAGAATTAGGATTAAATGATAATGGAACATCTCTTCATTGATTTAAGTATCCTAATTTTTTTTTGAGTTGGAGTCTAACTCTGTTGCCCATGCTGGAGTGTAGTGTTACGCTCATGGCCACCCCAGCATCGACCTGTTGGGCTCTGGCGATTCTTCCGCCTCAGCCGTCCAAGTACTTGGAATGACAGGTGTGCACTACCATGTCTGGCTATTTTTTTGATTTCTTGTAGAGACAAGGTCTCACCATGTTGCCCACGTTGGTCTCGAACCCATGGGCTCAGGCAATCCTCTTGCCTTGGCCTCCCAAAGTGCTGGGATTATAGGCTTGAGCCACCGCATTTGGCCAGGTATCCTTAATTATCTTAACCATGTTTATAGTGTCAGTGGAAAGATCTTTTATCAGAATGTATCCCTAAGTATTTTATTTTTTATGCCATTTTAAATGTTTCTAATTTTATCTCCAATGTCTAGTTGTTGATTACTAGTGTATATGTGTATGCGTGCATATGTGTGTGTGTGTGTGTGTGTGTGTGTGTGTGTGTGTATGTATACAAATGGTGCCAAAAAGTATACACATTTTAAGAAAGGAAAAAACTGTATTAAAATGGTAATACCTAATATATACTGATAACAAGAGATGAATACAAGTCATGTTTGACTTCTGCAATTACAAGAGGTGCTCAAAGTGGTTACCACCAGCATCAGACACTTCTGATTACAGAGAACTAAAAGCAAAACATAGACAACACTGCTTGAAGTGTACATACTCTTTTGGCACCCCTGGTATATTTGTGTGTGTGTGTACACATGTATATGTATATGTGTGTGTACAAATAAATAAATAATTGACTTTTTATTTTGTTGGTGTTTTTTCCTTAAAATGTATATACTTTTTTGGTATTCTTTGTATACATATATATGTATACACACATACACACTAGTATTCAACAACTAGACATTGGAATTAAAATTAAAAAAATTTAAACGGCATAAAAATGAAATACTTAGGGATAGATTCTGATAAAAGATCTTTCCATTCTGTTGCCCAGGCTGGAGTGCAATGGCATGATCACGGCTCACTGCAGTCTTGACCTCCTGGATTCAGGTGATCCTTCTGCCTCAGTCTCCTGAGTAACTGAGACTACAGGCATGCACCAACCACCATGCCTGGCTAATTTTTTTTTTTTTTGTAGAGATGAGGTATTACTATGTTGCCTAGGCTGGTCTTGAACTCATGGGCTCAAGCAATTTTCCCACCTCAGCCTCCCAAAGTGTTGGGATTACAGGCATGAGCCACCCCGCCTGGCCCAAAATCAATGTTTTGTATATTGATCTTGTAACCTACAAACTTACTAAACCTATTAGTTCTAGTAGCATTTAAAAAAATAGATCCATATTAGATTTTCTTTCTTTTTTTTTTTTTTTTTGAGTTGGAGTCTCACTCTGTCGCCCAGACTGGAGTGCAGTAGCACGCTCTCGGCCACCGTAGCCTCGACCTGCTGGGCTCCGGTGATCCTTCTGCCTTAGCCTTCCAAGTAGCTGAAACTACAGGTGTGTGCTACCATATCCTGCTAATTTTTGATTTATTGTAGAGACGAGGTCTCGCCAAGTTGCCCAGGTGGGTCTTGAACCTGCAGGCTCAGGCAATCCACTCGCCTTGGCCTCCCAAAGTACTGGAATTACAGGCTGAGCCACTGAGCCCGGCCTAGATTTTCTAAATAGACAATCATGTTGTTTGAAAATAAAGATAGCTATACTTCTTCCTTTTCAACTTGAATGTCATTTTTTTTTCTGTCTTATTTGTACTTCCTTGAACTTCCAGTACAACATTGAAGAGATAGGATGCAACAGATATCCTGGCCTTTCAGTGTTACACCACTATGCATGGTGTTGGGTGTAAAGGTTTTGTAGATGCTATTTTTCTGGTTGAATAAGTTCCCTTCTGTTATTAGTTTGCAGGGAATTTTTTTTTTTTTAAAAATCAGAAGTGGACTTCAGATTTTGTTAATTACCTTATCTTTTGAGATGGTAATACGGTTTTCTTTTTTTCCTTTTGTTAATATGGTAAATTACATTGGGATTTTAGTCATTAAACAACTTTAAATTCCTGAAATAAACCACACTAGGTTATGACGTATTTTTTCATTTTATATATTATTGAATTTGATTTGTGAAAATTTTGTTTAGAATTTTTGTATCTATGTTCAAGACGGATGTTAATCTGTAGTATACTCTTGTAATGTTTGTTTGGTTTTTTGGTATCAGGGTAATGCTGGCATCATAGAATGATACAGGAGGTACTTATTTGTCATCTAATCTTTCTTCCTTAATGTTTGGTAGAACTTGCCAGTGAAGCCATCTGGACCTGCAGTTGTCTTTGTAGGAAAGTTTTGAGCTACTAGCTTAATTTCTTTAATAGATATAGTGCTATTCAGATTATATATCTCTCCCTGAGTAGTTTGTGTAATTCAAGGAATGTGTCTATCTCATCAATGTTATCAAATGCTCCCCATCAAATTGTTCAAGATATTTGCTTCACATCCTTTTAGTATCTCTAGAACCTCTAGTGCTATCACCTCTGTCACTTCTGATACTGGGAATTTGTGCCTTCTTTCTTTGTTTCCTTATCAGGCAGGGTAGTTTACCAATTTTATTGATCTGTTTAAAGAACCAGCTTTTGTTTAATAGATTATCTCTAATGCTTCACTGTTTTCTTTTGTATCGATCTCCACTCTGATTTGTATGATCTCCTTTCTCCTATTGCTTTGGGTTTACACCTCTTTATTTTACTGTTATCTTAAAGTGGAAGCCGAGGCCACCAATTTGAGACTTTCCCTCTTTTTTTTTTTTTTTGAGTTGGAGTCTCACTCTGTCGCCCAGACTGGAGTGCAGTGGCCGCTCCCGGCCACCGCAGCCTCAACCTGCTGGGCTGTGGCGATCCTTCTGCCTCAGCCTTCCGAGTAGCTGGAATTATAGGCATGCGCTACCACGCCCGGCTGATTTTTTGATTTATTGTAGAGATGAGGTCTCGCTGCCCAGGCGGGTCTCGAACCCGCGGGTTCAGGCAATCCACTTACCTCAGCCTCCCAAGGCGTGGGATTACAGGCTGAGCCACACAGCCCGGCTTAGAAAGTAAATTAAAGAGGGAGAGAAAGAGGAGATTCACCTCCCCAAGGGAGGGGAGGTGGCCAAAGCTTTAGAAAACATGGTCTGGCCATAGCTCAAAGAGCACAAGGCCACATCATAGCTTAGCAAGGTAATGGTCCATTATACATATTTATAATACAATTTAATATAAATATTTGCTTATATTATAATTTATATAATGTCTGTTTTAATATTACATATTTATTTATAAATTATTGCAATTGAAAATTTAAAAATCATTTATCTAAATGTACATTGTTAAGCTTCCAAGTGTTTAGAGACTTTTCTATTATCTATTATTGATTTTGAGCTTGACTTCATAGTGGTTGTAGAGCACACCCTGTATTTCAGTTCTTTAAATTTGTTGAAGTTTGGTTTTTGGCTAAGGATATAGTCTATCTTGGTACAGGTTCTGTGCATTCTGCAGCTGTTGTGTGGAGCATTCTATAAAAGTCACTTAAGGCCCAGCTGGTAGAGTGTTGTTCAAGTCTCCTCTATTCTTACTGATTTATCTTCCTACTTGTTCTATCAAATATTGAAAAAAGAGTACTGAAATCCCCAAACATAATTATCAATCTACCCATTTCTCCTTGCAGTTCCACCAGTTTTTGTATTATATTTAAATTTTGAAACTCTGTTGTTAGGCGAATAGACATTTAAAACTGCTATATTCTCTTGATGAATAAAGCATTACGAAGTGACTTTTTTTATCCCTGGTAATATTCTGTTCCCAAACCACTTGGCTTGATGATAGTTTAATATTGCCACAGCAGCCTTCTTCCACTTAGTAGTAGCATGGTATATCTTTTCATAGTCTTTTACTTTTAAACTTCTAGTGTCTTTGTGTTGAAAGTGTATTTATTATAGGCAACATAGAGTTTTTTCTTGCTTTTTATCCAATCTGACAACCTCTGGCTTTTCACTGTGGTACTCAGACTATTTACATCGTGATTACTGATAATGGTTAGATTTTTTTTCTCTATTAGCTGCATCTAGTCTTTGTTTCCTTTTTCCTCTTCCTTCTTTTATATTAGTTGCATATATTTATGATTTTGTTATCTCCTTGCTAGTTAGACAACTCTTTTTTTAAACTTTAGTCGTAGCTTTAGGGTTTATGGACTACATCTTTAGCTACATAAAGCTATCTTTAATTCATCTTCAGGTGATATCAGACCACATGAAACAAAGCATCTTACAATAGTACTTATTCATTATCTTTTCTACCAACTTTTTGTTGTTGTTACTATACATTTTGCTTTCACAAATGTTATAAACTCCATAGTACATGGTTTTTGTTTAAACAATTATCTTTTAAAGATATTTAAATAACAAAAAAAAATGTTCATCCACACAGTATTCATTTTTGGTGCTTTTCACTCCTTTCTATACAACATTGTTTCCCTCATATTATTTTTCTTCAGCCTAAAGAACTTCAACATTTCTCATAGTATGGATCTACTGGTGATGAGTTCCTTCATCTTTTGTAAGTCTTTGAAAGTCTTTATTTTGCCTCTATTTGGGAAACATGTTTCACTGAATTCTAGGTTGACAGGATTTTTTTTACTCCTTTAAAAAGGCTGCTGCAAGCCAACAGACACATGAAGAAATGCTCAACCTCATTAATCATCAGGGAGACGCAAATCAAAACCACACTGAGATACCACCTAACTCCAGTCAGAATGGCAATTATCAATAACTCAAAAAATAACAGCTGCTGGAGAGGGTGTGGTGAAAAGGGAACACTTCTACACTGTTGGTGGGAGTGTAAACTAGTGCAACCTCTGTGGAAAGCAGTGTGGCGATTCCTAAAAGCTCTAAACATCAACCTCCCATATGACCCTGCAATCCCCCTACTGGGAATATACCCTGAAGAATTCAAATCACTCTATAAAAAAGATACCTGCACACAAATGTTTATTGCAGCATTGTTCACAATAGCAAGAACCTGGAACCAACCACGCAGTCCATCAAAAGAGGACTGGATTAAAAAAATGTGGTATATATACACGATGGAATACTATGCAACCATAAAAAAGAACAAAATCATGAATTTTGCAGCAACCTGGATGGAGCTAGAGTCTATAATACTAAGTGACCTCTCACAGAAACAAAGATCTGCGTATCTCACTCATATAGTGGACCTTGATCATCCAATGCACTACTATAAGAAAATGACTGACAGTGTTGGGAAACTATGGGGGGGGGGAATGGGACTAATGGTAGTAAACATCTGTCTGGAGATGGGGAGACACCTGTTATCAACAAGGGGGCCTGAATGAAGCATATTTGTATACCTAACCCTTAACTGTACCCCACAATATCAAAATAAAAAATATCGATTAAAAAAAAAAGGCTGCTCCACTGTCTACTTGTTCCTGTTGCTTCTGATAAGAAATCTGCTGTCATTCGTATCTTTGTTCCTTGGTTTCCCCCCCTTTTTTTACTGGCTGCTTTTTGGATTTTAAAACTTATCACTGTTTTTAAGAAAACTGATTATGATGTGTCTTGGTATAGTTTTCTTCATGTTTCTTGTGCTTGGGGTTCAATAACCTTCTTGGATTAAAATTTTTAGCCATTATTTTTTCAAATTTTTTCTGCCCAGGTGGGCAGAAAATTTAGAGACCCCCAAATACCATATACTACATCACTTGCATTTGTCCCACAACTTAATGGTGCTCTAATTTTTTAAAAAAATTTTATTTTCTCACCATGCTTCATTTGGATAGTTTCTATTGCTGTTTTCTTCTGCAATGCTTAATCTACAGTTAATCCTATCAAGCATATCTTTCATGTCACATATTATAGTTTTTATCTCTAGAAATGTGACTTGGGACCTTTTTATATCTTCCATGTCTCATCTTTAACTTGTTGAATATGTGGAATAGGCTTCTATTAACTGTCTTAATGTCCCTGCCTGCTAATTCTAACATGCACAACAGTCCTGAGTAGGTTCGGATAGAATGATTTTTTTTTCTCCTCCTTAGGGATCTTTTCCAGATTCTTTACTTGCCTGGTAATTTCTGGTTGGCAGTGCTAAGTATAGAGGAACATGGTATAGGAAGTGATTTTGGAAAAGACCCTCTGGGATCAGATTCCTTGGAGATTATCAGGAGAGAAGGCTTTCCTTATGTGCTCTCATTATCTCCTAGTTCTGCGCCATGCTGTCCATGTCAAACCAGTGTCTCTATAATGTACACTGTCCTCCTCACTCAAATAGCACATGGATTTTTCTTTACCTCATTCCTCTTCCTGAGATCTCTCTCTTTTCTTCTGTCTAGACAAAGCCCATCTTCTTTATTGCCTAGATAATTTCTGCCTACTCCATGAATCCTTTAGGAGCCTCTGGCATAATGGCACATAGTGAGTGCTCAAATAGTGGCTTGGGAGTTAAGAGAGGTCCCAGACTCACCCTTCAGTTGGGCCTGAGCAGGCTCCCATCCTTCTTGAACTCTCAGAACGTGCCACAAGGGCACACTGGCTGGCAGCAGCACAGGAGATGCTGAGAGTACTAAGGGACTGGCCAGCCTCGTACTGCACCTCTGAGCAGGCTCTCTGACTTTCATGAGTGTACCCATCTGTGTAGTGCAATATGCGCTGCCTACTTGCACAAGGGTGAACTCAAGAGTCACTGAATGCTACAGGAGGCACACATCAAAGGAGTGGACGGAGGCAGCTACAGAGGACCACCAGCGACACAGCACAGCCAGACATGAGAAGGGGAGGGGTATAGAGGAACAATGCCTCAAAAACACACGGAATTTTCATCTCTGGGATATTATGGCCAGGAAGTCATAATTATGAAAAGGAAGGATGAGGTAAATTAGGATCAATTGCAATCAGAGATATTTCAAAATGCCCCTCAGTGGAATGATTGCTTTTAAATAAACAGGTGCAACAAGCTGGTTAGGAAATTAATTTACAGGATGGTCCACGTGCCTGCAGGCATTTACAAGAACATTGCAGGCAAGGGCATTTCCAGCTGGGCTGTAGGAATAGCTCCTCAAGCAGTATTAAACATATAATTCCTTCAGCATTGTGCACATATTAAACCCAGGGCCCTGAAATTTTCTTAGAGCAGGGTGTAAAATGAAGGTGGACTGCAGCATTTGTAATCATGGCTGAGCTCTGCCATCTTGGGACTAGAAATCAGCAGATCCCTGGGAGATAAATGGGACCAAGAGGCAGTTAACAAGATTCCTTATATTGCAGTACAACAATCAGCAGTAAACTCAGTGACAATGTAATGGTAAAGTACATTAAAAAAGAGATCATCTACTTTCAGAAATAGCCATTCCTAAGACTAAAAATAAAGACAATCTATTTCAGGTACAAAAAGTTACTAAAAATGCTGGTGAGTCGGAGAATCAGTTGGCTTAAACATGCTCATGCAACACTGGCAGGACTGGGGCAAGGCCAGGGGAGCAGACTCAGGTGGCCTTAATCCCAGACCCACTGTTCTGTAGGTTGCTTCTTTTCTGTCCCCACACCCTGGGCTTTGTGTCAAATTAGAATCTCCATTTTGTTCATCCAGGAATCCTTAATTAATAGGCCTTAATCCATGGCCAGCTGCCAAGCAACAGTGTCAATAAATTTCTAAATGTGCCGATACAGATAATAATGAATACTGGAGTAGGAGATAAGCCAAGTTTCAAAATGATTTCCTGATCAGAGCCCTTTTGTTTACATAACTTGGCTCTTTAATGAATTTTATGAGGAATAGAATAGAAATCTAAATGTATAGCTTCCTGATCTACAAAACCAAGTTTTCAGTTTAGCAAGGAAAAGCTTTAGTGTAACAGATACAGGCAAGAGAGACATGAGATTTATACATATATTCCCTTAATGATTCTGTTCCACTATAATTTACAAAACAGACTTCCATACCATGGTTCTGATCTCTGTAACTGTGGCTGCAAGCAGACAGCCTGAGTATCATTGCCATGATTTCACAGAGAGGCAAATGATGGCAAAGGTAAGTAAAACTGGCTTGCTATGGTAAATGTGATGAAACTCAAATTTAGTTTTTTAATTCTTAAATTCAGTGTTTTGGCCAGTCTTTTAAAGCAGTCATTGTTTATCAGAAGTTAGTTATAATGGACAGCAAGGCAAATACTTTGTTGAAATACATGATATTCCGGTCATCATTAGAGAGTATTCACTGATCAAAGCCAGGCGCAAAGAACACTGGGCCTAGGTTGAACTGAAGTCAAGGTCAGACTCAGATGAACTGAGAAGAGGGAGGAGGCAGTTTCCAGCATCAGGAAGATCATGAAAATCAGGAATACACTCATGATCTCTCAAGTACTGCAACAATTCAAGGATGTATTAGAGTCCTGATTAGTGATCTTAGACCCCCAAAATAAGTAAGAGATCTAAGAACTGGAAGAGAGATAACAGATTGTTTTTGTCTGCAGACAGTATATGATTTATATGAAAATATTACCTCCAGGTAAACTATTAGAACAAATAAGAATTCAACGAAGTTGCTGTATAAGATCAAGAAACAAAAATTAATAAGGGCCCTATATGTCCACAATAGCCAAACAGAAAATGTAAGGAAAACAGCATTCACAACAGAAGCAAACATGCTGTGATACCTTCCATTAGGAAACTCCCTTGCCATATCCTATGCCTGGACCATGCTACGACTTAGAGGTGGCAGGCTGGGCCTCAGTGCTGCTGCTCACATGTTCACAGTTGGGGGACAGAAAAGCGACAGTAGGGACAGAAGGCGTTGATGTGGGTTATGGGTGAGGCAGGCCCAAGTTTTGATCAGGATCATTTATTGCCATGGTCAGGACCCAGAGAATGGCCTTATGGTCAGTCAGGGACAGGAAGAGGGACAAAGTGCAGGACACCAAGGGAAGACCGGGACAAGTCAGCTGATGGCAGAGTGCGGGGCACCAAGGGAAGCCCAGGACAAGTCAGCTGATGGCCACGCATGAGCCAGGGCTGACCACCGAGTAAGGCATTTTACTTAACCCTGGAAGAGAGGAAGGGGCCAGGAGCTCTTGGGAAGGAGGGGAGCTAGGAGAAGGGGAGGGACAGAGGTGCATGGGCCAGCATGGAAGGGACCCAGTCCCACTCTCACCTGCGCTTCCTGTACCCTGTCTGGGCCGAGCACTTGCTATCATGGGGGGTGGGTAAGTCAGGGGTTCAGCCAGGGAAGGGCCTGGCTGGTTAGCAGTACCCCTGGAGAGGACAGACAGAGGTGACTCACACTGTCCACGGCGAGGATCTTGGCCCAGATGAAAACGAGAAGTGGCCTCAGCTCTCGGGCCGAGCTCTGGAGCAGTTTCAGCACGTAGGGGAAGATGCCGACAGACAGGGCCTGAAGGGAGAAGGAGCGCATCACTGTGTGCCATGGCCCCTGCTCCTGCCTGCCAGGGAACAAGGGTGGCGCAGGTGGGGAGGGGTACCACTCTGAGACACAGCTGCGGCTGTTATTTCAGTACATAAGGGAAATGTGACAGGAATGCGTGTGCCTCACTTAAAGTAAAGAGGGCTTCCTCCAGATTTATTCTTCTCTGATTTATTCCTAGAAGTTGCCGGGTATTTCCAGCATGATTTGTCTAAAGAGAACGGAACTGATCTAGTGGCAGCTCATCAACAAGGCCCTTGCTGCCTCAGTGTCTAGGAGTCATTGCCCTCAGTGGCCTTGTCTGCCCTCGGCAGCAGAGTACTGGGCACCCTCATGAAGGTGCTCATGTAGGCAGCCACATTCGCCTTTCCAGAACATGTTCAGACAGCTTGCTCCAACACTCACACTGCAATTAGGATGAACCTGGAAAGACACCTGCCCCAGTTAAGACAGGGAGGAGCTTCAGTCCTCCCAAGGGTTTGCTAGTGCCAGTTTCTAGCAGTACGTCATCCTCGGAAGAACTCTCTGCTCAGAGGCAGGGAAGTTAAGACAGAGGAAGGGGACTTGCAGTGTGGAGGACAACAGGGCAGTCCAGCTACTTTCAACAGCCTGTCTTTTTGCTGTCCTTATCTCAAAGTTGCCGGAATTCCAAACACATCCCAAAGGTATCCCCCTCTAACAAATGGGGTCCCCTGCAACCATGAGGAAGAGGTGGTGTAAACCAGGCCAATGTCCAGTGGCAAGGCTTGTGTCCTTTCCCTGCTAAAGGCCATGCTTGCTGAGAAATGAGCATTTCATTTCTCTGGTTCAGGTTTGGCATCACCTGAGAGACAAATTTATCTAGCATCTGTTCATATATTAACAAAGTTTCCATTTAGCATAAACTTAATTCTTTAAAGGGCTGAAATTAATTTTCAAAGATTAGCCTCATAAGTGAAACAGTTTCTAAAATGTTATAAATACATGCTTCCCTTTCTTCTTAAAGAGTATTAACAATTCAATCCAACCTTTTCCATGATGACTAAGTGACACCACCAAACACACCAAATGTCTGAGGGTCACATCAGTCTTTCACTGATGACTCCACTCTATCGAAAGCTGTCTGTGGCCTTAGGCACTTCTAAGTCTGAATGTCCCAGATAATATGTGCTGAACTATTCTTCCTAGTTTTAGGTTTTCTCTGTCCTCCTTCAATGTCAGACTATCAGTGACTACTCTTTGTTGACATTATCTGATGAAAATATTGAAATATACATAAGCAGAAGGAGTCTCATTCACCACATCCCATGTGCTCACCACCCAGCCTTGACCCTGTAGCTCTGCCACTCTGGCCACCTCCCCACTGGCTCCTCTCCCAAACACCTGTTCATGTCACATTTTGAGAACATTTAGTTTATATCTCTAAAAAATAAGGTCTTTTTAATAAAAATATGATCACAATACCTCCTCATCAATTATCATATTACCATACCTAAAAAAATGGAACAATATTCTTTAATGATATCCGATATACAGCTTATGTAAAATTTCTAATTGTTTCATGAATATTAAGTTTTCAAACTTCAATAGAATGAAGTGAGGTCTAGATAGGGCAACTGGCCGATATGCCTCTTGTGTCTCCTTTAATCCGTGCCTTCCCTTTCAACCTCCCTTTTAGTTTCCTTGTGCTTAATTCGTTAAAAAAAAAAAGCATCGCTTCTCAATTCTATCTTTGCCAATCTTTTCTGTTTTAAATAGCTGTTTCTACTCTTCTATAGAATGAACACTCAGAAGATTGTTTTAGAACTGTGCCTGAAATAAGAGGGAAAAGATTGTAAATGAGGATGCAGACTCCTCCTGGAAGAAAACTGCCACGCAAAGCTCGGGACGTGGCCAGCTAAGAGGCTCCCTGCTTCTCAGCAGTGGCAGTGGTGGCCGCTTTGCAAAAAGTAGCAAGCTAACAACACTCTCTCCTACAAAGGCTAAGTCTAGCATGCAACAAAAACAGAGGGCAAGACAAAAGCAAAAAGCCCAAACACTGGGCAACACGGAAGGCTGCACAGGCCCACAGAGTGTGTACTTCTGAATGTACAGGATTTACTGCATGTCGCCATGGAGGAAATTCCCCTAGGTCACATGGTTGTGTTTGGTTCTGGATTATAAATTAAGTTCACAGACCATAACAAGGAGTCTACCTCTGCACTCCCCCTTCCTACAGTTAATGCAGAAGAAACGTACCAGGCTGACTGCCCAGGGACCCAGGTCCAAAAATCTTCCCAGCAAGTCCAAGGCTCTCAGCCGGTGCACTTGGCTTAACAGCACCTGGAAAAATAAGAATAAAATTGTATCACTGTAAAACGATCCGACATGCAGCCCTCTGGAAAGCTTCCAATGAGAGCCACTGGCTTTGGAGGGGTACTGACCACACAGATAAGCTCTGTCCGTTAGTTCAGTCATTCATTTACCTATAGTTGGTGCTCCTTTCTCCACAGGTCATACTTTTAGATAAGTTAAGAAAACACTTTTATTCCTTCAATACACAGATGAAATATGCTGCTCACTGTAGAAAGCATTACAACACACACTTTTTAATTGCATTAAAAAAAGTAACTCACAGGTGACATTTTGGTATATGAACTTCCAGTGTTCTCTATGTACACATTTCTTTTATTTAGTCTAAATTACATAATGTATTATCATATTTCAACTACTTTTTTTTTTTTTTTTGAGTTGGAGTCTCGCTCTATCACCCAGACTGGAGTGCAGTGGCCGCTCCCGGACACCGCAGACTCAACCTGCTGGGCTCCGGCGATCCTTCCACCTCAGCCTTCCAAGTAGCCAGAATTACTGGCATGCGCTACCACACCTGGCTGATTTTTTGATTTATTGTAGAGATGAGGTCTCGCTGCCCAGGCGGGTCTCGAACCCGCGGGCTCAGGCAATCCACTCACCTCAGCCTCCCAAAGGCGCAGGATTACAGGCTGAGCCACCGACCCTGGCCTCAACTACTTTTTAAACTAAATAACATACTGTGTCTATTGCTCCACATCACTAGATATGTACTGGTCATATCATTCCCAATGGTAGCAGAGTATTTCACTTACATAAATATATATTATTTGTTTAAACAATTTCTTCATGGCCAGATATTTAAATTATCCTAAAAATCTTGCTATTATAAACAATACTATAATAAGTATCCTCATCTCTGCAGACTCACATGATATTTTTTTCCCTAGGATAAATCCAAGTATTAAAATAGCAAGATCAGGGCCAGCATGGTGACTCATGCCTATAATCCCAGCATATTGGGAGGTCAGGCAGGAGGATCACTTGAGCCCAGGAGTTTGAGATCAGCCTGGAAAACATAGTGAGACCCCAACTTATATTTTAAAACAAACAAACAAACAAATAAAATGGCAAGATCAGAACATACATACTTATATAACCAAATTACCCTCTGATTAAACCAATTCACACTGAAAAAACAAACAAACAAACAGGGTCTCTGTTGACCAGGGTGAAGTGCAGTGTCACAATCATAGCTACTTGCAGCCTTGCCCTCCTGGGCTCTCAAGTAATTCTCCTGCCTCAGCCTCCTAAGTAGCTGGGACTACAGGTGTGTGATACCACACCTGGCTAATTTTTTTATTTTATAGTGACAAGGTCTTGCTATATCAACCAGGCTGGTCTCAAACTCAAAGCCTCAAGGGATCCTCCTGCCTCTGCCTCTCAAAGTGGTGGAATTACAGATGTGAGCCGCCACACCTGGCCCAACTCATACTTTTAACAAGATTAACATGGGTCCTCTCTTCCTGCTGTCTTTGCCAGTTAACTGTCAGCACTCACAGGTATCTGACCTTGAGCAAATGACTCAACATCAATGAACTTTAATTTATTAATTCATAAAATGTGAATAACCCAATACCTACCCACAGGGTTTTATTAAATTAAATAACAAATTAAAAGTTTGTGGGACAATTCTAGCTCATATTACACTATTATTATTATTTGCCAATATGACAAGTGAAAATATATCTTTTTAATCTTTATTTCTTTGATTATGAGAGAAGTTGAAAATTTTTTCAGAGGTTGCTGGATGCAGTGGCTCAAGTCCATAATCCTAGCACTTCGGGAGGCTGAGGCGAGAGGGTTGCTTGAGCCCAGGAGTTTGAGACCAGCCTAGGCAACACAGCAATACCTCGTTTCTACAAAAAATAATTAGCCAGGTAGGGTGGTATGTGCCTATAGTCCCAGCTATTTGGAAGGCTGAGACAGAATTGCTTGAGGCCAGAAGGTTGAGGCTGCAGTGATCTGTGATTGTGCTATTGTACTCCAGCTGGGTGAGAGAGTGAGACTCCAATTCAAATAATGATAATAATATTTTTTCAGAGATTAACTGGCTATTTCACTAGTAACTGACCATATATGTCCTTATTTTTCTAATTCAATGTTTTGCTTTTTCCTAGTGATATGTAAGAATTCATTATAGGTTAGAGAGAAGCCTTTGCCATATGTTTTGCACATATTTTCTCCTATTGTTATTATATCAAAGTTTTACATGTAGTCATTTCTATTGATTTTTCTCTTATGATGTCTACACTAGAGGACATATGCACCAAATTTCTCTGATCCAAAGTGTTTCTATCCACTGGTGCACTCAGTGGGTATTTACGTCATCCAATGGGTATTTATGGGGCACATGATTTGTGTGGGTGCCATGCTGGGTGCTGGGAGACTAACCATGAACAGTAGGGACCTCCTGTCCATTCTTCACTTGGCCTTAGAGACAGGCATAAAACAAACAACCACATGGTCACCATGCCATGTAAGGGCAGGTAATGCCACGAACATACAGAACTGGGGAGGCCATGGCTTAGTCCAGGGGTTGAGCAAGGTTCTCTTTCCCAGCTGGGGGAAGATGCACAGGGAACAGTAAGGCACCCAGATCCCAGAGGTCATGTGGGGGGATTCCCAGGGTCTAGGTGGAGGAGGCTGAGGCAAGTGACCAGTCTGAGTGGGGACAGTGATGGGGGAAGGCAGGTCCAGCAAGGACCTGCAGATGGTGTGCGGAGACTTTAGTTTATCTTGAGAGCAAGGAGAAGTCACTGACTGATGTTAAGCAGCAGCGCCCCATCCAGTTGGACTGAACCTGAGGGAGGCTGAAATGGGGGGAAGGCGAGTGAATTAGAGTTGACTATGGTGGTGCTGGAGATGGAGATGGGGAGGAGAAATTCCCAAGATATCTGGGAGAGGGTCATAGAAAAGAAACTTTGGGAGAGAAGATTTGGAAGGAGTTTGAAAACTCTCAAGAAGAGAAAAATAAAAGGACAAAGAGATCAGCAAGGTTGGAGCTGGGGAGCCAATATAGGTGAGAAGCTGGGGTGGAGTAAAAGGACAGAAGGGAAGGGCCAGGCAGGAGTTAAGAGGAGGAAATGGTGGCCCTCTGGGTCACACGCTCCCAGGGCCTGGCTGGCAAGACTTCTGAGAAGGACCCACTGTAGTCTGGAGCATGGCTCTCAGTGGGGTTGTGGGGATAAAGGCCAGGGAAGGACAGGCTGAGGCTTCCCTGTGAAGGGGACAACAGGCATAGGCAGGAGGAGGGGAGGGGTACAGGAAAGTTGTGGGGGTCCTGCCCCTCCAGGGATCGGAGGTCTCTGGCGGTGTAATGGCATCAGCGATTTAAACTGGAGGGATAGATATAAAGAGAAAGAAAGTGGGGAGAAAGAAAGAGACTGGACTCCTGCTCAGGTGACCAGAAGCCATTTATTGAATGCTATCCCAGGGCTTTTATCCCCAAACTCTGCAAAGTCATCATCACAGGAAACAAAGGTAGCATGTGCCTTTCACATGAACAGGTCCAGGTGCACAAAGGACACCCCCCACTCTCAAGCAAATGTTCTTTCATACAAAAGGAAGAACATGAGGAAGAACAACCACAAATTGTCTTTTTGTATCTTATGCTAGCTTAATGTTCCCCAAACCAGTTTCTCATGTGCCCTTAATTGTATTACAACTACATCATCTTGAACTAACATCACTCAATGTCTAAACCCAAAACCACCATAGTGAATTATTAACTTCCACTATTATGTACTAATTCAAACTAGTTTTTATTAAAACAGTTGCTGCTATGGTTACACTCTCCTAGCACCAGCTGGCCTAATTCAAATTTCACTGGTCTCCCCTAAATCAAACTGAACTAACCAAACTTCTATAATAAAATGGTTACTTAAATTTTCTTAATCTATATAAACTATTTTCTAAAGCCTATATCTATAAGTTTCTAAAGGTTACATCAAAAGAACCTGTGACCTGCACTAAGGCTCCTCAATATGACTCAAAGTCAAACTTAAATTGTGATAAAGTATAAGACCATAAGCCGTGAAGAATGGGAACAATAGACTCCTAGGTTTAGCTGTGTACGTTCAGGTCTCAGAGTTTTCTGTTAGAGCCAGCTGGAGCTTTTCTTGGTAGTTTGTGCCAAATGGAAAAGGAGGGAGGGAATGGGTCAACAGCTCCCGAACACATCCTAGTGGTCTCAGGGTCAATGGCCCTTCTTGATCCCTAATGCTCAGTGGGCTTCCGTGGCTGGCTCCCAACAAAAAGTGACAGTTAGTAGAAAGAGGAAAGGGCCAAGCAAGGCTGGTGGGGAGGAGAGGAGGAGATCCTGGTGTGTCCAGCTGTGACGGCAGAGAAAGAGCCACTGGCCCTGGTGGTGAATGTGGCCTCTATTCACCTCTCTCTGTATACTTGGAGCCTGCATTCACAACCAGTTTCAAGAAGGACATAGGAGAGGCATGTTTTCACGTTTTGGAGATGTTGGGAGGTTTTTTGATTAAGAAGCTGGGAGAGGAACATGGAGGCTGCTCACAGGTGACATCTGACTCGGAATCAGATCCCTCTCCTATACCTGACTCATACGTACATAGGTGATCATATGCCGATGCTGCCTGGAAATTAGTTTGAGAGGCAAGGCAGAGGAAAAAGTTTGGGCGTTGGGATCAAGCTGACCTGATTTAAACCTGCCTCTACCACCTCCTAACAACAGTATGGCTTAAATTACTAACTTCTGGAAACTTCAGTTTCCTTATCAAGAAAAGTAGAGATAATTACATTTGGCTTGGGCTTATTCTCAAAGTTAAATGAGACAAAGTGTGTAACATGGCTCACACAACATTGTGCAGCACGAGGCTGCAGCATGAGGGTGCTTAACCTGCAGTTTCTGGGTGTCTCCACCTCTCAGAACAAATCTTGGTGGAGAACGAAGTTGCCTGCAGTTCAAGTTTCTAGATGACTCAGGAAGAGGAAAGCCTTCTGTCTGCCAGGTCTGTGGGAGGAGGCATTTCTAGTCTTTGTTGCAATCTGTCAAAAATCAAAGACATCAAATACATCTAAAGCTTACAAAGATTGTTTTCTGATTCCCTTTGTGATTTAATACACTGTAAATTGGGACAAAGTTCTGTTTTTAAGGTCAAGAGTTGCAGTACGACTGGCAATGAAGAAATGGCAGCATGGGGCTAAGAGGCCCAACCAAGAGCAGTTCTTGTTATTGTTTTGCAAGAATGCTAACCTAGCAAGAAAGAGTCTCCTTTTAACATGTTACTTAAAAGTGACTAAAGCAAAAAGGGACCCTAGTTCACAATCACTACTGTGACATGATCCTCTCAGTGTCCTACCGTAAGAGCTACACGTGTTGATGAAACACACATTGATGCCTTGCTAGCCCACTTGCCTGAGAGTCAGTCTGAGGACTTTAGGCAATGCAGGATTTTGTGCTGTGATCATTATTATTGCATTTGAAAATATACATCATCAATAGAGAGTAATGGGGAAAATGTCAAGTATTGGTTTTCTCAAAAATTACATCATCTTTCCTGTTCCTACTGTTGATTTACATTAAAAAAAACTTGAAGCCCAACATAAAATTATGTTAAAAATAAAGTTTGGATTTTGTTTATTTAGATTGTATTTAAAAATAAAACACATCACTCCTGTTTCAGACCACCCCGGGAACTATGGAAATTATAGTGATAAATGTCGGTGAGCTGAACGAGTTACTGAGATTTCTTTTTGTCTGTGGCAATCCAAACCAAAGAGTAATAATGGCTATATGAATATCAAAATTAAAACAGAGTTGCTACGGTCATCAAATTTCACTTGCTTTTGTACAAAGAGAGTGCTTGGGTGCCTGGAGACCTACTGGGAGAGCTGCCTCATGAAATAGACTCTCTAGTGCCAGTCCTGGAGTGCCAGACATAGCAGGCCGGGCTGCCCAGGGCATCTGACAATCAGCACCATCTTGGAGTCCCCAACATGTACAACATGTATAATAATAACACTCCACCTTGATATCAATCCTGTACAATTCCTCAAATATATTTGTTAAAAAAAAGAGATGCACTGAGAAAAATAGGGTTTTCCCAATGAAATGCTCATGTTCATTTGCAAGATCTGTATAAAAGGACTAAAATCTTATTCTATAAAATCATTTTTGTCCTCTTTTTTTCTATAACACTGAATTCTCCATTCCTCTACTGGGGCTTCTTGCTCACATGCTACCTGAGAAGGTTCATACAGCAATGTCAAGCTCCAGGCAGAATCACCAAAGCTGGAAGACTAAATGCATCAGGACTTCACCAGGCTGCAATATTGGAGAACTCCTCATTAGACGACAGTGGCCAGCAAACATCATCAAAAAATTGGGGGGAGATAGCAATTATTTTTTATAAGCATAATATTTTCCTTTCTGCTCTTTCTGTTGATTTACGTTTTTAGAAGGTAAAAAAAGAACGCCAAGGCTGGCGAGGAAAGGCCTATTTCCAGATTCCCATTCACCTGAGCGGCTGCAAATCAGCTGGGCCTGATGGAACATCTCATGGGGCTCTGGAAGGTCATCGGCTAATGCCTTTGAGTTTGTGGGTGAACGTTCGCTCTGGCTTATGAAATAAGTAGCAGGAATGTGAAAAACTATGAAGTGTGTAATATTCTCTCTCCCTTAAGTAATATTTTCTGAATTTCCAAGGCACTACAGGATAATTTATGGATAACAGGGTCTATGCTTTGGCAAAATAAAGGTTCGTAAGCTAAAGCATGGGGAGTTAGCCAAACTAATGACAAAGAAGCTGACCCCGCGGGCTGAGACAAATGAAGCTTGTGTTCCTTTGCATTTTATCTTTCCTTATTTTCTTTTTAAGTAAAGGTTTACCCATTGATCCAGGTTGGGCACGGCTCAGGAGACCGACCCCTCTGTAATGATGAAAAATCTGCTGCTTACATTTGTGTGAAAGATCACACAGGAAAGCCTCACTTTCTTTTCACAGAGTTATTTTCCCTTATTTCACCATCAGGTCTTCTCTTTCCCTAAGGGAATGTGGATTGTAAATGAAACATTAAAAAAAAAAGTCAATAGAAGGCCATTTACAAAAGGATTATTTACCAGACCCAAAAGAACTGGATTTAACATGCTTGGAATGGTGCCCATGCTTTGGAGAAGGACCAATTTTACTCCATCACAATGTTGAAATACCAGAAAGGTCAGTGGGAGAGCCAGTTTCCTCTGAGGGGCATTCTGGGGACCCAGGTGACCAAGAGGAGCTATGGAGAACAGTATTGTCAAGTCCCCAATCCTGGCTGTTGCCTCAGTCACCCAGCCACCTTCCTGCACTCATGGAAAGAGAAAGTATCAGCCTTTGGCAAATGTCCAGTTCTGTTGCTGCTATCATGGAATTTTTTTGGTTTTGAACATTAGCTTGCCTATTTGTTTACAGCACACCTTGTCATCTCAGGATGGTCTTAAACTAATCTAAAAGCATACAAGAGAAACATTAATAATTTTTGCATTTAAAAAAATCAGAAAAGAGACAGTCATAATATACAAAAAGCACCAAAAGTATGTGAAGTGAAATGTGGCACATTTTTTTTTAACAGATAGGGTCTCCCTGTGTTGCCCAGGTTGGCCTCTAGGGTGCAGCTGATCCTCCTGCTTCAGCTTCCAAAGTGCTGGGAATACAGGCACATACCAACATGCCCAGATGGCACAGTGTTATTCTTTGTTGTCCATCTGGTTACTAATGCCAGTGAGGACAGGCTACTGTGAACATTTTTAATAACATTTATACGCACTTTTCCTTCTCTCCTTTTACTGGTCAAGATTCTTGGGGCAAGGTCCCGATCAAGGTAAAGCCTCCATCCCATTGTAAGCACAAGGCATCAGCTGTCAGCAGTAGAGCAGACTAAACAGCGGAAGGGAGGGCTGCCATGTTCCATGTCATGACAGAGATAAACTGTTCCCCTGGTTTTTAAACGATCTCTCAGAAGTAGGAGCGAACATTTGGTCTAGTGAAGATCGATGGTGCTATCCATCACAATGTGGTTAGCAGCCTTAATAAGAAGCTACAAGCCCTCCTGGAAGGAAGTGAGGCAGTTGTCCTTGGACAAACAGATGATGAGACTCATGTCCCCAATTCATGGAGGCCAAGTAACCTAATCAACTTTCTGGGGAAGGTGATGACCTGCCAACTCTCAGAACTTAGCACCCCACCCCGGAGGTGGGGCTATTCCTCTCCAGTTGGTGACTGACACAAATTTAAACAGACAAGGTAGAGGGGCTTCTTTGTTCCCCTCCTGCTTCTGGGACAACCCTTCCCTACAACCACCCACAGCTTTTCACCAAGTTCAACTGCCCCACACAATCACAAAAATTCTTTTTCAGCTTCTAAAGTGAGTTATTAGACTGTGATGACTACTACACCAACCAGTAGCTTTTAAACTCCTTTGACTCTGACCCAGCATGCCCACACACCTCCCCTACAAATATGCATTCATAGAGACATAAGTTTTGTGAAATATTTCTAAAGTTTCTGTCTGTGATGAACTCTGAAATTTCTGTCCCACTTCATCCTATCTCATAAACAAAAAATCGGCTGACAGGACCCATATAACTGATCTCCCAACCCACAAACAGGCCACACTCCGCATGTGAACAGCACTGGCACAACATGGGCCACATGAGTGGCTGGCATCTGAATGGCACACCCAGAAAGGGCCTATTTCTTACAGCAGCCACTGTGACCAGCCCCCATACCCATGAAAGGAAATGCTGATGGCCTCCAGGATTTGTGCATTCTTGTAGTCACTAACCAAGTTGTTGGGTTTTGACACCCAGCATGGCTCGTTTATGATTCACTCAGTGAACTTCTTCCCTTGCCTCCCAGGACTGATTGACATTCCATGGCCTTCCAGAGAGGAGGCAGTGATGCTGAGAGCCTGCACTGATACGGAGTTCGTTTGCAGCAGCATTTCATCAATTCCTAAAGTGGGGAAGGCTGGCTGATGATATCCCAAATTTATGGAATGGAGGAAGGGAATTCAATGTCTTTAGTAGGAAAGCCGTTAGAAGTAAATATGCAGTCAGTCCCAGTGACTTCTATTGAATTTGTATGATTTATTCACCCAAATGACCTCTGGCCTAGGCACAGCCATCAGAGTGCAGTGCGGCTGGTGTTTCACAGACCCTAGTGCTCAAAGACCAGCCCTTGGGGGCAGCAGAGGTGAGTGGCTTCCTTCCCACAGGAGACCACAGCAATCTGGCCCAGTCTGAAGAAACTCACCTGTAAAACAATGGGCAGCTGTTCAGGTGGGTTCCGGTTCTCCACGCCCATGGTGAGCCACACCTGGAATGCAGTCAGCTGCTCGGCAAAGAAGGGGCTGTGCTGTGGGACAAGCAGAGCAGAAACTCATTAGGGCCACCATCCCTAGACAGCCTGGCTCTACACACCCAGCCACCTGTCAAGCTCCAACAAGGCTGTATGAAGTACCCTCCTGCAGGACTGCAGCAATTGGAATGTGTGAAGACCAGATGCCACCAAGGATTCTGGCTCAGGCACCTGCAGAGATGGAGTTACCTTGCTGAGCTGGAGGACTGCGGGAGAAGCATGTTGGGAACCCAGCTTTAGACATGCGCGCTCATGACAGCTTTAGACATGCGCTGGAGAAGTGAGTGACATGCCTGGGGCAGCTGACCATGTGAGTCTGCGCATCAGGAGGTAGGTCTTGCTAGGGATACACATTCAGGAGTTGGCAGCACGCCACTCTTTTTAAAGTGAAGTGAGGACTGAGCCTGGGCCCTCCAATATGTAGAGACCAAGGAGATGAGGTAGACTTGGAAGGGGAGGCATCAAAGGCACACTGTGGAGGGACACCAGGCAGGAAGTGTTTCAAAGATGATATGGTGGGCAGAGCAGTGTCATAAACTGTTGCTGGGTCAGGAAAGACAAAGGTCAAGAACTGATAGAGAACTCGTCCAGCAACGAGAACAGTCTGGGGTAGGACAACAGCATGGCCGAGTGAGTACAAAACAGAAGAGAACTTGGAGACATAAACACAGACAATTCTTGCAGGAATTGGGCTGCAGAGGGGAAGGAGAGAAATGGGCAGAAGCTGGAGGGGGATCGGGTGAGGAGGAGCATATTACAGATGGAGAGAAATGGGTATGTGGAGGCTGATGAGAAGGGCCTTGTTGAGGAGGGGCTGATGATAGGGAGAGTCTGCTAAAGGACATCCTCAGGCAGGCTGGGGGATGGGACTGGGCACAGAAGTGGGGCTGGCACAGGTGAGCAGGACAGCCCTCCATGGGAACGGGTAGGAGGCCAAACTGTGAGCTGAGACGCAAAGTAGCGCAAGCATGGGATGAGGGAATGTGCAGAAGTCTTCTGTCAACTGCTTCTGTTTCCTCACTGAAACAGGAAATGCCGACATCCTCTGGAAAGAGGTCTCGAAGAGGTGTTGGAGCTGGACAGAGAGGAGGTACATGATGGGGAGGGGTTGGCACTAAGAAGATGCTTGGGTTCAGTTAGCAGCACTGAAGGCCCTTTTGAGGAGTGATCACAAACAAGCTCAGTGGGCCATGTCGCATGGGCCTTCCTCCTCCCCGCATTAGCTTGGCCATGGGGGCACAGGCTCAGATGGGGGATTTACTTGGGTACCATGGAGTAGGTGGGCAAAGGGAGAGAGGGGTAGGTGGGCAAGGGAGGCTGCCCAGGTGGTAGGCCTGCTGGGTCCGGGGCTGGTGAGTGGGAAGGGCCACTGAGGTCAGAGTCATGGGGGGCGGCCACATGGTGGGATTGTCAACATTTACTTGTTCCTACACCGGAGTTAGAGTGGGGAGGCCATTACCAGTGACGGGGACCAGGGAAATCCCAGCAAGGAGTGGCTCAGGCAGGAGGGAGGATGAGGCCATTGGAAGAAGGTGCAGGAACTGAATAGTCAAGCAGGAAAGACCTGATGATTTCCATTCGTTAGAGAATCATTTTCACTTAATACACAGCACTGCCTTCTCTGAGTCCCAAGCACAAAGAACTCAAGAATTAGAAGACTCTCTCCTATTCACTCTCCTCTTTTCCCCGCTCTCTTTTCTTTCCCCCAGGGGGAAAAATGGGTGGCTGCCAGTCAGAGATGTGCATGCCTGTTGGGGAAGCAGGGAGGGTGGGAACTAGCCAAGGCAAGAATGGGCTGCCTTGGGTTCTGAGTGTGGACATGGGCACATGGGGAGCAGAGCATGGCACCTCTAAGCCCAGCCACAGGCTAGTCCATGGCATACCTCCACAGAGTGACCTCCACAGAGGAACCAACACAGAGTAGTTCCACCAGGGACCTCCACAGAGAAATCTCTACACAGGGACCTCCAAAGAGCAACCTCCACAGAGCAACCTCCTCAGAGGAACCACCACAGAGGGACCCCACAGGCAGAGTCCTATGTCGCCTCATAAAAAGTGCCACGTGAAGATTCAGCAGAGAACATTTACCATGTAGGAATTTGTGTCCTTGTGAAGTCAGTTTACATACAGTTAACCACACTTGGAGGGCAACCTATGAAGTTGGAACGGAGCCTCCAAAGTGATTTTCCTGTTTTCAAGTGTGAATTATTCATAAATTGGTTTAAAAATTCTTGTCAAGAGCCCCCTCCTCCACATCCCAAGAGAAGGTAATTACACTGAGTTAGAAAAGCCTTTTGTCTGTGAATGGAATTCAGGTAATTCAGATAATTACATCTCTTTTTCTGTCAAATCAGCTTTTGCCTCATGGAGACTTTCACATGTTGCTCATTGCTGGAGTAACCACTCCATGTAGAATGATAAAAAATCCTGATAATTCATCTAAAACCGACAAATCAGAAAAGCACATCTTTGCCAGCTAGGTATGCTGTAAAGTTTGTTAAGCTTCCTTAAACCATAGGGAAGCAAATAAATGAGAGCAACCACCCAACATAAGGGTGGCTCAACATTTTAAATAATGTTCCATAAAACATCTCGCAAGCTGCCCCACATGTCTCTAACGATGATTCACAGAACAGATGTTTTTGGCCAAATCTCCCAGATTTCCTCCAGAGCATGTCAGAGCTCCTGCGTAGATTCTTGGGGGTGTGGGGGAGATAGCATTCCATGATGAGTGTCCAGGAGGAGAGGTCACAAACATTCTGGTAGACTGAGGGTCTGAGTCTCCTGGCCATAACCACACACCCAGGCCTCCCAGGATGATTCTGACACCTGGTGTTTTGCTCTGGTGTCAGCCCATGTGTCAGATAACTTGGCATTCTCAAAACGGGCGCAACAGACTGAAAATGGGAAGGTCAGCTGAAAGCGCCTCAGTCACACTTAACAACCGGAGCTAATCCATCTAGACTTTACTACTGTTAATCTTAACACACTGGCTACATTTCTCATTTGCTGTCCCTGATCCAAACATTCTGAGATGGCTAGTGTCTGTCCTGACAGTGGTGTGATATACTTGCCACTTCTGATGATCTCACTGCTAAAAGAGGGAACAAAAGCTGCCAAGTGGTCAGGAACATTTTCATTCTACTCACTTGTATGCACGCTCTGTTTGCAGAGGGCTCTCTTTAATCCTCCCATGAAAGTCAATCATCCCAACCTTCCCACTGTGTGGGAAGCCTTCTGCCCTCTCTTCCTATACCAATAAACACCAATTTTGATAGGATTCTATTTCATTGGTAATAAAGATAAATTAGAAAATGAAAATTTAGAAGATACCATTTACAATCATGTTGATGGGTGAGAGGATTCAGTATTGTGGAATGTCTACTTCTCCCAAATCAATCTATAGATCCACTGTAATCTCAATCAAAATCCCAGCAGGTTCTTTGCAGAAACTATAAAACTGATTGTAAAATTCATGGAAATGCAAAGGACCAAAAGCAACCAAGGCAATCTTGAAAAAGAACAAAGCTGCAAGACTTAGTCTACCAGCTTAAAAACTGTCTTCTAAGGCTTTCATAATTAGGACCGTGTGGTACTGGCATAAGGACAAAGTGGCCAATGAAAGAGTTAGAGAACAGAAACAGCCCACACATAGATGGTTCCAGGCTTCAACGCAAGCAACAATGGGAAACTGGATATTCACATGGGGAAAAAGTATCTCACACCACACATGCCATCGAATTTTGGATGGCCTACACATCTATATGTGAAAGGGAAAGACACAAAAACTTCCAGAAGAAATAAAAGTGAACATCTGCTCAGGATGTTCATCTAAGAGTAAAGAATTCTTAAAACAGAATATTAAAAGCCCTAACTATAAAAGAAAAAATGACATATTAGAACTTGTTAAAATAAAGAATTTTTGTTCATCAAGGAAAACATTTAAAAAGTGAAAATGAGTCTGTGCATGGTGGTGCATACCTGCAATCCTTGTCTGTTGGGGGACTGAGGTAGGAGGATCACTTGAGGCCAGGAGTTCAAGACCAGCCTGGATAATACAGCAAGACCCCCCCCATCTCCACAAAACAATTTTTTAAAAAAATTAGCTGATGTGTGACACGTCTGTAGTCCCACCTACTTGGGAGGCTGAGGCAGGAAGATTGCTTGAGCTTAGGCGTTTGAGACTACAGTGAGCTAATATTGTGCCACTGCACTTCAGTCTGGGTGACAGAGCAAGACCCTATCTCTAAGAAAGGAAAAAAGTGAAAATGAAGTCCACAGAGTGAAAAAAGATACTCATAACACATGACAAAGTATTTGGATTCAGAATATATACAGAACCACTACAAAACAGTAATAAATAATATAAAAGAAAAATGTTAAAAAAACTTGAACAATTTACAAAAGAGGATATTCAAATGGACATTAAAAAATATGAAACGATGCTGTATTAACCATCAGGGAAATACACAATAAGATCTAAAGGAAATAGTTTTTCACACCGAACCATAATAGCCAAATAAATAAACAGCAACTAAAACTCTCATACACTGTGGGCAGAAGTGTAAATTGACTCAGCCACTTTGGAGAACTGTCTGGAAGTATCTAGGAAAAGTGAATACATGCAAACCCTATCACCCCAAAGCATCACTCTTAGTGGATACACCTGGCAGAAACGTGCACCTATGTTCACCAAAGCCATGTGCAAGAATGAGCAGTACCTGCAAGAAGAGTCAGCCGAATATGCTTCAAGAACAAAACTGGTGGTGGGGTGCCAAAAAAGTTAGTATTGAAGATAGATAATATTTTAATGGAATATTTAAAATTAATGCAACAATCTATAATGAACAAAATATCAGCATTTTGAATAAAGACAGTATCAGTATGACTGATTTTTCTTTCACCTCAGGCTTCAATACCACAGGGCGTGGCCCTAGCCAGCAATATTTGTGAGGGCCAAAAATTAGAAACTCAAAATGCCCACTGGTCCTGGAACGGGCAGATGAATCTTGGAATGTTCAGACAACTTTGCAATAAGAATGAGCTATGGCTATGAGCAACAGCCATACTGTTGTGTGAAAGCAGGCAGACACAAAGGCTATATTCTGTATGACTCTACCTATCCAAGTACAAAACCAGGCAGGAAGGCGGTTGCTCTTGGGGAAAGCAGTGGCCAGAGGAATCTGAAGGGGTCTTCTGGATGTTGCTGATGTTCTCTTGCTTGATTTGGATGCTGGTTACAAATGTGTGTTCAGCTTATAAACATTCATCAAGATGTACATTTATGATGTGCACAATTTCTATATGTATGTTACACCTCCAAAAAGGTAAAAACAAAAACAAAGTGTGTGGTCCATATCAGCTGTCTTTCCCTGTACTGACACCCCAATATGAGAAGAGAATTCCTAAATCCCGAATATTGATTTTAGTAGGTTAGAAATGATATAGTAAAATCCTTGAAAAGATACTTGGCAAAGATACCTGGCATGGAAACATAAGTATTCAGTTTAAAAGGAACATACGTACAAATAGAAACTGCATCATTTTATATAAGAGCAGATAGCTATGATCTCTTGAAAGTGCAAAGTGAAGTCATGCTTACAGTACAGAAAAGTCAAAGTTTCATGAGGTTTGCTAAACATCAGTTTGTAACAGGCTCCGTGGGAGAGTGCAGGCCCTCGAGGGCCACTCTGGTGGGACACAGGGTGGGCATGCCTGTGGGAGTGGGGTGGGAAGGCAGCACCTATGAAGGTTTGTGACTCTGAAGGAGACCTTACCCCTGCCCCAACGAGTTTCCAGTCCAGAAGAGAAGGAGGGAAGGCCTTTTGTCTAGAAGCCCAAGGGAAGACCACACTAACTTTCACTTAGGGTTTAAAGCCCAGGGTGGGAGGTAATGCATGTGAAAATGCATTTTAAAAAAGATGGATTGATGGATGGATAGATATGTGAGAGACCAAGTATAGTAAAAGTTAATCACAGAAATAATAGTGGGTATAGGGTGCTTACTTTACAATTCTTTCAGGTTTGCTCTAGGTTTGAAATTTTTCACAAAATGTTACCAAAAAAAATCAAAAGAAGATAAAAAGAGAAGAAGGACCTTTTAAAAGGCCCTTTGTCCAGTCATCTCAACCTGGGGGCACATTAAAATCATCTGAGTTACGATACACCCCCACATATGTATACCACATGTATGCCACACATGTCATATACCCAGGCCCGATTCCACAGGTTAAAAGCTTCCCTGATGACTGTGATGTGCACTAAAAATTAAAAACCATTGTAGAGAGTAGAACTCTTCCTGGCTATCAGTGACCCTGGCTGTAGTTTTCTGTGAGCAATGACCTGTGTAGGAATATACAAAGGAAATGTACCATGTGCATGTAGCATGTTACCGAAGAACTTTACCTATATTAACTCACTTAGTGCTTGCAATGTCCCCTTGAATTGGATACCACCATAATTCTCCCTTTAAATGGGACACTGAGGCACAGGAAGGTTATGTAACTTGCCCAAGGGGGCACAGCTAGGCAGTGGCTCTGAAGACCAACACGATGGTCTCTTGGGAATGACTAGAGATGAGGGTGTAGGGGAAAAGGTCCAAGTGACCTGACCCCATCCTCACCCTCGGCTATGTTCTCTCAGCCTCAGCACGCAGCTGGAGTGCTTGTCCAACTGAGCCTTTGCCTAGACTACCCGCCTACTCCATTCCTGGCCCCTGTGCCCTCCATATACTCTGATGATTTCTAACTTATGCTCAGCATTGATGTCAGTGACTCTCCTCTTCTCTCAAGGGTTTCTTGAGGGCAGGAACTGGGTCTTATTCATCTATATTCACACTCTGTGCCTCACACATAGCAAATGCTCAACAAATAAAAAAACCATGAGGGGCTCATGGTGAGCTGCTGCGAAGAGTCCTGGGTGAAGGCAGATTTGCCTGTAAGTGCCAAAAGTAGGGACAAGATCAGTCCAAGAGGAATGCAGCTTTCTGCCAACTGTGCAGGGTGGCTGGGGATGAGACATTCCCCTCAGGCCACAGCATCACACCCTCAGCAGTACCAGTTATGGGTCACTGTCCCACCAGGTTAAGAGCCAAGGGACTTGGGGAGATCCATGTTCATTCACAGTTGAAAGGCTGGAATATGTACCACAGCTCACCACTCATGGGGGTGGGAAGGCTGCATTAAGAAAAGCAGACTTACAACAGCAACACTGGAAGATAAGATTCTTTATGAATCTGACCGTTTCAAAATCTGACTTTAATTAGCTGGCCAATCTTTTAAACTCTATTAACTACATTCTCTCCAGGCCAGTGAACAAACTCTCTGACACCTTAGGGTCCTGGAGGATACCTCCAGACTGGAGGCTTTGCAGTCCAGGTGCCCAGAGAAGTGGTCACTGCTACAAATGCACAAGATGGCCTTGGAGGGACTCACCCTGAATGCAGTGCCTTCCTCAATGATTGTTGGCAGCTGAGACAGACAGATGTCGACGGCGAGGTCCCAGGCTTGCCTGGGGAGAGAACAGAAGAGCACCCACAAAGCATTATTGTCTGGCTCAGCAGTGATGGGCATCTTACAGGGCAAAGGAGGAGCCTTCCATGCCCTGTGCAGCAGGGGTCTGGGTGGAGACCTGGACTGCTGGATGGGGCACATGTTTATAGCCATCCTGCACAGCATACAGAAATGACATAGGCTGCAGAAAATGCCCAAAGGGAGGCCAGGTGAGAGGGTGGTGACCTGGAATCACTGGCAAGGAGTCCCATCATAAGCCCGGGAAAAATAAAGAAATCAAAGAAATATAACCCATTCTCTAGTGTGGCTTCTGACCCCAACTTGAACCCATTCAGCATGCAGCCCATGTGCTCCAGGCAGCTATGGTCCCTGTGGAGGCTCTGGTAGGGACAGCATCACAGAGGAACGTGGGTGAGATGCTGAGGTCAGGCCAAAGCACTGTATCAGGAATAGCCAGTCAGCATAGGGCCAGGAAAAGCTAGCCTCTGTGGCCAGGACTGAGTCCCAAGCTGTCACAGTGCTGTCAGGGCCTGCACCTCTTATCTGACCTGGGCCCCTGCAGGTCAGGGTACACCAGCGACCCCACAGATCAATTGGGGATGTGACTCAACCTTCAAGGACAAGACCAGTGGTGCTTGTTTAGGGTAAGAGGTGACAGTCTCTCTGATAAGTGGACTTGGTCATAGTCACTGGTTTTCTGTGGTATCAGGCCCCGGCTCAACATACCTACTAATGGGCAGCATCTCCTCCATGGGCATCTGGCTATGCTTGCCAGGCGTCGTTCCAGAGACATTGTGACCAGGCAGGCACTGTGCCCTGCTCAGTGTCAAGCCAGCCCTTTGGGTTCAGTTTCTAACTCAGGCATAAGAGCCCATAGCAGGATGATGTATGTGGCTTCATAAACACATGCGCTTATGTAATTCTGGGGGAATGGGAACTCAGAGCCTCTGAGCAGTCTGGCTGCTCTTACATAAGTGTCTCTGGCAAGCAGCTCTGCTCCATGCAGCCGCTGAATGGCCAAGAGCAAGGAGAATGGCAAGAGCTTGGGCCTGAAGCCAGACAAGTCAAGGTTCAGAGGACTTTTTTGAAAATCTTTTCCTATGTGCATAATTTGGGGCATAAATTACTCATATCTTTTTTTTTTTTTTTTTCTGAGTTGGAGTCTCACTCTGTCGCCCAGACTGGAGTGCAGTGGCCACTCCTGGCCACCACAGCCTCGACCTGCTGGGCTCCAGCGATCCTTCCGCCTCAGCCTTCCGAGTAGCTGGAATTACAGGCATGTGCTACCACGCCTGGCTAATTTTTTGATTTATTGTAGAGATGAGGTCTCGCTGCCCAGGTGGGTCTCGAACCTGCAGGCTCAGGCAATCCACTCACCTCAGCCTCCCAAAGGCGCGGGATTACAGGCTGAGCCACTGAGCCCGGCTCATTTCTTTTTTTAAATAAACTTTTAATTTGGAACTTTTAGACTAACAGAAAAGTTACAACAACAGTACTGAAAATTTCCCTATAGAGCGTCTCCAAGCCTATTTCAAGATTTATAGACGAGGAGGCGATACCTACCTGCAATGTCTCCTCAGGTCTTGATACACTGAGCATAGGTATGGCCAGCACTCACTAAAGACTAGTTATTCTCCGAAGTAGATTACTTTGTTGCTTTATGACAAGTCTGATAAGTTAAAATGTTTGGCAGAAAGGTGAGGAGAAGGGATGGGATGAAGAGAATTGGTATTTATTTAGTGCTAGTCAGCAAACTGTGGACTTTTCATGTGAACTCATCTAATCTTCAATCTATGTGCAGGGAGCTCGCCCATCTTACTGATGAAGCTCAGAGGAATGGGGTGCCATGCCCAGTGTCACACAGTATGTGGGGAGCAGGGATTCAAACCACAGTCTGACCCCAAAGCTGTGCCACGCAGCTAGCCAACCCCAGAAGTTCGGGTCACCCCTGGATCTGGAATCTCTGTATCCTCCGACCCCAGCACTACAGATGCCCCCATGTGTTGAGATTCTCCCTGGGCTCTCTGTAGCTCTGCAAAGCTGACTTATTGTCCAGGGATGGCTGTTGCCTGGTGGCCTTGCAGGAAGCCTTCCCTCTGACGGAGGTGCCACTGTGGCCTCAGACATAGCTCTCCTGAGGCAAGGAACCCACCGAGGCCCCATGAGACCCAATCCTTTCTTTTTTTTTCCTCCACTTTATCGAGGTGCCAAAACCAACCATGGTTGGTTGGTTGTTCATGTCAGTCTTCTTAGAAAACAAACTGAGACAGGGAGGCCAAGCCAGCAGTTAAGGATTCAAGGAGGGGAAGCACACAGGTGGTGCCTTAAGATCTTCTGATCTCCACCACAGCTGGTCCTCTGCTCCTTCATTTCTTCTGGAGAAGTGACCAGACCAGAGGTCGCAGAGACGGTTGGCATGTGGGCCGCCCCTTGGGTTGACTGACATCTACATTGCATTGCTGCATCTACACAACCAAGTGAGGGTGGGAGATGGGCTTGGTACACCCTGGCAGGACTCACAGCTCCTGGCAAAAAGACCATGCTGAGGCACCCCTTGATGGTCAAGCTAGAAGATACCATGGATGACAAGGTGTTCCTGTGCTTCCTCCCCCTGTTGGGGACCCACTGGCATGTGGCTGAATACCCAGCATTCCTGGAAGACTATGTTGGCTGCTCTCTGGTTATGGCCTCCTCCCCATCCTCCTCTCCTGCCAACCTGTGGAGCCATGGTGGTAAGAGGACAGGCACAGGAATGACAGCCGAGGGTAAGATGCCTGCTCTACTAATGAATAAGACTGGTCTAGGCACGGAGGCAAGTGGTCTAGGGAGGGCTATATGGAGGATGAGGAAGCAGGAGGAGATAACCCCACCAAAACCCTTCATCAAACCCCCACGCCTGGGCAGGGGTCCTGCCCTGTAGGTCCTTCCTGTCTCACAAAGTCACTAACAGGCTCTGCCAGAAACCACTCTCTCTCACATCTCCCTGACTCCTGCCCATTCCCCAACATGTGTTCCAGATCTGAAGAACAGATCTTCACACATGAAGATGAAGCCAGCTGTGTGTGCGTTGAGGAAGTGGTAAGAGCAGGGGCCGGCAGGCAGCCTGGTGTGTTGGAGACAGGCAGGAGCCAGGAGGCCCGAGTGGCCTGGGTCCAGGAAGACATGCGGTGGCAGGGTAGTGACATGGCTGGGTAGCCAGGCTGGAGCAGATCAACTAAGAGGCTCCTCAGTGCTAAAAGTTAATTTCTAAAGATGGCCAATTTGGAGTCTCCTGTGTCTCTAGAACTTCTGCACTTGCATGTCCTTCCCCCGCCCCTGCTGCTCTTGGTGGTCTTGCCAGGCAGCCTGGGGTCTCCTACCTCCCATGGGAGCTGTCCCCACCAAGCCCACAGTGGCTCTACAAGCCACTGGGGTAATGCACTTCCCGTTATGAATGACCACTCTGTCCCTCTAGAGTTTTCCCTCTTGGACTTCCCGAGGCTTTCTCCTCTGACTTCCCTCCCATCATGATGAACACGTCCCCTGTGCCATGCTGCTGTGGCTCTGCTGCTCCTATCCCCTCTTACGTGCTCTCCCCATATGCTCTTATTCTCACTTGTGGCACCCACCGCCGCCCTCTCACTGATGTCCCCAAACATTGTTGAAAACAGACTCCCATCTCTCCCTGGAGCCCCAGACCTCAAGTCCGAGTCCATAGAAGGATCAGTTAGGTCCAAATTAGACCTAACCCTCTTGGCCCGTCCCTAGGATTCCCAGGCTTGAGCAATGGCCTTCCCAGGAACCCCAGTCTCCTTCTCCACCTTCCTGCCCTGCCCTTCCCTGCTGGAGCCTTAGTGCTGCCCACGTGGGTTGTCAGGACAGCCTCTTCCTCATAGGCCCCTCCACTCTCACCGGGAAGGCCCATCTGAACTCTGCCTTTTCTAAGGCTCTAACACCACGCTCCTTAGGCCTCTTGGCAGCTCCCCACCTTTGTGTGGCACCCAAGCCTGGCATGCCCCAGCACCTCCTACATCTTGAGTTCCATCTCTCAGATGTCCCTGCAGGTACCCTGGCATCCAGTCTGCTTGTCTAGTGCCTGACACATAGATCTTCAATAAACATTTGTTGAATGTGATTGAAGGGAAGCATAAAAGCAGCCTCTAGCTCACAGAGCAGCCCAGTGTGATACTGAGAAAAGGGGAGGGAGAGAAAAGAAGCCTTGACTGCGATGAAACTGGGTTCTATTCTCTTCTTGCTGCCAACCAGTTGTGGCCTTGGAGAACATGAGGTAGCCATGTAGGGGGCCACTCCGTGAACTTTGCCACCTGGCTCTAGGGACTTGGGCTCACAGCTTTATCTCTCTAGGATCAGTTTTTCCAACTGTGAAGTAGGCTAACCATCTGTCTCCCTCATAAGGTCCTTGTGAGATTGTGAGATGATACAAAGGCCTTGGTAGAGCCGCTGACACAAAGCAGTTGGTCAGAGACAGTTGTTCTCCTGCCCAACCAACATGAACTCTAAACCAGAATCAAACAATCACCTTACTTTCTGTACAGCCACAAATTAAAAAGTGTTAATTCCCATGGACACAGTGGAGAATCTCTTATTCAATTCAAAATGCTTGGAACCCGAAGTTTTTCAGATTTCAGAGTTTGTCCAATTTTGGAATTTTTTTTGTCAATTTGGGGTCTCACTCTGTTGCCTAGGCTGGAATGCAGTGACATGATCATGGCTCACTGCGCCTTGACCTCCTGGGCTCAGGTGATCCTTCCTTCCTGAGTAGCTTGGACTACAGGTGTGTACTACTATGTCGGGTTAATCTTTTGATTTGTTATAAAGGCGAGGTCTCATTGTGTTGCCCAGATTGGTATCAAACTCTTGGGCTCAAGCAATCCTCCTGCCTCAGCCTCCCAAAGTGCTGGGATTACAGGCGTGAGCCACTGTGCCTGGCAGATTTTACGATATTTGCAAATACATAATGAAGTATCTTGGGTATGGGGCCCAAGTCTAAGCATAAAATTAATTTATACCTTATACACATAGCCTGAAGGTAATTTTATACAATATCTTAAATAATTTTGTGCATGAAACAAAGTTTGCATATATGAGGTCAGGAGTGGAATTTTCTACTTGTGATGGCATAGCGATGCTCAAAAAAGTTTTGGATTTTGGAGCATTTGGACTTTTGGAGTACGAATGTTCAACCTGTATAATAATTCCTTTCTCCTACTCTCCCTTTCTTTAAGAAATATGTTCCTTATGGAAACAAAGTAATAATCAGTGCAATGGATTTCGTTTCTAGTATAGCAATCTTTTCTCCCTGGGTAATTTCCTAGGAGGCTAAAAGATTCCACGTTATTTTTTAGTCTAATGAAACCGTGCGCTGGTATGTAAAAGGGCACATTTTCTTGATGTCTTAATAAAGGACCAAAACAAGCATGGAAAATTTTAAAATCCAGAAAAAAAGTAAAAATTTAAGATGAACAAAGGAATATTTTTAAAGATACGAAACATATTTCATTTTCCCCAGACTGGCCCTCTTTGCACAAACATGCCCTTCCCCTGCCAATATAATTAAGAGGCAATCAGGAGATAATCAAAGTGCCTCAAAGTACGGGCAATAAATAGCTCCCATATGCTCAATAAATCCCCAGACTGCAGGCAAAATGGGATTCAGCAGCATTGAGGGAGATTTTACTCTTTGTTAAGACAAAAGTGAAATCAATTATTGCAATTAAACTCTATAAAGATTCCTTAAACTTAATCAAGTAAAAAGTTTCTGTTTCAGGAGTTAGAGTGTGTACAAGTTAGGGGAAGGCAGAGACAAGAAGTGGGCAGACAGGGTGTCAGGCAGCTGGCCGAGAAGACCGGCTTTGGGCCCAGCATGGTCTTGGGAAGTGGTGGCCCAGGTTGGGCACCTTTGGATGTGCCTCCTGTGAAGCATATTCCTATGCTCTTTTGCAGCGCAGAGTAAAATTGCCCCAGCTCATCAAAAGTACAAAGCTAAAAAGAATTATAACCCATTCATCACATCCCAGCAATTTCCTGAGGTTCTCGCGCAGGCACTGAAGGCCTATATTGTACTGGAAAGAGATGGTCCTCAGCAAATTGGAGTAGACGCCACTTAGTCCTTTCAAGAGAATAAATCAAACCCCACTGAAGCTGTGTCAGGGTCATGGGAAGAAAATCCTTCTTGGAAGTGTGACCCAGGTCATTGCACTTTGACATGGTTGCTTCCATAGGGCTGAGAGGCCACCTATATCCAACCTGGGTAGTGATGGTGGGGGCCTAAGCCAGCTACACATTTCATGAACCAGAAAAGCAGTTCCAGACGGCTTTGGTTCCATTTGTGCAAAAATGGGCCTTGGGTTTGTCTTTTCTCTCTCTTTTTTAAACCAAAGGAAAGGGCCAGATTAGATGACCTCAAGCTCCTATTAAATACAAAAATTGCACAACAACTTTTAAAACAGCAGGATAGTAATCTCTGATGAGCATTGTATCAGCTTATTAAAACTGGTTGCATTTTCTAGGACAGAATCAAAACAAACTCACAGTTGTAATTTGGGATTCGCAGGTAAGGACAAGTGGGAAAGTGGGTCCTATAACGCAAGAGATTGCGGCAGTGGTCGCAGGATCAGCCAGCACTGCGGGTTTTGGCACTAGGTGAGAGCAGAAGTTCGGAGGGAGCTGGGAAGGCGTCTGGATTAGCACTTCCCACAGCCTGCAGCCGAGCTGCTCCCAGGGAAGCAGGGCTCTGAGTGTTCAAGAGCAGATTTGGGGGGAGGAGGCTGTGATTAGCTGTGATCAGCTCATCTGAATCGTGGGTCCCCTCCCCCTTGGAGCAGCGGGACTTTCTAAGCTGTTGGATGCTCAGATGAGTCACTCGCTTGGAAAACATGCCATCCAGGCAAGAGCTTGGGTTTTCAGGAAACAGGCCTGAGATGGCAAGCGCCCAGGAGGTGGGCTGGAGAAGAGCTGGCCAAGTCCGCACAGCCTCCATCTGCGCCGATCAGTCAGGGAGCGTGGCGCCCTCCGTGGAACAGAAAGCACAGGTTATTACCACGGAGAAATGCGAGGTTTCAGGACCCCTGAAATTGAAAGTGAAGGAGAACGACTCCCTGATGGCTTTGCATCAAAAATTAAACAGGAACTGGGCTCTCAGTATTTCATCACTAGCTTCCCCTGCCTGAAGCAAAGTGTAAATGTATATTACTTTATGTTTTAACCTCAATTTTTGTTAGGCTTTGTTCCCTTTTCCCCCTGCTAAAAATGCAACCTCTTCATCACCACCCAAGGAATATAATCACTAGGTTTTAAATTATTTATTCCAAATGCTCTTTTCTGACTACCTTTCTTGCGTACTCCCTGGGGATGTGCACGCTTTGGTGGGGAGGGGGAGAAAGAGCCCTGTACATTGTTTAACAGTGTTTCATCACCTGGAGTGGCAGACAGCCCTGCAGAAAGCCAACCAGTGATTCTTCCATGGCGAGGAGCCCACCCAATGCTGTGAGGAGTTTGCCTCCCTGTCGGCTCAGTCCTCTATGGCAGTTTGCAAAATTCAAAGACAGAGGTGAGCACGACTCTGTTTCTGAGCCAAATGTTCTCCCTGTCTGTACATCCGAAACCGTGTCTTGTTTCTTCGCACCTCCTGTCCCTCCCTCCTTTAAGGAACAGGATTGCCACTCAGGGTGCAGGCCACATTCCCAGACAAGCTGCATGGACCCCCTGATGGCTTTCCCATCTGCTAGAATGTGGCCCCCCTGGCCAGGAGGGAGCCACCACAGGGGACGGGAACCTCTAGGAGAGGGACTGTGCTGCCCACTCAGATGGGATGGAGAACTTGTCAAGTCCCTGAATTGTGGGTTACTTACTAGTTTTAATCAACACACCTCAATACCTCCAGAAGAGAAAGAAAAACCATTCAGTAGGGTTTTTCCACACTAACCAAGCTGGTGTCTCTCAAAAGGGGTGTCGGTTGCATGCCCTATATATCTGCCTGGCTCCAGCATTTATATCAAGGTGCCAAAGTCTTCCTCATTTCTGACTCAGCACAAAGACTTTCTGAGATAAGATTATTATCAAGCCTGAGCAGTTTTCTCCTCCCCAGCTCTGCAGTGTGGTAACATGGTTGAATCACTGGCTTCTTGTTACATTTTACTTTGAGCACAATGAAACTCAGGGAGACGCTGCTGTCCCTGGTAGAAGATTGCTGTCAACAGAGATTTTACATCTCAGTCTCCACGGTCGGGCAGGAGGAATTCCAAGGGACCCAAACCAAGTACTTTTCATTCTGTTCTGCTTACACCTAAGAAGGCGTGAGGTTTCTTAGTCTTCTAGAATACTCCCTCTTGTGTCCAAACTACTAGACACCCCCTTGAGATCAGTGTCCAAGCTCCTGGTCAGCCAGACCACATTTCCAGTCTTTCTTCTCCTGTGATGACATTTCTTCTCTAAATCTAAAGACTAATTTTTATATTAGACTTCCTATTAAAGTTGGTTTATGATATAATTTTCAACATTTAATGGAATTGACTAGTGTTGACTTTTTAGCTCCAGATTCATGCTGGCACTGTTGTTACTGAAAAAACCCTCCTCAGAAAGAACATGCTAAATGCACGTGAATCTTCTCCTTGTAATCACACCACCACTGATTTCTGTAAATAGAACCCTTTAATTTTATTTATTTGGCATTTCCCGGCATCTAAAGACAAGATGCCATGATGTCAACTCCTGGAGAAAAAGATCCCAAATCGGAGAGGACCTTCGGACACACAGGTGGACAGAAGGAGCTGAGGAAGAAGAGCCCAGGAGGGGTCCTAAGACTTGGCAGGTATGCCGTGGACACCCTCCCACCCTACTGCACACAGTACTGTCATGTTCAGGGGCCAGCCTCCACAGCTGGGCACTGAGGAGCTGACCTGAGGCTTCTGTCCTCAGGCACTCATGGCCTCAGGCACTCACCAGCAGCACAGAATCATCCAGCCCATGGATGTGTCTGGTTTGGCTCTCAGCACGTTTGGTGTATTTTAAAAAAAAAATACTACATTAGACATCAACATTAAAAATCACCTAAGTTACAGATGAAAATACGAATTTTTGGCCACTCTTTACAAATGGGATGGTTGGCAACTGCGGGCCAAAACTGCGACATGGAGCCCAGTCTAGACTAACTGCAAGGCCAGCCCTGCCTTTCCCAGTCCCATGACCAGTGCTGCCCCCATGGAGGACAGCCCAGCTGTCATTCTGCGCTGAAAGCCCCACACACCTGCCACTTGGGGAACTCTACTAGTTATGTTTTTCTCATGTAAAGAAAGACTCACTATTTCTTCTGTTTGTCTCCAGCTCTGAATTCATGCCCAATAATGCCTCAACCATAATAATTCTATTTTTTAAAATAGCTTTCAGTGTTTCAAAGGCTTAGAAAATCTACAAGTAGATTTTTAATTACCAAAGTAATATCTACCAGTTTTTGGAATAGAGAGCCACCACTCAATTCCTTTTTTATTTGAGACAGGGTCTCACTCTGTTTTCCAGGCTGGAATGCAGTGGTGTGATCCTGGCTCACTGCAGCCTTTACTTCCTGGACTCAAGTGATCCTCCCGTTTCAGCCTACTAACTAGCTGGGGCTACAGGCATGTGTCACCATGTCTGGTTTTTACATTTTTTGTAGAGATGAGGTCTCACTGTGTTGCCCAAGCTGGTCTCGAACTCCTGGGTTCAGGTGATCCTCCTGCCTCAGCCTCCCAAGGTACTGGTATGACAGGTGTGAGCCACTGCGCCCAGCCTCAATTCTATCATCTTGGCACAAGCACTGTTAACATTTGGTTATAATTCTATTTATTATTTTAAAAATACATAATGTACATTTTAACATAGATATTAATTATATAACTGATAATTTGGTGTTGTTTTTGCCACTTAACATGTTTTGTCTAACAGTGAATAAAATTTTAAGATTGCTTACATCCTTCCAAGTATGCCCACTTTAATTTACATCCCTAGTCTGTTAGGTACTAGGGTTAGTCCCAACTTTTCCATTTTGTAACTTAAGTTCTGATAAATGGCTTTATTTGTCCAAGTCTTTCAGATTGTCTCATCAGTCATGTTCCTTGGTTTTTCCTTAGCAACCTGCCTTATCCCTCTCCTGAGCCAGGTCACAGCCAGCCTTGGGGCAACATGGGCAGGGTGAAGCAGGGCAGCAGGGGAGGCAGTGAGCAGGAAGGTGAGCAACCATCAAGCCTGGCACCACTGGCTGGGAGCATGTAGGCCAAGGCAGCTGTTGGGGACCAGGGAACCTAAGGTCAGCAAGGTCACAACCAAGGGCAGGGGTCCTGAGCTGGGAGGTTCTAAGGTCTGGCATTACTGGGTATGAAACAAGAAGATGGTCTGGACTCCAGAGTAGGGGCTGCTAATTCCGTGGACGCTCTTGATGTCCAGTTGGAGGGAAAACCCTAGGGCTCTGTCCCTGCAGGTAGGTGTGGCTGACTGCAAAATAAGAAACAAGGACTGCTAAAGGGGTTCTTGTGTGAGGTACAACGCCACTCCCTACTCACCTGTGCCAGATCAGACTCGTTCCTGGATGCCGAGGAAGCTTCCTTATCCTGACAACACTGTGATCCACCAGCACAGTGGCCACATGTAACGAGGTGATGAGCCATCTGCTTTGCTCCTGGTTAAATATCACGTATGCCTGGGTGCACTCTTGACCCAGAAATGTGTCTGAAAGAATGGTCAAGCCTGGATATCATGTGCGTACATAATATGACTCATCATATATGTTGATGAGTCAGCACGGACAGTCTGCTGCTATCCTATGGGAGCCACAGCCTGGGGTTGCTATTCACTAAGCTTGTCATGCCTCAGTTTCTTATCAGTAAAATCTGCACATTAATCCTTGTAGCAATAATATGTTTACCGCACCATTGCTGTGAGGGGGAAATGGCTTAATGCATATATAGATTTAGAACATGCCTGACACATAGCAGGAACTTGATAAACAAGTTGCTGGAATTACTGTTTTTATATTACCACCTTTGGTTATTTGCGGTAACTGGTGTGCCCCAGGGAAGCTGCGGCAGGTCGCTTCCTGGGCCCAGTGACTTTCTTCTCGCCCTCACTGCATTCCCACATGGCTCACCAGTTGCCATAGCCTTCCCAGTGGCCCACCTCCAGTGCACCTCACCAGCACCTGGCACTCACAAGATGTGTCTGAGGTGAGCAGACTCTGAAGAGGCATGCTGGGCCCCTGCCCCCTGGTGTGGTCCCCTCCCTGGGGAGTGCCGGTGGGACCTGTAACTTGCTTCTGACCACTAGAATACAGCAATGGTGACTCACTGTCTGTGACAAGGCAGATATGACTTATGCGAAGCTGCAGTGCCCGGCTCCCTTACTGTCTCTGAGGACATTGGGGGCCATGTTGGAGGACCCTGCCTGGTGGAGATGGTGGGTGGTCTCTAGCTGTGAAGGCAGTCTTTAGCCTGGTGGATCCTGTGTAGAAGACGTGGCCAAGCCCGCCTAGACACCTGACCACAGGAACAGGCATCATGCTATATGCTGTTCTAAGCCCCCAAGTTTCTGTTAACATTGTTACACAGCAACAGATAACTAATGCCCTCCTTAATTCTTTTTCAGACTCTAAAATTTCTATTTTCCACTTTGTGGTGCTTGGAGGGATTTCCTATTACTAAACAGAGCAATATGTCCATCAGAAAAAAGCCTGCAATACGTATGTAATCTGTGAATTAGATTGTTTTCTTTCAGCACAAATCTTTTTCAATTCAGCACATCTGCTCCCCTGGGCTTTCAAATTCACTGTTCTTCCACAAAGCCCAGGTTTGCTATGAGTCATTCACATTCTAACTCTGCCTTCCCGTGAGGCTGAGGAGCTGACTAAATGGTCTCCTCACGTTCACGTCAATCGTCAGAACTAGAACGCAGATGCATGTTCAAGGTGTGAGTTTAAAAAAGAAAAAGGAAAACAAATCCAAAGCACAGGATATTCATTCTGTCGTGTGAAGGTAAAATCCCAAAGCCGCCTCTGGTCGTTAGCACCAGAATGGTACAGCTGGTGGAGCCCACAGGTGTGCCTAGGGGTGACAGAGTGCAAGGAAACACCTCCCTGGAGAAGCACTACCCTTCACTTGTGCTTGGCTTTCTTCGTTTTAATTCTTCATCTGAAATGTCCATCAAACCCCATAATTAGAAAATAATGAAGCCCAGCAGAATTACGCAAGTGTGCAAGAGAAGGTCAGGGTGGGGGTACCTCCCTGCTCCCCCCATCTTCCTGCAGGGTGAGTGGCACATAGGAGGGTAGGCATCCTTCCACCCTGCCTAGGAACTGAGGGGTCCCTGCTGGGCCTACACATGAACAGAATTCACTCCACTGACTCGGGATGGTTTGGGCACCCTGGCTATTGGCAGTGGATGTGCTGGGGGCCACGTGCTGCTGGCCACTTTATTCCAGGCCAGCCCTGAAGTCAACCGCAGAGCTCAGCAGGGCCTGGTGACAAGTTCTACAACACCAACTGGAAAGAGTCATTTTTCCAGATGAGGAAAGCAAATGTGTTTCTTGGAAACCGGCTGGGTGGGAGCCAGAAAGTCGAACACCTACAGAGGAGAAATTCTTCCTATCTCTGAAAGGCCCCACTAAAATGAAGTTTGTGGGTAGCAGCAGCACCACAGGGAGGCAGGTGAGATTTTTCTCTTACAGCAAAAAACTGACCTGCTTGTGAGGGGCCAGGATTTCCCTTCAGGATAAAGATTTTCTTGTCCTGGCTGCTAGGGGGCACCACAAGCAGACAGCTCACAGCAGTTAGGCCCTTTTCTAGGTGACCTATGTCTGACAAGTAGTCAATGAAGGGGCACAGGTGGTCCTGTTCACCTCCCATCCTATCTTCAGAGCTCCCCAGGGTTGGCTAAGGCAAGCCACTGAGACTGTGTTGGAGCCAACATCTCTCTGCACCCCCCACAGGTGACCCAGGACCTGCCCTCTCTCTCTAGCTGTGCAATGACACCAACTCAGTGTCTGCTTCCCACATAGCAGTCTGCCCTGCAACAACCAGAGTTTACCCAAAAGGGAAGAGGGAGGATATGAAGCTACAGACAGGGCTCTGCTGAATGGTGGACCACAAAGGCCAAATCACTAAATTAAACTTCAGTCTTCAAGGTGCACATTAGCCCAAGAGGAGCCCCTGATGTGCTCAGGAAGGCTGGAACCAGGAAGGAGAAAAACCTGAGTATCCACGCATGACTGTTGGAAAGCAAGTCCAGATGCCTTGGAATACCCACGTGACGCTGTCTCCAGGTTTTCTGGGCTTCTGTGGATCACTATTATCTCATGTTTCTCTAGCACAACAAACAACTAAAGTGAAGGTCTGCACTTCGTGAGACTCGAAGGGAGTGAAATCTGCAGGACAGAGGGCTTTCTTCCCAGGCTTCTGGCTGGCAGGAAAAGGTATCACCGGCAGGGCTGGGAAGGGCTGGGAGAGGCTGGTGCTAGGCCTGAACTTGGACCTGACATAAACAGTACTCATACACATCTCAGAGCTCAGAAGGAGTCCAAGAGGCCAACACTAGAGAGAAATCTCCAGCATGATGAGGAACAGGATACCGTCATTCTGCATCAGCCTTGCCCACATGCTTCCTTCCCCAGTATGCCCATTTCCGTGCTGCCTGCCCTCCTAGTGGGCCTTTGTGTTCTTTGTTCTGGCTCTGGTCTTTTACTATCTACTCCAGTGCAAAACAACTTTTTCTTTTTACCTCTATGCAGCTGAGCACATCACATAGGAGGTGTTTGTACACTCAGAGAAAACATACACTAAAAGGAAAATGTATCCCTGGACTTATTTCTGGGGTAATCAGGTGAAGGAAATTTGTAGAAATCTCAAGGCCCAGGAGCCCTGCAAGGCCTAGTTCTTAGCACTGAACTCGTTTCTGATCAGTGACCAGACGCAGCACTGATCCCATCAGCTCATTCTTTCCTCTTTTTCTTTCTCTTTTTGTAATATTTTTTCCTTTTTTTTTTCTGGAGTCGTGGTCTTACTCTGTCACCCAGGTTGGAGTGCAGTGGCATGAGTGCAGCTCACTGGAACTTCAAACTCCTGGGCTCAAGTGATCCTTCTGTCTCAGCCTTTGCACACCACTACCCACAGCTAATTTTTAAATATTTTTGCAGAGACAAAGTCTTGCTATGTTGTCTATGGTTTCAAACCCCTGGACTCAAGCAATCCTCCCACCATGGCCTCCCAAAGTGCTGGGATTATAGGCATGAACCACTGCACCAGCCTATAATAAATTTTTAATAAAAACCTGTCTCAGAAGAAACAGACAGGATTTAAAGCATTACTTTCCTCAATGGAATAAGGCGGCTTTGAGGATATACTTTTCCAAAATACGTTTTAAGTATTCTAAAATGTTTATTCTAATTATTTATTCTACATATTGCAAAGGCTTTTCAAACAACTTATCTCTCTTCTAGTTCCATTATTCATGAAGTAGTGGGAAATGATTTGTGGTTTTATTTACACATTATTTTAATGGCTGTGTAGCTGATTCTTCTGTAGTAGTCTACTTCAATCTCTTCATTTCTCTATATCAATGTTTTGTACTATAAATCTTAAAAAGAATACAGATTGTCCATGTTTTAACTTTTTCTGTTTACAGTCCAAGTGCTATGCTGGGTACAATGTATTCTGATCTATTTCATATAAATTTTTCTGGAGTGTAGGATGAGTACTGAGTTTATAAACTCCTTGCTTCTCTGGGTTTCCAGTGCTGGGGGAAAGTGGTCATGTATAAATTTAAAAACAAACAAATAAAAAAAACACTAGCCAAATAATTCCAACTATGAAAATATACTGTACAAAGATTTTTAGGCTAAACATGTTAAATTGCTCTTTTAAAATATTTCTATTAGGCTTTCTCCCACTGATGGACAGAACTAAGACTCATTTTTCCTTTGTTATTCCATTTTAGAATTTGCTCAAATTCTGCTTGTATTAGGAGAGCAACAGAACAGAAAGAAATGAAATGTATTCAAATATGTCTAGACTAAAAATAAATTACATTGTTATTATTGTTACTACTATTATTAGTGGTTTAAGTATCAGCAGCTCAGCAATGGAAGAAAATTATAATGAATAGTCATAAAAGACTACACTCATGAGTGAGTGTGTGTGAGAAATATGCATAAAAGCTAATTGGTCATGAGCCTACAGTTTAATTCTATTGAGCAATCTTGGATGTGCTTCATAAATTCAGATGGCAATTTCTTTTCTCATTCCTGGTCTCTACAAGGCTAGAAGCCTCTTTTGCAAAGTGTTGTCTTCTGGGGTTACAGAACTGTGTAGCCTCCAGAGGTTGCTGGTTCTGTCCAGTCTTGAAAGCTTCTGAGGCTCCCGCCCTCCTGAAGGAGACCCTGGTTTCCTATTCATGGTGATCTTTGGGACCACTGTATTTAACTTTACTTGCTAATACCACTTGGGGCCTTCCTACAGGCTTCAAGTACTACTGTGGAAATGGGGGGCAAGTGCACTACTTAGAGAATTTCACCTGAGACACTCACCACATTGCGTGCATGTAAGTTGGAGGGAGTCGCGGGCTGCTGACTGGAGTGCAGTTATATGACCTCATGATCCTTTCTGCTAATAAAAAATTCCGAAACAGACTAGCCACCAATAGGTCCTGTCTGAAGAGCTTTTGGAAGAGATCTGAGGGCAGATAAAAGATAAAAAGGAGTTTTCAGTGGCACACGTCCAGCATGTAAAGCCAAATACACAAATTTACTTCTATTAAAAATTATTACAAACAAGTTATATTTGGGACTAATCTGCATGCACATATATGCACGCACACACACAAGTACGCAAATATACACATGCACACCCATACACACTTAAACACACATGCCTGCATACATGTACACACACATATACACATACACACATGCATATATACAAGCACATGCATACGCACATAAATGCATGCATGTATGTACACATGCCCATATACATGTACACTCATACACATATATATGAACAAACACCAAAACCAACCCATAAATGAACAAAAAATACAAACAAGTCTTGCTTGTAATAGCAATTCTGATTTTAACAAATATGAACAGTGTGAATGATTATGAAGAAAGATAAGCCCTGAGCCTGCCTGGAAAAGAATTTGCTGATGACCAGAGTACATGCAGGCTGGAGCTCACCACACGTCACTGTCCTAAGCCTGACCCACGGTAACACCCTTCACTCTCACAGACACCTCCTTCAGCCCTGGCCTTCTGCTTTTCAGTCCCCCTCCTGCCAGTCTTGCTTGCTAGAGAAGAACTTATTGATCCTATTTGAATTCTCTCACGTCCAAAAGTTGGGTCTCTGTGCCCCAGAGGCTATAGCTCCCCCCGCCAAGCGTTGGGCCACAGCCTCACCCCGGGGAAGTACATTCCATGCGATGGTGTCTGTGATTGCTGTGAAGATCCAGTTCAGTTCACCCAAGGGAGTCCTCCTGTCATTCAGCCGGCCAGGAATCCTAGAAAACATGGTGTGTTTTCGTTAGTGATGCTATAGCTATGAAACAAGGTAAAGGGGAGGAGGGGTGGCAAGGAAAAGGGCAAGGGAGACAAAAAGCTCTGACCAGAGGGAGGAGAGGCTTGGTAAGGCTGCAAGGACAAAAAGCTACATGAGCTCACATCTTAAAAGCTCAAACTCCATCTTAAGCTTTCTTCCCCCTCCACGTCTCTACAAAAATGGTTCTGCAGTTTCCAAGTCTGAGGCACGGCTGCTGACCAGACCCTAAGGATAGTGCTGTGTGCTGCAAGGAGTCCATGCTGCTTCTGTAGCTCCATATCCCAGGTGCCAGGCACTGTGGAAGTGTACTGCCAATCAGACAGTGCTGAGAAGGAAATCTAAGGAAGTCTACTTAGTTCTCATTCAACAAACAGTTGACACCCACAACAGGGACACAGTGATCACCAGCATTTGCCAAAGTCCTACTCTCAGGGTGCTCCTAATCTAGTAAGAAGGGCAGCTAACAGGCAAATACCCAAGTGTAAGCGTATCATGTCAGGTGGTAGCACATGATGTAGAGACAAATACTACAGGATGGAAACAATGAGGACGCTGCCATCTACAGAGGCAGCAAGGAAAAGCCCTTGCCGGATGGCTCTGGAGCAGACCTGCACCTGCGAGAGTGAGGGTGCAGCTGTGTCCATACCTGATAGGAAACCTGCCAGGCAGAGGCAATATCAAGTGGGAAGCCCTAAGGTGAGGCATGTTTCTTTCTGCTCTACAGTAAGCTTAATTTCTTTTTAAAGTTTTAGTTTTTTTAGCCGGGCTCAGTGGCTCAGCCTATAATCCCATGCCTTTGGGAGGCTGAGGTGAGTGGATTGCCTGAGCCCGCGAGTTCAAGACCCGCCTGGGCAACTTGGCAAGACCTCATCTCTACAATAAATCAAAAAATCAGCCGGGCGTGTTAGTGCGCCTGTAGTTCCAGCTACTGGGAAGGCTGAGGTGGAAGGATCGCCGGAGCCCAGCAGGTTGAGGCTGAGGTGGCCAGGAGCAGCCACTGCACTCCAGTCTGGGCGACAGAGTGAGTCTCCAACTCAAAAAAAAAAAAATTTAGTTTTTATTTATTTATTTTTAATTTATTTTATTTTAAAGATGTGGGGTACAGTTCAGGATTAGGTATACAAGTGGTCATCATACAGGTAAAGTTTGGGCCTACCTTTTGTCCCCACTTTGCCTGGTTTGAGATCAGGTACCCATATTAGTGTTATGAGCCCCCCCTCATAGTAAGCTAAAGTTTATCTACTAGGTAACAAGTTTAATTATATCTGACAGAAATTTTTTTTCCTCCCAAAAGGAAAATGTTCAAAGAAAATTTGGTTCTCAGACATGAGTATGATTCCTCTATTTACAAGATTTAACTGATTACTAATTTTTATTTTAAAGATGTGAGGTACAATTCAGGGTTCTAGTACATTAAGTGGTCACCGTACAGGTAAAAATTGGGCCTCCCACTGGTCCTCACTTCACCTGGTTTGGTATCAGGTACTCTTTTTTTTTTTAAGTCAGAGTCTCACTCTGTTGCCCAGTGGCACACTCATGGCTACTGCAGCCTTGGCCTGCTGGGCTCAGGCCATCTTTCCACCAGTCTTCCAAGTAGCTGGGACTACAGGCGTGGGCCACCATGCCCAGTTAATTTTTATTTATTTATTGTAAAGACAAGGTCTTGCCAAGTTGCCCTGGGCTCAGGCAATCCTCTCATCTCATCCTCCCAAAGTGCTGTGATTATAGGCGTGAGCCACCATACCTGGCAGGTACCTTCATTAATGTTATGTGCCCCCCCACTCATGTTTATGGTTTATTACAGAGAAACACAGACTCGTATCAGTCAAGAAAAGAGAGCACAGGGTCCAGAAAGGTACTAGCCAAAGTGAGCTTCTGCTTCTGCTCTCCACGGAGCTTGGATCTGCTCCCCTCCCACATTGCTGTGTGACAACAGGCCCAGAGCACTGCCCACCAGGAAAGCGCAGTCCTCGCGTTCAGAGTTTTTACTGGGGGTCTGTCACACAGGTATGATTGATGGATGTAGTGATACCAAGTAACTTGAAGGCCCACTCTACATCATATAGCTGGTCTTTCAGGTGTGCCTAGCCTCCATCCCAAAATGGTTGGATATGGCCACTGCCACCCTAAACAAAGACACTCCCATCTGGTACGATACAGATGCCCCCCCAGAAGCTGAACACAAAAGCCAGACCCTCTCTCTGGGTGAGTCCAAATTGTCTGCTATATAATATTAAGCTGTTCAACATCATACACCTATTTCAGTCTGGATTTCAGCTTCTAAATTTACACATAGTCCTGTGCACAGTGCTGGCAGGACCAGGAGAGCCTTCTCCTGGGCTAAAAAATACCAGGGTTAAGCTGAGGGCTGAGCAACTATACTAAACACACAGTTCTTCCAAGAAGATGTTTAAAATGGGACCTATATGTGCCCCCCTTTGAGCAACAGTATGTACATACATATAGAGAAAAAATCCAAGCAGGTCTTTGGGCGACACTGTTCACTGCCAACTCAAAGCAGCTGGTCAGTGATCACATAGTGACCTTAGAGTCCATGTGCAGCCATACACATGATGCTCTGTGGAAAGGTGAGAAAAATGTCTGTGTCTTTACACTTCAGTACATTGACTTCCAGGAATCAATCAATTCTAAACCAGAACTTAGAATAGGGAGACAGTAGGTACACCAAGATATGCTGTATAGTTTATTTATAATTGTGAAAAGTCAGAAACTGGTTCTGTGGCCAGTGAGAAACAAATAATTAAATAAATTATGGAAAAACCACAGTGATTAAACTGTTGTTTATGAATATTTAAATATGGGAAATGCTTTCTTTATAACATTAAGAGGGAAGACATATTGTATAGTCACGATTACACAGAATACATGCAAGGAAGAGATGAAAAGGAAAACTTCAATATGTGACAGTGGTGATACTCTTTCCTGCTTTTTTATAGCTACCATTTACTACGGTGAATGTGCCCTACTTGAACAGCCAGGAATAAAGAAAACCCTGATTCCTTTGCCACCTCGTCCTTAGCCTGGTGGTACTGGGGGAGGGAGCCAGTGGTGGCAGCACCACTCAGGGCAGCTGGTGGGTGATAGTACCTCATTCTTGGAAGGAAGTGCAGGGACCATTGCAATCAATGACAGACCATCTGACTATGGTCTGTTTGCAAACCTGGACTAAACACCTCGCTTATGTGAGCCCACGTATCCTGAGTCAAGTGAAGTTGATGCAACCCCCGCTGGTGTCTTGGGGTCCAGTCCCTGGTTAAGGAAAACTGCGCCCTCAGCAGTGAGAAGTCACCCAGAGATCCCCACCCTGTCACCGTCACTGTATGGTCAATCCAATGAACAGAGGTTGGGTAGGACCGGTGTGTATTTAGTTGTCTTCAAAAATTTTTATGCTGGGACAATCACTGATAGATAAATGCAAAACTAGACTCCTTGAGCAAGGTCTTGAAAATTCCATTGATCTCTTCCCTAAGCTCATCACAAAGCCACAGACAAAGCCTTCTACCTAGCTGATTTCAGACAGACCTAGAAATCTTCAGATCCATCAACCAACCATTCAGTGATGAGCAACTGATGTGCTTCTCCATTCTGTAGGCTGGTCCTTCTTCGGACAACAAGAAGAACTTAGCCCGATTTCCCTCGCTTTTTACGTCATTTAGAATTAAATCATTGTAGAAACTATTTGTTTCTGTTTTTCTTTTTGAACTGATCCTTAAGAATGTCAAACACTGCCCTCGCGAGAGACCACTGAAATCATCAATGGATCCAGAAGGAACCCAGCAGTGTGGCACGTCCATGCAAGATCACGTTTCATTCCCAAAGTTTCTCTGAACCCCCAAAGGATTAATAATCAAGGTAGATCTTCATAAATTTAAATCCACAGTGTCAACCAAGGGCTAATTTTCATGTGAAAAGTGTAAAAAGCTGTAGTTTAGGAGCAGAGCACTGAACTGGGAGATGAGAAAACTCAACTCCTGTCCCAGCTGTGCTGTGGCTGGTGACTTCTGTCACTTGCTTCTCTGCTGAGTCACCATGTCTGACCTTTATGCAAAATGGGGACAGAAATAAAATGGAGTGCATTCCAAAAGCAGATGTGGCAGACAGCCAGTGGCTACCTCCTTGACAAGTGTACACACCTTCTAAAATTCTTCATCACTGCTGCCACCAGGATTTGTTTTGACTTTCCCCAAATATCTGGGTTCACCTGCAGCGTTCAGTTTCTGGCCAGGATTTATCTGCCTTGACTCCCAATATCCAGGCTGTCATGGTGACCTCGGCCCTGCTGGACACCAGCTGAACTTCAGTATTCACACCCCGTTTGTGTGATCACCCTACAGTGCCAGGATAGCTCTGAGATGCCAAACTGACACCCTTTCCTTTGGGCCCCTTTTTCTTTTTCCTTGGCACTTCCATCAGCACCAGGTTGTCTATGCTGGGAGCATGTCACTCAGCAGGGCTGCTGTCTACCTCCTGGCTCTGTACAATCTATTCCCCACCCAGCTGCCAGATGGACCCAAAGGGTTCCCCCGACATGGGGACATTTAATAAGTACCTTCCCATCTCCCTTTGACCTCTCCCCACCCTGCCTGGCTTCCTGCCATCTGCCTACATTACCCTCCTCCCCACATGGAATCTCACCTCTGCCAAGCCGTGCTGTCCTACTTCCCTGGGACCAGTCTCTCATTGGCTCACTCACAGGTCCCACCCACATGGCTGGCGAGTGACCGTCTCCCAGTCTCATCAGGTGCCTGCTCTCACCTGGATTCTCTGTGGATGACTTCAGCTCAGCCCGTATTCAGGAGCCACATTCCACAGTCCCCTCCCCATTTAGCCACCTCACTGAGTTTCCCTGACGCCCCACCCCTTGATGCAGAGGACAAGAATGAGGGGTTGTGAAGTTGTTGGCATGCCTCCTCTGCAGACCCTGCCACCTTCCTCTTCTTTTACCTCAGCACCCAGGCCTGGATTTGAGCAAGCAGTCCATGGCTGGGTTGATGAACAAGTAGCAACTGCTGGGGCCTTAAGTCTGTCTGCCCTTGGGAAACTTGACATGGCCCTAAAGCATACTTCGGCTAAGTTCTCATATCATTCCTCATTCTCTGTCAAATTCTGTGGGCTACTGCTGGTTACTCTTACCTGCTCTTGACCTAACGTAGCAATTTGCAAGCTGGTTTCCTCACCATTCTTCTCAACTACCCCCTGCAAAGCCACAGATTCCAATGGCCGCTCATCCACCCTGACTTGCCTTTTTGAATTTGCTGAATTTGCAAATCCTAATGATCCCTCCTTGCACACATTACTCCTCCCTTAGGGACTCTGGGCACACTGCAATACTGGCACTTCTCCTCTCCCCACTTCTAGCATCAGTGACTCTCCTTCCAGTCTTATGAGATGATGCCTGATGAGGTACATTCCTTCATCTTTGCTTATCTTACTTCACAGCTCAAACTTCACGTTTAAAGTCAAGCTCACCATGCCAGTTCCTGCTGATGCTCTATTCATTGAGGCTGAAAACCTTGGAGATGCCACTCCCTCTCCATCCTCAAGCAAGTGCAACCACACTTCCTGCAGGACACCTCTCCCTCTGCCTTCTCATCACTCCTGCTGGCTGTTCCTGCGGAGGCATTACAAAAGGCTTTCCCAGTTCAGGCCTTTCTGCTCAGACTTACACTCCGCAGATTGAGGGCCTTAGCTTTGCTTAAAATACCTACAAGGTTCTCCACTTACCACTGCAGTGGCTTTCAATTACTTTTTAGGTAACTCAAAATCTTAGGACAAAGGCAAGCAGAGCTCCTCTGACTGGAGGAGTAGGGCCAAGAGCCCATCAGCTCTCCAGCTGCCCACTTAGAAGCCCCTGAGGAACACAGTAAAGAGCACTGTCCAAGGAGTCAAACATAAACTCCCCTGCTAGGCTTTAAGACTGTCCACAGTCAATCCACTAGACACACTAAGCCTTTGAATTAGTTCGCAATCCCCTTCCCACGCTTCCTCTAATGGGGCCCAGTGCCTGGCAGTTTGACAAAAACGTCCCACTCCTTCTGCCTCTTCACTTGCTCATGTTGTTCGTGCCCGCCTGGAGCCGCCTCCACGCCCCCCGGGCCATCCCAGCTCACCGCGGAAGCTAGCGCCACCCTCGCCAGCCAGGAAGATGCTCTGCACATGGCAGCCTGTCAAGCCCCAATTTACCCGAAGAGATGACAGCCTACATCCTCCTTTGAATGTCTTGGGCACTCCACGAATCCCTTACTTTTATTCTTGTTTTTATACACCATCACTCTACTATGTTAATTTTCAGTGTAACTAGATAATAAATTCCTGTGAGAAATGACTTACTTTCCTTGACATAAGTCAATCTCCTCAGATTTTCACAGCATGCTAAGCACACTTCGTGGTCTCCACAGCCCCCAAGACTGAGTCATGTTACTTCCCTACTTAAAAAACAGCTGTTCCTGCTCATGCCAGTGGCTCTCTGCTGCCCCATGGATGCCGCCCAGCCCCTCAGTGGGAAGGATGTGGCACATGGCAACTTCCAGCTGTGCATCAGGGGCCGGCTTAGTGTCTGGGTGATGTTTCACTCTGCTCTGCATAGCCCCAGCACCTGCTGAGCAAAGTGGAGGGACAGAGGCTGGTTGTGCCCCAGTATGAGTGGAAACTTCCCATACTGGGTTGGGTCTGCATCAGGTCCGGTCTCTTTCTGGCCTCTGACAGGTTACTTCCAATAATGACTTTTGCACCCCTGACTGCTGTGTGTCTGCCCCCCAGAACCACCAACTGGCACATATGCTATGTGGGAAGTTTGGTTAATTGCATGCTTACCTTCCTAGTGTTACTTTCTATTTCTCCGCATCTTTCTCTTTCACCAAATATACTGCTTTCCGGCAATATCAAATTTGTCATTCTCAAACAGCCAGGCTGCTCTGTTCAGACCAACCTTCTGTCTTTGTGGCTTAGGGGCACCTATGAATTCCTTACCATTCAGCTCAAGTTCTGCTTCCTCTCAGGGTCTTTTCCCTGGGTTTTTCCCATCTCCCTTGGGGGACTTAGCTGTTGGGCTGCTCCTTTGATGCTCCCACAGAATCCTGTGAATGTGAATGTCTTTGCTGTAAGAGACACTATTGCCCAGGCCAAGTCTTCACCTAGGCTTGGAGCTGGCTGAAAGTGAGGACTACGTTCTTTTTTCATCTTGCTATTCTGACGCTTAACACAGACTTGAATGCATAACAGGTGCTACATACATATTTGCTGAGTCAATGTATGAATCCCTGCTGAATGGTCATAAAGTTATGTGTAAACAAAATGTTAAGTGAAAAATTATGATTTCAAAGAAAATGGTAAAAACTCACTAAAAATACTCAAATGAAAATAAAAAGAAAGCAATTAGAATAATGCAAATCACCCCAAATTCTACCATTTAAGAACCACCAGAAGCATTTTGGTGACCATTCCTCTAGCTGTCTCTTTGTGCACGAAATAAAAAAGTTTGAAATGCACTGAAATAACTCACTATATGTAAAGAAATGCTACATTCTTGTTAAAATTACCCACAAATACACTTAAGAAAAAAGTATGAAAGGGCACATACAAAGTATTAATAATTATTATCTTTGCATGGTAAAGATTATGGATGATTTTAATATTTTTTGCTTTTCTGTATTTACTAAGTCTGTACTGAAAACATACTACTGACATAGTAAAGAAAAACATAACTTTTTTTTTTTTTTTAACGAGAGGTTATAGTATGTTTTCCTGAAAAGGGAAGATATTTTAAAACTGTATTATTTTCCAAATTTATACCATCTCAGATTGAATTCAATTAAAGAAGGATACATCTTTACTTTGTTTAACTTAAATGACTATAAAAGTAATGATGTAGAGAACCTTGGGCTGTTCACTTACTTGCTGCAAATAATTCATCACTTAGAAACGTTCCATGGCAAGGTTATGGTGAGGTGAATGGAGTAATTCTTTTAAAAATAATTCTTTTGAAAATCCAGGTCAGTACATATTGGTTAGCTCTCTAGTAGGAAAAAAGTTATATATTTCAGACTCGTGATTCTCCACCAGTGGGAAATGGGATAAGGGAGAAGCACATGTAAAGTTACTGAAGAAAATCCTTGAATATGTGTACATGCATAATGATGTGTATATATATATGTTCTTTATCAATGAATGTTATATTGAAACCATATATACAAAACATACATATACATATATTTTCATTCATTGTAAAAATACAACTCTAAGGGGAAAGAAAACAACTGGAAATGAAGATCAAGAATGGTGCACTAGACTGTAACTTTTTGTGAGACTAGTGGAAATATTTTTTCCTATGCTAACATAGTCCTGAACAGATCAATGGATACGTCTGTGATATTCTCTTCCAACCTCTTTCCTTAAAAATATATACAACGCAGCACTCTGTAACATTACCTGAATCACTCATAACACAATGCCTTATATTCTGGCCATCCACAGGCTTCCAGTGATCATAAGCAAAGTCCATTTCAACGTACATGAAACCTGATGAAATCTGTGGTTTATAAATTGTGATATATAATATCAGTCCGAATGGTTTGCAATTTAAAGCCAGAGAGTTCTCACTTTCAGCTGGGCAGCGGGAGTATGTCTGGTGGTCAGAGGGACAGGAATGGGAACAAGAGAGCTCGGTGAGAGACCTGGCTAGGCATGGAGCCACACTTGCTTTGATATGGAGGGCCTGCGGACGTTAGCTGTGAGGTTCCAGCTATGTGCCCGCAGACCCTCAGTGTGCAGACACTGGGTATTATCTAAAAAGCTGAGCCTATCAGGTCCCAAATAGCACATGCAAATCTTGGGGTATGTGGATCTATCAGTCTCTTTGGGTTTTAATGACAGCATGAGTTCACGTGCTGAAAATGGTAGATGAAGTGATTCAGACCATTTCTAGACCACAACTAGAAAGCTGTGTGTATGTTGGGGAAATCTTTTAGAAAGCAACAGAAAGGCAGGCTAGGCTGTGAAAAACAATGGGTCCAAGACCTGAGGGAGGCAAACCCAAGGCCCAAGTCTGCATTTGGAGCTACCTTTTCCTTGGACGCATCTGGCATTTTCAAGAGTAAGTATGAGAGGCAGGGACACTGAGCATGACAGACTCAAGGGGCTGGAGCACCAAAGCTGTAGTGGAGGGGTTGCCAAGGTTCTCCTGAGGAGTTGGTAAAACTCCTCACTTTTTGAGTTGAGGCTCTATATTTGGAGTGAGAATAAAGTAGAAATAACCCAGACTTCACAGCCCCAAATCTTCATTTTCAATTTGTAGCATTCAATAAATAAAGTCAATTATTGAGAAACTAGATTTATGTTTGAAACCAAGAAAGACAACTGATAAGAGGAAAAAATGGACAAAGGATTCAGATAATAGTGACATCAGACACAGATTTTATAATATTTTTACTTATATGTTCAAGGAATTAAAGGAAAAGATGGAAAATTTTTACAGAGAACTGGCTATAAAAAACTTGGAAACTCTAGACTTCATGAACTTAAAAATACAGCTTATTAAATTAAAAAATCAATAGGTGGGTTAAATAGTAGATCAAACAATGTTAAAGAGAAAAATGAAAGATGGGTTAGAAGAAAATTAAGCATAAAGAGACAAAATGTTGGTACATAGAAAAAACAAATAAGAAAAACAATACATCTAAAATACATGTATTGGAGTCTCAAAAAAGAGAAGAGATGGAATGGAACAGAAGTAATATTCAGCAATTCAATAGTGAGTTTTCTACAATGCATGAAAGACATCAGGGCACAGTGTCTTAGCTTGGGTTGCCACAACAAAACACCATAGATTAAGTGCCTTAAACAATCAAATTTTAGTTCTCACAGTTCTGAAGATCAGAAGCCAAGATCAGGGTGCCAGCACAGCTGGATTCTGGTGAGGGCCCTCTTTGTGGCTTCCAGACAACCACCTTCTCATTTTGAGCTCCCATGGCAGAGAAAGAGACAGAGACATCTGGTGTTTCTTCCTCATTCTATAAGGGCACTAATTTCATCATGAAGGTCCCACCCTCAAGATCTCATCTAAATTAAATTATCTCCCAAGGGCAAAATTCTCCAAATACTATCACATTAGGGGTTAGGGCTTCAACATATAAATTTTGAGGGGATATAATTAAGTCCATATCTCACTAGTTCAACACATGCTACAGGATAAATACAAAGAATGCCCACATAGACACATCAAAATGAAACTGCCAAAAATCAAGACAAAGGGAACATCTTACAAGCAATCAGAGAAAAAACATACATATAATCTTCAAAGAAACATGTATTAGTGAGTACTGGTCAGGAGACAAAAATCACACCAATAAATTAAAAGATAAAATTTAATATAAAACACTTAAACTAGATAATGGAGATTAACTAAGAGGTATAAAGGGAATTCTAAAAAAGACAGGGATGGCAGCTGTCAGGAGCTGTCACTATCACTAGGGCTTAAGTAGCATACCCAAAGAAGGAACAAACCTGGAAGAAGCCCAGGCAAGATGAAACATAGGCCTTGATGGAGAGGCCACCAAGGATGGAGTGGCTGTGCCCTACCAGGTGGTGAAGAAAAACACACAAGCAGCAGTATTTAACTATATATATATATATATATATGTATATGTATATATATATATATATATATGTATATGTATATATATATATATATATATTGAGTCGGATTCTCACTCTGTCGCCCAGATTGGAGTGCAGTGGCACGCTCTAGGCCACCGCAGCCTCGACCTGCAGGGCTCCGGCGATCCTTCTGCCTCAGCCTTTCAAATAGCTGGAACTACAGGCGCATGCTACCATGCCTGGCTAATTTTTTGATTTATTGTAGAGATGAGGTCTTGCCAAGTTTCCCAGACGGGTCTCGAACCCATGGGCTCGGGCAATCCACTTACCTCAGCTCCCAAAGTGCAGGATTACAGGCTGAGCCACCGAGCCCGGCTACAAAATATTATTAAGACCAATTCAGCAATATCTCAAACCATGACCAAGCAGGGTTGAACACAGGAATGCAAGATTTGCTTAATATTGGAACATAAATAATGTAATGGAACACATTAACAGAATAAAAGAGAATAATAACAATCTCAGTAGATGCAGAAAAGGCATCTGACAAATTTCAACACTAATTCATGATAAAAACTCTCAGAGAACAAGGTATAGATGGCAACTTCCTCAACCTGATAACGGACATCTATAAAAAATTCATAGTGCACATTATACTTAATGGTATAAGACAAAATGCTTCCCATGTGATTGACCCTTAACTAAGATCAGGGCTTGGACGCCCAGTTTTATTGCTTCTACTTAACATTGTTTTGGAGACATTAAGCAATGCAATACAGCAAGAAAAAAAAATTGAAGATATAAAGATTGGAAAGAAAAAAGTAAAACTTTATGTATTTGTAGATGCAATAATTATATACATAGATAATCTTTAAAAATCAACAAAACAGCTATCAGAACTGAGTTTAGCAAGGTTAGAGAAAATGAGTTCGTTATGCAAAAATCAATTACATTTCTATATATTATCATTAACTAATTTTAAAATGGAAATTAATTTGACAAAATATTTTCAAGATAGGCACAGATAATACAAAGCACTAAGATGACTAACCAGTATGTGGTATTGATTATGGAATATGAAGCTACTGTGTTCATGGATCAGAAAATTCAATATTACTAAGATGGCAATTCTCCTCAAATTGATCTATAGGTACAGTGCAATCCCAGTCAAAAATCTCAGCAGGTTTTTTTTTTGTTGTTGTTAGAATTGATAAACTGGTTTTGTGTTTATATGAAATGCAAAGAGCTAAAATAGCCAAAACTATTTGACAAGAAACAGACTTACAAGAAAGCTACAGTGATCAAGACAGTGTGGTGTTGCCATAAGATGGATACACAGATCAATATGATATAGCAGGGCAATAGAACAATACAATTATAGTCAAATGATTTTTGTTCAAAGCATAAAGGTAATTCAGTGGCAAAAAGAGAATCTCTTCCATAAATGGTGCTGGAGCAAGTTGATATCCATAAGGAAAAAATGATCCTTGACATTTACTACTGCACCCCAGATATAAAAGTTAACTTGAAATGGATCATAAACTTAAACAAAATAATTAAAACTACAGAAGTTTTAGAAAAAGAGAAAATCTTCACAACTCTAAGGTAGGCAAAGATTTCTTAGGTGGGACACGAAAAGTAAAAACCATAAAAAACTACGAAGTCAGACTTCATCAAAATAAAAATCTGTTCTTCAAAAGACTCTTTTGAAAATATAAACATAAGCCACAGACTGAGGAAATACATTCACAATATATAGACATGACAAAGACTTGTATCCAAAATATATAAAGGGCTCTTGAAGACAGCACAGTTCAAAATTTGGCAAGAGACCTGAATGTACACTTTATTAAAGAATATAAATTATTGACCAGCAGCATATGAAAAGCTGCTTTCTCATCATTAGTCTTTAGGTAAATGCAAATTAAAATAATATGATACTGTATTATACATTCATTAGAGTAGCCAAAATTTAAAAGACAGAACACCACATGTTGACATGGATGCAGAATAACTGGCACCCCCTCATTTGTTACTGGTAGGAACAAAAGATGGTAAACCACTTGAGAAAATGGTTGGGCAGTTTCTCATAAAGTTAAATGTACACCTACCAAGTGACCAAAGCATTTTACTCATAGGTATTTATCCAGGAGTGATGAATACATATTTCTAAACAAAGACACATACGTGAATATTTGTAGCAACTTTGTTCATAACAGCCAAAATGGAAACAGCCCTAATGTCCATCAACAGATGAAACAATTGGTGACATATAGAATGGGATATTACTTACAATAAAAAGGGATAAAACTACTGTTAAACCCAGCATGGATACATCTCAAAGGCATTATACTGAGCAAAAGAAGCCAGATGTAAGAGCACATACTTTATCATTCTAGTTAAATGAAGTTCTGGAAAGTCAAGTCTAATGTATAGTGAGAAGAAACAGATCAGTGGTTGCCTGGGCTTGGGGAGTGAGGAGAGATTAACTGGAAGGGAGCATAAGGGATCATATGGGATGTATCTTGATTGTGGTGTGATTCCATGGACATGTAGATATGTCAAAGCTCAAACTGTACAGTTCAAGACGGTACATTTTATTCAATGAATATGAATAAGGTTGATTTGAAAATGTAAAAAAATCATGAGGAGATTACGGTATTTTCAAGTAAACAAGAACCAAAGAACTTTTCACTAGTATATCTGCACTAAAGGGTGTTTTTTTTTTTGAGTTGGAGTCTCACTCCATTGCCCAGGCTGGAGTGCAGTGGCATGCTCAGTGCCACCCCAGCGTCAACCCACTGGGCTCAGGCGATCCTTCTGTCACAGCCTTCCAAGTAGCCGGAACTACAAGTGCATGCTACCATGCCTGGCTAATTTTTTTTTTAAAATTGTAGACATGAGATCTTATCAAGTTGCCCAGGGTGGTCTCTAATCCGTGGGCTCAGGCAGTCCCCTCACCTCAGCCTCCCAAAGTTCTGGGATTACAGGCGTGAGCTACCGAGCTACCATGCCTGGCCAAAGGGTGCCCTTTAGGGAAAGAAAAATTATCTCAGATGGAAGTATTGAGATACAGAAAGGAATAAAGAATAATAGAAAATAAATATGTGGATAAACAAAAATGAATATTAACTCTATAAAACAGTAATACCATTACAGAAACAAAACTATGTAGACAACTGAAATGCATGAAATCAGGTAAGCAAATGGAATTAATAAAGGGTTCTAAGGTCTTTGTATTAACTGGGAGGTGGTAAGAGAACGAGCTGATGTTAGACTTTAATAGGATGCATGCTGTAGTCTCTAAAGCATAGGTTGCCAAAACCATGGCCCAAGGGCTGCATCCAGTCAGCATCATGTTTTTTGTAAGGACCACAGGCTAAGATTGATTTTTACCTTTTTAAAGAGTTGTAACAAAAATAAAGAAGACTATGAGACAGAGAACTTGTGCAGCCTGCAAAGCCCAATGTATGTATTATCTGGCCACTAACAGAAAAAAATAAGCCACTCTAGAGTAACCATTCAAAGGGTAGTAGCAGAATATAAAATTAAGCCGATAGAGGAGGAGGAAGGAGTAAAAAAATGGCTAAATCAACCCAGAAGATGGCAAGGGAAGAGAAAAAAGAAAGTTGTGATTTTTTTTAAAGGAAAAAAGGAATAAAGTAAATAGGAGGTAGACTTAAATCAATTAAATGTCAATTACACTAAATGTGAACAGACTAAATAAATATTTCAATTAAAACCAACAATTTTCAATCTGGATTTAAAAACAAAATGAAACAAAAGTCCATCATACTGCTAAAAAGAGGTATATCTTAAATATATATCTGAATAAAAACATTTATTTTTCAAACTATCCAAAAGATAGTTGTATAGCTATGAAACTATCCAGAAAGAGTGGTCTCTAAGGCTAAAGGCAAAACCAAAAAACATTCTCTTTAACAGAGATAAAGGATGACATTTCTTGATGATAAAAGGTTTGAGTCATTCCACCAGGAAGGGGAAGTCAGTTGTGGCTATTCTGTTGTTCTATAGTTCTGAAGTTTCAAAACACGTGATAAAAGGGAATGAGTTTTTTATTTAGAGTAAAATGATAAAACATGCCAAAACTATTTCTTCAATTAAAAAAGAGGAGGCAGTTAAGATATATGTATCAGCAATATTTCTAATTAGAAATGGGGCAGATCATAGGAAACTATAATATAACATTAGGTTGAGGGAAGAACAGGGATTTGGGCTATCTTGTTCATAGACAAGGACTATGTAAGCACTAGATATCTCATCACTGATAACTAAAGGATAGACAATTAGGGAGTCAATATTCCCAGGTTCCCAATGAACATAATAGTAATGATCATTTAAATAGGAAGTTTTCAAATTTTTTTGATCATGAGCCCAAAAAATACATTTTACATGGTAACCCAATACACACACACATACAATGACATATAAACATACATATTCAAGCAACAAAACCAAAGAACATTCATCTTAGTAGGAAAACAGTGATACTTTCTTCTTTTTTTAATGCTGGCTGTGACCTACCAAACTGGTTTTACAGCCCTAAACAACCATGACATAAAGTTTAAAAAACACTGACTTAAATGAAGTTCTTGCTAATTTCTCCCGGAGGATATATTGGTCTAGGGTTATCAAAATGGTTTTGTGGTGAACATAGTACCTGAGAGATATTAGAAATTAGAAAATTACATAATTCTACCTCTACATAAGCTGACTGATGTTTTAAAAACCACCATAGGCAGCTTGTTTTCTAATGATTTTTAAAAATCTGTACTCAGAGTCTCTAAATCAGATGCTGCTATCCCTTCGGATCTCTTCTTACTACATTTAATAGCTCCTAAAGAACAGAATTTGGCTAATCTTTACTTGTGAAATAAATGTAGGAAAATGCATTTTAAATTCTGAAAGAAAAGGAGTACTAGTTTCCATAGTTCAGGGATAAGCAGGAGTTAACATTACAGGAGACAGTTCACCTTCTACTGAACTTATTACAGAATGATAGATTACTGCCCATCCCTGGAGTCAGTCAACAACAACAATGTACGGGACGGGTCCCTCTGGAGGCTGCTAACAAAAATCAAAGGGAGAAATGGGGTCAAAGAGAGGCAAGGAGCAATTTCCCATTTGCTTATTCAACATGTCTATGACACAATGAAAAACAGATTCTTCTTTATGAAATAGTGCAGATTCCAAAGCCCTTCAGAAGTATACCTGAATCCAGGCTTATTTTTGAAGAATTACTGCCAAAGCAGACTTTCTTTGGGCTTGCCAGTGTCAGGACTGATCTTGAGACAGACCCTTGAGAGGCACAGTCATAGGAGCCATGTGGGAGAAGTCTCCTCCAAGCAGAGTTCTTTGAGAAGCTGCTAAAAAGACTGTCACATTCGAGAAAAGCAGCTTCTAAAATAAGGGGAAGGGAGACAGACTCCAGATGAATCTCAAGGGAGCACTTCCCTCTTGAGGCGCTAGCTGCCTTCTGGCTCTGACTCTCCAGATGTCTCCTCTCCACTGTATAAGGCACCCTCATCATGAGTTTCTTTGCAAAAATCTGGCCTAAAGAGGGTGTGAGGAGAGGAGGTGAGCTTTGAAGGAGTGGAGGGCAGAGTTCCCTGCCACAGAAGTCCACTTCACAGAACATCTCCACTGTTCTAACAGAGACTGCCACTACTCCCCCAGACTATCCGGAGCTGACGTGGATCTTTCTGTCTCTAAAAGACTCTGAGATACCAGGGTCACTCCCAAGCCTTGTTGTAAATTCTGTCACTTCCAGTGCATCTGTTAAGACATCATAGAAACAAGTTTCCAAATACAATTAGGTTGTGTTGTTATTCTTACCTCTTCCTCTGAGGTTTTCCTGGCAGGTGTGCTTTAAACAGAAGGTAAGCTCCTCCTCTTACCACCAGGTACCTGGTGCCTGGGCCAAAATGACCAGTCACTCCTCCCACACTGTACACATCCCCTCATTTTCTCACATCCACATCAACTCTGTCCTTTGACATCTAGATGCATAAAACTCATGCTACTCCCCTCAAAAGACCTTTCCTAATCTGTCCCAGACAAGAATAATTTTTCCCCCTTTGAACATCCACACTCATGAACATGCGTAATGTTTCATGAACATGCAGAATGATAAGAGATGATACATCCACCAGGCGCAGTGGCTCCCGCCTGTAATCCCAGCACTTTAGGAGGTAGAGGTGAGGGACTGCCCTGAGCCTAGGGGGTTGAGACCAGCCTGGGCAATTTGGCAAGTCCTCATTTCTACAATAAGTAAAAAAAAATTAGGTAGGTGTGGTAGTGCATGCCTGTAGTTCTAGCTACTAGGGAGCACATAGTTTTTAAAGAGGTAGCTGTGCATTCCAGCTCAGGTAGTTTCTTCAACAAAGAACACTAAGGTTTTAGAGACGTGACAAGACAAAGTGAAAAGACCATTGAGTCTCCAAGGACAGCAACTTGGGGGAAGGCAAACAGCTAGTAGATGAAGGTTAGTCAGTCAAGCTTGGTCTACTTTTTAGGAATGCAGATTCCTTTGGTATCATCTCCAGGGCCTAGAGCTGTCTTCAATGCCAGCCTTTGTGCTCTCTAGCACAAGGGGATCGTGGGGGGCAGGATACCTTTTTTTGTCTTTGTGAACAAATGTATGTCCTGCTTTTAGTCAAACAGAAGATGGGCAAAGAGCTGTTCTCTATCTGCTCCCTCTTAATCGTCTTTAGTTCAACAACCCTTTACATTTTGGGGAGGTAAATTCTGGCCTCCAAAAATAGCTGTAAGATACAACGGCAGCTGGGCATGGGGGTTCATACCTATAATCTCAGCACTTTGGGAAGCTGAGGTGGAAAGATTGCTTGAGGCCTTCATCTCTACAATAAAATAAAATAAAATAAATAAAAAATTTAACTGGGCAAGGTGGCACGTGCCTGCAATCCTGGATAATTGGGAGGCTGAGGCAGAAGGATCATTTGTGCCCAGGAGTTCAAGGATGCAGTGAACTACGACTGTGCCACTGCATTTCAGCCTGAGTGACACAGGGAGACCCTGTCTCTAAAAAAAAGAAAAAAAAAAAAGATGCAATAGCTATATACACACCCACACTAAATCTGTTTGGGTCATCATCCATGGAAATAATCTTGAGTATCTCTTAGACTCTTCTAGCAAAAGAACTACTTGACCAGCTTCTCATGTGAGACCCTGATAGCCTCCTGCTGAGGGTCCAGTTGTCCCACTCTCCCTCTGGCAAACAGAAGCCTTTAGTCTGGCTTTGTACTGCTGCTCTCTTTGGTAGCTACTGCAGTTAACACAACACTGATTCATGGAGCAAAACATCCATTTTAGGCAAGGACCAAGCTACTAATTGCCTCAGTTTTCCCAATCCAAAGCAGTGGTCTGAATCAGACTCAGAAAGCCCCTATGGGCCCACTAAGCACTCCCAGATTAGCTGGTTGATTCTAAATATTGAACCCATATACTCCTCTTTCAAAGACTGCACTTGGAATACAATCCAAGCTTGAGTCTGGTTGAGAGTCTGCAGGGCTACCCATCTGGTACCTATTCCCCTGATCTTGGCTCAGCTGGTTAAGTGTCACTGTCAGATGGGCATTCCTTGACTGCTCAATCAAGGAAACACCCAGGCACTACTTCATATGACCACAGAGCATGTAAAGTTTTATATTTCTTTTATTTATGTTCTGTTGTTTCTTTCCCTGACTAGAATGTAAGTTAATGAGAACAAGAGCTTCAGCTATCTTATCACTACACAGAGTCTAGAACAGGACCCAACACACAGCAAGTCCTCAGACATTTGTTGAATAAATGAATGCTCTGGGACACAAATGCATGGTCTGTGGGTGCCCTGAAGCCTGGACCTTCAGGCCCCTCTTATGAGTTGGCATCTCATGCATGACTTACTGGCTTTTTACGGTGGAAGATGACATACATCAGAATGGGGAGCCCTTTCTCTGAAGGCAACTCGTGGCACAATGACCAGAATCAAATAGTGTGGATGTGGCAGAGAAGAGTACACCCAGAAGCCAGCAGATGGCGGGTCCGACTAGTCCAACTACTTTGACTCTGAGCAGGTTCCTCCACATCCTTTTGTCTCAATTTCTAGAAGTTTACACTGGAAATGGCATCAGTAGCCACTCGCTGAACTGCTGTGAGGACTGGCAAAGCCAACAGACATCCAGGACCTCCAGGACCACACAAAGCTGACACTAGAATCACCACTGGCCCAATGGACAGGAACAACAAGGAGTGTTGTGTGCTGTAGGAACCAACAGGTTTAAGGAAGGGCTAGCTAACACATGCTCTGCCAGGTGGAGCAGGGCCAGGGCCAGGGCCAGAGGCTGCGAGGAGGAGAGAGACTGCGAGGGGGATGGAGATTGAACAACAGACCCTCAAGAAGGGTAAAAATAAGGTAGACTAAAAAAGGAGGGACGGTGTGCCTGCTGAAACACACACACATCTGGGAAAGAGGCATCATCAGAGGTGAATCTCATCTTCTTAGTCGTGTGACTAAGGGTGACTGTGTCCCCAGAGGCCCTGACCCATCCCCAGGAGATGACGCCTATGTAAGAGCAAATGCCATCACAGAAAAGAAAATCAAAGGTGACTGGTGAAGCACATGCTCAGCCCTACAGTGGCCTTTCCCCCTCTCCTGCCCGGCTGCCTGCCTTCAATTAAGTAAGCAATATGTACCCTACACCCCTTCCCCTCTGCCCCTCCGCAGTGCGAAGACAGCCATGAGAGACTCCCAGACACATACATTTTCTCAAGGATGCTAGGCATGGAGGGTGCCAAGTGTGAGGATATGAAATGAGTGCCACAGATGTGACAGCGTGCTGTGCTAGGCTGCACCGGCCTTTGTTTTGATGACAAAGGCCAGGGTTTGAGGACTACTGTGAAAGAAATGGAAGCTCTCTGTGCACGTGCAGGCAGCCCAGGGCCTCAGAGCCACTCATGTTCCCCTCGGCTACTCACACTCGATTCCATCTCAGCCCTGAGCCTCCTCCACACTTGCTGATAAAGATGAACTATGGGGGCCTTGATGGGGTGTGTGTAGAAAAAGGAGGGGACTCAGTGCCCTCAGATTCCCCCGACCTTAGAGGGATTTGAGTAAGAGGTGCCACGTGCCTCCAGGAGGGTGCAGAGGCAATGCCGGCTGACGCCGGCTCTCGGCAGGAAGATCTGTTACTTGGTTCCATTACAGATTCCCACATTTCCGCCAATTACTCACAGCCTCTCCACTGGGCGATCTCTTGGGGTTTTGTTTTTACCACTTCATTTCTAAATTGGCTTCCAGTGCATCATTACTCATCAGTGACTGGCAGACGTTAATGAATTACTGATTTTTCACTTTCAACCAGCCAATGTCATATATTTATGTTGGGAAGAAAGGTACTTTTTGAATCAAGACTGGTATCTTTTGATAGTTTTCCTTTCAAACATAATCCATGTGTATGGCTCTGACTCGACAGCGGCGTAAATTCTAATCACAGCCACTATTGCCTGTGATGAGAGTGCGGCTGCCTGCCCTGTACAGACCCTCTGCCCAGGCTCCCCCAGGAGCCCATGTGCATGCAGAGGGGAAGGCAACAGCTCATTACAGCCGTGGGGCTCCAAAGTGGGCTGCCTGACACATCCCTGCTTCAGCTGGTTCCAGCAGTGCAACCCTGGGTAGCCTACTTGCCTCTCGGTGCCTCTGTTTCCCCATCTTTTAAAAGATAGATAATAACCGCACCTACCTTTGGAGGACTCTAGGGGGGATTAACAGACGTAACACATAAAAAGCCATTAATGGGACTGGAACACTGCAGGTGCTCAGTACATGTTCCCTGTAATTATCATTCCTAGTCGCCAACCAAAGGCATTGGATCACCATGTATTCTCAATCTCCTGTACCTCCCTATGTTTTCCTCACGGTACCCCTAGGGTTCTCACACATGAACACCAGAGATAGGTTAGTAAAATGCTTCAGGTTTCCAAGCCAGAGTCAAACCCAAGATTCAGGGCTGCGGGCTCCGCAAGATGTAAGACCGCTCACACTGCTGAAGCAGCAGGACACAACCACTCACTTATTCATGATACCGGATTGTTAGCGATTTAAAATACGCTGTTTACACAATCAATGTTAATCATGAATAATTTTTGGGTACGCTTTGAGCTTCCAGTGATCAGAATACTAACTAACAGCCTCATGAAACAAGTTCCCTGGAGCCTTCCGAGTACCCTAATATTTCTAGCACTGTTTAAAAGCATTTCATTACTTTGTTTCAGGGCTGAAAAATGTCCCTTAATTTCCAAGCATGGATCTTATTGCCACTCTCTCAAAGGATTCAGAATATAAATATGTACTGCAGCAGCAACAGGCTTATTCATCAGGCTGCCAGGTTAGAGCAGATAATTAGAAACTGGGGGGTCGCTCGAGGAAGGTTCACTATAATTTACTTCCAGACACAGCAGCTTAATTAGAAAACAAATTCCTTCCCTAGTTTTAAAGACGGCTAAGTAATTATATACACACTGCTGTATCTTCTCTCCAGTCTTGTGTTAAAATGCTAAACAACACATTGTATGCATCTGACAATGGTGGCAAAGCTAGGAGGGGGTTAAAATTTGACATCCTAAGGAAACTTTATTTTGAGCAGTTGCATCAAGGCAGCTGTTTGAAATAAACCACGTTTATTATATATTATATATATCGTGCAGCAATTCTAAAGTATGAAACTTTTTCATTTCTCCAGTGCTGGCAAACAAGAGGATAATGATATGATTTGGGGCGGATTTCTCACTGTTTGGAGGCAGCGGAGATGCTGTGCCATCTAACTCATTCAGATGGCGAGAAGGCCAGGTCACAAAAGTCAGACCTTACTAAGGGCACAGAAGTGGTGTGTTGTGCCTCCCTCGGCCTCCAAGTCCCACGACAGGATCCTGAGGCTCTCTGTGGAGGCCCCTCGGCCACAAGGTCACCTGCTGGGCACTCAGCAGGGCAACATCGCATCATTCAGCAGAACACCCATGTTAACCTCTGATGCTGTGATTCCAGGGAGCTCTGACCTCAATACACTAACAGCCAGGCGTTGTACGACAAGGATGCCCCTTTGAGGGTGCAGTGGGCATCAACACGTGAACACAGGACACATGCCTGCTGTCCAGGTTCATGCGTGCCAAACACTGATGTTCACAGCATCACCATGCTGGACCACATCAGGACCAGCCTTCACATGCATGAACCAGGGCCACCGGGAAAAGAAGGAGGTGCATGGAGCATGAGATAGATTGTTTTCACTTTTTGCAGATTATTAAGCTTGAAGAAAACAAAACTCAACAACACAGACCTGTTATTCTCCTTGCCTCATCTGCATCGTATGACTCATCCACTAGTCAGGTGGGACACAGGAACCAAGCTGTCCTCCCACTTCGTGGTGACAGAGGTATTCTCAAGGGCAAGAGTTTTCTATGTAGTGAGTTGGAATGAAAGAATGAAACTGTATGAAAAGCTAAGTGCTGAGAATCATTCAAAAGCCAGCAAAAATCAATCGCAGATCAAGTTAAACCTACCAAATGTTACGCATGTGTATTTCCTGGTTTCCTGACATCTCTTTATCCACATAATCTATTCATAACATGCACCGCTCTAGATATCACCTAAGTGTTTTCTGAGGTGCTCTGTTGTTGATGGGGTTTCCACCCCCACCCGATCTATAGTGCTTAGAATTTTGTTCAAAACAATGAACTGCTAAAAATCAGTGAAATGAGGCCAAGGAACTGAGCAAAAGAGCCCATTTTTGTTAGACCCTCAACTACAATTAAAAACAAGTTATTCTCCCCAGTGAAGCTGGAACCAAGGTCAGCTCATCCAAGGAACTACACTGGATGCCCAGGTAGGTGCTTGCAGCTCTGCACTCAAGGCCACATCATGCCTGAGAGAGACTTGGGGAAAGGGACAGCAATGCAAATACTCTCCCCAGGGAGTTCACACCAGCACAGAAGTCAAAGTGATGGATGCCCTCTGTCAGTTTTAATGTAGATGTGACTCAGAGAACCTGGACCATCTCTCTTGGAAAGGAGAATGGTCACAGTGTGCAGGGACACATGGGCACATCACCCAACCAACAACACAGTTCTCTGAAACCTCATCCAGCACCCATTCTGACAGCTTTGTCAATATCATGCACATACTTTTATTAAAATCTCTCAACTATTCAAAAATTTATACATTTTGAAATATTCCACAGTTACTTATAAATTTTTTAATCACTTATGCTACCTGGGGAGAAACAGTGCCTCTGCTCCTACTTGGCTTGGTCCTGTGGCAAGGCAAACATATACCCCAGGACTGCTTTAAAGACCACAGCCCTGCTGCTCCTACTTGTGACGGCAGCTGGGAAGAGGGTGGCTTCAGGTAAGAGCATCCTCCTGCTGACTCTGAGACAGGGGACATATGGTGACACTCCAAATATTAACCCTCAAGTCTGGAAAGAATTTTTACTATTATTTTGATTCAGAGTCTCACTCTATCACCCAGGCTGGAGTGTACTGGCGCAACCACGGCTCACTGCAGCCTCAACCTCCTGGGCTTGGGTGATTCTTCTGTGTCAGTCTCCTGAGTAGCTGGGATTACACGCATGTGCCACCATGCCCAGTTAATTTTTTAAAATTTTTTTGCAGAGATAAAGTCTCACTATGCTGTCCAGGGTGGGCTCAAACTCCTGGCTTCAAGTGATCCTCTCACCTCAGCCTCCCAAAGTGCTGGGACTTTAGGCATGAGTCACTGCAGCCGGCCTGGGAATAATTATTTTGAACCCACCCAAGGAGGAGTAAGCAACCATTTTTTGACCACCTGATTTTTAGGAAAGTTTTGGAAAAAAAAAAAAAAAAAGACCAAAACTCAAAAGGATCTGTGCGTGTCAGACATCACCCTAGGAGATGCCATGGCCCCAGCGGCATCGTGCTGTGATGTATAGGAGCCCAACCCACAGTATCCTTCCACAGGCATGGACAAGGAGACCAGACACAGCTCCCTTTCAGTGTCTGGGGGACGTTCCACAGGCAGTGGGGCCCTATCACACACATAACATTGGAAGGAGGAAGCTGGTCCAGCATCTTTTCCAGGGGATGACCTCTGGGCTGCTGTGTCAGGGTGGAGACTCCCTTGCCCAGGGGCACGCTGGCGATAGTGCACCCTAGAGTGTGCTGGGGAGTCTCGTACTCAGGCACATGAGTCTCAGCATTATGCGCAGGGTCAGGCACGCAATGAGTACATCGCTGACAAAATGAGGGGAACTCAACTTCAATTGCCTGGAGTGCAGCAGTCGTAGCAGTCAGTGGAGTTGTGAATCTCAAAAATAATTTGTTTGGCTCTGAGCTATACTCTATGATGACTTTCCTAGTGGATCTGCTGTCAGCGATCTGTAGGTTAATATTACAGTGAGTTAACATATCCTGATGGTATCCCAAGTGGAGAAAAGGAGGTGGCCTCATGGTAGTGGAGAGGTAGGCTTGAGACCAAACACAGATCCAGAAAGGTCTAAGCCATAGAGCTCACTGCAACCAACATCAACATATTTTGAGAAGAAATCTCTAGAAAATGATAATAAAGTAGGTAATATAATATGTGAATTTAAAAAACCACAGCAGAATAGACCCTATTAAACATAAATGTATTGCATTTTCTGCTTCACCTTGCAACTGCAAAATCAAATATACTTACTGAAAATCTTTCTACTTATGAGACTGTAAGCATACTTGGGGAGAAAAAACCCTAAAAATTAAAAAAAAATACAACATTAGCATTTTAAGTGGAGAAATCTCTCAAGCTGTGAAAGTTAAAAACCTATATCCACTCGGCAGTAGAGCCGATGGTTGCTGTGGCCAGGTAGCTTCTGGAGTATAACTCTAGGTTTCTCCTAGGGCTGTATAATTCTGAAGTTCAGAAATTTTCCTGGCATAAAAATAAATATCGTTCAGTCACTCACATTCAATGTAACCTTTGCCAAGCTAAGAGAGAGCAGCAATGTGGCATTTTAAGCTGCAAGTGTTGCTTTGTGTGTGTTTCAACTGAACTATACTAAAGTAGGTACTTTTTATCAAACTATATTTAGAGAAAAATGACTCAGACCCAAATCAACACACCTTAAAGTTATCCCCTGAGAAATGATTTGGTAACCATGAAAAACATTAAGAAAAAATTATCTTCAATAAAGACTGAGGTTTCTAAAATGATTGTTAAACCAACTAATCTCAACTACAGGCTTTTCTTTTCTTTTTTTTTTAATTTCAAAGATGTGGGGTACAATTCATGGTTAGGTATACAAATGTTGATTATGCAGGTACCCTTACTGATGAGGTGTACCCTCCCTCCCCTAACAGTTTCCCTCAACTGCCAATCTCCCCTCCTCCCCTGGCAGTTTCCCACTACTGTCAATCCCTTTCTTATAAAATTATGACTATTGTCAAGGTCTGCTTATGAGTGAGAACATAAGGTACTCTGTTCTTTGTTTCTGAGATAGATCACTGAATATGATTGACTCAAAACACATCCAAGTTGCTGTGAAGTCCATGTTTGTCCTTGTTTATGGCTGCATAATATTCCATTGTGTATATGTACCACATTTTTTTAATCCAGTCCAGCTTCAATGGGCAGCATGGTTGGTTCCATGTTTTTGCTACTGTGAATACAGCTGCAACAAACATGTGAACAGGTATTTTTTTTGTAGAATGATTTGAATTCCTCTGTATATTCCCAATAGGGGAACTGCTAACTATAGGCTTTTGAAAACAGCCTCTGTGATGCTATGATCATTTCTTTCTAACTTTGGCACACAATGTTACAGAGTCTCCTCGTCTGAAGGCACGTGCAAGAGGTGTAGAAAAGGACTTTTCCTTCTTTCTTAATCTGAAACCTAAAGTTCTCTTAGTCCTTTATCTGAGATCTAAGGAACTTTAGAAATGTAAAGTGGTATCAGCAGTCACCCCAGCTGCAGGTTTCAGGAGGGGCCAAGAGGGTAGATGTGTCTGTTGGGTGGTAGACACGGACCAAGAGCTGAGGCCATGTCAGGACATGGAAGGCCCTCGGTACCACTGGCTCCTTAATCAGACTGAGTGGTGTCCCTTCTGCAGGATAGCAGAGACCCAGAAGTGCACAGGTGTCTAACATGTGTGGCTCAGAGGATGTCACTCTGACTCCAAAGCTCATATTCTTCCCACCACACCCTCCTTGTACTCCAAATCCCTAATCAGGAGGCATTTTGAAAACTTCCCACTGTTAATGACAGTTAATTATGTCTATCTTATCAAATTTAAAACATAAACCTTTAGTATTTAACCAACGTTGTACCATCGCTTGGCACAGAAGGGGAGATGGAAGAAGGGGACAATCTAAATTAACCTTCAGGTGTTATAATATCACTAGCTGAGAAAGGCTGGGGAGGGGAGGGAGGAGTGACTACTGTCTCTGGGAAGAGCACTAGTGGCTGCAAACTCCAACATCATGATTTAGGAAAAGAGAGACAAAAAATACTGACATCTTACTACAATAGGTGGAAGGGTATTACGTCTCTCTTTCAATCATGATTAAATCCAGTTTTAATAATGAGAGTGAGATCATCTTCCCAAGAAACAGCTTCACAGAAGCAAATCCATGTCCTCTCTCAGATCCTGGCCTTCACTTCAGCTTTGTTGCTGCTTGGGTTGTCCATCACCGGCCATCCATGTGGGGTTGCCCTGCTGCGCCTTCAGTCGTCTTGGCCTGCACTCTCGCATGGTGCTTTTTTTTTACTCCCCCACATTATATATTAATTTTATTTAAATTGCCAAATAGCAGAATGACTTTTAGTTCTACAGACTATAACACATGTATAGGTATGTGGAACCACATCACTATCGGGACACAAAACACACTATCACCCCTGAAGTCCCCCCTGCTAGCCCTTCCTAGCCACACACTCTCTACAGCTCTGATCTCCAACTACCAATGATCTGTTCTGGGCCTCATGTTCTGTCTTTCCCAGAATGTTGCAGAAATGGAATCAGACTGCACACCACTCTTGGAGACAGACTTGATGCTTCTGGGAACCATTCTATTGTTGTGTGTACCAAAAGTCTATCCCTTTTTCTTGCTGAGCAGAATTTCATTGTATGAAATTCACAACCTCTTTATTCATTTCCCTTGTGAAGGATATTTTGGTTGTTTCTGGTTTTGGGCGATGATGAATAGAACTACTACAAACATTCATGTATGGGTTTTTGTGTGAACATAAGACTTTGTACCTTTAATTTATACAGCCAGGGGTAGGAATGTTGGGTCATATGGTAAGGAAGTTGCCAAATTCTTCCAGAATGGCTGCACCATTTGCACTTCCACCAGTAAGTATGAGAGTTTTACAAATCCTCTCAGATTTGGTTGTGTCATTTTATTCATTCTGACTGGCATGTAGTGATATATCATTGTGGTTTTAGTTAGCATTACCTAGTGGTTAATGATTTTGAGCATCTTTTCATGTGTGCATTTGCCATCCTTAATCCTCTTTGGTAAAGTGTCTCTTCGTATCTCTTGTATTTCTTTTACATTAGAAAATTTAGTTTATTTAAAAAAGTAAATTAGAAAGAGAAAGAGGAGATTCACCTCCCCAAGGTGGGGGCGGGGTGGGAGCAAAGCCAGGAAACATGGCCCGGCCATAGCTCAAAGAGCACATGGCCACACCATAGCTTAGCAAGGCACGGGCCCTGTTTATTTTTAAATTACTTTCCCCCTTATTTTTAAGTTTTGAGATGTCTTCATGCATTCTGCATACAAGTGTTCTCTGTCAGATATGTGACTTACAAATACTATTTCCAAGTCTATAACTTGTGTTTTCATGTTTTTAGCAATGTCCTTCATCAGAGAGTAAATACTTTACATTTGGATCAAATTCAACTTACTGATGTTTTTCTTTTGTGGATCATACTTAGACTGTCATGTTGTTGTGCATATTTTAAGTTTGAAAAGGGACAGGACTGGGGCTGGCTGTTCTGACACCAAAGTGTTGGTCAAGGTAGGGCCAAAGTGTGGTGGGAAGGACCACTGATCGGTTGTCCACAGATCTGGTCTCTAGGCCGGCCCTGCCACTAACAGGAGGAAAATGCTACCTGGGAAGCTGAACTGAATGAATGTTAGGTTTCTTTTCAGTAAAATAAGGGGGGGGTTGACTAATAACTTAAAACAAAATGTTTTTAACCCGCTAGGTGATTTTTTTACAGCTCTCTTTACTCTGGAGACTCGGGACATGTGATGCTGTTTGTCTGAGTACATGTGGCTCAATGAACATCAGCAGAGGGCCATCTGGAACAGCCACGGTCACAAGTGACCAAGAGGGGACGGAACAGCAGGCCCAGACCTTCAGGATGAAGATAGAACACTGTCCTGCACAGAGACGGAAGTGGGGGCAGAACTGCTCCAGTGCTGCCCAGCTGAGGAGAAAGAAATGGTGCAGTTCTGTCCACAATCACAGGAGACTTGGAAACAGAGGGAGGCAAAACAACCAATCAGACAAGAAAATGCTAAAAACCAAGAATTGCCTGTATAAGCCAACAAAGCAACCTAGCTATGATAACACGTAACCCTGCTAAAATTTTAATGAATGTAGCTTATTTAAGAAATGACATATTAACATGTACACACAGGTTGAGTATTCCTTGTCTGAAAGGTCTGGGATCAGAAGTGTTTTGAATGTTTTCAGATCTTATAAGATTTGCATTATACCCTACTCTGAAAATCCAAAATGCACCAATGAGCACAGCCTTTGAGCATCATGTCGGTACTCAAAAAGTTTCAGACTTTGGACTATTTCAGATTTCCGATTTTTAGATTAAGGATACTCAACCTGTGTGTGTCTATACAGATATATGAGACAATATATGGTATAGGTAATAGAGTTCTCAAACTAAGAAAATGGAAGATGAAATAAAACCTCCAAAGAAAGAGCACAGTAGTGACTAGTATACAGAGTTCTAATGGATCAGCTTTGCAAAACTGAAATCTCATCAGTGAACCAAAGCAAACAGATTGGGAGGGCAGGACAGATCATTTAGTCTTGTATTTTCTTGTTTTTAAAAATTCCTTTCCATGTGATGACTCTCAAGGATTACACTGTTTAGCTTTGTATATGGTTTTCTAAGCCACAGTCCTTCTAGGTGTCTATGCTGTAGGACCAGAAGCCTGGCTTAGAACAGGGAACAGCAGCTCTCAAATCTCCAGAGAGAGAGAGCGGTGGAAGCCTGACTGGGATGTAGGCAAACTAGGGAGACTCTTTAAAAGGGAAGACGTGGAACTTGTGCCACTCAGCCCTTGTCGGCCAGTGAGCCCATGCACCACCAGCCCTGGTGTCCTGATTACAGACAATGAGCATGCACTCAAGAGCAGGAAGTACACACAGGAGACAGGAAGGTGATAGTATGCCAGGCAAATAGCCCATGTGCCGCCATGGTCAGCTGCTGGTTCTCTTCATCATCTACCACCAGGTCCTCCAACACTTGCCATTAGAGAATTGAGAATTAGCAAATGTGTGTGCTGGGCCACAGCATGTGCCCAACACCAACTGCTGAAAAAACAAGCCGACAACTGGTTATCAGTCTGCACTAGCCATACACCAAGAGGTGGGGATGGTGATGTAGGAGGAGTGAATCTGGAATCTGCACCAGAGCTGACTGCTGTGAACAGAGGGTACATAAGCCCTTGGTGAGTCACATGTGCTCGGTGTGGCACAGAGCCCTCACTTTCCCCACCGCATCTGCCCCGGGTCAGATGACCCCCTATTCTCCTATTTGCTCTGACCAAGGAAGACATATTTAACTCCAGGAATGCAGCCTTCCCACAGGTTCTCAGCCACTGTCTGCATAGCCCTGGATGCTCAGAGCCACTTGACAACACCCTTGAGCCATCAGTGACCTAGACCCACACCCTGCCATGGCCGACATGGCCTTTCAAACTAAAGATTCTTGCCCACTGTTCACTGGGGGCTGGCTTTATGGTAACCAAGATCCACTGTGGAGCAGAGGGCCAGCCAAGCCTTTCCATGCATCCTGCTGGTATAGATCGTGGGGCACCAGTTCTTTTTTGTCATAACTCTCCACTGTGCTATGAACAGAGAAACTGGAAGTGGACAAACAGAGACCTGTCCCATGACTTCTTCAGATGTGAATTGTTTGAAGGTGTCCTCAGTATATTTTGTTGATTCTCTTAAATTTACTTACATATGTAACTTACACGCCTGCATTTCTATTGAAAAATTAAATAAGATGGAAAAAGCCAAAAATCCCTTAATACTGCTCTTTCTTCTCCTTTTTTCAAATTCCATGTTCTTATCCAGAGGAAACTCCATGAGCATCATATTATGCCTTTTAAAAATATGGGGTTGGGCAAGGTGGCTCACGCCTGTAATCCCAGTACTTTGGGAGGTTGAGGTGGGAGGATTACTTGAGCCCAGGAGTTAGAGATCAGCCTAGGCAACATAGCAAAATATGTCTCTACAAAAAATTTTTTAAAAATCAGCAGGGCATGGTGGTGTGCAGCTAAAGTTCTAGCAACTTGGGAGGGTGAAGCGGAAGGACTGCCTGAACCCAGGAGGTCAGACTGTGGATGAGTCATGATTGTACTGTGGCACTCTAGCCTGGGCAACAGAGTAGCACATTGACTAAAAACAAAAAAAGTATATTTACACTTAAATAGAGTATACACTGCTTAGAGATACTCTCAGCATTCTGCTGTATCGTTTACATAACATATCTGATGATAGATCCACGTCAGCACAAGTATGGCTACTGCCTTCTTCCTATTTGCCACGTAGCCACATTCCACTGTAGGGATGTACCACAATGATGTCATTGTGCCCTACTGGTGAACATTTAGGCATAATAGCCGTGTACTCCCTGGTACACAAGGCAAGTGAAGTTTCTAAGAGAAACTTAGAGGTAGATTTGCTTTTCCCATCTAACTTAATAAATTCAGGTCTTAGCTATTTTAACTTATGGTTTTATATATTGTTTAGAAAGTAATTACCTTATATGCTAATTCTCGAATAAATAGGTTCAGAGCAGAAGGGTTTACAATAACTCCATGGATCTTCCATACTGTCTAGATGAATCAGGATGATCAAGATGAGTCATATGGATATATAAACAACAAACAAAACAAAACCATGCATGCCAAGTGTAGGGTCACAAGATATTATTTCAGAGCCTAAGATTTCAAAGTGAGAGACAGACAAGTTGGCCAATGGACATGGAAGGACTATGGAGGTAAGGGCAGTCAAATGCTTCATAAAGGACATCTGCCTACACCTCATCATTTCATATTCAGCTCCTGAAATTGGTTTGCCCTAGACAGTAAAAATGGGTAGCGGGAGGGAGACAGTTACAGAATATCCAAGGGAAAGTTTAAGAAAATAAGATAAAAGCTAAGCTGTGATTCAGCTACTTCAGTCAGTGGAAGCAGAAAAGATTTGTATGCGTGGATGTTCTTGCTTTGGCTTAAAGTCTGGAGTATCTTTAAATGTTCAAAGGAATTCAGCTTTTTATTATTTTCTTTTCATATGGCCCATGTTTGGCTATCTCATGCACTAAGCCCCAGTGTAACAATCAGAAATACGGCCTTAATCAGAGAACAAAAGAACACATCCACATGAAAGGGGAACATGCCCATGTTGACAGAAAGTACCAGGAACCAAGAACCTTCAAAAGGGAAAAGAAATCTGTCAGATCCAGAGAGCCACAAGAGCTTTAAAAATCTTACTTACTTTTCTATCAAATCCAGTGTAACTCCAGGCACCAGACTGACACATTTCTGCATGCAAAACCTGCAGAGAAAGAAAAGAATGTGAACAACACAAATAGAATAGCCAAAAAGAAAGTGCAACAGGCCAGCAGAAAAAGGTAAGAGTTAAAAGTGGGGAAGGGGACTACCATAGTGAACAAACACACTCAGATTTTTTAAATTCTTGTAACTTTTAGATTTGTGAAGAAAATCTCATTGCCACCTTGTTAAGGTGCAAGACTGTGGAGCTGCAACAGTTATCTGTCAGGAGAAAGGAAAGAAACCAGCCTGCAGTCATGGGAAGCCCAGTCCCTGGAGAGGAGCACTGAAGTGGTTAGTAAAACTAAGCTTCCAAACTAAACACTGACATAGACTGGACTTTCCATGGTTTTTTCCTTAAGAAAGTGAGCTAAGGAGACTGTTGGAGGAATGAACGGATAGCCTCAAGTCAAACAAAAGAAATGCAAATTCAATTATATCATTTTCATTATCATAAAATCCAGTGAGTCAGAGCTGAGAGACTTCACATCTGAGGCAAATCTGCTCTCAGGAGCTAGAGTAGAGCCAGCCAGATCTTCTCTAACGTGCGTGACTAACAGGAGGGAGGAAACCATCTCTCTCCCCTTCTGTCAGGACTACTGGCACACAGCAGGACAGAATCAAGGTAACGTAGAGTAAAAAGGCAACGTAGAAGTTTTAGGAGGAGAAAAGCAAAATGTTTAATTCACTTACTTTTAAAAGTAACAACAGGGCAACCCCATCTGGTCCCCTCCCACTGTGGGAATTTTTCTGTCCTCTCAATAAATCCTGCTTTCTAATAAAATAAAATTAAAAAAAATAAAATTAAGAAAAAATAGCACTCCTCAAAAACACAGTGCTGGCCGAGCTTGATGACTCAGCCTGTAATCCCAGCACTTTGCGAGGCCGAGGCGAGTGGATTGCTTAAGCCCGCGAGTTCAAGACCAGCTCAAGCAACTTGGCAAGACCTTGTCTCTACAATAAATCAAAAAAAATTAGCTGGGTGCAGTAGTGCACACCTGTAGTCCCTGCTACTTGGAAGGCTGAGGTGGAAGGATCACTGGAACCCAGCAGGTTGTCGCTGGTGTGGCTGTGAGTGTGCCTCTGCACTCCCGCCTGGGTGACGGAGTGAGACTCCAACTCAAAAAAAAACCCAAAAACCACAGTGCCAGGTACTGCAAGTACTCACATCTACAAAATATACTTTCATGTATCAATGGTTGGAAATAAAAAACAGAGGAAGCCTGGAGAAGGACACTGAGTCCAGGAGAGGAGCAATACAAGGACCAGGCTATGTTCACAGGAGAAATGGAAGCAGCCTTTTATGAGGTCCGAGGGAGCTGAGAGGAAGAGGGGGATAAGGAGGATGATAGCAAGACAAAGAGGAGCAGAAAGACCCAGAACCAGAAAGACCACAAGTCAAGGTCGTGAAGACAGTGCTTGTAGGGTAAACTCACTTCTGCAGCCCTCCAGGGTAAGGGGAGGCTGAGCTGGCTGTCCTGGACCCTGAACATGACTGCCAGACACACTCACTGCCTCCAGAAGCAATGCCCAGCTCGGCCAGCACAGTGGAAGTTATGTTCTTGGTTGCGGCTGCAGTAGTCAGTGTTTTATCATTCAAAGAGCCAAAGAAGTAAGTGAATCCATGTGTGCCCACTGCCAGAGAGCAGCCCTCTCCCATGGGCACCAAGTGTCCAGTGGCCTAGAGCTTCACCCAGCCAGCCAGCTCCCTTCTGAGCAGACCTCTCTGCCAGCTACACTTGCAGGTACCCTGCCCACCCACTGCCATGCACCTCTGCACTCTACACACTAAGACACATGTAGCTCCTACAGTCATCCATGTAAATCAGAATTTCTCAGCGGATAAAAATGACCTTCAGGAAATGCATTTTATAATTTGAGTCCCATGCAAACCATGCTATTTTGTTTTTTGTCCATAATGTCCTTATTGATCGGTATTTCTGGAGTCCAGAAATGACAGAATCATCTGTATTAGACTAATCTGTTTGCCAATAACAATAATAAGCCCTGGACAAAATATTAAAAAAAAACACAACCATCTGAAAATACCAAAGAACAAACAAATGTAGGAAGAAGCTGGAAGGGCTATGATCCTTACAAACGAGAATAACTCTGGAAGAGCTAAGAGTCTTTAAAATGAATAACTCTGGAAGAGTCACCTATATTTGGCTTTTCCCAGGGGTGTTCCTCAATTCACACAACACACAAGGGTAGCACTCAACTAAAAGCACTCAGTCTTACTGGGCTAAGGAGTCTGAGACCAGGATTCTAGACTGCCAGGAAATTGTGAACAAAAACCTTGGGAAGGAGGAAGCCAAAAATCTGAGCACGCAAACTTTCCTTAAGTCATAGGCTGGCTCCTGAAGGGGACACACAGAGGACAAAACTCCCAGAATCTTTGTGGAGGACAGCCAAATGGCTAAAAATGCTGAGCAGAGAGTTTAACATCTGCTTGCTAATGTGAAGATAGAGAGGGAGATCAAGTCCTGCCAAACTAGAGGGCTTGATCATGTCTGGGGCTTTTCACAAACAAACCACATTCCAGGGTTAAGAGCCACATCTCAGAACTAAGAGCAATGCCAAAAGAGATCAGTCCTACAACCAAACTTACAAAGATAAATGTAACTGCCTGCAAGAACAACTAAATACTCTTTGGAGGAAAATAACAAACTCTAGAGCCTCTACAATGCTGCATCTAGAACAGATAGTATACTAACTAAAATCAAGAGAAAAAACAAGCAATAAACACAGACTCATAGTTGCCCAGATTTTGGAATTAATAGACAAAGATTTTACAATTATACAAAATAACTTTATTACTGATAGGGAAAAAAGCATTACTCTAAATCCACTGAAAATGAAAGTTCTCTCAAATAGGAAATTTAAACAAGAACATCACACACCTTTATTACGGTATAGCTATATGAATAAGAACAGCAGATAAATCATTCACTGATAATACACAAATTTCACTTCAACCAATAATATCAATTCTCTTGACACTAGAATTGGTAACAACTGGTTTCACACTTTACATATTCCTTTCCTTCACCTACATTAGAGTGTTATTGGGCAATTAAAGGTCAAAGAGCAGGTAAAGGCAGAGGTTATAACAATGGTTCAAAAAAACTATACAAATGGATGTAAATTATTATAACACAACAGCTGCCATTATTTAGTGCTTACTACTTGACAGTCATTGTTCTATGTGCTTTATACAGGTGATTTATTTAATCTCACAACATTTTGTGAGGTATTATGATATATTATACAGATGAAGAACATCTGTAAGTTAGGTATATTCTAGCGAAGTTTAACAATATTGAAGAAAATGAAAAGACATGGGAAGCTTTCAGAAAGAAAGGACAGATCATATTCATAGAAACAAGAATCAGATTAACATGGGATACAGGAAGACAATGGAGTTGTATTTTTAATTTATCAAAGAAAAATAAGTTAAAACCTAGAATTTTATATCCAGCCAAACTGTCATTCAAATGTGAGCGCATGATAAAAATATTTTCAGGCACATATGGCCTCAGATGATTTGCCATAAAAAGACTCATGAAGAAGACAGTTTTAGATGACAAGTTTAAACTAGAAGAGAGAAAAATCCAAGAGATGCTGATGGAGATAAATGAAGTAATGATGACACATAACCGTGATAAAGTTTGTGGTCTTAAAATAAACAGTAAAAAAAGAAAAAGAAAGAAAGAAAGAAAAAAGTGGGAGGGCAATAGCTATCATAACCAGAATTGAAAACCTTGGTAATATAACGTGATGGGGTAGAAGGTAGGAGATATTAACCAACAAAGGACTAATGCTATCAAAGATATGTCAACAACTTCTATCATTCAACAAGAAGAACACAAAAAAGCCAATAGAAAATGGGAAAGAGACTTGAACAGGCAACTCAAAGATAAAAAATACATATGGCCACTAAACATATGAAGAAATGTTCAACATCATTAAGAGTTCAGAGAAGCACAAATCAAGACTACATGGAGTTATCATGCTATACCTATCCAGTAAGTAAAAATGTAAAAAATGACAATGCCAAGTATTAGAAAGGATGTAGATACATAGGATAGATACATAGGATATGTTAAACATTGCTGTATGAGAGTAAAATAGTATAACCATTTTGGAGAACACTTTGTCATCATCTCTTAAAATTGAACATGCCCATAAACTATGATCTGGCAAGTCTGCATTTGAGTATATATGAAACTCTTGCATGTATTCAAAAAATACATGGAAAAGAATGCTTATAGCATCACTGTTCACAGTAGCAAAAAGCATAATATAATATACCAGAGCCGGGCTCGGTGGCTCAGCCTGTAATCCCGCGCCTTTGGGAGGCTGAGTTGAGTGGATTGCCTGAGCCCGCGGGTTCGAGACCCGCCTGGGCAGCAAGACCTCATCTCTACAATAAATCAAAAAATCAGCCGGGCGTAGTAGCGCATGCCTGTAATTCCGGCTACTTGGAAGGCTGAGGCGGAAGGATCGCCGGAGCCCAGCAGGTCGAGGCTGCGGTGGCTGGGAGCGGCCACTGCACTCCAGTCTGAGCGACAGAGTGAGACTCCGACTCAAAAAAAAAAAAAATATATACCAAAGCAAAGAAAAACAAACAAGGAAAACACTGGAAACATTCAAATGCCCATTAAAGAGAGTAACCGGTGCATGCTCTGGTATATTTGCAAAGATGGATATTATAGGCAGTTAAAGAGAAGGTACAACAGCTTACACACATCAATATGGAGGACACTAGCAATACAATACCAAGAGAAAGATATTCCTAAAATCCCATTTAACATTGCAGATGTTAATACATTTAAAATGTGAAAGAAAAGCAATTATCTTAAGGGAAACAGATACAAAGTAAATATTTTAAAAGGGCACCAGAAGAATGATGACGCTGGCATTCAGAGCAATGGTCACTGAGGTGGGGAAGGCAGGGCATGTGTTAGCCAAGGGTACCATATGGTTGGATGGAGGTTATTGTCAAGTTCAGGTTTTGGTTGCCTGGTGGGTTTGAAGGTGCCTATTACATTACAAAAGTAAGGCTTAACTATCAAAATACTTAAAAAGAGGCCAAATATGGACTAATGATGAGTATGACAGGAACCAAAAATTATGACAAATTCAATTTTATGTACCTGAGGTCACAAAAGTAAGGAAAAGGAAGTCATACTACTGAAGGCAGGGCTCGCTGGTGACTACCGGCAACTGTCAGATATCTACTCCCAGGTGGCAGCCTGGGGTTAGAGAAGGCTGCTCACCTGAGGGTGCCCATAATACTCTGCAAACAACCATAGAGATTGATCACTGTACTTTACCCCATTTCTTTGCATTCTAGTCCACTGGAAATGGCTCTTACCAGGTCACCAGGTCAGCAGAGCTTCACCTCTGAGGAGCAGTATGCAGGGTCCTTTTACCTTGTGCCACCCTCTGTCACCTCTCAAAGGTGAGCAGGCAACAGTTAGACAAAGTCACTCTTGGTGATGCGCTGTTATCTCTCCCTGACTCCACCAAGTCTCTGGGAGGCTAAGGATTTTAGAAGACCAGGGGAATCTGCCAGTCTAGGAGGCTTACCAGATGCCAACCACAGGGAGCTGGAAGAGCAGAGGCGGGTCAACTGACAGTGGCAGTCACCTTGTTATCTTCATTATCACATCCATGTTACAGAAGGTGAAAAGGACTCATACTTTAGGCATTTAGGCTAGGGTAGAGGTGAAGGGGTGAATGGTCTGACTTCTCAGTCCTTACACCAAAGGTGGCAGCTCCTACAAAAATGCCACCAGAGTGGGATGCTCTGGAGTGGGAGGCACTGTGGAAGGAAATCATGGGCTAAGGTCTTCTCTGCCTCCCTTCTTTTGAGTGGAGTAAAAGAAATGGCCTTTAGGACCAGGACCAGGCCTTAAGGATCTGAACCATTAGTTTGAGTTCATATGCAAAACCCTCAACAGCCTCAGGTTACTAAGAAAATCCCACCCATGGGGGCAGGCACTGGTGCTGTGGTTGCCTCTTGCAAAAGTGAAGCACCTGGAAGGATGAGCAAAGCCATCATAGCAGGAGCAGTGGGCCCTGACTTGCCCTGAGTACATAGGAGCTCATGGGGAAGGAAAGTGAGCTGTGTCTCCAGTGGTTTCTTTCATTTGTTTTAAAGTTGCTGAGGGTCGGGCAGGTCTGCCTTGTTCTTAGGAACTGATGGAGACAGCTGCTCAGGCCATTTTCTACTCTTCTGCTTGTGTTTGGAAACCACCATTTCCCACCTTTTGGAAAATCCTGTTTGCTTTGGATTATACTTCAGGATTACACAGAATCTGACCACAGCACATCTCCCTCCCTGTGGACACCCTAGGCCGGAGTTTCTTAACAGGGGCACTATGGACACCTTGGGCAGGAAATCCTTTGCATGAGGCCTGTCCTGTGCATCTTGGCCTCCACCCACAAGATGCCAGGAGCACCCCTCTTCCAGTTGTGACCAAGAAGATGCTGCCAAGCATCTTCTGGGGGACAGAACCACCCCCTCCCTGAGTCATAGCCTTAGGCCAACACCAGCATCTCTCACATTTTCCAGAACAGTCTCTGCTTCCACTCTTCTTCCCTACCATCCCCAATCAATTCTCTACCCTGCAGTCAGAGTAAGCCTTTGAGGAGGAAATGTTAAAACAAGACTTTCCCTTTGCTAAAACCTCTAAAAGTTTCTTATCACTCTTAGAATGAAATCCAAAGTCCTTCCTTAGGACGACCAAGGCCCAGCAGGATTTGGACGTTGGTCACAGCTCTGACTTCATTCCCACACTCTCATCCTTACTCCCTGGGTTCCGTTCACCCCGACCTACTTTCTGTTCCTTCAATAGGCCAAGCACATCCCACTGCAGGACCTTGGTCTGAAACATTTCCCCCAGATAACTGAAGGCTCATCACCTTCTTTTATTTAGAATTCGACCTTCCCTACCATCTTAAGGAATTCAGTTCCTTCATCCTCTATTGCCTTACTTTCTTTCTAAAAATAGCATTTATTACGCTCTGGTGTTGTACTACATATTTGTTCAGTGGTTGTCTTTATCATTATAAGGTAAGTTCTATGAGTCTAAGGGCTTTTCTCACTTTGCTCATTCTGCATCTCCAGTGCTTCAAACATAGTTGATAGTCAATAAATATATGTCAAAAAGTGAATATGGAATTAGATTGACTTCCTGTCACTTGGCTTCAAGAATTTTATGACGTTAAATGAAATTTGGCCTAAGCTGCCTCCATATATTTTTTACATTTGGCCTAAAGGGTTCTCCGCACATAGGGAACTTTAACCCAGCTGGATACGTAAACAGGTTAAAACCTACTCTTCTGACAAGTAGTCAAGTCTCACCAACCACAGGCAGTTGATGGTTCAAACCAGGTTCAAAAAAGGCAAACACCAATCCAGCTGTTTTTGCAGCACATTTCCATTTTCTATAGTAACCTTCCTTTGCTGTCCATAAATGTCATCTGCCCATGTAGCTGGCAGCTTGGAGTCGCTTTGAACCAGAATAGGTTCAAAATTTAAATTTAATCTGTCTAAAGCTTTCTTTCATTTATTTATTTATTTATTTATTTAATTTTTTGAGTTGGAGTCTCACTCTGTCGCCCAGACTGGAGTGCAGTGGCTGCTCCCGGCCACCGCAGCCTCCACCTGCTGGGCTCCGGTGATATTTCCGCCTCAGCCTTCCAAGTAGCTGGAACTACAGGCGTGCACTACCACGCCTGGCTAATTTTTGATTTATTGTAGAGATGAGGTCTCGCCAAGTTGCCCAGGCGGGTCACGAATAAAGCTTTCTTTTAACAATGAAGAACAAATTAATGTTCAGCTCAGTAACCCTGTAAAGTATCATAACTGTTGAGAAGCAACTTTTGAGAATGAAAATGCCTTTTTTCTACTTAAAAATATCCACTTTTTTATGACCAAAAGTGAAAATTACCTATAAGTCCACCATCTTTATATGGTTAATATAGTTGTATTTATCTTTTACACAAAATTGAATCATGCCAATTTATTTTAGGAAAAAAAGTAATGGTCACTAAAAACATGCAAATCATACAGACATGTGTCATGGAAAAATGAGTCAGTCCTTCATTCTCCTATCCCACTGCGCAGAAGTGACCCCTGCTAACAGGTGATGGGCAAACTTCTGACCTCTGGACTTGGCCCAGGCATATACAGTCATCCCTTGGGGGACTGCTTCCAGGATACCACTACCTACCCCCTGCCCACCTGCCTATGTACAGAGCTGCTCAAGTCCCAGATATAAAATGGTGCGGTATTTGCTATAATCTATGCATATCCTCCTGTATACATGTTTGTTCTTTGTCCCTGGCACAGAGCTCTTAAGACTCCTGGAATTTCCTGAGTGATAAGAGTGTCGTTTGTTTTTCATATCAAGCCCCTTTTGACCACACCTAAATTTACATTAATGTGGTAACTCAGATGTGAGTGGGGGCCCCAGATAGCAGCAGGATGGAGTCTGCTAACTAGAAAGCTCCAACATTGGAAACGGTGGGCTGCAACTTTCAGCCTCACCCCTGACCTCAGGTAGAGTGGGTAGAGGCTGAGCTGAGCTCTATAACCTTATTTTTTATTTATTTATTTATTTTTGAGCCAGTGTCTCACTCTGTTGCCCAGGCTGGAGTGCAGTGGCATGCTCACGGCCACCACAGCCTCAATCTGCTGGCCTCAGGCAATCCTTTCACCTCAGCCTTCCAAGCAGCTGGAACCACAGGCATGTGCCACCACGCCCAGCTAATTTTTTAAAATTTATTTTAGAGATGAGGTCTCACAAGTTGCCCAGGCTGGTCTCAAACCCCTAAACTCAGGCAACCCTCTCACATCCACATCCCAAAGTGCTGAGATTACAGGTGTGAGTCACCGTGCCCAGCTATAACAACTCTTGAACAAGTAGCACTTTCAGGCTAGGAGGTGAACACATATATGTGCTGGGGTGTGGCACACCCCTGCTCTCTCCAATAGGCAGAGTCCCCCTCCTCTAGCAGGAAGACATGGCTTCTCCTGGAGGTCTTGCCATAAGTACTCCCTGTACAGTTTCAGGCCAAGGGAAAGCAAAAGACCCTTAACCGCTGTTCTTGAGAAAGCTGACCACACAAATTGGTTCATTCTTGTCATACCCAGTTAATCAGAGTCAAGGAGCAATAGGAAAAAGCACTCAGGGCACAAAATGTTGCTCCAAGAATGTAACTCTCTGCAAGCCTGGCTGCTAGACCTGCCTGCTATAACCCAAGACCAATTTTTTCTAAAGATTACTGACACAACCTGCTGATACTCTAAGAGTAGTTTTACCCACTGCTGTCTCTCACTAATCAGAGCTTGTCAGCTCCCCAAAACTTAACTAGTGCCAGTGAACTTTCTTAAAGAGCAACAGGTAATACTTAACCTCTGTATAAAACTTCCAACCTCCTTTTTGCTCATCAGACATACTGAAGACCACTCAGGCGGTGTGTATGCTCGGAATTGCAATTCTTGGTTCCCAAGTAAAACATTTTAAATTTAGAGATTTTTAAATTTAACTTTGACATCATTCAAGTTTTGACTCCAGTCCCCAATATGCCTACTCACTTGTCAGTCTTTACCTATTGCTTTTCTATATCTTGACCAGAGCTTTTAGTTCTAATTAGTGGGAGACAGAAGCTATAGACAGCTTACTTTTCCTCCAATGGCACATGAAATCTCTAGAAGCTTTCACAAATTAGAGTATTTTAACCTAGTCATTCTGACTACAAAACAAATTGTTAGAAATGTCAGACTTTAAATATTTCCTTTTAAAAAGAAATATCAGGAAATAGCTCCAGGAGGCAATAAATACACAATTAAAAGTAGAACAAGCAAATTTCTTCAACTCTTGGCATTTCATTTAATTGAAGAAGAGGAGGAGGAAGAAGAAGAGGAAGAGGAAGAAGAAGGGAAAGAAGAGCAAGAAGAAAGAAACAACCCCACATAAGCGAGTTTCTTTAACTTTCAGCATTTTATTTAATGCAGATTAAAAAATAAAAGCAACCCATTTAAAGTCAGCATACTAATCATCTTGTATTTTATTTGTAACTAAATTTTAAAAATATGCCTTTTGGGTGGCTCGTACCTGCAATTCCAGCATTTTGGAAGGCCGAAGTAAGAGGACTCCTTGAGCCCAGGAGTTCAAGACCAGACTGGGCAACATAGTAAGACTCTGTCTCTACAAAAATTTTTAAAAATTAGCTGGGCGTGGTAGCATGCACCTGTAGTCCCAGTTACTCAGGAGGCTGAGATAGGAGGATCACTTGAGCCCAGAAGCTTGAGGTCCTCCTGAGCTATGACTGCCACCACATACCAGCCTGGGCAACAGAGTGAAACCTCAACTCTATATTTAAAAAAGAAAAAAGTCCTTGGTTTTTGGTATTAATAAAAGAAAAAAAAGTAGGATTTTCCTAATTCACAAACTTTAAACAGCTGCCACTTTTTAATATATAGAAAATCTTACTCTATTTAGGATCTTCTAAGTCAGCAATCGTGACAAGATACAAATTAAGTTCAGGAGTTTGTTGTTTCATAGCTGCCCTCCGTGCTGCAGAAACAAGCTAGCTATGAGAAACTAATTATTTCATTAGTAAGAGAAATACAGACGAGCAGCTCATCTGAGTTTTCTGCCAAGCAACATAATGAATTAGCCCTGTCTGTCTTGTTCTGTGCCACAGTCCCAGTGCAAGACTGACTGGGCATCAGAGGAGTCCCTCATGCCCTGCTGGATGCATGAGCCTGGAATGGCAACAGAAAACACTTTCCATGGGAACAATGCTAGCAAGCGTTCTGTTATTTGAGTTCAGAAGACACTAAAAAGTTAAGACCATTGTGATTACAAGGAAAATGTCATTTAAGAAAAAAGAAATGTGTATCTAAGTATTTGGGTGGTAAAACATTATAATATTTGTAATTTACTAAAAATACTCATAAAAACAAAATAACAAACCGGGTTTGGTGGCTCAGCCTGTAATCCCGCGCCTTGGGAGGGAGGGATCACCTCCTTGCTGAGGTGAGTGGATTGCCTGAGCCCGCAGGTTCAAGACCCACCTGGGCAACTTGGTGAGACCTCATCTCTACAATAAATCAAAAAATTAGCTGGGTGTGGTAGCACGCGCCTGTAGTTCCAGCTACTGAGGCGGAAGGATCACTGGAGCCCAGCAGGTTGAGGCTGTGGTGGCCGGGAGTGGCCACTGCACTCCAGTCTGGGCAACAGAGTGAGACTCCAAGTCGAAAAAAAAACAAACAAAAAACCAGAGTAAATAATTGCAAAATTAGGTGTGTGGATAGATAGATAGATAGATAGATAGACAGACAGACAGATAGATAGATAGATAGAGATATGTGTGTGTGCATATGGGGTGGTTCATTTTATTATTCTCTCAACTGTTTTATAGAAAACTGTCCTATAATAAAAAGTAAAAGGCAAGGGAACAGAGAGGGAGAGAGACCAAGGGGGAAGAGAGAATCAGTCAATACAGACATTCCTACACTGATGGGTCAATATCAGAAAACATTTAACGAAGCCCTCTAATTTTTCAAAACTTTAGCAATTTGTTGCTCTATTTTTGAAGAATGCCAATATTTGAAGGGAGGCTCCTTGCCCCTCCTACCTCTACTGTCCTTGAGATTATCAGCAGCTAGTACTAACTGGCAAAGGCAGAAAACCAACACTATTTCCTAAATAGATAAATCTCTTCCATGGAGGTAATTCTCATGACCATCAACCAAAGGAAACAGACACAACACACACACAGGCACCCATGGGCTTTTCCTGAATAGTTCTGGGGTTTGCTTTGCCTTGCAGACGCCTGTTTACATCCAGCTTGTATGGAACAACTTCACTTCTCCACACTCCTCAGTCTGATTCAAATCTTCATGTACTTTTACCTACGAAACTAAACATAATATGGGCTGCGTTTACACTGCATACTGACAAAGATGAGAAGTGAATAAATACCAAATTGCCTGGAGGAAGCCAAGCTGAGTCAGGAAGTGGGACAACCACAAAGGACCAGAATTTTTCAATGGAAAATGCATACACAACTCTGATCCTCTCACCCAGTGACCCCCAAGAGCCATGGCTGCTAGTTCTAATTTAGTACAGCGCCTTCACGCCTGCCCGCAGTGCTGGAAATGGCTACAGGCGGGGGCAGAGACTACAATCCCATGGGAAACAAAGTACTCAAGGATAAAGGGAAAACAGTCCCGAAAGCTGAAAGGGAACATTTTTCCACTAAATGCACCTTTTATTTTCACAGGCGACTGCTGAGTCCTCACCTATTCTCCTCTGGTCTTGTGGCAGAGCTATAAAACTCAGTTTATTTAAAAAACAAAAACGTTTCTTTTAAGTTACAAAGAGCCAAATACTTAAATTACATTCTTCCACCGTTCTTATTAGATTTCTTTCTTGCCATCTGACTTCCTCTTTCCATATTAAGAAGTCATGTCCTTGATCTCCAATCGTTCCCTTATATCCCAAAGTCAAGTGTCCACAGGTGGAGGAAGCCCTGGCCAGCACACAATGCCTCAGAAAACAGGGACAGGAGGGTGTTGCAGCGACCCCAAAATCCCCACTACTTGCTATTCAGTGACAACCTTCAAACAGCTGACCCTACTTAAAACCCAAGACAGCAATATGCTGAGATAACAGCATGGCTGCAAGCTCCACACCTGCCACGCGTGATCATTTTAGAACCAGTCAGTCCCCATTACAAGGGACAAAACTGATGTCACTGCAGAGCTCTGAAATTGCTGCATGTCTGGTGGCCCAAAGCCAATCCCTGACTCTTCCAAAATACGAGAGAAGAAATCAGCTGGAAGGAATTTTAAAGAGAACCGGAGACTGAGATAAGTCATGCAGAATCACAGCTCCTTCTGTGACCCACAGACACAAACAAAAGATCCTCAGTGCTATATGGAGGTTTTAATTTCTCTATTCTCCCTATAGGCCTCTCCCTATAAGGAGATTCCAGGAAGCTGAGAGTTGGGATAGAAACTTAGTTAACTGGTTGTCCAAGCCCAGATCGTTTAGAATCAATCTCCTGATTTCTGTCTCAGTCAAGGTTTCATTCTGAATCTTGTAGAAAACGTCCAATGTCTCAGCTGCTACAGAGCTCCCACCTGAGACCACATGGTAAAATGTACTTTTAAAAACATCCACAAGGCTGGGCTCGGTGGCTCAGCCTGTAATCCTGTGCTTTAGGAGCCCGCAGGTTCAAGAACCATCTGGGCAACTTGGTGATTCCTCATCTCTACAATAAATCAAAAAATTAGCTGGGCGTGGTAACAAGCACCTGTAGTTCCATCTACTTGGAAGGCTGAGGCGGAAGGATTGCCGGACCCCAGCAGGTCGAGGCTGCAGTGGCTGGAAGTGGCCACTGCACTCCAGTCTGGGCGACTGAGTGAGACTCCAACTCAAAAAAAAAAAAAAAAAAATCCACAAGAAGGGACCCTTTTGGAATAAGAAGTTCCATGTATTTGAAGGCTGGAAACTTCTTCCTGTTAAAATGTTAAATTTGATACTTTTTTAGCAGCACCAGGTTTAACACCTGAATAACTTCTGGAAAGAAGTGAACTGTAGGGAAACAAGGGAAGGATTGGATGTTTTAGGGTTGACTCTGTGAGCTGAACGGAAGATTATGCAACCAAACACAAAACTAAATTTTTTAATTTGCCAGTTAAAAAATAAATGTTTTAAAATGTTGTCAACTGAAAAGTAAAATATGAAACGGAAGTGTGTACTCTTCTACCTACCTAAATCCTCACCTCTCCTTCCAGCTCAGGCCACCCAACAGTGTCACCTGGGGATCTGAGAAAGATTCAGCTTGGGATCACAATATCATTTACTAAGTATCTTCCGTGGTCAGTTTACATGTATGTTTCTATTATTATTCCTGTCCTGGAGTGGAGAAAGCCAAGGTTCAGAAAGTCCTGAAACTCATCTCTGGCTACCCAGGTAGCTAAGGGGCAAGTGTAAGAATCTAACTCTGGAACCAAAGGTCACCACGGGCTGAGGCGACAGGACCCTTTCTTCAACTTAGAAATTTTGGTCAACTCAGAAATCATGCACCATTGTATATATACCTCTTGACAACTGAGAGAACACATTCAATGAATCATCTCAAACTCGATTAGGGAAATCAGGAAGAAAAGAGGAAGAGAGAGGAGGAAGATGAACGCTTATAAGAGGAAAGAAGAGAAGAGTGCGGTTGTGCAGGTGAAGGCTGAAGGTGGGTGGGAGAGGAGGGCGCGGAGTGAGTGATCCAGCCATTGATTCAGGAGGTAATTTATTATGTGATTCTTACAACTTACATGACTGTGTGCGTACTCCTAATATATTTAAAGTAAAGATAACATAAAAACAGCAGGAATAGCAAAAATATGAAAAGTATGTGTCTCAGGAAGTATGTTTGCCAAGAGCTGTGCAGGTTTGCCATCCACTAAGGCCTCTTTCTAGTTGGGGCTGTCACTGCTGTGCCAGCTGGTGTCAGCAGCTATTTTTCAGGTTGGACAAGTTTAGTTTCAAGGCTAGAAACAAACCACTGTCTATCCAGTTATCTTCCTTGGGACTTAAATCTTGGCAGTTTTTAGGTCTACTACTTAAAGTTACACAGATGTTGTATACATCTCCCTGTCTTGTTGGTCCCCTTCTTCCTGACATCTAAGTTTTTCTGGTCTGCTCCCCTCCACTGAGGGCTCCAATTATACTTAGAGAAAATAAAGTCCCTAGAATATGTTTCTGAACATTAATAGCACAACATGATTTTAACTTCTTGTGAATGGAACATTTATCAATTAAGCGGTTTGGTAAGTACTAGATACTTCATTCAGCTGCTTTATGGACCATGAGTCTATGCCCATTAACTTAATAGAGGCAGATGGACATGATTATAACATCACAGGCTTGAAGTTACTGTGGGGAAATTCAGCCAAAGGTGTGGAAAACTTCTACTAGGGAGCAAGTTTTCCATAGCAGATGAAAGCAGTAGCAGTAACAAGTCGGACAGAAGAAGTGGAGTACAGGTTCGTAAGTTGTGTTCTTCAACATGCTTGATATACAATTTGTCCTTGAACTCCTAAACTAGGTAGGAAGGTGGGACACTATGTCAAGAGCATATATAATTTGTCACACTTCCTTGTGTTCCTGGTCTATGGTTTAGAGGTCAGGTCAGCAGTCTCAGGACATGACCCTCCACTGAGAGTCTCTCTAAACCTGTCCTAAGGCTTCTAGAAGTGTCTGAATCCCACTATCTGGAAGGGGCAGCCTTAGAGGCCATAGATTTCACATTTCTTTGTTCACACAGGACAACCCTGATTGCAACACAATTTTACCCCTCTTCTTTTATTACCCAAGTATACATGAACATTGAAGAACATTGAAGAAGAATAAGTAAATGCAGATGCTGTTTCCTTCACTAACCCCAACTCTCTTTTTAGTTCCCCAGAAAGCCATGAATGTGTCTACTTTTCACAGGACACAAAAGTGTCTGCTGATATGGCCAGATCCCTCAACAAGACAACAGACAACTGGAGGACAGTGATCGTGTCCCGAGATTTATTTTCACTTACTGTTATGGGCAATTTTGGTATTTGATGGGAAGAAGTTATGGTAGCACACACAGGCAAACAACAGTGCACCCTCTTGTGCCTAGTCCTGCAAGGTCATTCAACTTGTGATCAATCTGTGAAGAGGCTGGGGACAACCTTGGACTTGCAGCCTGCATCACAGCAACCAGCCGCACTTTGGTATAAATTCACAGCACTGTTTCTCCAGGAACTATGGCACGGACAAACTGTGTGGCTTGATTTGTACTAAGGTACAAAAATATGGTCCAAACTATTGCCAGTGTCCAGTTCAAAGTCGGCCCACAGTTTGTCAAAGTCGGCACACAGTTTGTCGGCACACAGTTTGTTTCAGACAAGGAAGACTGACACATTCTCCTGCTTCGTGAGCTGCAAGTGCTGCACATGAAGCTTGACTTCATGTTTTTCTTCTTTTCCTGAAGTCTCACAGTTTTACTAACCTAATCCTGAGTGAATATTCTTTTACGTATTTGATGTATGTGAAAAATATAATGAAGAAAATAACAATAACATTAAAACAGAAGAAAGAAAAACATTAAAAAGGCAATTTCTTTGTGATTTTTGTATTGCTTTCAAATGAGATGGACAAATCACTATTCCCAAGAGGGAACAAAGTGTACAGAGGGCCTATGATTTTTTTCTTCTTAGGCCTGGATCTCACTTGGTTTATGCAGGAAGAACATAGGATTAAGAGGAAGCAGTTGCACGTAACCTAAAGAAGGTTGATTTTCTATCTGACACCAATTTTCACCTGCCACTAAAATCAGGATCCTCATAGCTGTTCCCAATGTGAGAGCAGAGAAGTGGCTGGCCCCCGCATCCTGTGACACAGAAAGCATTTGAGTCTGTGTGGTTTTAAAGTTATGTTGGTAATTTGATTAATCCATAAAAGAAAACACATTTTTCAGAGCTGTTAGACGATCCCCATTAAGACTGCAAACTCTTATGGCATATATATACAAATGTCTCAGGTTTTCTCTTTTCCCAGTTTGATAAGCTGCATAATGAATTAACATTTTAATTTATTAACACAACAAATTAATGCCGATCATAGTCTATAGGATACTGCCCTACACAGAATACTGTCAAGCAAATGGCTCTTTCCCTCTTTAACCTCTGGAATTCATCTTTCCTTTTTTGTTTTGTTTTGCTTTGCTTTACTTGGAATCTTTGTCATCTAGGCTGAAGTGCACAGCTACTGCAGCCTTGACCTCCTGGGCCCAGGTGATCCTTCCGTCTCAGCCTTCCAAATAGCAGGAACTACAGCCTTGTGCTACCGTGCCCAGCTAATTAAAAAAATGTATTTATTGAAGAGATGGGTGACTTGCCATGTCACTCAGACTGGTCTTGAACTCCTGGGCTCAGGCAAACCTCTCGTCTCGGCCTCCCAAAGTGCAGGGATTATAGGTATGCGCCACCATGCCTAGCCCATCTTTTCTTTAACTATACAATTCTAAAGTCATTCCAGTACTATACCTGTCTGTCATTCCTATAGCAAGCATTCTCAAAGTAAGAAACAGATCCAAAAGTCCAAGCCATGCTTACTTAGAACTTCATCACACCAGCTGCAAAAATTAACTCAAAATAGACCAAAAACCTAAAATGTAATAGTTAAAACTATAAAACTCCTGATCTTAGATTAGGCAATGGTTTCTTAAACATGATACAAAAAGTACAAACAACAAAACAAAACAAAACAAAAATAGATAAAATGGACCTTATCAAAATAAAAAACTTTTCTACATCAAAGGATACTACCTACAAAGTGAAAAGACAACACTCAGGATGGGAGAAAATGTTTGCAAATCACCTATCTGATACAGGATGAATACCAGGCAATATATAAAGAACACTTGCAACTTAACAAGAAAAAGACAAATGCTCCAATTAAAACATGGGTAAAAGATTTGAACAGTTATCCAACGAAGATATACTGACTAGTAAGCACAGAAAAACACATTGATAGTCATGAGGGAAATGCAAATTAAACCAACAGTGAGATACTCCTCCATACCCACTAGGATGGCTAGAATCAAAAGGTATCAGAAAGATATTTTTGTCTTAGTCCTGTTGAATACTCAAGTTTTTAATAGTTTTCAACCATATGTCAAAAATTATCAGTAAATTTGGAAATAACATGAAATTGATATGTACACCAACTAGAATTGCTTGACAACAATTAGTAACTTGGAGTGAGACTGTCGAAAGAACCTTTTATGTCACGTCCTCCCGTGCTGGAATCTCTCAGACCTTCACTTTCTAATCAATAACTGAGTACTCATGTTCTCTAAAGAGATTTGGTCCAGATGTCAGTGTGGAGCCACCTATTCCTCTGACCTTTCTGGTCCTTTCTCACAGTGATTTACAAGACCCACAAGTGTAGTCTGTCCTTTGCATATACAAAGTAAGGAACATTTTCTCTGAAAATAAAATAAGGTTGCATTGGAAATGATACTTTCATATATGTGTGATTTGGGGCAGTAAATAAGTTTGGCAACAGATATCAAGACAAACACTCCAATTAAAAAGTGGGCAAAAGATTTGAACAGACAGTTATCCAAAGAAGATATACTAATGACTAGTAAGCACAGAAAAACACAACCATTGTTAGTCATGAGGGAAATGCAAACCATACCAACAGTGAGATACCCCTCCATACCCACTAGCTATGACCTCCAGATCCCATTCCTGGAAATGCATGTTAAGAAATAGTATAAAATAAGGAAAGGTTATTTTCATTAGAGACAGGGTCTCACTCTGCAGCACAGGTTGGAGTGCAGTGGCAAAATCATGGCTCACTATAAGCCTTGAACTCCTGGGCTCCAAATCAGCCTCTTGAGGTAGAGACTACAGGTGCTGCCATCATGCCCAGTTAAGAAAAAATTCTATGTATTGCAAAGATGAATAGGAAAAACACCCCTGCACCACTATAATTTTACAGGGAAATTATTAGGTAATACTGTATATAAGTGTGAAAGATAATAAATTAAAAAACAAAATGCTAGCAGCAATATAAAATGATATCTTAAGTACACCTCACATTTTAGAAACAAAACACATATAATTTCAATTAAGCAAAATTATATGTTTATATGGACAAAAGTATAAAAAATATGGAGGCTGGGTATGGTGGCTTATGCCTGTAATCCCAGCACTTTGGAAGGCTGGGATTATAGACATAAGGAAGGAAGTTCACCTGAGCCCAGGAGTTCGAGACCAGCCTGGACAACAAAGTGAGACCTCCATCTCTACAAAAAATAGAAAAATTAGCCAGGCATAGTGGCATGCACTGATGGTCCCAGCTACTTGGGAGGCTGAGGCTGGAGGATTGTTTGAGCCCAGGAGTTCGAGGCTGTAGTAAGCTGTGATGGCACCACTGTACTCCAGTCTGGGTGACAAAGTGAGAGCCTGCCTCAAAAATAAATAAATAAGCCAGATGTGGTGGTTCATGCCTGTCATTACAGTACTCTGGCAGGACAAGGTGGGTGAATTGCTTGAACCCAGGAGTTTGAGACCAGCCTGGGCAACGTAGTGAAACCTTGTCTCTACACACACACAAAAAAATACCCAGGCATGGTGGTACACGCTACTCAAGATGCTTAAGTGGAAGTGGAAGGATTGCTTGAGCCCAGGTTGAGGCTGCTGTGAACCATGATCATTGTAATTATGCCACTGCACTCAAACCTGGGCAATAGTGAGAACCTGACTTGAATGAATGAATAAATAGAACATAGGACAACAAAAACAGTTGGATGGGATTTTGGGTAATTTTTCTTTCATTTCTTCTTTTCATTGTTTACTATTATAATATTGTTTCTGCAATAAGATAAAGAAAAGAAAAGGCTCTCTCTGGGGTTCTAATCATGAGAATTTCTGAGTTACTTGGTATAAAAAGCTACACACAGGGCTGTGCCTATTCCCCTCTCTAAGCCTGCAATTCTGCACTCCTGATGGGTCAGTCACAAGTTGGCACTGTCTGGTTGGAAATGCATTAGATGTTAGTGGGAAACCATGGTTTACTCTGCACCCTTGTTTTTGCTGCACTTCAGCTGTTTCCCACATTCTCAAGTACCCCCCTGAAGAGTCTGAGAAGAAGAAAACAACTCAAGGAGTCTAAAATCAAGGTAAAGAAAACAAAAAAGCAGAGACTGAGAACAAGCTAAAGGGGAAAATCAAAAGAAGAAAGAAGAAAAAACGGCACAGAGAAAATGGCTGAAATGGGAAGGAAAAAAAAGAGTGAATGCCTTGCAAAAGCAGCTTTTCCATTTCCTACACTGAGCAAACACAGCATGTGTCTGGAAGCTTACCTGCACAAAATACAGCCCAGGGTCAGGCCCGGGGCCTCACTGAGAGGCCAGACCTCACAGTTTATACTGTGAGGGGCACAAACAAGAAAGGAGGAAAGATGGGCAGTTGCTATCCCGTGAGCAAGTGTGAAGACACACACACACACACACACACACACACACACACACACACACATACACGGGTTCAGGACATTTCACAAACTTATTTGAAATTATTTAATTATTTGAAAACTCTCTACACCACAAGGGAAGACAAAGGGAATGATACATGTCCTGAGGACAGACAGTGATTTCTCTGTGGCACATTTCTGGTCCCCTGTGAGCAGCAAGTCTTCAGGAAATACTGCAGGACTGCGCCACCACAAACACCACATTATGCAGCTTGCAGGGGCAACCCCCATTCCACCCATACTGAAAGGTCTGTAGAGTCCCCGAGGGACAGCTGGTTCTCATGTAAACTGGGGAACAACATCAATTAAACAATACTATGTAATAACTCCAGCTCACATTGATGAAGGCAGACAGCACAGAACAGTGAACAGAATGCAGGATTTGAGATCAGAAGATCCAGGATCCTGTTGGTTCTGCTATAAATTAAGCTGTAAACCCTGGGCAACCACACACTGAGCATCTGGTAACTTATCAATAACACAGTGATGTTTTATGCATTACATCTGCTTTGACTAGTCCTGGGTTATTAGCAAAGGCAAACGTGAAACCATATGGGAAAGAACTTTGTAAATTATAAAGTATTATACAATTAATACATAAAGGCTCATATTTACACTGTGGTCTCCACCTCCAAAGCATGTTCCAGCACCATTTCACGTGTTGTCTCTATTGCAAGGAAAGCAAAACAGCAGCACCACACATTTGTCATCAAGGAAACTGAGAACTTAAAGGTATGGAGATGTGTCTGGAGTCCTGGCTACCTCAGGATGTCACAGTGCTCTTGAGTCACCCAACAGTTTGAAAGCCTTTTGAAAACTTGAAGTGCTTCTAACAAACACAGCAGTTAGTGCTTCTTTCGATGGCGAGGTAGACAAAAAGGTAGTGAAAGCTTACATTAAAGCTTGACTCCACCATGGTTGTCTGTTTTAGCCTACCTATGAAGAGGGCCTTTGTCACAACACAGCACCATACCCCACAGGGCAGGTCAAATAACATTGCCTTTCCACTGGGAATTGTCTGGAGGGAGCGAGGAACAGTCAACTGTCAGACGAGAGCCCCACTGCACAACAGAACACAGTTAAGTGCAACAAGGTGCCAAGCTTCATCTTCCAAAAAGAACAATTTGCTGGCAATACCACAATGACAACATGTCCCTGACAAGGCTACACATCAGTCCCAATCAGCCTGTTCAGAGTGCCTACTTAGGCGGCGGCCTAGTGCCAGAGGAAGCAAAACCAAATAACACCTAGGAGCCAACTGGCCCAGAATGTGGCTGCAGCAGACTACGTACACAAGCAGACCTCGGCCAGGCATTGGTTAATGGCTCCAACCAAGTCCTTGGTGTAAAAAATGCCCTCAGTGGCATGCCTTGGATCAAAGCACAGGCACAAATCAAAATAAAGGGAGGTCCTTTCCAACACACTTCAAATCCAACAATTGGCAAGGGAGTGAGAAAGAACAAGAAAAACTGATCTATAAAAAGGAGAGACGTTTTAAATGACTGCTTTCCCATGCATTCACAGAATATACTGCTTCAACAACCAACTTAGATATTAAAACCTACAGCCAGAGACACTATTTACCATGGCGTAATTTAGTTGCAGCTGCGGTACACTCCTACAGCTGCAGTTTCTGTGCTAACAGAAATCCCCACTAGCCGTGTCTCTAGTACAGTCCCTCTCAGGGCTATGGTGACAAACTGCAGGGGAAACTACAACATCCAGAGCAATAAATATGGTCACGCCAGACTGCTCCGAGTGTGGCGGTGCTGCCATGCCAGGTAACCCCCGCATCACGGATTCAGCCACACGTGCTGCTTGCTCCAGCAGGAGAGACCCCAATATTCCATCAGGAGGGCATTCTACCCTAGAGATGCGTGACTCTATGAGGAAATCTAAAGGTAAAAAACCTGTGTGCATTAAGCCACTATGGTGGTAGTTATGAAGAGATGGAAAGGTGATAAAGAACAGAGTTCTCAGGTCAGGAAGTCTCAGGTTCAAATCTCAGCTTTGCCACCCGCTTAAGTGTAGAATGCTGGATGAGTTGACTTCTTGACCTCTAATATTTTTTTCACTTACAAAATGAGAATAGACCTGTAAAATCAGAATTACTGTGATTAAAACTGATAAATTCATTTGCACCTGATACATAATAAAAATCAAACATGTATTAAGAAAAATATCTTTGTCCACTCATTTAATATTGACCTTACAGAGCTAGAGCTGACTTTCAGGTGAATAAAACAAGGTCCCTAGTCTTCTGATAAGCTCTGTGGCAGGTGGAGCCACCACACAGAATAAGGGCAGCAGAGGGAGAGTGCTGAGGGATCCTCCGATGGGTGCCAACACCCAGCCAGTGAGGGGAACCCAGGCAGGCCAGGAGAGAGGTATGGGCTGGTGAAGGGGCAGCACTAGCAGTCACTGTTGGAGTGGGGTCAACCCAGCACCCAAAAGGGTCTATCAGACCCCAGAGAAGTCTCAGGGCTGCCCATTCTAGCAACGTCTTCAGAGAAATTGCCAATTGTTCAGTTTTTGTACCCGATATTAAGGAAGAAAATCAAAGACAAAGACTTACATTTACTTTAAAACTCAACAGCAAACAGAAGCACGTTCACACAGGTGTGCCTATTTTCAACCCTGTTGTATATGCAACCCAGGAACTCACTCACTGCTGTTACCTGAGGCAGCTCCACAGCCCTACGCTCAGAAACAAGTGTGGTAGGGTCTCTTTCTCTATCATCCTTCTTTCCTCCCTGGGTGATTAGGGACAGCCACCCAGCACAAATTCTATAGGGACAATCCTTTTCTTGTTCCACTTACAGCATGCAATTGCCAACGTACCACCTGCTGTCTCCTCTCCCTCCACTCCAGGGTCTTCTTTCCCTTTTTACTTTATTTATTTTTGGAGAGGAGGTGGGATGAAAACAAAGGCATATGAGACAATTGATCAGGAAGTATCTTCTTGTAAATTTCTTGACAGTGTCTAACATTCAAAACAACCTGCAGCCCTCCCTAGTACATGTTCCTATAAAGGAAGGACTGAAATCGCCCCAGCAGTTCCTAGCCTCTTCTGTGTGGTGAGTAATCCTGAGGCTGGAGGAGAGTTGGGCCCACCAGACCTTCTAGAGTTTGGACCAATTCTACAACAGCATGGCTTCTTGAGTGATATAGAGAAGTTGCACTCACAATAAATGGTACCATTATCCCTAAATAAAAATAGAAGGCAATAACGACACCCGGATTCTCCATCTTATAACTAATTTTAGCAAAAACTTACAAGTTTGCACCAAAACATCCACTGGTAAGAGTTGCAATCAGCGTGTGAAGACTAACGAGAGGCGACATCGCTTTCTTGAAGTGTGGTCCAAGCTGGCTGGTCCTCATCCATAGGTAGCTCTGCCCATCCCACGCCAGCCCAGCAGCAGCTCCAGCATCCTCTGTGGCCTTCACTGCCAAGTTCTCTAAAAGCTTCCATAGGTACCTTAAGGTTGCCTTCTCCCTGGGCCCAGAACTGACCTCCTGGCCAATGGTGCTCTCCATGCCCTCCTCCCAAGCACACCAGTCCTGCCCTGCCATGCTTCTTGTTATATAGTGATGTGCTCTGTGATCCTAAGATAGTGGTCGGGTGTTTCCTATATCCTGAAACGCTCTCCCCCTCCACGTGGTTCCTAAGGACATGACTCTTCTGACAAATTCAGTGCTGCTGGTTACCCAGCCCTGCTCCAGTACTGCAGGGACAGTAAGCAAGATCAACATTCTCCTGACTCCCCACCACCACTTCTAATACAGATTTTCAACTTTCTTTTTTAAGTTATTATCTACTCCTTTGAATCCATGCCAATCCATCCTGCAACTGTCCTTCCCTTATTTTTACCCCCTTCCCAATCGCTCTTCCAACCCCCTGGCTCTAGAATCAGGCTCACTTTCTGTCCCTTCAGTGACCCTCAATAGTGTACCTTTATCCTGTCACCTACCTAGACCCACATTCCAGAAACCCACCCATGAGGCCAGCTACATCCAAACCTGAAGCTCTTTTATTACCAACATCGTGACTTTCTCTCACCCCAACTTCCTCTTCCATGCCTCTCACCTCCTCTCACCCTTAGCTCTAGTCTTTGGCTTCTCCTAGTTTGCCCCTTGGCTTGTCTCTCAGATTAATTCAGCCTAGAACGCCCCCCAACTATTCCAACTACCTCTCATCAAAGCCTGCAAATTCCTTACTCTATGACTAGCTGTAAAACCTGCAAAATCAACCATCACCCACAAAGCAACCCCAATACGTATCAGCATTTTGTTTGTTTCAGTTACTACATTAATTCTATTTGTACTTTGCTTCTGACAAATTCTGTAACACTATCGATTGGCTGTGCAATACAAGCGGGGCTTCCAAACGCAAGCAGCTCCCCCATGCTGTCCAGCAGGCTCCAAGCCTCTCCTCTCCTTGTCCACCCCACGCCAATCTCAGCAGATTACCTGGCTTAGTTAGGCCACCACCATTCATTCTCACAGTGCCTCCTCCTTCCATTCAAAGCCTGCTTGCATTCTCTAAGAGGAAAAATGCTCTGTTTTTAGGCCTCCTATCTGGGGTTCTGTCTTACCTTCTACAGCTGTTTCCTCTCTTCACTTTTCCTGTCTACAAGAGACCCACTTTCCAGTCTACAAATGTTTATACTCAATTTTCCCTATTAACAAAACAAAAAACCAACTAACTTCACCCCAACAACCTCATTCCTTAAGTCTGACATCTTCCTCTTTAAAAAGGCACCTGACTGTCACTACTGTTGCCACTGGGCTTCTGTAAAATGTAGGATACGGGTTGTGCATCTTCCCTGTCCCAGTTAATCCCCTGCATCCTGCCTGCTATGCCAAAAGCTCTCCTGAAACTATCCAGGGGATCAATGACTTCCTAACTGTCAACCTCACTAGTCTCTCACTAATCCTCACCCTTGAAGAATCCTTTGCTGAGCCAGAGCAAGGGCCACCACCCTCCCGGGTTCTGCAGCTGCCTCTCTGCCTCTCTGCCTACGCTCTCTGGCCTGCCTCTTGTCCACCACTTGGAAGTGTGTTCTTCCACAGCTGTGTTCTGGGCCCTCTTCTTGACTGACAACTCCCTGTGAGAAATTTAAACTGCACCGGAACAATCACTTTCACTACATGGTCATGAATCCCACTGAAATAATCCTTTTCTTCCAACCCTCCCTCTGTGAAGCACTTTCCTCTCATCATATACACCTGCATAAATGTCTCCTGCCTAAACAAAATGACAATCACAACACGAGAGAACACAGCCACAGTTAGCAACAGATCCCCACCCTCCACTCTGCCTGCTGGCTCTCATGGGACTAGCTACCTAATTCTTTCCACCTAGATTTGGTGAAGCTTCCTGACAGAAGAATGCATGTCCTGAGCTTTTCCTGACTTCTTATTCAGTCCTTGACGTTATAATCAGATCTCCTCAACCTGAGGTCCCTCTCTATTCCAGTTCCATTTGTTTAACTCAGCTGTTTTTTGCTTGTTTGGTTTTTTTTTTTTTTAGTTGGAGTCTCATTCTGTCACCCAGACTGGAGTGCAGTGGCATGCTTCCAGCCACTGCAGCCTCGACCTGCTGGGCTTCAGCGATCCTTCCGCCTCAGACTTCCAAGTAGCTGGAAAGAACTACAGGCGTGCTACCACGCCCAGCTAATTTCTGATTTATTGTAGAGATGAGGTCTCGCCAAGTTGCTCAAGTGGGTCTCGAACCCGCGGGCTCAGGCAATCCACTCACCTCAGCCTCCCAAAGCACTGGGATTACAGGCTAAGCTACCGAGCCCGGCTGTTTGTTTGGTTTTTAATGGGAGGTGAGAATTACCTGAAGCCTTTATGAAGTACACATGCAAACTCCGATCCCTCCATTTTGACTGTGGTGGCCAGCCGGTGACTTGCGGAGTTCTGAACCTTCCTGTGTCCATCAGAGGACACTGCCATGTCCAGCTCTAAGCCTCGCCCACAATAGGGAGCTGTCCTTACTGGATCTGGATTTTTTCTGTGTGCGCCCAAAAGATCTGGGGACCTCCATTAGCAGAGCTCCTGCCACACAATTGCAGATCTATGGACAGGTCTTCTCAACCAGACTTTAACTTCCTGAAGGGCTGCTATGGTTTGAATGTACTTCCCCCAAAAATTCATATGTTGGAACCTAAGATCCAGTGCGAGGCAAGGCCTTTAGGAGGTGATTAAGTCACAAGGGCTCCTCTCTCATGAATGGGATTTTAGTAACCTTATAAAAAAAATGAGCTGGAGGGGTCGAGCCAGTCCGTTTTTGCCCTTCTGCCATCTGCCATGTGAGGACACTGCATTCTTTACCTCAGGAGGACATAGGAATGAGGCACCATCTTGGTATCTCAGAGAGCAGCCCTTACCTTACACCAAACCAGTTGGCACCTTGATCTTGAACTTTCAGCCTCCAGAACTGGGAGACATAAATCTCCATTCTTTATTAATTATCCAGTCTTAGGTATTCTGTTATAGCAGCACTGATGAACAACGGTAGAGGTCCACATATGTGACTGAATCTGGAGACCAAATCAGACCCTGGGGTTGGCTCAGCACCCATCACAAAGCAGGTGTTGCCCACAGAATGTAGCCCACACCTGAGCTTCACAGTCATGAACCTCACACCCTCTTTCTCATCCTGGTCACTGTTGCTTCCCGCAGATTCTCTAGGGTGTCTGCCACACTGGGCCTCTGACCGGGACCAGGTCAAACTGTCTATTCAGAATGCCTTTCTCCACCTTCTCTCTTTTGCAAAATCTTACTCATCATAGGAGGTTTAGTTCGATGACACCTCAACAGTGAAGATACTGCCTGCCTCCGAGGCAAGCAGAAGGAATCTCTCCATTCTCTTCTCTATCTCCAAGAATAGCACTGATAAGAGCGTATGCCTCTCCTTTTAGACTATCTTCGCCTAGCACTCAAGGACTCTGTCTCATAAATCTTTATTATTTAAGTACATACAAGGCTACCTGGAATAGAACAGCTATTCAAAATAAGTTCTTATGTCAGAGTCAATGCAATCTTAGAATAAGCAGAAATCAGGCTGTTCCATGATGACAATATTTGACGTTAAAGTTAGGTTTAATGCCCAGCCTCTGCATTGAAGTGGTTTCTGAGTCTTGTTCAAATTATTTGGTATATACACAGAGTATACATATACAAGAATATGTACATCAGCAGTGCAAATAATAAAACACTAGAGAAGAGGCTGAGGCCTAGATTAATTCACACCTTCTACAACTCGACTAGTGCTTGTGACACTATCAAACAGGTTTATATGAGAGCATATTCAGGCTCTCAACACCATGCCACCATCATACAGGTTTGGATGATAGGATGATTCTGGCATGCAACACCATGCCACCATTCATCCATGTGGGTCTACGCAACAGCATAGTTCTAGCATGTGACACTATGCTACCTTCATACAAGTGTACATGGTGGCATAGTCCTGGCATTCCAAAGACAATGCCATTGAGAGGCATTATCAATTCAACCTCAGCATAAAAAAATGAAAATGGTTTCTCCAGCACACTACCCAGTTCAGCATGAATCAAATGATCACTTTCTATTGACATAAGGGTCATGAATGTCCACTATTAAATATGCAGCTGAATGCAAAAAATTTTTGTATGGAATGTGACCAAATACTACTGATTAAACATGTAGGCATGTGCATATTTAGGTACATAAACTATACAAGAAGTCAAACTACCATTAAAATGACCAGAAGCTTAATGAGAACATATAAATAGGCAATTACGTAGTTAAAAGTCATTTTAAAAATATGATATAATTAAGTTGTTCTATAGGCATGATTTCAGACAAGGACTGAAACTATTTTGTTTCATATATATGACCTTTTGAAGATTTAGGATGCCCAGAAAACCTGTCTACAGGCTTTCATGTGTGAAGCGTATCATTGGTCCGTGCTTGCCTCCCCTTTGTTTTGTTGTTTTTTCTCCCCTACATCCCCAACCCCATCCATACCCCTGTCTTAGTATATCTGCACTGCTGAAACAAAATACCTTAGACTGGATAATGTATAAACAACAGCAATTTGTTATTCACAGTTCTGGAGGATGAGAAGTCCAAGATGACGACACTAGCAGATTCAGTGTCTCATGAGGGCTGCTCTCTACTTCAAAGTAGGCACAGATGTGGTGGGAGCCTTTACCCACATCTATTTAATGTATATCTTTTCCTATTTCTACCGTGGTGTATGTGTAAACTTAAAAACTTTATACTGTGCATTTTGTGTTTAATTTACAAAATATTATTGTGCCAGAAATCTAACCCTGTTCTTATTTCTTCACTCAACACTACAGATTTAAACACATTTAAATCAACTTTAATGAGGTGCAATTTACATACAATATGCAACCATTTTAAGATTACAGCTGGAAACATCTGACAAAAGCATATATCTGTGTAACCTACACCACAGTCCCCATGTAGGGTATTCTGACCACCTCCAAAAGTCCCCCAGTCTCATTTCGAGTCCATTTCATCCCTTTATCTGGCCACAGCAACCACAGTCCTGCTCTCCTGATACAGGTCAGTTATACTGAGAATTTCATGTAATCATAAACAACTTACTCTTTTGGGTTTGTCTTCTTTCAATCAACATACGGCGTTTGAGATTCATTCATGTTGTGTGCATCAATTACTCATTCCTTTTGACAGGCAAATAGTGGTAAGCTGCATGGATATACTACAATTTGTTTATCCACTCACTCTTAGATGGATATTTAGGTTGGGTCCAGTTTTTGGAAACCATGAATACAACTGCTACAAACAGTCATGTCCAAGTTTTTGAGTAGACACATTTTCATTCCTCTTGAGTAAATACAAAGGAGTGGAACTGGTGGGTTGTACACTACTTGTATATGTAACTTTATGGGACACTGCCAAGCCATCTTCCAAAGGGATTGAACTGTTGTGTATTCCACTAGCCAGGTATAAGAGTTCCAGTTCCTTCATATTCTCACCAACACACTGAGCACCTTGCATGTGTCTATCAGCTACTCATATATCTTCTTTGTTAAGTATGTATTCTAATCATTTGGTAATTTGCTTAAAAGTAAGGTTTTCTGCTTATGAATAAAGTTTTTAAAGTTATTTTTATATTCTGGATACAAATTTGTCAGACATGTATTGTAAATCTTTTCAACTGTTTGTGACTTGTCTGTTTTCTTGAGTGTCTATCAAAGAGCAGAAGTTTTAAATTTTGATGAGGCCAAAGCAAGTGGATTGCCTGAGCCTGCGAGTCAGAGACCAGTCCAGGCAACATGGCAAGACCTCATCTCTACAATTAAAAAAAAAAAAAAAAATTAGCCAGGCATGGTAGCATGCACTTGTAGTTCTGGCTACTTGGAAGGCTGAGGTGGAAGGATCGCCAGAGCCCAGTTGATGCTGGGGTGGCCGTGAGTGTGCCACTGTACTACAGCCTGGGTGACAGAGTAAGACTCCAACTCAAAAAGAAAAAAAAACGTGTGTGTGTGTGTATATATACATATATGTATGTATATGCATATATATTATATATATAGAGTCTTTTAATCCATAAGCACAGTATAATTCTCCATTTATTTAGATCTTCATTACTTCTCTCTCAGCAATATTTTACAGCTTTGCACAAGTCTTGCTTATATTTTGTTATTTAACCACAAGTATTTCAGAATTTTGATGCCATAGCAGTAGCATTTTAAAAATTAAATTGATTTCCAATTACAACATTTTAATATTGATCTTAGGTCCTAGAATCTTGCTAGAATGAATTATTAGTTCCAGTGACTTTATTTCTTGTGATTTTCTATGTACTTAATCAGGTTGTCTATGAATAAATAGAGTTTTACTTCTCTTTGCTGATCTGCATGCTTTTTCCCCCCTAGTTTTATTGCAGTGACTAGGATGTCCAGTACAATGCTGAATAGGAATGATAAGGGTGAACCTGTCTGCTTTGTTTACAATCTTCTGAGGAGAATGTTTAGTCTTTCCTCATTAAGTATGATGTTAACTATAGGCTTTTCCTATATGCCTTTTATGAACTGAGAATGTTTCTTCCTATTCCCAGTTTGCTAAACAAGTTTATCAAGAATGAGTGTTGAATTCTGCCAAATGCTTTTTTTTGTTGTTCTTTTGCATCTATTGAGATACCCATATAGTTTCATATTATATTATATTGATTTTCAAATATTAAACAAGTCTTGCATTCCTGAGATAACCTTACTTACATGAAGTTAACACATTACACTATATGTTATTGAATTCATCAATATTTTGGGGTTAGGTGGTATCTCAGTGTGGTTTTAATTTGCATTTCCTCACCATACACAAAAATCAACTCTAAATGGAATAAAGACCTAAATGTAAAACTTCAAACTATAAGAACCTTAGAAAATGCGGGAGACACCCTCACGGAAATTGGAACTGGAAACCAATTCCTGATCAAGACCCCAAACGCCCATGCCATAAGAGATAAGATTGACAAGTGGGACCTCATCAAACTGCTTCTGCAAAGCAAAAGAAACCATCAAGAGAGTGGGGAGACAGCCCATAGAATGGGAAAAAATATTTGCTAACTACATATCTGACAAAGGTCTAACATCTAGGATCTACAAGGAATCTAAGCATGCCAAAAAGAAAAAAACCAAACAGCCCTATTTACAAGTAGGCAATGCCTGAGCCCGGGGGTTCGAGACCCGCCTGGGCAACTTGGCAAGACCTCATCTCTACAATAAATCAAAAAATTAGCCGGGTGTGGTAGCACGTGCCTGTAGTTCCAGCTACTTGGAAGGCTGAGATGGAAGGATCGCCAGAGCCCAGCAGGCAGAGGCTGTGGTGACTGGGAGCGGCCACTGCGCTCCAGTCTAGGCGACAGAGTGAGACTCCAACTCAAAAAAAAAAAAAGTAGGCAAAAGATATGAATAGACATTTCTCAGAAAGAAGACATATGAGCAGTCAACAGATATGTGAAAAAATGCTCAGTCTCACTAATCATCAAAGAAATAAATTTTTTCCAGTCTTAAAGAAAAAGTCTGGACCATACAGTTTAGAGTTTTCTAATTCAAACCTATAAACACCATTAAATTTTGAGATCAATCATTGCTGGTATATGAAAACCTAGTCCGGTAATTTTACTTGTTGCTTATGTGATATTTTACCCATAATTCCCTAGGGATAAGCATTTAGTTATCTCACAAACAGCAATGTAATAAGAAAGGTTAGAGTGCACATTTCTAGGGGAACCCTTATAAGCATTGCAATGTACCACTAAGAAAGAAAAGAACACTGTTGCTGGGTGTGGTGGCACATGTCTGTAGGTAGGCCCAGTTACAAAAGGGGTTGAGAAGGAAGGAGCGCCTGAGCTCAGAAATTTGAGACTGTGGCAAGCTACAATTGCACTACTGCACTCTGGCCTTGGTGACAAAATGAGACCCTGTTGGAAAAAAAAAGAAGAAAGAAGAAAGGAAGAAGAAGAAGATGAAAAAAACATCGCTAATTAAACAGGCATGTTACTTGTCATGAGACGTTCTGATCATCAGATATGTTAAATGAGAAAACGTATATGTTAGAGACAATGATATATGATAATCAATTCTGTATTTAGATAATTATAAAGTTTCATATTCCTTCTACTGGTTACTTATCTTGTTTTACTAGGGTCAAGAAATTCTAATACTGCCATAGTGCTAGAGAGAATCTCTGCCTTATTCTCAACTCAAGAGGAAGACGTGTCAAGTTTCTCCACTAAGCATGATGTTTGCTAAAGTGCTCTGGCATAGCCTTTACCTCTATTAAGGCATGACAAATTAAACATGCACGGTGACCTCAACTACCTCTATAAGTCCACAAAAATGAGAGAAAAGGAATAAGGATAGAGAAATCACACCAGGGAGGAAAATTATAGCAAACGGGAGGTGCTAGTCATCACAGAGAGGAACACAACCATGGTTAAAGGTTGTCAGTTCTGGGGCGGGACATCCAGCTTTGCATCCTGGCTCTACCAGTTACCATCCAGCAACCTAAATTTCCACATCCTGAAAGCAGGGCTAATGGTACTCCATACCTCACAGGCATGTGGTGAGGGTTGGATGAGCTAAATCGTATAATGACTCAAATGATGCTCAATAAATGCTAGCTACTGCTTGTTATGAATTATGATTTTAAAATTTGAACCAAATGTAAGAAACAATTAGATAAATTGTAAATGACTTAGCAGAGGTGAGAGAAGTAAAATCTTAAACCTGGATTGGGAAAAGTCAAAAAGCAAGCCAATTTTTAATGTAGAATTTCAGAAAGGAAAAAGAACAGAGGAACTAGGCTCTCTTGAAGAAGAAAATGAAAACAAATATGCAAAGTGAAAATCTGTATGAAGAGTGCTTAGAACCCTAGGATTCCTCCTCTCGCACTGGCAGAATTCTTGAGAAATTAACCAGAGACACTCTGGATGTGGAAACACTGTAAACAGCTAAAGGTTGTCTTTATCTTCAGTATTTCCTTTCTTTATTTTTGTTTTGTTGTTGTTGACTCCATTTTCCAGTTGTCACTTTAAGGTGAACAACTAATTTTTCTATTATTTTTTAATCTTTGTTTTCTGACTGAATATATTAAATCCTAGTCTGCTTTAGCTACATCCCACAGACAGGAAATGCTGTGCTATTGATGTCATTCAGCTTTGAGTATATTTATCATTTTAAAAATATTTCCTCTTTAACCCAAGGATTTTATGTTAAGAGTAAGAGTTTTAGTTTTCAGATTTCAAAAAAAATTCTTATTTATTTATATAGGTTTTAGAAATAGGGTCTTGCACTGTCTTCTAGTCTGGATTGCAGTGGCATGATCACAGCTCAAAGTAGCTTCTAACTCCTGGGCTCAAGCAATCCTCCCACTTCAGAAACCAAGTAGCTGGGACTATGGGCATGTACCATCAAGGTTGGTTAATTTTTTGATTTTTAAAATAGAGACAGTGTCTCACTATATTGTCCAGGCTGGCCTCAAATAATCTCTCACCTTTGCCTCCTAAAGTCCTGGATTACATACAGGTGTGAGCCACCACGCCCAGTCTAGACATTTCTTTTTTTTTTTTTTTCCATTAATCAGTATTTTTTATTATGGTTTTGTGGGGTACAGTTAAGGGTTAGGTGTACAATTACGTTTCATTCAGGCACCCTGTTGATAAGAGGTGTTTTCCCATCCCCCGACAGATATTTGCTACTGTTAATCTCATCCCCCTCCCCCCCAAAGCTTCTCAGTACCATCAGTCATTTTCTTATAGTATTGCATTGGATGTTCAAGTCTAGACATTTCTTTAAAGCTATCCTTTCAACTTTACTGTGTGGTGGTCTGAGAACAGAGTTTATATGATGTTGATTCTTTTGGATTATTAAAGCTTCCTTTGCAGTCTGGTACATGGTTTATTTTTGCGAATGTTCCACATATGCAAAAAAAATAATGTATATTCTCTGTGGGGCACATGGTCCTATAAGCCTCTATGAGATCTAGCTAATTAATCCTATTATTCAAATCTTGTCTATTTTGCCCTCTTTAAAAAAAAATCTATTTCATGCATCTTTAACTACATTTCTGACTTACCCACTACTATCCACACTTGAGCTTCCATCTTACACATTTCAAGGTCACATTGTCAGACACATATGGAGTCATGATCAGTATATCCGCTCCTTTTGCCACAGTATTTTTCTTTGTCCCTGTCAATAGTTTTTGTTTTTGTTTTTGTTTTTGAGTCAGAGTCTCACTCTGTCGCCCATACTGGAGTGCAGCGGCCGCTCCCGGCCACTGCAGCCTTGACCCGCTGGGCTCCAGTGATCCTTCCGCCTCAGCCTTCCAAGTAGCTAGAACTACAGGCGCACACTACCACGCCTGGCTAGTTTTTGATTTATTGTAGAGATGAGGTCTCGCCAGCCCAGGCAGGTCTTGAACCCGCGGGCTCAGGCAATCCACTTACCTCAGTCTCCCAAAGGCGAGAGATTACAGGCTGAGGCATCGAGCCCGGCTTGTCAATAGTTTTTAATCTCAGATTCTGCTTTGGTTTATATTTCTCCTTTTTCATCATTTGATTTTCAAACTTTTATATATTTTCTTTTAAATACATGTCCTGTGGACAAGAGATTGCTACATCATGATGATTTTATCTAGCACAAGAATCACTGCTGCCCTTTGAGAGATGAATTCAATTTATTTAGTTACACTTTTATTTCAACCATCTTATTTCACATTTTCTATGTATTATTATTTTCTTTTTCCTTTTTCTACTTTCTTTGAAGGAGAAGAAAATTTTCTTTCCTTGGGTAAAAACTATACATTCTATTTTCATTTTTTTGGTGGCTATCAATAACATATTCAGACATATACTTACATTTGTTTTTTTGTGATCAATAGCTTAGATGTCCTACATATTCAAACTTTATCTCTCTGGCCTCTCACTTTTGTCTTGTTCTTTCTATGCCTCCTTTTGGTGGGAATTCCTCACACCAGCTTCCCAGCTCTTTCGTTTTTTCTTTGACTATACTCATAATGCTGCTTTTCACTCCATCTCTTAAAGTCTTTATTTCATCAGTTATAATATTCCATACATAATATCTCCAACACATCTTTCTTCCTAATTGTCTGTGTCTTACTTCCAATATTATTTTTTAAATAATTTGAATGTATTGATATATTACTTCTCTTTTCACAAGGAAGAGGTGGTACAAGCTCCCTCTTTCTTCCCTCAACTGTCCATCTCTGTGAGCCCCAGACATGATAAAGCAAGTTATGTCCATCCAGTGCAACAAGGGGAGTGGGGGAGGAGCCAAGCATATATCCAGAAGCCCGTCCTTAACCTGCCTTGTTGGGCCCCAAGGTCCTCACCTGCTCCCACTGTCTCTGTTGCCTCCATCCCACCCCCAATGCAATCCAGCCATGTCCCAGAGATTCCAAGGCTTCTAGCTGTGGTGCTGAGTGGACTCCCTCTAAGATCCATCAATCTCACTCTCTCCTATGGCATCCAAGGACAGGGTTCAGTCAGGGAGTCAGCAGCCTGTGCCACTCCATCTGGTTCAGTTCTCTTTCTTACCAGTATAAATCAGATTTTTACGTGTCATCTTGCTAAAAAGGAACTCTATTACAATACATTATGAAACTCATCTTAATTGAGTGTATGTCAAGGGGCCAGAACAGTGAGAGTACACTGTCTAGTTTGGGGAGAAAAAATATTTTCCTTAGGGTGGGCACATGACAAATTACATTACCTGTAAGTCTTTGGAACCTACCCCAAAGCCATCTTGGGGATTGTGTGAGACTGGGTAATGACTAAGGCCATATTGTGAAGGCCTCCAGATAATAAAATCATTTTTCATAAATAAATTTCAAATTAAACTCACCTACTACTAAGGTCTGAGAAACAAAGCATGACACTACTGCAAAAGACAATTTTATTCAATAACAAGTTCAACTTACTTCATCCTATGGGACAGCCAAAAAGCTTCTCTCCCTTCAAACATAGCAGTAAGGCAAAATCATTAGACCCAGTTGCTTATTTTTTAGTTCTTTTATAGAGACAGGGTCTTGCTATGTTAACCAGGCTGGTCTTGAACTCCTGGACTCCAGCAACCCTCATCTCCCAAAATGATGGGATTACAGGCATGAGCCACCACGCTAGGCCTGACCCTGTTGTTTTAAAAGATCACAAGAGCACTGAATGGGCAGGCAGAAAGTTTGTTCTCTAGCAAGGAGGTTGCATTTTAGAAGGCTCCTCAGAGAACAAATAGTTAAGTCTATCATCAAAACCCACAAAAATTTATGTTTCCAAAGGTAATTCTGACCGATTCTTGCCTGAGTCATCAAGAAAAAGTATGAAGCAAATGTCACAGCAAATGTCTGCAATGAGACAAGCACTATAAACTGCCTAGCCTGGCCAGATAAAATGACAAAGAGCTTCCCATTTCACCTGCATGTTAGGATATTTCCGCATCTGTAATCTCTCCTTGGGTAAACACAAGAGCAAAACTTTCCTTGTTGACAAACACACATTAATACTGTGCCATTAACATTTACACTCCTTGAAATTCCTCCAATTAATTGAAAGAAAGGAAATAAGTTTCTTGACCTCTATTCAATCCAAAATAATGTCTATCATTTTCATTAATAGACAATGCGACTGCATGCAGCACAATGCAAGAGACATCAATCTGTTTTATAGCAAGTCCCACAGCAAATTAAGTACCACTGGGCTATAATTTTCAGTAGTATACAAATATACCTATAATAAATTTAAAATGGTATTATGCCACTCAATCAAGTAGAAAACAGCCAAAGGGAAAAAATATATTTTGGTTTCTTATACTATATTGATATATACAGTGAGTAAGGCAATCACTTATATGGAGAGAAATGTCATTGTTCATTTCAGAAGTATTGAAATCAGTTTCTGAAAATAAGACTGAAGCAAAAATGAAAAGAAATTAGCGAGCAATGTCTTCCAACAACTACTCATCAACAAATAAGATTAATAAATATACTTCCACCAAATATACATATACATATTTTGTACAAATAAAGCAAGGCTGCATTATATTTACCAAGTGCATAACATTCTTTAGCAACTATGCCCCACGTAATGAGTACAGTGTGTCTAGAACCATTCTCTTATAAACATGAAGGAGGGAGAGAGGGAAACAGTGCAGAGGGAGGGAGGGATTTTCACGAGCATTTTCCTTTTCTAGGTTATTTACTGACCAGTGGATGAACACAGCAGCCATTTGCAGCTAGATACTGATTCCATTTTCTGGAGCAGGAATTGGCAAATTATGGCCCACAGAGCAAATCTGGCCAACTGCCTGTTTTTTTAAATAAAGTTTTATTGGAACACGGCCACACTCATTTGTTTATGTATTGTCTATGGCTCTTTCAAGCTGTAACTGCAGAATTGGGACTGTCTGGACAAAAAAAACACCAAACTATTTAGTATCTGACACTTTACAGAAAAGTTTGTTGACTCCTATTTTGAGTGCTAGTCTAAGCTTTCCTACTTTTATATTCCTGAACCCTAAATCCCAAAGCTCTAGACTTTGGTTAAATAAAATAGAACATCAATATAGTGAAAGCGTAAAATGATATTTACTAAGAGTTTCTAATGGTCTAGAATAGATAACTTTATTATAATGCTAAGGTTTAAGTACATGAAATAGTAAATTCAGTCTAATCATATCAATGCAAAAATGTTCATGTGCAGAAAAAAAGACTGATAGGCAATACAACAAAAAGTTAAAATTAATTGTTCTTAGGTAGTAATAAAATCTTGAATAATTTTTTTCTATTTTAAGTTTTTAGTAAATTTTCTGCAAAAAATATATATTCCACTTTAAGTTCAAAAATAAATTGACTATTTGTTTATTTATTTATTTTGAATCAGAGTCTCACTGGCACCCAGGCTGGACTGCAGTGGCACACTCATGGCCACTGCAGCCTCGACTTGCTGGGCTCAAGCAATCCTTCCAACTCAGTCTTCCAAGTAGCTGGAACTATAGATGTGCACCACCCACACCCAGTTAATTTTTTTATTTACTGTAGAGACAAGGTCTTACCAAATTGTCCAGGTTAGTCTCGAACCCCTGGACTCAGGCAATCCTCTTTCCTCTGCCTCCCAAAATGATGGGATTACAGGCGTGAGCCACCGTCCACAGCTAATAAACTGACTTTTTAAAATGAAAAAAATAAAATCATAATCCTAAAAACATAAATAAGTACATCTGACAAACTCTCACTTCCCCATTTTAACAAACTGGTGACTTTTAACTCAGCAAATACAAAGAAGTACACATTTCACTTGGTAATTCCTTCAATAAATATGGTTTATTGCCACTTGTAGGCTAAGGGCACTCAGCAAAATGATACGGTCAATCTAATTTCAGTACCTCAGTATGGCAGAAAGTAGTTTATTGTAAAAGATCCACCCACCTGAGAAACGGCTCAATGGTTCCACGCAGTGGTTATCTGATGACCACTGCCTATACCTGTGACATACTGATTTCATGGTAACTATAGCAGTTTGATTTGTTTTTCACTGTACTTCCTACTAAATGTTTACTTTAAAAAAATTTAATTATGTTCCAACTCCTAAAAGGATTTCAGGAGCTACAGGGATACTGCATTATGTCCTGATAGAGAGAAAGCCCAGTGCTTAATCAGAGGGCAGAGATCCACTTCAGAATTCAGGAGGCTGACAGCCTTCAGTGTGAAAGCATGGCTTCTTTATTCTTTTTTTTTTTTCTTCTTTAGCTTACATTTTTTAGAGATGAGGGTCTCGCTATGTTGCCCAGGTTGGTCTCGAACTCCTACACTCAAGAGATCCTCCTGTCTCAGCCTCCCGAGTAGCTGGGACTTTAGGTATGCCCCACCATGCCACACTTCTTTTGGAGTACAGAGCTGTGTGAAGATGGAAGCCAAGGCCTTCCCACTCATGGGGCAAGAACAGAGTGACAGAGAGAAACTTGTCAATTCCATGAAATGTCTTGGGTTTAATGATAGGTATGCTGGAGTGGGGTGGCCAACAAGTTCTCTTTGTGCTTTTTATTTTCTCACTCTCTCCCTATACCTCCACCCACCTGCCTGGAAACTTACATAAATGCCCTATGGGAGTCCCACCAAATACAGCATCTAGTACAGGATGGGCAGAGTCTGAAAGCAGAGCTTATGCACAGTGCCAGTTCTGCAGATGGGCAGGGGGGTACAGTATGGATGCAGGAATGGGAGGAAACCTAAAGGAAGAGGCAGGAAAATGAGGGGCAATGTGATGGGGGGTGTTCCACAGCAGATTCCAATGTGCACCTGTGGAAGCTCAGGCCTACAGGCGCCATGGCTGTTTTCTACATTTCTGCCTTTGTTGTTTACCAGCTCATGACTTCATTGATATGGTAATTAATGAGCAATGTCTCCCTATCATTACTTGGATCATCTTTCTAAACTACCATTCTTATTAAGTCATTTTCCTCCATAAACACACATGGAGAGTCAAGGTCCTTGGCCCAGCATTCAAAGCTACTTGCAGTTTGACCTCAGCCCATTCTTTGACCTCACCTGCACTTCTTTTGAAACCTTCCTCCCTAATTAGTCTGATCTCACTCTTCTTAGAGACCGCATGGCTGTGCACCATCTATTGGAGATGCTCTCTCTGCTCCTCTTCAAGTCTCAGTTATGTGGTGAGACCAGTTTCCATTTCCAGCTCCCTCAAGCACCTTCTCAATCCCTGGAGCCCTTAGGAATTTCTGTGTCCTCTGGGAACACAACAGCCTTGTTGTCATAAAGTCACTTAGTCTTTGATCAAGCATTGCCTTGAAAGGTTCAGATTTTCATTGTCTTGCATAAAGTACCCATTTAAGTAATGAATTTTCGGCCGGGCTTGGTGGTTCAACCTGTAATCCCAGTGCTTTGGGAGGCCGAGGTAAGTGGATTGCCTGAGCTCGCGGGTTCGAGACCCATCTGGGCAACTTGGCGAGACCTCATCTCTACAATAAATCAAAAATTAGCCGGGTGTGGTATCACATGCCTGTACTTCCAGCTACTTGGAAGGCTGAGGTGGAAGGATCGCTGGAGCCCAGCAGTTCAACACTGGGGTGGCCATGAGCATGCCACTGCACTCCAGCCTGAGTGACACGTGAGATTCCAATTAAAAAAAAAAAAGTAATGAATTTTCAAGCTGCATCTCATCTCTTCAACCAGAGGATAAACTTTGGGGCGTAATATGCTTCTTTGCATTTCCTATAGTGCTTAGCATGGGCTTTATTAAGTACACAGTTGGTATTTAATAAATTATTTTTGGACAATGAAATAAATGGATGAATTCTTGAGTCATTAGGACCAAAGCTCTTCCGGGTCATGTGAAATGGGCACTCATCTTTATGAACAGTGATCAGACATAAACACAGAGTTTAAAAGGACAATTAACTTATAAACAAATGAATGCAAAGATTTACATTCAGATAGAAATTTGATAACAAAGAAATAAATTAAAAGAGGGTGGAATTAGTGCTCTGGGAAGTGAAGTGGGGTAATCCCTTGAGGCCAAGAGTTTGAAGCCAGCCTGGACAACACAGTGAGACCCTGTGTCTACAAAAATTTTTTAAAAATAATCTGGGTGTGGTAGCCAGAATCTGTAGTCCAAACTACTTGGGAGGTCGAAGCAGGAGGACACCTTAAGCCCAGGAGTTCAAGGCTACAGTGAGCTATTATCGTGTCACTGCCCTCCAGCCTGGATGACAGAAAGAGACAGAACCTAGCTCTACAAAAAATGGGAGTGGGGTAGAGAGTAATTCAGAAACAATGCAGCTTCCAGTCAGGTGCTTTCTATGAGTGTCTTCAACCTCATTGGAGGTGCCAAGGTTGAAGTTCACCCATTTCTTCCTGTATTGCATGAACCCTCTTGTTCTGAGAGATTCCACCTTTTCTCCAATTTGGGGGAATGCATCTCTGTGATCCTGAGGTATTTTCACCTTGGCCTTATTCTTTTTCTCTCATCACATCTCTTGTCTGCAATTTGGAGCCTCTATTTCTCTTCTCTGTATCTCCTAGCTGTTCTTATATATTTCCCATCTATATCCTTTCCTCCCATCTCCTTTGAGCTCCTCAGCGCAATCCTCCAGCTCATTCATTTGGGCATCAATGAGGAGTCCCATCTACAGTGTTCTTTATTTCAAACATTATAGTTCTCTTACCTCTATTTCTACTTGGTTCTTTTTTAGTATTACTTTTTCTTATCTTAGTCCATTTTGTGTTGCAGTAACAGAATACAACAGACTTGGTAATTTATAAAGGACTTTTTTTGGTATTTTAAAAATTAATACATCATAGTTGTACATATTTTGGAGGTACAATGGTTATTTTGATACATGTATAAAATGTGTAAAAATCAAATCAGGATAATTAGGACATCTATCACCTCAAACATTTATCTTTTGTTTGTGTTGGGAATAATTCTTCTCTCCTAGCTATTTTGAAAAATACAATAAATTGCTAACTATATTTTCTCTACGATACTATCAAATACTAGAATTTATTCCTTCTATCTAGCTGTGTTTTTGTGCCCATTAAGCAAATTCTCTTCATCCAAAAACGAAATTTATATCTAACAGTTCTGGAGAATGGGAAGTGCAAGGTCAAGAGGTTGTGTACGATAAGGGCTATCTTGCTGTGCCATCCAATGGAGGATGGCGGAAGGGCAAGAGAGTATGAGAGCGCATGAGGGTCCTGGCTTGCTTTTCTAATAATCTGCTCTCCCGATTAATGGTATCACCCACTCCTGTTTTAACATTAATCTCTGCCCTCATGACCCAGTCACATTCCAACACTGTTGCATTGTGGATTAAGTTTCCAACTTGTGAATTTGGGGACACATTCAAACCACAGTGTTATTCATACATCTTGTTACTAGCATCTTCCCTTATTTCTTTGATTACATTTATTACACTTGTTTTATAATAGTTCTGCTTCAGTTTTCTTTTTTGTGTAGTGTGATCCTCGGATGTATAGTTTTCCTCTGCTGGGTGCAGAGGAGTGTGGCTCTCTCGTGCCTAGTCTGCATCAGCCAAGTGCAGTGGGGGGATTGGCTCAGTGGTCACTCCCTTTACTGATCTCCTTATCTCTAAATTTGCGCGGATGAGTAACACAAAAAGGAGATCCCTCTCTAGGGGTTCCTGCAGGCCTGGGATTTTAAGCAGGTTGGGGGCAGAGATAATGAGTGACCAGGGCTGCACCTCAGCCAATGCCAACATCATGAATCCCTCAGCTCAGGGGCTTGGGATTGATTTAGACTTGGCTGCAGAGGCAGAGCAGGAAGGTCAAGTTTTCTACAACCCAGTAGCTCAAGGCAACCTCAGGCAACCCTCCCCCAGGTGATGGCCATTCACAGGGTCTGATCACTTTGTTGTTAGTCGCCAAAGTCCAGCTAGGGTTGTGGGGTAAGAAACCAGGAGACTATGAGTCTTGTGTGTTATAGGCCATCTTGACAGAAGCCCCAGGAGCGGACCTAGCAAGAATGCAATGTCTGCCGTGTCATTGGCACTGCACCTCCCGGGAGATATATTTATCTATAAGCTGGTAACAGCTACGACATATAAGCTTCTCAGCAAAACATAAAATGAGAAAGTAGATATTAAAGAGTGGTAAGATGGTCTAGGGGAGAAAATTGGATTTGGAGGCAGGAAACATACATATCCCATTGTGAGTTCTGCCAGTGATGTAGGGTCTTAAATGCAGGTTCTACCGTCTTGGAATATAATATACATTTCCTCAGTTATATTCCTAAGTACTCTGGTCTTCTAAAAAGAATGGAGGTAGAAAAAAATTATGGCTTTTTTTTTAAACTGCTAAGAATAAATGGAAAAAGTATACTTCAACAAAGGAATTAAATAACTTTTTTTTTCCATAATACCACCCCCACCCCAGCCCAAAAGGAAGTCCATTTACTAGTATGACCAATCCTGGTACTACGATACTTCTACAATGAACAGAGATGTGGAGAGGGTGTTCTTAGAAATCACAAAGCAGCCAGCTAACCATGAACTAACTGACCAGGAGGAAGAAACAAACTGCTTCTCAAAGAGTGAAGCCCAAGCATCTACCTGGAATCCTAAATGACAAAAAGAGACAACAGAGCACAGCATGTCTTGGATACACGCGAGTTAGGATCCTGAGGGAAAGCCCAGGTGAGGGGGCACTCACCAGCGCAGGGCGATCTTGATGGGGGTGGTGAGGCAGGACGTGAACAGGTCAGCCGGGAGGTCAGGGATCATGGGCAGGAGCTCGTTGGCCTCACAGGCTGCCAGCTGGATGCAGTTTTTCATTGATGGAGGCAAAGGCATCTGGGCAAGGGGGTGGTTTGGGTTAATTGCAGCTACCTAAAGGCAGAACGTTAAAGAAAAGAGAGTGTGACTTAGCTGTTTGACACAACAGGAGAATAAGCTAGAAACATAACACAGAAGGAAAGAATAAATCAACTAAGGCTTAAAGCATTGTGTCTTCACCACAAGGTCCTTTGGAAAGAGGGATCACCAATGAATTCTCTCCTGGAGGATGACTTCAAGACCTGAAAACATGTTTATGTTACCTCAAGGTCCTCATGGTGGTACAACATAGTTTTGCCTATGCCAAATTCATTTTCTTCATGGTTTTCCTCTTTTAAGGGTCCTTCCTACCCTAGGATTGTATCAATGTACACATGCATTTCCACCAAGTTTTTCATGGTATCTTATTATTTATTTTAAATGTTCAGTATTCAATCAGTTCACCTTATGGTGGCGAACCCCACCAACAACAAAAATGCAGGCCACAAAATGTGAGTGTGGGTGTGCTTAACTAACCTTTGCCACTAAAAGAGACTGAACAGTAGACAAAGAGAGCTCATGTCAGAGTGGCAAATTAAGAGTGATTTTATTTTCTCTTTTCTTCATCTGATTTCTCTAAATGGTCTACAAACAAATGGTATTAAATTTGTCATCAGGGACAAAGATGGGTTTTTAAATCCAAAGCAATCTCTTTAAAGTGGGGTTATTCGTGTGGGATATTTATTTCAATTAGATTTTGGTAAATGTATCAGAACTGAAGCTGATATCACACTGAAGCTTTAGGAAGAAAGGCACCAAGCGAATTATTGTATACTACAAAAATACACACAAAATTTCATTTCTGACTAAATAAAATATAATTGAAAGTATAAATCTTTCTTTTAAAATAACGGAATGCATTCAAAGGTTTAAAAAATTACAGAATTATCTAATACGTGAGTTTTCTATAATGCCAGGGATAATCAGGTATGTTCCTGTTTTACCAAAAAACAGCAGTATTCAACAAAACACAACACATCCTTATACCAATTATTCCTGCATTGTGGATTGTGATTCCTCTGCAACATATGATGCCTGTATGTGACAATTTTGGTAATCCACAGAGGTTTTGCTGTCATTTTCAGAAATAATGAGGTTCACAAGAATTTATGGCATTTTGGTCAGTAAAATTTAATAAGTATAATGCATGAGGGATTATGTATACACAAAGTTCTGCCTGCTCCCGAAAATAATTGTGAAGAACAAAATGTCAGAACTAGTTTCGCCAACTAAAGTATTTTCAGCTTGGGAAAGCAGAGCAGCAACACACAGGCAATGTCTCCTTTTGAGGCTACAGGATGAGTCATCAGATGATGTGGGGTGCATCAAGGGTGGCCCTGCTGGGAAGAGAAGTCCCAAGTGCCCCTGGGAGAGTTCATGTTCCCAGTGCCCCTCCATGGGTACTGCAAAGACTGAGTAGCTGGGGTGGGGAGGGGGCAGCAAACACATACAGGGAACAGACCAAACATGAAAGAAAGAATGCACCACAGGCTGCCGGAGACAGACTTTTCATTTCCTTAACCTTAGATGTCCTGAACTAAACCTTAGATGTCCTGAACTAAGATGCTTAAGCATAACATTTAGGTAACTAAAATAATGAAAAATTAAATCTAGCAAATATTGATTATACAAAGCCATACAACTTTCAGAACTTCTTTATCTGCTTGTCTACAAATATCGATTATTTGGCCATAATGAAAAGCTGTGTACTGTTGAGTCCTGATTTAACCCAACCCACGTTGTTAGAGTTTTGGAATAACAGAACTCCATCTCAAATTGTATAAAATGAAGCTTAATGACTGAAAGTAGCTCCTTCTAATGCAGTTTTATTTATCATGCCATTCAGCAGCAAGGATCTGGAAAATTATGTTGCAGAATGTTGATTATTCTGCCTCCAGAGCCTTTAAAGTATTTGTTACTTGAGCAATTCCTTGAGTATATTTCTGAATACACAGGGGCAAGATCACTTTTCTTTACACTCAGATGGTAGCAGGCTTCCATGAAGAACAGGTGATGAAAATTGTAAATGACGACCAATATGAGGTGGGTGAGATGAGTCGGGAAGGCATGATTTTCAGTCACCAATGGCTACTGATTTGTTTTATGACTTGAAAAGAATGTTTACATATTTTTTTGTTGCAAGCATTTAATTCTTCTCAAAGCTCTTTTACATATATTTTTACATTTCCTTTTTACAGCATCCCCATGAGGTAAGTTTCACCCCATTTTAAAAGACCTTTTATGATGAGGAAACAGAAACCCTAAGAAATGATGTGAACTGCCCAGCAACTCAGTCAGCACATGGTTCGGAGCCCCTATGTGCTATTCCTGACTTTAGAGCCACTGTTTACTCCATTGTCACACCTGGACCCTCCCAAATCTACAAGCACATATGACACCAACACAGGAAGTGCTGGGGGTTTTCCAAACAGCACTCTCAGCACCTTTTAAATGAAATGGACACAAAGCTGTATCCACTCACAGATATCTAACACAGTGATGATGGCACGTAATGTGTTGTCGTTTTACTGCTGATAAACTTTGTTTTTACTATCTCAAATTTCTCAAATGGAAGGCACTAAAGACTGCAAGTTTTATTAATAACCCACTCTACTACAGGAACATTAAGTCTAGAGTACAAATCAAATTCTCATATACTTAATAATAAATACAACTTAAACTTTTAATAAAAATTGCAATTTCTAGAGGAACGGGCCTTTTATTACGGTAAATTATACATAGCACAAAATTTGCCATGTTAAGCATTTTAACACATGATTCAGTGGCATTAGGTACATTCACATGTTGTGCCACCATCACCAAGCATCACTAAGAAGTAGGTTTTCTTAAAGCAGAAAGAAGGTGGCAAAGTCATGTTCAAAATAATTTCCTGGGCTCTAGCTCCATAAGCTAAAATAGCATCAGGAAAGCAACCTGCTCTACACAGGAAATTAGTTTCCAGGTCTGCTGTGACAACCCCACTAAGCCAGATGATGGGTCTGGGCATGATGTGGGTTTGCAGCTCTTTCAGACCTGAGTCACACAGCAGTGTGCGGAGGCCGATAGACAGATCAGATGGACAGATCAGAGCTGGCCCACATGTGCCTGGCACTAATGGGGCAGGTGGAGGCTGTAAGGAAGTGCTCTCTGACTCCTGAGCTTTATGGAAGCGCATTCTCCCCTGCCTAGCAAAGGTGCTGGGATGGAGGAGGGAATAAGATATCTCAGGCAAACCACAGCAGAATAAAGTGTACAATCCTGAAATGGAGCATTTCAGATGTCTGTGTGGGACTGCTGGCAGACTCACACTGTTTTAGTAAGCACCACTACCACGGGGCATAGAATTATAAGAGTGGCTGGCAGAGGATTGAAAAGGAAATAACTTTAAGTAGAAAGAAATAGCCATTTATGCAAAAACTAGATTCAATATTCCTATTTTACTGTTCAAAGGGATGTGTATTTTCATAGCAAAAATATCAGTGTAGTTTACTAGTTTTAACTTTCCTTTTTATAATTTGCTTCTATGTTAAATCTGCTTTCTAAACAAAGCTGAGAATTGAACACTGGGTCTTCTCGCCACGATCTCCACACACTGCAGGGCTCCCATCTTTACTGGCTGTTTGTACCAAGCTTCTGAAATCTGACACTGTTCATCGCAAAGCCACCTTTCTTCAAAGTCAGCTTTAGATGGCACAGGGAGGTAGGGCAAATCATTGATGCAAGGCAGGTAGCCACATCAGAACACAGTGGGTTTGAAGAGCATTTCCTTAGGCACTTGCGTGGTCAGGAGGCAAAGCTTTCACGGTCCAGACACTGTTGGGCGTGTGCCTGCCATACCTACCTCAGCCTGCATCTGGAGGTCTACTAGCATTTGGCCTGATGCCTGGCGAAGTAACCAGGTATAGGAGGTACTTTGTGGATGCAGAGTGAGCTAACCAGACAGGCGGCCATAAAAACGTCTTTATCCCAAGTATGTCTCCTAGGGACTTAACTTCCCAATTCAAAATGGTCATTGATAGAAACCCCAGTATGCTGGGGTATAAACAAGGAGAAGGCACAAGCTTTAACTGCAGGCGATCCAAAACCAGGTAATACACAGTAACAGTACCTCAGACTCATCTGTACCTATGTGCCACTGGTGCAGTAGGAAGCATCCCGTTAGGCTGAATTTCTTCTTTCCCACCATACTGCTGGGTGCACAGAAGAACACATATGAGAGCTTTTGCATGAGGGGTAATTGGAACCAGTAACATTTTTTAAACAACATTCTGATGTTTAAGGCAAAGAATTCCGCCGATGAATGTCATTTTTCAAGCTTGTTAACCCAAGAACACACAAAAAACTATTTAAACAGATGAGTTATTTCCTGTACATTGTTTTAATTTTGCATTTATCTAAGACATGGATCTGTTAATTGAAATTATTCTTCAGAAACAGGCCTGATACGGGGAACATACCTCAAAATAGTAAAAGCCATCTACGAGAAACCCACAGCCAGCATACTCCTGAATGGACAAAAATTGGAACCAATTCCCCTGAAAACTGGAACTAGACAAGGATGCCCACTCTCACCCCTCCTGTTCAACATAGTATTGGAAGTCCTGGCTAGAGCAATCAGAGAAGAGGAGGCAATCAGGGCATCCAAATAGGAAAAGAGGAAGTCAAGTTATTTCTCTTTGCAGATGATATGATTGTGTACCTTGAAAACCCAAGAGAATCTGTCAAAAGCCTCCTTACATTGATAAAGGCCTTTGGCAAAGTCTCAGGATACAAAATAAATGTACAAAAGACAATCGCATTTCACTACACCAATAATAAACAAACAGAAACCCAAATAAAAAACACAATTCCATTCACAATAGCCACAAATAAAATGAAATACCTTGGCATCTTCCTAACCAGAGATGTGAAAGACCTTTACAATGAAAATTACAAAACACTGCTCAAAGAAATCAAAGATGACACAAACAAGTGGAAAAATAACCCATGCTCATGGATTGGAAGAATCAACATTGTGAAGATGTCCATCTTACCTAAGGCAATCTACAAATTCAATGCAATACCCATCAAATTACCAGCAACATTCTTCTCAGACCTGGAAAAAAACAACACATGAATTCATATGGAAACACAAACGTCCAAGAATAGCCAGAACAATCCTCAGCAAAAAAAACAAAGCAGGTGGTATCACATTACCAGACTTCAAACTTTACTATAAAGCTACAATCATCAAAACAGCTTGGTATTGGTACAGGAACAGGCATATAGATCAATGGAATAGAATTGAGATTCCAGAAGCAAAATCTCAATTTCTCAACCAACTCATCTTTGACAAAGCCCCCACCACCTACCACTGGGGAGAGGAGAACCTATTCAGTAAATGGTGCTGGGAAAACTGGCTGTCCACATGCAGAAGATTGAAACAGGACCCCTATCTATCCCCATGCACAAAGGTTAACTCCAAATGGATCAGAGACCTAAATGTAAAACCTCAAACCATAAGAACCTTAGAAAAGGAAGGAAATACCCTCATGGAAATCGGAACTGGCATCCAATTCCTGAATAAAACCCGAAACCCACAGGTCATAAGAGAGAAGATAGACAAGTGGGACCTTATTAAACTGACAAGCTTCTGCAAAGCCAAAGAAACCATCAAGAGAGCAGGAAGACAGCCTACAGACTGGGAAAAAGGATTTGCCAACTCCAGGTCTGACAAAGGCTTAACATCCTGGATCTACAAGGAACTCCAATGTGCTGAAAAGAAAAAAACAAACAACCCCATTATAAAATGGGCAAAAGATATGAACAGATCCTTCACAAAAGAAGACATCCGAGCAGCCAACAAACACATGAAGAAATGCTCAACCTCACTAATCATCAGGGAGATGCAAATCAAAACCACACTGAGATACCACCTAACTCCAGTCAGAATGGCAATTATCAAGAACTCAAAAAATAACAGCTGCTGGAGAGGGTGTGGTGAAAAGGGAACACTTCTACACTGTTGGTAGGAGTGTAAACTAGTGCAACCTCTGTGGAAAGCAGTGTGGCAATTCCTAAAAGCTCTAAAAATCGACCTTCCATATGACCCCGCAATCCCCCTACTGGGAATATACCCTGAAGACCTCAAATCACTCTATAAAAAAGATACCTGCACACGTATGTTTATCACAGCGTTGTTCACAATAGCAAGAACCTGGAAACAACCATGCTGCCCATCAAAAGAGGACTGGATTAAAAAAATGTGGTACATATACATGATGGAATACTACGCAGCCATAAAAAAGAACAAAATCATGAATTTCACAGCAATCTGGATGGAACTAGAGTCTATAATACTGAGTGACCTCTCACAGAAACAAAGATCCGAGTATCACATGTTCTCACTCATATAATGGACCTTGAACATCCAATGTAATACTATAAGAAAATGACTGACGGTACTGGGAAACTATGGGGGGGTGGGATTAACAGTCGCAAATATCTGTCTGGGGATGGGGAAGCACCTCTTATCAACAGGGTGCCTGAATGAAACGTAATTGTACACCTAACCCTTAACTGTACCCCACAAAATCATAATAAAAAATATTGATTAAAAAAAAAAAAAAGAAGAAACAGGCCTGCATATAAGGCTAACTACCAGTACTTTGCAGAGCTTGAGAACAGTACCCAAGCCTAAAAGTGACCAGTTCCAGTAGAAGCCGTCAGTCTTCCTAAAGGGCAGGCCCAAGAGGCACTTGTACCCAAGGGGTCTCCTAGGGAATCTAGAGACCCAAACACAGAACAAATTTCATCTTTAAAAGCTCCCCAGAGCCTTCTGGAAGACTTGGGAAAGATCCAGAAAAGTCTTCAGATGCGATGCACAGCAACCAGATCCAAAAAAGACATCTGCTACATCTTCCACACATGTAAGTAACGTGGTGCTAGCGCACGCGGAGTTCATGAGAAGCCAGCCGCCAGCTCCCCTGGCCTGCGAACCACTCATGGCAGAAAGCACTGCTGAAGGGGCACCGGGAAGCACCAGCACTTCTCATTTTCTAAATAAAATGTGAACATCAAGCTGCTTTTTCCCCCTCTCAAACACATGCAAGAGGCACCTTTATAATGAGATAAAGCACTAATAATTTCAGAGGAGTCTTTAACAAGGAATTTCTGAAAACAGCATCTCCTTGATAATACTTATAGTTCTGTCTTAAAACAACTTTTATTCTCATTTCAACAATGTCTAATTACAAAGAACATTTTTGCAAAGTTCAAAGAAAGACTGAGCTCGCTAAATAAATCAGTGTGTTAGTTATCTGCTTCCATTAATATTCAAATATATTAATGCAGCATCTATTGTGACAGATATTGTACCAAAAACAGACACAAAGCAGAAGTAGTATTTTTAATATATAGTTTATACAATTATATATTTCAAATATTAAACACTAATTTAAAAACCAAGTGGTACCTATAGCTGAGAACTGTAAAATCTAGGCCAAGAGAACAGAAGGAGCTTTCTTTGGTGGATAAAGACTTCCAGTGATACCGAGAAGCCTCCAATGTTGCCTTCGAAGGCCAGCTAGAGCCCCTTCATAGCAAGAGTTAGTCACAATTATCCTGAGTTTCTACAAATGAACCATTCATTATCTTAAAGCCATTCAGCTGTTAGCAACTCAACAGCTTCTGAATGCTCTGGGATCATTCTATGACCCTGGAAAGATGGTTAATTAGAAATTATAAACAAATTTTACTCCCTAATTATTCTTACATAGTCAACAACAAAAGGAGATACTTAGAATTCTGTACCCCTACACATCAGTAAGAAATTTGTTTGGGGGAAGGCAGTTAAACTCTCACTTCACTATTAGCTTCCAAGTGGCTAGAGGGTGGAAAAGGATCTAATTCACAGTGTATTCCTAGAACAGTCCCTAGCAAAGGGGGTCAGTAACCCAGGGCTGAGTCCCCATCCTTGTTGCTGAGAACAGAGACACTTTAGCAAAATGAATTATAAAGGTAGCACCTGGGTTTGAAATATTGTTTTATGCTTTGTTCTATGATTTCTATGCCCTAAGCCCATGTAGACACCTTTTACAAGTACTGATTAGACTTCCAAGCCCATCAATGCCAAGCACACTGAGGAAGTTGCTAGAGCTCTCTACACAAGTAGCTCGTGCACCTGGCCTTTCCTCATGCTTCTCCTTCTCACTGAAATGCTTTTCCGAACTTTCTATATGCAAGTAACTTCCACTTACGTGCCAAGGTGCAGGGTAGATATCTTCTGCCAGTCTTCCTTGGTCTTTGCAGCTTCTCCTCTGCATGACAGAAATCTGAAAGAACTGGTTACCTCTGCCCATGGCTCTTCTCTCTGCATACTGAAATGATCCATTTGGGTGCCTTCACCCCCCACTAGCTTAGGGTTAGAGACCATCTCTACCCACCTTGGGGTCACCAGCACAAGACTGACCTCCCCATAACCCTCCATGTGTTAGCACATAAGAGTTCATTTATTGTAGTTATGAGTTAAGTACCTTGTTAACAAACCACTTGGGAACTTCTTGTTCATAATCACCCGCTGTGTTTCTGCCTAGTTAATGATAATGAACCGAGTCATAAGAGAGAGAATCTTGGCTAACTTCAGGAGAGTGGTGGGAATACAGAAAGGGTTCCAATTCTACTAACGAGGGGGAGCAAGAAAGCTGGAGAAATCAGTAATAGCTGAGAACAAAGCAGGTGTCCTTTCCAGTGCTCAAAGTATGCTCTAATAAGGTCAGATTCAAGCACATGCACCCTTACTCTACCTTCTAAGACAAGCAAAAAGTAGAAAGGAGATATTGGAAGCACTAGGAATGTGCTACACCAAAACACTGCATGTATGTAAGTATATGTACAAGTATATGGGCGTGTATACATGTGTATATAGGTGAATGTGTACACATGCATGTATGTGTCTATACATATGTATGCATATATGTGTATATGGTGAGTGTGTATATGGTGTGTCTGTGTATATATGTGTGTACATATGTATGTGTGCATGTGTATATGTATGTGTATATGTATACATATGAATGTGTGTGTATACCTGTTCCTCCCATACTCGTTTGGGCGATGCATTTCCATCTTTCCTCCAACCCAGCCTATGCACATGCGTGATACCATCTCCTCTTGTGTGACCACTGTCCATGCTCCTCTCTTGGGCAAACACCTCCCCTTATGTATTGATCTCGTTCCCTTTCACACCTGCTTAAGGACTGCCCTCAGGACTGTCTCTTTCTCCCACACATCAGCTTTTCCCTCTCTGCTGGATTATTCTCATTAGCACAAACACATGCTTCAATAATATCGACATAAAGAAAAAAACAAAAGAAAGAAAACCTTCCTTGACTCTACCCCTCCCTCCAGCGTCCATGCTACATCCTTGCTTTCCTTAGGAAGATGTCTACCTCAGGAGTTTCCACATCTGCATTTCCCATCACACATGAGAGAGAGCCCAGAAACCTATACTCAAGCTGCTTTTGTTAGCAGCTTGACAATGACGGCCCCATGTCCACAAATGCCACAGTCCATCCTCGGTCCTCATCGTGAGTCCACTCGGCAGTGGCTCGGTCAGCTGACTGTCCCCACTTCCAGAAGGCTTTCCTGGCTTCCCAATGCCATGAGCACCTGGTTTCCCTTTGACTCCCCTGGCTACTTCTCCACTGCCTGGTTTGTCGGTGCTTTTTTTCTCAGACTACATGCACCACTGAGCGCAGGCATCGGCTCCTGTCCTCTAGCTACATGCACCCCACGGGCTTCAGTCACACTCTATTTGGGGTAATCACCTTCCTACATGTCTTTAAGGGAGGAGAGCCAGGGTGCCTTGTGTGCTGCTGCACGCCCTGTCCTTGTTCCTGATTCAAAGGAGATGCCTGACAAACATTGCAGAAGAGACCTCAAAATCCACAAGGCCAGAGCAAATTTCTCACATCCCACACTCCCAGATCTTCACCCAGCCCCAGTCTCATGGTCTGTCCGGCTCAGGAGGTGGTCCTTTCATTCTACCTGGGCCCAAAACACTGGAGTCACCATTAACTCCTTTCTTCTTCTTACACCCTACATTGAATCCATGAGCAAATCATTATTCCTTCAAAAAGTACCACAGATGCAAATATATGTCTCTCAACCATGCTACCACCCCCGTCCAAGTATCACCAATGCTTGCCACAACCTCCCACCTTCTTGCTTCCAGCATGCCCTCCATCTGCAGAGCCTCCACACTGCTATGGAGTGATCTCTTTAAGTCAGCGGACATCACCTGAGTGTCTACTGCGGACCAGGCACTATTCTAGACCATGTCTGGCTTCCCCACTCCCAGCCCCTTCAGGGGTTTCCTACCACACTCAGAACCTCAGCATGAAATCCCAAGCCCTTGCCAGCACCTAGCAAGTCCCACACAGTGTGCCTTCTGGCCAACTTGAGAGCGTCATCCCTGTGTATTCCAGGAGCCCCACAGACTTCAGCGATGCCCTTGTCTGAAAGTGCTCCTGCTCCACACCCACGTAGCCTACGCCCTTGCTGCATCTGGGGCTCCACTTACACACTGCCTCCTAGAAAAGACTTCCCCGTGCCCCCATCGTTCTTCAGTTCCTCAACCTACTTGATTCTTTATTACAACACTTGGCCCTCATTATATTCATTATGAATTTTTGCTTTTTTCTGCTTCCCAAACTAGGAAAGAAGCTTGATAGCAGCAACATTTATCCAACATTTAACAATAAAAATTTATACTCAGAGAAAGATAGAAAAGTACATGAACACTTGTATGCTCTCTATCTAGAGTCAATCATTTTTAACATTTTGACTATATTTTCACATTTATTTTATGTATTTTCCTCTCCATATATAAGTGATTATATGAGGGGGGATAAATAAATGTATGTATTTTGCTTAACCACTGGAAAGTAACAAAAGGGCCTGTGTGCTTTGTTTTCTGCTATATCCCTGCTATTATTCCTGAGGAGATGCTGAAAAAAACTTTCTTGAAAGGATGGATGGATGGATGAAAGAGACAAAACACTAAGACGGTTTTGTCTTATAATTACATGATTGCAATACAATCACAAAATACTATGAGGAATTCAAATATGAGTGAGACAGGAATTCTGAGGACAGATTCCACTGGTGTCTGTGGGGAAGGCTAAAGGCATAGCTTGACCCTATAGTTGAGCCCTCCTGCAGTGGGGTTAGGGTGGGATTTAAGAGAGGGCTCCAGCCGGGCTCGGTGGCTCAGCCTGTAATCCTGCGCTTTGGGAGGCTGAGGTTAGTGAATTGCCTGAGCCCGTGGGTTCGAGACCCGCCTGGGCAACCTGGCGAGACCTCATCTCTACAATAAATCAAAAATTAGCCGGGTGTGGTAGCGCACCTGTAGTTCCACCTACTTGGAAGGCTGAGGCGGTAGGATCACCGGAGCCTAGCAGGTTGAGGCAGCGGTTGCCGGGAGCAGCCACTGCACTCCAGTCTGGGCAACGGAGTGAGACTCCAACTCAAAAAAAAAAAAAAAAAAGAGAGAGGGCTCCATGGCGTAGCAGAAGAGCCCAGTTATGCTCTATCTGGCCCCATCAGGCACACAGAGGCTTGGGCCAGCACTGCTGAAAAATGGAAGTCCCAGGAAGTTGTCTATGTGTAAGAAGTTCAAGGCATACCCACTGTACCCTAACTTGTACATTTCACAATGGCAATTTTCTTACATTTCATTTAAAGAAAGTGTTTAGTGCTTCATTAATTCTTTACTTTTTTAAAGTGTGTAATTCAGTGGATTTTGGTATATTCACAAGGTTATCCAACCATCACCACCATCTAATTCAGAGCACTTTCATCAACCTAAAAAGAGTCTCTATGCCCTTAGCAATCACTCCCATTCCGCTGCCCACCCAGGCCCTGCCAACTACTAATCTATTTTCCATTTCCATAGGTTTGCTTATCCTGGACATTTCTAATTTCTCCTCATCCTCACCAACATTTATTATTATCCATCTTTTTGACAACAGTCATCCTAGTGGTGTGAAGTGATAGATACCTCACTGAGGTTTTAGTTTGCATTTCCCTGATAACTCATGATGGCTTTTCCTGTCTTATTGCATGGCTAGAACTTCCACTACATATGTTGCATTAACAGTGGTAACAGTCTTAGGGGGGAAACATTCAACCTTTTACCAGTAAGTATAACAACAGTTGTAGGTTTTTTACAGATGCTCTTGATCAAATTTTTAAAAATATCCTCTAGTCCTAATTTGCTAAGAGATTTTTTTTTGAATCACGAATTGGTGTTGAATTTTGTTAAATGGTTTTTCTGCATCAGTTGGTAATAGCATATGATTTTTCCTCTTTAGTCTGTTGCAATGGTGAATTACATTAAATGATTTTTAAATACTGAGTCAGACTTGCATACCTGTGACAAATCCTACTCAGTCACGAAGTACAATTCCTTTTATAAATTGCTACAACTGATTCGCTACTGTTTTGTTGAGAATTTCTGTATCTAAGTTTGCGACAGATATTGGTCTGCAGCTTTCTTTTCTTTCTTTTTGAATTGTGTCTGGTTTTGGTGTCATGATAATAAATGACCTCATAAAATAAACTGGGGGCCGGGCGTGGTGGCTCACACCTATAATCCTAGCACTTTGGGAGCCCAAGGTGAGAGGACTGTCTGAGCCTGTAGGTTCGAGACCAGTCTGGGCAACTTTGCAAGACCTCATCTCTACAATAAATAAAAAAATCAGCCGAATATGGTGGCACGTACCATAACACATAGCTCCAGCTACTTGGAAGGCTGAGGCTGAAGGATAGCCTGAGCCCAGCAGGCCAAGGCTGTGGTGGCCATAAGTGTGCCACTGCACTCCAGCCTGGACGACAGAGTGAAACTCCAACTCAAAAAAATAAAATAAAAACCCACAAAATAAACTGGAACGTGTTCCCAACCCTTCCATCTTCTGGAAGAGATTGGTAAAACTGGTGTGTAAATTCTTTTTAAATGTTTGGTAGAATTCTCCAGTGAAATCATCAGTGTCTGGAGACTGATTTTTCAGAAACTTTTAAATTACAAATTCAACTTCTGTCATGGTTTTAGGATTAGTCAGATTAACTACTTCATCTTGGTTGGGTTTTGGTAGTTTGGGGTTTTAGAGGAATTGGTCCATTTCCTCTAAATTATCAAATTTATGAATGTAAAGTTGTCCATAATATCCCCTTATTGTTCTTTTAAACGCTGCAGGATCTGCAGAGATTTTCTATTTCATTCCTGATTCTTCTCTCTTCTGTATTTGATAGTCTTGCTAGGAATGTATCCATTTTATTGGTTTCTTCTGAGAATCAGCATTTTGTTTCATTAATATTTCTCTATTGTTTTTGTTTTCAATTTCAATTATTTCTAATCATTATTATTTCCTTTCTTCTGATTGCTCTGGGTTTATTTTACTCTTCTAGTTTCTTGAGTCAGAACTTACTACTTTGATATCTTTCTTCTTTTCTAATATAAACATCTTCATGCAATAAATTTCCCTTTTAGCACTGCTTTAGCTACATCCTCAACGCATATTCATTTTCATTCAATTCTATGTATTTTCTTATTTCCCTGCAGGCTTCCGACCTATGTATTATTTAGAAATGAGTTTGGTGGTTTTTTTTCGAAGATTTTTCTTTTGTCATTCGTTACTGACTTCCAGTAGATTCTGTCATGGACATACTTTGTGTGACTTCAATTATTAAAAATTTTTAAGGTTTATTTTATGACCCAGAATATGATCTGTCTTGATGAATGCTCCATGGACACTTGGAAAGAATGTGTACTCTGCTGTTGTTGGATGGAGTATTACGTAAATATCATTTAGATTATTTATGGTTGACATTTCAACACAGATGACCACTTCATCTTCAAAAAAGGATAGTTTAATTTCTTTTTGTCCAATCTGTATGGCTCTGTTTTCCTTGCCTTTTGCATAGACTAAGACTTATTGTGCAATGTTAAAGAGGAATCATGAGAAAAAACACTTTTTCCTTGTTTCTGACCTTAGTGTTATGTAAAAGCACTTAGTGATATGTTTGTCCTCTCCTCACACAGGTGGGTGATTTCCCACTTGTCCTTTTCCTCTTACAAGGCTCCATCTTCAGTCATTTTTCTTGCTGCCACCAGAAGCTGCACTACCCTGTGCCACTGGGATCTTCTGTGAGAGAATATCTGGTTATCACCTCAATGCCCACCAGCCTCAGAGTGAGGGCAGGGTGAGTGCCACAGTTTCAGGTGGTAGTCCAGAGAACCTTCCTGTGACAGAAAGTAGGGACTTTCTGGGAATTGTGGCATCCTGTTTTGTATCTCAGGGTGCTGGCCATCATCTGTGGTACAAAATATTAAAACAATTTCTGATAATACTTTAAGACACTTGAAATTTTAAAAAAATATTAACCTCTACAACTTAACCTGTCCATTTTAAACAATTGCAAATTGCAAGTATTCATGGATTAGGGTTAATAATTTTTCTTTGTTTCTTTTTACATTTCATACAAATCAATTAAAGATTCAGTGTATCATAGACACATCTAAAGAAGACAACTAAAGGTAGTGTATTCACAAATGCATTTATCAAGCCAAATCTATAAATATTTCCTGAGCATCAACTTAATATGAGGTATTCTTGACAGGTTTACATAATAGATTTAAAACACAGCTGACAACAATAGAAGAAATACTACATGACAATACATAATTAATTGTCAAATTCATTGTGTAAGAACTTACTGTATTAAGTCAGCTGAGGAAGAATTCAGGTTCAGGGAAGTGTTTATGAAGTAGAATTTTAGTTGTACTCTGAAAGCTGAGAGTAGAAATGATACGCTTTGCTTTGTCTGTGAATTTCATTTAATGCCATCAGCGGTGAGGGCTCTTAAATTTTTTATGCAGAGAAATCACTTTTCTTTTTCCTGAAGCCTTAAAATTATAGGAAAGGGAGTGGTAAACGGTGCCAATAGACAAGAACTGTATCTTCCCCTACAAACCACGAAAAGGGATGGTGCTTAGGGACACAGAAACAGCAAAAAGCTTGGAGATTAAGTTCAGTTCAACTGCACAGACTGATAATGTAAAAATACTCTACCAACTATAAAATGTAGCACAACCAAAGGAAACAGTATCCACAAGCAAAGGATTGCCAGGTGCACTGGGCCTGTCCTGTGGGAGACAAGGACCACTCCTATGGGTGGGCACTGGGAGAAGAGGGGCCAAGTAGAAGGTGGGAGCACAACCCCAGGGAGACTGGACTGAGTGAGGCCAGAGTGAGGCTTTTCTCTCCACTGCTGTCATGGCCTTTTCCATCTTTGGTTAGCAAGTCAGCTTACCAGGCCATTCCAAGGACCAGCCCTGCTCCATTAAATTCTCCATTTTTCACAGTGGCTTTATTTCCTCCAGCTAGGTTTTGGGGTGGTAGTTCTATGGATTCCAATGGAAGGGGTTACTACTGTATTTGTTTTTACATTAACCCCCTCTTCTCCCATAAACAGTTAAAATGGCAGCATTTCTTTGAAATTACAAATGCAGTTCTCTTCTGTTGTTGTGTGTATGGGGGATGGAATTATTACATGTTTCTTTTTTTTGAGTTGGAGTCTCACTCTGTCGTCCAGACTGGAGTGCAGTGGCTGCTCCCAGCCACCGCAGCCTCGACTTGCTGGGCTCCGGTGATCCTTCCGCCTCAGCCTTCCGAGTAGCCGGAATTACAGGTGCGCGCTACCACGGCCAGCTAATTTTTTTATTTATTGTAGAGATGAGGTCTTGCCTGCCCAGGCAGGTCTCAAACCCACGGGCTCAGGCAATCCACTCACTTCAGCCTCCCAAAGGCGCAGGATTACAGGCTGAGCCACCGAGCCCGGCTTTACATGTTTCTTAACATCAGGGAACAGATATTCTAATCTGTTTTGAAAACCTTTGCTATTATGAATGCTTATAGCTTACTAAAAATAAAATACAAGGTACACAGAGATAGCTTTGATCCATCTTTAAGAAAAGGGATTGAAACCGACCATAGTACATGCAAAAAAGGTAAGAGGGGAAGCTGGTCCACCTGCCACAGCCTGGAGTGGTAAGGGCTGGAAGACCAGGGCTACCTGAAGACCTGCCATCAGGAGAGTCAACCTCTTACCTATGTGCTTGAAGCCAAGTGTCCTGCAGTGATCTTCCTCTACCACCCTCTCCAGAAAGCACTCAGAGGTTTTTTTGTTTTTTCTCTGAAGAGAGTTACTGATGTATCTGGGGGAAACTACAGGCAGCCAGTATAGTCATTTACATTCCAGAAAAACAAAAAACAAAACAAAAAAAACACAGGGACATTCGTTGAGTTCCCCATGCAGAAGCCAGTGCCCCATCTGCTTCTGACAGAGCAAGGCCTTTGGCCATTGCATGCCACCCATAGGCACACAAGCAACAGTGCACTGGCTTCCCTTCATTCTTAAATATAAGAAACAGTAAATTCATCACAAGCCTCCAGCATGAAAGAGAACAAGCAAAGTAAACAAAAATATACATATTTTATGCTAGAGGAAGCAGAGATAACATATAAAAGAGGAAAACATCTTTATAAAACCTAAAAATTAATATCACTTGAAAATTAACAGTTATTACTTAACAGACATCAGCTCATGTCCCTAACCCCACAGATGATAAACTATGGTTTATAGGAGAAAGAATGACAGATATGAAAGGTAAAGATAACAAGCCTTGGGTTCCTGTAGAATCAGTAGCAGGGGTCCTTATTCTAAAGCCACAAATGCCACCACAACAGCAAGTTCATGGGGAAGATTTGCAAATTCACACACACAAATTCCAATTAAGTAAGCAGTGATCAACAAGCACACCTTCTGACAGGTGTCCTAAGAATTGCAGCATTTAGAAATCACAGACAGATGCTGTAATACTTCCAACAATAACCTTTGGCACAGAGAATTGACATTTGTTGCAGAATTCCATGACAAACATGCAATGTGCTTGTCTACAGTAGTAGCAAAGGAACGACAAAGGTTTCAAGACACGAATTCTTGAGTTCTGTGAGATATGATATATTTTTAGGAAGCCTAAAGATGCCTGGATGCTAGTCATTTTTGTCAGAGTTACTTGCGAGACATAAAATTTAGTTACAATGATGAACGCATGAGGAGAATGTATCATATATCAGTTCAAATGTGGGATTTCAACATGGAGAACATAACAGTCAAGTCATTGCAGATCAGGGATGCCACACACCCAAGCTTTTTTCTCACTATGAAAATGAGGGACCACTTGACAAGTCTCTGTGCTGCAAGAATGGACTGCGATGGGTTGGACCACAAAAAGTACTTAGCGAATATCAGATAAAAACACCATTTCCTTGGAAGCATCCTGAGAAAAGCCTTGCAGAGTACAAAGGGTTCTCAAAAAGAGAATCATGCCTGTGACTGATGGGCTAAACTTCAGTAACATTCTTCCTGATGCATGGAAACCTGTTCTTACACTATTTCCATGGCTGCTACCAAGAAACTCTCTAGGATCCAGTCCTAAATCACAAGGAAATGGCTATGTTCAAATCTTACTGGGACAGAACTGAGCTCTGTAAGAGAAAAGGCATTATTATCTTCTGCCAATAGACCAAACCCACTTGCGTGCCTCATTTGAAGAAGAAAACTCACCTAGATTTGACTTCAGACTTTATCTTTAGTGAAGATCTTTATCTTTATCTTCAGTGATTCTGTGAAGAGTTGTAACTGCCCTTTGAAAACATCCATTAGAAGAACTGAGGGACAGTACTTAATAAGACCATTTCAAGGAGAATTTGTTTACTTAAGACAGCCTTCCTTTCCAGTTCATAGACAAGGATTTAGTACCTGAGATAAAAGGTGTTACAAAAACATTCAAATTCTCTTTCTTTCTTTCCAACTCCTTTGACACATGTATTGTGTATTACAACTATAAATATTCCTTCTATGGCTTTTATCTGGATGGAGCTAATTTCATCCTTGGACTTGGTCACAGTTATGAGTCCAGGTGGCAGACTTGCCTAAAATTCCACACCTACCTATCAATAGCATAAGTGGCTACAGGGATGACACTTTACACAGGCAATGTGTCTGACAGTTGCCGTCAGATAATCTAATAGCCATTCCCAACTCCACTCCCTTTGGTCATCCCTCATCAAAAGCTGGAATGGCTCTGAGGCCCAGCTCTAGCCAACAAAATCTAAAGGGAAGTCTACATTTGCAATCATCTGGTGTCCATGGGAGACTGGATCCAGGACCCCCAAAGATACCAAATCTACAAATCTACCAAGTCCCTACATGACCTGGTACGTAGGTTATATGAGTGTAGGTTTACACTCATCCCGTATACTTCAAATTGTCTCTGGATTACATGCAATATTTAATGCAATGTAAATCCTATATAACATGTAACCATATCTTCTATGACATGTAACATGTACATTAGAATTTTTTTTACAACTCTAAATAGTTAAGTCACACGGTTCTTTAGGGACTAATAACAAGAAAAAAAATTCTGTGCATGTTTAGTATAGGTGTTTCTCCCCCCCCCCCAGAATATTTTGGATCTACAGTTAGTTGAATCCACAGACACAGAACCCACAGATACAGAGACTGGACTTGTACTTTCCTAATAAAAGAGACATGTGTGGCCAGCATTGCCCTTTCCCTGCTTCCTTCTGCCTCAAAGGCAGATGACACACCTGGAGCTTGGTGGGCACATCACAACCAAGAGGATAAAGTCAACCAGCTAAGGATGCCAACACAGAAAAATAAAACAGCCTCATCCCCAGTGGCATTACCGAAAAGTAAGTCATTTGCCACAAAGATCTTATTAGTGAAAAAGACAAACTATTTTTTCAAAAATCAACAGTGAGATTTTTCTTTACGTATAGCTGAAAGCATTCCAAATGCAAATGTTCGAGGTTTCAGGAAGATCACTACCATATGTCCTTTCTTAGGTTGTTACTTGAGGATTTGTTCTAGTAGAACAAAGGAGAAAAATCAAGAAAGAGGAAGAGGTGGGATCCAGAAAACAGTGGATGCATTCTAAGAGTGAAAAAGGGAATCCCCAGCTGACAGCTGTGGAGCTTGGAGCAGGCCTACACAGAGCCGTCAGCTGAGAATGCAGGGGAGGGATGAGAAAGACACTTTGGGAAAAGGGCATATTCTGCACGCTGATGTTATCTTTGAAAATTTGGAAAGTGACGAAGTGTTAAAGATATATAATTTAAGAAGAAAAGAGAAAATGTCCAAGCAAAGCAAACAAAAACTGTTATAAAGATGGTAATCGCACTACCCTATTTAGCCACTGAATGGACAATATTTACATGATCATAATCAGGTAACATGGTTTAAAGCTTGTCATTTTATAGAACTGATCCATGCTCAAGCGTAGAAGATGTAATTATTGTCAGAGAACAGAAAATAATTACAAAGCCGGGCTCGGTGGCTCAGCCTGTAATCCCGTGCCTTTGGGAGGCTGAGGTGAGTGGACTGCCTGAGCCCGCGGGTTCAAGACCCGCCTGGGCAGCAAGACCTCATCTCTACAATAAAAAAAAAAAAAAAAAAAAATCAGCCGGGTGTGGTAGCGCATGCCTGTAATTCCGGCTACTTGGAAGGCTGAGGCGGAAGGATCGCTGGAGTCCAGCAGATCAAGGCTGCGGTGGCCGGAAGCGGCCACTGCACCCCAGTCTGGGCGACAGAGTGAAACTCCAACTCAAAAAAAAAAAAAAGAAAATAATTACAAAAATAAAAGTGCAGGTGACAGAAGTTGGAGGAAAAAAAGAGACAGAAGAAAGTACAAGGAAGCAAAGAACCTTAAAACCAAAACGTATTAGCTATTATTGATAAAACTAGAAATGCAAGTATAAGGATATTATTTAAAACTGCAAAGGTTACAGAGTATAGAGAAACTAAATGTAGTGAAATAACCAGGCAGAGGGGAAGTGGGAAGGCATAGCTAGTGACACAGCCTCTTCAATCAGGAATTTTCTCAGTCTGTAATCCCAGCACTTTGGGAGGCCGATATGAGAGGATTGCCTGAGCCCACGTGTTTGAGACCAGCCCGGGCAACTTAGCGAGAGTCTCTACAATAGATCAAAATAGCCAGGAATGGTAGTGCGCGTCCATAGTTCTGGCTACTTGGAAGGCTGAGGTGGAAGGATTGCCAGAGCCCAGCAGGTTGACGCTGGGGTGGCTGTGAGCGTGCCACTGCACTCCAGCCTGGGCGATGGAGTGAGACTCCAACTCAAAAAAAAAAAAAAATTCACTATGAACACAAAAAACAAATATTAATGAAAACTTCACTGTCACACTTCCACATAATTTTCCATTCTTTATGCAGAATTTATTAACAGCAGCGCTGTTCCTGGTATATATCACAGGAAAACGCTCACAGATAACTTAAAATCGATGCAACAAGAAGTATCATTTTCAGCTATGAAAACACCCTCTAGAGGAACTAGAAACATAAGTGGTTAAAAGGAAGGCCTTTGGTAACAGTCACAGCAGGAGAGATGTGGGGTTAGGGACTATTTCATTCATTATAAGCCCTCCGTACTTTGATTTTTTAAAAAACCATGGCATATACTAATTTGGTAAAAATAAAAATACTTGTTTATAAAAGAAGTTTGAAAGCAGAAAGACTTAAAGATTGCCCTAATTTTCAAATTACAAAGCAATATCACACTGTGAAAAATGTACGGAAGATTACTGAGAGACAGATATGTATTTCTTGGCTATGATGAAGTTTCAATTGTGCACAATAATTTATGCTGTGCTTTTATGAAGTTGTCTCCTACGCTACCTACAGTACTCCTTTGAGAGAGACGTATAAAATAAATAAACCTCATAGTCCCAAGACAAGCACTGTGCCACTAATAATATGAAAGCTGATAATCATCTCCTAGAATTTATGTCACTCATATTTGTGTTAATGTTTATTATTTGGAGGCTTTCTGGTTCAAGTAACCATTTTTTGCATTATATTTAATCATTTTTTAACTATTTTTTAAACACTAGCACAAATCATCTACCTACCAATTTCTTTTCATTCACATTATATAATAAAAAGTATTAAAATATATTGCACATTTACAAAGAAATTTGTTAGCTGCCTGGAAGGAAATAATATTTTAAAAGAATAAAACCTGGAAGGCCACATAGGTTTGTTGTTGCTACAGCAGATAGTAAGATGACTAAAATGAACATTAAGATATTAGCTGGGAGCCAATATTATCATTTTCATTTCCGCTGTTTATGCAAGAGACCAACTGAACAATAGCCAATAATAGTAAATGTAATAGAAAAACACAAGACTGAGCTACATTGTAATTAAAAAAAGAACGAAGATAAAAATCAGAGCTAATTATAAAACATATGGTATAACATTGCTTTGCCATCTATTTGCCACCTCAGTTAACTTTTTTCCTTCATTTGATCTCCTTTATGAGGAATGAGTCAGTTAAACTTTTTTCCAGCCCTAAAAAAGATGCATGGAAATCTTCTTTGTTGCACTTAATGAAATGAACAGTGTCTTAGGCTGATTAATTCTTGGCAACATACAGAGAACACGAACAGGGCTGACTGAGTAGATACTCAAAGTGCTGGAAAGTAAACATTTAATATTATGCATGAGCTAGAAACACCAGCCTTCTGCTAAAAGGGGAGAGGGTCCATATTTAACATGTTTTAATTAACTAAGGCTGATATATTGGTCTTTCCCTTAACCAGTCTGCCCATAAATCCGGTATAAAAATCCGGCAGGACTCTTTGACATTTTCATTTACATATTACAGATGCAAAAAACATTTTTTTTTTGCAATATTTATTACTTGATGCAAGGAACAGTAAATTAACTCTCACTGCTTTGAGTTTTTTAGTGCTCATTAGATAACCTATCCCCTGAGTAAACCCAGACGAAATACTGAAAAGCAAGGTAAAAATTGATACTACAAAACATGATCTTTCTTTCCCCTTTTCTTATTACAGAATAAAAACAAACACACTTGTGACATTTGGTTCCATTTTCATGGAAAAAGGGCATTATATTTATCAATCACTTTCAGCAATGTTCTGCATAAGGACTTAATTCATACATATAAAATATTAAATTGTAGACATGCTAACTTTTAAATTCTACCAACTAGAATTTCAAATTTTGTTGCAGATGGTTTCAGCATTATTCTCTGATGAAATGTTAAAAACATAACAATACATTAAAATTAAACAGACCCCAAAATGCTTGAGGAAATGTACTCAAGACCATTTTTGTTCCTGAACTGAGAATTTCCTGTACCATAACCAATCAGAATTTATGACCCCCTCGAGGCTGAATATTTTATTCTGACACTCTTGTGCAGGCCACAGGATGGAGGCCTCTTAATTGAAAGTGCCTCTTCAATTTGTCTTTAGAATTCACTGTTTAATTCAAACATCAAATATTAATTAAAACAACCAAGCAAAATGTCTCTTCATTATCAGAGCACCACTCAGCCTCTTGGGTTTTTTAAGCAGGAGCTACCAATGACAGCTGTTTTGGTTTGTTTTCTGTCATTTAGCTTAGTAGTGTTTTTTCTTTCCTCTTAAACATAAAAGAAATTGGGGCAATAGCAAAGATGCTAGTAGAATCGAAGACTATGGTATTGTAGATATGGGTCCATTTCTTCTAAAAACAAATCTGCTTTCTTTTAACATTTATCTTAGAGACAGAGACCACTGGAACACAAATCAATTATATCACTGTTAATTAATTGAAATTCAACTTAAAAATGACACTGAGTAAAATGAGATGTAAAAATAACTCCATAAGTCTCTACCAAGTACTCCCCAGTTCTTCATCATGGAAGATGCCATTGTGTCCTTGGCACTCTGAGCACTTCTCCATTCAAAGAACATCCAACACCTCCTACCCTCCCACCCATTTCTCATGCTGGGATAAATCAAGACAAAAATCCAGCCCCCTCTCCAGGATCCAGAGCACCTCACCTCCAACTCCTGCTCTCGCTGTAAAGCAAACTGCTTGAATGACTTGACGATCAGGCCGGCGTTGGAGCAGTCATAGACGAAGATCGATGGGCTGCCCATCCATGTCTGCAGGTCGTATATAGACAAAGGGATGTACTGTGTGTAGTTCTGGAAGAGAAACAAGGGCACATGTGTTACGTGAACATCTCAGAAGCTGACAAGTACTGCATGTTACAGAAGCACAGCACATGGGCCTGGAGAGCTGCTTGAGTTATCATCTATACTAAACTTCTTCACATCTACTCAGAGGTTATTTTACTCCAGGAGAGCCAAGTTCTGGGAGGCTGTGGAAGTTCACACCCTAGCCTGGGGCTCCTCTGCAGTCTCCTTAGAAGCCTGTACTTTCTTGCCCAATGCAGGTTCTCCCTCCATACAGTCCACAGCTATCTTACATATTATCTCTTATAAACATGCTATTCAAACCATTTCTCTGTTCACCCTTTTACTTTATAACATCACTGTGCTCACAACACACACCTCATTTATAAGGAAGAAGAGCTCCAAAGAGTTGATCAAATTTGCATGCCACTGTCCCTTTAATTTCACAGAATGTCCATAAGCACTTTACCATCTAGATGACTTTTAAAAATCATAAGTAAGGTATAAACGGGTTTGGCTATGTAAATTGTTTTTAAATCACAGAGCAATAACCTATTAACAGTAATCCACTAAGTAAAACATCTTCCTGAACACACTGTACTGTTCAGCACCTGAAAGGACTCTAATGAGTATAGGTAAATGTAGAAAAGAATGTTCTCATCTCACTAGAGAAACACTTAAAATCCTCCCTCAAAGCTAACATGTTTAAGCAATTCTCCACAGAATATCTTCATTATTTATCTTTCCTCAGACATCAATAGTGCCAGTGGTAAAACTATGGCAGAAATCAAATTCTCAGAAAATGGTAGAAATTAAACTCACAGAAAAGGTAAGTTTATTTCTTAGTAGTTAAGCCACAAACTCTACTTCTGGTATTGCCTACAGGATTATTTATAACTCAACAAGAAAAAAGGGCAGAAGGCAAGAACCAAGCAAGGCCTGGGGAAATTTGGCATCAAGGTAGCTGAAGCTTTGGACACACATGGCAATAAACCAGATGTAAGTTTCATCCCAGATGTGATCATGCAAAGTGTCGATAACCCCTGAATGTGTGGGGTGTGTGCAGGCATCTACGTCATGGGGAAAGATCACACTCTCCTTGTTCCCTGCCATTTTTATGTTGTTCAAATGTTTTCATTTGGTGGATTGTTTATAACTACAGAACTACATAAGCGAACACCTGAAAATGTTCGCTATAGATAAACCCACTGAAGGAGTCTATAGATGTCAATTCTTCACTAACGAATCTAGAAAATCAACACAAGCCCAATCAAAATACCTTCAGGGTATTCCTTTAATGGAACTAATGAAATGACTATAAAGTTAGTGCAAAAGAGAAATGCACAATTTTTTTAATTAATAAAGAATAATGAATGGGGACTTGTGTTACAAGATATTACAGGATGGTTTTAGTGAGGGTGAGGCAAACATTTCAACAGAGAAGAAAACCTAGAAATAGATCCACATATATAATAGTAAAGGAGGAGGCATTTTAAATCTTTAAGGGGGGAATGAACAAATCAGCAAGTGATGTTGAAAAATCTAGCCATTTGATATCGCTATCCGAGATTCTATACACTAAAAAGTCAGTATGGATTAAAAACCTAAATGCAAAAGCGCAGTTAAAAATTTTTTTTATTTATTTTGGTGTAAGAAAGTTCTTTTTAAACAAGTCACAAAATCTAGTAAATCTTAAAGGAAAAGATTGACAGATATAATAAGATAAAAATTATATAAGCCGGGCTCGATGGCTCAGCCTGTAATCCCACGCCTTTGGGAGGCTGAGATGAGTGGATTGCCTGAGCCCATGGGTTCGAGACCCGCCTGAGCAGCGAGACCTCATCTCTACAACAAATCAAAAAATCAGCCGGGCGTGGTAGTGCATGCCTGTAATTCCAGCTACTCGGAAGGCTGAGGCGGAAGGATCACTGGAGCCCAGCAGGTCGAGGCTGCGGTGGCTGGGAGCGGCCACTGCACTCCAGTCTGGGCGACAGAGTGAGACTCCAACTCAAAAAAAATATATAATTCTGATAAAGACACATACCAACAACCAGCAAGTTCAGAATGAAATAAGTACAACATACGTGGCAAATAATTTATATCTAGAATGTACATATACATAAGCTTCTGCTGCAGATGAACAAAGGACAAAACAACAACAAAAAGCATTGCAAAAACAGGCAAAAGATACAAACAGGCAATTCACAAAAGAAACATGAATGATCAATGATTATGAGAAGAGTTTCATGATCTCAACTAATCATGGAAATGCAAAGTACAATAAGAATCTATCATCCATCCATCCATATTATCTGTTTTCATCTAGAAAACTAGAAAAAAAGATAAAAGATGAATACTATCCCATTTTGAAGGATATTGAACAGAACACTCATTCTTTGTGGAGTGGAATGTAAATTAATTAAGCTGTTTTGGAAGGCAATTGGGCAGTACTTATAAAAATCTCAAATGTACATTCATTTTGACTATTTGTGGTATCCATCCTATAGAAATACTTGCATTTGTGCATAAAGATGTACAGTATTTTCACTGGCAAAAAGCTGTAACCTATCTAAATGCCACTGTGGTGGAGACTGCTAGTTAAATATCTGACTGTCTCTTGCTTCGTTACCAATGGCAGAATTAGCTGAACACATTGCCCAGTTTCCTTTACAGCTAAGTCTGTCCTTGCAGACTAAGCTCCTCTCCTCCCTCCTCCTGCTTCCAAATTCTGGCCAGAAGGACATGATCAGAAGTGCAATATCCATACTCTAAGTGTGTCCTGCATGTTCACTCATGCCAGGGTGTGAATGTGGTAAAACACCTTCAACTACACTGAGGACAACAGCTGCAGGACAGCAGAGCCAGGAGGTGGATGGAGCCTGGGCCCCCAAAGGCCCACATGGACTGTTACATGGAGACAAATAAAATTCCATTTTATATTTTAACATCCCAGAATGGGCCAGGCGCAGTGGCTCAAGCCTGTAATCCCAGCACTTTGGGAGGCAGAGGCAAGAGGACTGCCTGAGCCCACGGGTTCAAGACCAGCCTGGGCAACATGGTAAGGCTGGTCTTTACAATAAATCAAAATCAAAAATTAGCCAGGCATGGTAGCACATGTCTGTAGTTCTGGCTACTTAGAAAGCTGAGAAGGAAGGATCACTGGCACCCAGCAGGTCGACGATGGGGTGGCCGCAAGTTTGCCACGCACTCCAGCCTAGGCAATGGAGTAAGACTCCAACTAAAAAAAAAAAAAAAAAAAATCCCAGAATGGAGTGTCTTAATCTAGAGCCTAATATACCCAATATGATGGAATCAACAGGCAAAGTAGAGTCCATACATCCACATTATAGAGCACAGTGCCCCATGACAAAGACTGAAGTTATTTATATACTTTGACATGGAACAATGGCAGAGGTTTTTATGACTTTTAAAATGGAAGCCTCAGAATATCATATACAACACAGTCTCATTTTGTATGGAAAAGGAGAAGAGTTATGCATGTGAAGCCCACGTCCTCCCACCTGAGCATGCACCACACATTGGGAGAACATAACAAACGTGCCAAAGACAAACAGATCATGTCAACATGCTGAAAGAAGAAATATCAAACTGCTAAGGGCTGTTTTCTCTGGTTAAGGAGGTAAAGGTAAGGAGAGGTGTCACACTGACATTATTTCTGTAGGAATTTTTTATCATAGAAATTACTTCTATTAAAAGAGACAGAATGTGCAAAGACTGTTAGGAGGAAGGAAAAGGGCAACCTCCAGGTTTACAGTAATATATTCTTGTACTCCTTTCACAGTTGGTAATGAGCAGGTAGTATCTATTAGCTGCTCAAGGAAAAAGTAAAGATGTTTCAGCAAATGCTGCCTTTGTCAAGTTTTCCCCAGAAACAGGAGCAAGGAGGACAATGCCAACAGGTCTCCCGGGTATGGTGAGAGTTCCCTTCCTCCCGTCTCCTGCTTTCACACAGCTGTGATGGGAGACAGAGGGCCAAAAGGAGCCCTTTAATTGGGTAGGGTCACCCCCTACACTGACAGGAGAAAAGATTTTGGCAGCAGCCTGGGAAATCATTGCATATTTCTACACTGAAAATGCTGTGTGCTGTTTATTTACCTCCCTTAATGTTCTAGGCTCAGCGAGGAACATCTGAATACAGCTCACCCAGTCCTGTCCATAGCCACCTAACAATGTCCTCTGTGTGACCGTCAGTAAAAGGTGGCTGCTGTCATCTTTATGGCCTTCTAAGGACAAGCCCACAAGATCCAGAAGGCAGCAGACAGGCACAAAATAAAAGATATTTGAGCACAGTGTTCTCAGGTCTTGCCTTTTGAGCTGAAATCTATTTTTTACATTTGCCAAAATCAAAAGTTATTTTATAAATGTCTGAGGCACAAAGTTAATTAAACATAATTTATTAAAATAATGAAGTACTGATACAGTAGGAGAACAATAATGATTTTTCCTTCCAAACTCTATGACCTGCTAGCAATGAATGCCTGGGTTACAAGAGGAATCCTCACAGCCCAAGCACCCTTGCGGCCAGGGTATCTCCACTGTCTAAAGCTCATTCATGGGACAGCATGGCACAGAGCCCTGATGTTTCAAGTGGTCTTAGCTTCAAGGATTTTTTTGTTATGAGAAGGACATTCATGCCTATAACACCCGCTGAGATGCTCCACCACAGAGAATGATTGCATAGAGGGCCGCAGCTCCCGAAAGCCTGCTCAGAATCAGATGCCTCCATGGCTGCTTCCCTTGAACTGTTTCTCCCCCTCAGCAATCAGGACATTTGGAGACAGTCACTCTGTGTGGGGCTGTCCTGTATACTGCACAATGTTCTGCAGCATCCTAGGCTCTACCCACTACGCGCCAGAAGCACTTACCCACTCCCTGCCTAGATGTGACAATCAGAAAGGTCTCTAGACATTGCTAAATGTCCCTGGGGGAAAAATTCCGTAGCTGAGAACCACTGTCTTGGAGGAGAGACTGTTTCAATGAAAACTTTAGCTGTACGTATTAAGTTCAGTAAGACTGCAACAATCCAGAAGTCTGTACCCCTTAGGGAATATAAAACCAACTCTATTAAACCACATTGAGGAAAATGACCTTTGAAAGCTAATCCTTATTAGATCATGAGTGTGCAGATCTCCTTCCCATCTCAGAAAGATCCTGGATAGTTTGTCAAGCTCTAGGCCAGAATTACGGTCCTGCAAACCTGTAAAGGGCAGCCTGCAGAATTAACAGCCTCAGCGCTGCAGAGAACAGAAGAAACATCCAAAATGCAATTGCCTCCTTCTGCCCCGTGGACTATTCCTGTGTCATCTGGGCTGCACCAACCCATACAAGTCAGAGAATTCAAAAGCCTCTCGTGTACAGTAAAGGCCACTGGGAACACCCAAGAGCTTTCAGGGAATTGCTTTCACTTCTACCCAAAACTGAAAGTACAGAGAATTCCTAATCAAAGCTTCTCTTCTTTCTCTCATAAAAACATATTCAAGGCCATGTTTTCATTTTAAACAAAGAAACAGAAATGGGTTTTAGATAATTTATTCATTACAATCCACTTTATCTGTCAGGTTCTATTAAACATCAGGAGAGAAGAGAGAAGATCCACTTGCTTCATCAGGCTGTTATCGCAGACTGGGAGCCACAAAGACAGCTACTGCAGGGGAAGGCCCAACCTATGAGAACTCGGAGGGTGTCATCCCACAAAGGGTCAACCCGAATGTGGGGCAGGACCTGGTGCTCCTGTAACCTGAGGAGCTCTGCACATTCTCACATCTCAAGGATTTCTGGTAGAAGGAAGTCCTGAGTTTTGGTTTGTTAAGTGAAAGGTCAGAGTTTTATCCCTCTAAATCACAGAGAATAAAACAGGATGCAGAACCCCTTATACACCTGGCTCTGCCAAATAGATGGGTACAAAGAGAAGAGTGCGGCTTGTACCCAACAAGGTCGGGGCAAGAGGTCTGTGGCAGGACATTACCGCCAGAAAGCAGTGGACAAGGTAGAAAGAATCCCTGGCTTCATGAAGTTTGCCTTCAGGTAGGTGAGACAGGTAGAACAGCACAGTAATATCATGCCCATGCTCCAACCTGAAAAGGCAATGTGAGTGGCTTCCCCTCCCACTTCCCCTTCTCAGTTCTGGGCAGAGTTTTGACATTGTAGAGAAAGGAGAGGAGGCAGTAGGCAGACAAATGGCCTCTGAAAGGGAGAGGCAGGGGTCTCCCTACCCCAACCCATCAGAGGGTTATGGAAATGTAATTAGCCTGGAAATTCCTGGCATCACTGCTGTCAGGAAGGGAGAATCCACAAGTATCTTTGTAGATATTTAGGATACAGAGGAAGACTGCCATTGGCTGACAGACATGAGTCTCCAGGTGGCCTTACCCAAGCTTGATAAACTCATTTCATTAATCTAAAAAAAAAAAAAAAAAAATCCTGAACTATACAAACTGAGATTTTTAACACCTACTAATCACATTACGGCAGGGTTTTCCTTAACAAAAATCAAATATCAAGCATGCCAGGTGGTAAATGTGAGAAAGGGAGATAGGTTTCCATGTCTCTTCTTTCCTAACTCTCTTCTCCCCAGCATTCATGCACCCTTCTCCACCAGATGCAGTCTGGCTTCTGCCTTAACAGAAGACAGGCTCCCACAGGAACCAGCCCTCTTAGGTCCAGCTGCAATCTCCACTGCACTTACATTCATCCTTCCTTCTCTCCCTCCTGTGTCTCAGAGAAGGCTGTGTATCATGTTGAACACTACCTCTGCTGTGAACTTATTTTCTCATACCTTGCCATTTCTCATACTTTTACTCCATTGAGTTACACTTTATTTTTTTCTTCGGTCTTTCTCTTTCTGAATCCTTTTCTATCTACAAACTTAAGTTACCTCCTCCTGCAAAATACCCTCCTTAGCCTGCTCCTTCTTCAAAGTTATCACCTATCAGACAGCCTCCTCCCATCACATTTAAAAAATTTTTTATTGCAAAAATCACATTACAGAGAGAACTAAAAAAAAATAAGTTATTCAACAATAACATCAAAATTCTTGAAAGAGTAATCTGTTCTATCCCTATACCCATATCTTCCAATCACTCTATTTGATATACAAATAATTGTGGATATGTGTATCATAGGTCAGTACACATAAATATAAGATCTAGCTTTGTCCACTGAGAGGGTCCAGCAACACCAACACCCCAGTAGTAGTGCACACATATAGAGCCCATATCTTGGCTTCTAAATACCACTCTCAAAAACGGGAGTCCTCAACCCCCAGGCCACAGACTGGTAGAGGTCCATGGCCTGTTAGGAACTGGGTCACACAAGAGGAGGTGAGCAGTGGGTGAGCAAGCAAAGTCTCATCAGTATTTACAACCACTCCCTATCTCTCATTACTGCCTGAGCTCCACCTCCCATCAGATCAGCAGCAGCATTAGATTCTCACAAGCGCGAACCCTATTGTAATTTGAGCATGTAAGGAATCTAGGTTGTGTGCTCCTTATGAAAATCTCATGCCTGATGATCTGAGATGGAGCCAAGACCATGATGCTAGCACTGGGGAGCGGCTGCAAATACAGATTAACATTAGCAGTGAAGTTTGACTACAAAGAGACCATAAGAAATCAACTGCTTGTAGACTCATATCAGAACACTATCAGTGAGTGGCAAGTGAGTTGATGTTCTTCAATTGTACAGTCACATCGGTGGCAGGCTTTAAGTCAGAATCTGACACTTATTTTAGTCTGCATGTGGCCCCAACCATTATTTTATTTACCACTTCCATCCGTGCCTCTTTACACTTGTATCAGTCACAGTTTTGATAAGCCCACAAGACAACCCTAGCCAAAAAACAAAGGTCACTGGAGAGTTTCTTTGAAAAGGGGGAAGGACCCAATGATGAGAGAGCAGAAGACTCTAAGACTGCCAGCAAAAAGAAAACTGCATTTAAAAGAAAATACCAAGAGTCCTACTTAAGTTACAGGCTCACTGCAACAGATAATTCACATTCTCTAAGCCCACTTTGTATAGTATGTGGCAACCGGCTACCCACCAAAGCCATGAAACCTTCAAAACTGCTTCGCCATATGGAGACTGAGCACCCTGCATTAAAAGACAAGCCTTTGAAGTTTCAAAAAAAAATGTGAACTTGAAAAATAGAAGCAATTATTGAAGGCCATCAATGTGTTTGCATGGAGAGCATCATTCTTAGTAATTAACTGCATTGCTAAAGCTAAGAAGCCCTTTACTATTGGTGAAGACTTGATCTTGCCTGATGCTGAGGACATTTGTCATGAACTTTTAGAAGAGTCTGCAGTTCAAAAGGTGGCACATGCTCCTCTTTCTAGCCTAGCACCACAGCTAGATGAACTGATAAAATCACAGAGGATATTGAGGCACAACTGTTAGAGAGGATTAATGAGTCATAATACACAATCCAGGTAGATGTGTCTACCAATGCTGACAATAAGACAAAATGCTTCCTTTTGTGTGCTATATTTTTCAGGAGGATGTGCATGAGGATATATTATGTGCACTTTTGTTGCCAACCAATACCATAACTGCAGAACTATTCAAGTCTTTGAATGATTACATATCAGAAAAACTGAACGGGTCACTTTGTCTCCGCATATCCACAGATGGAGTGGCTGCCTTGACTAGATGGTTTTCTGGTTTCACTACTTGGGTCAAAGGGGTTCGCTTCTTAATGTCAGTCTATGCACTGTGTCATCCATAGAGAAATGCTGGTTAGTCGAAAAATGTCACCTAGACTTAACATTTTGCAGGATGTGATTAAAATTATCAACCACATAAAAGTACATGCCCTTAACTTACATCTGTTTGCACAGTTCTGTGAGGAGATGGACGCAGAGCACACACATCTTCTCTTATATACAGAAGTGAGATGACTTTCTAAAGGCAGATCACTGGCCAGAGTTTCTGAGTTACAAGAACCACTCCAGAGATTTCTTTTAGAAAAACAGTCACACTGGCATTTGAGTGACACAAAATGGTTCGCAAAAACGTGCTTACTTCTGTGACATTATTCAACCTGTTCAACAAATTCAATCTGTCACTTCAGGGGGGAACAACAACTGTGTTCAAGTCGGCAGATAAAGTGGCTACATTTAAAACCAAATTGGAATTATGGGGGCAATAAGTGAACGTTGGGATTTTTAACATGTTTCAAACATTAACAGAGATTTTGAAAGAGAATGAGCCAGGGCTTGCTTTCTCCCAGCTGTTGCATGATCACCTATCTCAGCTTTTGAAAGAGTTTGACTATTACTTCCCAACCACAAAAGACCCCCAAACTGAGAAGGAATAGATCTGTGACCCACTTGTGAATAAGCCAAATGAATCGACTTTGTCCGTGCTAGAAGATCAACTGCTTGAGATTGCAAATGACGGTGGCCTTAAAAGTATGTTTGCGACAAATTCCAACCTCCATACGTTCTGGATTAAAGTCAAGGCGGAATATCCTGAGACTGCTACAAAAAGCACTGAAAAGTCTGCTTGCCTGCTTCCATTTCCAACATCCTATGTTTGTGAGGCAGGGTTTTCTGTAGTGACAGCAACCAAAACAAGATTATAAAGACTGGACATAAGAACTCACATCAGGTGTCACTGTCTCCCATTACCCCAAATAGGTCCATCTAGTCATAGGAAAATAAGCTCAGGGCTTCTACTGATTCTCCATTATGGTGAGTTGTAAAATTATTTCATTATATATTACAATGCAATAATAATAGAAATAAAGTGTATAATAAATACAATGCACTTGAATCATCCTGAAACCACCCTCCCCCTACTGCTCCCATCCATGGAAAAATTGTCTTCCATGACACGGGTCTCTAATGCCAAAAGGTTGGGTCTACTGAGTCAAAAAGACCAAAGATCTTTGGAGGAATGGTTGATTCCAGGGCTGCAACAGAGAAAATATTAGCTGAACATGAAGCATCTTGTAGTGCTAGAAAGAGCATATTCCAAAAATGACAGGGACATATCAAAAGGATACAGAAGTCAGTCTAAAGGGGCTCCCACTAAAGGGGCTCAATTATATGTGGGATAATTTGAGAATCCAAATGCCTTAAAACAAAATGTTAAAAAGAGATGGGGCATGTGGAAAAGACATCAGAGCCAACCTGAAAGAGTTGTCGGTGGTCAAAGCTAGAACAACTTGAACAATAAAATAAATATTGGTAATACTGGATTATATAATCCAAAGAATAAAACAAATATTTATTAACATAAACAAGTAAATAAACAGTGGGAGAAGCAATACTTTTTCATATGGAAGAATTCCAATGAATACCTGTGGAAGGGATGAGGAAAACAGAGCACCACCATCAGAATATCACAGTAATATTGTCCATAAATGCTAAGCTGGAGGATGAAAGTTTAAAGAAAGACATGATATTTGCATACTCTCAAAGTATCTCCCTCAAAATACTTACCAATTTCTTTTAAAAATATTATTATTTATTATAGAGATGTGGGGTACAATTCAGGGTTAGGTATATAAACATTGATCATGCAATTTACCAATTTCAAGGGAGAAAATAATAACTTTATAGTGGAGAAGCCCACAAGGTACCACCCGAACCTAAGTGATATAAGTTGACACCACTAGTAATAAGAATCATCCCCATTCTACAATCCCCCGATTTTATGCATTGAGAATAATCCATCTATTATTCTTCCCAAAACTTCTAGTCTCAATCTAATCATGAGAAAACACCAGACAAACCCAAACTGAAGAACGCTCTACAAAACACCTGAGGTATCATGAGCATGAAAGACAAGGAATGGCTGAGGAGCCACCCCAGACTTGGAAAACTAGAGGATAGGACAGCCAAGGCAGTGTGAGGTCCTGGGCTGGAGCCAGTACAGTAAAAGGGTCACAGTGGAAAGGCTTGTGAAATCAAGGAATCCGCATGTGGTTAGCAATCCTGTAACAATGTTCATTTTCTGGATGTGACTGCTGTACCCAGGTCATGTTAAGGTGTTGATATTGAGAAGCTGGGTGAAGGAACGCTCTGTACTGCATCTGCAACTCGCGTGTACTTCTAAAATTATTTTAATATGTTTTTAAAAATTTAAACTAGTTTCAATCCCAACTGCTCTCCAGAAATTACTAAAAACACAGTCAAATCTTCAAACACTATATCCAATGGCCTCTTTTCCACTCCTGTCCCTACATGACTTCAACACAGCATCTTCCCCCAAACATGCACTGCCCTCCCCTTGGCCACCCAGAAAGTTCCTCCAACGCTTCCTTCCTTGGGACCCCTTTCTCTTTCACTCTCTCTTTAAAAGCTTATCATCATGCAGTCTGTTCTGTTCTTCTTATTCCACATCTTCTCCTAAGAAAGCCAATATAATTCCCTGGTTTTAAAGACTGCCCAAACACTGGAGTCTCACAAATCTTCAGCTGCAACTACCACCTCTACTGAGGGTAGGTTATTTCACTTGACTGCCTTTGACACCTGAAATTCAAATTGTTAAGCAGAGGAAAAATAAAACTCAGCATTTTCTCTTCCGAACTTACTGATGATGATGAAAGCACTATTCAACATACCAAGAACATGCTAAGCTCTTTAAATAGACTACTTTATATATTGCAACCCTATCACTATGCCCATTTTACAAATGAGAAACCCAAGAATCTGAAAGCTTTAGTTAGTTGCTCAGAGTCACAGAGATAATTAAGGTCGGAGGGACCCACACTCAGGTCTGTCTCACTGATTCCAGGGTTTATACCCATAATTACAATATCATTCTGCCTTCTTATACTCCCAATTTCCACTAATGCATGTCCACTGATAAATTTAATTAATACACTTCTATTAATACACACCACCACCTTTCTTTCTTCTTTGCCCCACATCTGACTGGTTGCCACCTCCAGTTGATCCCTCATCATTTGTTCTACTACAGATCAGCCATGGTGCTAAGAACTGAGATACAAAGGGGAGCACAAAGTTCTTGTCACCTTGGGAGCTTATAGAATAGCTGGGGAATGCAAACAAGTGGACTATGGGACAAGGTAGTAGCAACATGACTATCACATGCAAAGAGGGGAGTCCTTAAGACCACTGTTCTGAGGATGGTGGTCCCCAATATGTGAGAATTACAATTTTAGAGATTTGCCAACCATGACAGAAACCAACCGTAAAGTAATAGTGCCATTAGAAAAGGCTAAATGTGGAGACAAATTCAGGTTCTACACCATTTACATGTACACAGAAGGCACACGATGGCAACTGATGCTTATCATCGTAAATGTGAGTCTCACATAAAATACTGTTATTTTTATTAGCATTTGTAAGGCTAAAAACAATGCAACTCATTTTGGAATTTGTAGTGGCTAACAACAACCAAAATTTAAAAAAAGAATAAAATTTGCTTTAAAACACAAATTTTGGAACGTTTAAAGAAAATTCCACAAATCTTAACATGTCCTTGGTTTCAAAATAACATGCCAACTCAATCCACCAGATTCACCTACTCCATGGTTCTGAGCTGACTGTTTTTGGGTGATGTGTTTGAAAGTAGTCTCCTCCTTCCATGCTCTCAACTACCCTACAAAGAGTTATGGGGCCCTTCTAATGAAGCAAATGCACTTGGCTCCCAGGAAGCCTGAATCTAGGTCATCTGATGACCCACAGATAGCCCCTTCTTGGCACAGCAAGACCTCTGTGGTCGGCAGTGATCACTGGGGGTTCTTTAACACTGTCAGGGACCATATGCACTTCTTTCTGTGCTTTCTCCCATCTCTTCTTTGATCCATAAGTTTCTGTGCAAAAATGTTCATAGGAGAATTAATTGTAATGGAAATAAAACTAGAAACCACTCAAAAGCCCATCAACAGAAGAATGGTAAATTACAAACATTTCCAAGTGGAATATTAACCTGACAGTGAATTAACTGAAGCAATGCACAAGAGCACAGATCAATTTAAAAACATGTAAGTTGAATTTTTAAAGTTAGCTGCATTAGATTTGATAACATTTGTATGAATCTTAAAAACAAGCAAAACTAAACAATGCAATTTTTAAGGATACAAAAGTATGTGACAGAATTATTTTTTAAAAGTACAACAGTAATTACAGTATTAAAGAAAAAAGAAAAAATAAATAAAATTTATTTTTATATTTATTTATATTATATTTATTTTATATTATATTTATTATATTTATATTTATTTATATATAAAATATATAAATATTTAAATATATAAATATTTATTTATATATAAAATTTATTTATATAAACAATTACAGTTTCAAGAGGAAAGGTCTGTCGGGAAAACGGGATTGTGGATGGACCAAAAAATCCCTTCGACAGAATTCATTAGTCCTAGCGATAGGTTGAGAATGTGCAGGTTCAACAGGGTTCACAGCTTGCATATGTTACATAATCCTTTTGTACACACTGCACCCAAACACACATGAGCACAAATTAAATACTAATGGGATCCTTTCTGCAGAAGCAAGACCAGTAAGACAAGCCTCAAAGCCACATCCGTGCCTGTCAATCTTCAAAACTGTGTAACACAATGCAGGCTGAAATAATTCTCAATGAACCAACAGAAGAGCTAGGAGATCGAGATGTCCTTTCCTTTTACTGAATATTTATTTCTAGTTGGACACAGAGTAATACATATAACAGTAAGTACTGTAGTAAGTATATTTTAAAATAATATATGATTAAGTATAATAAAAACATATCTAAATACCTAACTCATGAGTCATTACCGTCAACATGGACACAATCACTTCTTGTTTCAGGAGATGAAGAACAATGCAGTGCATTTAGACAGCCTGTGACCAACCACCCTGTCTTCACCATGAACATGCCACATCTGAAATATCTGTGTCAAGAAAATTCATATCTTAAACACCAAAGAGAATTCTGAATTGAGTATTCATAAAATCCTTGCAACAGGGAAAATGAATAAATTAGAGCTGTATAAATCAGGATGGCTGCACTCACAAACATATGTTGGAATGGAAAGGGCAAACTGTGTTAAGATATGGAGAGTGATGCCATTCATAAGAAGCTTTAAAGGATGTACGGGTTACTCGATATTGTCTAAAATTACACATCCATGGTGTAAAAGGACACAGACATTATTGGGGATACTAAACCTAAACTCCAGCCACTAACTACCACAGGAAAAAAGGGAAGGCGACAGAGTCTAGACGAGTCCAATTCTATTCATGTTAAACTAGACAGTAGTTACATGTGGGATAAAATGCTTAATAGTGAAAAATAATAACATAATTTTTAGGAAAATCTATAGGCAAACTTTTTTTTTAAGTTAATGGTATTTTTATTGAAAAAACCAAAACAAAAGACTAGCATTTACAACTTGGAATGGACGTAAATTGCCATCTCTCAAGCAGCCATGTTGATGTTGTGCTGGAGTCCACAGCCTACTCTGCAGCTCCAAGTCAGGGGTCAGAAGGTTTTAAAAACAGGGTCCAAGATGCTCCCTTGGGAACGGTTTTAAAAATGTGTCAGCGGTGACAGCCTCACACCTGTTTCACTCTAGAATGATGCTAAGCCAAAATACATGGGCACCCCACCAGGATGTGTCACTGTCATGGTGGGCTAGCGCTCGCAGAAGTGCAAGAGGACTATCCTACCCGCAGGACCAGTCTCAAAGGTTTACCCTCCATCCATTTTTCTGCACATCATCTTGAGGTAAACCAATTCTCAATGTTTGTTTTCAGGAAGCCAGCTACAACAATTTCTACTAAACAAATTGAGCTAGAACCCATTGGAGTAGGTTTTGAATCGTTTCTTCGGTTTTCATTTTTATTACAAATGCCTGACTATGCTCGATCGTCAAGCTGCATGCATGAAAAATTGGCCAGCCCAAGACAGTGTGTTAATTGTCAGCAAATGGAGCCATAAGGGGTCCTTATCATTAAGGTGGGACAAGTATTTATATTGGAAATTGATGTGTAGCTTGATCTCGAGGGGACAGGTCCACCAACCAATACATGCAGATTTTGAGTGTGTGGACAGGAGGTACTTTTTTTTTTTTTTTTTTTTTGAGTTGGAGTCTCACTCTGTCACCCAGACTGGGGTGCAGTGGCACACTCCCAGCCACCGCAGCCCTGACCTACTGGGCTCCAGCAATCCTTCCGCCTCAGCCTTCCAAGTAGCTGGAACTACAGGTGCACACTACCACGCCTGGCTAATTTTTGATTTATTGTAGAGATGAGGAATCACCAAGTTGCCCAGGCAGGTCTCGAACCCGGCAGCTCAGGCAATCCACTCACCTCAGCCTCCCAAAGTGTGGGATTACAGGCTGAGCCACCGAGCCCGGCTGAGGTGCTTTTGACATTCAGTTTTGCAGAATGAATAAATGAACTTTTTCTCTTTTTTTCTTTTTTTTTTTTTTTTGCAAGAGACAGGTAAAAGATTCAATTTGATTCTTCTAGGGGGGGAAAGGACTTGAAAGTAGGTCTTCATTTTACAGTCATCATCTGTACGAATACTTCATAGTTGACCTGTCCATCTCCATCAATATTTGCTTCTCTGATCATTTCATCTACTTCTTCATCTGTTAGCTTTTCTCCTAAGTTTGTCATGATGTGAGGCGTTCTGCTGCGCTGATGTAGCCATTGCCATCCTTGTCAGAGACTCGGAATGCCTCGCGGATTTCCTCTTCACTGTCTGTATCTTTCATTTTTCTAGCCATCATAGTCAAAACTTCTGGGAAGTCAGTGGTGCCATTACCATTAGCATCCACCTCTTTGATCACGTCCTGCAACTCAGCTTCTGTTGGGTTCTGACCCAGTGACCGCATGACAGTCCCAAGCTCCTTTGTTGTGATGGTATCGTCGCCATTTTTATCGAATAGCGAGAAAGCTTCCTTGAATTCAGCAATATGTTCTTCGGTCAGCTGATCAGCCATGGTGCGAGCGGAGGGAGGAAGGACAGAGGGAGCAGGGGCTGTGACAGCGGGGGTGCCTCCGTGGCTGCCGCTGCTGCAGCCAAAGCGCAGTGTGTGCTGCCCGCTGTGTCGCCGCCACCTGCGCTACCCGACTGCGAGTAACGACGCCGCTTCCATGAGCCTCCCAGCACCACTGCTCAGGCAAACATTTAAAAAATAATTTTGGCATGATGACATCTCTGAGCATTTCACAAAACCCAAAATCTACGTGGAAAGATACTGATAAACTTAATTACATATAATTTTAAACGTCTGCATTGTGAAAAAAGTAAATAAAGTTAAATGAAAAATGGGGGAAATATTTGCAATCCACATAGCAGACTAAGGTTAATAATTGCCTAGAACTTAAACAACCATCATAAATCTATTAAAAATCTACAGAACCACCACCACAAAAGAACAATGGACAGAGGATATAAACAGGTGTTTGAAGTTTGAGAAATACAAATGGTCAGTAAGAACATAAAATGGGTTGACTCACAAGCAAAGAAACAATAAAAAGAATACCTTTTTCATCTATCAGAGGAAGTGGAGAAGTTAAAAATACCAAGTATCTGAGAGGGTGGAAAAACATCAAATCTCAAAAAATACTAGTATAAGTGTCCTCATAGGATATGTGCCTTTGATCCTGGATCTCAACTTCTAGGCATAAATTCAATTTGACAGCTGCGCTCAAAAAGGTGTTTAAACATAAACATCAAGATTATTACTGCAATGCTGTTTGCAAAATCAAACACTTGGAAACAATCTAAGTAGTTACTATGGGGGCTTAATAAATAATCTTTGGCATCTATTTTTAAAACACACCCACAGAATGTAAATGTTAAAAAGAATAACTAGGGGTCTGGCACAAAGGCTCATGCCTGTAATCCCAGTACTTTGGGAGGCCAAAGCATGAGAATCATCTGAGACTGGGAGTTCCAGACCAGTGTAAGCAACATAGCAAGACCCTGTCTCTACAAAAAATAAAATTAGCCAGACGTGGTAGCATGCCCAGTTACTCAGGAAGCTAAGGTGGAAGGACTGCTTGAGGCCCAAAGTTCAAAGTTGCAGTGAGCTATGACCATACTACTGCACTCCAGTCTAGGTGACAGAGCAAGATCCTATCTCTATTATTTATTTATTCATTTATTTATTTAATAAATCAGAAAGATGTTCAAGTAAATTGAGTTCAAAAATGGAGGTTGCAGAACATTACATATAAGAACATGATCCCACTACATTTTAAACTTACATATTATCTAGAAACTTTTATTTGTAAATATATTTGTCAATCTAACAGTCTATCTGATGAAGTTACTGAAAAGATAATAAGAAATAGTAGAGATTACCACTAGGGAATAGAACAAGGGCTTGGAGAGAAGGGAAGGAAAGAGAGAATTGTTATTGTTCATTTTACACTTACCTGTATCATTTGAAAAAAATTAATGAATTTTTATAATAAAATATTTTTACATGAGTTAAAAGAAAATCTTAAGAGTCCCCTCATCTTCAAATATATAATACAACAAAGAATTTACTCCCCATTACTTCTGTTTGTGAAGTCAAAGAAAGTTCCCTGTCAGCAGCACAACCTGCAAGGCATAGGGAAGGCAGGCAAACTTTTGCCCTTGGCTTAATAACCATATATATATATATATATGAACAAATTGGATAATAATGGGGACTTGTTCTTTCTCAGTTGGCACTAACTTTCTAGCAGCAATTTCCTTCTGGCTATCTTAAGTCTGTAAATAAATAATGAAGTGCAGTTGCTGTGTTCTCCATCATTCACCTTTCCAGTGTATTAACCAAAGTATTTAATCCTCTTCCCAAGCGCATTTCGTGTCTACAAGTGACTACCAAAATAAGTTCAGGTACCTGCTGGAGAGATCCAGCTTCCCAGCCCCACTTGACCATCCAAGGTAAGAGCCCAAAGGATGCTCCTGCCCTGGCAGTCAAGGAGAAGCTGGGAGGACATGCTGCTAGGGTTGCTTCTTTCCTAGGCCCAATGATGCACGCACAGCAGGAAGAGCAAGAGTGATCTCTGAGGCCAGGTGTGCCCAGTCACCGAAGAGGAAAGGACTGATTCTCATGCCTCCTTGTTCACGCTGGATGTTACTAAGCCTGCCAACACTTTTCCCAGTTCCACTTTTGTAGCCTCTAGGAGCCATAATGACTCAGAGTCATGTGAAAAGTTTACACAGTACTGCCTGTGCTGCTGCAACTTCTTTGATCCCTAGGATGACAGGGAACTGGAACTATGTCACCTACTCTCAAACAGTGTCTTCAGGTCAGAGGGGACCACCTCTTGTCACCAAAGCCCCCTGCACTCCTTGGCCTCTCCTCATCTACTTGGTTGTTATTCCTTTGAAAACCAGGTAAAGGCCCTCCTACCTCCTCAGTGCCTCCCACGAAGCCTTATATCTACCTAGGACTGTCTCCTCCCTTGACGGTTGAATTAGTGAGGGAAAAAAATGAGTCTGGGAATGGTCTTTCCTAATGCATAAGCAGCACAAGTGACCCCAAGCCAGAAAGTGAATATCCTGTTTGCATCTCACACTGCACTGTCTATACCAGGGGTTCTCAAAAGCAGACACTCCAGACTAGCAGCAGCAACAATTCCTTGGAACATGTAAGAAAGGCAAATTATGGATCTCTACCTGAGACTACAGAAGCAGACTCCATGAGTCCCACAGGCGATGCTGACACACACTGAGGTATGAGAACTCTGACTCTATAAAGACAGTTTTAAATGCAGGACACCTGAGACATCAATTAAGCTGAGGTCTGAGGTTTTGTATCTCTCAGCATCAAGGAAACTTTTTTTTTTTTTTAAGTTTAAGCTCTTATAAAGAAAGTACGAAGTTTTCCAGCATTTCACCCAAAGAATAGAATTTTTGTTGATGTCTTCTACCAGTATAAGCAAAGAAAAATGGTAGAATTTCTCAGAAAGAAATTTCTTCAAGTTTACAATGAAATTAACAGCTTTTTTCTTGGACCCTGCTGCATTGTACATATGGATAGGGAAACAATTTTAACAAATGATAAATGTGATCTGGCATAGTGGCTCACATCTGTAATCCCAGTTATTGAAGAGGCTGGGGTGGGAGGATCACTTGGCCCCAGGATTTGAGTCCAGCCTGGGCAATATAGTGAGATGCTGTCTCAATATTTTAAAAAATTGGCCAGGCTCAGTGACTCAGCCTGTAATCCCAGCACTTTAGGAGGCTGAGGTGAGTGGACTGCCTGAGCCTGCGGATTCGAGACCAGCCCAGGCAACTTGGCAAGACCTCATCTCTACAATAAATAAAAAAATAGACCAGGCGTGGTAGCACACACCTGTAGTTCTGGCTACTTGGAAGGCTGAGGCAGAAGGATCGTCTGAGTCCAGTAGGTCAATACTGGGGTGGCCGTGAGCGTGCAAGCCACCACACTCCAGCCTGGGTGACAGAATGAGACTCCAACTCAGAAAAAAAAAATTATTTAAATTGTTTCAAATTTAAAAAACCATGAATAGGTTTTTCTGATAATAGTGCATTTTTTTAGAACTTTATGATCCATCTTTTAACAGAAGCAGAAATTAAGTGTATACTATACCAAAATAAGAGGTATCTATTTGATAGTGGCAATGCCATTTAAGAAATAAAAAATAATAAATTATATTAAATAATATTTAGTATTGCTCATGGAATAAATAATTATTTAACTATAATAAAGGAAGGGCAGAGGAAGTATCCAAAAAATCAATAAACTTTCAGTTATAAGGATTTCAAAGGACTGAGGTTTACCTGGGATGTATGCTCTTGAAGTTGCTGAGATCACATTTGGTTCACAAGTCCTGCTTCCCACATACCTAACATTCCTGTGCCAGTCCTACTACTGGCTGATGAGTATTGAGAGAACACACTTTAGAAGGAAGATAAGTATGCTAAGCCGCTCTCTGTTTTCCACTGAGAACAATCACAGATAAATCTACAGTGCCAGGAAAGCTGGGGCGACAAATCCAGATGTGACACAGTTCCTGTTTGTGAGTTAAAAGGAGGCATGCCTCCTTAAGGGGCTTTATGAGAACCTGACCTTGATAGGATGTAATTTTATGTGGCTAAGAATTTTGATTCACGTTCCAAGTCCTCTGGAGATGTACTTAGAATGTTCTCAGAAATGAGGAGTTGCTTATTTAAAACTGGACTGTTTCATTTGGAAAATAAAGTGTTGTTCTTGCTAAAGAACTGAACTTCTTGAATAATGGATGTTAATTCCCTCTCAGCTACGTTGGGGTTGATCAGTCCCTTCTGCTTGAAAGGCATCCTCCTGCCATTTCCTCCTGGTTCTCCTCATCATCATCTCCTGAAATCCTCCTTCTGCTCCCCAGATTCCACTTAATGTACATTGGGGACCTCCTCCCCAACCAGAACTTCTGTTGCCCCTTCTCACGACTCCATACTCATGGACCCCAGGACCTTATGCACCACCTCTGATGAATGCCCACAAACTCCTTCTTCTTTCTTCTTTCTCCTGGTTACATTTCAGGTATCAGTTGTTCCCTCTACCTCAAGCTCTGTGTGTCCCAAATAGTTCCTGAGCGTCACTCTCACGTACCACCTCCAATGAATGCCCACAAACTCCTTCTTTCTTCTTTCTCCTGGTTACATTTCAGGTCTCAGTCGCTCCCTCTACCTCAAGCTCTGTGTGTCCTAAATAGTTCCTGAGGGTCACTCCATGGTCTGATCAGTGCACCATCATTTGTCTCCTGAATACATTGGTCTTCTAGCTGGTCTTTCTCTAGCCAGTCTTCTCTACCTAAATCCAACCTTCACACAGCACTATAGCAATACGAAAGGATTTATCTAAAGACCATGTGGCTGCATTCCTTCCCCTGACTACTTCGGAGGCCCACGAACCTAACAGTTTGTGAAGTGCTCTATGCTCCACACTTTAGAACTGGAGTCTTCTCTGGACTTCTTTCTTTCTTCTTTTTTTAAGAGACAGGATCTTGCTCTGTGGCCCAGGATGGAGGGCAATCACAGCTCACTGTAGCCCCAAACTCCTGGGCTCAAGCAATACTCCTGCCTTAGTCTCCAAGTGGCTGGGACTAAATGTGTGCCCCCATAGCCAGCACCTTCTTTCTTTTTATACCCAATTTGAACTCCAGGCTTCCACAGAAGAGGACTTCTTGCAGTTCCCAACAAACACCATGCTGGTTTTTAAATCATATATTTCCTCTGAGATCAATCTCCTTTAGCTTCTCCTTTGTTCTCTTCTTTAAGTCTCAGCCCAAACAGGCACCACCTCCTATTGCTGAGCTGAGCACAACTCCTCTCTTTCTTAAGAGGCCAATATTTTCTCTATATCATCCTGATACAGTGTAATGCAATGCAATGACCAACCTTTCTTTTAACCTAGATTTACAAGTAATAATTAGAATGGAAGTCTTTCCTTTTCATCGGTGTTCCCCATGATGAGAACCATTTTAAATCCCTACTGAATGTCCAGAGGGGGTAGAACGCTGTGCAAGGCAGAAGGTACAGTCTTTGAAGATGTTTTTGGCAGAGAGTAAGGATTAGGTTGCAAACACCCCAGGAAAACCACTACAGAATTAAAAATCACCCTAAGCCAAAAATGTAAAACGCCATAAAACTCCCTTTATGTTCAGTAGGTCAAAAAGAGGCAGGTGGGCAGGAGAAAGGCTCATCCTACTCAGAGAAGGCATCACACACTACACAGACAGGAAAGCCTCAGAGCCTCGTACCTGGGTGCACAGAAATGGAGGGAAACAGCCACTGGTGGTAATGAAGCTTTATAAACAGAGAAGAAATGTATCAAGTGGGAAAAACCTTTCTCCTTCTGCAAAAAGAAGAAAAGGCGGTAGGGTCTAAAAGCTAATTGGAAGTAGTGGATTAATCCTTTCCCCTGATAAACATTCTGCTATATGAATGCTTAATGGCTACAGCTGCCAGTCCTAATTGCCTGAAACACAGACAGGGGAAAGTAAGGAGGAGGAGTGGGAGGGGACAATCTGAGCCCAGGATTTTCTTAAAGCTCGAACCTTGGTTTCTGTTAAGGCTGAGAAAACAAACCAGGAACAGAAAAAATGGTGATTAAACAATGAGAAAAGTATACAGTTAAAACTAGCATGTTTAGATGCTTTTAGATCCTATCTTTTCTACCCACAATGTAATAATCTATAATAGTGCTTGCTTCACTTTGCTAGAGGGAGTATATCTGAAGGTTGAAAAGGCTTGGCAACAGGATTGCACACTATTACCGCAGTTTATGGTTGTCTAGACCTAGAAAAATGCTCACTTGTCTCTGGTGGCATGCCGTGTGAAATGAAAAAATAAATCTACGAAAGGATAAACTAACAGGATAACACTGTGGAAGAAAAAAACAACTAAGAAAGATTTTGGCTCTAGAGATAATTCTGCTACTTTTATGACCTTAGCAGAACTTTACAAACTGACTATTTAATATGTTCCAAAATGCTCAGTTTTAGGTATCCATGACATAGCAGTTGATAAAACAAAAATCTTGCTACCGTGGAACTCACATTTTGCTAGAGAGAGAGAGACAACACACATATGAGCAGGGGCAAGTTATAGAGAAAAACAAACCACACCAGGAGGATTAAAGAGTAAAGGAGAGAGGATGAGTGTATGTTACAGCTCATGATCAGATGACATTTAAATAAAAATATCCATTCAACTGCCCACCATGTGATTGACAATTATTGACACCTGCTAGGGTGACAGATATTATTTTAGGAGCTGGGAATGCAGCAGTGAACAAAAGAAAAAGTCCCTAGCCTCACTGGGATTAAATGCTGGATACGTCTTTGGTGAGGTTTTTAACTAGGAATTCAATGTTGTTTATTGATATAGAGCTATTCAGATTTTCTATTTCATTTTGGTAAGTTTTGGTAAGTTGTATTTGAAGACATCTGTCCATGAAGTTAAGTAATTCAGTTTACTGGTATAAAATTATTTATAATAGTCCCTTCTTACCTTTTTAATGTCTATAAGGTATGTGGTGGTATCGCCTTTGTCATTCCTGATATTGACAAAGTGTGTCTTCTCTCTTTCTTCCTTGATCTACCTAGCTAGAGATCAGCCAACTTTACTGATCTTTCCAAAGAGTCACATTTTAGCTATGTTAGTTGTCTCTATTGCTTGTTCTCTATTTAACTGATTTCTGCTGTTCGTTATTTCTTTCCTTCTACTTTAATTTGCTCAATATTTTCTATTTTCCTAAGGTAGAATATTAGATCTTAATTTTAATATATATTTTTAATATATATCTTTTAGGTGGGGCATGGTGGTTCAGCCTATAATGCCAGCACTTTGGGAGGCCGAGGAGAGAGGACTGCCTGAGCCTGGGGGGTTAGAGACCAGCCTGAGTAATTTGGTGAGACCTCGTCTTCCCAATAAATCACAAAAATTAGCTGGGCGTGGTGGCATGCATCTATAGTTTCAGCTAGCTGGAAGGCTGAGACAGAAGGATAGCCTAAGCCCACCAGGTCGAGGCTGCAGTGGCCATGAGCATGCCACTACACTCCAGTCTGGGCGACAGGGTGAGACTCCAACAAAAATAAAATAAAATAAGTAAAGTAAAATATCTCTTTCTATATAAGATATACATTTCCATATAAGCATTATTTTAGCTATAGACTATACATGTTGATATTATATTTGCATTACCATTTAGTTTCAGGATTTCTTTTTTTTTCTCTTATGATTTCCTCTTTGACTCATGTAATATCTCATTTCCAAACATTTGGAGGCATCTCCAGATATCCCATAACCCCAAATTTCATGGTCAGAGAATATACTCTATGATTTCAATCCTTCAAATATTACTGAGACATCTTTATGGCCTAGCATATGGTGAACATTCTAAATACACTTCAGAATGTGTATTCTGCAGTTGTTGAGTGGAGTGTTCAAAACATCAAGTCAGGGTGAATGATAACATTGTTCGGGTCTTTTAAATTAATATTAACTTTTTTGGACGAGAAAAATATATTATGTCTGGAATTTTCTTTGTAAGGATGTTTTTAACTATCAATTTTAAGTATCAGTTTTACTCAGCCTGTAATCCCACGCCTTTGGGAGGCTGAGGTGAGTGGATTGCCTGAGCCCGTGGGTTCGAGACCCACCTGGGCAACCTGGCGAGACCTCATCTCTACAATAAATCAAAAATCAGCCGGGCGTGGTAGCGCAAGCCTATAATTCCGGCTACTCAGAAGGCTGAGGTGGAAGGATCGCTAGAGCCCAGTGGGTTGAGGCTGCGGTGGCCGGGAGCGGCCACTGCACTCCAGTCTGGGCGACAGAGTGAGACTCCAACTCAAAAGAAAACAAAAATAAATAGATAAATAAATAAATAAATAACTAAAAGAAGGCTATTCTAAGCTCCAACTAAGAATTATGGATTTGTTTATTTCTCTGTTTAATTCTGTTCTTTTTGCTGTATGTATTTTGAAACTCTGATATTAAGCCCATACACACTCAGGATGGTTGTGTCTTACTCATGAACTGGCCTGTTGATTGCTAGGAAATGTCCTTCTTAATCTCTGGCAATACTCCTCATCTTGAAGCCTATTTTCTCTGGGTATTAATAGAGCCATGTCTGCTCTCTATGACTAGTATTGGCATAATATATCTTTTTCCTTTCTTTTACTTTCAAGTGTCTTATGTCTATATATTTAAGATACATCTATTGTGGACAGCACAAAGTTTGATCTTGCTTTTTTGATTCAGTCTGACATAAACTCATGAAAAAGAAAAGAGATTAAACTAGAATATGGAACATCCTGGAAGGTAACTGGTCCAAATTCCTCAAGAAGTCAATGTTCACTGTTAAGAAAATGAAAAGACAAGCCACAAACAAGGAGAATATATTTGCAAAACACATATCTAATAAAGGATTGGTATCTAAAATATACAAAGAACTCTTCTTAACAATAAGAAAGCAAACAACTTGATTGTCAAAATGAGCAAAAGAGCTGAACAAATACCTCACTAACAAAGACATGGCAAATAAGTACACAAAAAGATGCTCTATATCATATGTCATTAAGGAATTGCAAATTGAACAATAAGATACCACTACACACCCATTACAATGGCTAAAATCTAAAACCCTGACATCACAAATGTTGGTGAGGATATACAGCAATAGGAACTCTCATTCAGTGGTGGTGAGAATGCAAACATGGTTACAGACACTTTGCAAGACAGCTTGGCAGTTTCTTGTAAAGCTAAGCATATTCTTAGCACATTATTCAGCAAACACACTCCTAGGTATTTATCCAAATGTGTTGAAAACTTATGTCTGGGCTGGGTTTGGTGGCTCAGTCTGTAATCCCAGCACTTTGGGAGCCAAGGCGAGTGGATTGCTGGAGCCTGCAGGTTCAAGACCAGTCTGGGCAACCTGGCAAGACCTTGTCTCTACAGTAAAATAAAAAATAGCCAGGTGTGGTAGCATTCATCTGTAGTTCAAGCTACTCGGAAGGCTGAGAACGGAAGATCACTGGAGCCCAGAGGGTCAACGCTGAAATGGCCGTGAGCATGCATGCCATTGCACTCCAGTCTGGGCAAAGGAGTGAGAATTCAACTCAAAAAAAAAGAGAAAACTTACGTCCATACAAAAATCTGCACATAGATGTTTATCAAAGCTTTATTCATAATTGCCAAAAATTGGGAGTAATCAAAATGTCCTTGAAAAGGAAAATGGATAAGCAAACTGCAATACATTCATACACTATAGTATTATTCAATGATAAAAATAAATGAGCTATCAAGCCATAAAACAAGACACGAAGGAACCTTAAGTGCATATTACTAAGCGACAGAAGCCAGGCTGAAATGGCTACATACTGTATAATTCCAGTTACAAGACATTCTGGAAAGGACAAAAGTAAAAGGGAGGGGCGATACAGGGGAGCACAGAGGATTTTTAGGGCAGTGAAACTAGTCTACATGGTGGATGCATGACATTATGCACATTGCAAAACTCATAGAATATACAACACCAAGAGCAAACCTAATGTAAACTATGAACATTGTTAATTATAATGTAGCAATATTTGTTCATCAGTTGTAATAAGGTAACATACCAAAGCAATAGAGGAAATGAGGGGGAAGAGAGAGAATATACTCGAACTCTCTAGACTCTATTCAATTTTCCTATAAAACTAAAACTGCCCTAAAAAACAAGGAATATTAATTTTTTTAAAAAACTGACTCATAACTACACCAACTTACTAAAGGAAGATAATAATTTTTTATGAAGTCACTTAAACAAAGTCAATGTCACTTAAAAAAAGTCAATGTCATTTTTAAAAAGGCAAGGAAATCAATCTATATTCAAGGATATTAAAAAGGCATGAAGAAATGCAACACATGATGAACACTGATTAGATCCCAGATCCAAAACAAAATCAACAAATAAAAATGCTTATTAATGCACATTTTGAAGGCAGTTAGGAAAATAGGAATATAGACTCTATAGTCAATGACATTATAGAATTAATGTTAAATTTCTTGAGCACTTTGATGGTACTGTGGTTATGTCAAAACAATCCTTGTTCTTACTGTCATGATATCTGTATCTTTCAAAGGTTCAGGGAAAAAGTAAGGTGTCAACTGCTAACCTTAGGTGGAAAATATAAAAGTATTCGTTCTACTGTTCTTTCCACCCTCTGGAGCAACAGCAAAGGTAAAAGTTGGGTCTTTGAAAAGACTGATAAAATGTACATAAATTATGTAAGAATAATCAATAAGAGAGAGGCCTACATAATCAATATCAAAAGTGGAAAAAAACACATCACTAACAAATATCCAAGATATTGGTAATTTACTAAGGGGATATGGTAAGCCAGTTTATGTCAACACATTTGAAAGCTTAGGTGAAATGGACAAATTCCTATAAAATAAGTTAGCAAAGTTTGCTCAAGAAAAAAACAGAAAAATCGGATGAAAGAAATTAGATCAGTAGTCAAAGATCTCTCCACAAACAAAATTCTACCCCAGACAGCTTTATTTGTAAGTTCCATGAAGTATTCAAACCACAAATACTTTAAACTGTACAAAAACTATTCAAGTGTATATAAAAAGAAAGAGCACTCCTCAACTTATTTTTTAAGTCCACAGTTACATTGACTACTCAGATTAGTCAATGATAACAAGAAAAAAAAAATCCCAGGCAAATCTCACTTATGAACACAGATTTAATATACTAAACAAAATGGCAGCAAACTGAATTAAATCATGTATGAAACAGTTCATTCATAATGACAAATAGATTATTGCAAGAGTGGAAGGTATACTTAATGTGAAAAAGTCATAAAACATCAAAGTATCACCAGCTTAAGGGAGAAAAATCATATGGTCATCTTTTTCTTTTTTTGAGTGGTAGTCTCACTCCATTGCCTAGGCTTGAGTGCAGTGGCACACTCACAGCCACCTCAGCATCGACCTGCTGGGCCTCAGCGAGCCGTCTGTCTCAGCCTTCCAAGTAGCCAAAACTACAGGCACACACTACCATGTCCGGCTAATTTTTTGATGTAGTGTAGAGATGAGGTTTCACAATGTTGCCCAGGCTGGTCTCAAACCTGCAGGCTCAGGCAATCCTCTCGCCTCAGACTCCCAAAGTGCTGGGATTACAGGTTAGAGCCACTGCGCCCAGCCCGGTTATTTTAATAAACACACAAAAATAATGGGTGGAGAAAAATCAACATCTATTCATAATCTGGGGGAAAAAAAACTAGGAATAAGACTTTCTTTATCCAATAAAGGTTTTTGTCCTTGTTTTACAAAAACCTTATCGGGAACATCACACACGGAAACAAAGGAAGCTCTCCTTCTGAAATGACAAAGGAGAACAAGATGCCCCCAGTCATCACTTCACCCTACTAGAGGTGTTGGTCAGCACAGTAAGACAAGAACAGCAAATGGAGAAGAAGAAATAAACTGTCACCATTTGCAGATGACATCATACAGATAAATTATTATAATCAATAAGAGACGTTAGCAAGACTAAAAATACAACATGTATAAACTTCACCTCCCTTTCCATATACCTCGGTTAAAAATTAGAAATATAACTTTATAATAAATGTATAATAGCATCAAAATAGAAAGTACCTGAGAATAAATCCAACAAATGATACACAAAACCTTTATGAAGAAAATTATAAAACACAGCCTTGGCATCAGAGCAAGACTATGTCTCTAAAACTTTATTTTTTAAATTAGCCAGGCATGTTGGCGCATGCCTGTAGACCCAGCTACTTAGGAGTCTGAGGTGGGAAGATTTCTTGCTCCCAGGAGCTTGAGGCTGTATTGAGCTATGATCATGCCATGGCACTCCAGCCTGGACGACAGAGTGAGACCCTGTATTAATGAATATTATAAAACCGAAAGATGGAACTACAGGCATGCGCTACCATGCCCAGCAAATTTTTTGATTTACTGTAGAGATAAGGTCTCAACATGTTGCCCAGGCTGGTCTCAAACCCGTGGGCTTGAGCAGTCCTCTTGCTTTGGCTCCCCAAAGTGCTGGGATTACAGGCTTGAGCCGCCGCACCTGGCCAATAAAACAAAATTTTAAAGAAGAAAATTGAATTACTGAGATGAATATGTATAGATTACAGGGAGAAATGACAAGTAAAATAAAAATCTTATACCCAGAAAAAAAACAACTGAAAGGTTTTTGCTCTCCTCACTAATCTATTGATGTAACATAATTCCAAAAGGTATTTTCAGAGAACTTGGCATCTTAATTCAATACAGTCACAAAAGATCAAAGGGCTGAGAATAGCTAAGACACCACTGAAGAACAGTAAAAGGGGCACTTGCCTCCCCAAATACCCAAGAACCACTATAAATCTAGACTCCTGAAGCCCAAAGAACAGAACAGAAAGCTCAGACACATACCCACAGAACATGGAAACTTGATTTAGTTCAAAGCTGGCAATAAATAGTAATGGAATAGGTAAATATTCAGTTGTAAACAAATGAGTTTGGACCCCTACCTAACACTGTATATAAAAATCAGTTCCAGATAGATTAAATACCTAAATATAATGGATTTAAACTTTTAAAAAACCCTCTGTGGAGAACACATAGCAAAATTCTTCAATGACCTTCACAAATGATAAGTCTTCTTAAATAAGATACAAAAAGTCCACACCATAAAGAAAAGTCTGACAAATGTGACAACCTCAAAATTAACAATTCCTGTCCATCAAGGGACACCATAAAAAATAATAAAAAACAAAATCAAAAAAAGGTCATTAATTCAGAGAAGAGAGTCACAATTCATAAAGATGACAGAGTTACTGTCTAGAATATAAAGAATTCCCCCAAACCAATAAGAAAAAGGCAACTCAACCAAGTGAAAAGCAGACAGGAGATTGGACACTTCACAGAAAAGGGAGCTGACAAGGCCACCACAGAGTGTGCAACCTTAATGGTCACAGGGAAATTCAGGTAATACTACAGTCTGTCATTTTCATACACACTGAATTGGCACAAATAAAAAATGAATTCTGATAACACCTAGTGTTGGAGAGGAAGGGAGCAGGGAAACACTCGTGCAGTTTAGAGCAGAAACAAGACAGGAACAGCCCAATGCCCATCAGCCCAGAAAGCACTGAGGCCCCATGGACAGAACACAGTGAATGAGGAAAGACCCACAGCTACAGGCCCAGGGGACGAATCTTCCACATACAATACTGAGTGAGAAAAGTTTCCCACAAAAGACCACATGCAGAATGGTCCCAAATATATCAATGGAAATCTCCCGAAACTCATTGTGTCTCAAGATTCAGATGTGGGGGTTCTACAAAGAAAAACAAAGTAACGATAAACTCAAAACTCACTATACCAACTGCCATGGGGAAGGGAGGGGACAGAAGGGAATGAGATTGAGGACTGCACACAAGGGACATGGAATGTTCCATTTCTGAACTGGCTGGCAGCTACCTAGTGGTTCACTGTGTAGTAAATTCTACTTTCATAATTACAGTTTTGAACCTTCTCAATATTTAATAAAAATAATTAAAATCAAGTTGTTATCTAGACACATACAGGGAAGAAATGGCACTGCCCTGAAGGAGGAGCTGGGAGGAGTGCCTTTCTAAATTCTGCTGCCGGTCACTCATTCACGTCCAAGATCTTAAGGCCCTGTTCTAGGCCCCTGTTTTATCTGCCTACACTGCATTGCCGCCTGTGCCAAATACTAGCAGGGAAAATGGAACAGTGTACATGTACTGGAAGTTCACAATTTAAAAGAAACAGAGTAGGTTGTTAGGTTCTTTATAAGTCCACCTCTGTCAGTCTTCCCTATGACACGAGGAAGCAGCTTCCATAAGGACACAGAGGCTAAGGAAGGTTATCATTTGTCCTTGGTCCTAAAACTTATAGTGGCACAACTGAAACCAGAATGCAAGTTCATTGGATCCCAAATCAGTACCATCGTGCATGTGCTCAAGTATGTAAGAGGGCCCCCTACACTTGCCAAGAACTACCTTCCATGCAGAGACGTGGAAAGACATGAAGCCGACTGCTCTGAGAAGGACGAAAGTTCCTGCACTGGGGACAGGGACAAACTTGCCACTCACCACTCACAGCCCACAGTCATGGAAGCGGTGTGGTCACTTCATCTAGGCTTTGGCTCAAGAAACTGCAAGAGACCAGCAATTTCGACCTTGGGAAGAAAAACGCCAAGGCTGTGCCTACAGGGCAGTTTGAAATTAGCCCTTTTCAATGCTTGTAGCATTTTATTTTCCAAGAAAATCACTGATTCTTAAAGGAAGATTCTAACAACTTGAGAAATTTTGCAATTTTTCAAACAAGAGGGCAGATACTCTTTCCTCAGAATTACAAACAACTACTATTATTACCGAGAGAAAAATAAACCACAATGCTATACTTCAAGACAGGCATTTCACTAACATGTTTTGCAACAGAAGCAACTCCCTGTACCTGATTATTTTTCAACTTTCATCACTGAAACATAAGTGATTCCAAAACTTCTCCCCAGATAACTGGCCCGCTGTCCCTATTTGATTACTATAGTGGCTCAACAGAAGCTACGGATGAACAGGACGTGCAGCCCACCACCAACACTTAAAAGTCTTTGGCATTAATAGAAAAGGATTTAAAAGGCATGCCAACCTTGTTGAAGACCCAGACCTCCCCGTTCACGGTGGGCCTGGGCACCCCGTGGCCATTGTAGTGGAAGAGGACCCGCTCCTCCTTGGCATTGCGGCGCAGAGATGTGCAAAGCTTCTTGACTTCATCCACGGTCGGGTCGAGGCTCTGCTTGTACCGGGCCTGTTGTAGGATAAGAAATGAAGAAACTTAGCATGGGCTCAAGGGAACACCTGGAACTTGTTCTCCATTCTTTACATTGAGTTTGTGGTCAATAGCTGTGAGGCCCTGGACATGTGGCTCCAAGTTTCCCCATCTATAAAACTGGGTAATAACTACTGCATAGGATGGTTGTCAACATTCACTCATTCATTCAACAAATATTTATGGAGAATAGTAGAAAGAACAAATAAGATAAGTACGTAAGACCTGTCACATGGCAACACTAAGTCAAATGTATTTGCCACTGTGATATCAAGTGTTTCTCAGAAGCATGGAATCCTTTCAATAACATTATCTGGGACATGGAAAGGAGATAATTTGCTCAAATGAAGTAAGCTGCAACATACATGGCACTGGGGACAGAAGGGTTAGAAAGAATAGTCAGAAAACAAGTTGGCCCTCTCTTGCTTAGTCATATTTGCCCAGCTAAAAGCTTCTCCCTCCTCCTCATCCTCCTCCTCCTCCTACCTGGACCCTCGCTGATAACTAAAAAATTCACTGAATTAGCAGAACCTAAAATTGACATAGAAAAATCAATAGCCTTGATTATATACAAACAATAAACAGAGGACGCTATGGCAAAGAAAACCCCATTTATAAAGCAACAAAGAAGATTCAATGTATAGGAATAAGCTTAACATGAAGTATACAAAACTTAGCTGTGGAAACTTCAAAGTTCTCCTGGAAAACACAGAAGTAGAAGTAGACTTGAACAATGGAAAGACGTTGCCTGCTTGGGTAGGCTGCATCAACATTCTCAAGATGTTAGTTTTCCCTGGGTTAATTCACAAGTTGAATGCATTCCCCATACATATCCCAACGAGCTGTTTTATAGAGTTAGACAAGTTGCTACTGAAGTTCACTGGGAAAAGCAAACACACAAGAAGAGCCAGACAAACACGAACATGAGCTAGGCCTTCCAAGGGCCCTAGTTTCACAGACAGCCCAACCTCCTCTAGGGTCTCTAATCCAGACAGTGAGGCCAAAGCACCTAAAGCCCAGAAGACCAGAGAACTCATACCCAAAGTCCAGCATTAGACTCACATACATGTGACGTGGCTTTCTCACAAACAGTGTTTACACAGTCATAATGTTATGAGCAATGATTTTATTTATTAAAAATGGAGCTAAATTTCAGAGAATCTGAGCAAGGAGGGCAGACCAGTGAGGGGACAAGCCTGGCTGTGTAACAAGGACACCGAAGTGGGCGATGGACACATGCGGCTCATTAGAAGAGTCCCTCCATGTGGTATTCATTTCTCGTTTGGTTGCAAACAACTTTTAATGGAAAATTCCCAGTAAAGAAGAACTGAAAGAGTAAACCTGTAACCATCCAGGATGGTGGAGGTGAAGTGATGAGTGTAAAAAGTATTAAAGCCACACCACAAAGTCAGTAAAAATGTTCCAAAATGATAAATCAATAAAAAGCAGCATAAACATTTTCTTTAAAAATACGGCCATACCTACTTAGAAAAAAACAGTTAAAATGGTTTGCCTCTAGGTGAAGATTATATTCTGGTTTTTAAAAAGTAATGTATATGCTCATTACTTTGATGAACTATTTAAACTTTTTTTTTTTGAATCAGAGTCTCACTCTGTTGCCCAGCCTGGAGTGCAGTGGCACGCTCACAGCCACCGCAGCCTTGACCTGCTATAGGCTCAGGTGATCCTTCCGCCTCAGCCTTCCAAGTAGCTGGAACTACAGGCACATGCTACCACATCCAGCTAATGTTTTTGATTTATTGTAGAGATAAGGTCTCACCAAGTTGCCCAGGCTGGTCTCGAACCCCTGAGCTCAGGCAATTCTCTCACCTTGGCCTCCCTAAGAGCTGGGATTACAGGCTTGAGCCACCGCACCCAGCCTTAAACTGCATTTTAAAAATAAGTACAGCCAATGCCATGATATCACTTGAAGGAAAATGCGAGTAAGCATCAGGAAGGTACACAGAGAGCAGGCTGCATCTGAAGAGAGTCCGGGGCTCCCACCGAAGCCCCAGGCTGGGCACACAGATGTTTGTGGGAAGCACCACTGATCCTCCTGAAAGAGGAAAGCAGAGACCAGAAGCCCAGAGGGTGACGTTTAAGAAAGGTTCCTTGGTCTTTCCAGAGTAATAAGAGGGGCTAGAAGTAAGGAAAACACAGGAAAAGAGGGCCAACTCCCACAATATTAGTTTCTCTGTATATGAAACACAATATTTGCTTTCATATTAAAATTATAATTTATGGCAATATAAAATCCTTGATGAGATTCTATACCTTGAACTTGGGGAAGTCCTCATTAGCTGTGCATGAATAAGAAAGCGTTAGGTTCAGGATTGGCAGTAGTGGGAATCTGCCGGGGAGGGGGAGGCAGCGCCACACACCTCATCAACAAGGGTACCTGCAAAATGAACATTTGTATACCTAACCCTGAATTGTACCCCACATCTTTAAGATTAAAAACAACAAAAGTTTTAGGATGATGAAATTTAAAAAGATTTTCCAGGTCCCCCAGATTTTTGGCACCTGCAAGCAAAGTCCACTAGAGAACCATAATCTAATCCAGTAACAGCAACTCTGTTCTACTGCAGGACAGTTTTGGAATCCTGGTCAGAGGTGATGGGACTAGGGTCTAGCAGAGTGGTCTCCCCTCTCATCGTTTCCTTCCTTGGGACCAGAATGCTATTTGCAAAGTAAAATGGTGCCACAGAAGAGACTTGGGAGAAAGCGAACATGTAAAACAGGGTTTCCAGTTCCTTTTTTACCAATGAGGCAATGTGTGTCAATCTAACAGCCACACAGGGCTCTACCACCAGAACAAGTCTGGCCCTCAGGGAGCCAGGGTCCACGTGGAATGAGGAAATGTTCAGAAAACACAGAGCATGAGGGGAGAGGTGCCCACACTCAGCCTGGGGAGGCAGCATGTCACCTGCTCCCTGTAAGTGGGCATCACTGGCCATAGAGGACCCACAGCCACGCTGTGGTCAACCGAATCCATGTGTTCTGGAAGAGCCTGTTCAATGTCCAGCTCTTCTGCAAATTCTTTCCTGAACCCCCTCAGCCTAAAATAATCTTTTCTTTCTCAGAATTAATTTATACTGCTCATTATACAGTCACATGCAACTATCTTAATTCTATTTAGACAGCAAATTCTGAGAGGGCAGACACTGCTTTCAATACAAGACATTATTTTTATATCCTTTCCACAGCCTTAAAACATACTCAGTTATTAGCTCTTAAAACATACTCAGTTATAAGCAAACAGTTGCTGAGTGATAATCGAGATTTTTAGTGACATTAATTATAATAATTAGTAAAAAAAAAATCAAACTGATAAAATCCTACCTGATGCTGAAGTGGTATAAGTAACTGGCATAATATCATAACATATGTATGTATAAGTATATATAAGTAACTATGTATGTCTAAGTAACTGACATAATATCATAGAGCAAAACTAAAAACTGCTGCATCTAAGTGGTGGGCACTCAAGGAGTCCATCACACCATTCTTTCTGCTTTGCTATCTGAGAGTCTACATATTAAAAGAGTTCAGAAGATTTATCACTGACTCTTATCACAGACTAACTGTTTATTTGTGCTCTAGGCAAGATAGAACCAGGACACTGAGTTTATTGTTCTAAGCACCTTGATTTTGGCTAATCCCATATAAGAAGCTTAGAGTAGCTGATAAATGAAAACATATTCTGCAGGCAAAGCAGGAAACATTTTATTCAGATGCCATAACTTGGGCTACATGTCCTCCAAAACTACATCCACACAAGTACTTTCTAAATTCGAAAATAAATTTGAAGTAGACATAGCTAGATATTCTGTCTTCAAATGGACAGGATAGAAAGAATGTCAGATTATATTGGATGGGGTCAATCTGAGACAACGGCTTCAAATCAGCACAACGGTGGGTAGCCTCCTCTCACCCATCTCTCCCCACACCCAAAAAAACACTGAATACTGCAGAGGACCCAGTTCAACTACTCCTTCAGCCCAAACACCTCAGCTACTGTGATATAACCTGCATAAACTTAGAAGTTACATTTTTCTCTGAATCAGAGTTGCTTTAATGGCCAATTTAAGCAGCAAACTACATCCCATTTTGATAGATACTTTGATCTGGGCCTTTATGTAAATTAAAAGAAATACTTTTTTTTTTTCCAGTCAGAGTCTCACCCTGTCACCCAGGTTGGAGTGCAGTGGCATGACCACAGCTACCACAGCCTAGACCTGCTGGGCCCAGGCGTTCCTTCCACCTCAGACTTCCAAGTAGTTGGAACTATAGGTGCGTCCCACCTTGCCTGGCTAATAGTTTTATTTATTGTAGAGATGAGGTCTCACCAAGTAGCCTAGGCTGGTCTCAAACCCTTGGGCTCAGGCAATCCTCTCACTTCCACCTCCCAAAGTACTGGGATTACAGGCGTGAGCCACCACACCCGATTTACCTATGCATTTTAATACAAGTGCTTATTTATATGTCTCATGGCTTAGAAGATAGAAATAACTACAGGTAATCAAGGAACCCTTTGGCACCAGGAACTATAGCTCTGGGCAGTAGGGCAGAAGGAATGGCATGGCCTTCATGGAGGCTCATTCCTGCAGCACACTGGTTAATCCTGTGCAACAGGTTTAGAGCAGCACTGGAGTGCCAGGAAACAGTGTACCTTCCAGGAATACTTTCAGGCAGCTTATGTAGGGAATAGCAAAGATAGAGATACAAAACTAACAAAAAAAATTTAATGAGTGCTAAAAGGAGTTCTGAATTTGGTATATATTTTCTCTGAGAGCACCAAGAACCCAAAGTATTTTTATTTACTACCAAGAGCAACAATAGTGAAATCGTGCTGGAGAGAATCCCAGTTCAAATGAGTTAGTAGTTTTCCAGTTGTCTCCACCAGCTGCCCCTGAGGCATATCCTGGAGGTGACCACGTCTGGCTCCAGCTGTTTTGTGCAAAGTGTATCATACAGACAGTGCATGCAGGCAGAGGTACCAGTAGAGAAGTATTGGACTGTCTCCCAAATCCAAACACTAACACAAAACTAAAATCAAATAAATCTATTAGAAAGAAATGGCAGAAAGGGGGCCTCCTCCCTGTGCACTCAGAGGGTACTTGGGGACCTGGAAGAGTCATGAGGGTGTGTGGGGGCAGCAAGTGCCCTTCCTTCCCCACCAGCATGGCAAAGACGCTTCCAAAGAACAAAGCATCTATGCTGGGTGAAGTAGCACAGAAGCCAACAGTGATCAGAACCTGCTCCTCCCCCACCCAAACCGCCAAGGTTATGAGGACACTGTTTTTCTTCAATTAACTTCAATTCACTGGCAGTTTTACCCAACAATATGACAAAAACAAAAAATAAATCTTTAGTTCATATGCTTATTCCCTCATCCATGAGGACTTATTTTCTGAAATTTCCCGCTACACGTGGATCCAGTAAGTACAACAGTAATCACTGTTAACTATTGTTGTCAATTCTGAGTTCTATTTCCATTACTGCTTACAACTATTACCAAAACAGTACCTAACATATGCACAGCCCTTGACAATTGAGTACTCATAAGCATCCTCTCCTCCTTGTGCCTTCCTAAGTCTCATGCACAAGGCAGAACGGGCATTCCCGCCTTCTGTTCTCTGAGTTCACACTAATCATGAGTGTCTTCTGAGATGGGCCTTCCCACCCCTCTTCCAGGGTCTGCCTTGAGATGGTGACCGCCTGCCTTTTTTCCTGCGTATTAAAGCCACTTACCCTTAATGAACATAAGATACATTTTTTAGCGTCAGAAGATTTCCAAAGTCATGAGTTGCAGATACGACGAGAAGAACATATTCAGAACTTGCCAGACAGCAGGGCAATCAGAAGGAAAGAAAAAGGGCAGTAAACTGAACCGGAGATATCAGGGAATCTCCTAATTCCATGTATTCACCCTGCAGTTGCTTTCTTGCTACTTAGGCTACAGAAATCCCCCATGTAAAGTGGTAAAGGAAAAAGTCACTCACAGTTAAAGCACCTCAAAGTAAGAACAAGCCACAATGCTGATCTGCAATCTGTCTCCCTGGAGCACTGGCCCATAGATCTGCAGTGTCTGGGTTCAGTCGAGGGCCCACAAATCGCAGGAAGATTTTCTAGTGAAAATGTCAAGTGCTTCCTGCTCCTTGTCTACATCTCACTTATTACTTTACTGCTACAGAAGTTTTTCTCAATTCTACTCTCCTCTACGCAGCTGTCTAACTAGGATTTGTGAAGTCACAGCTCCGCTAAAAAAATCATTTGATGTCTCCTGAGATTACTACTCCTAAATAGGAGAGCTATTCTTCCAAACCATACACAAGGCCACAGGCTTCAGATTATTCAGCAACATCAATAAAATTAGGGATTCGTTGTTTCTGACCTTGGCTCCATCAAGGTCTTACCCCTGTGGGGTTGCAAAAAAAAATGATTTAGCCTCATTTTCTTACCTATTGCACAGAGAGGACACATTAACAGACTAGCACAAAAGGCACTACAGATATTAATAATATGCCTCCTGGGGTTTTATGGAAATTAATTAATATTTTTAAGGGCTTTGAAATGAGAAACACTAAATTAAATGTCACCACACCATGTTAGGGTTTTGTTTCCAAACTAGAACGCCTGGGATAATGGCTCCGTGGTTTGAGAGACAGAAGCAGCAGGGGAAACATCTAATCATTCAGGGGACTGATGACAATTTTTGCTGGGCATATAAAATGACAAAACTAGTCTCTAAAATACTGCCTGTTGTGCTAGGTGTTGCTCCTGAAAAGCCATATCTCAAGGTGCAAGAAAATATATACATGAGAATTTTGGAGGATGCAACAGAGGAAGAAAGTAGAAGAATGAATAACTGAAGAAATAAGCCAAAAAAAGACTGCCTGGCTTCATGAAGGAAAATGCAGCTCCAAGTTTCATTTCCTTCTCAGTGATGGTCTCTTGCCCTAAAATGACACCTGGTAACTTTATATGCTAATAAGGCTTAAGAAGTGCTACTGCAATCAGATTTTGCATTCTTTAGTAAAGCTTTATTGCTGTTCGAGCTGCTTCTCATGCAAAGGCAGACTTCAAAGGCTGGAGACCCAAGTGTAGGCGGCTCTGCTCTCTGCAGCCTCAGTGGCAGCCGAGTCCCTTCAGGAACTCTGGTGAAGCCGTACAAACCATTGCTGGTATGGCTGCAGGAGGGCCAAAGCCACACTGGGAAGAGGAGGAGCATGGGGACTCTGCCTGGTGGGCCTTCTCTTTCGACAAAACCCTACAAGGAGGAAACCCTGTGCAGTAGGGGCAGCAATTAGGTCTACAGGGTTTCTAATAAAGATGCTGGCACCCAGCTGGGCTCGATGGCCTGTAATCCCATGCTTTGGGAGGCTGAGGTGAGTGGATTACCTGAGCCCGCGGGTTCAAGACCCGCCTGGGCAACTTGGCAAGACCTCATCTCTACAATAAAACAAAAATTAGCCGGGCATGGTAGCACGCGCCTGTAGTTTCAGCTACTTGGAAGGCTGAGGCGGAAGGATCGCCGGATCCCAGCAGGTCGAGACTGCGGTGGCCGGGAGTGGCCACTGCACTCCAGTCTGGGTGACAGAGTGAGACTCCAACTCAAAATAAATAAATAAATAAAATCTAAGATGCTGGCACCCTACTCAGCTAGGGCTATGAGGACGAGTAATGTCACTGCCATCCTCTCACACTTCTACAGCAATGGATAACACATCAAGTTTAGATCTAAGAAACTGAAATGCCTGCAAAATTCTCAGAAGTGTCTAAAAGGAACAAACAATGTTAAAACTTGGGCTAATTCTGACCTAGGTCGGGATCTTGCAAATAAATGTTCCATCCCTATCCTTCCCCTTCCCAAGTAGGAAGCAAAGACTTCTGAAAATGCTGGGCTGGGAGGACCTTTAGATAGATCTGACCCTTTTCTCTGCCCAGCATTTCCCTGGAAAGCCTTACTTCTTATAGTTTTGAAATGAACACACAAAGTAAAATCGGGGGGGGGGAGGCAAAAAGAGAAATGACAAAATGTTTATATGGAATGAACAACATTCTCTATTTGGGAATAAATCCTAAGAAAATATACCCTGTGCCCCTCTCCCCATGCTTGCATCCCCAGTGAATCTGATGAGGCCACTGAGGACACAAAGACTTTATGGCATTTGTTCCACTGCAAACAAATCCAGCAGTGCTTGAGGCCTTTTAGGAGGGAGAAAGTGTCAAGAAGCATACCATCTGTATTTTCCTTCTTAAATCTGTTCCTCTCTCTCCTCCACCTAAATGAATGAGGTTACTAACCGCCCAGCTGGACAATGGAAACCCAATAATCACTCTTAACACATTCCTTTCCTTCACCTTTTCCACATTTAATCAACCATTTTATCCTGCTGAATCTACCTCTTAAATCCATTCACTTCTTTCCATTCCTATTATCACTTCCCAGACCAAACCACTACCATCACTGCCACTACTACCACCACCATAATCATCATCACCATCATCACCACCATCACCACTCCCACCATCATTACCACCTCCACTGCCATCTCTATCACCATTACCACACCTCCACAACTGTCATCACCACACTCTTCATCATCATCAGCATCATTGCCACCATCACTACTATTGTCGTCGTCATCGTCATCATCATCATCATCATCACAATCATCACCACCAATTACCACCACCATCTATTTCTTAGATTATTGTGGTAATTTTCCAACTAATCTAGACTTGTTTTACTCGGGTCCAAATCCATTCTTCAAAACTCAATAGCTCTCTTACTTGCTTAAAACCCTTTAATAACTTCCCACTAACTACAAACTCTTTAGGCCCGTAAGTCCCTATAAGGTCTCCAGCCTAGTCTCTAGACACAATATCTGAGCATCTATACCTCCACCACAAGAAAATATCTTTCAAGTCTTTTGCCTCATTATGTTTTCCCTCTGTCCAGACATCTCTTCCTGCCTGTTCTCTATGCCCAACTCTAAGTCTTGCCTAGTCGAACTCTGTTTATTCTTCAAGTATCAGGTTAAATGTCACTTGTCTCGAGCACCTCTAAGTCTCCAAAATAGTACTAGGGCACTAGACTCTAACTGCAAGTTTACTCATCGACCTTTCCCCACCCTATCTCCTGCCCTTAGGAGCATGCCTTTCCTTCTCACCACGGCATTCTTGGCTAAGCACAATGCCAGTACATAGCTGGAAGTCAATAAATATTTGTGCAAGAACAAATGATGAATAAATACTTCCTAATAGAGTTTGTACAGCCTGATGAATTTCTCCAAAGACAGCTATTATATCAAGAGTTTGGGGTGTCTATTTTTATGTATTTGAGATTTTTAAATTTCCAGTTTTGCTGGATTAGAATGTAGCAGTGAAGCAAACCTTCTTCACCAACAATTCCCTCAGTAGACCATTTATTGCCCTAACAGACAGACCTGCCTCTCCAAGCAAGCAGGCTCAACACAGACACTGGAGGGAATGTGGGTACCTGAGCTTCCAGAAGCACCCCAGTTGGCCCAGCAAACACAAGGCGGAATTTCCCAGGAGGTCTGCCCAGGTCTCAACAGAACTGGACAGGTGATGTCATCCAAAGAGCTCTGTCATTTTTCTTTTCTTCTTTTTTTTTCTTTTTTTTTGAGTTGGAGTCTCACTCTGTCACCCAGACTGGAGTGCAGTGGCCACTCCCGGTCACCGCAGCCTTGACCTACTGGGCTCCGGCGATCCTTCCGCCTCAGCTTTCCAAGCAGCTGGAACTACAGGTGCGCGCTACCACGCCTGGCTAATTTTTTGATTTATTGTAGAGATGAGGTCTCGCCTGCCCAGGCGGGTCTCGAACCCGCGGGCTCAGGCAATCCACTCACCTCAGCCTCCCAAAGGCGCGGGATTATAGGCTGAGCCACCGAGCCCGGCGCTCTGTCATTTTTCTGACGTGAAGAACCAGGAGAGCCTTCTGTGAGCAAGGCTGAAGGAAAAGGGATTTACTTTCTGACTGGCAGAACATATGCATCATTCAAGGTTTATTACTGCATGAAAGGTAATGAAAAAGATATTTTCTTTCTTCCAGACAAGGACACAGAGGAGAAGCAGCGCATTCAGCAGGACCCATGGACACTGTCTAGAGGAATCTTTCCAAATGTAAACATTAAGAGAGAAGAAAAAAAGGAGGGAAGTTAAATGGTGACAGGGAAAGGAGGTTAACCAGCTGCCTGCCTGGTATGCAAAATGCCTCCTTAAGTGACATGGGCACTATCTTTTCACTTCTTCCCTTCCCTCCTTTGACTGGAGGATCAACGTGTGACACAGCATCGAGCAGGCCACAACCATATGCTAATGACAACAGTGTGGAAACCTCTGGGAAAGGGAACCTCATATCTTCTTTTGTTCTCTAGGCAGCATTCTTTACGCTGTCCCAACACATAGGAGCCAACGAGGTCCAGAGGGGAGTCAGCAGTTCGCTGTGCCAGGTCTCCAGCGCCTGGCTCCCTCACTGCCCCAGCCTCACGTGGCTCTCCCACTCTCTCAATCTGCACAGCTTGCTGTCTCTGTATCTGCCTCTGACCCATCCACCAATCATTAGTTTCTGCTGCTGCTCAACCTCCCTTCTCTCACTTTACCTACTTCTCCAGCATGGCACCTTCAAGAGCAAATCTAGGGCCACATCCCCCATCCTGCTCCATGCATGCCCACCCCTTCTGGATTGCCTGTCATCACCCTCGACTCAGTCACCCAAACCAGACACCAGAAACTTTGGTGCCACCCTCAGTTCCCCTCCTTCTCATCTGTCACCAGTGGGTCCCCAGGATGCCTCTCTCAAACATGGAGATACCACCTCTGCCTTCATGAGGGTCAAACACCCCAAATATCCCCAGGACCCCAAACATACCGCTCTCCAAGTCCCCTCCATTCTGTCAGAGCATTCTTCCTTAAACACACAGCCATCTGCCTCCTAAAAACAAACCCTCAATGGATATCCACAGCCTCCAAGACAATGACCCCATCCCTGAGGATGTCCTCTGCCTCTACCCATGACATCCATGAGCCCTCTGCTCAATCCAGTACCCTTTTCATGGTCCTGAGGCACCACAACAAAGCCACTCTCTTTGCCTCTGCACAACATAGCTGCTCTGCCCAGACCCCTCCAGTGTCCTTCACCATGGTTGTGTATGTTTCCCCTCCCTCACAAGAAGGTCCTCATGGGCTCTTCGAGGCTCCTACAGGCCACTTGTGCACACACTGCTGAGCTCTGAGATCCTTCCATACAGGTGGGCCTTTCCCTAGGAGACCACAAGCCACTGGGGAAAGATATCACTAACAAGGTCCTCTGAATCCTTGTCTCTGGACACAGAGGAGTAAGTTGCCCAAGGAAAGTGTGTATGATGGACCCAAAGCAGAGCTATGCTTACTTTGAGTAATATATTATTTACCTTGAACTAACAAAAGTAGATCTCTATTATTCCAGTATAATTTTGTTTGTCCCAACATGGACCTCAGAGTTAAATTTTTAATAGGAAGGATGTAGGGCAAGATGTTATGCAATACAAATTCTATGTCCCATTCCATTTGCATATTTTATTTTCTTTTTTAATGTTTTCAATATTTCATAGTAAGATGCTGTTCTGTACAATTTTTTCCTCATATTATCATTATAAGACTGGTTTCTCTTCCCTCCAAAATCCCTTAGTAAAAAAAATAAATAACAAAAACTACCACTTATCTTGTAAGTTTAAAAGTAATCCTGAGGTCTTTGAAATGTAAAAAGGAGATGGAAGCCTGAGCTCCTCTCTGCAATCTTCCCTTAAAAATCTATCCTGTCCTAAAAGCATTTATAGGAATAATGCCAATCGTCACATACTGTCTTGGCTCTGAGAGTCACACATGGAACCAGTGGCAGTTTTCATCTAAAATGTAACCAGTGTCCTTTGCAAACTTGTCCTAGAAAGATGGATCTTTGACAAATCGAAAGAACTCAAACAAAAAAGGCAGCCACAAGCCCCAGCACAAGGGTGAAAGTAGTCCTCAGGCCACCCCGGTTCCCAAGTCCGTTTCTGCCTGTTCCTTCCTTGCCTTCTGTCTTTTCCTCCCCTGCTTGGACAACTCTGCAGTCTCATTCTTGTCACTATATGCAATGGGGCTGAGGTAACTCAGAAATAAATGAAGTGACCTTTAGAGGAAGTTTATAAATATAGAAGTCACAGATCACTCGCCAACCAGTTCCTTTTCATAATTATTCTGGAATTTTAGGCAACACAGAGAGAATATGACGCCTAAGGTCTTCTTGCTATGTTTCATTTTTAAAAACTGCTTAGGAAGCCCTGGCTCTGATGTGCTGGCAGACGTTCCCGTGTACTCCCTCTGCATCTACATGATGCCTCTTGTTCTGGGTGCCCCCTTAGGTGCAGTTTCCGTTGTGTCACCCTCTCCCCTCATTGTTGAAGGAGAGCTGGAGAGAAGAGATATGGGTATGATCCCAGGTGAGTCACCTGCCCTTCCTCTGTAAGAAAGGCCACTGTTATGGTAGAGAGAGCAGTGGGCCCTGACATGAAAAACTTTTGAGTTCAGCCCCAAATTAATGATTCACCAGTCATCCAACCTAAGAAAGTCATGAATCAAACCAAGTCTCACTTGACCACTTTAAGGACACATGTGGAAATGCACATTAGAGGGCTCTGGGGACTCAGTGACTTGGAGCAAATGACGGAGGCAAGCAGCCACACAGCACATGCAATGGCCAGCCTCTGTCCTGAGCACTTGCCATTCAACCACCTCCCCCTCACCACCACCACACTACACAGTGGGCATTAGCATCACACCTATGTCAGAGACAAGAAGCAGAGGCACAGAGAAGTTCAGTAATCCCTACAGGGTCACATAGCTGGCACATCGCAGGCCCAACTCAAAGCCCAGCTCCAGACTCCACGGCTTACCACTCAGCACCCTGAAGACATTCATAGAAACTTGGGAGACTACAGGGGAGCTTTCTCACGTTTTTGCAAACTGGGGACAAGCAGGGAGCAGAAAGCCAAAAGAGACATTTCTCTGGCAATCCTAATGTGCTAATGGTGCCATGCTGCTTCAATGTAGCTTGCCCATGATGCTCTGAGTCTCTGGTATGCCACTAGTAGACAAGCCCTTCCCCTCAAGAGGGCCACGTGTCCATACACATACCTCGGAGATTGCCCTCATGATGCAGTGAAGCCAAGAACTGCTTGAAGAATAGCAAGTCTCTAATGGAACTAAGAGATCACAACCTAAATCACTTACTGTACCGATTTCTGCCCAACAATTTCCAACCAAGACCGCATTACCTTTGGAAAAATTGTTCCCTCCTTCCATTAGTGCTGGGCTACCTCCAGCTGCAATCAATAGCTGCTAGGTACCTGGACACTCAATATTTACGAACCTGCCTGGCAGGGAGAGAAGGACACCAGGAATTTACTAAGCTGTATAGAAGGAAGGGGAATGGGGAAACAGGACCCCGGTTAGCAGGACCTGCACACTCACTGGACAAGGGGTACTTGGATGCACAACCCTGTCCAGTGCCACTGCCTTAGCCCACAGAACTCCTGAAACTTCTGCACTCATTCTACCACTGAGAAACCTCAAGCTTGTGGAGGGCACGCCACTTTAACACTAGCAAAATGAGTAAGAGGACAAATACTATATAGCAAAAGTCTCATGCTGAGTGGGAAATAGGTACTCGTTAAATGCTTACCAAAGCAGGTCAGTCACGCAGTCTGTGAGAGCCATGCCCTGGCATGCCTGCCACCCGGGACCAGGCTTTAAGAGGTCCTCCGAAGATACCTGCCTATGTACAGGATTCGTTAGAGTGTGGCAACTGACTGTACCTGTCACCACCTGGATCCACTTTGAAGCCTCAAATGCAGCCCCTAAGGGCACAGCAGTAGCCAACAAGACAGCCAGAATACCAGGACCCATCTTTATTTATTTGGGTTATAGCTGCAAGCTCAAGTCTTTCACTCTCATTCTTCATAGTGCTATTTATTCTTTTTGAAGAAATTTCTTGTTTTTTAATCAGATTTCTTTTAAGTTCATAATGTTCCTCTCCGTCCAGGGCCAATCCTATTTCCACGCGAAGCATCAGGAACTGGGAGTAAGATGGCACACGTGCTTCTGGCTCCAGGGGCAGCTCCCAACCACAGTGTGCTCTCTGGACACCCCCAGTCTCTGTGTGTAGGGCTGAAAGGAACCCCACTTGTCCTGTGCTTACCTGGTCCACTGCATGCTTTCTAGGACACTAGTTCCATCATCACACTTATCATTGGCAAAATGCTTGGTTCCTTATGTTGTCACCCATGGTACAACCTGGATGTCCACCCTGTGTGGAAGGGGAGTGGCTGTCCCTGCAGCATCCAGGGCATAACAGAAGCTGGATTCTGGCAGGCAGGTACTTGAAGATAGGAAATGATGAATGCTGACATGGAAGGGACTACAAGGTCAAAGCAACTTCTAATGTTTTCAACACGTGTCTTCCCAGTGAGGGCAGTTTTACATGAAATTTGTAGAATCATTTTCTCTCTTTCCTTTATGCATTATTCAATACCTATCCTTCCCTCCTTCCTTAATTTGCCAAAGAGGCAGAAGAGAACTAGATAATAAACTAGGTTTATTATTCAAAGTCTAAAAATAGAAGTCATAGCTTCTAGATAGGGTCTAATCCACTTCTGAAATAAAGGGGTTCACATGGTCTCTTCAAATCTGCATAGAATCCCCTCTGGAATGCTATTCTCAGTCATGAGCAATTCTGTCCCTCAGAGGAACTAGAGGGGCATGGCAGCTCCCACAGACATCTGATGGGTAAAGGCCAGAGGACCTACTAAAAATCCTACAACTATCCCCATAACACATGGGGACATAATCACCATAACAACGAATTATCTGGCCCAAAACATCATAGCACTAAGTTTAAGAAACTCTGTTTTAGAAGAAAGAGTGAAGTTTTGACTCTGATGGAGACACATGGAGTCTAATCTAATACAGTGAAAAAAAGCAAAGTAGAGGAAAATGTGTATAATATACTACCATTTACTTAAGGCAGAGGAAACAAATGTATATATATAAATATAAATATGAGCTGGGCTCAGTGGCTCAGCCTGTAATCCCAGCACTTTGGGAGGCCAAGGCGAGTGGACTGCCTGAGCCTGAGGGTTTGAGACCAGTCCAGGCAACTTGGCGAGACCTCGTCTCTACAATAAATCAAAAATTAGTCAGGTGTGGTAGCACACACCTGTAGTTCCAGCTACTTGGAAGGCTGAGGTGGACGGATCACCAGAGCCCAGCAGGTCGACACTGGGGTGGCCATGAGTGTGCCACTGCACTCCAGCCTGGGCAACAGAGTGAGACTCCAACTCTAAAGACATACATACATACATTTAATAATATATGGCACATATATTATTAAAATGTTTACATGGTCACCTACAGAGGGAAAGATGAAACAGGGCTGAAAGGACAGGAAGAGCAGTCATACTTCTTCAAGTAGACCTTGTTTTGTGTATTTAACTTTGGAAACACAAAATGTTTTACATAAATACAAAGCAAAATTAAATTTTTAAGAGAAAATCTTAAAAATTATAAATAAAATAAAACAAATGAACTTAACTCTACATCCAGTTGGCTATATAGCCAGACAGAGACGTGCTGTCCTATGTGACTTGCCTCTACATCTGCCCCCCCATCAGAAAGCAGGGCAGAGGCCACGAGAACAGATCTCAGTAATCACACTGGGTGGTGACAGTGCTGCTTTCTGAAACTGCTGAGTGTGGTGAAGGATAACAGAAGTGAGTAATTATGTTGGTGTTCATGAACAATCTGGATGATCCATGTGGGAGAAAGCAGATAGGGTTGTGAGACCATGAGATTAAGTAAAAACCTTATAGTCCTGGACCTGAATCAGTAAGAGCGCCTACTACATTTATCTTTAAAACACACCTGGAGAGAAATGCTGAGCACAGACAATGGGCACCCCTGGGACTCAGATTAGGCTCTCTAAATACCACTTTCCCCTAAAAGAAACTAGAAATCCTTGGAGATACAGCCATGACTGATTTCAGACCAAGACAGAGAATGCACAAAATGAACATGAACATTCTGACTTGTCATACCAGACAGGAAAGAAGCAAAGACTATTAGATCTGTATCAAAAAGACTCAGGAGCCAGTAAGAAGAGGCTCCTGCTTGCCAACGGCACTAAAATGTGGGCACCAACAGATGCAGTGGATGACTACACACTCAGCAAGGTAGTCAAGCACCCCACATACAACCCTTACTGGTTACCTTTGGGAGAAGCCTACTCATGATTTTTAAATCTGGCAAATAAAGGAAAGTAGGTATTGATCCTGGCTTTCCTATATGAACTGTATCTGAAGCTATCCAAATAATTTATGAGAGGAAGTTTCTTTTTATAGAGATATCCCAGTTAACAAATAAAAGGGAATGATATAATAATTATAACACCATCTTTTCACAATCTCTAATGAATGGAGCCAGGTAATGATTGCCAATGATCAATGCTAACTACACAGAGAGAAGACAACCAGGCATTCCACATATCCTAAAGCAAGTACACAACACCACTTACAAAACATCCCCCATCTGAACTGGAATCTGGTCAAGCCTCCTAGCTAGAGGAAATCCAAGGGACAGAGGTGAGTAAAACTCACCTCAGGGGAGAGAAACAATTGAAAAAATCTAGATCATGACAAATTCTGTAGGACACACAATCTTGGTTTCTTCAACCATTAAACTGCAGGAAGAGACAGAGAGATGCATGGAGAGTGCTAGGGATGAGGGACTGACTTTTAGATTAATTATATGGATTAGCAAAGTAGACCAACTAAATCACAATGTACTCATCCTACTTGTGTCCCGATTCAAACAAACAAATTGTGTGTGTGTGTTAAAGGCATAATCATCTTTAGAGAGACATGGAAATATTTACAGATGAAATTATATGAGCTCTGGAATCTGCTTCCTAATAAGCCAGGGCAGTAAGTGGGTAGGGCGTGGGTGGTGGCATAAATTAAAGTAGACTAAGAACTTGGCATTGAAAATACTGAAGACAGATGATGGGTACGTGCTGAAACTTTCCATAATAAAAGTTTAAAATAAACAAATGAATAAGCCACAAAAACAAATAAAGAAGCAAATGAGCAAACAGCATTTCGAAATGCTTCAATGTTTAAAAGAAACACCCCTAGAATGCTTTTACATATAATTTAATGGTTAAATCAAAATTTGCTATTTTGATTAAAATCTGCTTACATGAAGCATTTTTCCAAGACATAGTCAGACATTTTAAAAAGGTGTCTAGACAGGTAAAAATGTTAAATCTGTTTTAGCAAAAATATACTAAAAATCTGAATGATTATCACGCCCAGTAAAACATGTTACAATGCAACACTGATAGTGCTATGTCTCAAAAATTCCTCTAGAAAGTACAGTCATGGTGTAGGATGTAATCAGCTGCCTATTAACTTGTCTCCAATTAGGTTTTTGATTTTTCACTGTAGGTCAACAAACACTGAGACCCATGTGTTTTCACACTTCCTAGCAAAGTATCTGATGAAAGCCTGCAATCTAGTCAATCCCTCATAACTGAGTATTCCTTGGAATTTACAAAGCACTTCTGGCCAAATGATGTCCTTTGACTTCATTTGTAAAAGAAGGCCTGCACTACTCACGTTTGACTAGAGGCCCCAACAATGGCTTTGGAAAGACAAGGTGTGGGGAGAATGTGGTGTCCTCCATTCCTGCTCCAGGCCAGAACTCTTCCCACAGAGAATTCCCTGGTTTCTTTGAGTAAATAAATGACTTATCCGTAGACTCAGAGATGCGGATGCAACTTCTCTAGGAATAATGTTGCCAAGGGGAACGTAAAAGCAAATGTGTTCATCTGCTGATTCGTTTCTGGCTGTCTGGGGAGATGAAAGTATTTACTGACCTCATAAGGTAAGCCTATCGTCTTAAGAATGCTGCAAATACATACTCCAAATATGAAATCGTTTGATAAGTGTTTAGTAACATGCAAAGTACCATTTTTTTTTTCTTTGAGTTGGAGTCTCACTCTGTGGCCCAGACTGGAGTGCAGTGGCCGCTCCTGGCCACCACAGCCTCGACCTGGTGGGCTCCAGCCATCCTTCCGCCTCAGCCTTCCGAGTAGCCGGAATTACAGGCGCGCGCTACCACACCCGGCTAATTTTTTGATTTATTGTAGAGATGAGGTCTCGCCTGCCCAGGCAGGTCTCGAACCCGCGGGCTCAGGCAATTCACTCACCTCAGCCTCCCAAAGTACCATTTTTAAGTAAAGTCATTTCCAAAACAAAAATGCCACTTTCTTGCACTTAATTATCTTGCAACCCATCAAAACAGCAATAGGTCAGTCAGCTGCTGTTTTGCATAAGAGGCCACCACAGGTACCTCTGTGTGAAGAAGAAAAAGGTACCCCCTCTGGGCAGAACCTCAGGCTCAGGTCTGGAAGAGCAGAGAGCCTATGCTTCAACACTCACCAGCCTGAGGCAGGCAGCTGCCCTGAGCTGGCCAAAGACCACAGAGTTGATACTTGCCACTACCCTAGAGACACATCTAGTCTCAAAAACAGTCACAACAAAATTAATTTAAAAAGGGGAAATGGGGATGGGGCAGGAGTAACATTGGCTGCCTTCCCAATCCCCTTCCAGACCCAAAGAAAGCCAGCTGGAAGACTTCTGGAACAGTGTTCTGGATGAAGGAGAATGGTTGCTCCTCCTTCTTTCTCTCTTTGAACACATGTAAGGATGCAGTGTTTGGAGTTGTAGCAGCCCTCGTCATGAGGAAAAATTCAAGAACACAGAGAAACTCACCCAGGACCCCAACAAAGCAAAACCATTTAAATGGCCAGTCCTATAACCACTTACTGTCAGACTTCATTAATAAACCTTTTAATTGTTGATCCAAACAGAAAATAAGGCTGAGGGCATGAACTTTGCAGACAGACAAAACTCCATCTTATACCAGCTTTGTGATCTTGGCAAATTGTTAAACTTCTCTGTGCCTCCATTTCTTCAACTGTAAAACATGTGGGCAGGAGGAGAAGTAGAAAACATAGAATCTAACTTGTCATTTTTGAAAGATTAAATGGGTTAATATATCAAAAGTACGCTGAATTGTGTCTGGCTAATAGTAAGTACCACATGCATGTTCACAAACATGACTTAGCAGTATCTGATTACTTATAAATAAAAGCACCCTATTTAATTAATTTCCTCCACCCAGCCTGACATGGGGTCCTCAACCACTAAGTTTGCCACACCTTTTAATACACAGGCCTCCAGGCACTGTCCCAGGTATGCCAGCTGCAATGGACATTGGGGAGTAAACTGAAGATGGTGTGAACATCCCGTGTCTGAGCTTCCTACAGTTCATGGTTATGTTCGCTTCATTTCATGTTTTAAAGCTTAAACACCGCATGGTGAAGCTATTCCTTCATCCTAGTGAAACAGGTCAGAAATAATCAACATGAACCACCTTGACCCTTTTCATTCCCCTCTTTCAAAATTCCAACTCTGATAATCCTATAGCTATGCTAAGGCACTATTTGCTCCATTTCTTAACTCAGGCACAAAAGTACAACACTGACCTTAACACACATTAATAGGTGCCCACAAAGTGCACAGTAGTGAGATGGGAGGGGACACAAATCACTGCAATGAGATCCCTTTCCTTAATGAAACCACAATGACACAGAAGACAGGACCTGTACACAAATACATACAGTAGAGCTAGAGTATTATGGCATGACAGAAAGAAGCTCAAAGAAAGCAGCTCCTTCTGGAAGCGTGATGAGGGACAAACTTTCGGGATGAATGGAATCTTGACTGGATCAGAACGACAATGTGAAGGAACATTCAACAATGCATGTGAGGGAAGGGTGGTGAAAGCAGAGATGGGAGAAAGAAACAGGACAAAGGCAATGAAGGCCAACCATGAGCCAGACTGTGAGAATCAGAAAGAAGACTGGACAGCAGAAGGAAATCGAGGAGTGAGAGGAAACTTGGCAGAGAAGGGAGCCAGAATCTGCCCTTGAGGGTCAAGCCTGTTAGCACCTCATCTGCAGAAAGGAGCCTGTCCAGCAGCAGAAGTGAGACAACAAAATCTCAGTTATTATGAGGCATTGTGTGTGGTGGAGTATTTTGGTTACAGAAGACACAAACAGATTCCACTTCTTGGTCACTGAATAGAAAGAACAGGCTGACTGTGGTGATTCCAGCACTCTGGGAGGCTGAGGAGAGAGGACTGCCTGAGCCCAGGGGTTTGAGAACAGCCTGGGCAATTTGGCAAGACCTCGTCTCTACAACAAATCAAAAAATTAGCCAGGTATGTGGTACATGCCTATAGTTCAAGCTACTTGGAGAGCAGAAGGTAGAACCAGACTCACTTGAGTCTGGCAGGTCAAGGCGGTGGTAGCCATGACTGTGCCACTGCATTACTCCTAGATGACAGAGTGACACACCGACTCAAAAAAAGAAAGAACAAAAGCATTCACCATCAGCTCTAACTAGAATTGAAAGATTCAATAAGTGGTATGATTTCTAACCCTCACGGCCTCTGCTTTTAAGGCTTCCCATTAAAGTAAATCTCACTCAAGATTTAAAATAAATTACATATACGGGTCCAAAGTTGAATAAACTAACTCTGAAGTGTAGACACTCAGGGATCATACGGTCAGGTGAGGGGACCTAACCACTTATCTTCTCATAAATCTGATTCTGCAAAAGCCAAGCAAGCACCTCTTTAGATTTAGTAGAGTGCTCAAGACATGTGACCTCATTAGTACAGTCTTTCTTTCCAACCTTCCTGGGAAGAACACTTTCTAACAAATTGATATACTGCAGAGAAATCTGAACTATGCAATAAAAAAATGGTTCAGGAAGAATACCAATGAGTAAAGTTCACAAAAACATAGCTATGTTATATGACGATAGAACCACACTGGATAATGACACAATGAAGTCTTGGTTTCCTAATCTGTAAACTGGGAATAAGGGTGACACCTACCTCAAGGCATTGATGTGATGATTCAGAGTTGATGCATATCAAGTGCTGAGCCCCACATCCAGACACAGGAAGACTTAGGAACCACTGCTACCACAAGTCAAGACCCATACACCTGTTTCTTTAACTTGAGAAGTGCACTCTCAAAAATAAACAGCACTGGATGGGGCAGGTATCATGAAGGGGCTCCAGGGGTAAATCCCTTCTAGACAACCTCCAACAAATGGCTGTTCTACATTGTTTATATCACCCTGCCCTCCTCTGAGGCCACCAGCGTAGTGCCAGAAGAGTCCAGACACCTGTAAAGGTCCCTCATCTGAGCAGAACGTGGTCCTTGCTGGGAATCTCCACGCTCTGCTCTCCAGAATGACTCTGCGAGGTCATCTTACTCTCATCACTAAGGGGGTTCAGCAGCCAGAGGTGGCTGGGAATACAAGGGGAATGTATTACCCATGAACTAAAAAGTCATGGAACTAAAACTATCCTGTGAGACAAATGGGCAGAAGACATGAACAGACAATTCATAGAATAACATATGGAAATGGTCTTTAAATATACAAAAATTTTTAACATCACATAATAAAAATAATGCAAATCAAAACCACATGAAAAGAATGTAAAATGGGACACCTACTTAGATCGGTAGGAGAATTGGATAATAACTAAGAAAATACTATATACATATATATGTTTTTTTGAACCAGTGATACTATGAATTTACCTTGAAAGTACACCCTTAATAACATAAAACACATCTGAACAAGGTTATTCAAAGCAGTATTATTTATAATTGCCAGATATTACAAACAATCTGAATGGCATCTGCAGTAGATTGACTGAATAAATTATGGTACACCCACATGATAGAGTACCACACAGCTCTAAAGAAGAATGAGAAACGACATAGAAAATGAAGGAGTGATTTCCAGGATACACTATGATGTGGAAGAAAAAGTAGAATGCAAAGGAGTAGATGTGGAATACTGTATTTTGTGTGTTTAAGATCAGAATATATTAAAATAAGTGTATTTTCTAATTTAAAAAATATATGTGAAAGTAATGAATGATAAGCAGATGGAAATGGGGTTAGGGAGATGACACTGATCTGAGTATAACTTTTTATACAGTTTAGACTTATGGAACCATGTTAATATTTCACATACTCATAAAATAGAATAAAAAATAGGCAAGGATAAGGGAGCCCTAAAACGGATCACAAATGAAACAAATGCTCTTGGAGTGCAGTGCAAATAGCCCTAAAGGGAGGGAGATGAAGCCACCAAGTAACTTTTGAAATGGTTCTTGACTACACCCCCTCAGTCCACAGACAAAAATGACTGTAAACACTGAAATCATGTTAGAAAGTTTGTTTTTCACATGCATTAGATGATAATTCTGAAACTACTTCCTGTGTAGATTGTGGCACTAAGCAAGTGAGTAATATATTGATGATGAGAAGAGTCAGTGTCAACGAGCACACCAGGAGCCCGGATCTTGACTTCTAAATCCCATTCTGCAATACAGGAAATGGGGCTCCTCTGAGACATGGATGATGCCAGGGCTCAGGTCAGAAGAATAAAATATAAGGCTACTATATATCTTGCTGTGCCAAAAAGCAATGAAGTATTTAAAAATGAAGGAAACATATAAAAAAATACATGTACAAGAGCGAGCTAGCAAGGTAACCAATAGCCAAGTCTGGGACAACCAGAGCATCAAAATAAACAATGACAGTAGCAGACTGCTTACAGGATAAAATAAGATTTTTTATTTCAGAATGATATGAATGAAGGGTCCTTTCTTACAGAAGAATACCAACTAATAAATGTGGAACAAAAAGACACAATCAGAAATCTGCATTTGGCAACCATCTTAGTAATAATTGATGCAGGCAAGAATCATCTATTGGTGCAAAACTAACATAAGGAGCAGCATATTCACAGAGCCTCACAGTGCTCTCCAAACATTACTTATTACTTACAATGGGAAAGTAATAACCACACAGTGTGGAACTGTGGCATATGCTACTTTGTGATCAAAGTTACCATGGTCAATAACGGCCCAAAATGCCATCAGTGCTTCTGGTCTGTACCGGCATCACTTCTGCAACTTTCCTGCCAGAGGCTTACTGGGTTCTCATCACGAGACAACAGGAGGAAATACAAACTGCAAATTAGAACAAAACTGGTCTGAACCCTTCAAAAATGCCCAAACTGGCAAAGGCAAAGCAAGGCTGAGGAAGATGAAGTACTCACAAAAGGCCATATGTGATTCTGGGTCATTTCCCAGACAAGAAGGCCATCAAGGACAGAACAACCAACAATGTGTAACTAGGAAACAAACTGGATCATAGGATTGAATCAATGTTATATTTTCTAATTTTGATAAACGTACTGTGGCTGTGTAAGGGAAAGTCCTTGTTCTTAAAGTCTACAAACTGAAGTATTTATCCAAAATCAATATGTCAGCAGCAGGGCCACACACCTTCTGGAGGCTCTGGGAGTAAATCCATTCCCCTGCCTCTTCCAGCTTCTGGAGGCTGCTGGCATGTCTTACGTTCCTTGGCCTGTGGCCACATCAATCCCAACTCTGCCTCCGTCTTCACACGCCCTTCTCCAAGCTCCTCTGTTTCTCACTTATAAGGACACCCATGATTGCATTTAGAGCCCACTCAAATAATCTAGGATAAGCTTTCCCACTCAAGAAACTTAACCTAATCACATCTTTTGCCATATAGGGTAATATTCACAGGTTCCAGGGAACAGGACATGAAATCATCATTTGGAGGGCCAAAAGTCAGCCTACAACACCATTTTAAGTAACCAGTGGGATTGTGTCATGTTGGATACAGATTCCACATCAATCGCACTGACAGAATATTTAGACAAACTCATTCCTCTTTAATGTTCACCTCACAGGAAAGATCATAATTACCTTTTTTCTCTATTATCTATTCAACCAAATATTTAATAAAATGAATAAAATAAAATTCAACCTCATAAAGCTATAACAAACTTCCCTGGCATTGGTTTTTATAATGAAAAACATTAAAACATAAGCACAATTGGTTTTTAACACTACTATATCATTGACCTAGCACTCAGACAGCCTGTTGTTAAATGGATGTTGCCTAAACAGGAGTTGCCCACAGCCTTGGATTGCCTGTTAACTGGGGACAACAGTGGTGTGAAGAAACCACACAATACACACATTCTAACGAGCAGCATGAGGAAAAGAATGAAATTCACTGCCCAGCAACTTTAAGCCTTGAGACGCAGACAACACTGGCATTTCCACAGCACAGTCACTCTTTTTATTTAGTTTGAGATGACTTAAAGATGTTCTTTTCCTAAGGAGCTATCGATCTAAATCAAAAAGTAAAATCAGTTGTTCCGCTGCTAGCATTTAAAGACCACGCATGCTTTACTGACTGACATTAATTGTCCTCCACAGAACATGTGACAGATACAAACACTTGCCCTCCAAGATCCTGGACTCTCGGGCCACTCTCCTCCACCAAACCCATGCGCACATCAAAGTCCCTATGTTATAAATAATTATCCCCACTGGCATTCACAATGAGCTAATAAGTATACTGCTCTCTCCTTTACCTCATTGTATTTTGCTATATCTGAAGGAGAAATTATTGTGAAAACCAAATATCAGCTAGACAGAAGAAACCCACATTTCTAGCCTCATTTGTTGAGTTTAAAGAGATTCTCACTAACCTGTCCAGAGTAGCAGCTATCTTGGTCTCACCACATGTATGTGACATGAGATGTTATATACGGATCTTCACTTCAGTATACAAGACTACTCACAGGGGAGCTGTATTTCTGCTCTGTCATTAATTACAACCCCTTGGATGCAGCACATAATATAAACTATTTTATTCATGGGCTGATCCAACAATTTATCCAACAAATAATGATTGCATCCTTTTTATTTTATAGGCATTATTCTGAGTATTTTAACCCAATCTATTTCAGAGTAACAGTACTGTCATATTCTTCTAGGATCTCATGGTCAGGAAGAAGTAAGTTAACAGAAGTCTGTTCAACATCTGAATTTCCCAAAGAAGAAAGGTGGTTCCCTATTTGAGACAAGTACTAAAGTAGAGATATTTCATAGAAAATCTGAAACACAGAGCTGGAGTTCCAGCAAAAAGATGCACCTAGAGGTGGAGAGACAGTGGAGGAGCCAGTGAGCTGCAGGGGAGAAGAGGAAAAAACAAGTGACTATGACACTCTTGGGGGTCTTGGAGTCTGACCAAGACCCAGAAGTTTTCATCTCCAGAACAGGAATCATCTGGGCTCCTTCCTCCTCTCTGGGCTTTGGGGAGCCATCCAGGGCAAATACTCCTCATCCTGCCTAAAATTCCAACTGTTAACTCCACCTCTCAATGTGCTGGAAGAACTGTGAGCAAGAGAAAGGAAAAAAAACAAGGGCATATAACTGATGAGATCTAGGCATACTTCTGGCAGAACTTTGAATGACAACAGCTAAGTTGAGCTTCAAAACACAAATAAATATTAATTCTGAAGATGCTTCAGTTCCTTAAGCTATAAACTATTTATGGTTCATTTTTCACAGTCTGCCTTTTTTCAAGTGGTATTTAAGTTAGTAAATAAGTTATTCTCACCATAATGAAAATTAATAACTTGCAGCCTCAAAAAATAAGCTAAGAGAAACAAAAATGGAAAGAAATGACAGAAATCCTCAATTTTAAATGCATTCAAATGTGTCTATAAAGACATGCTAATATTCCTGAGTTGAGTAAAAAGAAAACAAAAACTTACAATAACATGATTTACCACCACCTTCCAAAAGTCTTTCCTATGAGGTAAAACGAGAAGAGAACATACTACAGCGATAGTTTCTTCCTTCCGGCCCTGCAGCTGTCAGCAGGTTACCCCAGTTAGCCAGCCTCTGCCCTCCAGGAAGCATGTCCCTGTGGGCTCTTGCATACTGTTAATTCACAAGATAGCTAACCTTCATCCAGAGAAAGGGGAAGAGGAATAATCAATATGGGACAGTATGAATAATCAGAAAAAACAGGCCTCTTCTTGTGAAGTGAGAGTGAAATGCCCTGGGAGGTAAACAAAGCCACTGTTGGAATAAAACAATTTTAAAAATCACCTCATCAAATGCAGCAATAAAAGCCACTGACTTGTCAAACAAGGAGAGCAAAGGCCTGCAATGACACACACAGACAGAAAGTGTCTCTGGAAAGTCCCAATCCATGCAAAGTGAGTAGTCATTAAAACTAGATGACGTTCTAGGTCCACAGTGACTTAACTCCATCAAACTGGAGTACCAGCCCATTGTTCATTCCATCCTCTTAATGCATCATTTAAAAAATAAAACTTGTATGATCTGGAGTTAGAAAACGTGAATGAACATCTATTCTGAGTCAGACATTGTACTGGCACAAGTACAAACATACAGTCGCTGCTTTCTTTTCTAAATTTTATTTGAAATCATTTTAAGCATCCATAAACACTGCAAAACTAGTTCATATAGCCTTCACCCAGTATCTCCTAGTGTCAGATCTTACATAATAATAGTATAATTATTGAAGCTAGAAAATCTGCATTAGCACAATATCACTAATATATCTACAGGCTTTACTTGAATTTCACCAGTTGAGCACTCTGGCCCTTTTCCTGCCTGGGAATCCACACAGAAACACACATTATGTTAGCCCTCACATCTCCTTAATGTCCTCCAATCTATGACAGGGACTCAGTCTTTATTTTCATGAACTTCACAAGTTCAAAGAATACTGGCCAGTTATTTTGTAGAATGTTCCTCAGTTTGGGTTTCTCTGATGTTTAATCTTCATAGGATTAACATTACATATTTTTATGGGTAAATTACAGAAATAATGTGTTTCTTCCTCAATTCATATCAAGGATTAATATACTTTGTTATTAGTGATAATTTTGATCAGTTAAGGTAAAATCGGTCAGGTTTATATCCTAAAAAGTTACTATTTTTCCCTTTTAATTAATAACTATCATCTGGGGAAAGACCTTTGAAACCATTGAACTATCCTGTTTCTCAACATTCCTTCAAAGACTGTCAATAACTATTGCCTGTAATAAACAGGCTGCCACGAATAACTCTGTGCTTGTGTGTTCTGTCTTGTGGAGGTATATCTTTAGGATAGAAGTGGAATCTCTAGGCCAAAGGTAAGACCATAATTTAATTATATTCAGAATTGTCAAACTCCCTTCTAGAAGTGAGGTGCCAACCTGCATTCCCACCAGTAACTTATGAGGGAAAGGAGTCTGTCTCCTCACAGCCTGGTAAACAAAATGTGTTGTCACTCCTAAATTTTTACCAATCTGATAAATGAAGAATGACATTTCAGTGTTATTTTACTTTGCATTTATCCAATTATGAGCCTCAACACCTTTTCATACTTTAAGGCCCATTTTCATATTTTTTGTATGATTTTCCATTCATATCTTTTTTCTGTTTTCAATCATTTCTTGATCCCTTGATTTTTAGTAGTTGTTTATATATTTGGGATTAGCCTTGTGCCTATGGCATATGCTATATTTTCTCCTGTTTATAGTTTGAAAGCCTTTCCCCACACTAAGGTCCACCAATATCTTCTTTTGGTATTTGTACAGATTCACTTTTTACATTTATATTTACATTTAGATCCCATAGCTTATTCTTCTATATGGTTGAGGTATGGATCTCATTTATTTTGCCAAATGGCTACTCAGTTGTCCTAGTGCCATTTACTTAAAAGTCCATCTTTGTCTCAGTTAAGATGTCACATTTATAATATACTAAATTTCCATATGCATTTTGATTAATTTTCTAGGACTTTAATTCTAGTCCACTGGTCTGTTTGTCTCATCATAAGCCGTACTGTTTTAATTACTAAAGCTTTATTTGATGTTTTAATATCTGGTAGGGTTAGTCACCCCTCATGGTTTTTATTTTTCAACATTTCCTGGCTAATCTTTATATTTGTTTTCCCATATAAACCTTAATATCAACTTGTATAACTCCATGTTTTAAGTGTTGGTATGTTTACTGGAACTATATGAAATTCATTAATGATTTAGGAAGAAAGAAAACCATTAAAGAGTCAAGCCATGATTACCAAGAACAGGGGATGTCTTTCCATTTGTTCAAGTCAACTTTCGTGTGTTTCAAGTGTTTTAAAGCCTAACTCATATAGTTTTGCACATTTCTTGTTAAGTTTATTTCTACAACTCTGTTGTGGTGCAAAAGCAGCTATAGACAATATATGAACAGATGGGTGTGCCTGTGTTCCAATAAAATTACTTGCAGGAAAGACAACAGACCCACAAGCCATAATTTGCCAGTCTCTGCTTTAGTGAAAATTTTGTTTTGGCAGTGAGGAGAAAAGTCATGTGATCTCCAACTTTTTGGTTGTCTCTGTTTACAGAACCTTAAATTTCCCCCTTCTGATTCTTTTTCCTTTCACTATCCATATGCCAAAAGATGCTTCCACTTCCTTTTTGTCTTTTTCTCCAGCAGACTCTTACCCATCATAGTTTTAAGTCCACTACCTATAATCCATCTCAGCTTCATCTGGACACTGGCTTTACTATTTTCAAACAAAGGTGAACTGAGTCTTTCTGGCAGTGATGTTAGATCAACCTCTGGCCCTGTTTCTCCTAAACTTTTCTTGATCTCCTTTTGAAGAGCCTTATATTAGAAGGGAATGGGAAGGAATTTTAGGAATTCTAAGTTGGTCTTGAGTGTAAATAGTTACCTCTTCTTATTTTCTAGTTTGGGCATATTATGTCTTTTATGCTAAGAACATGGTTTTTATAAAGTTTACTTTTCCACTTCTTGTTTCTTCTATATTGTTTTGGAGGAAATATTTGGAGACAAGAACATAAAACACTGGCATTTCAGGCCGGGCACAGTGGTTCATGCCTGTAATCACAGCACTTTGGGAGGCTGAGGCAGGAGAATTGCTTGAGCCCAAGAGTTTGAGAACAGCCTTGGCAATACAACAAGACCTTGTCTCTACAAAAAATAATCAAAAAATTATCTGAGTATAGTAGTGAGCAACTATAACCCCAGCTACATGGGAAAGGGGATGATGGGGGGTGCTGAGGCAAAAGAATTGCCTGAGCCCAGGAGGTCAAGGCTGCAGTGAGCTGTGAGTATGCCACTGTACTCCAGCCTGGGTGTTACTGAGACCCCACCTCAAAAGACAGACAAACAAAACAAAACAAAACAAAAAAACCAGCATTTCAGCTACCTGAAAATCCCTGTCCCTTATTTTCTCGAAGCCTGGAGACAAGTGAGCAATACCGATACCAAGAGATGCCAGCACAATAATAACAGTCTATATTACAGTATAACACATGGGGTAAGAACACTCTACAAAAGAACAAAGGAGTAAGCATCTTTCCTAGGGTCTGTTTTTGTTGTTATTCTTTTTTTAAGGAGGAAAGGCTTATGGATTCAGTGACAGCTTCCAAAGAAAATGACATCAAAGATAAAACTTGAAGCATGTATAGAGTTTAGCAGATAGAAGAAGAGAAAACTGCCCAGCAAAAGCTGGAGGGAAGGTTAAGAGCACTGAAATGCTGAAAGTCAGGCTGGAGTTGGGTAGGAAGAGGATGGGAGGTGAGGTTGCAGTGGGCAGCAAGGAACAAATCAAAAGTGATTTTTCTTTCCAGTTGAAGAGTTTAAACTTTGTTCTAGGGCCAATACAAACCCATTAAAATGCTCTAAGCAAGCCAAAATCCCTCTAAAATGAAACCTATAATGTCCCCAGAGTAGAGAATATGTGCCAAGTTTAGGAATTACTGTATAGCTTTAGGTTTACACTTTCTTTATTATGCTTCAGAAATGTGGAGAAATGTTATGACAGTTGAACAGCATAAAATTCTATCTCTAAGAACACACTGCAAAAGGCAAACATTAAAATGACAGGTCAGAAAGAAACAGGTATGTGTACTGCTAAGAATGAGAAAATACTTTTTATCACAATAAACAACCAAAGAAGAAGGAATCATAATATGATGCATTATTCCCTAATATCAAATAAGAAGTCTTCAGATCCTGTGTCTCGGGAGTCTGGAACCTAAGTCTGTCATCTTTCTTTATGTTTGGGTTTTCAAGATCTGCCTTAAACTAATTATTAAAATAAAAACCTTACCCACAGAGTGGACTTCAATTGTTTCAGATAACGTGGTGTTAGACAAAAAAAAAGGACCACCAGGGTATAAATCAGGGAGCCCAGTTACTGACGAAACCTACATCTCCCTGGGTTCTGCTCCATTCTCCACAAGACACACATGGAAACTAAGCTGGAAGCTACTAAGGCCCACTCAGTTATGCCATGATGGGGCCCCCAGTGAGCAGTCATGCTGGCATCTAGCATTGAGACGATTTCCCTTCCACATGAGCTACTCTGCATTTTGCTTCACTTAATTAGCTTATGCTTTGCCTCAAAATTCAACTTTATGCAAAGTTCCAACTAGCTACCCTGCTGACCTTCCAGATACTGACATCCCATAGCCCAGGAACTGTTGCTACTTCCCAGCCCTCCTGAGGTGTCAATTCAAAGATGACCAGAGGTGCTGATATCCAGTGTCCTGGGGAGAACTATCTCCTAACTACCATTTAAATCAATATCTGGTGGTGACTCCATCTACACAGTGATTCACTTCCCTTAGAAATGTTTAAATCTAATCAAATGCCATTCATCATTCATCTTTATTTAACCACTTCTAATCTACTGGAACTTTCTTTGTCAATAAAGTAGTAGCAGAGCATTATAAGTTTGCACAAACACTATAAACTCCTTTGCCTCGCACTAAAACAAGGCTCACTGACCTATAAATTTCCAGAATTACCTTCAATTCTTAGGTAAACTTAATCTTATCCACCTACTGTGTATGTAATTTATCACCGGAAATGGTTATACTTGATACTAGACGCTCAACTACATTTTCTACTTCTTTCAGAACAGTCAGATTGGGTCATTCAGATTCTGTGATTTAGTGAAATTCAAGTTCTCAAAAATATTTCAATATACCACTCAGTTTTAAGATTAGGACACTGAAGAAAGAAACAAGGAAATCACACCTGCAATAATAAAAGACCAAGGACAGAAAATGTCCAGCAACATTGTAGATTTAGGTTACAGGCTCGTCTCAAACTAAAAACAACTGAAAATTCTTGGAGTTGAGGGCAGACAAGCAGATAGGGGACACTTCCTGAAATACGAGGATGAGCTGGTATAAAAGTAAAGCATGCTCAAGCATATACTAAAAGCGGAATCCAGACACATAAGCAGAGGAGGAGTCAGATTTACCCTGAAAAGCAGCTGCCAAGTCCAGTGAAGCAGAACAGGGAGTTTGCAGCCATGAGTGACCCAAGAGACAGGAAGCAATGCCCACAGCCCATGTTGGTGGGGAGTCCAGGATATGTCCCTCTGAGGCAGGTTAGTCAATACAAATTAGACATAGATAGGTAAGTTTCTTATAGGCAGTTTAAATCAAAATAAGGTAAGTGTTTAGACATCTTTCTTACAGGCACATCAGATCTGACCACCTGCGGGCTGGAATATGGATTTACCAGTGCAACCCACCCTACTAGACCATCAGATATGGAGAGATGGTAATCAGCCCACTTATTCAGTTCATGGTCTAGCATAATAATTGTTGTAAAGGTATATCGAGCTTCCTGTCAAAGGCAAATTCGGGTTCAGAAAACCTCACCCTCTTAGCTCATCAAAAGTGGAGAGATGGTAATCAAAACTCAAGATCAGATACCCGCAGCCCACCTTCTTAGTTCATGGTTAGCACAATAATCATTGTAAAATTATATCAAGCTTCTTGTCAAAGGCAAATGTTGACCATGTTGCCTTCTCTCTCTTTAATCAATTCTGTCTTAAACTATACACCATAATCTAAGTTCGGTAAGGCCCCTACATATGAACCTTCAAGTTGAGAACTTTCAAAGATATGAATGTGTGTTCACACTATTTGAGGAGGCAGTTAGTTTTTGAGGTGCAGGACCTGAATATAGGATGGTACACGAAGGTTGCAGCAGTCATTCAGAATGCAATCCAGTGCTACGACGTCATCTATGATGAGAAAAAAAGAGCTATCTCCCAGAAATCACTGAATCATCTTTCAAGAGGGTAGATAAAACAAAATCCAGCAAGGAACCAGAGCCTATGCAATCAACGTCAGGTGTGAGTAAAAATGAGGCTTGCCCTCCGTCTCCTACTGCTGACGATCCTTCAGCTCTACCATCTCCCACCTCTTTTCCCTCCTCCATTCAGTCACTCCTCTTACCCGTTCACTGGATGCCAGTCCCTGTGTGCCAGCTGTTATACTGTATTGTGTTAGTCAAGGTACTATACTGTAAGACTAAACATGTTTTATTTTTGTTTGTTTTTTGATGTATTATTTGTGTGAAAAGTATTATAAACCGATTACAGTACAGTACTATATAGCCAATTGTGTTAGTTGGGTACCTAGGTTAACATTGTTGGACTTTTGAACAAACCGGACTTATGAATGCACTCTCAGAACAGAACTCGTTCATATGTAAGGGACTTATTGAACTCAGATTTGCTCTGAAATTACTCTGTGGCAAGTCAAAAGAACTCACAGGGTATCACAGCATACCCCACCCAGCAACATCTCTAGAAAAGTAAGCCTGCAGAGGACTGCAGACACAGAGCAAGGTATATTTAAAAGTAAATCTACCCCACCAAGGGGCCACAAAGAAAATTCTCTGTCCCTAACCCTAGTAATGAGTGGAGAGGAAGAAAGCTGGCCTTCACACAATTTGCAAAATCAAAATACCTGGGTGAGACAGAAAATTTTGGACTATTAGGGTCCCAAAGTGCTTGATAGAAGCAAACCTAAGTAATTCCTGAAAGAAACCAACCTCACCCCAAGCTTCAAAGATTTTACACAGTTAAATTTCAAAGGAAAATAAACAACTCATTGTCAAAACTTAAAAGGGATATTAGGAAACAGGCACCAAGACAGAAAGCCAACAAAAACTGTAGCTGAATCAGATACACAAAGACTTCAGATATCAAAATAATAAGACATAAAATAACTTTGTTTAACATATTTCAAGAAAAGAGAATTAGAAATATGGGACATGAACGAGCAGATTTGAAAAACACTATACGGAATTTCTAAGAAAGAAACTTAAAATAAAAATGGAAAGTCTTTACAATAGATTAGACACAGTTGAACAAAGATTTTGTCAACTGTGAGTCACCCCAGATCTTCCACATTTCTCATAGCTTGGCTCTTCCCCTTCCGAAGCCACAGGGATTGAGTCACTTGAGTATTCTACCAACACATCCTCAGGCTACTCAGCACCAGGATAATTCATTCCCATATTCTTAGTGTACATTTGATCATATCCCGAGATACTTCGTACTTAGAACCAATTCAGAAGGCTTAAATAAAACTCCAAAGCAAACTCATTCTCTTTTTGGCATGATGACGAGATCTTAGCTAAGCTCAGGCAGAAAAGAAAGGATTCAGCATCAGCCAGGATGGTGCCTATGCCAGAGACTGCTGGCTTTCTCCAATATCTGTTCCTCCCTTTTCCTGAATAACAGAATCCCCATTTTTTAATTTGTATATAGGGCCACCCCAACATTTCCCATTCTCCCAATGAAAGTGTTAAGTGTAACTTTGAAAGAACAGCCTGAAAAAGAAAGAGTGGGGTTTTCTACCCTACTTCTTCCTTCCTGCAAAGTGAAATGTTCAAGGAGCCTTCAAAAAGCTCATGGAAAAAGTGTATTATGAAAACACTATACATGGATTTCATAAAATTTTTGGCACCAACAAACTCATACTAACTTGTTATAACATGTCTTAACAGGATCTAGTTTGAGGCACTAATAAGGATAAGACATCAGTTTGAAAGGAGCCTCTATCATAGAACGTGAATTTGGCTAAAACTAAAACAAGAACAAACATCAAATTTATGGTGAAGCTTGGGTGGAAGAATGGTGAAAACACTGATGCTTTACAAAAAGCTTATGGAAACAATACCCAAGGAAGTCAGCAGTTTACAAATGGATAACTCATTTTAAGAAGGGATGAGACAATGTTGAAGATGAAGCCAGCAGTGGTAAACCATCCACATCAAGATGACAGAGAAAAATTCACCTTGTTTGAGCCCTAATTGAAGAGGACTGGCAATTAACAGTAGAAAAAAATAGCCAACACCATAGACATCGCAACTGGCTCAACTTATATAATTCTGACTGAAACATTAAAGTTGAGCAAACTTTTCACTCAACGGATGCCCAAACCATTGCACCCAGATTCACTGCAGAGAAGAACAGAGCTTTCAATGGGAATTGCAAACAAATGAGATCAAGATTCTGAAGCATTTCTTCAATAAATTGCAACAAGAGATGAAATATGACTTTACTACTATCATTCTGAAGGCAAAGCACAATCAAACCAATATCCACCAAGAGGTGGAAGAGGTCCATTCAAAGCAAAAGAGGACCAGTCAAGAGCAAAGGTCATGGCAACAGGTTTTTGAGATGTTCAAGGCATTTTGCTTGTTGATTTTCTGGTGGGCCAAAGAATGATAACATCTGCTTATTATGAGAGTGTGGTGAGAAAGTTGGCCAGAGCTTTAGCTGGGAAAGCCTCACCATAGTGTCCTTCTCCCACACACCAACACGGTTGCTCATTCCTCTGATCAAACAAGGGCAATTTTTTGAGTCTCAATGAAAAATCATTAGGCATCTGCCTAACAGACTTGATTTGGCTCCTCTGACTTCTTTATTTCCTAATCTTAAAAAGAAAATCTGCAAAAGGCACCTATTTTTCTTCAGTTAATAATGTACAAAAGACTGCATTGATATGGGTAAACTGCCAGGTCCTCTCAGTTTTTTAGGGATGGACTACACGGCTGGTATCATCACTTACAAAAGTGTCTTGAACCTGATGGAGTTTATGTTGAGAAGTAAAGTTTGTATTTTTTATTTTTATCTTTTGATTCCATTTTTCCATAAACCCTTTGAAGCTTTCTTGTATATGCTATGGTTAGAGCTTGAAAAGCCATTTTGGACAATGAGGAAACCCATAAGAACAGAATCTTTGCACAGCAAAGTAAACACAGGAGTCAGATGTCCTGCTATTCTAGAGCACCTAAGAGCCCTGGATAAACTTAATATGAGTGACAAAACTTCCATTTCATTTACACTGTTATTTCCCCCTGTAACTCTCAGTCAAACCTAATCTTTATACAGTGAGTATAGAGAGATCTTATCATGACAATCATGGAAGAAATATCCAGGGCTATTCTTCCTCCTCAGTGTCTGAAACTGAATAAAGACTTCTTCATATAGTAAGTATCTGCTCAGAAACTTATTTTGTAATATCAGGCCTTTTTACAAATAAAGAGAAATCAACCTACTAGCCACTGTATTTTAGAAAGAAACAACAGATACAATGTATAATGGAAATAATTACTGGAGTTTAGCCAAGGGTATTTAACATGATAACAGCTACTTTGAAATTAAGCCTACAGTTAAGTATTAAATAATGACAATAATTGCCTGCTTCATAAATTCCATGTACAAATTGTGCACAAAGAATGTCATGTGCACTACAATTGTTTCCCTATTGTTTACACATATTTCAAAAGTAAGAAGGCAATTCCATAGTCAAATGTAATGACTAATGATCAAAAGAAAATCATGGATCAGCCTGTAAAAAACATAAAGGCTGCAATGAAATGCCTATAAAAGTGTGCCAACTGCTAGGGGTAAGCCTTATATTCCCTCACAATTATGCAAAGCCTCTTCTCTTCCCATTCTTTTAAGGATTGTTGAAACTATCTCCTTATAACTATCTCCTTATAGCAGCCCTTGGCTGGGCACAAAGGTTCACATCTGTAATCGCAAAGCTTTCAGAGGCTGAGTCAGGAAGATCACTTGAGACCAGAAGTTCAAGACCAACCTAGACAATATTGCAAACCTATCTCTACAAAAACAAATTTAAAAATTAGCCAGACATGGTGGCTCATGCCTATAGTCCCAGCTACTTGGGACACTAAGGTGGGAGGATCACTTGAGTCCAGGAATTTGAGGTTGCAGTGATCTATGATTGACAGAGCAAGACCCCATCTCATTAAAAGAAAAATAGTGGCCCCTTTCTCCAGTCTACTTCTTAAAAGAAGTTCTTTTTTTGAAGGAATCCTAGCCTATTTAAATCACTACAACCATTGCCTGTAGCTGCAGTACTCTACTCAGCACTATTGACACAGAGGGCAAATAGATACATCAAATGTCAAGAGCAGGAGAAAAGAACCCAATAATTAGAGAGTATTCTAGCAAGAGAAGGAGAAAAGAAAACAATAATTAGAGAGTATTCTGATCTAACCAAGATGCTTCAGTGCGCGCGCACGCGCGCGCGCACACGCGCACACACACACACACACACACACACACACACACACACACACACACACCATATATTTGACCACAGAGAAACATTCGGAGTGTCCTGGCTGTGCAGAGACTTGGTAAAGGAAGGCCATCAGCACAGCCAGGCGACTCCTGTGCAAAATGGAGACCAGCTCCTGTGCAAAAGAAGAGCACCAGCTGCAGAGAGCACTAATATACAGGAAGGAGGAACTGTGGAACAAAGCAGTCAGAGAGGGTGAGCCTAGAGGAAGCAGGATGTGATTCAGACTCTGAAAAAAGAAAAAGAAAGAGAGAGAGAGAGAGAGAAGAGAGGAAGAGAGAGAGAGAGAGAAATTCAGGATAGAGCAAAGCAGAAGAGGAAACGCTGGACCATGCTCCTATTTCCCCTCTCCCCAGGGCCAGTTGTTCTCTGACCTCCACATGGAGGCAACAGGGCACACTGAGTCCAGTGAGGATAAGTTCAAGTATGCAATCCATCTCCCACCATGAGGAGAGTAAATGAAATCATGAGCATGTGCTCCTCTAACTGAGCAGATCCTGTTGCCCTGATAAAGGAGACCCTCACGGCTACCTGGGAGGGTTTATGCTTAAGAATAATCAGAAATAAATGAGAAAAGAAGGGGGGGCTGAAGGCCAGATTATCAAGGGCTCAGATAATTCAACAACTACTTTGTGTTGCTTACAGAAGCACGCCAGGTGTTGCTATACTATACATCTATAGTATACTAGAGATGTATGCTGTGTGTTAATTGTAGATGTACTTCCATGCTCTGTCCAGGTGCTGAGGATATATCTATTATGTAACAGATGACGATTTTTCCCTCAAAGAGCTCACAGACTAATGGGGAGAGACACTAAACATGAGTACAAAAACTGTACAGTGTGTTAGAGATGGTAAGTGCCATGGAAAAATAGTACAAAAAGAATAAGATGTAGTAGTCATGCATTATGCCAAAATCAAGTGCTAGCAACAATGTTCCAGATGGGCTGAAGGCTTAAAAAGTTAGAAATAGAAAAATCTAAGGGCAAAAACGGCAGGAAGGGGGTCTTAAGTATAAAGACTTAGAGTTAGACAAAGGAATGAGAGCAGAGAAAGGGGTAAATTCCAGACACTGAAAAGGAACTGGTAGGACGTGTACTAAGTTAATAATGATAGAAAAAGAGAGCAATTTAAAGGTGATGTTCTCCGTACCATATCCAGAAACCAAGCAGTTGTGACAAGAAGTTGGTTTATGGGAAACCTTACTCACAGTGGACAAAGAATCAAGACATGTGGGTTCCATTCCTGAGTCAACTTTACTAAGCAAGCAGTTTATCTGTTCCAGCCTCATTTTCTAATATATCAGATGACATTAATAGCTTTAAATTACTATTTGGATCTCTTGTAGATCTAAAGCTATCTAATTTTAGGATGAATTCCACTTAGGATGACTCTAACGACACCTAAGTGAAATAACATTGTAAACTGTTACATACAACTTAAATAGAGATAAACAGGTCTAAAAAAATGTGATGACAGAAGGGAAAAAAAGATGACTTGTTTGAATGAGTTTCAGACAAAAAGAAAAAAATGGGGGCAAAGGAACCGGAAAGGGCGAGATGACCCACAGAGTGGCATCTGGCTGGTGCAGAAGACTATAGTCTGACAACACTGACCTTCCATGGAGTGAGTGGTCTGGGGGTGCCAGGGTGCAGAGGAGAAACATAACACAGTGCATTTGAATAATGAACTATTGTTTGCCACAGGGATGAGGTTCAAGAAGGATCTGCAGAAGCCACTCGGGCTATTACGCAGAAAGGACAGCACTGCCGGGTGTTCCATGACTTACAGAATCCTTGGAATGGCAAGAGGAGCAGAATCTGGACTGAGCTTCCAGGACCGAGTGGCCTGTGCAGCAGCTGGGAAATGCTCCCCTATACTCCATGCTCCAAAAAGCCCCAGAAGCACCCAGCCTCTGGGCTGTCCAGCTGAGCCTGCAGAACAGGCAGCTGGCACCATCTCCGTCTGCATAAACCCAGCACAGCCCCCAACCTCAGTGAGCGTGTCTGATGTGCAGGGCCCTGGCCCAGGTGCATATGGCTTTCCAGACCCTAGTATGAGAAGGCCCCTGGGACACAGCTGGCACAGCAATGCCAGAACTACTAAACCTCTTTTTCTTTCATTGATATTCAACTTGTCCTTTACAAAGGACTGGACAGGGAATGAGATTTGACATTTAAAACAGTTGTTCTTCTCTGAGATCATGAAAACAACATTGTCACACTGGGAGCCACCATCCTCAGCCCCAACATAACCTGCCCTGCCCACAACCCCTCAGGCAGCTGCTCTGGAAATAAACAGCCAGAAATAAAGACTGCCAAGTAGCTAGACAGAACAGAGAAGACCAGTACAATGCAAGTGACTGAATAATTGCTTTCATTTTTAAAAGCATAAGACATATAGCCGAGAATTGCCTAGGTGTGCAAACATGGAGGTGTCATCTTTTCTGACACTAGTCATTGTTTTACGTTGCTGTCCACTTAGGAAGAAGTCCTTTATCCAGCAGTCTGGAATGTTGGCCAAAGCCAGTTCTGTCTAGGAGAACAAGTGTGTGCTGCTGGGATGGAGACTGATGACCTACTGCTACCTCCCATCTAAGACTTTTCTGCAAAGAATAAAAGGCTGCTCTATGAACCCAAATAATACTAGAATCTGGTCCTCACAACTTTGAACATGATGAAAACTTGTATTTATGAAGGTAGCAATTAGTAGAAACAGATGGAGTTGGTAAGAACCTTGGAAATTATTGGGTACAACCTTAATAGCCACCTTGGTTGACAAGGTGAAATCAACAGAACTCAATAGGATAAAGTTTGTCTAGTGGGGGCCCAACCTCCTTCTTCCCTTCCCCTCAGGCCTGCTATACTAAGAGAAATGCAATAAGCTGTTCTATTACTATAGAACTTGAGATTTGCATTTAACAACAGAACTGATAAAATACTCCCACTTGAAACTAGACATATTCTCCCTGCAGTTTTCATGTCACACCTTGGCATTAAATCTCCTGTGGTTCCAGATTCCCACCTAAAGGTCGTTCTGCCTACGGCATTTTGTTGTTGGCAAAATGGCAGATCCTTGAGGATTTCCCATTAAATGATTTCACAAAAAGGTTACTTTGTTCCAGAATGCTAACTTGTTTCAGAATGTTGGATACTATTGGGAATCAAATAAATGAAAAATTATCACCTGATTGGTTTTATGTGCATTATTATAATCACTATTATACTACTCATTTCACTAAAGTCTTTCAAATCACCTCTGTAATCTTGAGCCCAAACTGCAATTAGTGTAAAGCAAATGAAGGAGCCTCCATATTTGACCCATGAAACTTGAATGAATATCAAAATTCTCTCATTTGTCAATGACTTGTTATCTTGGCCCTCAAGAGACTCAGCTAAACATAGGTCATGGGTAGGATGGACACAGCTACAGATAAAGAAGGCTTGCTTACTATGACCTTCATGTCACATCTTTAAAATGGGAAGATAAATTATTTGATTTTAATGATTAAATCTGGGCATCTTAGTCAAAATATTTAAGAAAAACAAACTTTGCAAATGGTATCAATAAGAAAAAAAGGATATTTTACAATGCATTTGTTGGTTGGGAAGGGGATCTAGTCTTTATTCAATAGCCACTTAAATATCTACTTTTTTTTTTTTTTTTTTTTTTTTAGTCGAAGTCTCACTCTGTTGCCTAGGATGCAGTGGCACACCCAAGGCTACCACAGCCTCAACCTGCTGGACTCAGGTGATCCTTCTACCTTAGCCTTCTAAGTAGCTGGAACAACAGGTACATGCCACCACCCACAACTAGTTGTTTGATTTATTGTAGAGATGAGGTCTCACCAAGTTGCTCAGGCTGGTCTTGAACCCCTGGGCTCAGGCAGTCCTCTTGCCTCCGCCTCTCAAAGTGCTGGGATGAGCATGAGTCACTGTACCCAGCTCAAATATATACTCCTTATTCAAACAGGAACTGAGGCAGGAGCTAACCCTTCAGCCTGCTCCTTCCTGCCTCTGCTGGAATATCTGCCCACACTTTGTCCACCTGACCCACCCTGGGCTCCCTTCACTCCCAGCTCAGACTTCACTAACTCTGTAGAGCTTTCCTCTGCTATTCCCCCACCTGTCTATTCAAGACTAGTAACTCTTCTAATGTGGTAGGGCCTCGTCTCCCTGCACACCAAGGGGAGGCAACAAGCTGTACTGGAAAGATCAGCATGAGCCTGCTGAAGGATTCACCATGACTACGCTGGAGAAGGAATGTGGAGATGAGAGCACTTACCTTCCCAGGTTATTGTGAAAATCCATGCCCTAATTAATCAATGCCCTAATTAATCAGTGCCCTAACCACATGGAAGGCACTCAACAAATGGTATCTACTGCATTCTTTGAGTATACAAATGATGGAGTGCTGCTGACACAACTATACAAAGTCTTCTCTGGGGATGTAGCAGTGGCCTGTGAAGTGTGTGACAGTAATTCTGCCTGACTTCTAGTCAAGTGACTTCATTATCCACATTTATGGGCTGAGTTCTTTGTTTCAAGGCACTTGTCTTGGTTTATCATCATTGACTGCCTATCTCCCCACTAGACTCTGTGCTCCATGATACGGCAAGGGCCATATTTGGCATTGCTCTCAGAGGCTGAAGCACAGGACAATCTCAATAAACATTTCTTGACTATACAAATGAATTTGTTTTCCCTATCACACTTAGAGTTCTTTGCCAATAGGAAACATCTCTTATTTTTATATCCACAGCAACTAGCAAACTGCCACATGTATGGCAAACAATTGACAACATTTTGTTATAACAAACCAAGAAGGAACAATTTTCATCCTTTTGCCCTTCCTGTATTTTGACCAGGATTGTGATTAGATTCAGGACAGCCTCATTATACTCACAGCAATGACTCTAACTCTCTTAATGTATCTTAAAGACACCAGTAATTTGTCCTAGGACCTCTTCTAATCCCCATCTTCTATGTCTCCACCAGGCTAGATAGAGGGACAGGGAACAAGAGTCACAGCAGGGAGAAAGAGTAAATAAAAATAATTTATTTTGGCAAACCAACTTTAGAGAAAGTTTTTTTTTAAAGTTGGAGTCTCACTCTGTCGCCCAGGCTGGAGTGCAGTGGTACGCTCCCAGCCACCGCAGCCTCAACCTGCTGGGCTCAGGCAATCCAGCCACCTCAGCCTTCCAAGTAGCCAGAACTACAGGTGCACATTACCACACCCAGCTAATTTTTTGATTTATTGTAGAGATGAGGTCTCACCAATTTGCCCAGGCTGGTCTCAAACCCATGGGCTCAGGCAAAACTCTCGCCTCGGCCTCCCAAAGTGCTGGGATTACAGCACTTGAGCCACCATGCCTGACCAAGAAGATAATTTTTAAGGTAATATCAAATGACAAAATTTTTAATATTTCATATTGAAAGATAAAGAAAACATAGCTCTTCGAGAAAGAGTCTAAAAATTAAAAAATTTAAAAATATGCCCTTCCCTTCTCATGCCACAAGTCCCAGTCAAGAAACAACAGCTACAGAATGCATGGACAAACAGAATGGAAAGAAAGATCATGAATAGCTCTAAAGGTTGAGAGACAAGTAAGACTTCTTCCACATTTCCCACAAATATTTCCCTAGAGTTTTAAATATTTTATATCTTTTTAAAAATTTCTCAAAAGGAAATGAGAAGAGTAGCTGGGTTACATCCCAGTAATTAGGCAGTGTGCTCAATTAGCTTCCATGCCATACTACTTACTCCTTGGGAAACGTCTGTCTTTGATGTGAAACAGCCAGCAAACCACTTAATTAGGATGACAGGGAAGGAACCTAATAAAACGTGAGTCTCAAATCAGAGACAGCAGATGTGAGGAGCCACAGCACCCTCAGTCAACAATAAAAATAGGTAGCATCATTCCCTGAATATCTCAAATATTTTAACTGACCGAGAGGAAAATAGGGGTGGGGGGAATACAGAGGACAGAAGGAAGGGGAAAAAACTAGGTCTCCACAGCTCGAGGATTAAAAAAAAACAAACTTTTTTGTTCCTTTTGAGGAGTTATGCAGATTATATCAATATTCTGGACATAAAATTTATAAAGGTGTATTTCACCTTGTAAGAAAAATTTCAGGTCCTTCTGAAGCAAATGAACACTATAAATTTATCTCAGGCACTTTACAGTTAACAACCTACATTATTATAAACGTTCTATCTTCTAATCAAGCAAACTTCCAACAGCCACGATTCCTTTGGAGACTCGGGCTCCCTTCCACTCTCATCTCTTCATTAACCAACACTTCCCAACCCTGCCAAGGTCAAGGATTCTGAGTACTACTAAGTGCTTCTAGGAGACCAACAGGGAGAAGAGTAGGAATAGGGGAGAGGAGGGGAGAACAAGGAGGAGTCAGGGCAGAATGAGAGGCAGAAGTGGGGGGATGGGAGGAGAAGCAGCAGCAGCAGCAGCAGCAGCTTAGGCTGGAGACAGGAATGTCCCAGCAACTGAAGCAGAAAATCAATACTGGGTGTAAAAAATTATTTTCTTGGATTTGCTTCGTTATTTAGAAAGGGAACAAAATAAACACAGGTAAATGTATGTGTACTGGGCATTTAAAGCAAACTAGTATTTCTTAATCATTAAAAAAAGGATCGGAAGCCTCACACCCTCTTTCGGAAACCAAGGCACTGGGGCCTCTGTGAGCGCGCTCCTGCAGCAAGTCTGCAGACAGGAAGATGGGCCCTCCAATGGGACATCCCACAGCAGATGTTTGCATTTGAGAGCCATTTTTCTGAACTTGTGAATATGAGCATACACACTCTACCACCCAGCAAGTGGTGGCACAGTCCTGGCAGCAGCCTGCATTCTGCACCAACAGATGTGTGTGTCTTCCTTCACGGGCTGTGACAGCAACCACAGAGTACAGAGCACTTTCCCCTCTGTTGCTATCAGGACAGATGCAGGGAGTGGACAGATGCCTGAAGACCCAAATCACTGAGAGACAAGCCGCAAAGCCAGTACTGAGCAAGGAAGCATGTCACTGTTAAAACAGGGCACGCCTGCCATGGACTCATTCACACACATGCACGCGTACACACATGCACACACACACAACTACTCTAAAGGAAAGCAGGGGAAGGCACATAAAACAGTCAGGACAAGTTTAGCCCAGGAAGACAGAGAGGGCTGGGACCAGGGAGGGGCTCAGAGACGATTTTAAAGGCACAGTCACCTTCCACTTCTGCCCAATAATGAGCAAAAACAATTAATTTCATTATTTTCCAAACTGAACATGTATATCTATATGCATGCTCCATTATAAGTACAAATGTAAACATGGGCTACATTTGCTCCCTACCACTAAGGAATGTGCACTATTGGAGGTGAAAAGAATGTCAGTGCCTCGCCTGAGAACTCACCCAAAGACAACCAGACATCTCCCAGCTCATTGATGTCTATGTTTTCATGTCTCCAGAGTGCTGGAGACAACTGTAAATAAGATTCCTCTGCAGACTGCCTGGCTTCACAAAGAAAACAGATGACTTTTGTCATTTTGTCAATTTACAGCAGCTTGCAAAACACAATTGAAAACATACAACTAACCATGACCTGCAATCCCATGCCTAGGTATTTACACAAGAGAAATGAAAATATATGCCAACACAAAGACTTTTACCCAAACACTCATAAGCAGCTTTATTCATAAGAACCAGCAATTGGAAACAACCCAAATGTGCACCTACAGGAGAATGGATAAACACATTTTGGTACATCTATACAATGAGATGCTATTTACCAGTAAAGAGAAACAAATTCCTAGGCTGGGCACGGTGGCTCATGTCTGTAATCCAGCACTTTGGAAAGCTGAGGTGGATTGTTTGAGCCCAAGGAAGATTGCCTGAGGTGGATTGCTTGAGCCCAAGAGTTCAAAAGGCCAGCCTGGGCACCATAGTAAGACCTCTTCTCTACAAAAAATTTTAAAATTAGCTGAGCACGATGGCACACGCCCATAGTCCCAACTGCCCAGGAGGCTAAGGCAGAAGGATCACCTGAGCACAGGAGGTCAAGACTGCAGTGAGCCATGATCATGTCACTACACTCCAGTCTGGGCAACGAAGTGAGACCATGACTCAAAAAGAAGGAAAAAAGCTCCTGATACATGCAACATTATGGACAAATCTCAATAACATAATATGGAATGAAAGAAGCCAAACATAAAAGAATATAATACACAGTGTATGATTATTTGTATAAAGGTCAAAAATAGGCAAAACTACTCTATGGTGATAGAAGGTAGAAATAGCTGCCCTTGGTCAGGAGAAACTGATTGGAAAGGGATATGAGGAAACCTTCTTTGGGGACTGAAATGTTCTCTATCTTGTTTTGAATGTGATTAAACAGGAGTATACAACTGTCAAAACTCATCAAACTAAACAGTTAAGATCTATGCATTTTACAGCATGTAAATGGCATCTAAAAATTGTTTGGAAAAAAGTTTGTAGAATGGCATATGAAAAAGGGATGTTCTAAATTTTAAGAGATTTAAAGAGACATGAAATATATAAGATTGAAAATAGAGAGGCCCTTTCTATACACCTCTAAATCTGTTGTTTTGATTGTGAATTACTAAAACTCCGTGTGCAGGGCTGTAAATTGCTGATGGAGTAGAGCACCAGTACCAAAGCCATGAGATTCTAAGTAACTCTATTCATCACAGTCAACCATCATCTTGGAAGCAATGAATAAGGAGAGACCTGCATTGGGGAAGTTGGGAAATACAATAATAATATAATAACCAATATGCAGTAATGAACAACATTTGCCAACATCAGGGGTCCTCAACCCCCAGGTCGTGGACCAGTACCAATCTATGACCTATCAGGAACCAGGCCACCCTGCAGGAGGTGAGTGGCAGGGAGCCCCGCTTTCTGTCAGATCAGCGGCAGCATTAGATTCTCATAGGAGCACAAACCCTCTTGTGAAATGTGCATGTGAGGGGTCTAGGTTATGGGCTGCTTATGAGAATCTAATGCCTGATCATTCCATGGAAAAATTGTCTTCCTCAAAACTGGTCCCTTATGCCAATAAAGGTTGAGGACTGCTGGCCTACACCATTCTAAGAACCCACCAGAAAAGGTAAGGCGGGAATAATCCCTTTTATAGCAGCAACAGAATCTCTAAGAAGAAACTCAACAAGAAATGCATATGCCCTTTGTGGAGAAATTCTCAGACCTTATTGAAGGACATGAAAAGAAAAACAAAATAATCCAAAAAACACACCACAGTTACTGCTGTAAAAAACACCAGTTCTCCTCGAATTATTCCATAAATTCAGTATCATCCTAATCAAAATTTCCACATAGTAGTGGGGAATAAGCAGTTGCTAGCTAGGGCTTGCCAGGAGCAAGGGGAGTTCTTGGCCTCCCACCTGGCTCCTCTGCTGACACCTAGAGAGCCTCCTTGTGCAGAGACTCAGAAATACTCTTCCCTTCCTAATCCATCCACAGTCAATATTGACCTGGAGAACAAGACATTTCAAATCTCCCCTAAGTCTTAAGACTACACCAAGTCAGCCACACCCAAGCCCTAGCTCCCCCAACCCCTGCCAACTCCATTCCTGCTCCTGAGCTCCGGGACCAAAGCTAACAGAACATGGCGTGGAGAGACCTCAAGTGAGGTGGGTCAGCAGTGAGACTTAGAGAAACAAAAAACAGCGTGAGAAAATGCACAGGCAGTCACAAAAACAGAGAGAGGCAACAGAGAACACACAGCGGGGAAACGCCACGAGCAGCAGGACTGGGGGCTGACTGGAGTGGTGGCTGGGGCAGGAGCTTGACCTTGATCCTGTCTTATCTGTTTCCAGCAGGTGCATCACAGAGCCACAAGGCACTTTAGGAAGCCTGATCTAGGGTGGTATGCGGGGAGGCCCCTGCTGTGAGAAGGGAGAGGAGGTAAGGCTGGGGTGATGGGAATGGGGGGCCAAGGGACTTCCTGCAACCAGGAAGGGAAGGCAACAGGACAGTGACTTGATCCTCCTGCCAGAAGCCATTTCCTGTGAGTGTGGCAAAGAGGGATCAGCTATTATCTCAAGAGAGGATTTAACTGCCTGTGTTATCATGTACAAATGCCCTTGTTAGGCCATTGCTGAAGTAGATTAGAATATAAAGAGCATGGGAAATGAGGGTGGGGTGGCCCTGAGTGGAGAAGGGGCTATAGGAAGAGCTGCAGGAGACTTGTGCTGGTCATTAGGCTCATGGAGCTCCACTTCGTCCCCAACTCTGCTCCTCAAAGAGTGTGGCTATAATTCCCATAACACAGGCACTATTTTTTCATAGAATCTAAGGAACAAAAAGTTGTAAGTTGTATCATTGTTTTATGTACCACTAAGGAGGAAATGCTGCCAATTAAATTATGACACAAGCTTTCTCTCTGGAAGTTTTGTATCTGATACTTAGCAAAAGAGCTATTATAAACTTATTCAGACATGTTTATCATTTTTCATTCTTAGGTATGCATAAGAAGGAAAGACAAGCTGCTGAAATTGGTTAAAGTATTTGTAACACTTCTGCATGCTCAGAAGCCCACTATTCTGAGCCCATTTCCCTCACATCCATTGACGTCCACATTTTCACTCAGTGTCACCCTGTATATAAGTGCAGGTGGTCCATCTCTTCACATTAAGTTCCAAGTCACTGAGAATTCTTCCAATTCACAGACGCACCCCCCCCCATTTGCAGAATTTAATGCTACTGCTGGTATTCCAAATAAGAACTCAGATTCTCTCCAAGGTGGGCCCTGTGGCTTGTCAGCTGAAAACACTGACTGCTACCCAGTCATGCCTTTGAGTTCACACTGTGCACACAATGACAGCTAAATCAAGGCCATCGGCTACAGTCAGAATGACTGCCACACACACCACAATTTCATAGATGTTAATGTTAGGAGTATTAGAACTGAAAGCTAATATATTCAAGCAAAATGATAACGAGGTGGGAATGTTTACCAGAAAACTGGAAATGATAAAGAATCAAATGGAAAGCCAAGCTTGGTGGTACACACCTGTAGTCTCACCTACTCGGGAGGCTAAGGTAGGAGACAATCTAGAGCCCAGTAGAGTTTGAGGTTGTAGTCAGCTATGATAGTGCCACTATACTTCAGCCTCAGTAACAGAGCAAGATCCTGTCTCTTAAAAAAAGGATCAAATGAAAATTATGGAATATAAAAATATAATGGAAGCAAGAATTTGGTAGGTCGGCTAAATAGCAGACTGTACCCTGAAGCAAAAGAGAGGATCAGTGGACTATAAATAGGTCAGGAGAAAAAGATTCAGACAGAAACATAGAAAGAAACAAACACTGAACACTGAACAGAATATAAGAAACCTATGGGACATGGCAAAATGTCTAATCTATTCTAATAATCATCCCAGAAGGAGAGAAGAGACAGAATGGAACAGAACCAATATCTGAAGTGATGCTAATGAAAAACATCAAGCCATAGGTCCAAGAACCAAAAGAAAGATAAATATGAAGTAAGCTACACCTGAGAACATTTCAGTAAAATGATAGAAACTTAATGGGGAGAAGAGGAGGCAGAGCACCTTCAGAGACCGATATTAGGACTTACAGCCAATGTTTCAACAGAAAGGAGAGAAGCTTGAAAACGAGGGGGAAAAACACCCTTTAATTCCTTTAAATTGAAAAAAATGATAAAGAACTCTACACACAGCAAAAATATCCTTCAAAAATGAAACATAAGTAAAATAAAAACATTTTCAGACAGAAAGTAAATAAATTCGTTGTTGGCAGTCTCACACAAAATATTAAAAAATGTTTTTCAGGTTGAAGAAACATAACCCCAGAGAGAAGGACAGAAATACAGGAAAGAGTAAAGAACATTTAAAAAGGTAAATAAGTAGATAAATCTAAATAAATATCAACTATATAAAACAGCAATAATACCATCTTGTGGGGTTTAAGATCTATGCAGAACTCCAGTCCATGATCATGACATCATACAGGGTAAAGGGGGTAAAGGCAGGAGAGGTAAGTCCTTTAAGATTCTTGCACTGTCTGAAAAGTGGTAGAAGTACTAACATATAGTAAGTATATGTAGTAACTGCTAGGGTTACCACTAAACAAATGCATAGTTTATATAGTCTTTAATATATCACTAACAGAAGGGGAAACTGAATAAATTTTGTAAAGCTACATAACACAAAAGTAGTCAAGAAAAGGGAAAAAAGAAATAAAGAACAGGTGAGAAAAAAGTAAAATAAAAAGTAGGATTGTAAATTTAAGCCCAACTACACTAATCAATAACAATATACTGCATTAAATGTAAATGGACTAAATACTCCAATTAAAAGACAGAAAAAACTCCAACTAGTAAGTGCATGTTCCAGTAAGTCAGCCTTCCCCTGAAGATCTACACTCCTGGCTGCATCTCCAGACAGGGCCAACCGGAGCTAGAGTGGCCACATGACAGAACCAGTCTATGGGTCACCCCAGTAAACTAAGAGCCAGTTAGTGATATCACTGCTTCATTGCTCATCCTTTATGCATAAGTACTCTGGGGATATAAAAGCAAGTCAGCTGGTCACTTCACCTATCAAAGACCTAACAGACCAAGATGGGAACCAAAAGGAATAAAAAAGATCAGATCATAAGATCTTAAAAATCTGGATTCCCTCCCCCCTCACTAGATACAGGTCCTTGCTGTCACCCTACTTACACTTGCAAAGGTTTACTTTGCCTAGCCGGAGCCAGTTCTTTTCTGGAGCATGCTTCTGCCATCAGTGCAGTCTCCAAATCCTACTTAAAGTCCACCAGCCCAAACCCCTCACTAAAGGGGTCCCAAGAAAAGCCCCTCCCTGACAACAGTTCGAAAAAGGCCAATGCAAATCAGACAACAGTCTCTAGTCAACTTCTTCTTTTTCTCCCTCAATTTAATAAGTAAAGAATTACTATCAACTGAATGATTAGAATCATATTCAACCACAGAGCTGTGAAAAAAAAAAAAAGGAGGGAGACTTCCTAATCTTCAAAATGACAAAAACACTGAGAGGAATTGGTAAAATGCCCATGATAAACTTAACTGTTTGAATGCTTTATGCTGGTAAACAGAGTCAAAGGCAACAGAGGCCCCCTGAGCAGAGCCCCTCCTGCTTGCTTTCCCACCAGTGCAGGGCTGTGCCCCCAAGGCTCCCTTCTTACAGACAGAAGAACTAGCCATCCCTGAAACAATTCATTATGAGCCTCTATCCACAGCTTCTGACAACTAGAGAATAACCCTTGCCCCGTGATATAAGGACTGATGGTGGGCCCCATACAAAAGCCTTCCCGGCTTGTCATGTCACACATACAGCACAGAAACAAGAGAGGCAGATAAAAGTGGCAGAACAAACTATATATAAATATTACAACCCAAAGGCAAAAGTCCCCTTCCTACTCTAAGGTGACACATAGTGAATGGGTATTTTATTTATTTATTTGCTTGTTTATTGAGTCAGGGGTCTCTGTCACCTAGTCTGGTTGTAGTTGCATGATCATGGCTCGCTGCAGCCTCAACCCATTCCTGCCTCAGTCTCCTAAATAGCTGGGAATGCAGGCACGTGCCACCAGGCCCAGCTAAATTTTAAATTTTTTGCAGAGATAAGGTCTCACTATGTTGCCTAGGCTGGCCTCAAACTCCTGGGCTCAAGCAATCCTCCCACCTCAGTTTCCCAAAGTGCTGGAATTACAGACATGAGCCATTGTGCCTGGCTGATTTTAAATCAGTTCCTAGTATTACAGCAAAAAATAATCATGTTGTTATAATACAAGGTGTATAGAAAAGTTTAGTGTAAAAAAGTAAAATCCTGTTCTGCATCTTCCCCAAACTCACTCTGACAAATATTTTATGTATCATTTCATTTGTAGGAGCCCCGACTCCTTCCCCAACCCAAAACAAATGTGATCACACTACAATAGAATCAGAATCACATTTTATTCAGGGGTTGGGTTCCTTTTATTTTCGTTTTGAAGCAAACTCTTGCTCCGTCACCCAGGCTGGATTGCAGTGGCACAATCACAGCTCACTGCAGCCTCAAACTTCTAAATTCAAGCAATCCTCCTGCCTCAGTTTCCCAAACTGCTGAGATTACAGGCGCATGTCAAAGTGCCTGGCTTAGAATTAGGTTTTGAAGTCAGTACAGACCTAATACAAAATGTATTTTGATCCCATATACTTCCTTCTTCTTTTTTTTTTGAGTTGGAGTCTCACTCTGTCATCCAGACTGGAGTGCAGTGGCCGCTCCCAGCCACCACAGCCTCGACCTGCTGGGCTCCGGCGATCCTTCCGCCTCAGCCTTCCGAGTAGCCAGAATTACAGGCGTGCTACCATGCCCAGCTAATTTTTTTATTTTATTGTAGAGATGAGGTCTCGCCTGCCCAGGCAGGTCTCGAACCCGCGGGCTCAGACAATCCACTCACCTCAGCCTCCTAAAGGCGTGGGATTACAGGCTGAGCCACCGAGCCCGGCTTACTTCTTTCAATACTAGTATTAATCAATGCAGCAGGACACTAAGAGGCTAAAGGAAACTGAGAACTGAGGAAGCCACAGGTTCTTCTCCCCTTGTGCACTCACTCCAGGGCATCTGAATAAGTGGAAAGATGGACAACTGACCTTTCTGCCTACCTACCTATCATCTATGTACATATACATGTATCCATCTCTCTATCTAACCACCTTCCCATCCATATACATACATGCTACACTCACCTACACATATTAACTTCACAAGCAGGAATAGCTGACTTCTACTGGTTGCATGTGCACATGCAAAGATCACTGAATATATTTTCTTCTTTCACACCTCACTCTTTCACTTAATATATTTTAGATAAACTTCCCATAACAGAAGTAAATCTTAGAATTCTGTGTTCCTTCCAAGTTTGAATTAATTTAGAAAGAGGAGTAGAAGAGGACCGTTTTGATAGCTTCTCAATGTCCCGTTTATTGATTTATTTTGATTTTCTATATTTTCTGAAGTCAATTATAGTTATTTCTATTTTCCTAGAAAATTACGCATCTCATAGTTTTTCCAGTTTACTTGCAAAGTTTTGCAAAGCACTCCTTTTTGAATCTTTTGATTTCCTCAAATCTTGAGTTATTTCTCCTTGATTATCTTTGTCTTCTCCTTGGATTTTATTGGAATTTGGCTAAGATTTTTGTTTATAAAAATTAAACTTACAACTAAATATCCTGTACAAAGATGAATTTGCTTTAGGACATATTACAGTCCAGGGCGACTAGACCTGTTGATTAAGGAACTGCCATCCACGCAGCCCTTTAAAAGAGAAATTTCCTTGATACAAGTTATGTATCATCCTCATGGTTTGGCCACATGCTTTGAATCCTGCCACCCAGCCCTCTGGTTACAGCTGATTACAGGTGGGAGCCTCACTTCCTTCAGAACCAACCCACAGGCTAGCCAATTACATGAGCCAGGCAATTAGTCTCTCTTGGTTGGAAAAGGCAGTCTACTGCACACAGAATCCCAGGCCACTGGAACAGGAACATATCCTTAATGACAGATGAATCACCCTCCCCAACCCCTGTTCAGCTGGTCCCTGTGAGGGGACAGCTTTCCCATTTCCGACTCCATGTGGCTCCCTTGTTCTGCTTCAGCACCTGTGTCACAGGGTCTCAGGCATACTCTTATGTCTTGTATTTCAGACTGCAGGGGGCAGAGTCATTCCACTGCAGCACAAAGTTTGGGGTGTGATCCTATCTAGCCAAGGGGACATCCATCACAAGGGACTAGATCTGGTACACCGCGCCCTTCCCCTACAACCTTGCTGTAGGTAACTCAGCACCACTTGAACCTAGTGTCATCAGTTCTCAGGGACTTCAAACCATGTACTGCTTCTCCCCTGGGTGGCACCCATCTGCCTTTTAATCTTGGATGGACAGCCTGGCCACCCAGTGAATAGTCAAACACTCCTTGTGGGGAAATTTAATCCTGAAAATCCAACAAAGCAACACAGTGAGCAGAGAGGTAAAGCAACAGAGGAAAGGTCGGAAGGTGGTATAGAACCCAGGACCACCATCACATGAGCCTGTCAGTGCATGGGTCTGCCTGGTTCCTGTGGGACCTTGGGTCCAATCAGAGCCTCACTTTGAATAGGCAGTCACTGAATATGTCAACAGGTGACCACATCAGAAAGGAAGAACCAAGTCCTCATGCAAAGTGACAGGTAAAAAAGACCTTCAGGGTGAAGCAACAGTAAGCTCAAAGTAGAAAGAAGAAATATCAGGCATGGCATGATGGTGATCAGGCACTGAGGTGGAAATGCACTGCCACCTACTGCTGACCTCCCAGGCCACTGTGAGCCTCAGACCTATACCTGGACATCACAGGGAGGGGGCCAGCTCCTCTATTGCTCTGCATGCACTGACCTCGATAAGAGCTTTCTCTTGTCATATAATCCAGGTAGACAGGACAAGAGCTCTTTGAAACCACAAGACTCCTTATGAAAACACAAAAGAATCTCATGGAATAGGCATTAAATTATACAACATATATATACATGAATATAGTCACAGAACCTTTTATTAATAGTTTTATGAAACAAATCTATCAAGCCAAAGGCTATTTTAAGACTTGTTATTATGAGGTTCTCGGTAGATATCACATACATTTGGAAAGGAAACAAGTTCTCACAACAAAAATTATGACATTCATTTTTAAGGTCTCCATTATGAACTCTTCCAACTCAACAAGACAAACCCAACTAAAAAATGGGCAAAGGACTTGAATAGACATTTCTTCAAAGAAGATATACAAATGGCCAATAAGCACAAGAAAACAGGTTAGCATCATCAGTTATCAGAAAAATGCAAATCAAAACCACAATGAGACTCTATTTCATTTATACCCATTAGGAAGACCATAATAATGATAATTTTAAAAAACAGAAAGTAACAAGTGTTGACAAGGATGTGGAGAAATTAGAACCCTCATCTATTGTTATTAGGAATGGGAAAATGGTACAATCACTATGGAAAACAGATTGGGAATATCTCAAAAAGGTAAACACAGGGCTACCATATGACTCAGCAATTCCACTCCTAGGTATATACCCAAGAGAACTGATAAACACATGTCTACACAAAAACATGTACATAAGAGTTCATAAGCAGCATTATTCAAATAGCCAAAAAGTGGAACAACACAAACGTCCAGCTAAAAAAAGGACTGAATTACTGATACATGCAATAGCATGGATGAATCTTGAAAACATTATGCTACGTGAAAGAAACCAGACACAAGAGGCCACATACTGTACAACTCCTTTATATGAGGTACCTAGAACAGGCATAGCCATCAAGACACAAAGTATAGTGATGACTGCCAGAGTCTGGGGGGGGGGAATGGGGAGTGACTGCTAACGGACATGAGGTTTCCCTTTGGGGTAATAAAAATGTTCTGAAACTAGATAGTAATGATGGCTGCACAAAGCTGTTACTATTCTAAAAGCCAATGGGTTGTACACCTTAAAATGGTAAATTTTGTATTATGCAAATTTTACGTTCTTTTTTTAAAAATCTCCATTAACTTGCATACCAACAAGTAAATCCAGGACATTTCAGAGGGGCCGTCCAGAAGTCTTTGTGAGCTCTCAAATTCACAAACACCACTGTGACATACAATTTCTTCTGTAAAATAAAATCAAGTAGCACAGATACTTTTAAGTGGCTGCCCCCTCCAATCTGTTATTGATCATTCCCCCTTGATCAGCACTTTCTACTTTGGCTGGAATATGATTTTACAACTCTTTTCAGTTGCATATGGTGAGCATATGGTGGGCTCTTCATCGTCACCTCCAAATTTAGCCCACCATTCTTTAATGTAACATTGCTTTTACTTTCTGACTTAGAACCAACACTCCCACCCCTTGCCTGACACCTGCCTATCCTTCAGAGCCACTTCCACAGCCCCCAGCTTAACTCAGGAAATGCACGTCGCACGTGTTATCTGTGAAACGACGACGACAGCTGAGCTACAGTTTTAGTCCTCAAACTGACAGCGTGGGGTCCTCATTTGCAATTTGTCACACACAGAGACAACTCTCTTGTTAAAAAGAACATGATGATGAGAGATAATATCCTTGAGAGGGCTGTTAAGGACAGAGTTAAGCCCCTATTTCACTCTAAAAATATTATGCTTCAAGTAGGTAAATTAATAGAGGTAAGATGGAAATGAAGTTATCCAGGTAAGTAGATAAAATGAGAGATAAAGCAGGATGGACAAAGATAATGTTCTGGGAATAGCAATGGACGTCTCTAAATGTCCATCTCAACCACCTCAACCCTGAGGGAAAGAAAGGGAAGTAAGGACCAGCTACAATGGCCCCTCTGGTGCAAATATTCTACTTCGTTTTATTTTCCCCATTAACCCTCCATTTACATTTATAAATCTTAAAAGGGTTACATTTCTAGAAGTGGCAAAGTCAAAATCAAACAATTCTTTCCATAGTTACCAAGCTACTGCCCCGCCCCCTCCCAAACCAGTGTAATGGTAGAAAGGAAGCACCCTTGCTTGAGGAGCTCTCCTGCCAGTGAGGGAAGCACACTGCCAGGAAAGGCAAGGTGCAGATCATGAAAGGTGTCACTAGCCTAACACAACTCTACAGATATGGGAGGGAGAGGTGGAAGAAATTGATTCCACTAGCTCTCCCTGGTCAGTGACAAAACAGCTGTGACCCATTCTAGGCAAAACAGTGTACACTTAAATACTAAAGGGCTCTCCAGTGAATCCCTACAGCTGCCTCAAGAGCATGAGTCCAACCCAGGGATAGCCAGCAGGTGCCACGCCCCATACCAACTCTAACACCAAAATCCCAACAGACTATCACCCTTTAGACAGGTTGCAAAATGATACGTTTCTTTCTTCTTCTTTTAGAGTGCTTTTAAAATAATTTATAGGTCGTGTCACTAAGATGCTCCGAGTGATGGCAGGATGGTGACAACACCTTTACGCTCTGGTGGAGTTGGTCTAAAGAATTTGATATAAACTAGTTTTCATAATCTAAGCACCATCTCCAAGAAGCTGTTTCCAATACATGGCCTCTGGGGATAGGGCAAGACAGGAAGTGCATGGGCACTAAGAAGACTTTCGGCTGAAGGGTATAAATCAGAATTTTCACTGAACACTACATGGAAAAGCTGTCAAGTAAGAAGTGATGGAAGGGAAAGGAAGATGAAGTATGGGACCATTATTGAGGCCAAAGCAAAAATATAAATAAAATGTTTGTCACAGGCATAATCCTTAACTTTCTTGGCAGCAAGTAGTTAAGTGAAACTGTCAAAAACACAACAGTTAACCCCAAGACAACCAGAAGACATTGCCTGTACTGTCGTGCAAATTTAATGAGTACACAGGCAAAGTACTTCTCACCAGGTACTGAATTATGTAAGCAGTAAGCCATCCATCTTCAATTTTGCCTTTGACTATAAGTCCTCATTGGCAGTTTGTCACAAAAACACAAGGTGGACAAAGCTCAACCTAAAGACCCATAAAGAAGGAAAGCCAGGTTAGTGAAGGCAAGGAGAAGGAGAGCTGGCCAGCAGGGCAAAGAACAAAATAGAATGGATGGCAGTGTAGTAATGGTACTAGGCAGCATGCCAGGGGATGATGCCAATGGCAATTATAGGGCCATTTTCACCAGCTGAAGTGCATGGTCAATTTGGGTCTAATGTCATAATATGAATGCCCTAAGTAGGAGTCATTGTGAAGTAACAGCCCACACTGGTCTAGTCCACAAGTATCTTTGGAATACCTCTCAGACATGGAATGCAGTCCTGAGGCAACACATCTGACCCTAAAAATCCTGGGAAAAATGGGGACCCACTTATTTATGCATCCATCTACCAAATTCAGTCCAAAACACTGTGGGGTGAGGGAGGACAGGTCAGTAGAGTTATTTGTTGATGCCTACTGCTGTGCCCCCAAAGTATAGGCCTATGGATCATGAGAACTATGATCTCTAGCACAGAGGAAAGAAGAGACAGTCTAGCAGAATCTAAAAACCCAGCCACTCAGTGCTCTCCAAAGCCTAACTCAACCATCTGGACTGAGATGGCTCCTTCCCCAGCACCTAACAGTTAAAGAGTTTAATACCAAGCATTTCACAGTTGGTCATGGAGGGCCACTTGACTCTCCCTATGAAGTGGACCAATCAAGCAACAACCCCATTTGGGGGAGGAGGTGAGGAAGCCGTAAATGTCCATCATCCCCACTACAAACCCCTATAAAACATGAAAAACATATAAACAATAAATTTTGCAAACAATACCTGTGCCTAAAGGACAAGCCTACTGACATCCAAAATAGAAACAAACCTGCCCACCGTTGGTCTTCTCAACCCCCTTTCTCCCCAGGCCCCAGCACCCCCTGCCCTCCCTGAAGTGTAATCATCAGCTTCAGTCCATTCAGAGTAGCTCACAAAGGCATGCAAACAGCTCTACTGTCAATACCAAGGAAAGGATGATTATTATTTTAATTAAAATGAAACAGTGATTTCTATTTGGCTAAGGGCCAGGTCTAAGAGCTGTTTTGTTCTGGGACTTCTCTTCTTAAGTGTACTCTACCTGGCATAAAGCACTGTAAAAAAAAAAAAAACATATTTATCTAATAGTAAAACCAACGTGCATTCCTTGGCCACAAATTAACGATGACACACCTGAGAAGCAGGATGAACTGAGTGAGATAGGCTGAAATGTAATATCTGCTCAATGTAATCCATAAATAGTGCTGTGTGTGGATAACTAATCATTGTGGGATATTTCAAAACTAATACCCCTTGACCACTCAGCTCTCTGGAGATCCCACAACTGCTACACAGGACTGGCTGCCTCGCTACCCTACTTGCAGACCTGGTCAAGATGAGAACGAGCTCCTGCAGCCAGGGCACTCACAACTGAAAAGCATTTTCTGTCTCCTCTCCTAGGCACATGTACTGGATAAATGAACTCATTGGCAGTCACTTCAGACAGCTGCCTACAATTTCTTCATCTTCCTAGTAAATGACAAATATTCCATATAATCTTATTTTTAAGCCTCTAGAAGAACTAAAATGCACCCTGAGTAAAAAAGTATGACCCTCTGCTCCTGGTTTTGGAGCATTCTCTTTGGAGAAAGAAGGATATAGGAAGATTCCTCTTGTTTGCTTTTTCCCTCAACTCCAGCTCCTAACTTACATACTGTACTAAAGCACCAGAAGCCCCAATTTGTTAGAAAAATTCTTTAAAAATAAATTTTTCACTGTATATCCCCAGCTTTATAATCTCCTACTCCCATCTCCTAATAAAACTTTCATTTGAGACTTATGAGGAAATGAGTGAGGTTTTACTGCAGAATTTTCAGCTGAAACAACAGTCGACATTTTTCCTTCATTCTGCAGAACACAAATTTATGCACCTACAAGGTAATAAGGCAAAGTTTTAAATTTAATCAGAAGAAATATTTCACCAGTAGCAAACTGATAAATTATTTATAAAAGGGCTGATGGGCCTAGCAAGGAAATATGGGCCAAAGTCTGGCAGCCTTCAGGAAAAAAAAATGAAATCGCCATGGTTTCTCTAAAATCCTTCTTGAACCTTTTTCAAAATATTTAATCTTGAATAACTAAAATTAGAAAAGTAAGGAGGAAAAAGCCTACATGTTCTAGCACCAGTAAGGAAATCACCAGGCACAAGGCACCACTGTGGCGCCGCTGCCAGGTGTTCAGTGTCAATTTTCTGCACATCCTGAATGGGAGGTGCTGTGGAGTTAATAGGCATTCCCTTAGCTGCTTCCACCCACGCCAATGCGCAGGCAATGACTTCAGCAAACGTTAATGAAAATGACCTCGTTGCAAATTGTCCAATCTTTGAGAATCTTGCAACAAAAGACACAGAAAAAGAGAAAACCAAATCTATGAGTCTTTACATCAAAGATCTAGGAAATTTAATAACGTTCCCATTGTTTTATTGCAGATGGCACATCAAACTCTCTTTATTACTGCAGAAACTTGAGAGCCCTGAAGAGTACAATAAAGTGGTGCCTGTTTAGCTTTACAATGTTTCAAAGGACCCTGATTTACAGTTAGAAACCAGGCACCGTGTACACAAACATCTGAGCTTGGTAATTGCTCATGTTTTGTGCAAACTCTGTAAGGCAGCATGGGGTCAGCCTCACAATGGGAACCATGGCTATCTATGCCAGGCCTCCCTTACTCTCTCCTATACCCTACATAAAGCTATAAAGTACAGAGAAGAGTGCCACATGCACCGGGGCATGTACTGAGTGCATATGGCACAGTCCCATGCTCACATCAGAAAACCAACCAGTTGGAGATATCCTGTGGCATCCGTTACCTTAGGCTCATTTTCAAAATAGATGAATCCCACTTACGGTTTGTAGCAGGAAGTTTTTAAATATTTTTATAGTACTTAAAAATGAATGCAAGAGCCTTGGCATTCAAAAAGAAAATATTAAGTATTCATTGTTGTGGTTTTGCTTCCTGAATACAAGCAAAAGATCCCACTTTGCATGAACGGCTTCTTTCTAAGCTGCAGCTGATACTTTATTCCAGATACCACTTTAAAAACCAGCCCACATGGGATCCCACCTGCACTGGTACACCGGTACCTTTTCCTAAGCATCCAGTAATCCTGACACATTCTTCATCTCATCGATCCTTCAAACTACCTCTTGTTCAGAAAATGATTTTACAGGTCCATTCTTGAAGTCCCATCAAATTTTCCCAGACTAAAGACCATCCACCAAGAGGACTATACCCTTGCCATCTGAGGACAGCCATGCCACTGTCATGGGAATGCTCAATCCTGGTGTTTCTACACCAACATCTTTCCAGTTGTGATCATTTATCTATATGTAAACATTGTCTGCCTTACATCATGTTGCCTCTTCCAGATGCCATGGACGAGATCTGCTCATAGATATAAATTTAGATTAAAAATAATAGATCCTATTTCCAAAGATTCCATTTACTGTTGGCTAGCATGAACTAGCTGATATCTACTGAGCTTAAACTAACAATAAAGCTAGCAGTAAGTCAATTCTTAGTACAAAAAAAAATGTAAATCATACCAAATGGAACAGACACACAATACCTTGAAATTTTAAACATGTACTCTGAAAGACTGTATTTTCTTATGTAATAATTCTTTAAGAAGAAGAAAATAAAACCACAGAGACTTGGTCTATGAAGAACACAATTGGTAGATATTAATTTATCGGGTTATGTTCTTATTTAAACAAATGTATCTAGCAAAAAGCAAAAGCACAAAGTCAAGTCCAGGAGATGACCAGAGGTAGCTGAGTCAGAAAGGCATGCCTCTAAATTTATACAGTGTTGGCTAACAACCTTCCAGACACCCATGACACCACATCTTCCAACATTACCACTCTGCACCACTCTCCCCTAAGCTCCAGTCTCCTCTTGCTGAGATCCTGGAGTTCCTTCAACGTCTTCAAAGAAACTATTTTCTTTTTTTTTTTTTTTTTTTTTTTGAGTTGGAGTCTCACACTTGCGCCCAGACTGGAGCACAGTGGCCGCTCCCGGCCACCGCAGCCTCAACCTGCTGGGCTCCGGCGATTCTTCCGCCTCAGCCTTCCAAGTAGCCGGAATTACAGGCGCTCGCTACCACACCCGGCTAATTTTTTGATTTTATTGTAGAGATGAGGTCTCGCCTGCCCAGGCAGGTCTCGAACCCAGGGGCTCAAGCAATCCACTCACCTCAGCCTCCCAAAGGCGCGGGATTACAGGCTGAGCCACCGAGCCCGGCCTAGAAACTATTTTCTATTTAAAACATTAGGCCTCTCAAATATTTTTTAAAGGGATACACCATCAAAATAATTCTCCAGTCCTCCTCCAACCCCAAACACATTGCACTCTCAAGAAAAAGGCAACTGAATTTTTATATAAGTCATCAAGAAGTAACAAATTTGAGAGAGAAAAAGTAAAGCCTTTAGGCATAGATCAGAATAACCACTTAGAAACTGCCTTCTAAAGAACAAAAGCCCATTATTACTGACTTGACGAGTAAGAAATGCAGAGCACAAAGATGCATCCTAAGACATAGAGATATTTCCTAACAATTAGTCAGCTCACTACTGCCAGCAACAGCAGAAATTGCCTAAGGTCATTATTAATGGCAGAACAAATTCACTTTTGGCTACTCTCTTGCTCTAAGAATGTAAATAATATACAAAGAATCCTTAAATTACAGATTGTGTGGGTAAATGATCCACAAATCAAAATCTCAGCCAGGTAAGTGTTCAAGGGCTCTATAAACCATTTGTTTCCACTAGGTTTACATCCAAGGGAGAGGAAGACTCACAGGAGGCACACAAAGAAGGCCTCCTTCTTAACCTGCCCTCTTCATTACACTCCCACAGATAATTCCAGAATCAATCCATCAAACAAAGTTGAATATCAGCACCCCAAATTTCTAATGTCCTATTAAATTTATTAAATCATCAAATCAGTTTATACGAAAGGCTAAAGGAAATAGGTTTTTGAGTCGTTTACAAATAACTTAAGATCTTAAAGGCAATTTGACACAAATATATTCTTTGCCACTTTTCTTCAAAAAACAAAACAAAAACAAACCCTGTTAAGATATAAGCAACAAAAGCCACACTAATTGGTAACTGGCTCCCTAAAAAGAACCTTATCTTTTGAATCAAAGACAAAGCATATAATAGGTGTCATCTTTTGAATGTTGGGTGCTTTTTTCTCAACTGCTTGAAAACTGAGGACAGGAAGAGCAGCAAAAAAGGGAAAAAAGGAGGAAGTTGCAAAAAAGTTATTGAAAATACATTCCCTAAGAAAAATTAAAACCATGATTTAAGAGTCACATGCAGAATACTCTTTCTTGTTTAAAGACTTTGGGGGAAAACTTAAGCCAAATAAGACTCCCCAATGCATGAGTCACCATGATGCATATGCTGTGACAGCATACCAGCAGCCTCGTAGGTGAAAGGCAGGCCGGCCGGCAACAGGGGGCAGCAAGCATCCCACCACATGTGGTGAAGGTCTGCAGAGGATCCTCACTTAGATTCAGACTGTTTGAAACCAAGTAACTGAAGTTCTCCGGGATAGAAAGAAAGGGAAGAGTAAATAAAGAAAGCTTACCCTTGGTTGCCAGTTCTCGTACTGCTTCTGTAAATTTGCACCGATGGTTTCCAGAGCTTTCTGAGGACCCATCGACAGAGGATCTGAGGAAGCAATGAAAAGAAGAAAGTTCTTTATATATGCATTTCCTCCTCTGCTAAACCTCTCTTTCATTGTTTCCTCTTTTTTTTTTTTTGAGTTGGAATCCCTCACTCCGTGAGTGCGGTGGCACGCTCACAGCCACTGCAGCCTCAACCTGCTGGGCTCAGGCGAACCTTCCACCTCAGCCTTCCAAGTCCTGGCTAATTTTTTGATTTATTGTAGAGAGAGGTCTCGCCAAATAGTCCAGGCTGGTCTCAAACCCATGGGCTCAGGCAATCCTCTCACCTTGGCATCCCAAAGTGCTGGGATTATAGGCATGAGCCACTGTACTGGCCCAGATAGTTTCTTCTTATATAAAGCACTCCAAAGTCACCTCTGACTAAAGATGATACAATGCAGTCTAAGGTTTAACTAGATTTATGGAGCTGTTAATGTGCCTAAACAAGCTGACACTCCCATGAAAATTGGTTTTATGAAATCAGTGACATAGTGACTGCTTTTCTACCATCTATGTTTGTTTCTATCTCAGTGCCTTAGTTTTCTTGCAATTCCATCATTTGATTCTTGTGCACCTGTCTGGCCTTTGTAGGAAAAAGCTAGGGGCCAGCTTCTATCAAAACACAGACACCAGTCGGGCTCGGTGGCTCAGCCTGTAATCCCGCGCCTTTCGGAGGCTGAGGTGAGTGGATTGCCTGAGACCGCGGGTTCAAGACCCGCCTGGGCAGCGAGACCTCATCTCTACAATAAATCAAAAAATCAGCCGGGCATGGTAGCGCATGCCTGTAATTCCGTCTACTCGGAAGACTGAGGCGGAAAGATCCCCAGAGCCCAGCAGGTCAAGGCTGCGGTGGCCGGAAGCGGCCACTGCACTCCAGTCTGGGCAACAGAGTGAGACTCCAACTCAAAACAAAAAACAAAAAACACAGACACCATGTGCAAGGGAGCCCTGCAATGGGTACATATGAATGTTTTCCTCACATTCAGCCACAGTTATCCTGTGTACAGGAGCAGGAGATGAAAGGACAAAGAGGTAATACATTTTAATTCATTTTCTTCAGTTTTTACACACACATACACACCAGTTTTACAGATATGTGTGTCCACAGTTTACCCATTTATTTCGGGAGTGGCTTCTAGAACAAATAACTCTAAACTAGCAGTTTCCAAACTTGTTTAGTCTCAGGACTAAATGTACGTAAACATAAGACTAAAACATAAACATAAGCTAAATATAGTATAACCATAAGAGAATACTTTAAAATTATTGAAGATCTCAGAGAGCTTTTATTTGTGTGGTTGTATCTATCAGTATCTACCATATTTGAAATTAAAATGAGAAGATTTTTACAATATTTCTTTCTCCATTTATTTTAAAAATAACAAACCCACTATATTTTAACTTGCATTTTATTTAAAATAACTATTTTTCCCAAAAAATAAACTTAGAAGAGTAGCACTGTTGTACATTTTTACAAATTTCCTTAATATCTAGTTTAATCAAGGACAGTTAGACTCTCACATGTTTCTGCAGTCATTTGTTGCAATATGTGGTTTCAATTGATATATATGAGAAAAATCCCACCTCACACACATATATATCATTAGAAAAGAGAAGTATATCTTAAATAGCTGTTTCAGATAATCATGGTTCCTTTTCTTTGATACTACACCAAAATTTGACAAGTGGCAATTTCTCTAAAATTATTCATGACATAGTATCTTAAACATATCAATGAACTTTTGAAGACTATCACATTAAAATTCACTGCCCTATGTTGCACCTTGAATGAATTTTTTATCCACAGATGATTTTGTACCATCATGCCTTGGTCACTTGGAAAATACTGGTTCACTGAACAATGTAGATCTTATAGTTCATCCTCTAATATTAAAAAACTCCACACTCATTAACAACACTATGATCTCATAAAAAATATCAAGTACTGAGAAGTTGCCAAGCTCACAGTGGCAGATATAAGATTTTCAAATTCTAATTTTTTATTTGAAATCTCAAATTTTATTACTGCAGCAAACACTGTCAGTTGTTTTCCTTAAAGTAACAAACTCATTCAATTTACAGAAAATGTCTGTCAAATACCCCAGGTCTGTCTGTTGCAGGTAAAATGCTATCAAACAGGACTGAATGCTACAGAGAAATCCTTCATAAAAGGAAGAGCTAATCAATGCAGCAAACTTCATTGCTATCTTATTTTAAGAAATTGCCACGGCTACCTCAACTTTCAGCAATCACCACTCCATCAGTAAGTAGGCACCCACACCAAGACATGATCCTCCTCCACCAAAAAGATTGACTCACTAAGGCTCAGATGATCACTAGTATTTTTTAGCGATAAAGTATTTTTAATTTTTTATTTTTTATTCAGAGTCTCGCTCTGCTGCCCAAGCTGGAGTTCAGTGACAAGATCACGGCCACCACAGCCTCGACCTGCTAGGCTCAGGTGGTCCTTCCACCTCAGCCTCTCAAGTAGCTGGAACTACAGGTGTACACCACCATGCCCAGCTAATTTTTTGATTTATTGTAGAGACGAGGTCTTGCCAAGTTGCCCAGACTGGTTTTGAACCCCTGGGCTCAGGCAATCCTCTCAACTCCGACTTCCAAAGTACTGAGATTACAAGCATGAATCACTGTGTGTGGCTAATATTTTTAAATTAAAGTTTGTACATTGTTTTTTTAGATATAATGCTAATGAACACTTAGTAGACTACAGTATAGTGTAAAAATAACTTTTATATGTACTGGGAAACCACAAGATTTGTATATCTTGCCTTATTGTGATATTCACTGAATTGGTGGTCTAGAACCAAACCCACAATATCTCTGAGGTATACCTGTACAGCTTTTAGTACTATTTACTTTTTAGCTATATGCGTGTGTGAGTTTAATGTTTAAAAAATTATTTATAAAATTAAGTAATAGGATTTTATAATTGAAAAAGACCTTCACCCATCAGAGACTTTTTCAAAGAGAGATGGCAGGCCTAGTCTTTTGAAAATTGTAATTCAACGACTCTAGAAGAGTCTGCTCCCCCAGTGAGCACCTCTGGTTGAGAACAACTTGGTAAAAACCAGTTATATCTAACTTCTCCGCAAGAATTGTAATAAATTTTTTATCATCAGTAAATTAAGAAATTAGATGTCAATCTTCATTTATCTTTGTTCTGGTAGGAACTGAGTGAGTTCTAAGGTCTCAAAAAAAATGATAGTGAACAGCCAAAATCAACTTGGCTATAATCAGAAATACACAACTAGCAAGAGACAGGAATGTATTGGGGTCTGAAAAATAAAGGGCTACCTAAGAACATAAAATGAGCAAAGGAAAGTAGAAAAATAGCTTTCACAAACAGAAATCAAACAGCAGAACACACCATGTGCCTAATGATGAATAGAGCAAACATACAGAGCTGGTTAGAAAGCATTTAATTCATTCACCCACACTTAACAGTGTAGCAACCAGTATGGCCATGGTCCATGGCTATAACTGATGGTGAAGAGAACAGAAATGGTTTCCTCAGTCAAGGATAAAAGGCCTGTCATGCATCATGATAATCAGTGGTGGTTCACTATGCATGTCCTCTGATGAACCACAGAGGGAGAAAAGGGGAGGGAGTTATAATGGTCTACAAGTAAGAGAAGGATTGAAGTTATTCCCATCTTGAACTGCACCCTTTGCAAAGCCCAGGCCCTTCTCCCACACCACCCTCTCCCCAAGGAGGATGCCACTGTCACATGCCTCTGTGTACCTCACAATGTCCCACACAGAGACACTGCAGACACACCAGGGTCTCCACTCTTCCTTCCCTGACATCAGATCAGGACACCTGTTCACCAAGGAGGGCAGGGCAGCTGCTAGCCGTTCATCAGGTTGTGACCAACTATGTGGGACTGTTACCTGCTGCCTACTGAGAATCCCTGTGGTCAGTTATTTTTATGGTTTTCTCCCCAAGAATGTGACAGTGAGTGGGAAAGATGACATGAGAGACAGAAGAGGAGAGGGGAAAGAATGAGTACAACTAAAAGTATATACTTAGCATTTGATTAACTTTAATTTAAATAAACTAAAATTACATTCCTGGATGGATATTGCCAATGATTTATCAGTCTGATGTGTGGGGTGAAGTGGTCAGAAAATAAATTTAAAATCATGTGTTTCTTATAAAACACTTCTCTTCTAATTCCTTTATGAGCTTCTATTTTGTCTTAAGAGGAACCTGGGAAAGAACTACTAAAACTTCAACATGAGTAAGTGTGTGAGAAAATTAATGAATCAAGTGAGTGGGTGGGTAGGTAGATCCATCCATCAATGAAACAGTAGATGGCAATTGGGATTTGCAAGATTTTTAGCATAAAAATCAGCTCTGTATTTCATGGCACTTGGAACTTTACATTGAAAAGAACTTAGTCCAACCCTAACTTGATCCAAGGTAACAAAGGTTATTGATGGTGCTGACATTCAGCAACTTTAAGAGGTAGAACTTTTTCTTTTTCTTTTTTTTAACCTCCCCATACATACAACTCGATTACATGTCCCATCTGGCACTCCATCATTAAGTATGAACATGCCTTTCCAATCACATAGCACTGCATGACATTACTGAAATACCCCCTCCCTACCTCCGACATGGGCTCCTGAATCTGACCTGAAGAGGATGGCACCCTGGGCACAAGACCACTACTGACCTAGTCCTTTTCCTTTCAATACACCCTGAAGATGAGCACAGGCTAGCACCCTCCCCTCAGAAGCCTACAGTGCCTGCTCCATGCTCCCATTTAGATAAAGTGCAAGTGGGAAACATGACTATAAACTGTCAAGATTTGAGACCTGGGGGTGGGGTGGGAGAGATGGGGACTAGGAGGGGATAAGATTGGGCTTCTGGGTCACTGGTAATAATGTTCCTTAATCTGGGTTAAATGGGTATGATCAGCTCAGGAAAATTTATCAAGCTACTGTATGCACTTAAGTTAGGTGCAGTCTTCTGTATGTATGCTATACGTCAATAAAAATTTAACATTAAAAAACAGCGCAGCCGGACTCGGTGGCTCAGCCTGTAATCCCGCGCCTTTGGGATGCTGAGGTGAGTGGATTGCCTGAGCCCGTGGGTTCGAGACCCGCCTGGGCAGCAAGACCTCATCTCTACAATAAATCAAAAAATCAGCTGGGCGTGGTAGTGCATGCCTGTAATTCCAGCTACTTGGAAGGCTGAGGTGGAAGGATCGCCAGAGCCCAGCAGGTTGAGGCTGCGGTGGCCGGTAGCGGCCACCGCACTCCAGTCTGGATGAGAGTGAGACTCCAACTCAAAAAAAAAAAAAAAAAACCAAAAAACAGCGCAGAGCTTACTGCTCAAAGAATCTTTGGGCTTCTTTGTACTTTATATTTAGTAGACAATAAATATTTGTTAATTGACTTATTAACCGAGTACTGCCTACTAGATCAAGTGCAAATTTCTCTGTATAGCTTTCAAGGACTCTGCCACTAATTAGTTGTGTAGCCTTGAATAGCTAATTTTTTGCTCTTCCAAAGCTCCTCTGGAATTGAACAACTAATTTTTGACTGAGAAAACACATAATGGCAAAAGGGCTGCTTTGAAATTAGAAATGGTTTTTAATGACTTTATTTTATTAACCATAATGTCATCTCTGTATATTTCACAATTAGAAGTGTATACTGTGAGAGTCATGTCATCTCAATGAGCTGGAGGGCAAAGCTTGGAGCCACACAGCTGCAGTGGCTGGGGCAGGAATGCAGCCTTCATGGTGTCTGTGTGGCCTAGGACAGGAGCTGTCATTCCCAGAAGCTATCTTCTACAACCTGGGCCTGCTCTAACCACTAAGCCCCAATCCTCACTTATCTGCAAAATTAATTAAGTTCCTATGTTGTCTACCGCTATATTAAACAAAAACCAGGACCTAGACAGATTTTCAACAGATTGAGAGGATGAATGGAATGCCTTGTTTTAAAATACAGGCTGCAGGCAAGGCGTGGTGGCTCACACCTATAATCCCAGCACTTTGGGAGGCCAAGGTGGAGAGGATTGCCTAAGCCCATGGGTTCGAGACCAGCCTGGGCAACTTGGGGAGACCTCATCTCTATGATAAATCAAAAAATTAGCCAGGTATAGCGCACGCCTGTAGTCCCAACTACTTTGGAAGGCTGAGGTGGAAGGATCGCCTGAGCCCAGCATGTCGAGGCTGCAGTGGCCGGGAGCATGCCGCTGCACTCCAGCCTGGGCAACACAGTGAGAATCTAACTCAAAAATAAATAAATTAATTAAATTAAATTAAATACAGGCCATGATTTACACACAATTCACCTTGGAAAGTAGAGAGAAAAAGGAGCTAGGCTCCAAGCAGTACACTATCCTCCTGCAGAGGGAGGAGCAGAGATACCACATTGAGATACCAGCATAATTGGACAGAGAAAACAGTGTTTTAAGCCATGAACTCCAAGGAGTCAAGGTCCCAACTGTAGGCATAGAGCTATGCTGGAGCACACAGCCATAACTGGCTGTGGTCGACAGGTGTCACCAATTCCCCCAAACCCAGCTGGTGCCCCAAAACTCAGCTCCTCCAGGTGTGGGCTCACACCCATCCTTTGGTTCTTGGCTCTTCTCCCCTACCTCTCCTGATACCTCCACCCACCCACAGCATTTTCTGAACTTTTCACACCACTCACACGTGCCCTTGTGTTGGTATCTGTTCAATTCCACTGGAGTTAGGCTTATGTCCCAGGCTGTGCTATAAGTGCCTTGAAAGCAAGAAATGGAGTACAACTTACAGTTCCATTACATATAGCACTGTGCTTAACATGTAAGTTTCCATTTAACCAATATCTGTTGATCAATTGACTGATCTAGGAATCCCAAGTTGCTGCAAGAAACAAGGACAAAGTCTGTGCAAATGCTCTGTAAACCCAAGAACTATACAAAGGGCAATCATTACTATTTTTAGCTCGTCTACACAAGGCCTCTTAATACCTATGTGTGTACATTAAGGGAAGAAAAAAATGCTTTTCTCTAAGGAGTAAGAGAAAACCAAAGCTAAATGCCTACCAAATATTTTCCTGGGATAGCAGAATTTCCATGTACCTGACAAACCTTTAGCATTCTCACCTCTTCTGATACACAGCTACCATTAGCTAGCACATTAAATCATACTTCTCCCTGCTCAGCATTCCGCTCATCTACACTCTGCTGTCACAGTTCCCCAACAAGTGGGGGTGTGCATCATTCTTTAGTGGGATTGGTTTTAGTATTACTGTTGTAGCATTTAATGTCGGGCCATAGAATAAAACAGCCTCCCGCCGCTTCTCTGAAAAGAGACAAGTGTCATTTCTATGAAACAGAACAGCATCTTATTATCTAGAGGACGATGAGCAAGGTGGGAAAAGAGGCATCAACAGTCAGCTGGACAGAGCTGGAAATGCACATGCCATCGTGTCTCCATCTCTGCTTGTTCCAGCACACTGAGGGCCTGGATGCCCACTCCTCACTCTGCTGAACTACAGAGCAGGAAGAAAGCGCCATTCAGCAGTGATGCCACACCACCCTTCCAAGAGCTGCACTAGGCATCTTCCCCTTGTTACTCACTTATGGACATCCGCACCTGCTTTCCCTCAGCCTCTGGAAAGAGTACTCTCTCCAATGTAGGTTCAGGTAGTGCACGCACAGGTATACAAGAATAGACTAAAAAGTAAGGATCCACCTATCCTTCAAGCTTCCATACCCCTCAACTCTAAGATCAGGGTCATTTCAACACATCACAGACCATCTCCCTCTCTACCCTGCCCTGCCCAAAAGTGATGCCCACACTCTCAGCTTAAAGTAAAGCACAGGGGACTCACTTAGATTGTCACCTCACATATTTAATGTTTAATTTGTAAAATAAAAAAATGAACATCATTCATTCTACTATTAGACATCTGCTACAAACATTCAATCCTGATTGAGCAGCTGTCTATGAGGCTGGCACACTTGACTGTAGGTTTAAATGTTAAAGGTTACCTCTCTTTTGAAGACAGACACATAAAACAGAACAGAAGCATGGACTCTGGAAGCAGCTCAAGTTCTCCACTCAGCACTTTGGTATGATGGGGTAGAGAAGGGGGTGTCAAGAAGGGGGAGGTACTGGCACTGGTGCTGTGATCTGAATATGTCCCCCAAAATTCACATGTTGAAACTTCAGCCCAGTGTGACAGTATAAAGAAGTGGGGCCTTTAGGAAATGACGAGTGCTTTGTAAAAGGGCTGGAAGAAACCAGCCAGGCCCTTTTTCCCTTCTGTTCCTTCTGCCATAAGAGGAATTACATGAGAGCATTACAAGTGCCATCTTGGAAGCAGAGAGCAGTCCTCACGGGACACGGAACCTGCCACCACCATGATCTTAGACTTCCAGCCTCTGGAACTGTGAGAAATAAATTTCTGTTGTTTATAAATTACACTGTCTCAGGTATTGTTATAACAGCACAAACAGATGAAGACAATGTAGTAGGGGTTAGGGTAAGGGTTTCAGAATGTCGTGGTGCTGGGGTAGGAGTAGGTACTGGGGTTGAGGTGGGGAGGGGAGTGGAGGCGAGGGTCAGGCTCTCATTGAACTGGGTCTACTCCTAGTTAATTCTCCCTCCAACATCACTAGTACCATTTTACAGATAAGGATACTAAAGGCTCAAAACAGTTAAGTAACTTGTGGCACTGGTGGAATGAAAAAAGCTGAAGTCTTAATGAATGCAAAATCTTTTGATTTCTGGTGATAAAGTTCAAAATGCTAAGACCAAATTTAAAATACTGATTGCCCGCTTCTAAACAGTAACATCTTTGTGAGTTATTTGATTGCACCAATCCCTGCAATGGAGGCTTCCTCCATGTTCCCCTCCAGAGCCACGACCTGTGCCAGTCATCCTGAAAAAGGCAGAAGGAACCCAGCACCAAGTCTGCGTCCTGTCGCTAGCACCTTCTACTCAGCTCACCGGCCATACTGCTTCACAACCTTTACTCTCTCCCTTCACTCTTCAGGCCACCGCAGTTCGCCTGGGCCTCGACTCTCGGCCTATGACAACGCTGTTTGGAAACTCCTCCACGTGCTCATCCAACCCCTCTCTGGCTGTCATCCTCCTCAGCAGCCCCCCCACCCGCACCCAGGGCCTAACTCTGCTCCTCACCCTCTGGTCACTGTTCATTCTATGCATGTGACCTCCCCTGAGACCTCTAGACTACAACAAGTCCCCTTTTCCAACCAGATCTGCCTTTCTTGCTTTCCACTGGACACTGGTTCCTCTCTGCAAATTCTAGAAGCACTTTGCCATATACAAAATGAAATCCCATTATCTCTCCAGCTGGGCCCTAACTCTCAATCTAGGTTACTGGCATATCATCACCCTGGACTGACCAAGCCTGAAACCTAAAGTGCTTGTTGAAAATGCTGGTGTCCCTTATTAAGCAATCCTAAAGCCACGAAGAGGATCTGAGCAAGGTCGGCTTCTGGTTTAGGGTGGAGGGAAATGCAGTGGCCTGGAATGAGCTGTCACATCTGACCAGACCCAGAGCCTGTACAGAGGAGGAAAGAAGAATGTATCTGCAGAGAGATGACCCATACAAGCATTGGACTGGGGCAATAAGAAAGGCAGATGAGCCGGGCTCGGTGGCTCAGCCTATAATCCTGCGCCTTTGGGAGGTTGAGGTGAGTGGATTGCCTGAGCCTGCGAGTTCGAGACCCGCCTGGGCAGGCGAGACCTCATCTCTACAGTAAATCAAAAAAAATTAGCCGGGCGTGGTAGCACACACCTGTAGGTCCAGCTACTTGGAAGGCTGAGGCGAAAAGATCGCCGGAGCCCAGCAGGTCGAGGCTGCGGTGGCCGAGAGTGGCCACTGCACTCCAGACTCCAACTCAAAAAAAAAAGGCAGATGCTGTGGAGAAAGTGGTACAGGGTGAGGGAGACTGAGAGGAGCAACTTTAGCAAAAAGGAGAAGGAGGTTCATACAGGAGGAGTCATCAAATTAGCAAATAGAATAAGGCTAGTAAGGCTAAACGATACCAAGTTTCTCTCTGTTAGAAGAGAGACTTACAAATACAGAAAGCCCCCTGCTGTGTTGGGATAGGTAGTGTGAGTGTAAATACAGATAGACAGGTACAGAAATAAGTGCACAGGAAAGTACACATGTAACATACATGCTCACGTGCATTTCCTCACTCTGCCCAATGAAAGAGGTCCTGGGAACAGTAACACACCAGTTCCCAAGACATCTGGCACCCAGGCCTTGATTTTTAAATACCATACTCCACTAAAAGGAATTGGGTGCCCTGCAAAGATGACTGATTCCGGAGTAAGGCAGGGAAAGAACTAGATGAGACAAAGTAAGGGTGCACTCAAAGGGTGTTGGAAGCAAGAATAAAGGCCACAACAGTCAACCTGAATGGGTTCCCAATTAGATGGGAGAGAAGCTCAGCAACAAATAATGATGACATTCGATTACAATTCACTGAGTAAAAAAGAAAACCAGGAGTTCAAAATGAATAAATTGAAAGTGATGAGGAAAGAAATATTTACACAGTCTCAAAACACCTCTTCCGAAAATGCCTACTAACTACAAAGGGGAATTTCACAATGAAGTCCAGCAGGCACCAGCTTAATCAAGGGAGAAGAGTTGCATAACCAGTAATGGGATAAATCAAAACCATGAGCCACCTAGTACGGCGCCAAGAGAAGAAATCAGCTCTCTTCTGTGAGACTCCTGCCAAAGAAGCATAGCCTAAATTGAATCATTAAGAAACATAGGGGACATTCTACAAAACAAAGAGGCTATAATCTTCAAGTGTCAAGGTCATGAGAGTCAAGGAAAGCCTGTGAACCTGGTTCAGAGTGAGATGAAATTAAGGCAACACGTAGCACTGAGCAGGATCCCTGTGCTACAAAAAACATTATTGGGAAAAACTGGCAAACTCAAATTCAATCTGAGACTTACATGACCGTATGTGTCTATGCTAACCCCCTGATTCTGAAGACTGTGTTATGATCTGGAAAGAGAAACTCCCTGCTGGCGGGAATTATACACTAGAGAATTGAGAGGTGATAGAGTACCATGTCAGCAGCCTTCAATGCATCAGAAAAAAAATGGCTTAGTACTACACTTGCAACTTTCAATTTTTTTTTCCCCAAATAAAAATTAGCCAGGTGCAGTGACTCACACCTGTAATCCCAGCACTTTGGGAGGCCAAGACTGGCAGATTTCTTGAGCCCAGGAGTTCAAGACCAGCCTGGGCAACATAGTAAAAACGTCATCTCTACAAAAAAAGTTTTAAAAAACTAACTTGATGGTAGTGTATGCCTGGAGTCCCAGCTACTCAGATGCTGAGGTAGAAGAACCGCTTGAGCCCAGGAGGCTGAGGCTGCCACGAGCTGTGATTGTCATGATCATGCCACTGTACTCCAGCCTGGGTGACAGAGTGAGGCCCCAACTTTAAATAAATAAATAAATAAAATATGAACTGCTAGACACCACTGCAAATTTTCTGAATCAAATCATTAGAAATCTTTTTTTTTAATCCCATATTGTTAAAATTGCCGTCACCAGGACCAGGCCTACCCACTTTTTAACAAAGGTCAAACAAAAAATTTAGACTTAGAAAAAAACATATGCCCTGTCTCAAAACCCATTTGAAATTATTACAAAGTAGATAATATTCCTAAGTTACAGAAAAGTTTTAAAACCACCATTTTTAAAAAATCTGTTCATTTGCTGGATCTTTCACAACAAAAAGGAAGTAAGGAATTCTTTTTCTTATCATAAACATTGTATTAATACTGATCAAAGAGACTGTGAGAGAGAGTACTTCTGGGATTGGAGGGGTGAACCCTTGAGAATCTAATAAAAACTAAGGCTCCTCAGGCTGGTGGTTCTATCTTCAGACGACACCACCTACACAGCCCCAGAGGGTTTGCACATCCCTGGGAGCACACACAGAAATCCAGATTAGGAAGACTAGTTCTAAAAAACCTCTCATAAGAGTAGTTAGAGAGAAAATAGAAAACAACTGATTAAATTCAGCTCTGACATGAGATAAAGAGTGGAAACAGTCAGTGGTGGCTAATAAGTAATCAGTTTCAACCAGCACAGTCACCAGGCAAGAGTAGTAAGCCAAGAAACCATATAAGAAATCAGCCACAGGCCAGGCTCAGTGGCTCAGCCCGTAATCCCAGCACTTTAGGAGGCTGAAGCAAGTGGATTTCCTGAACCCGTGGGTTCAAGACCAGCCCGGGCAACTTGGCAAATCCTCATCTCTACAATAAATAAAAAATTAGCCGGGCTCAGTGGCTCAGCCTGTAATCCCGCGCCTTTGGGAGGCTGAGGTGAGTGGATTGCCTGAACCCACGGGTTCAAGACCCGCCTGGGCAGGTGAGACCTCATCTCTACAATAAATCAAAAAAAAATTAGCTGGGCGTGGTAGCGCGCACCTGTAGTCCCAGCTACTTGGAAGGCTGAAGCAGAAGGATCGCCGGAGCCCAGCAGGTCGAGGTTGCGGTGGCCGGGAGCAGCCACTGCACTCCAGTCTGGGCGACAGAGTGAGAATCCAACTCAAAAAAAAAAAAAAATTAGCTGGGCGTGGTAGCATACACCTATAGTTCTGGCTACTTGGAAAGCTGAGGCGGAAGGATTGCCGGAGCCCAGCAGGTGGAGGCTGCGGTGGCAGGGAGCATACCACTGCACTCCAGTCTGGGCGACAGTGAGACTCCAACTCAAAAAAAACCAGGAAGTAGGTCACAGAACACGGCTCCTCTGTCACAGGGTGTGGAGCAAGGGTAGGGGGGCTATCATCCTAAAACACCCTCAGATACTGACACGGGCAAATCAAGGAGGAAAAACAACCTTTTTCCAATTCCATATTAGAATAATTTGTAATTTTTGTTAAAGTAATAAAGAGAACTTCTGGTTGTGCTTAGGCTGTAGAAAGCTCAAAAACAAAGTTGCCCTAATCCTATCATCTGGAGAAAGCGGAATAATCATTAATATCCTAATTTTTCTTGTGCCCATAAGAGAGCTGAGACTGCAGGGCAGGCAAATAAACTGAATTTCATAGGCCTATCCCCTCTGAGAGACCAGACACAAGCACAAGTTCCACCTTTGAAGAGCAAAAGCCAGAAAAAACCCAGCTAAAATGGCAACAAATCTTCAAAGCCCAACTGTGGGCCAGCACATCAATCTGAATCACCAGGGTCCCAGAATAAGGGGCACTCCCACTCCCTTGCATGCATACCACAAGGTGCGCGTGAGAAACAACAGGAGACAGGGCTGGGACACTCCTTGGGCAGCACAGTTGCAGAAGAAGCTTGAAACCCCACCTGCCCCTATAGACCTGCTCTCCTAGGGAGCAAAGCCGGAAGCCCCTGGAGCTAGATGCAGGAGACACGCTGCCCACAAGACAAGCACAGGCACAGACCCACTGTACTCAAAGAGAGGGAAAGAGACAAAACCTGTCTTGCTCATCGTGGGTATGGGAAACATTCTTCCAAGATACAGGTGAAGATCATCCACAATGGAGTGAGGGAAGAAGCAAAAAAGTCTACCCTGGGGTAGGGGCAGAAAATACCCTGGGCACAGAATTCTATACTGAAACTAGGCAGAGGTTAGCTACCTGGGAGACAGGCAAAAACACTGCAACTCACTACACACAAGACCCAGACTCACAGGGCCTGCCTAAGACTGAGGAGAGACCAAGACAACAGAGAAGCCCCACAGCCTCATGAGCCTAGCATGAGTAAGTAGCAATGGAAATCCTATGCCAGGAGAGAGTCAAAGCAGTGAGGACCACTCAGTAAGACAGATGTGCAGGAACAGCTCAGGCTGGAGCTGGAGCAGGAACCCTGGGGAAAACCCCTAGGATACCTGCACCCACTCTAACACATGAGCAAAAGGACTGTGCTGGTCAGCTTTATGTGTCTACTGGGCCAGGTCACAGCACCCAGCAATTCAATCAAACATTAATCTAGGTAGTGCTATGAAGGTATTCTATACATGTAGTTAACATCTACAATCAGCGATTCAATCAAACACAATCTCAGTGTTGCTGTGAAGGTATTCTGTACATGTAGTTAACATCTACAATCAGCTAACCTGAAGTAAAGGAGATTTTATTTGGTAATATGGAGGGTGCCTCATCCAATCAGTTGAAAGGCCTTGAAAGCCAAATGGGTTTTCCTGAGAAAAAAAATTTCTGCCTCAAGACTGCAGCATCAGCTCCTACTTTAAAGTTCCAGCCTGCTAGCCTGCCCTACAGACTATAGACTTGCCAGCCCCCACAATCACATGAGCCAATGCCTTGAAATAAATTTCTTTTTACATACATGCAATCATATGCACATACTTATATGTACACACACACCTCCTACTGTTTCTGTTTCTCTGGAGAACTCTGACTGATATACAAGGACCAACTAATCACTTTAAGAACTTGAAGCATCTGCTACAATAGGTGTGACCATGTCAACAACAAAATTCAACTTGGGTTAACTACCAACTAGATTACTGACTACAAGATTTATCTCATTCTCTGTTGTTTTTCTATCCAGAATGTCCAATATGCAATCAAATTTATAAAGCACACAAAGCAAGGAAAAGCAAATTACAGACAAGAGAAAAGGAATCAGGAGAATCAGACTCAGAGATGACCCAAATTTCTGAACTACAGGTCAGGGCCTATAAAATAACTATGAGACCTAGAAGGAAAGGTGAACAACATGTATTGGAGGGCAACTCCTTTGGGTCCCCTCCCACTGTGGGAGATTTTCTGTCCTCTTAATAAATCCTGCTTTCTCAAAACAACAACAACAAAAAGCCCTTTTATTGGAAAGTGAAATATAGAGTCAATAAAAAAGCTAGAAATAAAAAACCCAATATCTGAGAAAAGAATTCCTTCAACTGCTTTAGCAGTAGACTGGGATGCAAATGAGGAAAAGCTCAGTGAAATGTGGGAGAAAACAAACAGAAGAGCACATCCAAGAGCTGACACGTTCATAAGCAATCTGACACATACACAATTGAGTCCAACAAGAGGAAGAAAACAAAGGAGAAGAAATATTTCAAAAGAAAACAGCTGGGAATTTTTCAAAATGAAGACATGAAACTACACACTCAAGAAGTTCAAAGAAACCCAAAAAGAGTAAGTTCCACAGGCATGATGGTATGCTCCTATAGTCCCAGCTACTTGGGAAACTGAGGTAGGAAGATCGCCTGAACCCAGGAGTTCAAGCCCACCCTAGCCTGGGCAATATAGTAGGACCCCTAAAGAAAAAAAAAGTATAAGTTGGAAAAACCAAAAAGACAAAAATACAGATATTTCATAGACAAACTACTAAGACTGCAAAGGTAGAAAAAAATTATTGAAAGTTGCCAGAGAAAAAATAAACAAAATATGCAATGAAAAAGAATTACAGCAGACTTCTTATCAGAAACTATGCTAGCCAGAAGACAACAAGTTTTAAAGTACAGTACTAAAAGAAAAGCATCAACACAAAATTCTATACCCAGAGAAAACGTCATTTAAAAACAAAGACAAAATGAATAATTTTTCCAAACAAAAATCTGGAAAAATTCATTGCCTGCCAACCAGCACTATAAGAAATGTTAAAGGAAGTTCTTCAGGCAGAAGGATTATGATACCTGATAGAAATTTGAGCCTATACAAAGAAATGTATGGTCCCAAAATGGTGAATATACAAGACACTTTTTTTTTTTTTTTGGTCTTTTAAAAACTGACAATACCAAGTGTTAGTGAGGATGTAGACCAACTGAAATCTCATATATTGCTAGTAGGAACGCAAAATGGTACAATGAAAAACAGTTTGGACGTTTCTTAAAGAATTAAACACCTACTTAACATATGACCTTATAAACCCAGTCCTAAATACTTACCCAAAAGAAAATATGTCCACACAAAGATCAAGTGCTTATAGCAAACTTATTCATAATTGCCCAAAACCAGAAACAACACAAACCTTCACTAACTGGTAAATGGATAAACAATTATGATACATCCACAAAATAGAATAAATGGGAAAAACTACTAATACATGTAGCAACATGGATGACTCTCAAATGAATTTTGCCAAATGAAAGAAGAGAAGCTGAGCTCGATGACTCAGCCTGTAATCCGTGCTTTGGGAGGCCGAGATGAGTGAATTGCCTGAGCCCACAGGTTCGAGACCCGCCCGGGCAACTTGGCAAGACCTCATCTCTACAATAAATCAAAAATTAGCCGGGCACAGTAGCACGCGCCTGTAATTCCGGCTACTTGGAAGGCTGAGGCGGAAGGATAGCAGGAGCCCAGCAGGTCGAGGCTGCAGTGGCCAAGAGAGTGTCACTGCCCTCCAGTCTGGGCGATAGAGTGAGACTCCAACTCAAAAAAAAAAAAAAAGAAACGAAAGAAAGAAATAAGTAAGACACAAAAAGCTACAAACTATATGACTCCAGTTAAATGACATTCTGCAAAAGAAAAAAAATGTAAGTTCAAAAATCAGACCAGTGGTTGTCAGGGGCTCAGGAAAAGGAAGGGGATTGATTACAAAGGGTACCAAGGGAACTTTCTTGGTGTGACAGAATATACTATATATTGATTGTGGTATTTGTCACATGACTGTATATATTTGCCAAAGCTCATAGAAATGTATACCTAAAAAGGTGAATTAGGCTGAGTCCGCAGGTTCGAGACCCACCTGGGCAGGCGAGACCTCATCTCTACAATAAATCAAAAAAATTAGCCAGGTGTGGTAGCGCGCGCCTGTAGTTCCTGCTACTTGGAAGGCTGAGGCGGAAGGATCGCTGGAGGCCAGCAGGTCAAGGCTGCAGTGGCCAGGAGCGGCCACTGCACTCCAGTCTGGGTGACAGAGTGAGACTCCATCTCAAAAAAAAAAAAGGTGAATTATACGGTATATAAATTATATTTCAATAAACTTGATAACAAAAGAAAAAAACAGTAGTAATATCCAGAATATATACAGAATTCCTATAACTCAACAACAAAATAAACAAACAACCCAATTCAAAAATGGACAGCCTGAGCCCGCGGGTTCGAGACCCGCCTGGGCAACTTGGTGAGACCTCATCTCTACAACAAATCAAAAAATTAGCCAGGCGTGGCAGCGCGCGCCTGTAGTTCCAGCTACTTGGAAGGCTGAGGCGGAAGGATCGCCGGAGCCCAGCAGGTCGAGGCTGCGGTGGCCGGGAGCGGCCACTGCACTCCAGTCTAGGCGACAGAGTGAGACTCCAACTCAAAAAAAAAAAAAAAAGGGCAAAGAATTTAAGTCAAAATTTCTCCAGAGAAGATATACAAATGGTCAATAAGCTCATACAAAGATGCTCAATATCACAAATTATTAGGCAAATGCAAATCAAACCACAATGGGATCTACTTCACACCTATAAAGATGACACTGTAAAAATTTTTTAAATTTTTAAAAAACAGAAAATAGCCAAGTGTTGGCCAGAATAGAATGTGGAAAAAATGGATCTCTGGTGCATTGCTGGTGAGAATATAAAATGGTACAGCCACTGTGAAAAACAATATGGTGATTTCTCAAAAAGTTAAGCATAGAATTATCATGTGATCCAGCAATTCCAATTCTGGGTCTATATCCAAAATAATTAAAAGTAAGGATGCATCACCCAGGTGCAGTGGCTCGAACTGATCCCAGCACTTTGGGAGGCTGAGGTGAGAGGACTGTCTGAGCCCAGGGGTTTGAGACCAGCCTGGGCAACTTGGTGAGACCTCATCTCTACAATAAATTTTAAAAAACTAGCCAGGTGTGGTGGCACACAGCTATAGTACCAGCTACTTGGAAGGCTGAGGCAGAAGGATCACCTGAGCCCAGCAGGTCAAGGTTGTGGTGGCCATGAGCATGCCACTGTGCTCCAGCCTGGGCGACAGAGTGAGACTCCAACTCAGAAAAAACAAAACAAAAACCAGAAACCATTTGAACAGATACTTGTATACCCATGTTCAAAGCAACATTATTCACAGTGGCCAAAAGCAAAAATCAATCTAAATGTCCATCAAGAGATGAATGGATAAACAATATGTGGTGTTATTCATACAACAGAACATTCTTTGATCTTAAAATGAAATGAAATTCTGACACATGCTACAACATGGATGAACCTTGGGGACATTATGCTTAATAAAAGCCAGACACAAAAGGACAAATATTCTATGATTCGACTTAAATGAGGCCTCTAGAGTAGACAAATTCATAGAGACACAATAGAATAGGGTTAACTCAGGGATAGGAGAAAGAGGGAATGAGGAGTTGTACAATAAACAGAGTTTCCATTTAAGATGGTGGAAAAATACTGATGATAGATGTGATGATGGTTGAAAAACATTGTGAATGCAATTAATGTCACTGAATTTTACACTTAATGTGTAAAACACTTAATGGCTAGAATGGTATTTTATATCATGTATGTTCTGTCACAATTTAAAAAAATGAACAGTCTCTGGACTTGGACTGCATAGATTCAAATCCCATCTCTGCTACTTACAGGACAATTGTGGGCAAATTACTAACCCCTATGTCTCATTTTCCACAGTTCTTAAGTGAAGGTTAATAATAAAGCCTACCACATAGATTTGTTGTGAGGATTAAATACGTTAATAAGCAAAAAGTGCTTGCTTCAAACAGTATCTATCACACTATAAGTACACAACAAATACTGGCTATTATTATTATGGTCCACTATATATTGTGTGATGTTTTACCAGAAATGGTTCAATCTATCTTTTCTATAAATATATATGCATGCAGGTATCAGTCCTTCCATTTTTTTTTTCTGGAAGTGTGAATATCTATTCTATGCCAGACAAAGGGTAAATTTAAAGGAGAAAATTATATAACCCAATAATTATTTTATTACTTTTCCTTGAGACACTTTTTCTCTACTACAAATCATAGGTGAATGCATCTAATGCTACTTAAAGGCTATACAACTCCAAAAAGAAATAAAATCATCAGACAGCCCACCTTCCAGATCAAGGATTTGTTGAGCACTGCCCAGCCCAGAGCTGTCCACAGGCCCTCGTGGCAGGGATGAGGAAGGACAGGCACTTACCGATCCAGCACTCTAGACGCGCACAGGGCGTGGTCTTCACCACATCAGGAGGGTCCACACCAACATTCAGGCACAAAACTAAGGCAACACTGACCGTCTTCATCTGAAAACACAACAACAACAAAAATACGTCATTACAGAACTCACTCATGCATTTTTGAGCTTTTTAAATGTCCCCAGAACAGTCAGCGAACGCCCTCCATCCAGTCTTCCATTCACCTGCCACCTGGGTTATTCCAGTGCTAGCTAGTGCAGGAATAACTTCCTTCCTTAAAGACGAAGTTTCAGAGTAAGGGGCAGGAGCAAAGGGGACATGGCAGGAGTGACTTTTCTTGGATTTCCTTATGATAAATCTCCAGAACTAGAATTATCTGATCAAAAGATAAATATAGACTTTGGTTTTTTTTTGTTGTTGTTTTTTTTTGAGTTGGAGTCTCACTAGGTCGCCCAGACTGGAGTGCAGTGGCACGCTCCCGGCCACCGCAACCTCACCTGCTGGGCTCCGGCGATCCTTCCGCCTCAGCCTTCCGAGTAGCCGGAATTACAGGCATGCGCTACCACACCCGGCTGATTTTTTGACTTATTGTAGAGATGAGGTCTCACTGCCCAGGCGGGTCTCGAACCTGCGGGCTCAGGCAATCCACTCACCTCAGCCTCCCAAAGGCGTAGGATTACAGGCTGAGCCACTGAGCCCGGCTTGTTTTTTTTGAGCCTGAGTCTCACTATGTCGCCCAGGCTGGAGTGCAGTAGCATGCTCACAGCCGCTGCAGCCTCAACCTGCTGGGATCAGGCGATCCTCCTGCCTCAGTCTTCCAAGTAACTGGAACTACAGGTACATGCCACCATGCCCAGCTAATTTTTTGATTTATTATAGAGACAAGATCTCATCAAGTTGCCTAGACTGGTCTTGAACTCCTGAGCTCAGGCAATCCTCTCGCCTCAGCTTCCCACAGTGCTGGGATTATAGGCGTTAGCCACTGCACATGGCTTGATATAAACATTTTAAAGCACTTGATATGTTCTGCCAAATTCCTTTGCAAAATAAGTTGCACAAATTCACACTCCCACCAGATTATTGCTCTTCTCGTTATTTTAAATCATTGATCGATTATTTCATAAGAAAATCTGTCACGTTGATTTAGTCTGCATTCCTTTTTTTTCCACTATGTATTCATTATTTGTATCTCTGATCTTTTGTGGCCTGCCTATTCATACTTACACTTCCACTTCAGGCCATTCAGCATGCCTGCGCTAAGCTCTTGGCCCTAAGACCCTTAGTTCCCTCTGGCTGAGCTCCCCTCAGTCGGTGTCACCTGCCCCACTCTCTCTCCTCAGATCTCAGTTTAAAAATCAATTTCTCAGAAAGGCCTTCTCTGAACACCCCTCAACATACTCCCCAAACACCTGATCAGGGTAGAGCCATCTGGTAAACACTACAATTACATCTGTGCTTTCCTCCTGGCAAAGCTCAATCCTGTCTACACTCCTCAGTGGACCAGAGGCTCCACAAGAACCTGGGTCAACTCATTTGAGCAAAAACCTGGCACTGAACAGGTGCTATTTGCTGAATGAGTCAATACATTATTTTGTTCTTGTGTTTTTGTTTTTGTTTTACATTTGGCCCTTTAAGCCATCTGGATGTTATTTAGCTATATGATACAAGATGAGAATTCATTTTTTTTTCTCAAAATACTAGCCAATTGTGCCAATCCTGTTAAATAATCTCCCCCAAACTCACAGGTATACAGGGACTCATTTGGCATATATCCTCATACAGACAAAATTCTATTTCTAGGTAGTCAAATTCATCCCATTAACATACTAACCAATACTTTTACTAGTATCACATTAATTTAAATAATATACCCTTACATTTCACAATACTTTGAAGGGTCCATTTTTTATCCACAAAAAAAATGTTAAGTTTTATTTAGCTACTTATATTCATCTATTTTTTCAAATTAATCAATTATTCAATTTTTTAATCCTGTTGAGATTTTTATTAAAACTATATTGAACATGTAAGTTGAATTTGGCAAGAAGTAACGTCCTCATAATATTCTAAATTCTACACAGAATATGTTTCTCTATTTATTGAACTATCCTTTTAACTTTCCTCAGTAGTTTTTTTATAGTTTTCTTTACCAATAAGTCCTGTTCATTTCTTATTAAGATTATTCCTAAGACCTGGTGTTCAATAAATCAATAGGATGACTGTAGTTAACATTAATTGACTGTATATTTCCAACAGCTAGAAGAGAGCTAGGCATGGTGGTGCGTGCCTGTAGTCACAAAGTTCTTGGCAAGTAGAAGCAGAGGAATTGCTTGAGGCCAGGAGTTCAAGGCTGCAGTGAGCTATGACTAAACCTATGAATAGCCACTATACTCCAGCATAGGCAACACAGTAAGACACTATCCCTAAATAAATAAATAAATATTTTAAAAATAGTTAAAGAGAGAATAATTCGAATGTTTCTAGTGCTAAAAAAAGATAAATATGTGATATAAATATAAACATGAGTATACAACATATACATATTACATAAATCCCAATTAAGCAATTTGATTATATAAGTGTATCAAATTAGCACACATACCCACAAAAATATAACTATTATGTACCAATAAAAATATACAAACATTTTTGTAAGTTTTTTTTAAGTAAAAGATTATTTCTAGATATTTCATGAGTATTTGGGAAAAATACATGTATTTTCCCATAACAGTTTCTTATCAACTGCTGATATATTAGAAAAATGCTTAATCACTTAACTGAATTCCTAATCAAGTATAATTGTTTTTTGGTGGTTCTCTTCTGGTTTTGTAAATACACAATTATACTGTCTATGAGCAATGATGGGTCTCATTCTTTCCAATACATCATTCTTCTTGTTTCTGTTTGAGGTCTTAGTGCACTGACCAGAACTTCTAAATTAATGCTATTAATAATCACAAAAGGATGAGAGAGGAGATCTTTGTACTAGATTTTAATGAGATTTGCATAAATGTTTCATCATTATGAATGATGATGGCTACCGATCTTATCATATCAAGATAAAATTCCTTTCTTGAAAACAGACTTTAAAGTTGTATGGATGTGGGGGAAAAGGAAGTATTTTAGTTCTTCCTCTTCCAATACTTAACAAAAAGTATTTATCAATGATATCACTTTCTAAAGGAACTGCACCCCTGCCTCCATAGAAATACTGAAGAGAATTATCATCTTCCCATAGAAATGTACCAGAATCTTCCATTATGAACCATAAGAGACAAATGGTCCCTTTACCTACTATCAGGAGAAAAGGCTGAAAATCAATCAGAGAACAATAAAAGTAACTGTAGTTGTTAGTCATTTTTCAATATTTGAGTGATCAATATCAATAATCTCATGCATCGAATCAATTATTTTATAGTAAACTCAGCCTTTGAGGATGAGCTACTTCAAACTGGGCATTTTGTGTAAACATTCTCATGGTCTTCCTATAGACATGGTGAGTAACTGTGAACACCTGCCCTACAACAGATTTAAATCAAAGGTGTTTCTTTCATGCTCTGTAATATGGAACTTTAGGGTCTCCGCGAGGCATTGATTCAAACCCTGGAGCAAGTTCCAAGCTGCTTCCTAAGGAAAAGGCTGGCCTTACCTACAGACATCTGCAGGGTCCCCTCTAAGGGGAAGGGAAACCTTTCACAGAAAAATAATTTATATGGACCAGGTTCCCTAATTTTCAAAACAGACCATGTGTTCTCACCACAGCTTCACTGGTTCTCAGCTGGTTTCTTATTTTGTCCTTAATCTGCAAAGAGAATTCCCTTAAACTGATGTCAGGCGCCTGTCACAAAATCCAGCAGAAAAAACAACACTTAGAGGCATATTCTAAGAGATGCCAACGCCCTCACTGCTTCTCAAGTCAAGTGCCACAGTCAACTGCCCTGGAGCTGGCCTGCAGTGCTTTCTCCCCAGCATCCGCATTCCTGGCGCACTCAGGAGAAAGGAAGCAGAGCTCTTTTTCTGAGCTAATGTGTCTCAGTAACACCCTATCTTCTCCTCTTACCCCAAGGAAGTTTGCAGTCAGGTTTTGGGCTCAGTCTCAGCCCTTGTGGTCGATAATGGTCTCCATTTGTTAAGTACTTGCTCCTAACAGGCACTGTGCCATGCAGTTTAAGCTCACACAACACTTTATCCTTCACTAAAGGGCCATGAACTAGGTGGTGGTGTCCCCACACCACCAAGGCATCTAGGGAGTGAGGAACTGGTTCACGTTCAGGGAGCTAGCGAGTGAAGGGGCCAGGATTAGAGCCAGCTCCCAGAATGAAAAGGCTCTGCTGTTGGGATGTCTGCATCCTAGGGCTGGGGGCGGTAGGGTGGCAGAGGATGACGCAGGGCACTGAGCAAGCATTCCCAGCATCTCTCACTTTATTCTTGTTTCTATTACCTCAGCAGTCATTCTAGACAAGTTACATTCCCTTCATCTCTACAACCGCAGTTCATAAATTTAAAATAAAGAATTTTCAGTAAAATAAATAAGTTCTGAGTTAGTTATCTCTAAAGATTTTTGAGTCCCTAAGACAGAAATACTAACAGAAGCCAATTATTATTTAGTCCCATGGGATGGCTAAGGGGCTTCACCTCTGTCTGTCAACAAGTGCCATCTTTCTGACTCACCAAACGTTACCTAGAACAACAATTTCTCTTTGACTGCTTTAAAGGTCAGCAATAGGAGGTCATGGCCCTCATCGGAAGGTGTGAAATTAACTACACTATAGAAATGAAGACAAGAAAAAAATTAATTTGACTCACCCTTGCTTATCCAATACATCTTTAAACCTACATCTTGCATTATACTTTTTAAGACAACACCTTGAGACTACATTGACACATGAACTAGAGAGATGTATTTGCTCTAATATCTAGCTACCAATTTAATTCCAAAATTGGGCAAAGACATTACTAGTAAATATCTTTAAGCCAATCAAATAATTCTTGCTCCTCTGCAAATTTTAATGGTGCTAGCCTAAAATTTCAAATCCAGTAAGTTTAAAATTCTTAGCTATACCTAAAATATCATTTTGGTATTTTATTTTCATTTATATAGCAGCCTCATTCCAAAAAATCTAGATTCATGCTTTTTAATAATACAGTTATAGAATTTTAACAATGCAAGGGCTATCAAATGTAATGTGCCAAAAATTTCTCTCTCTTTTTTTTTTTTTTTTTTTTTTTGATAGTTGGAGTCTCACTCAGTTGTCCAGACTGGAGTGCAGTAGCCACTCCCGGCTACTGCAGTCTCAACCTGCTGGGCTCCAGCGATTCTTCTGCCTCAGCCTTCCAAGTAGCTGGCACCACAGGTGCGTGCTACCATGCCCGGCTAATTTTTTTGTTTTTTTTATTGTAGAGATGAGGTCTACCAAGTTGCCCAGGTGTCTCGAACCCGTGGACTCAGGCAATCCACTCACCTCAGCTTCCCAAGGTGCGGGATTACAGGCTGAGCCACCGAGCCTGGCTCAAAAATTTCATAATAGTACATAAAATAGTTTTTGTAACTTTAAAACGTTTCTTTCCAATGCAATATAAGATGACAGTTATATCCCCAGAGGTTAATTTTGAATTTGAAAAGAATATCATTTTGAGAAACTACAAAACGTTAAAGTAACCACCAGCAATGTGTGACCTTGGACATGTAGGTTCATCTGAATCCCTCTTGAACAACTTCATTATCCTTAAAGCAAGGGGGTGTGTACGGAGATGGCCTCTTAGGTGTTAAGATCCAAAGTTCTGACTCATGACTGGTCTCTTCCGCCATCCTGGAAGCATCCCTTAAAGGCTGGACCATACTTCTTGGGGTTCTGTGCCATGGCGGTATCATAACAGCCTGGGAAGTTTCCTTTGCAATCACTTGGTGCCAGATGTGTTTTGAAATTCAGAACTGTTCAGATTTGAGAAAGGATAATAAGGTCTCTATGCCCTCTCTCATATAACACAAGCAAGGGGGTCTGGAACATCACCCAGTATTCAAAACTTATTATTTCCACAGTGAAATGCATAAAGTTACACTCTCTATGGAATCAATAAAGAGTATCAAGTCTCACCCAAGTTCAAACTAAGTTTTGCAGCCAAATGAGTTGTGGAAATATTCCAGTGTTCAGAGTTTTCTGATGTCAGACTTGCACGTAGGGCCTGCAGATCAGATCACCCCTACTCAAAAGCCTATGTTATTCAAGTGCATGTCACCTCATTGGTGAAAAATATATTAGTGCCTGTCAGTCAACCTTCAAAGAGTGCAAATCAAAACACAAGGGATTTCTTTACTGGAGTCTTTTTTTTTTTTTTTTTTGAGCCAGAGTCTCACTCTGTTGCCCAGGCTGGAGTAGAGTGGCATGCTGCTCACAGCCACCACAGCCTCAACCAGCTGTGCTCAGGCAATCCTCCTGCCTCAGCCTTCCAAGCAGCTGAAACTACAGGAGCATGCCACCACAGTCAGGTAATTTTTTGATTTATTATAGAGACGAGGTCTCACCAAGTTGCCCAGGCTGGTCTTGAATCCCTAATCTCAGGCAATCCACTTGCCTCGGCCTCCCAAAGTGCTGGATTACAGGCTTGAGCCACTGCACCTGGCTTTACTGGAGTCTTTTACTTAACTGATTTGATAAAACCACATTTTTTTTAAAGATACAGGTGATCCAGTGGCACAACCAAACTTGAAAAATTCACAGGCTGACATGCAATAACATCTAAGTTACTGTGTAAAATGAAGGAATTATACACACTAAACTGCCCAATCACTGTCTTCTGCTCCCCACAGTGAATGTGGCTCACCCTTACTCCTCTCGACATCAACCACGGAGAGTTGTAGAAAATAAACAGAAAGCAAGCCTGGGGTTGGCCACCTTGTCACAACATTCACTACTCCTGGGTTTGTCTGCAGGCAGAGTCACCCAATTCCCAGGAGCGCTCATTAGGATTCAGAGCATCAAGCAAAAACTGAGCAAAGCTGAAGCTATACAAATGCATAATTTATAAAGAAAGTCAGAAACTGGAACATATAGCAAAGAGAATAGAGGTACCTCGGAGGAAAGGGGGAGGCGGGTAACTGAATTGTTCAAAAGAAGAAAAGAGTTTACCCCAACTCCCATCCCAAAGAAAGAAGTGAACAATAGCCTGGCAAGAAGCACATCAAACTGAATTTTTGCAACCAAAACCTGTAATACAAAACAAGACCATCATCACCAGCAACAACTGTGTTAACTTGGGAGATTCCCTATTTTTATATTCCTTTGTTCCTTTCAATGGGAATTGGAAATGAGGGGAGAGGTTCTTGAATTTATGAGCTCAGTTTGTTACCTTGAGCCAGAAGCCTCATTTAGGTTTAAGTACTCTTTTTTTAGGCCAAATTCTGTCTATATTTCACTGCTTTGAAAACCTGCTTCCACCCCTGTAAAACACACTAATCAAAAGGAAGTGAGAAGAGGTGAATTTTCGAACTCACCAATGAGGAGGCCTCACCCACTGCAACCTTCTCAAACATGTGCTGCAGTTCTCACCTTCCTTACCCCTTCCTGAACCACAGAGATTGTGCAGGATACCTGGCGTGAGTTAGTTCCAACATCTCAGACCCTTGAGAAATTTCGGTTTCTGAAAGTCAAAATAAGAACTGCATACAAAATATGTTTTATAAAAGGAAGCATTATAGCTCACTTCAAAGGTGTTAAGTTTTTTTCTGGGAAAGAAAAGTTTATTATAGAAATTATAACTGCCTTAAACAAACTAAAGAAATTCCCTTCCTAAAGGAATTCTATACTGAATCCTTTTGTGGTTCTTTCATGAACAAATGGTCACTCCTGATGCCACCTTTGTGAATCTGGGCAACTGTGCCTGGGGTTCTTTAAATGAACTGCCTCTATTCTTGAACCTAGTGTGTGCCTCCAGTCCACACCCACCAAGGCCTGAGTGAGGAACTAAGGACCTTGACTTTGTCTCTTCTTGTAAAACCTGATGGGGTGAAATTAAACAAACAAACAGAAACAATTATTCAATCTCCTTACCTAGAAACTCAAAATAAAAATACTTATTTGTGGGCTGGGTACAGTGACACACATCTGTAATCCCAGCAACTCAGGAGACTGAGGCAGGAGTATCACTTGAGATCAGGAGTTAGAGACCAGTCTGGGCAACCTAGTTAGATGCCATCACTACAAAAAAATGTAAACCTTAGCCATGCATGATGGCACACACCTGTAGTCCCAGCTAAGCTACTTGGAGGCTGAGGCAAAGGATCGCTTAAGCCCAGGAGTTAGAGGCTACATATAATCATGCTACTGCACTTCAGAGAGTGAAATGCCACCTCTAAAAATAAATAAATACATACATACAAACATATTTATCATGGAGGGAAAATGTGAAGATACATGCACTTATAAATTAACTCCAAATAATTCAACAATATAAAATCGAAATATGGTAAAATTTATCTTACTGAAGTCTAAATTTCCAAGTTGAAGGGCACAATTAAATGGTGTTATATGACAGAATTCTATGTAGTTTTAAAAACATATTTTCAGTTTGCACAACTGTCAATGAATTCTGTTGGTAAATAGGTAAACTCTGGTGTGCAAATGATATCTCAACAGAGCTGTTTATTAAAAAGAACATTTTCAAAGAATATTAAATGGCAGGGGACATGCTCAACCACAGATGAGTGAAAAGGGGGGTACAAAGCCACATCCATAATCATTATTCTAAATATTGAAATATACACACATAAAAGCCACAGAATGAAAACACAAGATGTCACAAGTGGTTTGAGTCTCTGGGGAAGGGAAAATGCAGATAGTTCCTCTTTGTTGTATTTGGTCCTTCTGTGTGGGTACTTTCAAATATTCTATTACAAACATGTTATTTTGTATAAACTGGAAGGGAGGGGAAATATAAAAACAATTTTATCGCAATAGTCAAGAACTTTTTTTCATGAGTGTGAGAGTACACATATAAAATTATCATTATACTCTGAAGACACAGAAAATAACTTGTTCAATTAGCTGAAGCTTAGACTTGTATCCAAGGAATCTAGTGAGTTGGGATGGTATAGGCAATGCAGTACAGCCAACACCAGCATGCGAGCAGACAGAACCATGTTTTCATTTATCCCTCGGAATCCTGGCCCTTCCAATCAACAAATACCTGGACTTGGCAAAATAAGTACAGCAAAGGGTTCTAATATACTTTTTCTCAACTGCCTCCTAATTCAGGACACAAGGTGAAGCCTATTATTAAAATTTACTTAACAGGAACAAGATTTCAAGACTGTTTAGAGATTTATTGATAAAATGCTGGACAACAGCTTTGCTATTCCCGATATAAATTAAAATTAGCAACATTATCATGGGACTGAGTCACTCATTCGGGATTAATTTTCTTTCCACTCTTCATTATCCAGCAATATGGCACCCATGGTACAGGCTTCATAAAAGTAACCCCAAGGCAGACAAAAACATGCAGGGCTCCCAAGCAGGCTGAAGACATGAGCCTGCAACTTTGCTCAACCTCCCAGCCTCCTGGTCTTATGAAGCTATTCTGAAAGGCCCCAGAACACCAAATGGAGATGTAAGGTGAATTCTAGTAATAGAATCCTTGAAGAAACGTCTCGTGGCCCCACTGCAGCTGCCACAGCAGAACCTTGGCTAAATTGATGCTTTCAGGAAGATAACAACGACCATAAAGACAAGGACTAACATTTACTTGGGAAGGAAAAGAATAGAGGAAGAGAAATCAGCCAGGAAGCTGTCACAGTGACATAAGAAGGCCTGAGTTAGGTGTGGCAGGATTGGAAAGGGACAAGAAAGAAAGAAGCCTCTATTTCAAAGAGAATAGGTAACAGCATGTGCTGCTAAGTGGGTTTCAGAGATGAAAGGCACAGGTGAATCAAAGGTCTTGCTGAAAACCCTAATAAGCTATCCATTAAAACGCCCCATGGGGAGGTACAGCAGACATCTGCCATCTGTAGTTTACCCTAATCTCTTTAACATCTTCCATATGTCTTGACAACTTCCTACACTGGGTCCTGTATTTACTGTGGTAGAAAGCAAAAGAATTGTGTCCTGACTCCTGTAGTTAAGGGGCCAGCATGTGACCTGGGTTCCTACAACCTATCAAGATCAGATTCTGAACCCACGAATGCAGGCCCCTGTTCCACAGAGCTGTGTGATGAAGGCACCTGGCACTTCAGGAGGCAGCGGCAGGGCTTCCAGAACTCCAATGTCTCAGTTGTTCAGCAGCTACAGAAGTCCTTTGGGGTCTACTGTAACTTCTGAGCCACGCTCTTGGGTCTTCTTGAAGATCTGTGACAAATTCCTTTTCTGCTTAACCTAGCAGAAGTTGATTCTGATGTGTTTTCTGAATGGCTTTTTCTGCCACCTACATAAGAAGGATGGCTTAGCAGACCTCACCTTAATAAAATAACGTCAGAACTCTCCCCGAAAACCGATTATTCAAGGGAATTCTAAATGAGGAATTACCACAGGATAGGGCCAGAGGTGGAAAGGATTATACACATGAAACAACAAACAGCAATACTGTGATTTCTTCCAAAGTCCTGGTGACAAAGGCGACAGCACATATGAATATCCTCTGGGGATTATCGACTACTAAACCAAGCTGACAGCAAACCGTGGTCTACGGTCAAGCCCATGGCCCAGAATTTCACAAAATGCAGTGCAGTACACACATCTTTGTCAGCTGCTTCAAAGCCTCCTGCAGCTACAAATTTTAAGATGTGAGCAGAGAGCTATTTTCTACAGACTGCTAGTCACTGTATTCATTTCTTCTTGGCATTCTTGCAATTCTAACTGCCCAAAATACTTTATTTCTTTTCTTTAACATTCTCTATCTGGTCTCTATCTGGTCTCTGAAAGTGTTGAAAAAACATGCAACACACGAAATGAAAAAGGCCACGTTTCATCAACACCTCGATGCTTCATCTAAACAAAGCAAAACCTCATCTATAAACATGGGTTTACAACAACCAAGTATAAGAATCAGATATTCCTGAAGGAGCCACAAAAATTTTTTTTTAAGATTATTTTCTTCATATAGTAATTAAAAATAAAACTTCAAGCAGAGCCTTTCAAAAACACAATGTTTAGATTAGGTATTTTTTCTTTAAAAAAAATTATTTCACTTGCCTTTATTTCTGTATATGAAGCCGATGTTTACCTTGGAAATATTGCAAAATAGCTATGGGAGAGAAATAAAACATATTTTGAAAATGTTAAAAAAAATTATTTCAAAAATAACATACTTCAAGACACAATTCCAAGTGTGAATCAAGGTGAGCCTCTGAAACACTGAAGGTAGGCCACTCCCTCAGGGAGGCCACTTCTCTGTCCCCACAGGTCAGCATGAGCAGGCTTCTCAGACCCTCAGACCACAGCACTTGGTTTGGTGAGTATGTATACCTGGGGGTAGGCTCCCCCCTCACTGTGGGCATGCCCTAAAGGCCTTGCTTGTCTTTGAGCCCCCAGCACCAAAGGCTCCGCTTCTTCCTTGTCAGGAAGTAAGAGGACAATGAAATACCACCATCTACAACAGCATATCTTTGGAGGAGGTCTTCCGCCAATGCCAGGAAGAAAGTTAGTCTTCTCCCTGCAGTGATCTGTGACAGGAAATCTACTCAATGCAGCCACTTCAGGATGCAGAGACGATGTTGAGATGGACATTTCATCATCTTTCCAGTCACTTATCCAGAACATATGGTCCACCCAAATTGCAACCCATTTCAAGTATGCTCCCCACAGTTCAGCCATAAAGGAGCGCTTATATCCAAGTTAGTTCTTCTTGGAAGTGGCTGTATACAAATGTTATCACACATTAAATATAAGCATACAAAAAAGAAGTCACAAGAGACAGAGTTTCTGAACATTCACTTTCAACGTCTTCATTAAATGCCATGGCATCAGAGATAGCCCCAGGGCCTGAGGTTACCTATACGAACAAGCCCCTTCCAAGGAAGAGAGAGACACAAGATTCTCTTCCAGAAATGCCCCAAATGCTGTGGAGTTTACAGGAAAGGCATAGAATTTACCATGTTTGACAGAACTGGATAAAGCTTTTGCAAAGAAAAGTGCCATTCAAGGAGAGAATTCACAGACAAACATGAAGTGATGGGTAGCGCAGTCCATCACCAGCAGAGGCAGGCAAATGGCTGCAGTGCTCCAGGCAGGGCGAAGACCTCAGTGAGACACCCAAGGAGGATGATTGCCAAAGGAACACCACGCTGGGAGGGACCCCTCATCTTACAGGAGATGTGTCTAAAGGAGGCCTTTGGCTCTTTGGACCTGAGCTGATGGACCGTGGACTTTGGGGTACTTTTTGTTTTGTTTTAAGTCAGAGTCTCACTCTGTCGCCCAGGCTGGAGTACAGTGGCATGCTCACAGCCACTGAAGCCTCAACCTACTGGGCTCAGGCTACCTTTCCGCCTCAGCCTTCCAAGTAGTTAGAACCACAGGCACACACTATCACGCCCGGCTAATTTTTTTATTTTTTTTCTTGTAGAGTCAAATTCTCACCAAGTTACCTAGGCTGGTCTTGAACCCCTGAGCTCAGACAATCCTCTCGCCTCTGCCTCCCAAAGTGCTGGGATTACAGGAATGAGCCACCATGCTTGGTTTTTTATAAATATACACATATACACCCATGCATTCATATAGTATATTACTCCTCCTTAAAATTTCCACTCACGTTATGGTCTTGCATCTTTGACAAATGATTTTCATATCAGCTTTAGTTAAAAGTTCAAAGAAAAGTACTTATACTTTTCTTTGCACCATAATAAAACACAGGCCTCAGAGAACAAATGAGTCACAAGGAAAATCACGGGAATCAGAATGGCTTCAGATATCGAAACACTGAAAGCTACACAAGCCAGATTTGCAACCTAGAATTTAATAACTAAACAATCAGTTGAGTGTGAAGATAGAGCAAAATTAAGATTTACATTTTTAAAACGGTTCTATTTTAGAATGACAGCTAATTCTTTTGGCTAAAACTGATACTTCCTGATGTAACACAATGTGAAGTCATCACCAACATTTGAGGCATTCTTGCCAAAAAGACAACCTGGGTATAATCAAAGCTCTAGATTGAACTTCCAGTTTGCAGGAAATGCAGAGAATAGAAAAACAAGTGAAATGACACCAATGAGGAAACATTCAGCAAATCATAACATGGGGCATTCTCCATCAGGACCAGCAGGACCCTTCCCCAAGAGGTCGATGTCAATTGGAAACCCACCAAAAAAAAAGTTATAAATTTAGAAAAGACTAGAGAGACCAAAAACATAATAAGTAGATCGTGCCTATTTTATTTTTTTAAAACAGCTATAAAATGTTTTTCAAACAACTGGAGGAAATTAGAATATAGACTAGATATTTGATGATATTGTGGAAGTATGGTCAATTTTCTTAGGAGTTATACTGGTATTGTAGTCAGAAAAAAGAAGGATGCTTTGTTCTTTGGAGATGCCTGCAGAAGTTTTCAGGAAGAAGTTACAATGTGTGTTACATACTTTCAAAATGATTCAAAAGCCAACAAGAAAAAAAGGTAAGAAGAAGAGCAAATAGGGCAAAATGTAAACAAGTATGGGGATCTAAGTGGGAGTAAGGTGTTTGTGTTATCATTCTTTCAACTCTTTTAATCGTCAGACAATTTTTCAAAATACTTGGAGAAAATTCACACTGGGGAAAAAAAATTTTAAAAACTAATCACAATAAGAATCTAAGTAAAAATGCAATGCATTGCTTGAAACTAGTTTTCAGCAATAGAAAGGATTTAGTTTCTAAGAAAGGACAAGATCTAAAAACCATCATAATCAATGGACTGCACATATATATCTACACTACTCTAAAAATCAATTTTAAAAAAGAAGAAGAAAGGAGGAGGAGAGAAAGAAAAAGCAATGGAGCAACAATATTCAAGCACCTGACACATTTTCTGCCATTCTTCCTAAATTGATACATAGGTGATGATCGTTTCAGTATTTTAAAAAAAAAAAAAAAATCAAAGAACTTTCTGGGCTCCCCACCACCACCACCCCACGCCCCGCCCCCTTTAAGAGAAGTGCTCAAGCTGGGCGTGGTGGCTCACACCTATAATCCCAACACTTTGAGAGGCCAAGGCGAGAGAACTGTCTGAGCCCATGGGTTCGAGATCAGCCTGGGCAACTTGGGGAGACCTCATCTCTACAATAAATAAAAAAATTAGCTCCAAGTAGCTCCAGCTACTTGGAAGGCTGAGGCAGAAGGACCGCCAGAGTCTAGCAGGTCAAGGCTGCAGTGGCCATGAGTGTGCCACTGCACTCCAGCCTGGGTAACAGAGGTAGACTCCAACTCAAAAAAAATAATAATAATAAAGAGAAGTACTCTAACAAGTTAGGGAAAGGATTACTTCCTTCTTAGGGTATGCTATCAGAGAAATTGTCCCTAGGCTCTGCTGAAGGATCACATCAGGGAAGTTTCCCTTCCCATTCACTTCCCCTCAGTGAGAGCTGCCCAGGCAAGACCTATCCAGGAATACAGCTAAGATGGCATCAGCCTCTGCTCTTTCCCCAAGCACAGGGTTCCTACCAGGCACCTCCATGACAGTTAATAAACTCCCTCCACTGCACCATTAGCTGACCACACCATGGAGATGGCAGACAGCATCTCAGCCCCATTATCTTCTGATTACCTGAACCAACAACAACAAAAACACACTTGCTCACTATAATGAGCTGCTGTAATTGACAACCATGGGAATGCTACACATTCCATGAACAAAATTCAGAAGTGTTTTCTGTCTGTATCATCATTATGTTGTATAATTGAGTTTTTGCTGCACATACCAAGCATAGAAAATGAAAGGTTTCACATTTTGCTTAGCTGACTGCATAATGAATGTGGTAAAACTGAACAAATGCAAGGAGGGAAGGAGGGGAGAGGGGAAAAGGGAGAGGGGAAAGAATGGGGAGGAGGAGGAGGAGGAGAAAAGATGAAGAGATAAAGCAGAGCCAGAGATGGAGGAGGCTGAGAAAAGGGCAGTGAATAAATAAGAGAAGAGAAAAGCAATTTTATAAGTGTTAGTTAGAAGTCAAAAACAAAACTCTATTCTCTCCCTGTTGGCCAAGGCCCCATGACTCTCACAACATATCTTCAGTGAGGGCAGCCACCTTGTGGGAGACTCCCTTCCAGGACTCAGGCAGGCACAGCAAGGGAACATGCTCTAAACGCTGAGCTACACTTTAGTTTTTTTTGAATTGGAGTCTCACTCTGTCACCCAGACCAGAGCGCAGTGGCCACTCCTGGCCACCACAGCCTCGACCTGCTGGGCTCTGACGATCCTTCCGCCTCAGCCTCCCAAGTAGCTGGAACTACAGGCGCACGCTACCACGCCTGGCTAACCCTGAGCTACACTTTTTAAGTCACCAAATATCAGTTTTAAGGTATCATTTTCTATATTATCTTTGAAAGTCTATTACTGGCCAGGCATGGTGGTTACACCTGTAATCCCAGTACTTTGGGAAGCCAAGGCAGGAGGATCATTTGGGGCCAGGATTTCGAGATCAGCCTGGGCAACATGGTGAAATTCTGTCTCTAAAAAAAATTTAAAAGTGAGCCAGGTGTGGTAGTTCATACCTATAGTCCCAGCTACTCTGGTGGCTGAAATGGGAGGAGCACTTGAGCCCAGGAAATCAGGGATGTAGTGAGCTATGATAGCTACTGCACTCCATCCTAGGTGACAGAGTGAGAACCTGTCTCTTTAAAAAAAAAAAAAAAGCCAGGTATGGTGGCTCACACCTGTAATCCTAGCACTTTGGGAGGCAGAGGCAAGAGGATTACCTGAGCCCAGAGGTTCAAGACCAGCCTGGGCAACATGGCGAGACCTTGTCTCTACAATAAAACAAAAAATTAACTGGACACAGTGGCACACGCCTGTAGTTCCAGCTACTTGGAAAGTTGAAGTAGAAAGATTACCTGAGCCCAGCAGGTCAAGGCTGCAGTGGCTGTGAGCGTGCCACTACACTCCAGTTTGTGTGACAGAGTAAGACTCTGACTCAAAAAAAAAAAGTTAATTAATTGATTGATTTTAAAAGTAAAGTCTATTACTGCATGTGACCTATAATGGTACTGTTCAAAAAAAAATAGAAAAAAAACAAACCTTAATCAAGTTATTTGATTATACATACACCTCCTTAAGACACATAAATGTCGTTTTCTGAGCCGGGCTCGGTGGCTCAACCTGTAATCCCGCGCCTTTGGGAGGCTGAGGTGAGTGGATTGCCTGAGCCCGCGGGTTCGAGACCCGCCTGGGCAGTGAGACCTCATCTCTACAATAAATCAAAAAATCAGCCGGGCGTGGTAGCGCATGCCTGTAATTCCAGCTACTTGGAAGGCTGAGGCGGAAGGATCACCGGAGCCCAGCAGGTCGAGGCTGCGGTGGCCGGGAGCGGCCACTGCACTCCAGTCTGGGCGACAGAGTGAGACTCCAACTCAAAAAAAAAAAAAAAAAATGTCGTTTTCTGGCTTAAAGTACTAATTGAGGCTGTATCTGGAAGCTTCAGGCCACTAGCAGTCATGATGCTACTTAACTCAGTGTGAAACCACCTTTTCCCAGAAGGAAGGCTATTAAGTAAGAATTTACCACATCAGAATTTACTATCTACCACAAATCCTAGTCAGAGTATGTCCAAAATTGCCCTTATGATCTGCTCTGCTTACGGTGCAGAATTCCAAGGGTCTGAGACTCGAGTGCCCAGCACAAACTGGCTCTCTGAGAGAAAGGGCTGAAGGCATGCTCCTTTTCCTCTGGCCTCTTGCTCTGAGGTCTGCAGCACACTGGCACCACTGGTGATGCCCCTCTCCACACTGACCCACATCATATTCCCCTGCATCCCCCTGGGTGTGTTAGAACACCTATAGCATGGCCACTTCCTCCTCAGAACTCTCTTTTCTCCTGGCTTAGGGCCTCCTGTCCCCACTGATCTCTTGTGTCATCATCTCCTAGGTCAGTGAAAGGCACAGCCCATCACCCAGCTCTAACACCAGCTGTGGCAGATTCTAACAATGACAGGCATTTATCCATAACCACAAGTCCTCTGTGTGCCTAGTCACCTGCAGACTATAGTGGTTCCATCTAACCACACGCAAAAGCACCTACTTTCTCACCTTAATAACAAGGACACTCAATAGACACTGCCAGATTCTGAAGACAAAGAGGGTCAGCGGTGATGGCCAGGCCTCCATGTGGAAGAAATGTCCCCAGAGCATGCTGCACTCACAGTAGACTGCAGTGGCCCAAAAAGCAGCAACAGTCTCTGTTTAGTCACTTAATCCAGCATGGACCCGTCCTCACATGCTTTAGTTCTGGAGCTTCAGTCATGCCTGTTAACCTCTCTGGACCTCGGCTTCTTCTATAACTACTACCTCCACCTCCACCACCACCACCTATCATGGGGTTGTTATGCAGGTCAAGGAGAAATAATGTGGATAAAAAGTTAAAAATCTCTGATGAGATTAGGGTATGTTAGAAAAAGTAATAGCCAAAATGGCAACTGCAAAGATGGTCCACAAAGTTTTCCATGCACTGATACAGATCTAGAGAATATTCTCTTAAATGAAAAAAGAAAACTCCAGAACAATGTATCTAGAATACTACTCTTTGCTTAAGAAAAGGAGGGAAGCCGGGCTCGGTGGCTCAGCCTGTAATCCCGTGCCTTTTGGAGGCTGAGGTGAGTGGATTGCCTGAGCTCGCGGGTTCGAGACCCGCCTGAGCAACTTAGCGAGACCTCATCTCTACAAAAATTCAAAAATTAGCTGGGCGTGGTAGCACGCGCCTGTAATTCCAGCTACTTGGAAGCTGAGGCGGAAGGATTGCCGGAGCCCAGCAGGTCGAGGCTGCGGTGGCCATGAGCGGCCACTGCACTCCAGTCTGGGTGAGGGAGTGAGACTCCAACTCAAAAAAAAAAAAAAAAAGAAAAGGAGGGAAATAAGACTATAAATTCTTATTTGCTTGTATTTGAACAGAGAAGTACTAGAGGGACACACAAAAAGCCACCACCCCCATGGTGTGCCATCAGGTTGGGGGCAGGCGGCAGGAGTGGGAAGACCCTACTCAGTTGACCTTTTAGAATTTTGATCCATATGAATGCAACATCTATCATTCTCAAAATCAAAATCATTATCAGCAAACGATCTTAAAATACAAACATATTATCTATATCACTAAGCCTAACTTTAGCAATTTACCATCAGCAAAACTACATCATTTTGTCACATTAAATTAATGGTATTCGTTTGGAGTTTACTGATTTTGTAGTTGGATTTAATTTGTATGTTTGTTTTGAACTTACAGCTATATAAAATTCTTATAACCATAGGAATTTATGCCCAGCTTTAGGTTTTACATATTGAAATAGCATTATAATAAAAATTATGTTTTTATCTTTAATTGGGTGTTTAACTTTTTTAAGGTGGCAAACACTTGGATGCATAGCAGATGGAAGTACAATGAGCAGTCACCTGACAAGGGCTAAGTCTCCAAGTTACATATCTAGGCCTAGTTCTGTGGCACCCAGTGGTCAAAACTGTTGTTACATTCTTCTAGACAAGTAATGCCCAAAAAACCCCCCCAAAAAGAGGATACAACATCAAATCTAATTTTAAAAATATATACATATACACAAATACATACATATATACATACTAAAGAAACATATATGCCATAAGAAACTTTAGGGAGATGAGGGGCAAAGCAGCAGTTTTAGAGTAGGCCTAACTAAGTTTGAATCCTGATTCAACCACTTAGTGGCTAGATTACAAAGCAGGAAAGGTTGCAAAATAATAATCAAATAGTAAACATACTAAATGTGAAAAACAAAAAAAAAAAAACGAAAAAAAAAACTATGGTTTTAGATCAAAAATTGCCTTCAATTATAAATAAAATCTGATACTGTCAATAGTGATAGAGTAATATAATTTTCAAATAATCTTCCAGTAGTAAAAAAATTGAAAAAAATCCCAAGACTGCAGGCACTTTACTGTGCATGCACATCACATTCAGTCGCTAATAAATAATTTGTGGTATTCTTTCATTTGCTATATTCATAATGGGCCCTTTTCTTGTAAGATAATGAATCTTTAACCTAGCTAGTTCCCTCCAGAAATCTAGAGTTGAAATCCAACCAGAGAACAACCCTACTTTTTGCCTACTAATTGCTAGGAGGTATTATTCTTTTTTTTTTTTTTTTTTTTTTTTTTTGAGTTGGAGTCTCACTCTGTCGCCCAGACTGGAGTGCCGTGGCCGCTCCCGGCCACCACTGCCTCACCTGCTGGGCTCCGGCGATCTTTCCGCCTCAACCTTCCAAGTAGCTGGAACTACAGGCGCGTGCTACCACGCCCGGCTAATTTTTGATTTATTGTAGAGATGAGGTCTCGCCAAGTTGCTCAGGCGGGTCTCGAACCCGCGGGCTCAGGCAATCCACTCACCTCAGCCTCCCAAAGGCGCGGGATTACAGGCTGAGCCACCGAGCCCGGCTAGAGGTATTATTCTTAGGTAGATGTGCAATGCAATGAAACTGATACACATACCCCAAAAGACCATTAAGTGAATGTATGTATGGATGGAAGGGCAAGTAATGAATGACACAGTAATAAAGTAATGAATGAATAGATGGATAGGTAGGTAGATAAACAGATACATTCAGACAAAAGACTGAAATTCGTCTCTGGCAAATGATTTCCTACAGTGTCATCACTAAAAAAAAAAAAGTCATGAAAATACAAGCAACACTATGACTACTCCCAAAGTCCAAATTAATCAACCACTTCAACCAAAGAAAGGTAACAGGAAGAAGGGAACTATTAATCACTAAAATAAATTGCCACATGACTGTATTCGTTTTTAAAGATCAGGTAAAAAAATTTTCAGTAGCTAAAGGAAAACTCCTTAAAAAGTTTGCTGATAAGAGACACCCATAGAAAACAACAGTACCACACTTGCTATACCTACTACCTACTAAAACCTTGAGCTTTACACAATTATTCACATTTCAAAAACTGAAATAATGAAGGTCAATCAGATCCAGAATTCTACCAAAAGAGCAAATTAACCAACTCTCTGATTAAAAGCTACAGTACCTCTTACTGCATACCTAGTCCAAGTCTATAATCTACTGACATAACAAGCACTCACCACAAACAACTGAACAGATGGATCTGTGCATGCCTACTGTGTGCCAGACATTGTGCTGGGTGCTTTACACACATAGCTTTTTATTTCCAAACAACCTGGCAAGGCATATATTATGACCTCTATTTCTAAGCTATACTTAGGAACTGTATAGCTCAGAAAGAGAGATGCGTAAGTGGTCCAGGCCTCACTGGAACCAAGTTCGATTTATTTTGCAGCCAGTACACCCTATTTGTGTTGAGTCATCACTAGATAAGAGACTTAAGACTATGCATTTCCTCCCAGCCATGGTCCAGACAAAGAGCTTGCGAGCTCCAAACATGTGGTTTTCTCTCCAGTAGTCATCCCAGCACAGTTACAGAAGAACACTGCCAAGGGTTCTCCAGCTACCATTAGTGTATTTTCACTGACTCTCGCGTATCATCTGCTCTGTCATCTACCACCTCCAGACCTTTGTTTTTCTCTCTTTTTTTTTTTCCTGTTCCATTTTCTTTTTCTTTTTTGAATTGGAGTCTTACTCTGTCACCCAGGCTGGAGTGCAGTGGCACATTCACAGCCACCGCAGCCTCCACCTGCTGGGCTCAGGTGATCCTTCTGCCTCGGCCTTCCAGGTTGCAGTCATGTGCCACTGCTGATTTTTTTATTTACCGTAGAGACAAGGTCTTGCCATGTTGCTCAGGCTAGACTCAAACCCCTAAGCTCAGGTAATCCTCTCGCCTCCGCCTCCCAAAGTGCTCACAAGCATGAGCCACCATGCCCAGTTCATTTTCTTTTCCTTAACATAAAAGAAATGAAACTCGAGAGGTTATATTACTTTCATCATAAACCATTATTTAGTAGAAGAGTAAGACCAAATCCAAAGCTGTTGGTAACTACACTCCAAAGCACTGAGCTATAAGTACCCAGTGTTCTTTCCTCTTTGCCAAGTTGAAAACTTAATTGAGCAGAACTGCCCATAAACCCCAGTCCAGGACATTTGAGAGTGTTGGTAAATATAGACCATACCACAAGACAGGGATTATATTAACTGATACTTAGTTATATTTTACTCCAATACACAAGAAAAAAAGTCCACCAAAGTCATGTTTTTCTTTCACTCCACAGCAAACATGGACCTGTCTTCAGGAAAAGACTGTGAAGCCCTGCTAGAGTCAGGCAGAAGAAGTTAAAAGCTCAGTGGGCTAGCCCAACCCTACTGTACTTGGCTAGGCATGGTGGTGTTCTGTTTGCAGTGGACAGCAAACCATGTAGAGTCCACAGACAACACCACAGGAGACAGCATCAGTAGCAATCCTACTCCTAGAACAATCATCTGCTTCTTCTCCTCTTCCATCAAAAAATTAGCTCATTATTTTGTCCAATTATATTATCCAAATTTATGAAGACCAAGAAAATTACGTTAGCCACTTTATAATGCAAATATATTTTATAAGTATTTAATATTTAATTACAATTCAGTGTTTTCACAAAAGTAACTCTCAGTCAGCATTTAGTATCTGCATAGAGCATAAGCAAAGAAAAGCTCAGCTTCTGCCCAATATCTAACATAAGACTCTAAAGAAATAAGTCTTCTTCTCCCAACCAATCTGCTATTTCTCCTTTGTGACTACAACTATACTATGTTTCGGTATTTGGATGAAAATAGCTGATTGAAAGTGGTGATATGTACGCCAATATTTTTTTTTCCAGCTTTTTATTCTCCCATTCTCTGTGTCTGAAAGAAAGACATCAGTCAGAAAGGAAAAGATAAATTGGTATCTTTGCAGAAAAGAGTCAATATAGCAGGCCTCAGCTGCTCTCCTTTGAAAGGCCTACTTACAGCATTGGCTGGGTCTGGGAACCTGGATTTCTGGAGGTTCCGCACCACCCTAACTGGTAAGAGGGGCTCACTGTGTTTCAACTGCTTGAACAAACAATATGATGTATGCTAAACACCTGCTTTCCATCTGGGAATCTGAACTTTTGGTCCAAGCTGCCTACAAAACCAGTCCCCAGTTAAAAACCCTGGGGGGCTAAACCTCTGATGAGTGCTTTGGTTGGCAACATTTCATTGTGTTGTCTCATGTGTTGTCCTAACCTGTTCCCGGAGGAACCACATTTGTACCACCAAATAACAATCAACTTTTCTCCCCATCATTCCTTTAACCCTTCAAAGGATCCACCAACCCCCACCAACGGCAAGCTTTTCTAATGAGTAGCATAGAGTCAGAAATGTATCCTTTCCCCAGTCCCACTGGGGAAAGGATACATGGTACCTGAGTAAAATTAGACCTTCAACTAGATCCTAAGCTCTCAGAAAAATAACCAATCATGCCAAATCCTCCTCATTTGACTGCTCACTGCTCTAATGGTTTCTTGTTAAGCTTCTCTTGGTTTGACAATAAGATAAATTAGATTTAAAATTATTCTCAATTTAACTCAATAAAATCTACAGGTTAGATTGTCTGGATAAAGTGAAATTATTCTTGTTGATAGAGATGTTTTTCAAGACAAAAAAAAGCATCATGATGAGGTAGGCGAGTGTCAAATCCAACCACCATAATACTTTTCACCATACATCAGGAAAAAAAAAACCCAGAACACATAGCATGGAAAGGAGCAAAGTGCAAAGCATTCCACGTGGGATGACAATCAAATGGACAACCCAAGAAAACTCAACTGTCTTCACCAACAGTATCAACACTATCAAATATTCTGCTAGCAAAGCTTAAAGAGAACTGGAATGCATGGGATGAGAACTTATGACTCTCTGCAGGGCCTTGGCATGGCCTAGTACAATCCCTGGGGGCCCACTGTGATGTGGGGAGAACTGGCTGCACATCCTGTGGCTGTACAGCAAACTACCCCAACCCTTAGTGGTACAAAACAATCATTTTCTCAAGCTTACAGAGTCTATGGGTCAGGAATTTAGCAAGGGAACAGAGGGGACAGTTTGTCTCTGCTCCACAATGTCTGGGGCCTCAGCTGGCAAGACATAAAGGCTGGTTGGTGGTAGTTCAATGGCTGGCACTGGAACCACCTAGAAGCTTCTTCACTCACATACCCAGTGGTTGATGGTGGTGAGCTGGTACCAGCTCAGCTGTCACTGGGAATACCAACATGTGGCCTCTTCACATGGACTCCCAATTGAGACTATTCTAAGCTAATTCATGACACAGTGGTTGGGTTGCAAGAATGGGTGTCCCCAAGAGAGCCAGGTGGAAAATGTATCATCTTTAGCCCACAAGCCATGGAACTTCATTTCTACCATAGTCACAACCCATCCAGATCCAAGGGGAAGGCACAGAAACTTAATCTCTCAATGGGAGGAGTTTTGTAGTCACGCTGTAGAGAAGGCATATGGGATTGGAGAAATTGTTAGTCATCTCTGAGAAACACAATCCATCACAGTCTACCCTGTGGCTGTCTACCCTCTGGCTACCACAGTTTATATCCTCCCACGTGCAAAATACACGACACCACTTCAGGGCCCCCAAGTCCCATCTGATTACCACATTAGCTTGATGTGGGGTCTTATCACCTAAACCCTGTCCAGGTGAGGAGCTTTGCATGCAGAAATATGCAGAAATATGTAATAGCTCCTCAAGTCCAGCTCCTCTGTCACCATTACTCCTGATCCACATCTAAAGACTTGTGACTTAGACACACTCACACTCTATACAATGGTGGGCCCACCCAGGACAGCCATCAGGCAAGCACATGCCATCCACCTTGATCAGGGTTCTGCCCTGTTGTCTAGGACCTGTTCTCTGGAGCTTTTGGTTCTGCCCTCTGGGATCCTGACTCCGTCCTCTCAGATGTACTTCATTTTCCATAAAAGACAGCTGGGCAGTTTTCTCAGCCTGCTTCCAGCTCATAAAAGTTTAGGGGTCTTTTCATTTTGAATTGCCCCTGTTCCTTTCAGTCCAAGCAGACAAATAATTGCTTCTAAAACTCTATAGGATTTTTGTGCATCAACTCATAATCCATTCAACCAGCCACAACCTTAAAGAGACTAGCCCTTTTCTACTTGGACTCCCTTTAGAGGCTATGGGATGACGATGCCCCTCAGGATTCTTAGAAGTCAAACTGTTTACTTCATGGAAGAATCTGCAGCCCTTTCATTTTGCACTCAGATCTTGGACTTGAGGGCTTAGTAAAGGAGATCATAGCCAAGTCTAGATTTGCTCTTTGCCTAATTTCTTCATGTGAGTAGCCTTTGAGTGGAGAAGAAGCTGAGAAGAAGAAAAAGTTTTATTTTGGAAATCAGCAAGTCCTCTTTCTTTATACCAAGTGGAAGGCAGGTGGCACTTTGAATTTTCCACCTATAAATCCCCTGAACTAGATGATCAAGTTCATTACATATATGTATATTTTCCACTTTCCGATGGTAACACCAAGCCTTCCACCACCACCTAATAAGAGACCCCTTTCTCCCAGCATGCAATAACACATTGCCTCCTTTCCTTCCAGGGATAGGCAAAATGCTGACAGCAGGCCAAGCCCAGCCTGCTGAAGACCAAATCCAGAGATACCCATGTGCTCACTTGTTTGTTGTCTGTGGTGCCTTCCCCTGTAACGGCAGAGCAGGGGGGACAGACAACACATACAGCCCTCAAGCCCAAAACATTAAGCCCTAACAGCTTCCATGAGGCACTTCAGGCATTCAGCAACACTCTCCATGAGGCCCTCAAGTCTTCTGCCCACCACCTAATGCCAAAGCCTATGCTACAGGCTTTGGGATATTTTTTTTATGGCAACGCCTGGTTCCAGCCTCCAAAATGTGTTCAAGTTTTATCTGTTGCAGTTTAACAAATCTCTCCTTACTTAGTAGCATAAAATAGTCATTTTATTATGCTCACAGATTCCACAAGTCAAGAACTAGGAAAGGCCACCACGAGAATGCTTGTCTCTATGTGACATGTCTGGGGGGCCTCAGCTGGAAAAACTTAGCTCTGGGAGTGTACACCTGCAGGGAGCTGGAATCACTGAAGAGTGGCTCACCATTGCATGGCCTCGCCATGTGGCTGTGGGGTTTCCTCACAGCACATGCCCAGGGAATCCAGGGGAGAGCCTTTTATTACCTGGCCCATAGTCACTAGATTCAAGAGGAGAGAACAGAGACCCTACCTCTCAATGACTGAAGTATCAAGGTCACATTATACAAGGATCTTTGCTGTGGCTATTCAAGGACATCATCACTTGTCAGAAGCAGTGTCTTGCTGACTGTTATCTCTTGTGTCACCTCTATATCTCGTATTCGTAGCAAGAACTTCACTACAAGCAGATCTGTATACCTTATGATTCCTGTTTTTGCAATGAAAGCAGTTTCTACATGGAGTTTAAGGTCATAACACAAGATTTTTCTACTGTCTGAATGGTTCATGCATAAACTGTTTTACTGAACAGCTTTTCTGGATTCTCAGTTATCACATCAGCCTAATTATTCAGTTCCTTCCAGTATCCCCATTCACTGCTCCACACAGGGAAAGCACAAATTCCAAATGTGGAAACAAATCAGTCTGTCAGCAGGATCACAGAGCTGAACATTTAGAAGGCCTCCAGAAGTCTAGACTAACAGAATGTGGCAGAGCCACCCTTTGCCAAAGAGAAACAATCACTACTCAACACTCCTGGGCTTGTGCAGATAAGAATGTTATTGAGGATTCTCTCATTCCAAAAAACTGCATGTGACCTTCAAGTTTTTCAATTTCTTTTTGTCTTCCAGTAAGAAACAAGGACCATGGAAGAACTATGATACCAAAATGAATCCAACCCAGAAATCAGAATGTATTCTTCCTTCCCCTGTAAACTGCCTTAGGAAGTAATTACAATATTAGTTATCTTAGACTCCCCACAAGCCCCCACTTCTATTAAATAACTTGTCAAAGCCCTTAGCTTTTTTCTAGATGCCTCTCTGCTTTAGTCTCTCTATCTTAATCATTTCTCTTTTTTTTTTTTTTGAGTCGTTGTCTCACTCTGTCACTCAGGCTGGACCTCCGGGGCTCAGGCAATCCTTCTGCCTCAGTATGCTGAGTAGCTGCTGAGACTACAGATACATGCTACCATATCCAGCTAATTTTTTTTTTTGGTAGAGACAAGGTTTCACTTAGTTGCCCAGGTTGGTCTTGAACTCCTGGGCTCAAGCAATCCACCTGCCTCAGCCTCCCAAAGTGCTGGGTTGATCACCATTTCTAATCCTCCATGTCAAAATGGCATCATCTGATATCTAGATTACCTAGCATGCAGTAGTCTTTGGTTGACAGTATCTACTGGTCCCACTTCCCTCCACACACCCCAAGCAGATGAATCCTAATAAAACATGACTACCACCTGCTCAAAACTTTCACTGTTCCCCATTGCCTTTATAATATAAGGTCTGAATCCCTTCACATAGTCCCCCAGGCAACCTCAGTCTAGCCCTGATCTACCCATAACGTTAACCCACCCCTGCTCCAGTCGTGCCAACCCTCATACAGTCTGATGAAAAAGCCACATTTGGTCTCCCCTCAAAATCTGTGTGACTGTCCTCCCTACACCCAGCATTCCCTGTCCCTTCCTCTTTGCCTTCTTCAAGTGGCAGGTCAGGTTCCATCCCCTCCATGAGACTTCCCCCAACCATTCTGCATCTCTCCTATGACTAAATGCCTAGGCTATAGTGTCTATACTGCAAGTTTCAAAGTTTAAGCACAAGCTGGGCCAGGTGCAATAGCTCATGCCTATAATTCTAGCACTTTGGAAGGCCAAGGTGAGCAGATTGATTGGGTCCAGGAGTTCAAGTCCAGCCTGGGTAACATAGCATAACCTCATCTCTACAAAAATTTCATTACAAATTAGCTGGGAGCGGTGGCACACACCTGTAGTCACAGCTTCTCAGGATGCTGAAGTAGAAGAATCGCTTGAGCCTAGGAGGTTGAGGTTGCCATGAGCCATGGTCATCATGATATGCCACTGCACTCCAGACTGAATGACAGAGGGAGACCCTAACAACAACAACAAAAAACTGCCTTACATTTCCATGCTTACCTGTTCTAAGTGTGTTAGTCCTACACTTAGCACCAAGGATATAAAACTATACTTTAACTTTCTTGTAAACCCCCTCCAGTGTCAAACCAAATACAGTGCCACACTAAAGTCAGTACATGATACATGCCTGCTGAACCAATCAGCTGCTCAACACTTCCTCTCAGAAAGACCCAGGAATACTAAGGCCTCCAGGCCTAAAAACAATTGCTGCTAAAATGCCAGTATCTAAATCTTCTTTTAAGACTAAATTCCATTTTGCTTTGAAAAAAGTACTTGAAGAACTTGTGGCATAGTAGCAAATCTACTGTTGAGCTCCACCTCCCCACTCCCAAGCCAGTCTCTACTTGAATCTGTTTAAATAAGAGGAAAAGGCATTATTTTATCAAGGTCTTATCTGATGATATAGTGACATCATCAAAATTTAAATTGCATGGAGGTTTTCTCCAAAACGCTTTTTAAAAAATGAGTTACTAAATACTAACACCATCATCAGGGATAAAAGAAAAAAATTACATAATCTAAGAAAATTTAGACTAAAAAGTTATACCATCATCAAGGACAAATATACAACCTAAGAAATAAGTTAAATAAAATATAAACCTTGGTATCCTTCTCCCCATCACAAAGAACCACTACATATGGTCCCATAATTAACCATAAATCCCACTACACCACTATCTAGGCCCAAAAATAACCAGTCCCTAAGACAGTCTATAAACATCTAAAACAAAAAGTTGGAGACTGATAGTGCCTATCATTCTTTGAAGAATTAGGGGAAAGAAACAGAAAGGGAAAAGTCAGGAGCAAAACGTTATAACAGATTTAGCCAAAAAGATAAACACAGTTCCCTGACTTAATGCTTTTAACATTTGCAGAGTGCTGATAGGTCAATCCTCTACTTACTGTTCTGACCCCAACTAGGAAAATATAAGAAAGAGAACATGGCCGGAATAAAGCAATTTCCTTAAAATAAAATGTAAATATTAATTACAGGAAATGTAAACAAAACAGCTGTCCCACATAAATTGCTTCTGGAGGACAATGCTTTCCAACATGGTTCATAACACATCCACAATAAGCACTTCCAACCTAAGCATGAACAAATATTCAAACTACTTTCCCTGGCCTTGAGTTTCAAATAGTAGTAAAATGAAAACTATAGTAAGAAAAATCTTATCAAGACTTAAACTTATATCAGTCTAAAAGATAAGTAAATATTTCAGCTACAATTTAGTAAAGTTACCAACAAGGTCTCCCTAAAACACTGTATTCCAAACAGCAGGGCAGCTGGTTGATGGCCAGAACTCTTGTGAGAAAAATCGAAATAGCTTAGCAATATTGGTGAGAATGTCAAAACCAAATCCGTATCCCACACCCCTGATAATCAAGGGGGATGCATTCATAAAAACCCTTCTGCCAAGATGATGCTGCACAGCCCAGCAGAGCACTGTGGTAGCCTGTGTGTGATAAAGAAAAGGCATGTCCTCTCCATGGAAAATCACAGTGTTTTTCTGCAGGTTTCAAGACTTCCATTTGTTGTGCTTTTGCTTTTTTTCTAACAAACTAGATGTTTAAGAAAAAAGTCGAGGCTATTATAAAGGTTCATTTTCTTTTAAAGAATCAGAAAATCCATCTGCAGCCCAGTTACACTGCAGTCAAAATCAACCCACTTAATACATTTATTTTTTTTGAGTTGGAGTCTCACTCTGTCACCCACACTGGATTGCAGTGGCATGCTCCCAGCCACCGCAACCTCAACCTGCTAGGTTCCAGTGATCCTTCTGCCTCAGCCTTCCTAGTAGCTGGAACTACAGGCGTGCGCTACCAACCCGGCTAACTTAATACATTTAAGGTCAACCAACCCATCAATTAATCCAGGTAGAAAATGAAGTGAAAGGAAAGAGTGACCCATGCATGCATGTGCCAGTTGCGTTCTCTCTCTCTCCACCCTCCTCTTCCTCTGACTCTCAGGCACAGAAAACAGCCCAAGCATCTACTGAGTACTTCCTGAAGGAGCCTCCTACCTACCTCTACCCTCTGAAATATACATAAGCCAAAATAAAAAAGGGATTGTTGTCACAAGAACAGATGCTGCAGGGGTTTGTCCCTAAGCGCTTCATGGGAAAAACCCTATTCACCAACTGGCAATTTACCATGGAACCACAGTGCAACCACTGTTATTAACGTTTGCCACACTTGAGAAATAAAGGGAAGAAAGAGCTACCCGGTGATGGATATTTTTAATTAAAACGTTCAACTTTCAGTAATGGTTGATTCTCTGCTGATTTTTAAAGGCTTTACTCTTTGCTGAGCTCACAGCCCTGACAAGCACTTTCATAATACACAGAGCTTATGTTTCTGATTTAGGTAGAAGGAAAATACTTCTACAGTGTTGCTCCCATGAAGTTTCACAAGCTGAAAGGCATAGTTCTGCCCAGCTGCAAGAACTTGGAGTAAGACATCATATTCCAAGAACATTAACCCAGAAAGAAGTCTGTCTTTGATGGTAGGAAATGCTAATATCAAACTGAAAAGTCAAAGTTCATCTCCTTCATTCAAATAACTGTAATATCACTAAATATCACTTCTGTTTCTATAAATCAGCAGTTCTTAAACATTTTAGTCTCAAGACTCCTTTATACTCTTAAAAAAATTAGTAGTAATCCTAAGAGCTCTTTCCAATTATCACTACCCAAATTTTACCGTGTTAGGAATTAAAATAAGTTTTTCTTTCATTTTTATTAATTCATTGAAAATAAACAATCAGACATCACTACATGTTAACATAAATGACTTTTTTTTTTAAGTCAGGGTCTCACTCTGTTGCCTAGGCTGGAGTGCAGTGGCATGATCATGACCATCACAGCAGCCTTGACCTCCTAGGCTCAGGCAATCCTTCCACCTCAGCATCCCGAGTAGCTGGGAATACAGGCGTGCACTACCACATCCTGGTTATTTTTGTATTTTTATAGAGACAAGGTCTCACTATGTTGCCCAGGATAGTCTTGAACTCCTGGGCTAAAGCGATCCACCTGCCTCAGTCTCCCAAAGTGCTGGGAATACAGGTATGAGCCACCGGGCCAACATCTTTATTAAAAATCAAACTAATTTTTTTCACAAACAAAAGAATCTTAGTGAGAAGAGTGGCAATGCTTTTGTTTTTACAAATTTCTTTAATGTGTAGCTTAATCATATAAATCATTTGGATTCTCACATTTGCTTTTGTATTTGATCTTTTGCAGTATGTTGTTTCACTTAAAGTACAGGAAGAAAATCATATTACTTACATATGTATCTGCATATCAATATGTAGTGTTTTCAAATATCTATCAATTTTGTATACTACACCAAAACTCAACAAGTGGTAGTTTCTTAAAAGTTATTTGCAATATAGAATCTGAGACCATTTCAGTAACTTTTTCCATACTCTGTTACATTAAAATCTATTGTTCTTCCTGACACTTTAAGTGGCCCTTTGACCCACACAGGGTTTTGTAACAGCATGCACTGGTCACCTGGAAAAAACTCGTTCACCAAGGAATGCAGCTCTGCCACGTGTTGGTGCATTTCACTCTATAATAACACTACTTCATTGTTTGAGAAAATTCTGTTAGTTGTTCTTTCAAAGAAACCAGTATTCATGGAGGAGGAAAAAAAAAAACATCCCTAGTGGATCACCCAAGTGCCTGCCCTTGAGAGAACCAGCAAACCTCAATCTGCAGGGAAGAGATCAGTACAGTAAAGGGACACATGCTAAAGGGTTCAGATTCAACAAGAGTAGTTTGTTTTTGCTGCAAGTGCAAGGCCATCGAGGATGCAATGACCAGTACAGCTAGGAACCACTGAGACACCAACAGCTTTACCCACCATCACTTCTGTGCCAGTGTCCAATGCAGATGTGGACACTGGGGAAAAAGCAGACACTGTCTTAGTAAATGACCTCACAAACCCCCTGAAAGAGTCTTCAAGAACCCCAGGCGACTACAAACATTTTGAGCACTGAAAATTAAACTACGTTGAGTTTGTAAGAATGTGAAAACATACTGCACCAACTTTTCTCTATGTATGACAAGCATCACAGGAATACTTAAAGTAAATGCTCCTTAGGGCACTGTTTGCCCAAATAAATCTCCCATTCTGTTAGGACATTAAGTGATTATGAAGATAAGTGAAAATTATAAAGCTACAGCTTACTGAGATCTATTGGACTACAGATAACAATTAATGGGCTGTCCAATAACAATTTTTTAAACAAGCTTGCTGGACCATGCAATAATGTCCTGTTACATATCCCGAATCTGTCTTCCTCTTGTCTCCTCACACCAAGACAAGCCACCATCTTTCCCTTGCATAAGAGTAGCCTCTGAGCACTCTTCTCCTTTCCATTCCTACCCCTACAATCCATTCTCTAGTTTGTTAGATATAAATAGACTACAATATTCCCTGCAAAAAAGCCCACAGTAGATCCCTAGCACACTTAACATAAAACTAGACTCCTCACCCTGGTCTACAGGCCCCAGCACGATTTAGTCCAGGCCTCTCTCTCCTATCTACTGCTCTCCTTCTCACCCACAGCTACAGCTAATGCCAGCCTTCTTTCTATTCCTGAACTGGGCCACACTTGCTCCAGCCTACTCTGAATGGGAAATAGATGGGCAAATAAAGCCTGGTGGGACCAAGTAAAGCTACGCTGGGAGGGAAAGGCATAGCTACTAATACAAATATAAGACACAAAAAGCTGAGAATGAGTAAGCATCCATAAGAAGATAAAGTCAAAGAAAGTAAAAGAAGGAAATGAAGATCAAAAATTGATGAAACAGAAAACAATCATACAAAAAAGATGATCAACAAAGCTATGAGTTGGTTCTCTAAGAAAGATCAGCCTCCAGCACAGTGTCTCTCAACCTGTATTTCATTATCAACCCACTAATCTTTCTCCTAATCTCTTCCCTAATCTCTCTTCCAGGAAATGTTTATGCCACAGGTACACTATGCATCTGTTTGTGTACTGCATAACTATTAATGCTTGATTCACAGAGTACAATTTTTTCATCCCTCCCATCACAAACCAATTTTGGCCCCTTGGGTGACTATCATCCCCATGCATATGCTAATGAGACGAACAAGAAAGAAAGAAAAGACAAAAACAACCACCAACAAGAAAAGAAGAGGCTATTTTGAAGATCTTCATGCCATGAAACTTTTTAAGTAGCAAAGAAAAAGGCTAATTCCTAGAAAAACGTAACTCACCAAAACTGACTGACTCATGAAGGCATAGAAGATATGCAAATTCCTATAACCATTGCAAAAACAAATCATAATCAAAAAGCATTCCACAGAGAAAACTCAAGACCCATAGAAGTTACTAGCAAGTTCTACAAATCGTGCTAAAAACCAGAGGTAGAAAAAAACATATAAAAACACTCCCGAAACTCATATTTTTAGTCTAACATAAACTTGGTATTAAAACTCATATTCAAGACCAGCCCCGGGCAACTTGGCGAGACCTCATCTCTACAGTAAATTTTTAAAAAATTAGCTGGGCATGGTAGCACTCACCTGTAGTTCTGCCTACTTGGAAGGCTGAGGTGGAAGAATCGCTGGAGCCCAGCAGGTCAACGCTGGGGTGGCCCGTGAGAATGCCATTGCACTCCAGCCTGGGTGACGGAGTAAGACTCCAACTCCAAAAAAAAAACTCAACAAAAACTGAACAAGGAAAAATTGCATGTCACTCTCAGTGAGAACAAAAATACAAAAATCTTAAACAAACAAAACCCAGCAATGCTTAAAAAACTTAGACAAGACACCCAAGTTTGATTATACCTGAAATGCAAAATAGGTGTCAAACATTTGAAAAACTGCATGTACCTGTTTACCATACCTGCGCACACAACTTCACGTTAACAATTAATGGAGAAAAGCATAAGATCATCTCGATAGATGTAGAAAAGTATTTAATAAAATTCGATGCCCATCCATTATGAAAACAACTCTTATAGCAAGAAATTAAAACTTCCTTAATCTCATCCAGATTGTCTACAAAAACTTAGCAGAAAAATAATATTTAATAGTAAAAGGTTAAAAGTATTCCCTTTGAGATTAAAAAACAGTTAAGGATGTCTCTACCTCTATTCAACACTATTCCTGGTCAGTATAGTATAGTTTAGAAAAAGAGAGACAAAGAGAGACACACAGAGAGAAAAAGTATACGGATTGGAGAAAAACACTGTCACTATTTACAAAACTATGACTGTGTTTATAAAAATACAAATGAATATGTGGATAAATATTCAAATTAATATGTTCAGCAAGGCTGCTCGATATAAACCAGTTGATTTTTAAAAACTGCATTCCTCTGCTCCAGAACAAGCAAGATAAAATTTCTAAGACCCCTCCAAAATCATTTAAAAATTCAAATATCTGAGAATAAATCTAACTCAAGATGTGAAAAACTTCGACATGAAACATCTGAAAACCAAGTACGAAAAAGATGTCAGATCTCTGCCTAAATGCTCTATGGACCTACAGATTCAATTAAATCACAATCATCCTCAACATGCCTTTTTGCCCCTTTCAGTAGAATTTGACCCACTGATTCTAAAATGTATATGGAAATGCAAAGGGACAAGAAGAGTCAAGATACTCTTGAAGAGGATCAAAATGGGAAGGTTTGCTTTTTCAGATCATAAGAAGCTACAGAGCTTAAGAGAGTGTAAAGCTGGCCCAAAAAAAGACCAGCACACCCAGATCAGCACGAGGACAAGAAACAGGCCCTGCACACCTCAGCACCTTTTGACACATGCTGAGACCAAATACAGCACTGCAGAGGAGTAATCTTGGTCATTGAAAATAAAGGGTGTTGTGACAAACTAATATTCACATGGAACAAAATGAGACTGGTCCCCTATGTCACACCATATGCAAAAACCAATGCCAAGTAGGCAATAGATAGTTTACTTATATAATTTATTATCCAAAATGGACACTTTTGAGAGTGAAAAAGAATGATGTGAATAGTTACACCAAGACAGCAGGCATAAAACTAGTACTTCCCTGGGCACAATAGGCGCACTGATCACCCTAGTCATGGATCTAAATGCAAACAGCAACAACATAAATATTTTAGGATGTATTGTAGGACAAAATCTTGACCTTACAGTAGTAAAAGATTTCAACATAAGCATAAAACACAGGGAAAATATGTATACAATGTATAATTAAGTATTTCTGATTATCAAAAGAGACGATTAAAAGATTGAAAAACGCTGGGCTCGGTGGCTCAGCCTGTGATCCCACGCCTTTGGGAGGCTGAGGTGAGTGGATTGCCTGAGCCCGCGGGTTCGAGACCCGCCTGGGCAGCGAGACCTCATCTCTACAATAAATCAAAAAATCAGCCAGGCGTGGCAGCGCATGCCTGTAATTCCGGCTATTCGGAAGGCTGAGGCAGAAGGATCGCCGGAGTCCAGCAGGTCGAGGCTGCGGTGGCCGGGAGCGGCCACTGCACTCCAGTCTGGGCGACTGAGTGAGACTCCAACTCAAAAAAAAAGATTGAAAAACTGGCCGGGCTAGGTGGCTCAGTCTATAATCCCAGCACTTTGGGAGCCTGAGGCAAGTGGATTGTCTGAGACTGCGGGTTCAAGACCAGCCTGGACAATCTGGCAAGACCTCTTCACTACAATAAATCAAAAATTAGCCAGGCGTGGTAGCGCGCGTCTGTAGCTCCTGCTACTTGGAAGGCTGAGGCGGACGGATCACCAGAGCCTAGGAGGTCAGCGCTGAGGTGGCTGTAAGCATGCCACCGCACTCCAGCCAGGGCGATGGAGTGAGACTCCAACTAAAAACAAAAAAAAAGATTAAAAAACCACATCATAGAGTAGGAGAAGAAATGTACCACATATAAAACACATTGAAAAAAGACTTTGCCCAGAACAAATAAACTGAATTCCTACAAATCAATAAGAAACAACATTACAGAAAAAGGACAAGAATCCTAAATAGTTACTTCTCAAAAGACACTAACAAATGGGCCGGGTTCGGTGGCTCAGCCTGTAATCCCAGCACTTTGGGAGGCCGAGGCAAGTGGATTGCCTGAGCCCACAAGTTCAAGACCAGCCTGGGCAACTTGGCGAGACCTCTTCTCTACAATAAATAAAAAATTATCTAGGTGTGGTATCACATGCCTGTAGTTCCAGCTACTTGGAAGACTGAGGTAGAAGGATCACTGGAGCCCAGCAGTTCAACACTGGGGTGGCCATGAGCATGCCACTGCACTCCAGCCTGAGCGACAGAGTGAGACTTCAACTCAAAAAAAACAAAACAAAAACAAATGCCCAGTAAGAATATGAAAATTAGTCATGAAGGAAATGAAAATTAAAACAGAACTCCTGGCCAAGCATGGTGGATCACACATGTAACCCCAACCTTCTGGCCAAGGCAGAAGGATTACTTGAGCCCAGGAGTTAGAGACCAGTCTCGGCAACACAGCAAGACTTCATCTCCACAAAAAAATCAAAAAAATTATCTGGGCATGGTGGTGCACACATATAGTCCCAGTTGCTCGGGAGGCTGAAAGAAAAGGATCTCCTAAGCCTAGGAGGTCAAAGCTGCAGTAAGCTGTGATTATTAGAGTGAGACTCTAATTTAAAAAAGAAAAAGAAAAAAAACCCAGAATTCCCATATATGATCAAGCAATTCTACTTCAGAGTGTACATATATCCAAAGAAAATATAATATGTCAAAGACATATTTGAATTCCAATGTTCACTGCAGCATTATTCATAATAGCCAAGACACAAAATCAACCTAAGTGTTCGTTCATAATAAATGGAGACTCCAACTCAAAAAAAAAAAAAAATGGATAAAGAAAATGTGGAATATATACACATTGAAATACTATTTACAGAATAATCAGACAAGAAAAGGAGATCAGGGGTATTCAAATAGGAAAGAGGAAGTCAAGATATCCCTCTTTGCAGACTACATGATTCTATACCTCAAAAGTCCAAGAGAATCTGGCAAAAACTTCCTTGTACTGATTAAGGACTTTGGCAAAGTCTCAGGGTATAAAATAAAAGTGCAAAAGACAGCAAAGACAGTAGCACTTTTATTTCTATACACCAACAATAAACAAACAGAAACCCAAATAAAAAGCACAATCTCATTCACAATAGCCACAAAAAAAATGAAATACCTTGGCATCTTCCATAACCAGAGACATGAAAGACAACGAAAACTACAAAACATTGCCCAAAGAAATCAAAGATGACACAAACAAATGGAAAATAGTCCATGCTCATGGATTAGAAGAATCAACGTTGTTAAGATGTCCATCCTACCCAAGGCAATCTGCAAATTTAATGCAATACCCATTAAATTATCAGCAGCATTCTTCTCAGACCTGGAAACGACAATACAGGAATTCATATGGAAACATAAACAGCCACAAATAACCAAAACAATCCTCAGCAAAAAAAAAAAAAAGCAGGAGATATCACACTTTAAACTTTATTATAAAGCTACAATAATCAAAAAAACCTAGTATTGGTATAAGCACAGGCATATAGACCAATGGAACAAGACAGAGATTCCAGAAGCAAAACTTCAATTTCTCAACCAACTCATCTTCGACAAAGCCTCCACCACCAACTACCAGGGAGAGGAGAACCCATCCAGTTAATGGTGCTGGGAAAACTGGCTGACCAAAGAAACCATCAAGAGAGCAGGGAGACAGCCCACAGACTGGGAAAAAGATATTTGCCAACTGGATGTCTGACAAAGGCCTAACATCTAGGATCTAAAAGGAACGCAAATGTGCCAAAAAGAATAAAACAAACAGCCCCATTACAAAATGAGCAAAAGATATTAATAGACACTTCTCAAAAGAAGACATACAAGATGCATGAAAAAATGCTCAGCCTCATTAGCCATCAAAGAAATGCAAGTTAAAACTACACTGAGATACCACCTAACTCCAATCAGGATAGCCATCATCAATAACTCAAAAGACAATAGATGCTAGAGAGGATGCGGGGAAAAGAGAGAGCGCTTCTACACTGTTTATGGGATCATAAACTAATACAACCTCTGTGGAAAACAGTTTGGCAATTCCTAAAAGATCTAAAAATCAACCTTCCATATGACTCTGCAATCCCCCTACTAGGAATATACCCAGAGGAACTCAAATCACTCTATGAAAAAGATACCTGCACACGTATGCTTACTGCAGCATTGTTCACAATACCAAGAACATAGAACTAGCCGTGCTGCCCATCAAAAGAGGACTAATAAAAAAAATGTGGTACATATACACGATGGAATATTACGCAGCAATAAAGGACAAAATCATGAACTTCACAGCAACTTGGATGGACTTAGAGTCTGTAATACTGAGTAGTCTATTACAGAAACAAAGAACTGAGTATCACATGTTCTCAGTCATAAGTGAACCTTGAACAATTATTGTAATACCATAAGAAAAGAATTGGCAGTAGCAGGAAACTGCTGGGTGGAGTTGGGGAGGTGGAATTGGCAGTAGTGGGAATCTGTCAAGGGAGTGGGGCATACCTCAACAACAAATGCATAATGAACCTTTGTATACTTAACCCTGAGTTGTACCCCACATCTTTAAAATTTTAAATTAAAAATAAATAAATAAATAAGCTCAGTGGGGGGGTAAGGTAGCTGTAGTAAGAGATAAATTTGGGATCTCGGAAAATAAATAAATAACAATGTTGCAGTCAGAATATGTATCCTAAAATGCATATGAAATCTCCAGGGCCCCTAAATAGCCAAGGACCTCTAAATATCCAAAGCAATCTTTAATTAAAAAAATAAATAAATAAATACTATTTAGCCTTAAAAAATAACATCTTGTCATTTGCAACAACACAGATTAACTTACAGGACATCATGTTAAGTGGAATAAGCCAGACACAGAAAGATACATACGACTTGACCTCACTTATATGAGGAACCTAAAAAAGTCAAACTCATAGAAGCAGAGAGTAGAATGGTAGATACCAGGGACTGCAGAGGGAGAGGTTGGGGAAACACTGGTCAACAGAGTTTCCATTAAACAGGAGGAATAAATTCCAAGAACTACTACACAGCATATTGATTTTAGTTAATAATGTACTAGATATTTGAAAATTGCTAAGAGATATCAAATGTTCTCACTACAAAAAAGATACATATGTGCTGTGATGGATATGACAATTAACTTGATCTAATCATTCCAGTGTACTAAAACATCACATTGTACCCCATAAATAAACACAATTTTTAAAAAAGAAAAAATATTGGGCACCCCCTTTGGGTCCCCTCCCATTGTGGGAGCTTTTCTGTTCTCTTAAATAAATCCTGCTTTTTCAAAAAAAAAAAAAAAGGAAAAAATATTAAAACTACAATACATACCCACATGAATGAATGACTAAAAGGAAAGTATGTAACTCACGTACTGTGAAGTTGTGAAGATTTAACAACCCAGTCTAAAACTGAACCCTTTTACCCTGCAATTCCACTCCTTGGCAACTATTCAAAAAAAAATCTGCACATGTATTAACCAAAAGTCATATATAAAAATGTTTATAGAGCACTATTTATAATATGTAAAAACTAAGCAGCCCAAATATTCAACACTGTGGAACAAATGAATAGATTGCATCGCATCCATCAATGGTAAATTACAACCATGAGAACAGCAAACTATTGCTACATACAGCAATGTGACACAAAAGAGCATGTCTACTATGATACTGTTTATATAAATGTCAAAACAGGCAAAGCTATAATATTTAGGGGATGCACACAGAGCTGACAAAACTGTAAGAAAAAAGAGGTAAGGGATCCAGGGCTGATCCTGGGCTGAAACGAGGGAGGCGGCCGAGCCTGCGGCCAGAGGGCCATGTCAGGGTCGCCACTTGGTGAGAAACCCTGGGGTGTGTGGCTTCTGGGGAGTCCTTTCACTTAGTATTTGTTTTGTGCCTTTCTATACACATAGCACATTCTAAAAGCTTATAAAGGTTAAACACCCAGCTGAAGTGCAGCATGCCAGGTTCACGTTTTCATGCTGCAGCCACCTTCTGAGAACCAGTAACTCACTCAGCATTCAGGACTCCTTCACCAGCAAGACCACTAAGTCTGTCTGAAGAACATCAAAAACTATATACATGGCAAAAAGTAACAAAAGCCATAAGAAGCATAAAATTTAGCAGAGGAAAAATTAGACCTTTGAGGCGGACCCTAAAGAACTGGTGGCATCTAAACATTCAACTCTGGACAGGCCTCACAATACAAGAAATGAACTCTGGTGTCCCTAGCATGATGTATGTGACAGAAAAGTGGCACCTCCAGGCTCTTCAGTCCCACCCAGCAGCTGAACCACAAGCCCTGAGGCGGAAGGTGGGGACAGTCCTGCCAAACACAAACCAACCCCATCCACAGAAAAGGAGGAAGAAACAGGACATATGTACCAGAGCACTAGGCTTGCCCAAACTTTTTTTACTGTTCCTTTTTCTTTTTAATTATTTAATTGCTGCTTTCTCAAAAGGGAAACTTAGGTGTTGAATTTTGGCCAAAGAGAAAGTGGAATAAAAAATAGACACCCACATCTTCGAAGGCACTCTCCCCAGTATGTCACCTGTGATCATGACGTGGTTACCACATAAGGGATCGCTGGGTCAGGGAGAAGGCAATCAGTCCAACAAGTCTCAATTTAGCAAAATCTATGACAACTCAAGTGTGAATTTTTGTCTCCCAGGCTCAATTTCAGAGAAAAATGGGCCTGTATAAAACTAGCAACTGTAGAGAGATCAGGATGGGTGGAAGCATAAGTTAACATATAGCTTCCCAGTTGAACTAAACAATTAAATCTGTGCCAGACACGGAGAATTGATGCCCTCACAGATTCTCCACATCCTGCCTCTCAGCCCCTCCATCTGCCCGGCTGTAGAGCACCTCCTGACAAACTGCAAACAACATTATGATATATGCTAGAAATGTTAGCTCACAGTCACAGCGAGAATGCAAGACCCAGAGACCTCAAAACAATATTTAATGCAACATACAGAAGAATTCTGAGTAGAGTGCATATATACCTAAAGTATAAAAGGAGGCAGACTTAGAATTCATGTTTTTTTCATAAATACTACAAAATTTGAACCTCTCGTTACTACAGAATTTGTTTAACAGGCATTCAAATACTTTAAAACCCAAAAACAAAAAATAAGATAATTTCTAAATTAAGTATTCACTTCTAGATTCCCCTTCATATTACATGTTAAAAATTTAAACTATGGTCCTAAGTAGAACTTGCTTTGAGAAACACCACTGTCCCTAAACTACATAATTGCTTAAGGCACATAAATCTGAGTGCCAATGGCAACATGGACACTCAAGAGCACCATGTGCAAAGGCTGTGAATGGCATCCAGAAGTTGTATGGCACAGTGCTAGCCCTTGTGGATGCGCTCCGGAATGCCGAGGAAAAAAATAATGACTAGAACACTGGAACAACAACAGGTTATCATAAAACTAAAAACATTCTTACATAAATTGGCTTTAATTCAATTTCCAAATGACACCCTTCCCCAGTCTTCTATAACTAGTCACATAAAAGCAAATTCTCATTCTCTTTCAGAAAAGAGTAACAGTGTTGGGGGAAAGGACACAAAATCCAGCTATAGCCACTCATGATCTGTTTATATTTTATAAAGCCATATAAATAACATGTGGCTTATCTTAGATGCTGAAACAGCTGTCAGTAAATACCCAAAACATCTGAAATCATTTATTTTAATAAAGTTTCATGACCACCAGCTACCAAAGACTTGCTTTAATTCAAAGTTCAAAACATAATTCTCATTTTCTCATGATAAGTTTTCTAAACAAATAAGAGATCAAAGTAGTAACATACTGATGGGGTCCAGATTCCATCCGGACAGGAAAGTGAGATGGTAAATTCGTCAAGGGAAGTCACAAGGAAATTGAGAGGGGAAAGGTTACAGAAAAAAGAAAACACCGGAGAAAAACTTTCTTTGCCATTTTATTAGGACACAGCAAATACAGCAACACACAAAGGAAAAACCATACTCCTGCTAGATTCTTCCCTCTACCCCTGATTGTGAGGATACAGGTTCTTGCAGTAGTGGTCCTCTTTATTCTATGTGGGCAGGTAAATGTCCACAGGGCTTTTTCCCAAAAGAATTCCACTCATCTTGAAAGGTAGTTATCTACGAGTCACCTTATAAAGCTTAATTTTTTTTTTTACAATTTTTTAATTGTAAAATTACTCCCTTTTAAAATCAGCTAGTTTTTGTAATTTAACTCCCTTGAGTTCTGACCTTAAAAGCTCAAAGAAAAACTTAGTACTTCACAACCACCCTCTGAAATCCCCAGATGAGTAGCTTTTCTGGAGCTCTCAGTAAAATCCCAACAAATAAAAAAAAAATGAACTCCATCAAAGTGCAATTCAGGATACTAATTGATACCCCTTCACAACTTGGAAAGAACTTATAAAAGTGAAAGATAAAAATGCAGGTCTCCTCAGCCCTTGACCTCTTGCAGAGCAGGTCCCACAGCCAGAGCTGACAGCAAACAACCAACAGCACCCTCCCTCTACTCAGTCACAGCCAGCTGCTGCTGAGAATGGGAGGCAACCAGCAAGAGGCCTAGGAAAGAACATCCCCCGCCGCTCCCCCAGTTAAATGGATGCCTAGGCAAAGGTCTCATTCTCCACTCACCATAGTCCAAACAAGAAAACACAAAACAGCCTTTGCTTCCTCGTGACCTGCATCATGAATATCATCAGGAGAGTCAACTCTGACAGTCACAAACTGGTATCTACTATAGAGCCTCTTTCCTCAGAGGTACTCAAAGTACTCTCAAACGGTCTCAAATTATTCCTCCCCTTCACTACCAGAATTAGGAGGCCAATGTGATTATCCTCATCTTATGGACAAAACTGAAGAAAGAGGCAGACGGGCTCCCACAGGCACAGAAGGCCAGAAGCAGCGCAGGCTCCTGCCCACCGGGCCTTCAAGAGGTCTCCTCTAGGACTCAGAAAGAGGCAGTGGACAAGGATGACAGCTATTGTTTTCCAATGTACTACTTGGCTGACAATTGCTCTCACATGTATTAAAAATAACTGAGGCTGAAAATTTGCCTTTTTTTTTTTGAGTTGGAGTCTCACTATCACCCAGGCTGGAGTTCAGTGGCACACTCACGGCCACCTCAGACTCAACCTGCTGGGCTCAGGTGCTCCTTGGAAGGTCTCAGCCTTCCAAGTAGCTGGAACTACAGGCATATGCTACCACACTCGGATTTTTTTTTTCTTGAGTTGGAGTCTCACTCTGTCCAGCAGGCTAGAGTGCAGTGGCACACTCACAACCACTACAGAGTCGACCTGCTGGGCTCTGGTGATCCTTCCACTTCAGCCTTCCAAGTAGCTGGAACTTCAGGCTCCCGCTACACGCCTAGCTAATTTTTGATTTATTGTAGAGATGAGGTCTTGTCAAGTTGCCCGGGTTGGTCTTGAACCCATGGGCTCAGGCAATCCACTCGTTTCAGCCTCCCAAAGTGCTGAGATTACAGGCTGAGCCACCGAGCCCAGCCCTTTTTTTTTTTGAGTTGGAGTCTCACTCTTGTCACCCAGGCTGGAGGAGTGCAGTAGCACACTCATGGTCACCACAGTCTCAACCTGCTGGGCTCAGGCGATCCTTCCGCCTCAGCCTTCCAAGTAGCTGGAACTACAGACACATGCCACCATGCTCAGCTAGTTTTTGTAATTTATTATAGAGATGAGTTCTCACCATGTTGTCCAGGTTGGTCTCGAACCCCTGTGCTCAGGCAGTCCTCCCACCTCTGCCTCCCAAAGTGCTGGGATTACAGGTTGAGCCACCAAGCCTGGCAACGAGGATACTTAAAAACAATATTTTTTCCCCAGAGACAGGCTCTCGCTCTGTCACTCAGCATGGAGTGCAGTGCAATCATACCTCACTGCAGCCTCAAACTCCTGGCCTCAAGCAATACCTCCCACCTAGGCCTCCTGAGTAGCTGGGATTATAGGCATGAGCCACTGTGCCCGGCCACAACAGGGATACTTTGAAAATCCTATGTTTAGACTCTTCCTTTCCCTCTTCCCCTCCATCTCTCCTGCCCCCCTCCTATATTCCTTCCTTCCCTGCTCTTTTCTCCCCCCCGTCATTTGTATAAAGGCAGATCAACATTTAGCTATCCATGTGAAAGCCCTACAGATGTACAAAAGCTGAGTACGTAACTGCCTCGATAGATTTCCATTTCTGGACCCATGCATGCCTCTTTTACTCTTGCAGTTGAGACCACATATGGAGTATCTTATTTTGTTCTGGATTTTCTTTTTTGAGCTGCATTCACACAACAGACATGACAAAGTGTGGCCAAGGGAAGTAGGATCCTGAGAGACCTGGGAGTGGTGTTCCCCTAGAGCGAGTTGCAAAGAGCTGGAGTGTTGAAGGAGAGAGAGAAGGCTCTGGAGGGACGGACTTGGATGCTCCCTCCCAGACTGAGAAGGGCTGCCACTGGGCATTTGAGAGAGGGTGGTCTGACTGTGGCTTCTGAGGTCCAGCAGCAAACAGACCTCTCAATAGAATAGCCAATCTATCATCTCACTATTCCTAAAAACATTCTAGGAGGAACTGGATGGCCTCGTCTCGGGATATCACAGGATTTCTCTTGCTCCAGGGATGCTTGATGCAGTGGATAAACGGATACCAGGTGAACCTGAATTCAGAGGATAGCTCTGCAGATTGCTAGTTTTGTGGCCTTAGATAGATTTATTCTTTTATCATTTGATAGCATGCACCTATAGTTCTGGATACTTGGAAGGCAGCATTTCATCCTTTCAAAATTGCAATAAATCAAGATTCACTCATCTACATTATTACCTGTGCTTCCTAATTTCTTTTTTTTTTTTTTTGAGTCAGGTTCTCACTCTGTTGCTGAGGCTAGAGTGTAGTAACACGATCACGGCTCACTGCAGCCTCCAGCTCCTGGGTTCAAGCAATCCTCCTGCCTCAGCCTCCCAAGTACTATAGGTACACACTACCACATCCAGCTGATTTTTTTTGTTGTTGCTTGTTCTTTGTAGAGATGAGATCTCACTATGTTGTCCTGGCTGTTCTCGAACTCCTAGGCTCAAAGGATCCTCCCACTTCTACTTTCCAAAGTGCTAGGATTACAGGCGTGAGCCACATGCCCAGCCTGTCCTTCCCAAATTTGTATCATGAGCAAAGTTAGTAACCATACCTTCCAAATCTTTATCCAAGGCACTGACAAAAATGTTGAAACAGAACAAGGTCAATCCCTGAGTCCCGAACCACACGTCTAAGGGGACCTTCCTCCAGGTTGGAAGAGTTACCAAACAATTCTCTGAATATGGGTAGCTGCAGAATCACCTACCATTAAGACCACACAGGTCACTTTTCACTGTTTTACTCAGAAATGGGCAAAGAACATATACAATAAAAGGAGCAATAAAACCGATCTATCAATATATGTTAAAATGTTAAACTACACTAATAATCAAAAAGTATAATTAGGCCAGGGGCAGTGTAATTAGGCCAGGCGCTGTAATCCCAGCACTTTGGGAGGACTGCTTGAGCCCAGAAGTTCAAGACTAGTCTCAGAAACATAGCAAGTCTTCACCTCCACAAAATATCAAAAAATTAGCTGGGGCTGGGCATGGTGGCCCACACCTATAATTTCAGCACTTTGGGAGGCCTAGGCAAGAGGATTGCCTGAGTCCAGAGTTTGAGATCAGCCTGGGCAACATGGTGAGAACACATCTCTACAAAGAAACTTTTAAAAAATTAGCCAGGCATGGTAGCACGTGTTTGTAATCCCAGCTACTTGGAATCTGAGACAGAGGATCACCTGAGCCCAGGAGGTTGAGGCTGTGGTGACACATGATCGTGCCATGGCACTCCAGCCTAGGTGACAGAGTGAAACCCTGACTCAAAAAAAAAAAGTAATTAGAACAATGAAATTATCAAGTATCTACCTAATTGCAAAGATATTTTTGAATGGCAAGTCCTAGGGTTGGCAACAATACTAGGAAAGAAATTCCCTCAGACTCCATTTGTGGGCATGTAAAATAATACAATCTTCCTGAAGAGCAATTTTTCAAAGTGTGTCAACACCCCCATAAGGTGTTCATATCCAATGATTTATATCACTTCCAGAAATATACTGAAAAAATTACCAGAAATCTGAAAAAAAGATTTATATACAGAATCTCAATGACATTATTTATGATATTGAAAAATCAGAAACTGTCCATATGTCTAATAGTAGGAGAGTACATATCTCAATAATAAAATGTGTGCAATTGCAAAGAAATTCTCAAAAAGAGATCAGGAGCACAGTCTGCCTATAAGGAAGCCATGTTTATATAGAGTGAGCAGCCCTTTCTTTCTAAATAGTTATCAGTCAACTATTTTTAAATTCTGGATCTCATTCTAAAATATAAATGCAAAATAGCCAATTATAGATGCCGTGCTGTGATTCCTCCTCCTAGGCAGCACCACGCCAAGAATAATCCCACAGTCATAATCCTTGGAATGAAAATTATAAATAGAATGAAAAGTTAATCTAAGAACCTCAAAAAGAACTGCACTGAAATCCTCTTGATTCTAGTAAACAACGCTTAATTACCCCACATTCATATTTTTATGAGGAACATGGCTTACAAGAAAGATTGAACAATTCTCATTTACATGGATCACAGACTCTAAAATATGTTCACTTGCTTGTCTTTTTAAAGACTACTCTATGGCAAGGTCAGCAGGCTCACCGTGATGTCATGGAAATACAGGCCGGACTTCCACCCCTTGGAGAGAGAAAAGGAGACCTCTTTCTGGCCCCCATCCCTGGTAACCATGGGCTTCCCTGGGCTCTGGTCAGGTATAAAGTGTTGGTGTGGCAAAATCTCTTGCTATAAAGATCAGGACGGGGTACACACAGTCCTTGAGGTCCTCATTTGGGCAAAGTTCAGAGGCTTGTGACAAGCAATATCCTACATGTGAGCAACAACCTACCACAGAATAACTATGTGTGAAGACAGTGGCACAGGTACAAATCAAAACCTTGCTTGGGCCTGTGTGGGGATTCAGCTGCTGCTCCTTGACTCTGCTTGAGATGCTGGAACTCGGACAGTCTGCTCCAGGCTGCCTTTCCAGAATGCTTTCTCACAGGTTCTGCCATTAGGGACCCCAGAAGAAGGCTGGCAGGTGAGAGGACGAGGAACATGGTCCTCTTCCTATCTGCTTGCTGCCCCTAATGCCCTCCAGCTTCCTTCTGCTCCCAAGCCTGCCTCATCACATAACCAACAGAGGTGCCAACAGAGCCAGGCTGTGTCCCTAGCTCTGTGGTCCAAGCCTCAGGTCATTGGGCCCCTTCTCTGTCTAGATTTTATTAATTCCAGCCTCTTTTCTTTGTTCCTCTAGGCCCGCACCCTGGGGGGGGCAGTGTCTGCCTCCTGCAGTTATAGGAAGGTTTCCTTTTTGCCCTTTCAGCCCTCCAGCCCCTGTAAAACCAATCCCCTACCTAAATCTCCTCAGTCGGAATACCCAGTAAGTTTTCTGTCTTCTCTACTGAATCGTAACACACCTTCTAATGCTCCAACTCAAAAAGAAAGTACACCCAGATTCAAAAGCTACAGAGACTACATAAGGCAACAAAGTCTGTCCTATTGCTTAACTATGTTGGGAAGCTGGTCAGTTCGTGCTGATAAGAAACTGTGACTGCAAGATGTTCCCTTTCCCCAACCCACCCCGGCTCTTTGGACACAGTCAGGCCTGAGTCCAGGAGAGCTTGTGCCAATTACTTCACCTCTACAGGCTTCAATTTCTTCCTCTGTAAACTCGGAATCAAAGAGTACAAAATCACAATGATTGCTGACATCTGGGGTGGTGTGCACACCCTCCCCACTTGCCCACAAAAGAAGATCCCATACTTCAGGCTAAACAACCCAATTCCCTGACTGAACCTCCTGGGATGATAGTTTTGAATCTCTTCACTATCTCAGCCACACACCTTGAATAATTTCCCATGTAATGTACATTCTTTTTAAAGACAGTGCTTATTAAAAATACAGCTCATAAGCTAGAAGACTATTCCCCCCTCATTCTGGAAGCTGCATTCTATTAACACAGCCCAAAGCTGACAGTCAAGGTTTCATTTGTTTGGCTAGCCCGCACATCACAGTGTCAGGTTATATTTTGCCTTCAATCAACTAAAATAACCTAAACATGTTTTCATAAGCATGAAAAGTGTTCAAACTGACATTGCTTCATTATGTGGAGGTCTTCCAGATTCAGAAGGGAACCCATTGCACATTTTAGCTATTTACCCTCTGTCTCCCAGGAAGGCTCTAGACCCAAGGACCTTCTGAGAGAATGGCACTGGAGACAGGCATGTTATTGGAACACAACAAAGGAGATGATCATGGCTCTGGAGATGGACACCAGTTCCAGATGGCACAACACCCAGCCACGTCCAATGCAGTACCTTTATTAATTGAGAAAACGTGTAGAATGTATACTGATCCAGTTCCTGAATTAATTAAGTTGAAAGGATTGTAAACAAGAATCGAGGATTCAAAACGACCTCACAAAGCAACCAGATCTAGTAAAATAAAATTTAAGATTAGATCCTAGGTTCTGCACTCAGCAGAAACCAGCTGTATGAGTAGAGGGAGGGACAGGCATGGCTTAGCAACAGCTGAGCATGTGTGGCATGATGCTGAAGAAATTTTGGGCAGAAAGCAACAATGAATAACATCAGTGCGACCCCTCCAAAGCCAGTGGGTGGTCTCTGAGCTGATGCATGTGAAATGTCAACACCCAGAATCTGGGTGATAACAGTGAGCCTCAGTAACCAACACCTGGGCTGGGTATTGGTTCTGATCACCTGTACAAATAATGTGAAAATAATTTTATAACAATTGTGGTTACTAATAAGGAGATATGAACAGTAAAACAACGTAGAAATTTTAAAATGTGAGGTCAAAGTCAACTTCTATTGTTCATTTCATTCAGTCCACAGGGCAAGCACTAAACGACCAGTTCATCCACACACACAGCTGCACGACTGCAGGGTGGCTTTTTAAAAAGCAGACTGTACAGCAGCATAAGACAGATATGTTATTCCACAAATAAATAATTTATCTGGAAAGGTAAGAATGAATACTTCTTCACTGTGAGCTCTGACAAGGGCACCTTATCACAAATCTACAGGTTCTAGCTACCTAAACTCTCCCACCTCCGGGGAAGAAAAAAGTACAAGACAAAAGTTTACTGATGGAAAGTTTTGGGAAATGGAGAGACTTGCTTCAGGTAGAAAGCGCAGGGGTAGCAGGAACTCCAAGCCAAGGGAGCGGGTACACAGGGCAGAGGCGCAGACTCGGCTGGGGCCTCTTTGTCTTCATTCTCCCTCAGTACTCTCGCATCCTTTTACCCAGTTAGCAGATTCTCATAATCCATAACAGGAGAGGTAAAGAAGAGAACTGAGGGGCTGGGCTCGGTGGCTCAACCTGTAATCCCAGCACTTTGGGAGGCCAAGATGAGTGGATTGCCTGAGCCCACAGGTTCTAGATCCGCCGGGGGACCTTGGTGAGACCTCGTCTCTACAATAAATAAAAAATTAGCTGGGTGCGGGAGCGCACATCCGTAGTTCTGGCTACTTGGAAGGCTGAGGCAGAAGGATCGCCAGAGTCCAGCAGGTCGAGGCTGTAGTGGCCAGGAGTGTGCCACTGCACTCCAGTCTGGGTGACAGAGTGAGACTCCAACTCAAAAAAAAAAAAAAAGAAAGATAGAAACCTGAATATCCAACAAGAGGCAAATGGTTAAGGTATGGACTATCAAGAAGACACAACAAATTAGCAAAAATAATATTTAGAAACAGAAAAACTATGTATGGTAAGGTAAATACAAAAAAGTAAAACATACACTTGTACAACAATGTGATACACTTGAAAAATGACAGGAATGAAAATCCCAAAATTCATTTAAGTAGCTTCTAGTATTACTGCATGATTATTACTATTATTTTCTTTTATTTTTCAAATATTCTACAATATTACTTATTTGATAAATTATTTTTAAAAGACAAAAAGAATAAGCAGTAAACTATAAAGTGAAGGCAATTTTGTTCCAGGGTACAAAAAGGTACAAAACTCTGTGGGATTAAAAGAGGAAGTGGAGACAGGATGCAGGAAGAGGTGAGTTTTGAAATAGACTCCGAAGGTGTCGCAGGTCTACTGCAGCTGGGAAGCAGGCATACTACAGCTGTGACCTTTTGTCACACAGGAATAGAAATCTGTTGGAGTAAGTGGGAAGCATGGAATTAAAAAAAACTGCAATGCAAAAAGGTAACACCATTTGTAAAAATTATGACTATATGCAAGTTAATGCACTATAAATTTTGAACTCAAAGATATTTTATGAATTTCCTTTTTTTTTTTTTTTTTTTTAGTTGGAGTCTCACCACTTCACCCAGACTGGAGTGCAGTGGCATGCACACTCACGGCCACCCCAGTGTCGACCTCCTGGGCTCCAGCGGTCCTTCCGCCTCAGCCTTCCAAGTAGCTGGAACTACAAACGTGCACTACCACGCCAGGCTATTTTTTATTTTATTTTAGAGACAAGGTCTCGCCAAGTTGCCTGGGCTGGTCTATGAATCTCAATTTAATGCCCTGTTAACTCAGTAAATATGGCCTTTTGTCTCTTTATTTTAATATATTTTATTGTTAATGCCTAAGTTGAGATCTTTCTCCCCTCTCTGTTTTCATATATCTGGTGCATACACTAAGCTATATCTATTCCTTTCCTGTACTTACCAAGAAAAACAAATAGCTATAGGTAATTCACAAAAAACAAAGCTTAACCTATTTAAGCAAAAACTGTAAGAAACACAAAGAATGGGAATTGTGTTATTCATAATAATTACTATGATAAATATTTTCCTTGTTAAAAATTCTAACATAGAAATGTGATAGACTTATTTCAAAACACCCCACTCCTCATCCCTAAAACTCAACTCAACTTCTAAAATTGTTCTGGTATAAATAATATGCAGACCTCCTTGAAGTTCAGAATCACACAGGTTGCCTCTCCCCGCCAACCCCTAGGCCCCAGCCATTACAACCCTCATCAAGGACCAGGGAAATTGAAGAACTAACTATTTTATATCATGTGTTTGATTAATAAGTGATAACAAAAGTGATCCAAAAGCACAGAGTGTTTCGTGAAAGTGTAGAAAACAAGTGACCAGCAATGAGGACAAGACTTTTCAGACCAACCTTCCAGAGTTGGGAGAAGGGGCCATGCAGGCAAGGAGGGGTGAGCTGGGCCAATGATTTTGCCATCTTTTGGTTTGTCATCTCCTTAAAAGCACTGAGAAACCGGGCTTGGTGGCTCAGCCTGTAATCCCACACTTTGGGAGGCTGAGGTGAGTGGATTGCCTGAGCCCATGGGTTTGAGACCCGCCTGGTCAACTTGGTGAGACTTCATCTCTACAATAAATAAAAAAAAAAATTAGCCAGGCGTAGTAGTGCGCACCTGTAGTTCCAGCTACTTGGAAGGCTGAGGCGGAAGGATCGCCAGAGCTCAGTGGGTCGAGGCTGCGGTGGCTGGGAGCGGCCACTGCACTCCAGTCTGGGTGACAGAGTGAGACTCCAACTCAAAAAAAAGCAAAAAAAAAAAAAGCACTGAGGAGCCATCAAGAAACTAAAAAATTACAAGGTCAAAATCTGAGGACACCCAGGGACCCTGAGGCAGCAGCAGGTCTAAGGGAGTTGTCTCAGGAAAGGGCTAAGGCAGGCTAAGGCAGGAAAATCCAGATAAGAGCCTCCCACATATGCTGGAACTCCAAGGACTGCACCCACAGGGCAGGGAAAGAAACCAGGCTACCACCTCCACCACTACCACCCAGAAAACTTGGCAATGACAAGAGCAGAAGTAAAAAGAAACAAATCCTGGCTCTGAGGACTAAAAGCCACGAGTAGCCTTCATGCATTTTTAATAGCTTTATTGAGTTATGCTTTATATGTAATAAAATTCACCTGTTTTAAGTGTACTATTGAGTGGTTTTAGAATAGAGTTTTGCCACCATCATTACAATCTAATTTTAGAACATTTCCATCACCCCAAAAAGAAACCATCGTGCTTTGTAAAATCACTGTCTACCTCATCACATACCTCCCAGGCTAATCTGAACATTTTATATGGAACCATACACTATGTGGTCTTCTGTATACTTCATGTATTTTTGCAAGCCAGGTTCCAACTAGGACCAACTGCAGAAACAAACAAGAATCTACCCCAGAGAAAGGCACCTCTATTCTAGGCTTCACCCAATATCCACAAATAATTTTTCCATAGGCAAAAGCAGTGAATAATAAAAAATAACAATGCACACAAATAAACACATTACTAGAAACAATGATTAACATAAGCAACAAATAAAAAATCCAAAAACCTTCAAAACGAGAATTGCCAAATAATGAAAAGCTATACTTATATATTCAAATGAATAAAAAGGCAAATTGAAAATAACTACAAGCCGGGTTCGGTGGCTCAGCCTGTAATCCCATGCATTTGGGAGGCTGAGGTGAGTGGATTGCCTGAGCCCGCAGGTTCAAGATCCGCCTGGGCAACTTGGCGAGACCTCATCTCTACAATAAATCAAAAAATCAGCCGGGCATGGTAGCGCATGCCTGTAATTCCAGCTACTTGGAAGGCTGAGGTGGAAGGATCGCTGGAGCCCAGCTGGTCGAGGCTGCAGTGGCCGGGAGCGGCCACTGCACTCCAGTCTGGGTGACAGAGTGAGACCCCAGTTCAAAAAAAAAAGAAAAGAAAAGAACTACAGAGGAAAATTAAGAAACCTAGTAATAAACCAAATAAAGTTCTACACATAAAAAATACAAAAAACAACAGTAAAAACTCAAAGGACTGAGAGAATTAAGTACAATATAGATTGAAGAACTCAGTGGATGACTAAAAGCAGCTTAGACATAGTGAAAGAGAGATTTTGTGAACTTAATTTTAAAAAAAAAAAAAGCAAGGAAGTATATCCACAATGCAGCATCCACAATGCAGCATACATGGACAAAAAGGCAGAAAATATGAAAGACAAATATGGAAAAGAGAGCAACCATATATCTAATTAAAGTTTCAAAAACAATATAGAGAATGAAGCAGGCAAAATTTGAAGTGGTAATAGGTGAGAAGCTTTTGTAACTGATGGAAGGCACTAATTCAGACTCAGACTCAATAAATCCAAAGAAGAAAAAATAAACAGACATCCACACCCACCTAGAAAAAATATAAGAAAAAAATTGGGGAGAGAGTGAGGGACCCAACTAGCAATAAATTGCTGGCAGCTGACCTAAGCAAAAAAAAAAAAAAAGAAGCCAGGGTAGTGGAAGGGTATCCTCAAAGCGCTCAGAGAAAATATCAATCTAGAATTCTATCCCTAGGAAAAACATCTTTCAAGAATTAGGACTGAATAAAGATATTTTTAGACTAACAAAGTGAATTTGACATCAGCAGACCCTCATGAGAGAAGATTCTAAAATCTTTCCGTCAAAATAAATGACTCTGTATTTTGAGTTCCAAAAGGACTGAAGAGCAGAGAGTCAAAAACATGTGCATTCACCTAAAAAAAAAAACACTGTGTAAAACAAGAATAATAACCATGACTTGTAATGCTGAAAATAGAAATAAAATACTGTACATGGCAATACTGGCATATAAGACACAAGGGGATTAAATTATTTCCAAGTCTTGAATTGTCTAGGAAAAGGATAAAGGTCTTGGTTAACTTTATACATTTTTAAGTATTCCTATTATAATTTCTAAGGAATTAATATAGAAAGAGAAAAACAGCATATTATTTCAAAAATAGTAACGAGGAAGAAATTAAAGATTTTCAATCCATAAAAAGAAATTTTTTAAAACAGTACAGAGCCGGGCTCGGTGGCTCAGCCTGTAATCCCGCGCCTTCGGGAGGCTGAGGTGAGTGGATTGCCTGAGCCCGCGAGTTCGAGACCCGCCCGGGCAGCGAGACCTCATCTCCACAATAAATCAAAAAATCAGCCGGGCGTGGTAGCACATGACTGTAATTCCGGCTACTTGTAAGACTGAGGCAGAAGGATCGCCGGAGCCCAGCAGGTCGAGGCTGCAGTGGCCGGAAGCGGCCACGGCACTCCAGTCTGGGCGACAGAGTGAGACTCCAACTCAAAAAATAAAAAAAAAATTAAAATAAAATAAAACAGTACAGGTAGGACAAACAGAAAACACAAAATAAGACAGCAGATTTAGGCCCAAATAAACACAAATAGATTAAATGCTCCAATTAAAATATAAAAATCAGACTAAATTTTTAAAAATCTAATTACAAGCTGATTACAAGAGACTTATGAAAAATATAAGGATACAGAAATGCTGAATTACATTAAGTGATAGAAAAATAAATAGTGCCAACACTAACAAAGAGAAAACCGGTATAACAATATTAATGAGATAAAACAGACTTTTTTTTTTTTTTTTTTTTTTGAGTTGGAGTCTCACTCTGTCGCCCAGACTGGAGTGCAGTGGTCACTCCCGGCCACCGCAGCCTCGACCTGCTGGGCTCCGGCGATCCTTCCGCCTCAGCCTTCCAAGTAGCTGGAACTACAGACGTGCGCTACCACGCCCAGCTCATTTTTGATTTATTGTAGAGATGAGGTCCCACCAAGTTGCCCAGGCGGGTCTCGAACCTGTGGGCTCAGGCAATCCACTCTCCTCAGCCTCTCAAAGGCGCGGGTAAAACAGACTTTCAAGTAAAAAGCATTATTTGGGACAGAGAGTCACCTCAAAACAATACAGACTCTAATTAACCAGAAAGTTACAACAGTTTTAAATTCATATGACATAATAATATGGCCTCAAAATGGAAACAAATCACGAATGAACAGAACTATAAGGAGAATTAGACATATTTACAATCATGATGAGAAGTTTGAATGCACCTTTCTCAGTTACTGACAGAAGTAGTAAAAAAAAATCAGTGAAGATGTGGATAATTTTCACACCACAAATAAAATATTCGACTTAATGGACACAAAATATGGGGCATCAACAACTGTAGACACACACACACACACACACACACACACACACACACACACAACAACTGTAGACACACACACACACACACACACACACCTGAGCCAATTGCTTTATCCACAACACTAGGGGGTGCCATTCTCATATGACAATAATATAAATGGCTCCCTCTATGGATGTGTAGTGCATCTGTTACTGCCCTGCTGACACAGTTGTTCTCAGAACAAAATGCAATTAAGAAATCAAAATTAAATCCCAGCCAAATTTTATTTTTTAAAAATTACAAAACAGTTTTAAATAACGAAAATTAATGAAATCAAAATGAAATTAGAACTGAACAATAACAAAAGTACTATATGTCCAAACTTATTGAATGCAGCTAAACATTTAACTGTCTGGAACTAAATGCATACATTTGAAAAAACATATTGCTGAAAATTAATACAGCAAGCATCCCCCTCAAGAATGGGGGAAGGCAATAAAATGAACCCAACAAAAGTAGGGAGGAGAAAATAATAAGATTAAAAATAAATTAATGAAATATTAACAAACATACTATAGTGTGACAACAAAGCCAAAAACTGGTTATTTGAAAAACTAATTAAATGGGCAATCCTCTGGCAAGAACTGAGAAAAAAGAGTGGATGCATAAGTCTCAATGTCAGGAATAAAAGGGAAAAATAACTGCAATCCTAGGACTTTAAAAAGAGCATAGGAAGATATCATGAACAACCTTATACCCATAAATTTGAAACCTAGATAAAATGGACAAAGTCCTTTAAAAATGTAACTTACAGCCGGGCTTGGTGGCTCAGCCTGTACTCCCGCACCTTGGGAGGCTGAGGTGAGTGGATTGCCTAAGCCCGCGGGTTCGAGACCCACCTGGGCAACTTGGTGAGACCTCATCTCTACAATAAATCAAAAAATTAGCCGGGTGTGATAGCGCGTGTCTGTAGTTCCAGCTACTTGGAAGGCTGAGGCGGAAGGATCGCTGGAGCCCAGCAGGTCAAGGCTGCGGTGGCTGGGAGTGGCCACTACACTCCAGTCTGGGCGACAGAGTGAGACTCCAACTCAAAAAAAAAAAATGTAACTTACAAAAACTGACTCACAAGGAAAAAAACAGACAACCATTTTACTTTTTGAGTCAGGGTCTGACTGTTGACCAGGCTGGAGTGCAGTGGCGCAATTTCCTAGCTCACCACAGCCTTCCGAGAAGCTGGGACCATAGACATGCAGCACAACACCTAGCTAATTTTTTATTTTTTTATAGAGACAAGGTCTTACTGTGTTGTTCAGGATGATCTTGAACTCCTGGGCTAAAAATATAACTTACCAAAACTTAAAAAAACATATTCTAAAGTGTAGGATTACAGGACTTCACTAGCAAGTTCTACCAGGCACTCACAGACAGCTTATTTCCACCCTGAGCATTAATTCCCTATAGCTCAATAATTGACATGAAGCCTGGACCATCCTCAGACCCCAGCATGCGGGCAGGTAACTTTGGGACTAACATCTTATAGTCCTCATGCCCTGGAAATGCACCTAGTTGAGATAAATGGAGAAGGCTGGTGCTAGAAGTCGGCTATCTGTTTGGACCCCTGTAGCCTTCTGATCTGTGGGATGGCTGGCACCTGGAGTACAGAGGGTTGTAAGGTGGCCTTGTGATTAGAATGGCACGCAGACCAGTATGAAACCACAGCACAGCTCCTCTATGCCGAAGCCCCTCACACAGTTTCAACCCCAGCAGCCTTACACACTCAGTGGGGTCAAGGGGCCAAGAGGCTGTGTGCATAGGCTGCCAGGGCTCCCAATGACACGGAGATGCCATGAAGGGAACATACCAAACAACATGCAAGAGTAAGTTGTATTCGTATATACCAGCCAAATTACAAGCTAAACAATTAGATCTGTTAAAGTTGCCATTTAGGAAAACATGAAGATAATATCAAGTACCTAAAAGAATTCCAATAAAAGATAGGCAACATCTCTACAGCGAAAAGTACATACATTTATTCAGGAAAATTAAACACTTTCCTAAATAAAAAATATGCCATAGTTGTGGGTTGGAAGTCTGAATTAAGTAAAGATATGAAATCTCCAAATTAATATATAGGCCCAATGCAATCCCAATCAGATATCCAACAAATTTTCCTTCTTTGAATTTTACAAGCAAATTGTTAAACCTATATGAAGAACAAAGGAACAAGAATAGCCAAGACATTCTCAAGGAAAAAAAGCACTCCCTTCACATGATTTTTAACAAAGTCCTAGTAATTAAAACAGACATAGTTGTGCCAGGGCTGACCAGTGAAACCAACCAATAATGGAACACGCAAAAAGTCCTTGTATAGATGCCTTTGACATATGACAGAGCACTGCTGCTGATAGAAAATAATGAGCCTTTCATAAAAATGTACTAAGACAACTAGATATCCACACAGGAATAAAACGGAAATGAGATCCCTACTTTACACCATGCACAAAGTGTATAAAAGACATAAACAGGAAAGGCAAAGTATAAAGCCTTTGCAGATAATATAAATTACCTTCATGCTACCAGGATAGGAAAAGAACTTTTAAACAAGATGCAAAAAAAGCACTAACCTTAAAAGGAAAAACTGATAAATCTGACTATACTAAAATTGAGAATGTCAAAGACCCCACAAAGATTGTGTAAAGACAACCCTCTTGCCGGACTCGGTGGCTCAGTCTGTAATCCCAGCACTTTGGGAGGCTGAGATGAGTGGATTGCCTGAGCCCACGGGTTCGAGACCCACCTGGGCAACTTGGCAAGACCTCATCTCTACAATAAATCAAAAATTAGCTGGGCGTGGTAGCACACGCCTGTAGTTCCAGCTACTTGGAAGACTGAGGTGGAAGGATCACCAGAGCCCAGCAGGTCGAGGCTGCGGTGGCCAGGAGCAGCCGCTGCACTCCACTCTGGGTGACAGAGTGAGACTCCAACTCAAAAAAAATAGACAACCCTCTGAATACAAGGGTATTTACAATACATATCCAAAATATATTTTTTAAAGCTCCTAAAAATCAGTAAGACAACTCAGTAGAAGAAATGGGCAAAGACTTGAACAGGCATTTTTAAAAATATTAAATATTATATAATTATCCTGTATCGTATGCCTGTTTATGTGTACCAGAACATACCAGATGGGACCCAAAATAACTAGAATTATCTTTTGGAGGATGGACCCTTTGTAACACACTTGGAATTTGTTCCTCCAGATCAAATGGTCAACCAAAGTTTTTACCTGGAAGTTTTGAGAAAGTATGTCATAATTTGCAGAAAAAACGTCCTGAAATGTGGCAAAGAAGTGACTGATTCTTCTATCATAACAATGCACCTGCCCACACTGCACTGAGTGTTCAGCAGCTTTTGATCAAAAAGATGGCATAACCTTTGTGCCCCACCTTCCCTTTTCACCCTGTCTCACCCTGAGTGATTTTTTGTTTGTTTGTTTCTGCAAATGAAAAAAGGCTTCACAGGGAAACATTCTGCCAGTGTGAGAAATGTGAAACAAAAAATGGCACAAGTACTAAAAGGCACCAATACTGACGAGTTCAAAAACTGTTTTGAGCAGTAGAAAAAAGCATCTCAATAGGTATATTGGATCAAACTGAGAGTACTTTGAAGGTAACTGAAATTTAAACATGTAAGAATACACAATTTTTAATAAATAAATTATGAGTTTTGGGGGTCTCCCCTCGTATAATAATGCTCATTTCAACATCGTTCAGCAACAGGATAGATAACTGTGATAAATTCGTGAAATGAGATATAACATATATTCAACAACCTGAGTGAGTCTTACAAATATAATACGAGAAAAGCAGCAACTCACACACACACACAAAGTAAATCGCACATATAAACTTCAAAGTAGGCAAAATGGAAATATAATTTCTGGTAATGCATGCATTAAGAAAACTGAAGGAATAGTTATTGCCAGATTGGGCACAGTGGCTGAAGTCTATAATCCCAGCACTTTGGGGAGGCCAAGGCAAGAGGACTGCCTGAGCTCAGGGCTTCGAGATCAACCTGGGCAACTTGGTGAGGTCTCATCCCTACAACAAATCGAACACAAAGCTGGGAGTGTAATGCAGACCTGTAGTCCCAGTACTTGGAAGGCTGAGGCAGAGGGATCTCCTGAACCCAGCAGGTCAAGGCTGCAATAGCCGGGAGTATGCCACTGCACTCCAGTCCTGGGCAACAGAGTGGACTCTGACTCAAAACAAAAAAAGAAATAATAATTGCCAACAAAAGTCAGAAAATTATTTGCCTCTTGGAGGGAGGGAGTAACTGTGATCAGGGTGGGACACATCAAGGACTTCTAGGGTGCTGAAATGTTCTATTTATTGACTGAGCTGGGGATACACAGGTATTCTTTTTATAAATATTGATTAAAGATGTTTTATGCATTTTTTACTTTGAAATTTTAAAAAAGACTAGAAAGAATCTTCTTAAACAAAACAGCTAAATGAAAAGAGTAATTAGACAATTTCTTATAGGACTTGAATGATTATTAATACCAAAAGAGGATTTCTATATAATTAACTAATCCTTCAGGTAGTGAGTCAAATCCAGGATGCTAAGACTGCATGACTAAGTGCCCAATTTAGATCTGTAACACCAAAACAGGAGAGGATTTCAACCTTAAATCCTCTTACATGTTTAATAATTATTTCAATTTCAACCTCTGACCTACCTAGCTTTATAAAGCCCAAATGAAATGCAAATGTTTCTATCAGAAAAAGAAGGAACTCTAAATCTAGCCTTGTAAATTAGTTGTCTAGGGAATCTTGCAAGCTGAACTCTTCCAAACTTTAATCTGTACTATTAATTTGATACACCAATCCAATCTTAAATTTTAATGTCATGTTTCAGTTGTAGAGTGAAACTCCACTGGGGGGATGGAATTAAGTTCAGTGAAAGAACAACTCCAATACATAACAATTTAAGAAATGTAAAGAATCAACTAGCTGATCTATTTAATAAAAGGTGATCTAATCGTGAGTGTATCATTAATCTCTCCAACATTTCCTGTAATTCATTTTGGCTCTTCCATACCATACTTAGGAGAACCTCCACTTCTAGGAAAAGATGGAATAACCAGTAACACACTACTCCTCCCACCATACACAGCTAGAAAACTGAACACAATATACAAAACACTTTTTCAAACACAGAATATGCTATACAGGAGCATGGTCCCTAGAAAAGGAAAACAAGTGTGGTGTGCCCCATGACCACTGGAGCTTTCTGCATGGAGAGACAAGACCCAGGCAGAACATGACAGAGTCACTGAGCTAAGGGGACAGAAACAAGAGCTCATGACAGCTGCAGCTTCCAGGATGAATGGAGCAGAGTAACAAAGAGGAGACAGCCCACACAGAGAAGGGCAACAGAAACCCATATAGGATCCCTCAAGTCCTTGGCTGACAAGTCCTTGGCTGAGCATGCTATTGGTAAGTCTCCAGGATGCTAGGCAAACAGAAACCATGGGGGAAGTGGGGCAGAAACAAGGTTGAGACATGTAGAAGTTCCACCAAGAAAGCATGAAGAAACCTCATTTTAACACCCAGAACACTCAGAGAGACCCCAGATGGCCACACCTTAGAAACAGGGCTAGCCGTGCTCGGTGGCTCAGCCTGTAATCCTGCGCCTTTGGGAGGCTGAGGTGAGTGGATTGCCTGAGCCCGCGGGTTTGAGACCCGCCTGGGCAGCAAGACCTCATCTCTACAATAAATCAAAAAATCAGCTGGGCATGGTAGCGCATGCCTGTAATTCCGGCTACTTGGAAGGCTGAGGCAGAAGGATCGCCAGAGCCCAGCAGCTCGAGGCTGCGGTGGCCGGGAGCGGCCACTGCACTCCAGTCTGGGCGACAGAGTGAGACTCCAACTCAAAAAAAAAAAAAAAAAAACAGGGCTACACTAGACCAAGAGTAAAGGCTTCTCCAGACTAGAGATCACCAGTTTTTTTTTTTCTGTCAAGGAACAGATAGTAAATATTTTAGACTTTGCGAGTTATATAGTCTCTGTCTCAACTACTCAACTTTGCCATTGTGGCAAACACAGACAACACACAAATGATGTGACTTTCCAAAAGACTTACAAAAGAACCAAAGAGTCAGATTTGGCCTTCAGGCCACAGTTTGCCAAACATAGGCCTGCTTATAAAAAGACAGGAAACAGACCAGCACTGTAGCTGCTCATGCCTATAATCCCAGCACTCTGAGAAGCCAAGCAGGACTGCTTGAGGACAGGAGTTTGATACCAACTTGGGCAATATGGCAGGCCCAGTTTCTATTTTGTTGTTGTTGTTGCTGTTGTTGTTTAAAAAAAAAAAAAAAGAGGCTGGGCATGGTGGCTTAAATCTGTAATCCCAGCAGCATTTTGAGAGGCCAGGGTGAGAGGATTGCCTGAGCCCATGGGTTCGAGACCAGCCTGGGCAGCTTGGCGAGACCTCATCTCCACAATAAATCAAAAATTAGCTGGGCGTGGTAGCGTGCGCCTATGGTTCCAGCTACTTGGAAGGCTAAGGCAGAAGGATCGCCGGCGCCCAGCAGGTGGAGGCTGTGGTGGCCGGGAGCGGCCATTGCACTCCAGTCTGGGTGACAGAGTGAGACTCCAACTCAAAAAAAAAAAAAAATTAGCCAGGCATGGTAGTGCGCACCTGTAGTTCTGGCTACTTGACAGGTTGAGGCAGAAGGACCGCCTGAGTCCAGCAGGTTGACGCTGGGGTGGTCATGAGCATACCACAACACTCCAGCCTGAGCAATGGAGTGAAAATCCGACTCCAAAAGTAAAAAAAGAAAAGAAAAGATAGAAAACAAGCCTTGAAACAATGAAACTGATCCACAAATAAATTACCTGCCAGAACAAAACTCAACACTGTTTAAACAAAAACAAAATCCAGACTCTCAACAATGTAACATTCATCATGTCTAGTACCCAATAAAAAATTACTAGATGTAAGTAAAAGCAAGAAAAGGTGGTCCATAACCAAAAGAAAGTCAGTCAATAGGAAAAGACCCTGAAATGAGAGTGATAATGAAATAATAGACAGAGTTTTAAGGAGTATTATGAATTTGTTCAAGGGTTTATTTAAAAGAAAATACGAACATGAAGAGAAAAACCAAAATGGAATTTATAGAGAAGAAAAAAATAACATCTGAAATGAAAACTACATGAGTAGCCAGCTTAAGAGCATATTAGATATAGCAGAAGAATAGATTAGAGAACGTGAACACATTACAACAGAAATAATCCAAATTCAATCATAGAGGAAAAAACAAAAAAGTAGAGGGACAGGAAAGCTGCAGTGGACAATATCAAGCATCTAAAATAAATGTAATAAGAGTCCTGGAAGACTGAGGAGGAACAGAGGGAAGAAATAGGAAAAACTAAAAGAATAATGGCAGCACATTTTCTAAAATTTTGGTGAAAACTATAATCCTACAGATCCAAGCAGGCTAATCATAAAACCACTCACAGGCTAATCACAATGAAAACTATACCAAAGTACATCATAATCAAACAGCTAAATTCCAAAGATAAAGACAAAAATCTTAAATGCAGCTTGAAGAAAAAAATAATATTATGTACCAGGGAACAAAAACAAGAATGAAAGCAGACTTCAGGAACAATGGAAGCCTAAGACAATGGAACAACACTATAGAGTGCTGGGGGGAATATATTCATCTAGAATTCTGTATTCAGGGAAAACATCCTCTAAAAAATAAAAGAAAAATAGTCGGGCATGGTGGCTCACACTAGTACTGTGGGAGGCAGAGGCGAGAGGACTGCCTGAGACCAGCCTGGGCAACATGGCAAGACCTCATCTCTACAATAAATTTTTTAAAAATTAGTTGGGTGTGGTGGTGTGGTCTGTGATTCCAGTTACTTGAAAGGCTGAGGTGGAAGGATCACCTGAGTCCACAAGTCCAGGCAGCAGTGGCCATGAGCATGCCACTGCACTCCAGCCTGGGGGACAGAGTGAGACTCCGACTCAATAAAAAAAAAAAAAAGTGAAATAAAGACATTTTCAGACAAACAAAAGCTGAGAAAACAAGTTGCCAGTAGACCAGTACTACAAGAAATGTTAAGTTCTTCAGACTAAAGGAACATGATGCCAGATCCGAGCTCAGAGCTACACAAAGTAATGAAGGTTGGAAATAGAAATGTATGGGTTAATACAAAAGACATTTTTTTCTTGTTAATTTATTTAAAAGATAATTGACTATTTTAAAAAATAATAATACTATAATGTGGGGTTTATAACATGTTGAAGTAAAATAGATAACATATTCCAAAGGATGGGAGGCAGAAGTATACTGTTATAAGGTGTTTACAGTACATGCAAAGTGGTATAACATTACTTGAAGGCACACTCTGGTAGGTTCAAGATGTGATATTGAAAAATCTTAGAACCACCACCAAAAAAAAAATAAAGAGGTATAGCTAATAAGTCAAGAGAAGATCTGTCATAGAGGTTAATCTTTTTTTGTTTAAACTAACACTAAGCCAGGCTCGGTGGCTCAGCCTGTAATTCCGGGCCTTTGGGAGGCTGAGGTGAGTGGATTGCCTGAACCCGTGGGTTCGAGACCCGCCTGAGCAACTTGGCGAGACCTCATCTCTACAATAAATCAAAATGAGCCGGGCATGGTAATGCGCATCTGTAGTTCCAGCTACTTGGAAGGCTGAGGCAGAAGGATCGCTGGAGCCCAGCTGGTCGAGGCTGCAGTGGCCGGGAGCGGCCACTGCACTCCAGTCTGGGTGACAGAGTGAGACTCCAACTCAAATAAAATAAAATAATACTAAAATAATTGTGCAGAAGGCTTTAAAGATTAAGTACAGGGAAATATACATTTTTATCCTGTCAGAAGTGTGTACCTCTCATAAATGTTTACATAAATAATTATTTTATATGCATATATACCCTTTTAAAAAACACACAAGTAGGTTCATATCATCTGTTTTTGCATTCTTTTGCTTGTTTTGCTTACTTAATAATATATCTGGGAAACCTCTCCAAACAGCACATATAGAATTACTTCATTGTCTTTTCTAGCTACATAGAAGTCTATGTCTATGATGTACCATAATTTAATCAATCAGTTCTCTATTGATGGATATTAGGTTATTTGCAGGCATTCAATAAATATTAAATGAAGGAATGCTGCAATGAACATTCTTACAAAAAATTTGGATAATCTTGAATTGCCAGTTTTTCACATTTGCTTGGATTTAACACAGACTCACAATTTCAGGGAAATTCCAAGACCAGGCACGATGGCTCACACCTGAAATTCGGGAGGTCAAAGCAGGAGGACTGCTCGAGGCCAGGAGTTTGAGATCAGCCTAAGCAACACATCAAGACCTCATCACTACAAAAATTTTTAAAATTAGCTGGGTATGGTGACACATGCCTGTAGTCCTCAGCTACTCAGGAGGCTGAGGCAGGAGGATAGCCTGAGCCCAGGAGGTCAAGGGTGCAGTGAGTCATGATCATGCCACTGCAATCCAAACTGGGTCACAGAGTGAGATCCCGACTCAAAAGGAAAAAAAGAAAGAAAGAAAAGACAATTCCATAAAGTCATTTCAGTTGTGAAAATGTGAACTGCTGTGGCTTGAATGTGCCCTCTCCAAAATTCACATTATCAACTTAATGGTCAATGTGACAGCATTAAGAGGTGAAAGAATTAAGAAGGTAGGCCTATAAGAGGTAATTAGACCATGACATGAAGGCTCCTCCATCATGAATGGGATTAAGGCCCTTATAAAAGAGGCTTCACAATCATTTAATTTCTCTTGCAATGTGAGAACACAACATTCTTCCCCTCCAGAGGGTACAGCAACAAAGCACCATCTTGGAAGCAGAGACTCTGCCCTTCACAAAACACTGAACCTGCCAGTGCCTTGACTTTGGACTTCCCAGTCTCTAGAACTATGAGAAATAAATCTCTGTTCCTTATAAATTACCCACTCTATGGTATTTTGTTATAGCAGCACATGCAAAGACATGAACAAGCTACCTTCAAAATACATCTCTATATATAAGTCATCAAATGAAGGAAAAATTAATCTACAGAATTCACCATTATCTACTTAGCATAAAATTCTTAAAATTTGTTTCAAAGAAAAAAGAACCCATTAGGGACAACCTGGCAACTATTTTTCAAACATATCTAGTTAAGTGAAAACTAGAAGCAATTTTTACAAAGTAATAGACTGCACTATAAACTAGGATACCTTGTCTAAAATTAAATACAGCATGGCCAGGCACAGTGGCTCACACCTGTAACCCCAGTACTTTGGGAGGCCAAGGCAGAAGAATTGCTTGAGCCCAGGAGTTCAAGACCAGCCTGGGAAACAAAGTGAAACCATAGCTCTACAAAAAATGAAAAATTTAGCTGGGCATAGTGGCACATACCTATAGTCCCAGCTACTCAGAAGGCTGAGGTGGAAGGAATGCCTGAGCCCAGGAGGTCAAGGCTGCAGTGAGTCATGGTCTTGCCACTGCACTCCAACCTGGGTGACAGACTGAGACACCAAGTAACAAAAACAAAACAAAAAAATTAAATACAGCAATATAAGACATTGATATGGCAGTCTATCATAAAAAAAAAAGAATGTCATGGTGTCACACACAATAAGCAAGGCCAGAGCAAGGGGTTGAAGTTCAACCTCTACCCAGCTGGACCAGATATAGAGCAGAGGCTGCGGGCCAAGAGAACAAAGCTAGCTCCAAGTCCATTTCAGTCTTCAGGCATACTTTTGGCACCTGGGATCCATACATGTAACTTGTGGGTTAGATGCTTGTGGGGTAGACACAGCATCTGAAGCCCATCACCTTTCAGTGGCCATCACTTGATACCTTTGGTTGCAGGACCCAGGCAAGACAAGAAGGGACACCTGGTCAGGGGCCCCAAACAAAAACTCAGAAGACTATGAATCAAACCAGAACTCATGGAGGAAACTCAAGTTCTGGAACTTAGTAGCAAGTACCTAGGTTTAGTTATTAGAGAAGAGAGTCATTAGACAGAAGGAAGGAGTCCAGTGATCAGTCCCAAGAGACAAAGACCAAAATCTAGATTGCAGGAAATGTGGCTTCAGGCACAACTCAAAAGTCCAGTGGTCAGCACCTATACCTTAACCCCAATGAAGAGCTGAAGGATTTTCTGCTTGAAGCTCATTTCACCTGAGACTTAGGACAGTGCTAGGCCAAGGGGAGGTGGAGATGTCAATGAACTCTCCTATGGGAGAGACACAGTCATGCACCATATAATGACATTTTGACCAATGACGGACCACATATATAATGGTAGTCCCATAAGATTATAGTACCATATTTTTACTTTACCTTTTCTGTGTATAGATCTGCTTAGATATGCAAACACTGACCACTGTATTACAATTGCCTGCAGTATTCAGTAACATACTGTGTAGGTATTTAGCCTAGGCCATACCATGTAGCTTAGGTAAGCAGTAGGCTCTACTGTCTAAGTTTGTGTAAATATACTCTGTGATATTTACACAACAAATAAACCACCTGATGACATATTTCTCCAAACATATTCCTCATCATTAAGAGCACAAGACCATACAGAGTAAAAAATCGGATACTACCAGCAGCAAAGAAGGGCTTTTTAGCAAGGACATGTTGAGAAAATTTTTCAGTTGCTACTGTTACACCCCAGCAGTTCACCTCATAGACTGGATAACATGTGAATAAAATATTCATTTTTGTAGGATCTTTATTAGAAAGAAGGTGGCAATAATGATTTCTCCTTCCCAGTCAGATTTGATAGATTCCCAGAACTATGTTTATGAGAATATTCATTCTGAGTCTGGGCCCTGCAAAAATGGAATGTATCATGGCAGGTGATGATGGACTACTGCAGACTTAGCCAAGATAGTTTTGGGGAGTGAACCCTTCCAGGATTTTCCCACCCTGTGGAGTCCCCAGAGTGTGCAATGCAGAAGCGAGTCAGAAAATGCCATGGGAAGTCTGGATGAGTTCCGGTAAGATGGCGACAGCATAGGTGGATTTGTGAGACTCTCCAAACCCTGCTGGTGACACCCCAGATCCAGCACCCAGCTGTGCAGCTGATCCCTGGTGCCTCTCGCCCGGAGACCCAGACGAACGGAGACAAAAGATCCCCGAAAGTGAAGCTGCGACCTCGGCCATTCTTCAGGCAGATTTGCATTGCCCCGCCCACTTATCAGAGCCTCTACCTCAGTTCCTAAAGTAACATGTTAAACAGGAGACAAAGCCCCTCCCCTACACTGAACAGACAGAGACAACTAAGCCTCGAAGACCTCCCAGGCAGCAGGCTAGCTGTCTGCAACAAAAACAAAGGGGAGAGGCTGGAGATCAGAGCTGAAGTGACTTAGACACTCAGGAAAGATTCCAGAGCTAGTCTGATCTCTTATTTTGCCTTTTTATTTTATCATTCTGACTGTATGTTTTGCTCACTTTTGTTTGCTTTCTGACTTACACTATCTGTTTCATGATTTTATTGGTCTGTCTCGGTGTAGCTTCCAGTATTCTTTAGGGAATTTTCCTTCTGTGTTTTATTCACTTCTCTCCGGCCACGTGTTTCTTTTTCACCTGTTAGTTGGTATGTATGTCTATTTTCCCTCTCACTCTTCTCTCTTTCTAACTTCCTATTGATCCCCCTTCCTCAATTATTTTCCTCTTTTGTACCTCCTTTTGATCCAGGGACCAAACCTATATACCGATGCACAGACAGATTAGTAAGGCAGTGGGAAATTGGTTCCAGTGTGCTCATACACCTGTTGGTGGATGCTGGAATCAGCATATAGATTCTGAATCACAGCTTCCCCCTCAATTAAACCTCAAAACTGCAAAAAGTACCGCCTGCAGCCCACACTCCAACCTCAAAAGTGATCAAAGCCAGAGGACCCTCATAAGGAAGAACACGAGGTTATACAAGTGAAACAAAAGCAATCCCACCTTCCCTAAAAAACAGAATTAAAGAAGGGGAGGGAAAGGGGGAGAGAGAGAAAAATCTACACAAATGAAGAAAAACTAAAAGAAGAATATGGGTCTCTCCCAGACCCCTGGGAGGGCAGACACTGAGAAAACTGACTTTGGAATGCAAACAATGAAGAGCCCCCAGAATGAATGGTCTCAAACTACAAACCTAGATACCAAGACATTAATGGAGAGATTAAAAAGAATTGAGGAGACACAAGAAGAAACTAGGAAGGAGTTGATATCTGAGATAACAGTAATAAAGAATACTGTGAATGAAATAAATAACAAACTGATAAGCATGAAAAGCAGAATTACCAAGCAGAAGAAAGCATCTCAGAGCTTGAGGACCCAAATATAGAACTAACCCAAACTCTTAAAAACACAGAAAACAAGCTCAAAAAGACAGAACAAAATCTTCAAGAGATGAGCGATTACTTCAAGAGACCGAACCTACGAGTAATTGACCTTCCTGAGGCAGAAAGAGAGACAGAGACCACACTGCAACAAACTTTCCATGAGAAGTCAAGAAAACGTCCCTTATCTAATCAGTGATGCAAAAATTCAAACACAAGAGATTCAGAGAACCCCTGCAAGACAACATATGAGAAGACCAACTCCTAGACACATAATAATTCACCTAAACAAAGTAGGCATAAAAGAAAAAATCCTAAAGGCAGCAAGAGAAAAAGACCAGATCACCTACCATGGAAAATCAATTAGAATAGCAGCAGATTTATCGACAGAAACCCTGCAGGCTAGGAGAGCTTGGAGCCCTATCTTCAAAGTCCTAAAAGATAAACAATTTCAACCAAGAATAACCTACCCAGCCAGGTTAAGCTTCATCAGCGAGGGAGAATTAAAATCTTTCCCAGATATCCAATCCCTAAGAACTTACGCTGTCACCAAACCACCTCTACATGAAACACTTAAAAAAGTACTAAACACAGAAGAAAAGGAAAAAAGAACAACGTTCTTCACGAGAGTACAGGAAAAAGAATAAAATACACATGAACCAACCCCAAAACCAAAAGAAAGACAAAAAAACCAAGTAGAACAACAACAACTCTATAAGAACTCTATGATAGGAATGAACTCTCACATTTCAATAATTAACCTGAATGTGAATGGACTAAATGCACCACTGAAAAGACATAGAATGGCAAAATGGATAAAATATTACCAGACAACAATATTCTGCCTTCAAGAGACCCATCTCACTAGAAAGGACATGCACAGACTCAAAGTAAGAGGATATGAAACAAATTTTCAGGCAAATGGAACACAAAAGAAAGGAGGAGTCGCAATCCTAATTTCAGACAAAATATCATTTAAGCTATTAAAAATTTAAAAAGATACAGAGGGCCACTACATAATGATAAAAGGTTCACTCCATCAACAAGAAATATCTATCCTAAACATATATGCACCTAACATAGGTGCACCAACTTTCATAAAGCAACTTCTAGGAACACTAAAGAAAGATATTGACTCTAACACCATCATAACTGGGGACTTTAATATCCCACTCACAACCCTAGACAGATCATCAGAACGAAAAATCAGCAATGAGATCCGGAACCTCAATGTGACTCTTGACCAAATGGACTTAATTGATACCTACAAAACACTCCATCCAAAGATCACAGAATACACATTCAACTCATCACCTCATGGAACGTATTCTAAGATCAACCACATAATTGGCCATAAATCAAGCATAGGCAAATTTAAAAGGACCGAAATTTTACCATGCACCTTCTCGGACCACAGTGGAATAAAAATAAACATTAACACCAACAAGGTCCCCCCAAAACCCACAAAGACATGGACACTAAACAGTATGATGCTAAACAACTCCTGGGTCAATGATGAAATCAAAACAGAGATCAAAAGATACCTGGAAACAAATGAAAATGAAGAAAAATCTTACCAAAATCTCTGGGACGCCATGAAAGCTGTAGTAAGAGGGGAATTTATATCCCTAGAAACGCACATGAAGAAAATGAAAGGATCACAATTAACAGCCTAACAAGCCACCTAAGGAAGCTGGAAAAGCAAGACCACAAAAACCCTAATTTCAGCAGAAGAATCCAGATCACCAAAATAAAAGCCCAAATCCAGGACACAGAAGACAAAAAGGCAATACAAAAAAAATCAATGAAACAAAAAGCTGGTTCTTCGAAAGGATCAACAAGATCAATGGTCCCCTGGCTAGACTGACCAAGAAAAAGAGAGAAAAAACCTAAATAAGCACAATCAGAAACACAAAAGATGAAGTCACATCTGACCCTAAAGAAATACAAAAGATCATTAGAGACTACTATGTACACTTGTATGGAAACAAACTTGAAAATCTCAAGGAAATGGAGGACTCTCTGTCATCACACAACCTGCCTAGGTTGAAACAAGAAGAAATTGAGACCCTAAATAGACCAATAACAATCAAGGAAACTGACTACGTAATAAGAAAACTACCTACAAAAAAAAGTCCTGGACCAGATGGCTTTCCAGCAGAATTCTACAAGACATTTAAGGAGGAGCTGATTCCTATCCTACTGAAGGTATTTCAGGCGATTGAGAAAGACGGAACCCTCCCCAAATCATTTTATGAAGCTAACATCACATTGATACCCAAGCCAGGTAAAGATCCAACAAAGAAAGAGAACTACAGGCCAGTACTTTGATGAACATAGCTGCTAAAATTCTCAACAAGATCCTAGCAAACCGGATTCAACAACACATCTCAAAAATCATCCATCATGACCAAGTAGGCTTCATCCCTGGGATGCAAGGCTGGTTCAACATTCGTAAAACCATAAATGTAATTAAATACATCAACAGATGGCAAAACAAAAACCACATGATTATATCATTAGATGCAGAAAAAGCTTTTGATAAAATCCAGCACCCCTTCTTGATAAAAACCCTCAAACATCAAGGCATATGGGGAACATACCTCAAAATAGTAAAAGCCATCTACGAGAAACCCACAGCCAGCATACTCCTAAATGGACAAAAATTGGAACCAATTCCCCTGAAAACTGGAACTAGACAAGGATGCCCACTCTCACCCCTCCTGTTCAACATAGTATTGGAAGTCCTGGCTAGAGCAATCAGAGAAGAGGAGGCAATCAGGGTATCCAAATAGGAAAAGAGGAAGTCAAGTTATTTCTCTTTGCAGATGATATGATTGTGTACCTTGAAAACCCAAGAGAATCTGTCAAAAGCTTCCTTACATTGATAAAGACCTTTGGAAAAGTCTCAGGATATAAAATAAATGTGCAAAAGACAATTGCATTTCTTTACACCAATAATAAACAAATAGAAACCCAAATAAAAAACACAATTCCATTCACAATAGCCACACAAAAAATGAAATACCTTGGCATCTTCCTAACCAGAGACGTGAAAGACCTTTACAATGAAAACTACAAAACTCTGCTCAAAGAAATCAAAGATGACACAAACAAGTGGAAAAATATCCCATGCTCATGGATTGGAAGAATCAACACTGCGAAGATGTCCTTTTTACCTAAGGCAATCTACAGATTCAATGCAATACCTATCAAATTACCAGCAACATTCTTCTCAGACCTAGAAAAAACAACGCAGGAATTCATATGGAAACACAAATGACCAAGAATAGCCAGAACAATTCTTAGCAAAAAACACAAGGAAGGTGGTATCACATTACCAGACTTTAAGCTTTACTATAAAGCTACAATCATCAAAACAGCTTGGTATTGGTATAGCAACAGGCATATAGATCAATGGAATAGAATTGAGATTCCAGAAGCAAAACCTCAATTTCTCAACCAACTCATCTTTGACAAAGCCCCCACCACCTACCACTGGGGAGAGGAGAACCTATTCAGCAAATGGTGCTGGGAAAACTGGTTGACCACATGCAGAAGATTGAAACAGGACCCCTATCTAGCCCCATACACAAAAATTAACTCCAAATGGATCAGAGACCTAAATGTAAAACCTCAAACCATAAGAACCTTACAAAATGAAGGACATACCCTCATGGAAATTGGAACTGGCATCCAATTCCTGAACAAAACCCGAAACCCACAGGTCATAAGAGATAAGATAGACAAGTGGGACCTCATTAAATTGACAAGCTTCTGCAAAGCCAAAGAAACCATCAAGAGAGCAGGAAGACAGCCTACAGACTGGGAAAAAGTATTTGCCAACTCCAGGTCTGACAAAGGCTTAACATCTTAGATCTACAAGGAACTCAAATGTGCTGAAAAGAAAAAAACAAACAACCCCATTATAAAATGGGCAAAAGATATGAATAGACACTTCACAAAGGAAGACATCCAAGCAGCAAACAGACACATGAAGAAATGTTCAACCTCACTAATCATCAGGGAGATGCAAATCAAAACCACACTGAGATACCACCTAACTCCAGTCAGAATGGCAATTATCAATAACAAAAAATAACAGTTGCTGGAGAGGATATGGCGAAAAGGGAACACTCCTACACTGTTGGTGGGAGTGTAAACTAGTGCAATCTCTGTGGAAAGCAGTGTGGCAATTCCTAAAAGCTCTAAATGTCAACCTCCCATATGACCCTGCAATTCCCCTACTGGGAATATACCCTGAAGAACTCAAATCACCCTATCAAAAAGATACCTGCACACAAATGTTTATTGCAGCATTGTTCACAATAGCAAGAACCTGGAACCAACCATGCTGTCCATCAAAAGAGGACTGGATTTTTAAAATGTGGTGCATATACATGATGGAATACTATGCAGTCATAAAAAAGAACAAAATCATGAATTTCGCAGCAACCTGGATGGAACTAGAGTCTGTAATACTGAGTGACCTCTCACAAAAACAAAGATCTGAGTATCACATGTTCTCACTCATATAGTGGACCTTGATCACCCAATGTACTACCATAAGAAAATGACTGAGAGTGGTGGGAAACTATGGGGTGGGGAGGGGAAAGGAGATGGGATTAATGGTAGTAAACATCTGTCTGGGGACAGGGAGACACCTCTTATCAACAAGGGTGCCTAAACGAAGCATATTTGTATACCTTACCCTTAACTGTACCCCACAATATCATAATAAAAAATATTGATTCAAAAAAAAAAGAGAGAATATTCATTCTGAATTAAATGAATTTGATGTCTAAAGAAAATGTGAAAACTATTATTGAATACCTAATACTTGGCATGATGGCTTACAAGAATCAATTCATTTTCTGTAGAATGTCAACAAACACTGATTTATGGAAAATGTGGCATAAAGCCTAGTTTCGAAAAATCTACATTTATCAGAACCTTACTTCAATATACAGAGAGCTTGGATCTCCAGAAGGCTCACAGCCTACCAGGGAAAGGAGAAGTCTTTAAAGAGTTGTAAAGAGTTTTAAAAGAAAAAAAAGAGGCCAAACATGGTAGCTTACACCTGTAATCCCAGCACTTCAGGAGGCCAAGGCAGGCAGATTGTTTGAGTCCAGAAGTAGGAAGCTGTAGTGAGCTCTGACTGTACCACTGCACTCCAGCCTCAGTGACAGAGTGAGACTCAGACTCAATCAACCAACCAATACATAAAGAAATCTAAGCCTACCAGTTTGAAATTCCTTTTAGGAAGTCACCTGAACAACTTATGCTGCCCACCAACTGATGAAAACTCTAGGCACCACTTGCTGACAACATGTGGCAGTTTCTGCTTTTTCTTTCAAATATTCAATCATTTGCAATATCTAAGCTACCACACTGAAATAGGATAGGGCTGATCAGCAACTGGACAATAATCAGCAGGTAGACTAAAATACAAAAGGGGCTCAAGTTACTTTCCCCACAGTAACAGTAATCACACACTGGGTAGGCCCTTAACTACTGTCAAGTAGTCCCATGTGCTTCCCAAATATTATCCCACTTACTCCCTGCAACTGCACTATGCAGTAGGAAGTCATCTTAGATGCACCTGACAGATGAAAACACTAAGATGCAGCACAGGAGCAGACAGTCGTGGGACCAGCATCTTTGCTTCCTTAACAATTATTCCCCAGCAATTCAATGTCTTCCTATTCTACCAAAACACCTCTCTCAAAGTCACCAATGAGACCTAGTGTGGCGGCTCGCACTTGTAATCCCAGCAATTTGAGAGGCTGAGGTGAGAGGATTGCCTGAGCCCAGGAGTTCGAGAACAGTCTGGGTAACATGATGAGACATGTTATCTCTACAATAAACAAAAAAATTGGCTGGGCATGTAACCCCAGCTACTTGGAAGGCTGAGGCAGAAGGATTGCTTGAGCTCAGCAGGTCAAAATTGCAGTGGCCATGACTGTGCCACTACACTCCAGCCTGGGTGACAGAGTGAGACTCCGACTCCAAAAAAAAAAAAAAAGTCACCAATGGCACTGGCTCAGTCATGCAACAAACAGTTACAAAGACTCCACCATGCAACAGACACTTCCTGGTGTTATCTATGCAAGCCTTGAGGATGAAGACCAGAGATTTTTCCCTACAAAACTTTCAAGATAACATGTGTTCCAAGCATGTGGAGGAACAGGAACTCTAGAAGATTCCGGCAGCAGTGTTATTTTTCCAGCACAACTACTCTGAAAAACAAAGTGGCAGTGCTTCTTAAGGCTGAACATACATATTCGCTATCACCCAGCAATTCCACTCCTAGCTATACAAACCAAAGAGAAATTGGTGTATATGTTCCCCAAAAGACAAGTAAAAGAACACTCACTACAGCATAATTTTAATAGCCTAAATGCTGGAAATCACCCAAATGTCCATCAACAGGGTAATGAAAAAACTGGTACAATGAAATGAATGAATATAGCTACATACAGCAACGTGAATGAACCTCACAGACAATGCTAAGTGAAAGAAATCAGAAACAAGAATACAGTTGTATAACTCTAGAAACCAGGAGAGCAGGAAAGGGGACAGACAGCAACTGGGAATGGCATAGAGAAACTACAGGGTGGCTGGATCACGCTCTGTTTCTTGATCTTGGGTGCTGGTTACAAGTGTGTTCATTTTGTGGCAACTCATCAGGCACTTAGTACAAGGCAACCTTATATATAACATAGTTGCTGAGAGTCACTTAAGTGAGACTCTCTTCTTTGCAACCAAAAGAACCTAACTAAAACAAGTTTCTAAATTTCAAAAAAAAAATGAGAACTTTTAAAATTAAGCATCTCCCTTAAATGTTTTAAATTTATTTTAATAAACTTTATTGAAGCCTCACACAGAGATGAGCACTTTCTCCCACTGTATTTCCAAAAAGGCCTTCCTATCACTTAAACTGGAGACCATCTATATACCACCCTGGGGGTCCAGTCCTTCAGTTCTTCCCTCCACATTCAACCAGCCAAATCCTTCCCATCTCTCACGATTCAGCTCAGATCCCTCGTGACAGAGAAGAAGAAAGCATGCCAAAATATGAATAGTGGTACCCTAGTCTATTCCTGCTGCTACAACAAAATACCTTAGATTGAGTAATTTATAAAGAATAGAAACATATTTCTCACAGTTCTGGAGTCTGGAAACCCATGATTCAAGGCACCAGCAGGTTCAGTGTCTGGTGAGGGCTGCTCTCTACTTCCAGGATGGTGTTCTCTTGCTATGGCCTCATGTAGTAGGAGGCAAAAGGGCAAAAAGAGCCTGGTCAGCTCCCTCCAGCCTTTCAGAAGGCACCTATTCCACCCATACAGGCAGAGTCATTGTGGCCTACTCACTTCCTAAAGGCTCATCTCCAAATACCGTGGCACTGATTATTTAAATCCCAACACGAATTTTGGAGGGACACATGCATTCAAACCATAGCAAATGGCATAGTGGGATTTATATAACTTTTACTTTGCTATGCTTTTCATATTTTCTAAATATTTTTACAATGATGTGTTATTTTTATAATCCAAAGGAACAAAAAACCAAGTTTTCAAGAAACTGGGTTACTCCAATTTAAAAATGTTAAAATATTTTTCAAGTATTAAGACCATGTTCAGTATAAAGTTTTATTTAAAGAACAAAATCTCTTCAGGGAATATGTTCAAGCCTGCTGACCCAGTAAAACCACATCCTCAGGAAAGAGCTGGTTCTATGAAGTAAAAGACTGTGCACAAGTTCTTTGGGGCACAGGCCCTGCAGCCAGACTGCAGGGCTGACCCAGGCTCTGCCACCTGTCAGGCCACGCCAGAAACAGACCAGAAACCATGGAGATGGTCTACCACTGATGCAAGATGGTCCCCTGTCTGATGAAATCACATGCACCAATGTGAAGCACTTGTAGCAAAGAGCAGAGGACACCTGTATCTCAGCAACAGTCACACCAAGGTGAAAACTAAACCTGGACCTCAGTGAGAAAAAGGAAAAGTGTTGTAACTTTTCAACAATGTTTTTAATTTTACGCATCTTTAGACTGCTTGCCTGATCTACTTTTAAGGATAAAATAAGAAGCTACCTAAGAAAACACCAAACAGAATGATGCTCACTGTGCCCTGGGGAGGCTCCCATTGCCACAGCTCCTCCCTGCGAGGGGAGTGAGGGCAGCTGGGATGAACGAAGGCCACACTCCAAGAGGGACAGACTGGGCAATTGTTTCAGGCAATATTTCAACAGGTCTCACGAAAATATTAAGGAACACTTTCCCCAGTTTCCACAAGCAGACATGTCCTCTTTCTCTTCCCAGATGCCCCTGGTGTCTTGTTCTTTTCTTCTATATCCAGCTAGAAGCCTGCATGGCCCCTGCCTCCTCCTGTACCTGAAAAGTCACCAAGGGCCATCAATACATGTTCTGAGGCTCTCAGTGCTGCCGGGCCTCTCAGGAACCCCTAGCCCAAGCTGCCACGAGCTCTTCCTGGTCTTCATCTCCCTCCACCCTCAGAACACTTCCCATCCTTCCCCCCTCCCCTCCCAAATACACATACACACACACTGGCACAAACACATAGTCACACATACAAAAAACTAACACACACACACATTCACAAAGGTACATATAGACTCACACACACATATACGCCCACATGCCTCATACTCATAAACACATACACACACATACACATACATACTCACACACTCCATTCTGCAGCCAGAGGGATCTTTCTAAAATGCCATCCTGATTATGTCACTACCCTGTTTTAAAATCTTTCTTAATTATCCTTGAGACAAAATCCAAACTCCTGGAGCCACATCAAGCTGGTCGGGATCTGCCCACCTCTCCCACTCTTAAGAGGGGGGACCAAAAACAAAAACAACCAGAATTTACTTATTAAAAAATTGTGTATTCTGACATGTTTAAGCTTCAGTCACCTTCAAAGTATTCTCCATTTGATGCAATACATCTATCGAGACAGTTTTTGAACTTGTCAATTTTGATGCCTTTTAGTGCTTCTGTCATTTTTTTTTTTTTTTTTGAGCTGGAGTCTCACTCTGTCACCCAGACTGGAGTGCAGTGGTCGCTCCCGCAGCCTCGACCTGCTGGGCTCCGGCGATCCTTCCGCCTCAGCCTTCCAAGTAGCCGGAACTACAGGCGCATGCTACCACGCCGGCTGATTTTTTTATTTATTGTAGAGATGAGGTCTCGCTGCCCAGGCAGGTCTCGAACCCGCGGGCTTAGGCAATACACTCACCTCAGCCTCCCAAAGGCGCGGGATTACAGGCTGAGCCACCGAGCCCGGCTTCTGTCATTTTTTGTTGTACCACTTCCACGTTGGCAAAACGTTTCCCTTTGAGGAGTTTTTTCATCCAGGAGAAACAAACAAAAAAGTTGCTCAGGGTGAGACTGAGTGAATAAGGAGAGTAGGGCATGGGGGTCATGCCATTTTTGGCCAAAAACTGCTGAACACTCAGCGTGGTGTGGGCAAGGTGTGCTTGTAAATCACCTATCATGAAATAGGAAACACACTGAAAGAATATTCAAAATATTCACTGAAGCTGAATATAGCCTCTCACAACACTAGCTAGTACACTGATGCCGATGAGTTCCTGAAACACTTACCTAGCTGGGGAAGCCTGTACTACAAGGGGCCCACCCACCAAAAGATAATTCCGGGTTTTTGGGGTCCCCCTCATAGATCTCTCGGTACTTCTCGTCTACCTTCTGCTCTGTTCATCCACTCAACAGATAGTTATTGATCACCTACTACCTGTCAGTACTCTGTGAGCAGCTGGGGACGCAGCAGTGAACTACAGAATCCCTGTTCTCTACACAACATCCCAGTGGGGAGACAAAACAAACATGCAACTGAGTGTTGGGGTAGAAGCAGTGTGAGAAAAGAACGCAAGGTTAGGCAGCGTACTGGGGTGACGAGCAGGAACCATCTCGCATGGAGGAGGGAAGGCTGCTCATAGGAGACACCTCAATAGCACTGTATATCCCCAAAGACCCCGCTCCCACCACCCTGCTCGTGCCTGAACCTCCTGCCCTCCTCCTCTGAATGTGCTTCAGGTGCTGGCTTGAGTCCCATCCTCCAAGAGGCCTTTCTCTGGCCCCACATCCAGCTGTCACCTCCATGCTCTGCCACCTGTGTCAACCCATCTTCCCATCTTCTTAGACTGCTGTCTGACCAGTTGTTCAATGCCTTAAAAGCAAGAGTTAGTCACCAATATATCTCTAATATACTTAGTATAAGTATATATACTTATACTTAGCAAGGGGCCTGGTGCAGAGAAGGCACTCAATAATATTAGCTGAAAGACTAAATTCTGTTCATCAGCTACTTGTGAATTCAATGCCCATTCCCCTGCCTGCTTCCCCAACCACACCCCCTAAGCATAGCGACATCCAACTCACTTGCTCCAGACTGCCTCCTGTACCCAGCATGAGGCTCCACCAAGGACCCAGGCAGAACAGACACCATGAATATCTAGCAAGCAGAATTCCTTAAATCCAACCTTGTTACATAAGTACAGATAAATAATTACTGCACTGTGCTTTTACTTAGGTTTGTAGAAGGATGTCATTTTTCTCTAATACGACATAAGTTTCAGGCCAGCCGCGGTGGCTCACACCTATAATCCCAGCACTTTTAGAGGCCAAAGTGAGAGGACTGCCTGAGCCCACAGGTTCAAGACCATCCTGGGCAACTTGGCGAGACCTCATCTCTACAATAAATCAAAAAATTAGCCAGGCATGGTGGTGCATGCCTGTAGTTCCAGCTACTTGGAAGGCTGAGGTGGTTGACAGAGTGAGACTCCAACTCAAAAAAAAAAAAAAACGTAAGTATCTACAGGGACAAAGCCATGTCTTGCATCCCCTTATATACCACACAATCCCAAGCCCAATGGCATATATGTAAGTATACTAAAATGTTTATGAAAACAATGATTTCCCCACAAAACACTGGCAAACCCTAGATGGGCAGTGTGGCTCACACCTGTAATCCCAACACTTTGGGAGGCCGAGGCGGGAAGATTGCTTGAGCCCAGGAATCCAGGACCAGCCTGGACAACATAGGGAAACATTGTCTCTACAAAAAAATTAGCTGGCCATGATAGTACACTTCTGCAGTCCCAGCTACTCAAGAGGCTAAAAAGTGGGAGAATTGCTTGAGCCCAGGAGTTTGAGGCTGTGGTGAACCATGATCATGCCACTGCACTCCAGCCAAGGTGACAGAGTAAGAGTCCAACTCAAAAAAAAAAAAAAAAAAACTTGGCTAACTCTGACGCATGTTTTTATACAGAATAAACTAATAGTTCAAATCTGTGGATTTCATTGTAGATAAAGTTTACCTCAAAAAAACAATGTAAATAGATGTCAATCTCTTAGTGGACTTTGCTTTCCCAAGTGGTATAGGTTAGCAATTCGAAGGCTTACTTCTGTATACTTAAGATTTGAGCCAATGATTAAATGAGGACAACGAAGTGGGTTCCACAGATGAGGAGGGGAGTAACAAGCAGGAAAAGTGGAAGGGTAGGACACACTGCCATTAGAGGCCACACTGGAGCTCCCAGTGCATTCATGGTTTCCAACATACACAGAGAAACTGAAATAAACACAGACACAAACGGCTCCTTCCTATCTCTTCTGCTGAAAGGACCACTGCCACACCAACAGCAAGGTGTACACCTCTGGGCTTTAAATGCACACATTTTTGGTTTGTTTGGGGTTTTTTGGCTTTTTTTTTTTCTTTTTTTTGAGTTGGAGTCTCACTTAATTGCCCAGGCTAGAGTGCAGTGGCACGCTCATGGCCCCTGCAGCCTTGACCTGCTGAGCTCAGGTGATCCTTCCGCCTTAGCCTTCCAAATAGCTGGAACTACAGGTGCACACTACAATGCCTGGCTTATTTTTTTTAATTTATTGTAGAAACAAGGTCTCACCAAGTTGCCCAGGCTGGTCTCAAATCCCTGAGCTCAAGCAATCCTCTTGCCTTGGGCTCTCAAAGTGCTGTGATTATAGGCTTGTGTATAAACCATCCCATGAGCTTGGTTTCTAAACCCATCTTCCACTAACAGGAAACAGGGCTCCTTGCAAGAAAGACTAATCCCAGGACTACAGTCAGGAATGCAGACTGAGCCTGACCCTCTGATGATAGAAAGTCAGAATGTAGCCGGGCTTGGTGGCTCAGTCTGTAATCCCGCACCTTTGGGAGGTTGAGGTTGAGTGGATTGCCTGAGCCCGCGGGTTCGAGACCCACCTGGGCAGGCGAGACCTCATCTCTACAATAAATCAAAAAATTAGCCGGGTGTGGTAGCACGCGCCTGTAGTTCCAGCTATGTGGAAGGCTGAGGCGGAAGGATCGCTGGAGCCCAGCAGGTCGAGGCTGCGGTGGCCGGGAGTGGCCACTGCACTCCAGTCTGGGCAACAGAGTGAGACTCCAACACACACACACACACAAAAGAAAGTCAGGATGTGCTCAAAAACTGGTATGACAAAAGGGCAAAGAAGACAATGTAGAGAGCTCCACTAGGTAAGAAAATCCAAGCTGGGCTTGGTGGCTCAGCCTGTAATCCCAGCACTTTGGGAGGCTGAGGTAAGTGGATTGCCTGAGCCCACAGGTTCGAGACCCGCCTGAGCAACTTGGCAAGATCTCATCTCTACAATAAATCAAAAATTAGCCAGGCGTGGCAGTACACACCTATAGTTGCAGCTACTTAGAAGGCTGAGGTAGAAGGATCACCGGAGCCCAGCAGGTCGAGGCTGCAGTGGCTGGGAGCAGCCACTGCACTCCAGTCTGGGTGACAGAGTGAGACTCCAACTCAAAAAAAAAAAAAAAAGAAAGAAAGAAAGAGAGAAAAGAAAAGCCGGGCTCGGTGGCTCAGCCTGTAATCCCGCACTTTGGGAGGCTGAGGTGAGTGGATGGCCTGAGTCCGGGGGTTCAAGACCCACCTGGGCAACTTGGCAAGACCTCATCTCTACAATAAATCAAAAATTAGCCAGGCATGGTAGCGCGCACCTGTAGTTCCAGCTACTTGCAAGGCTAAGGCAGAAAGATCGCCGGAGCCCAACAGGTTGAGGCTGTGGTGGCCAGGAGCATGCCACTGCACTCCAGTCTGGGCGACAGAGTGAGACTCCAACTCGAAAAAAAAAAAAGAAAGAAAATCCACAACAGTAATGAGTCAAATGATCAAAGGTGACAACCTTGGGACCAAGTCCCATCATGTGCTTTCTGATATGATACACTGAAAACAGCACATCACTATCCAAAATGCATAACCTCAACCTGATTATGAGGAGACATTGGACAAACTCAAATTGAGGATACTCTACAAAATGCATCTTTAGAAGTGTCAAGGTTGGCCAGGCTCAGAGGCTTAGCCTGTAATCCCAGCACTTTGGGAGGACAAGGCAAATGGATTGCCTGAACCCCCAGGTTCACCACAGCCACACAACTTGGTGAGACCTCGTCTCTACAATAAAAAATTGGTCGGGCGTGGTAGCGCGTACCTATAGTTCCACCTACTTGGAAGGCTGAGGCAGAAGGATTGCTGGAGTTCAGCAGGTTGATGCTAGGGTGGCCATGAGTGTGCCACTGCCCTACAACCTGGGCGATGGAGTAAGACTCCAACTCAAAAAAAAAAGTGTCAGGCTGGGCTCGGTGGCTCAACCTGTAATCCCAGCACTTTGGGAGGCCGAGGTGAGTGGATTGCCTAAGCTCGCAGATTCGAGACCCGCCTGGGCAACTTGGTAAGACCTCATCTCTATAATAAATCAAAAATTAGCTGGGCGTGGTAGCGCACACCTGTAGTTCCAGACACTTGGAAGGCTGAGGCGGAAGGATCGCCGGAGTCCAGCAGGTCGAGGCTGTGGTGGCCGGGAGCGGCCACTGCACTCCAGTCTGGGCGACAGAGTGAGACTCCAACTCAAAAAAAAAAAAAATGTGTCAAGGTCATAGAGGCATGGAGTAGAACAGTGCTTACCAAGGGTTAGGGGGAGGGGGAAGGCAGAGCTGTTACTTAATGAACACAGAGTTTCAATTTGAGAAAATGAAAAAGTTCTTGAGATGAATGGTGATAATGGTTGCACAACCATGTGAACATGCTTAATACCACTGAACTGTACACGTAAAGAAGGTTAAATGGTCAATCTTACCACAAAATTTTAAAAATCAAGGTCAAGAAATTATAAGAAGGCTGAGAAACTCCTTTAGATTGAAGTAGGCTACATAGACATGACTACTACCTACAATGAGTGATCCTGGATGAGGGGAAGAATGAGGGGGAGGGGCAGAAATTGCTAATAAAGGGGCATTATTGGAACAAATAACATTTTAATGTGAACTGTAGGTGAATAACAGTATTATATCAATGATAAATATCCTGTACTGTGGTTACATAAGAGAATGTCCTTACTCTTAGAAGATACACATACATATTTTGGAGTAAAGGGGGATGGAATAGTGTCTCCAATAAACTCTTCAATGGTTCAGGGGAAAAATGATATATTTATATAAAAACAACTGGTGAATCTAGGCAAAGGGTATACCGAAGTTCATTACACTATTCTTACAATTTTTCTCTAGATTTGAAATTACATCAAAAATCTTAAACACAAAACAGTACTACTCAAGAACAAAAGACACATCTGAAAAAATATTGATGGCTGGGTAAAACTAAAACTTGTTATCAACGACTGTCTCCTCCTCTTCAGTTTCCTGTTCTGACTGTAAAGGTGTGAAAATTCTCTGCAGAGTCACACCTATCAGTACCTGATAAGTTTAAGGTTTAAGAATATGTTTAAAGAAAGCATTGACAAATAATGCCAAATATTTACCAAAAAGATATTTTCTATATATTTAATTAAACTTAAAAAAAAATAAAGGTGTCCAACTTAGCTCTCCTGAAACAAGTATAGTTAACAAAGAAACTTTCTATTGTCTTTTGAATAAGAGGACAAAATCAGAAACCTGGAGTATACCAGCTATATATAATCCACATGCTATCTTGTTAAAACTTCAGCTTTAGAATTCTACAGGGTGATAACAAAGAGGAAATGTTCTTATCCATTTCGGAATTCTTCTACAACACACTATTCAAAATGGAACATGGTAAACTTTTTTAAAGAGTTTTTAAAAATCCAGGTGGATGGTCTCTTTGTGATTCCTAAAACTCACATGAGACACACTAATGAAAAGTTCATATGCTTCAAGTGTAAATAAAAAGAGAGCAACTGCCAGGCACAGTGGCTCAAGCCTGTAATCCCAGCACTTTGGGAGGCCGAGGCAAGAGAATTGCCTGAGCCCAGGGGTTCGAGACCAGCTTGGGCAACTTGGTAAGACCGCATCTCTACAGTAAATCAAAAATGTTAGCCAGGCGTGGTGGCGATCACCTGTAGGTCCAGCTACTTGGAAGGTTGAGGCGGAAGGATCGCCTGAGCCCAGCAGGTTGAGGATTAGGTGGCCGTGAGCGTGCCACTGCACTCCAGTCTGGGCGACAGAGTAAGACTCCAACACAAAATAAAAAAGAGAGAAAGAGTAACTGTATCCTCCATTCTGGCAAAACTTGGGTCCATCAACTCTGCCTGCTGTAAACTCCACATTCTAACCAGATTCTACTGATTCTGCCTCCTTCACATCAGTAGACTCCCTGCCTGTCCTCCACTCCTCCTGCTGTTGCCTCTTCTATGGCCTCTGAGGTTTCTTTCCTGGATGAGCACAACCCCCTCCAGTTGGTACTCCCACCTCCCCTCCACCCACAGCCAATGAGATCTTCCAAAACACAAATCTATGTACCACATTCCCCAGTTCAAATCCTGGGGCAGCTCCCCAGCACCAACCACATGAAGTCACTGGCTGCTGAGAGTTTAATGCTGGTTTGTACATTTCATAAGTGCAGTTCAATGGAAACAATGTGCTTATTTGATGTAAACTCAAGCCTTTCCTGGTAATAATGTCATTCTCATCTGTAAATAGTAAATTGATACATATATCTGTGTATTGAAATTAGGTGCTGATGTGTCTGTCAGTACTCCTAGATAACATGGCCCTGGAACACAGAGCACACCACACATGCGCAATCAACACTGGCTGAATGGAAGCAACAACCTCTGGTCTCACCAGACTGACTGGATGCTCCTCCAGTCATGGCACAAAATCCTACCTGGTGAGCAGTGAGGAATCTCCCTCTGGACACACCCTATAGAAGTCTGGAGTAACAGGCCCTGATGGTGGTCATGTGGCTACAAATAAGGCAACTGTCCTCACAATCACACAGATGCTTCACAAACACACTCCAAGCTCCACTTGGAGACCTCAACAGTACCTTATGCAAAGAGAATAGAAAGGATGCAACAGATAAGGTTCTTTACATCTCCTATCTAAGTTTAAGTCCCTGTCTGACATTTTTGGTCAACCATCCGATAATCTCAAGTCCTTGTCCTCATTTAAGTTTGAGACCCATTTTCTTTTCTTTTCTTTTGTTGTGAGTCAGAGTCTCACTCTGTCACCTAGGCTGGAATGCACTGGCACACTCAGCGACACCATAGCCTTGACTTGCTGGGCTCAGGCAATCATTCTGCCTCAGCTTTCCAGGTACCTGGAACCACAGACACATGCCACAATCCTCTCACCAAGTTTTGAGGCCTACCTTCTTTTCACTACATTAACAGCTTTTAAACTTCTAACAGCAGGGCCTCTTTATGTTGTTAAAGATTTTTAAAGATTTCCAAAGAGCTTTTTTTTGCTTTTAGTCAGAGTCTTACTCTGTTGTCCAGGCTGAAGTGCCAAGATCACTGTTGACTACAACCTCAAACTCTTGGGTTCAGGCAGCCCTTCCATGTCAGCATCCCAAGTAGCTGGGACTACAGGCACACATCACCATGCCCAGTTAATGTTTTCATTTCTTGTAGCAACGAGATCTTACCATGTTGCTTAGGCTGGTCTCAAACACCTGAGCTAAAGCAATCCTCCCACCTTGGTCTCCCAATGTGCTGGGATTATAGGCATGAGCCACCACGTCCGGCCCAAAGATTTTTTTTTAATGAGTTATATTTATCAACATATTCTATATTAGAAGTTAGAACAGAAAGAAATTAATGTACTTATAAATTCATTTAAAAATAATTACAAACTTAATATATACCCAAACAAATAACATACTTCCATGAAAATATACTATATCTTCAAAAAAATTTTAGTGAAACAAGTGGCACTGTTTTAGGTTTTTGCAAATCTCTTTAATATCTGGCTTCACAGAAGATAGGATTTTCCTATTTACTTCCACATTCAATATATTGTAATACATTGTTTTGGTTTATGTATATGAGAAAAATCTGGCCCCACAAAGATATTTTACTGGAAAGAGCAAGAGAATCAGAATATACAAATAATTGAGAATATTCTTCTTTGATATTACACCAAAGCTTAGTAAGTAGTTGTTTCTTGAGAATTTGTTGCACTCTATCTGAATAAAATACTATAATATAGACCATCTATCTAAAAACATATCAATCAACTTTCTGTACCCTATTACATTAAAATCCACTGGTCTAACTTTGAATGAATCTTTTACCCATAGATGATTTTGTAACATCATGCAATGGTAATTGGACATATTGATTCGGTGAATTATGCCGATGTTCCAAATGTGAACACATCTCATTCTATAATGGCCAAAAAAATCATATTCATTAATATCACCATGAAATCACCAGAAGTCTTTAAGTATTAGAAAGCTGCCAAGTTCACAATGGCAGATACAAGTTTTCCACATCTATTTTCTCCGGAAGGCTCAAATGTTATGACTGGCAACAAATATTGCCAGTTGTAGCCCTTGAAGAGACAGCTCACTGGGTTCATTTTGGAAACACGCCTGCCAAATACCCAGGCCTGAACTTCCAGAGTCCAGAGTCGGTTTGTCAGTGCTTTCTTCAGCATGTGCTGTGTTCATGAAGATAGAAGCTGGCTCTGTCCAAGGTGCCCCCCAACTCACTTGCAGGAAGCTACCTGCTTACACGTAGCATGTCTAATACAAAGGTTTGGGTTTTTTTGTTTTTTTGTTTTTTGCTTTTTTGTTTTGTTTTGTTTTGATTTTTGTGTTGTTGTTTTGCTTTTTGAGGTACAGTCTCACTCTGTCTCCCAGGCTGGAGTGCAGCAGCATGCTCACAGCCACCACAGCCTTGACCTCCTGGGTTCAGGCGATCCTTCCGCCTCAGCCTTCCAAGTAGCCGCAACTACAGGCGAGCGCTACCATGCCACAAGAATGTACCACCACACCTGGCTAACTTTCTATTTTTATTCTTTAAAACATGGGGGTCTCACTTTGTTGTGCAGCCTGATCTCGAGCTCCTGGCCTCAAGTGATCCTCCTACCTCAGCCTCCCAAAGTTTCAGGATTACACGTATGAGCTACTGTGCCCAGCTTCATTTTAACTACTTTATCCAGGACATTCTCAAATAAAACTAGAATTTTTTTAATGTGAGTGCCTGGCAAATAAAATAATAAATATTAGCACAATTTGGTACTGCTGTCTTGATTCACAAAGATGCCTGCAGTTTTGTTCACCATTACTTTTACACCATCAGTGCCAAAATCAACAGGGTGAAGAAGACCAATGAAGTCTTCTATTATGAGTAGTTTTGACCTCATGAATTCTTGCAAGGGTCTGGGGGAACCCCAGAAACACACAGCACACCCTGCAAGCAGTCTGAGCTAGCCTACACCTACATCATTGTTCTCCATCTGCTTGATACTGGTCTACAGTGGAATTCTTAATGATACTGGTCTACAGTGGAATTCTTAATATGAATTGATCAGTGGAGACATTATGACACAGTTTTTTTTAAGTAGGCTTTGTTTCTCAAGTTCCATCTCCTCTCATTGATAGTCATGTAACTTATATAAGTTTAGGCAATCCATTCAATTAAAGCCTCAGTTTCTTCATCAATAACATGGAGATATGATCCCTAAGTAATTTACGATGCTGCTAATCCTTAAAAGAGATGATCTATGTGGAAGCCCTTTGTAAGCTATTCATTTTTATCAGTACATTTTTACAGAGTCCTTACTACGTGCCAAGCACTGTCCTATTAACTAGCACAGGTCCTTACTTTATGATTAAAAAAAGCTCACAGTCCAGGTATGGTGGTTCACACCTGCAGTTCCAGCACTTTGGAAGGCCAAGGTGAGAGGCTCACTTGAGGCAAGCAGTGTGAGACCAGCCTGGACAACATAGTAAGACCCTGTCTCTACAAGAATAATAATAATAATTGTTTTTTAATTAGCCAGGCACAATGGTGCACACCTATAGTCCCAGCTACTCAGGAAGCTGAGATGAGAGTATCACTTGAGCCTAGGAGGTCAAGGTTATGATCACACCACTGCACTCCAGTCTGTGTGAGAGAGCAAGACCCCATCTCCAAAACAAAAACAAAAACAAAAAAACTCTCTTCTCAAGAAGGAAGTATGGAGGAAAATACCAGAAGATAAAGAGCAATCAATCACAAGCAATCACAAGTGACTGGGTGGCTGCTTCAGATGGGGTGCGGGGGGTGTTAAGAGGTGGGACCTAGATGCTGAATGACAAGAAGGTAGCCAGGTGTGCAAAAGATCAGAGGAACAAACATTCCAGGCATTTCTACCCAAGAAGCAGAAAAGGCAGGCCGGGGGCTTTGTAAAACCAGGGAGAGGTGGTTGCATTCTACACTTAAGCACTGAGGAAGCCCATGGAGATCACCAGCAAGGAAGTAATGGGTTCTCATTTACAGTGTTTAAAGATCACTCTGACCATGATGTGAAAAATCAGTTTTAGGGCAAGAGTAGACATAGGGAGACCAGTCAGGACACGACTATAGTTGTCCAAACAAGAGACGGTGGCTGTCTGAACTGAGATCACAGCAGTAAAGGCAAAGTTAAGCAGTCCAATAGAAGATACACTTCGGAGGTAAAGCTGAAACGTTCCACTGATGGAAAGAATTAAGGATAAGCTCTAGATTTACAGCCTGAACAACTGAGTGAATGGTGGTTATGCTATGTTGTGATGGAAAAAACTAAGGTAAAGCAGGTAGTAGGTATCTGACATGAAAATCTCAGGCCAGATCAGAGCTAAAGATTGGGGGTTTGAATGCTGCTGACAATGTAGACAGCATTTAAAACCCTGGGCCTGGATGAGATCAGCTATGGAGGGGCATACACAGAATAAAGAAAGGGGTTCAAGGTCAAGTCTTTGAGTGCTCCCACATTTAGGTGTAAGAAAGCAGACGAGTTTGAGAAGTAACAGTTTGTGACCTAAGAGGAAAATCTGGAGTTTCATAAAGACACAGAAGCAGAGAGGAAGGAAAGCGCTTCATAAAGAGGGAGTGTGGAATGCTGTTGAAAGGTCAAATAAGTTAAGGGCACAGAAGAAACCTTTAGATTTAGCAACAAATGATGACTATGTCAAGTCCCAGTGAAGTGGGAAAAAAGCCTAATTGGAGTAGATGGAGGAGAGGATGCAAGGTGAGGAAAATAAAGGGAGTAATTTAGGATTATAAAGTATTACTATTAGCCCTTACTCAAAAGACAAACTACGCATTCTATAGTCCATGTATTAGTTCAACACACCTACTCTAATTCCTCCACAGCCTATTCAAAGTATGGTGACAGGCCCAAAGTGATGGCTCATGCCTGTATTCCCAGCACTTTGGTAGGCTGAGGAAGGAGAATAACTTGAGTCCAGGATTTCTAAGACCAGCCTAGGCAACATAGTGAGACCTTTCCTGTACAAAAAAGTAAAAACTTAGTCAGACATAGTGGCACACAACCATAGTCCCAGCTATTCGAGAGGTTGAGGCTGTGGTGAGCTGTGATTGTGCCACTGCCTTCCAGCCTGGGCAATAGAATGAGATCTTAGCCGGGCTCGGTGGCTCAGCCTGTAATTCCGCACCTTTGGGCGGCTGAGGTGAGTGGATTGCCTGAGCTCGCGGGTTCATGACCCGCCTGGGCAACTTGGCGAGACCTCATCTCTACGATAAATAAAAAATCAGCCGGGTGGGGTAGTGCGCGCCTGTAATTCCGGCTACTCGGAAGGCTGAGGCGGAAGGATCGCCGGAGCCCAGCAGGTTGAGGCTGTGGTGGCTGGGAGCGGCCACTGCACTCCAGTCTGGGCAACAGAGTAAGACTCCAACTCAAAAAAAAAAAAAAAAAAGAATGAGCTCTCGACTCACAAAAAAAGAAAAAGAAAAAGAAAGTCCCAAAGTATGGCAACAAAGCAATGCACCTGAGTCTAGAGAATGGTTTAGAAAATAGGCTTCAGCCGGGCTCGGTGGCTCAGCCTGTAATCCCACACCTTTGGGAGGCTGAGGTGAGTGGATTGCCTGAGCCGTGGGTTCGAGACCCACCTGGGCAGCAAGACCTCATCTCTACAATAAATCAGCCAGGCGTGGTAGTGCATGCCTGTAATTCCGGCTACTTGGAAGGCTGAGGTGGAAGGATCGCCGGAGCCCACAGGTCGAGGCTGCGGTGGCCGGGAGCGGCCACTGCACTCCAGTCTGGGCGACAGAGTGAGACTCCAACTCAAAAAAAAAGAAAGAAAATAGGCTTCTTCCTTTTATAGCTACACTTCCTACATATGTGTAGACACAGCATGTCTGTCAGTGGCCCTACACATGTGTAGAAATAGCATGTCTATCAATGATCCTATACATGTACATATAATGAGTCTGCCAATGGTGCTACATGTATGTAGACAGTATGTCTGTCAATGGTCCTACAGGCAGGTAGACACAGCATATCTGTTGGTCTCTCACACATGTGAAGACAATGTGTCTGTCAGTGGTCCCACAGGCATGTAGACAGAGTAAGTGTGTCAATGGTCCTACAAGCATGTAGACATAGCGTGTCAGTAAATGGTTTCTTTCAGAGCAATATCTCTCAAGCTTCCCTGATTCTATCCCATATTCCAGGGAAAAGATCAATCTGAGACCAATTATCTCCGCCAATGGGAAAATGAACTCTATGATAACTATAAAGGACACAAATGAGTAAGAGACACAACAAGGGAAATATATAAAACAAAAGTATATGGAATTGTACATCAATCACAGAAAGAAGCAAAAACTAAGCTTGCATTTAGGGCAGTCAATGGACACCAAGAAGTAGATGACATAGCTCCTACTACAGAACAATCAAAGATGCTGCTACACCAGACTGGAGACTATCTCCAGCACAGTGGGACAGTTTGACCTGGACACCTGAGTGACAATTAGGGTCACTAAGTCAGAGCAATTACCTATAGTTACCATAATAGAGCAGAACTCACACATGGGTAAAAGTCAGTAGTCAAAAACCACCCCATAAATAAGGTTTGTTTGGCCTGCAGTGTCGGATTGCATTGTGTTTTGTAATATATCTGATATTTTAAAATTGGAGGACTTAGGCTGACACAGTGGCTCACACCTCTAACCCCAGCACTTTGGGAAGCCAAAGCAGGAAGACTGCTTGAGTCCAGGAGTTCAAGATCAGCTGAGGCAACATACCAAGATCTCATCTCTACAAAAAACCCAGAAAGTAAGCCAGGTGTGGTACCATACACCTATAGTCCCAGCTACTCAGGAGACTGAGATGGAAGTATTCCCTGAGCCCAGGAGGTCGAGGTTGCTGAGAGCAGTGATAGTGCCACTGCACTCCAGCCTGAGTGACAGAGTGATGACTCAATTAAAAAAAAAAAAAAAAAAAAAGGAAGACTTTACATTGAAGAAAAAGTGTTCTGCATCTCAAAAGCGGGGAGAGGGACGGGAGCCGGGCTCGGTGGCTCAGCCTGTAATCCCGCACCTTTGGGAGGCTGAGGTGAGTGGATTGCCTGAGCCCGCGGGTTCGAGACCCGCCTGGGCAGCGAGACCTCATCTCTACAATAAATCAAAAAATCAGCCGGGCGTGGTAGCACATGCCTGTAATTCCGGCTACTTAGAAGGCTGAGGCGGAAGGATCGCCGGAGCCCAGCAGGTCGAGGCTGTGGTGGCCGGGAGCAGCCATTGCACTCCAGTCTGGGCGACAGAGTGAGACTCCAACTCAAAAAAAAAAAGAGAGAGAGGAGAGAGAGAAGAACACAAGTGCAAAAGAGATTAATCTGGCCAAGGCCCAGTTGTGGCATGTACTCACTCTCCAGAGCCTCACTGTTCCCACCCTCCAAAAAAACTATCAGACACTGAGTCAAAAGTCAGTCAGCTGCCATTCATCTTGGAGCCTCTGCCATTATTCTTCTTAAATCTTAAATCATTCATTTAGGCTACCTTCTAACTCTTAGTATCATTTGAATTTGTAACCTTTGTCCTAGAAGGGTGTGCTGAGAAGGTCCCCTCAGATTCCGACCTGAAGGAAAAGATACAAGGACTCTTTAAGATGCCTACTTTCTTAAACTTAACTAAAAATGTTGCTGCTGATTTTCGTCTTCACTGAACAACTTGCAATGGTCAGATACAGCCAACATTCTCTCCTGACTCTCTTCTAAGTAAGAATCTCAATAGCTGCTAAGATTCACAGAACTTTTGTTTCTCTTAATAACCTGTGAAAAGTTTATTAGGGAATGTTGATAATTCACAAATTAATGTTTTAATTAAAAGATCAAAAAGCTATTTAATAATCAGTTTTTAACAATTTGAGCCTAAGTTTAGGGTAGCAGAAGGAACCACATTTCTAAAGAGCAATAACAACAACAACAAAAAACCTGCCCTCTAAATAGAATGAAAAAAATGATTAGACATTCAAAATACTTTAAAATAATTTTTTTATATATGGATAGTGACCACAAAAACATTTAACTATTACAACTAGTATTAAAGACCTCCATAAGACAGACTTTACACAATCTCTCCCAATAACCAATTTATTTTACTTCTTAAACTGCTTTTGGATAAAACAAATTTTCCAACCTTTTAGAAGCCAAATCAATAACTAAAGCACTGGTTACTAGTAACTCATGGGCTAGAATTACTATAAGTATAATCTTATGTTTAACATAATATACTAAAAAACAAGTCTTCTAGACACATGTACATAATTCTAGAGAAAATCACACATTGTACCACCAACTTCCTCTTTTATACCACTGAAATGTTAAAACAAATAAATGCAGCCTACAAGGGGAAAATAAATCACAAAAAGACAAATTATAAGTATGCAAAGATGAGACACAGCACTGCCCTTTTGCTTTGCAGGCCAGGAAATAGATGGTGGTTGATAAAGAGCAGATTCAACAAAATTCAGCTGTTTTCTTTCCTACCAGCTGCTTGTGGGTCACTGTCCACTCTCCAACACCATGAGGACTCCCTAAAACCTGGACCCAAGTTTCAACCCGTCATACCCTAACAATATTATTGGAGAAATTCTGTCTCCAAGTTACAGCAACAAGACACCACATAAAAGGAAGACCATCTAGCTTGGAGACAAATTAAGGAGACTAGGATGAAGCTCACTGTAACTTTAAAATAACTTTGCATTTTGTTATTAGTTGAACGTTTTCCAGTAATCTTGTTTCCTAGCATATTATTGTCAGACTTCTGCACTTCACTCAGCTTGGATATTTAAAAAAACAGACTAACCACACAAAAATAGAATAACCACGTGGGTACAAGTATTATATCCCACATTGTCTTTCCTCTAAGTGCTAATCGAACTAAGCAGTATACCAAAAAAAATGTAAATACTCGCATTGCTGTACTTTCAAATTTGCTTAACTTTTATTGTCTGAATTAGAACTTAGTTTGAATTAACACTACCCAGTGAATAACGACCAACCAAAACAGCCTTTTCCACTTTCAACCAAAAACGGGAGTCTGAGAGGGTTTTTGCTTTTCAGTTGACTTACAACACGCGGCTGCAACAAATATAGGAGCTTTCCCAAGGACACTCATCTGGTTCGAAACTTTTTAAGATGGAAAAACTATCAAGTCCAAGGGGTGCTGTCAGACTCCACTTACCCGATCCTTCATCCTCCAGCTCTGAGCTAAGGATTTGGAGCCTTCAATTTTCTCACAGTGCCTCTTTTTCATAAAAGCCAAAGGCAGGTTCCAGTCTGTAAGATCGGCCTCATCTTCCTCCCCAAGTCCCAGAAGAGGAGACTGCAGCATTTCGGACTCCATCAGGGGAGGAGGGGGTGGGGGAGTCCTTGGCAGCAAGCGCTCGAGAACCTCCAGCCTTAAAAACTAGTGTGTACCAGAACTGGTGAAATAAGAAACAAAAAAAATGGGGAGTCGAAAAAAAAAATGGGTGTAGAGTATAGCGACCCTTACTCAGGCAAAGTCTGAGATTCTGATCTCTCAATCTGCGCGGGAAGTCTGGGGTTGGAGGGCGGGGAGCCCAAAAAGGTCCGCACAGAAACACACAACCCCAGATCCCAAACCACTGGCTGCTTCCGAGGCTGTGCGTTTCCGGAGGGATTGCGAACGGAGCTGTCAAAGGCGTGAGAGATTTCAGGCCGCACGATGACCCTGCTCTCGGCCTCCAACGCCTCAACAGATCCGAGGACTGGCAGGCCGCCCGTTTTTGGTGCCGGTTCGCCAACTGGGCCAACTAGGTTGAAGTCTCCGGTCGAGGGAAATAGGTGCAGGGCGCCTTGGGTCTCCTCCAGCCACTCTCAGCCCTGCGGGTCCCGCACTCGCCTGAGCTGCTGCAACCAGAGCCAGGACCGGCCCATCGTGCTCGCCCGCAGCTGGTTCCTCAGCCCCGGGTCCGCGCGGCCTGGCTGGTCCTGGCCTTCGGCCCTGTGGCTGTCTCCTGCCTAAAAATGAGTCCTGAAAAACGGGCAGCACAGACCCGCAGAGGAAACGGGTAAAGTCGGTTTATTGGGTCAGGGGAGTTTTGCCCTCTGGTTTGGAGCTACAGTGAAACTCCTCTCATCAGCACATCAAGGAGGACGCCATATTACCAAAGCCCAGAATGCATCGCGATCTACGGCGTGGCCAATAGGCCAAACTTCCTCAGAGCGTTCTCGCCGTTCTATTTAGGATGCTATGGAGTCACCGCCCCTGTTACCTTGGTTACCGCAATTCTGCTTTCCCATTCGTCCAATAGATGCGTGTTACTAAAGTCAATCCTACAAAAGAAACTATGTCGACTCAACTAATATTGTAAAAAACCTTCTTATTCTTATAAGAAGTTACATGCTTCTGAAATTAAAGGAATTGGCCACATAGTTTCTTCCAGATTTTGAAACGGCGGCAAAAAACTTCGGAAAGAACTGATAATATTACAGAAAATAGTAAAAAAAATTTTGCGCTTACTGTCTTCCACGGTGTCAATCATGGTTTCTCCTGAATTTTTTCATAGAAAACAAAGTGAACAAAATTTCATCAGGTAAAATTTTTTTGCTTAACCCATTTCATTTCTTAGCTTTTTTTTTTTCTCACTTCTCGGTAGTAAGAGTTTATTCCTTTTTATTTATTTTTTTAATTTTTTTTTTTTAGAGGCAATGTCTTGCTGTGTTACCCAGGCTGGTCTCGAACTCCTGGGTTCAAGCAGTCCTCTTGCCTTGCCCTCTCAAAGCGCTGGGATTACAGGCATGAGTCACTGAGCCCAGCCTATTACCATTTTGATGTAGCTTCATGTAAAACGACTAAAAGCTCTAGATTTCTATGTGTGAAGGCAAGCCTCTTGTGTTACTTTATTTCTCTATTTCCTTTCAGTGATTTTGCTTATTTACATTGTGTGAAGAACTGTGTTAGGGGCAGCAGGGAATATAAAACTAAATGCAGCAGTGCCTACCTTGGAGAAACTGAATATCTAGCGAGTCACACAAGAGGAGACTAGACAAAGCAGAAGAGCAGGCAAAGAGGCTCATTTCTTCTCTGTGTTTGGGCTTTAGTTGTGTCAGATACACCTGGATTTGAGACTTGACTGTATCACTTTCCATCTCTGTGACCCTAGTCAGTCCCTTAACTAACTCAGTCATAGGTTCCTCAACTATAAAACTGGGATGGCTCTGGGCTCAGTGACTCAGCCTGCACTTTGGGAGGCCAAGGCAAGTGGATTGCCTGAGTCCGCAGGTGCAAGACAGCCTGGGCAACTTGGTGAGACCTTGTCTATACAATAAATAAAAAATTAGCCGGGTGTGGTAGCAAGTGCTTGTAATTCTGGCTACTTGGAAGGCTGAGGTGGAAGGATCGCCAGAGCCCAGCAGGTCGACACTAGGGTGGCCATGAACATGCCACCGCACTCCAGCCTGGGCAACAGAGTGAGACTCCAACTAAAAAAAAAAAGTGGAATCCAACAAAATGGGATCTGTTGCATAGGATATGTCTGTATAATAAGACTCCAACTCAAAAGAAAAAAAAACTGGGAAAATACTACCCACCTTGAAGGATAAAATTAGCTCGTGAGGGTGTCTAGTATATAGCGAACATCCGACAAATGTTAGCTACGTATCATGTTCTATAGATACAATGAAATCTAGCAAATTTTGTGCCATATTAATTGGAAGCCTTATGTTGGGCTCTAGAATATACCATTTCTCTGGGTGGTTTCCCACAACATGGCCACCCGTATCAAAATCCTCCTGGCATTTGTGGTCCTTTTAGCATGAGAGTGCAGAATGCAATTCCAAATCTTTCTCACCCAGCACATAGCAAGTGTTTAATAAAAGTTCTCCGATTAAATCATCATCATTCCAAATATTCACTTGGTTGTTATATCCCACTTAGCCAATTCTCCTCTTGACACTCAGGACAAAATCACCAAAACATACAAGTGGGCTAAGTGTTTCCCTCTCTCTGTGCTAGCAGAGAGAATATCCCCACAATCACCAGTAGAAGCTTTGGGGCTGCAGGATCTTAGAAGACCCTATCCTCACCTGAAGGCAACAAGATAACTTCACCCTCTGCTTATTATCTTGCCCCTGTCTTGTCACCACAGCAGACAGCAATGAGGGCAAGTCCCCACTTCCCACAGGCTGCAGATAGCTCTGATCCAACCATTCTTACAGGAAGCCACAGTTACAGAAAAACAGCGGCATTAAACCTGTCCATGCCTACCTAACTAGCTCTGTGACCTGAGGAAACCCACTTAATCTGTCTGAGACTCCTAACATATAAAGTATTTGACCCTGGGAAATCCACTTTTTCATCTGATTTTTTTTTTCTTGAGTTAGAGTCTCACTCTGTCGCCCAGGCTGGAGAGCAGTGGCACGCTCATGGCTACCCCAGCATTAACCTGCTGGGCTCCGGCGATCCTTCCACCTCAGTATTCCAAGTAGATGGAACTACAGGCACACGCTACTATGCCGGCTAATTTTTTTTTTTAATTTATTGTAGAGATGAGGTCTCACCAAGTTGCCATGGACTTAGGCAATCCACTCGCCTCGGCCTCCCAAAGTGTTGGGATTATAGGCTGAGCCACCAAGCCCAACCTCGCCTGATTATTCTAAATGAAGGTAGTAAGTAACCACATTGAAGTCCAAATCTGGCAGGTGGTCAGAATCACCCGGAAACTGTTTAAAAATAAAGATGCCCACATTCTACCCTAGACCCACTGAATCAGGAGCGTGAAGACAGGGAGTCAGGATCTGCATTTTTAAATCAGGTAATCCTGATGACAGCCAAAAACCAACCAGATTTGTGGATTTGGGGCAATAGTCCCTCTAAGGTCTCCTCCAATGATTCAGTTCCAATCCCATGATGGGCCCTCAGTAAACATTTGTAATGAATGAATACAACGAAGCAGTTATCCATCTGACAAAGCAAAGGAGACTCGCCTTTTCCCCAAAACTGCAGACCAAATATATCCACAATGGTTTAACAGGTATGCCCCCAAACCAAGAGGCTACCTGGGATCCATGTCCTGGACTGAGAATGAGGATGGGACATAGACACATTCTTGTCCCCAGCCCATTACCAATTCCTGCAGACATCAACACAACCTCTGCCCTTCTCTGCCCTCAGTCTCCAAGTCTGTGTGACATGAGGAACCTGGAGAAGGCGAATTTTTAAGGATACTTCCGGTTTGAAATTCTGTGACTCATATAATGACTAGAAAGGGGCTTGTGACAGCCCAACTCCCACCCTGAAGGTTCAAGAGTGTGCTCAAATCATTTTATGGCATCATGACATTTAAAAGAAATCTCATTCCAGTGTGTCATGGATGAGTCTATTCAAGTCCCAGACAAGCATTTGGAAGAGTGGCTCCAGGTTTTTGAGTGGCAGTGAGCATCTATGACTAATGGCAGGCTGGAAATTCAGGGGCTAATATTTCTCACCTGGGTGATTCCATGGCCATGATATGTGATTGGCTAGCCGCTTGGGCCTGCAGTGCCGGTTTCCAATGCCTCCAATTCTTCACAAGCAAGGACATCTGTTTTCCTCAGAGCCTCTAAATAAGATACTTTAATCTTGAAAACAAGTGTTATCAATCTCAGAAAATGCACAAAACCTGGTGTGATTCAAGCTATGAAAATGGGGGGCGGGAAGCAGGCACACACCTGTAATCCCCAGCACTTTGGGAGGCCAAGGCAGAGGATCACTAGAGGCCAGGAGTTTGAGACCAACCTGGGCAACATGGAAGACCTTCCCATCTCTAGTTTATAAAAAAAAAAAAAAATTAATTAATTTATTTATTTAAAAATTAGGCTGAGTGCAGCGGCTCACACCTATAATCCCAGCACTTTGAGAGGTGGAGGCGAGAGGATTGTCTGAACCCAGGGATTAGAGACCAGTCTGAACAACTTGGTGAGACCTCATGTCTACAATTTAGGGGAAAAAAAAAAAAAAAGCTGGGTATGGTGGTACACACCTGTAGTTCCGGCTACTTGAAAAGCTGAGGAGAAGCCAGGCTCGGTGGCTCAGCCTGTAATCCCGCGCTTTGGGAGGCTGAGGTGAGTAGATTGCCTGACCCCGCAGGTTCGAGACCCACCTGGGCAACTTGGCAAGACCTCATTTCTACAATAAATCAAAAATTAGCCGGGCGTGGTAGCGCGCGCCTATAGTTCCAGCTACTTGGAAGGCTGAGGCGGAAGGATAGCCGGAGCTCAGCAGGTCGAGGCTGTGGTGGCCGGGAGCGGCCACTGCACTCCAGTCTGGGCGACAGAGTGAGACTCCAACTCAAAAAAAAAAAAAAGAAAGAAAATAAAAGCTGAGGAGGGAAGGATCGCCTGAGTCCAGTAGGTCGAGGCTGCAGTGGCAGTGAGCGTGCCACTACACTCCAGCCTGGGCAACAGTGAGACTCTGACTCAAAAAAAAATTTTTTTTAAGGAAATGGAGGAGAATGTTGATGACAACCTGCCCTATGAGTCTCTTACAGTCACTTATTCAAGACTTTTTTTTTTTTTTTTTTAGTCAGGGTCTCACTCTGTCACCCAGACTGAAGTGCAGTGGCATGATTACAGCTCACCACATTCTTGACCTCCTGGGCTCAGGCGATCCTTCCACCTCAACCTCTTGAGTAGCTGGAACTACAGGCATGCACCACCATGCCCAACTAATTTTTTTATTTTTTCTAGAGATGAAGTCTCACTATGTTGGGCTCAAGCAACCCCCCTGCCTCAACTTCCCAAAGTGCTGGGGTTACTAGTGTGAGCCACCATACCCAGCCACTTATTCAAAGCTTGAATACAGAAGTGATTATAAGGCCATGTGCCACTAAATCATGCTGCTGGTGGTGAACATCAGGAAACAGATATGGCACTTGGAGAAAGGAGGGGCTTCTGGGCCCAGCTATGATTCAAAATAGCAGAATAAGTCTCAATCTGCCTGAATAGAGTAGGGAGACCTTGTCCTACAATGTGAAGTAGACTAGATGACTCCTAGCCCTAAAACTCTGGCAACTGAAAACCAACAATACAGCAAAGTGAGCAAGAGAACAGATATAAAAGCCTGATTGTGTTAGTCAAATACAATAGATGGTGGAGGTAAATGGGGGGGGGACCTGGGGCAGGGAGAGGGTCTGCATAAGTAGCTCAGATAAATAGTCACTACCAGGAAGAACTAAGGTGGCTGGATTTTCACAGCCTCCAAACTCAGCCATTGGCCCACTGCAACTTGACCTAACCTTTTCTCTAAACAGAAGAGCATCCCAGATGAAGCGTTCCATTTGCAGGCAGTGTGGGCTGTGTTGCATCCTTCAATGTTGCAGTTTCTCTGCTAAATCAATCAAGGGCATCAAATGTGTTTTGTCATCAAGTATGGGGAGCGAGACTGGAGGTCAGGGAACTCGAGAAAACCGGGTGCTTCGCTGACCTATTGTTTTCCACACAAGGGAGAACAGCCAGCTCCCATCCCTTCCAGAGAAATCTATGCTTAGCTTAAAGGAAACCAAAATAGATATAAAGTACTTAGCTTTTGTCTGAGCCTCGTTACTCTGTTTTTAGCAAAATCCAAGCCACCCCCCTCTGCAGGTCAGATGTTTTATTGACAGTGAAGTGAGAAGCGGAAGGGAAGGTTGGCGAGGGACCCAGTCACCTGCAGTTGAAAATGTGAGGCTGCCAGAGGCCGAACAAGTATATCTCCTCTCCATCTCATCCATCTAAAAGTATGGTGACATAAGTATGGTGTGTGATTATCACCTACTACAATATATCTTTCTATTTTATTTATAATTTTTTTTCAAGGAGCATGGAGATAGATAAGCAGAAACAATGTTATTCTCATTTTTAAAAAGGGGCCATCCCTGAGTAGCATGGGAGATGCTTATTGTGGAATGAATTTCACCCACTATCCACATTTCTTCCTTTAGAATTAAGAATGTTTGCATAGCCCCAGCCTTTAAAAGCCAGCAACAAGACAGAGCTGAGAACGAAATGCATCTAGGCAGCGGAAGTGGCTCCTTAACATTAGGAATGAGTTAGGGGGTAGGGAGGTCCTGCACATCCCAGCCCTTTCCTTCCTGCTCTGGGGGCTGTTGTCCTCCTGTGTTTGTTTTGTGAAGGGCACAAAGAACCTCATTAGAGAGCCTAGAATCTGAGCCAAATTAAAAAGATGGAAGAGAAGATACCTACGCCCAATCCGCACTGGGTCTGGCTTCCAGCCCGGATGCCCCACCTGATCAGTCTGGATGAATGTGGGGACCCATCCTCCAAGACTTTACAAACACCCCTATGACCCTTTGGAATCCTCTGTGGAGAAGAGACGAAGAAGGGACCTTCCCAGGTTGAAAATTCCACTTGTGTGAGCACCCTCCTTCCTCCCCCAGGTCCCTGGAGATGAAATCACAAAGATGTGATCTACACCCGTTGCTGATTTAAAAAGGAAAAAAGGGAGGAAAAGGACAGCTTTTATGAGGGAAACTATACTGAGAAAATTTGTTATCCAATAAAAGATATGCAAACTGAATTTTATAACCTTTTATTTTAATAATATTGCCTGCAATAAGATTATACCTTTATGGAAATTCAATATAACCAACCGTCTCTTTTTAAACTCTGTTTGTTATTTTATGTAATATTTACATAGAATCGGTGATTCTCTAGTTCTCAGCTGAATATTGGATCCTGGGGGGACAAGGCTGACCCAAACATTGCCTCTGCCTTTAAGAGGGGAGATTAAAGAACTATGCCTGTAAGTGAAATGTGATAATCCTAATACTTAGTGAGTATCAACGGTGAGCCAAGCCCTTTTCGTGAGAATTAACTCATTTAATCCTCCTAATAACCGCACGTAAAAGCTCGTGTTTTAGATCCATTTTATCATTAAGGAAATTGAGACATATGAAGATAAAATAACTCTCTCAAGATCTTTCTACCGAGGACAGGCATGGTGCCTCATGCCTATAATCCCAGCCCTTTGGGAGGGCGGGATGGGAGGATTCTTGAGCCCGGAAGTTCAAGACCAGCCTGGGCAGTAAAGCAAGACCACATCTCTACATAATATTAAAAAATTAGCTGGACATGGTGGTGCACTTCTGTATTCTAGCTACTCCAGAGGCTGAGATGGGAGGATCCCTTGAGCCCCAGAGCTCAAGACTGTGGTGAGCCGTGATTATGCCACTGCACTCCAGTCCGGGCAACAAAGTGAGACCCTGTTTCCAAAAAAGATCTCTCTCCTGGCCAGGGCTAGATGAAGAGTCCAAGTGAAGCAGTCTAGTGTTGGTCCAGTTCCTCACAGTGGCCAGCTTGGTGTCAGGCGTGGGCCAAGGGCTACCATCAGCCTACGCAAATGACAGCCATGACCACCAGCACCTGCCTATGCTGAGAATCACACAGGCCTTAGTTCCAGTTCTCACTATGGCATTTCCTTGCCCTAGGACTCTGGGAGAAGAACTGGACTCACCCCTGCCCCAATTCCATCTGTAAAATCAGGAAACTAATAGTTTCTATTTCATAGAGATGGTACAAGTGTAGTCATGTGCTTCAGAACAAGGTTTTAATCGATGACAGTGATCCCACAAGATTATAATGGAGCTGAAATGTTCCTGTTGCTTCAGGATGCCGTAGCTGTCATAACATTGAGTACAATTGCTTTTCTTTTGTTGTTGTTATTAATCAATATTTTTTATTATGGTTTTGTGGAGTACAGTTAAGGGTTAGGTGTATAATTATGTTTCATTCAGGCACCCTGTTAATAAGAGGTGTTTTCCCATCCCCAGACAGATATTTGCTACTGTTAAACCCATCCCCCTCCCCTCCTTTTCTTTTTTTAAGAGTCAATATGTTGTCATGTTGCCAAAGTTAGTCTTGAACTCCTGGGCTCAAGTGCTCCTCCTACCTCGAACGCCCATAATGCTGGGATCATAGACATGAGCCACTGCACCTGGCTGCAATTACTTTAAAAAGAAGAAAAAAGTTACTTTCCATAGGAGATAGCTAAATTTTTATTTTATTTTATTTTATTTTATTTTTGAGTCTCACTCTGTTGCCCAGGCTGGAGTACAGTTTCATACTCATAGCCACCCCATCGTCAACTTAGGGGCTTCGGTGATCCTCCCACCACAGCCTTCCAAGTAACCAGAACTACAGGCGCGCGCTACCAAGCCCAGCTAATTTTTTTTTTTTAATTTATTGTAGAGACAAGGTCTTGCCAAGTTGCTGGAGCTGATCTCAAACCTGTGGGCTCAGCCAATCCACTCACCTTGGCCTCCCAAAGTACTGGGATTACAGGCTGAGCCACCAAGCCCAGCCAAAATAGTTAAAATTTTTAAAAGAAAAATTTAGTGTAGCCTAAGTATAGTGTTCATAAACCTATAGTACTGTACAGTAATACCCTAGGCCTGTACATTCACTCATCACTCACTGACTTACTCAGAGCAACTTCCAGGTGTGCATACTTTATTCATAATAAGTGCCCTATACAGATGTGCCTTTTATTTTTTTGAGTCAGGGTCTCACACTGTCACCCAGGCTGAAGTGCAGTGACACAATCACAGCTCACTGCAGCCTTAACCTCCTTGGCTCAGGCAATCCTTCCACCTTAGTCTCTGGAGTAGCTGGGACTACAGGTGCACATCACTATGCCCAGATAATTTTTTTTAATTTTTTGTAGCGACAAGGTCTTCTTATTTTGCCCAAGCTGATCTTAAACTCCTGGGCTCAAACAATCCTCTTGCCTTGGCCTTCCAAAGTACTGGGATTACAGACGAGAGCCACCTTGCTTGGTCAGATGTGCCATTTTTAATCTTTTATTGGAAGAGGGTTAATAAGGCAGGGTCTCACTCTGTAACCCAAGTTGGAGTGCAGTGGTGGCATCATAGCTCACTGTAGCCTTGAACTCTTGGACTCAAGCAATTCTCCCACCTCCACCTCCTAAGTAACTGGGACTACAGGTGTGCACCACCACGCCTAGCCTGCTTTTAGTATCTAAGAAAATATTACTCTGAAACATTATTTTGCACATAAAGAAAATAGCAAGCCAGGCTCGGTGGCTCAGCCTGTAATACCGCGCCTTTGGGAGGCTGAGGTGAGTGGATTGCCTGAGCCCACAGGTTCGAGACCCGCCTGGGCAGTGAGACCTCATCTCTACAATAAATCAAAAAATCAGCCGGGCGTGGTAGCGCATGCCTGTAATTCCGGCTACTTGGAAGGCTGAGGCAGAAGGATCGCCGGAGCCCAGCAGGCGAGGCTGCAGTGGCCAGAAGTGGCCACTGCACTCCAGTCTGAGCGACAGAGTGAGACTCCAACTCAAAAAAAAAAAAGAAAATAGCAAAGAAAAATAAACAATTCTGTTGCCTCAGCGATAACTACTATTAATATTTCCTTGTACAGTCTTTCAGTATATGTAATAAATATATATTATAAATAAACATGTTTATTTGTATAATTTTTGCAGAAAGGAATCATTTAGTTTTACACAAATGGCTAGATTTAGACAACAATTTTGTGACTTGTTTTCACTCATGTTACAACAGGAGCATTTTCCTGGGTCTTCACTTCCCAACATTCTCCAAATCAACATGAGTAATGGCTGCATGTACTCTGAGTGCAGACAGCAAATGGAAAATGTGGAAGGGTGACCCATAAAGGACTTTTGTTGTTGATGCTTTTGATTGTGGGCCCAGCCTTTGGGGCTATTGCCTGAAGCCATGATCTTCACTTTATTTAAGGAAATTCCACAGGGTCAAACTTAAGTTACAAAGATGTAAGGTGAACATCCTCCCAGTCATTTCCAAAATCCTTGTGAGGGCACAAGGATTCATGCAAATCTTTGGAAGACTGCTAAGTGTTTAATTTAGTACTAAATTGAATTGCCTGAGCCCACGGGTTCTAGACCCATCCAGGCAACTTGGTGAGACCTCATCTCTACAATAAATCAAAAGTTAGCCAGGCGTGGTAGTGCGTGCCTGTAGTTCCAGCTACTTGGAAGGTTGAGGTGGAAGGATCATCAGAGCCCAGCAGATCGAGGCTGCGGTGGCCGGGAGTATGCCACTGCACTCCAATCTGAGCGACAGAGTGAGACTCCAACTAAAACAAAAAAATTAGTACTAATTAAAATGACAATTGGCCGGGCATAATGTAATCCCAGCACTTCAGGAGGCTGAGGCAGGAGGATTGCTTGAGCCTAGGAGTTCGAATCCAGCCTGGCAATATAGTAAGGTCTCATCTCTTATTTTAAAAATTAATATAATATAATAAGTGTAATTACAGTGGCTAACACAAATGTACTTCCTATGTACCAGACCCTGTTCTAGGACCTTCACATGATTAACTCAATACTTACAACGTGCACATTGTGCCCATTTTACAGATGAGGAAGCTGAGGCACAGACAGATGAAGTAACTTACCCAAAGTTATACGGTACAGCCAGGATACAAACCAGCAGGTTGGCTCCAAAATGGAGGTTCCCAGATTTGGTCATACATCAGAATTATCTGGGGAGCTTTTAAAATTTTAAATGCCCAAATTGCACCCATACCCATCACAATGTCAGAAGTTGGCAGCTGACATCAGCCTGGAACCCCCACCACCACCCCCAGCTGATTCAATGCATAACAAAATGTGGGACTCATAGCTTCAAGGCCTGCATTCCTAACCATTGCGTTAATGGCATACAGGAAGCTTGTTTCCAGCCCACCTGTGCCCTGAAAGAGGCAGTAAGATGGTTTCCTGAAGAGTGAGAGTCAACCAAGCGTTAGAGAAATGTGCTGTTTGGTTGACTTGTCCAAGCTGTGCCGACTACCCTGAGCTATCAGTGAGGGTTGGGTCCACAGCTGGGAAGGAGCAGCTCAGAAAGGGCTCCTAGGGGGCTAGGTTGATGTCCTGGGTTACCTGGGGCAGTCCTGGTTCTCACATTGCTCTGACATAATTATTAATGGTGTCCTTAAAAATGTCCTGGTTGCCGGGCTCGGTGGCTCAGCCTGTAATCCCGCACCTTTGGGAGACTGAGGTGAGTGGATTGCCTGAGCCCGCGGGTTCGAGACCCACCTGGGCAGGCGAGACCTCATCTCTACAATAAATCAAAAAAATTAGCCAGGTGTGGTAGCGCGCCCTGTAGTTCCAGCTACTTGGAAGGCTGAGGCGGAAGGATCGCCGGAGCCCAGCAGGTCGAGGCTGCGGTGGCCAGGAGCGGCCATTGCACTCCAGTCTGGGCGACCGGGTGAGACTCCAACTCAAAAAAAAAGTCCTGGTTTGTATGATAAACCATAGTCACCCTCCTTTTTACCCACTTTCATGGGATCCTATACTTTTTATTCATTGCATACAACATTATTCTAATTAAATTTTATTTGTTTTAATGTTCCTTTCCCCGGCCAGATAGAAACTCCATGAAGACAAGGATCATATCTGTCTCATTCTCCATTTTATGCCCACAGACAACACAGAGTTTGGTGTGCAAGGCAGGTTCATAGTATTTGTCGGATGATTCAGATGAGCAAGACCCCAAGGAGCGGCTGCTAGAAGCAGAAACAGGAGCAGGGAACAAGCACTGGCAGGGACACCCTGGATGGCCCAGATTGCCCTGGGTGCACATCAGGGCCCGTGGCACGCCGATGACCCTTGGGGGTCACAGCAACCAGGCTGACCCTTTGGAAGCAGTGTGCAGTGGGGAAGAAAGCAGACCTGGGGAAGTTCTAAAGAAACTTCCATTCCCACCCCCAAAAGAATGGCCACCCAGAGATGTAAGGACAACGGGTTGGAGGATCATACTAGCCTGAATATTAAAAAACATTATTGCCGGGCTCGGTGGCTCAGCCTGTAATCCCGCGCCTTTGGGAGGCTGAGGTAAGTGGATTGCCTGAGCCCGCGGGTTTGAGACCCGCCTGGGCAGGTGAGAACTCATCTCTACAATGAAATCAAAAAATTAGCTGGGCGTGGCAGCGCACGCGCCTATAATTCTGGCTACTCGGAAGGCTGAGGCGGAAGGATCATCAGAGCCCAGCAGGTCGAGGCTGCGTGGCCGGGAGCGGCCACTGCACTCCAGTCTGGGTGACTGAGTGAGACTCCAACTCAAAAAAAAAAAAAAAAAAAAAAAAAGACATTATCTTGTGCCCCCGATGATTGTCTACTTGTATTAGTCAAGGTATGCTAAATGCTGGAACAATCATTCTCCAGCCCCAACCCAACAAAAAGTTGTTTTCTCACCACACAATACTTCAATAAGGTGTTTGGGAGCAGCTTGGGGGTATCTATCTTGTGGGTCCCAGCACCCCTGCTGGATGTCTGCATCCAGCCAGAGGGAGTGCCCCATGGTAGGGAGTGCAGGTTTCTGTTGGTTAAACCCATAGCTTGCATCACTTTTGGCCACATTCTATTGGTTGGACCTGTGACTTACTTCACTACCTGCTGCATTCTACTGGCCAGAACTTGGTCACGTGGCCACAGCTAACTGCAAGGGACACCAGAAAATGTGGTCTATGTGGAAATGGAAATAAATTTGGTAAATAGTGACCTATAAGAGTTCTTCCTAGAAATAAAAGTAAAGAGTCAAAAAGGGTAAGTTGGCTAGGGCTGCTGTAACAAAGTACCACATATAGGTGACTTGAAACAACAAATTTATTGTCTCACGGTCCTTGAGGCCAGAATTCCAGGATCAAGGTGTTCCCTGGGTTAGGCTTCCCCCAGGCTCTAGGTAAAAGTCTGTTCATGCCCCTCTCTTAGCTTCAGGTGTCATCAGCAATCCTTGACTTGCCTCAGCTTGCAACTGTGTAACTCCAGATTCTGCCTCTATCATCACATGGCCTTCTATCTCCCTGTGTGTCTCCTCTTCTTTTAAAACACCAGTCATCTCTGATTAAGGACCCACCCATAATCATTTTAACTTGCATCTTAATTATATCTGCAAAGACTTTATTTCCAAATAAAGTCACATTCACAGGTGCCAGGGTTGGGGACTTGGGCATGTGTTTCAACCCATAACAAAGGGTGTGAACTTTTTATAGGTTCTTAAGGTCAGGCACGGTGGCTCACGCCTGTAATCCCAGCACTTTGGGAAGCCAAGGTAGGCAGATTGCTTGAGCCCAGGAATTCGAGACCAGCCTGGACAACATAGCAAAAGTTCATCTCTACAAAAAGTAAAAATTAGCCAGCCATGGTGTCATGCACCTATAGTCCCAGCTGCTTGGGAGGCTGAGTTAAAAGAATGGTCTGAGCCCAGGAGGTTGAGGATGCCGTGAGCCATGATCATTGTGATCGTGCCACTGTACTCCAGCCTGGGCAACAGAGTGAGACCCAACTCAAAAAAAATAAATAAACGTTCCTGAGGCATTCCCCCATCGCTTCCAAAAAGATCATTCCAATTTGCAAACAAACCAGCATGAGGGTATTGTGTCATCCTACCAAAGTAGCAGTATTTTTGTTTTCCTCTTTAGCTTTATCATCTTGATTTTTGCAAATGTAATAAATGTACAAGGATAGCCTTTTTTTTTTTTTTTTTAAAGACAATGTCTCACTCTGTCACCCAGACTGGAGTGTGGTGGTGCAATCATAGTTCACTGCAGCCTCAAATCACTGGGCTAAAGGGATCATCCAACTTTACCCTCCAAATAGCTGGGACTACAGGCATGTGCCACCATACCTGGCTAGTTTTTGAATCTTTTTAGAGATGGGGTTTCACCATGCTTCCCAGGTTGGTTTTGAACTCTTGGCCTTAAGCAATCCTCCCACCTCAGCCTCCCAAAGCACTAGTGTTATAGGTACGAGCCACCACTCCCAGCTGTATCTTATTTTTGACTTGGGAAGTTCAAAAAGTGCTCCAGAATCACATCATCCATTACCACTAAAAGATGATTCATAGTCAGGACGAAGGGTTGGGGACAGAGACTGGGCCAGTGTGTGAGGGGCCCTCCAGGAACTGAACAGTGTTTACTGGGCAGTGAGCAGCCATCACAGGACACAGAAAAAGCAGGGATTCAGGAACATTCAACTTCCAGTAGTTAGAGGCTGAGTCATAACTCTCTTCTTGCAGAAGACAGGGGACAAAATTTTTCATTTATCCATCCAAAATTAATGTTTCTGGCGAGGGGGCCTGGATGGCTTTCTGCAGACAGCCCAGCTGCTATGGTGTGACTCTTGTCTGGTCTGCTTGTCACGATGGCAGGTTTGGTCTGATGTTGCAGGGGATGAAGGTGGCTGCAGATGTTCAGAGTGAGCCATCCCCAAAGCAGCTCTGCGAGGCCAGAGAGGCCATCGCACAACAGAACACTCTGTGCTGGGCCCAGAATCCCCCACCCCCGGGAATGATTCATTCCAGCCACCTTATGATATGTGATCGTTCCAGGCAGAGCCTCTGTCAGCCAGGGAGGAATGTGTAAATGTAATTTGTATTCTCAATTTTTGTGATCGTTTTGGTCATTATCCACCCCCCCCCACGACTCTCCATCTTCCTCCCATATTTTCCCTTCCTGAGTTTTTAATCAGAGGGATATGTCAGGAGTGAATTTGAAAGTCCTTGCCTTTCCTCGGAATGCGCTTTCTCTTGTGGCTGTGAATATTGCAAGGAGTGCAGCCTCGACGCTCCGAGTTTATGTTTATGATACTTATTTTTATTACCTTTGAGTGAAAGTGATTGCTATGGTTATCTCCTTCTTAAATATATATATTCTCCTTTCATTTATTTTGAGTACAGTTTGAATTTTTACTCATCTTCCACCCATGCTCCCAAAAGAGGTGGGAAGGGATAACTCAGAAGATGGCAAGCCCCCTCCTCTTCTCATTTTATAGCACGACGGCCTCCTTTACAGCGTCTCCGAAGGAAGAGTCTCCCATCTCTGCTTCTGTGGGGTGAGCAAAGAGTGTCCTTCATTCCCCAATCCTAAGTAAGCTTGAGGGGGGTTCCTGGGGGTTTCTGAGAACCCCACCTATAATAAACAGGGAGGTCAGTAGACTGAAATTGAAGAGAAAAGAAAAGGCATGTAACTGTCAAACTGATTTCTGCTGGATGAAAGGTCTCTGTGAAGGCAGATACAAGGTAGACTCCAGGCAGACTCAGAAACTCATTTCCAGAACCAGAGGCTATATCACTGACCTCAAATCAGCCAACACTGACACCATCTTCAAGGTGACAGCACCCATATCTTGGTCCATGTCTACTTTTCAGGGGTTACCTATGACTCCCTCCTCTCCTTGGCCTTTCAATACAGTCAGTCACCCATATAATTTCCCCCCAAGTACTTGGTTAGGTCTTGATAATAATGAGATCCGATTAGAAAGCTAGATTTCTCAGGAGATGATTTACTTTTCCAAGAGACACCTTGGACCTGACCACCACTCATTCTGGCCATGTCACCGTCCAGTCTTTGGGCCTGTGGAGAGAGTAGCGGAGCCATTCCTACACAGGACAGGATGAGACTGAGCCAGATTCCAGCAAAGCTCGCATACAAGCTCTGTGCCTTCAAGCAAGGCACTTAACCTCTCTCTCCGAGCCTCGGTTTTCTCATCAGAAAGGGGGAAAGATTACCCATGGCATTGGTTTGTGGGGATGCGATGAGATGGTGTATAGTAGGAACTTTGCAAAGTGATTCTTTTGAAGCTTAAATCAGATTAGGGACCCTCCAGGCCTCAAAGCCTCCAACAGCTCCCTCTCACACAGGACAATTCTAGAGTCCTTTCTATCACCCCCAAAGCCCTACATGATCTGAAACTGTTACTTCTCTGACCCTGCTGAGCTCCATGCACACTAATCTCTGTGATCTTCCTGGACACTCCAAGCCAAACTCGTTCCTTCTTTCTTTTCTCTTGTTTTTTGAGTTGGAGTCTCACTCCGTCACCCCGACTGGAGCGCAGTGGCATGCTCCTGGCCACCGCAACCTCAACCTGCTGGGCTCCGGCGATCCTTCCGCCTCAGCCTTCCAAGTAGCTGGAACTACAGGCATGTGCTACCACTCTTGGCTACTTTTTTGATTTATTGTAGAGATGAGGTCTCGCCAAGTTGCCCGGGCAGGTCTCGAACCCTCAGACTCAGGCAATCCACTCACCTCGGCTTCTCAAAGTGCTGGGATTATAGGCTGAGCCACCAAGCCCGGCCTCTATCTTTCTTTCTTTCTTTCCTTCCTTCCTTCCTTCTTTCTTTCTTTAATTCCATCTCACTTTGTCAACCAGTGCAGAGGCACAATCATGGCCCACTGCAGCCTGTACCTCCTGGGCTCAGGAAATTCTTCCACCTCAGCCTCCCAAGTAGCTAGGACTACAGGTGCGTGCCATCACACCCAGCTCATTTTTTAATTTTTTGTAGAGATGAGATCTCACCATGTTGCCTCAGCTTAAGCTCATTCCAATTTTAGCATTTTAAAAAAAATTGTAGGCCAGGCTCGGTGGCTCAACCTGTAATCCCAGCATTTTGGGAGGTTGAGGCGAGAGGATTGCCTGAGCCCACGGTTTGAGACCCACCCTGGCAACTTGGCGAGACCTTGTCTCTACAATAAATCAAAAATTAGCTGGGCGTGGTAGTGCGCACCTGTAGTTCTGGATACTTGGAAGGCTGAGTCAGAAGGATTGCAGGAGCCCAGCAGGTCAAGGCTGCAGTGGCCAGGAGCATGCCACTGCCCTCCAGCCTGGGTGACAGAGTGAGACTCCAACTAAAAAAAAAAAAAAAATTGTAGTAGGCTAGAATTTGTGGCTCAGTACTTTGGGAGACTAAGGTGGGAGGATCACTTAAGTCCAAGAGTTCAAGACCAGTCTGGACAACATAGGAAGATTCCATCTCTATAAAAAATGAAAAAAATAGCTAGGCATGGTGGCACCTGTAGTCCCAGCCACTTGGGAGGTTGAGGCAGAAGGACAGAAGGTTTGCCTGAGTCCAAGAGTTCAAGGTTGCAGGGAGCTATGATCATACCACTGCACTCCAGACTGAGCAACAGAGCAAAAAAAAAAAAAAAGGGAAAAAAAGGGGGCAAATATAGATAACATACAATTTATCATTTTAGCCATTTTTTCTTTTTTTTTTTTTTTTTTTTGAGTTGGAGTCTCACTCTGTCGCCCAGACTGGAGTGCAGTGGCCGCTTCCGGCCACCGCAGCCTCGCCTGCTGGGCTCCGGCGATCCTTCCGCCTCAACCTTCCAAGTAGCCGGAATTACAGGCATGCGCTACCACGCCCGGCTGATTTTTTGATTTATTGTAGAGATGAGGTCTTGCTGCCCAGGCGGGTCTCGAACCCGCAGGCTCAGGCAATTCACTCACCTCAGCCTCCCAAAGGCGCGGGATTACAGGCTGAGCCTCCGAGCCCAGCTTCATTTTAGCTATTTTTAAGTGTACAGTTCCGTGGCATTGAGGACCTTCCTTGTGTAGCCGTCACCACCATTAATCTCCAGAACTTAAAAAAAATTCTTCCTCTGAGGTGAGTGAATTGCCTGAGCCCGCGGGTTCAAGACCCGCCTGGGCAACTTGGTGAGACCTCATCTCTACAATAAATCAAAAATTAGCCGGGCGTGGTAGCGCATGCCTGTAGTTCCAGCTATTTGGAAGTCTGAGGTGGAAGGATTGCTGGAGCCCAGCGGGTCGAGGCTGCGGTGGCCAGGAGTGGCCACTGCACTCCAGTCGGGGCGACAGAGTGAGACTCCAACTCAAAAAAAAAAATTCTTCCCAAAACAAAGATCTGTCCCCATTAAACAACAACTCCCCTTTCCTTCTCTCCTAGCTCCTAGAAACCTCCATTCTACTTTCTGTCTCTATCAGTCTGACTACTCTAGGGACCTAATGTAGTATTTGTATAGTATTACATAGTATTTGTCTTTTGGGTCTGACTTATTTCACTTAGCATAATGCTTCCAAGATTTATCCATGCTATAGCATTCTCCTCATTCATTCTGTGCTACTGTAATGAAATACCTGAGACTAGGTCATTTATAAGGAACAGAAATTTATGTCTCACAGTTTTGGAAGCTGGAAACTCCAAGATCAAGGTGCCAGCGGGTTCTCTGGAGAGGGTCCGGTCTTTGCTTCCAAGATGGCGCCTTGAATACTGTATCCTCCTGAGGGAAGGAATGCTGTGTCTTCACAGGCCAGAAGATGCAAGGACAAAGAGGAGGAACTCCTTCTATCAGAGCCCTAAAAAGGGTACCCCAAGGGTGGAGCCCTCCTGACCTAATCACTTCTTAAAAATCCCACCTCATAACACCCTCACACAGTCATTACGTTTTGACACCTGAATTTTGGAGAAGACATATTTAAACCATAGTATGCATGTATCAGAATTTCCTTGCTTTTTGAGGCTGAACAATATTATGGGCAGATGATTCTTTGTTGTGGGGTCTGTCTACTGTAGGATGTCAACATCCCTGGCCTCTGCCCACTAGATGCTAATAACACCTCCCTCCTCCTAGTCATGACAACCGAAGTCTCCAGGCTTTGCCAAATGTCCGCTGGGGGTCAAAGCCTTCCCCAGCTGAGAACCACTGCTCTGTGCACATTCATCTCTGAAAACTTGAGTGCCCCAAAGAACAGCCACAGCTCAGCAAAGGGGCAAGGGCTGGGGCAGCTCAGGAGTGTGTCTTCAGTGCCGGCTGCAGCCCAGACCCCAAATCCAATTAGAACGTTACATCCACACACATCTCATGTCAGCACCACTTAATAACGTTAGGGCAGATTTTCACATAGCCATTTTTTTATGTATTAAAAAAAAACCCTCTCTCTCCTTAAATCCACATTAAGCATATGGCAAGCCATTCCCTGGCAGCAGCACCTCCTGCAAACTTAATGCCAGCCTCTTGTTTTCTACCTTACATCTGGGAAGACACAAATCCTACTTAGAGTCAAACCTCAGGAGATATGTGAAGCATGTAAAAGTCAGAGATAAACAGGCCTGCTTTGCCCTTGGACACGTAAGCTGGATTTTCTTCAGTAATCCAGGTCCTTCACCAAAAAAAAAAAAAAAAAAAAAACAAGAGCAAGAAAACTCACAGCACAACCCATAACAACACACACACACACACCAAAAAGGGTGAGTCTGGCAGTCGAGGCAGTTGACAGCCACAACTTGGGCAGAATTTCAGTGAGCCCGCTTCCTCCTCCCAGACGCTGCCAGTACTGCTGGGTTTTGGTTCACAAACATCCTGAGTTTCCACTTGCACCCCGTCTAGCTCTGCTAATGCCCATCAGCCCTCAGACAAAATATTTTATTTGCTAGTAAGCCCAGAATAAAAAAGATGAATTTTTAGCGGATTTAGGTGTGAAAGAAAGACACCCAAGTCCCTCAGGATTACCTTGACAGAGAATGAATTCTGTTTACCCATGGCTGATTCATCAGGCACTGATTAAGAGTCATAGAATTTTGGAACTGGAATCAGAGAACTCTATAGTGGGAAGAAATAAACATCCCTCCCGGGGTGGAAGAGCAGCAATCATCCGGCTCCTTTTAGAATATTCCAGAAAGGTGGCAGTTTTGCCCCAATTCTTCATCCCTCTTTGTGTCCTCACCCTTTGTCTTGTGACTTGTGGCTCTTCCCACGAAGGCAGAGAATGTTTTCCTGACCCTTGATTTTAAGCATGGCCTTGTGACTGACTTCAACCATCTGAGATGTTAGCAGAGCTGCTACCATGATTGGACTTGCCCTCTGTGGCCTCTGTAGTTACCCAGACAAGAAGCTGCTTCAGGAGACCCAGGACCCCAGTGGGGTAGGGGACCCAGCCATGGTGTGGAACAGAGCCATGTCACCCAACTCACAGACTCCTGGGGATCAATAATGCTATGTCACACAGGTGCAACTGGGACTGGCTTGTTACACATCATTATTGTGCCAATAACTGACCAGTACAAAAACTGACTAAGCTGTGTTTGCTGATGCAGCCGCTGAGATTTTGTTTGTTTGTTCAGTCATGGTCTCACTCTGTTGCCCAGGCTGGAGGGCAGTGGCACGATCATGATGAACATAGCTCACTGCAGCCTCAACCTCCTGGGCTCAGGCGATCCTTTTATCTCAGCCTCCCGAGTAACTGGAACTACAGGCACACGCCACCACTCCTGGCTAATTTTTTTGTTTTGTAGAGTCGATGTTTCATTATGTTGCCCAGGCTGGTGTCAAACTCCAGGGCTCAAGCAATCTGCCTGCCTCAGCCTCCCAAGAGCTGAGATTACAGGTATGTGCCACTGCACCCAGTCCAAGATCTTGTTTGTTACCCAGGATTATCTGACTGACACAGATGAGGAATGCTCTACTTTACAAAGCAGCCAGTCCTTTATCTGCATGTTTTCATTACTGGGCGGTGACTTTTTTTTTTTTTTTTTTTTGGCTGTGCAGGCGTTTGTCTCTTTTCCGCAGGGACCTGGGTGAGCCTGACCTCTGCAGCAATCCTGAGTAAGGGTAAACACACTTGCATTCAGCTGCCTGTCGGCTGTTTCATGACAGCTCTGGAGTCTCCCCATCTCTCCCAACCTCTTCAGAGAAGTCATGATCCCAGCCCTCAGGGAAATACAAGTGAGAGGTAGCAGTTCATATGGTGACCAGGGAATCTCACAAAGGTGAGAGATGGTCAAGCCAGGAAGAGGTCACGTTATGGCAAGGCAGGGTCTCCCACTGACATCCTCTTGTTGTTCCACCTCATCCCTGCTCCCTGTTCCGTCCCTGGCTCCAGGACCTCAGACTCAGACCCGCCGCCACTCCAGGCATCCTGCCCTCCTCCATACTCTTCCCCTTCTTTTGGCTCCTCACCAAAAGTCCCTGCCCTGAACATATATTTACACACCTTTGTTCCTAGCAGCTTTATTCACAATGGCCAAAAGGTGGTGGCAACCCAGATGTCTGTCAACAGATGAATGGATAAACACAATGTGGCCCATCCATACAATGGAATATTCTTCAGCCTTAAAAAGGAAGGAAGTTCTGACACAGGCTATAATATGGATGAAGCTTAAGGACACTCTACTCTGTGAAATAAGCCAGTCGCCAAAGAACAAATACTATAGGCTTCCACTTACAGGAAGGACCTAAGGTAGTCAGATTCCTAGAGACAGAAAGGTGGGTGCCGGGGACTGGGAGAGGCAGAATGGTGAGTTAGTGTTTAATAGGGGTAGAGTTTTGGTTGGGAAGATAGAAACATTCTGGAGATGGATGGTGGTGATAGTCACACGACAGTAAGAATGTACTTAATGCCACTGACCTGTACACTTAAAAATGGTTGACTGTACATTTTTTATTCATATTTTACCACAGTTTTGGGGAGGAGGGTAGGGAAGTCTGGATCTCACTCGGTCACACAGGCTGGAGGGCAGTGGTACAATCTCAGCCCACCACAGTCTCCTCCTAGGCTCAGGCAACACTTCCTCCTCAGCCACCTGAGTAACTGAGACCACAGGTGTGTGCCACCACACTTGGCTAAATTTTTATCTATCTGCCAATCTATCTAGTTATCTATCTATCTATCATCTATCTATATTTTGAGTCAGAGTCTCATTCCTTCACCCAGGCTGGAGTGCAGTGGCACACTCACGGCCACCCCAGTGTCGACATGCTAGGCTCTGGCAATCCTTCCGCCTCAGCCGTCTGAGTAGCTGGAACTGCAGGCATGCACTACCACACCCAGGTAATTTTTGATTTATTGTAGAGATGAGGTCTCGCCAAGTTGCCCGGGCAACTTGGTCTCAAACCCGCGGGCTCAGGCAATCCACTCACCTCGGCCTCCCAAAGGGCTGGGATTACAGGCTGAGCCACCGAGTCCAGTCAGTTTTTTTTATTTTTGTACAGATGAGGTCTCAATCTGTTGCCCAGGTTGGTCTCGAGCTCCTGGGCTAAAGCATTCCTCCCACCTTGGCCTCCCAAAGTGCTGGTACTACAGGTATGATCCACCATGCCCAGACAGAACACAAGTTATTTTTAAGTGACCTGTCCTATATGCCAACTCCTAGAGGCCCAGGTGCCACCAGGCTGTTGGCTCACAAGGCCATCTGAAAGCCTCAGGTATCCATGGGCTAAGGGCAGTAAAGCCATGCCATGCAGAGGCAGCAGCCCACTCTCTGCATGGCAGATCTGTGCAGGGTGGGCTGATAGTGCATCCTCGGGTGAAGGGAATGCCCTGTTGCTGACATCCAGCTTGAAGGTGGAAGCCTGAGCACATAGGATGTATGTGGACAGAGGAAGAAGATGGGAACCAGGGAAAAACCAAGAGTGAAAAAAATCCCGGGAAGCCAGAGAGCAGCCTGGCTGGGAAGGCAGCATTCCCAGCTCCACCCCTGCCTCTGAGTCTGGCCAAACTTCTGAGGCAGGACTGAGAGGCTTCTGTTTTGGGAGACAGTCAGGCACGGGCTTTGGAGTGAACAGAGCTGGGTTCATACTCCAGCTCTGCCCCTCTCTGACTGTGTGACTTTGAGCAGGTTACCCAACCTCTCTGAGCCTCAATGTCATCTATAAAATGAGAATAATAGCAGGAGTTCTACCTGGCAGCGTTTAGTTTAGGGCCATTTAATATAATGGGTATAAAAGGTTTAGCCCAGCCCCCATCGCACGGCAGATGCCTGATTAATATTATGGTCGTGCTAGGCAGAGGCAGCTTCTGGCACAGCCCTGGCAGCCCCCTCTCTGCTGCTCATACCTTTGTGTAGTGTCTGCCCCATGAGTGTGGGCTGGACCTGGTGACTCACTTCTAATGAAGAGACTGCAGCAGAGCTAATGGGATGTCACTTCCAAGTGACCGATGTTTGTGACTTCCATCCTGCCGTCGCTCTCTCCCTTGCTGGTCTCTCTCTATCGCCCTCCCTTGCATGCTCTGATGAGACAAGCTGCCGAGTTGGGCTGCGATGCTCCACAGAGCAGCCCCCAGGGCAAGGAACCCAGTGAGGCTGCAGCCCACCAACCTGCGAGGAGCTGACTCCTGCCAGCAGCCTCATATGCAAGCTCAGAAGAGGCTCCTTCCAAGCGGGGCTTCAGGCGATCACTGCCTCATGCAGGATGGAGAGCCAAGGGCCCTGCTGTCATGCCCAGATTCCTGACCCACTGGACCTGTGTGAGAATTACTCAAGTTGTTTTCAGGCGCTAAGTTTTGGGTAATTTGTCACAGAGCAAGAAATTATGAATACAATCATTTGTGATTTCTGACCTCGACTGGACTCCTTATTCTCTCTGGAAACCATCCTTCAATTATCCGCCAAGCTAACACCCCCCCCACTCCCTAGCTTCCTCAGCCTAGAACCCTCTAGCACTCCACATTCTGCATCTACACCGCACACACCCTCACACACACACACACACACACACACACACACACACACACACACACTCACAACACAGCACACACTTCCGTTATCAACTGCATTGTGGGCTCATTTGTTCTTGAAGTGGAAGTCTTCCTAAAAGCATGTCACCGGGCTTCTCCGGCCGGCTGCAGACGTCTCCTAAGAATGTCCTGCTATCTTAGTTACAATTCCACATTCACTCCCAGAGCCACATCTCAGCATTTCCCTGGCTACTGACTGGCAGGAATAAACCCATCTGTTCTATTTGTTGCCGTGTGTATCCAGGAATCATATGTGTTTGCTGCACACACAGAATCTCAATTCTGGCCTATAATCTGGTCTCCATTCTGGCCTCTAGGGTTTTACAACTAGGCTATGGTGGGCCCCTGGGCCTGGTGAAGAGGCAAGAAGGCTGGGAAGGGGCCTCAGGCCTGAGTTAAAGTCCGGCTGTGACCTGACAAGCTGGGTCACTTTGGAATAATTCCTGCCCTTCTGTGAGCCTCAGTCACAGCCCTTCATGGGTCTGCTGTAAGAGGCTTACTTAAGATAATGTTCACAAAGGACCCTTCTTTTCTGGCTTGGCTCCAGGAGGGATGACCTGCTGCAGACCAGAAGTCCTGGCTGTGGGTCTGTGAGCCTCCTTTCCACTGGAAAGCAGTACATTGCCATTCAGGTTCATCGTTCAGTTTCTTGTGAGTTGGGATGTTATGAGTCAGTTCCCCTGAGTCTGAGCTCTAAAAGGATGAGATCTTGTGTGGATCTGCAAGTCAGGGATATGTCACAGTATGCTGACCCTCCTCCCAGCCGCAGGGCCCTGCTAAATTCATCCTCCCTGACACCATTCTTGTGTTGTCACAATGTTCTCTTGCTTTAAAACAGCAAACTTTACTTGATCTTGCTGCCCAGTAACTTTCCTCTAAGATTCTGTCAGGTTACAGAGGGCAGATCAGAATGCAGGCTGTAAATCAGTAGCCCTCATGATATTTAGGTCCATTAATCCACCGAGAGAAGATTTGCTACCTCTTAGTGTTGAGAGAGAGACCAGAAATCCTCTCACAGGATTGCCTGGAGGCCCAGGCATCTGATACAACTCAGCACTCAGTGCTGTGACCCTCAGAGGTTCATGGGATGCCAGAATTTTTATTTGTGCCTTATCACTAGTAGGTGCACCAACATCCCAAGCCCAGTCGAAGGAATTTGTTACCAGGTACTCTTGCTTTGCCTGTCCTCAGATTGCATTTGAAGCAGGAAGATAATCTTGGGTTGTTGGGGAGAAAATGAGCTACCACCATAATCTACAGGATCCAAACAACCCCATAGACTGGGAGTTTTTTGAAAGCCAGGGCCACTTTGCCATGCAGCACGTGGCCCTGGGTCTGGTAAATAGGGACCCTACACATGCATGTAGGGAAGGATGGTTGAATGGGTGGGTGGATAATTGGAAGGAGGTATGGATGGATGGATGAATGGACGGATGGATGGATGGATGAGTATGGATGATTGAATGGGTGGGTAGATGGATAGTTAAATGGGTGGATGGTTGGATGGTTGGATGGATGGATGGATGGGTGGGTGGGTGGATGGGTGGGTGGATGGGTGGATGGGTGGGTGGATGGGTGAATGGGTGGATGGGTGGAGGGATGGGTGAGTCGGTGGGTAGGTGGATGGGTGGGTGGATGGATGATTGGATGACAGAATGGGTGGGTAGATGGATAGTTAAATGGTTGGATGGATGGATGGATGGAAGGATGGATGGATGGATGGTTGGGTGGATGAACAGATGGTTGAAAGTGGGTGGATGGGTGGGTGAATGTTTGAATGAATGGGTGGGTGGATGGATTGTTGAAAGAATGAATGGAAAGATGTGTGGCTGGGTGGGTGGGTGGGTAGATGGGCTGGTGAATGAATAGAAGGATGTATGGATACACAGATAAATGAATAAATGAATCTCTGGCCAAGGAGCAGAACTTCTTGCCCAGAATCCACCACTGGCATTGTAACGTCCCTTATTTTTAAGATATGGTGCTGGTAGTTCTTTTTCTACCCACCCCATAAGACCATTGTGAGGATAAAAGTAGATGATGTAAATAAAAGTTATTTGACTACCTGTGTAGAATTATACCAGTGAAAGGAAGTATGGAAGTATGGTTCAAAATAAAATTTTTTTTTAGTCTACCTTACGAAATGCTTCCAAGGAGCACTCAATGATTCAAGTGATGACTTAAGGAACCCTCTTGAGAAACACAGCATTTTCTGGGTTCTTTGAAGGTCAGATTGAGAATAGCAGAGGCTCTGTTGGATGAGCCATCTTGCCTTAGGCAGAGGCTCACGTCACAGGCAGCCCCCTGTGTGTGTGTGTGTGTGTGTGTGTGTGTGTGTGTGTGTGTGTGTGTTTTAAGTCGAGGTCTCACTCTGACACCCAAGCTAGAGTGCAGTTGTATGATCACAGTTCACTGCACCCTTGACCTCCCAAGCTCAGACAATCCTTCTGCCTCAGCCTCCTGAGTAGCTGGGACTATAAGTATGTGCCACCATGCCCAGCTAATTTTTTTATTTTTTGTAAAGACAGGGTCTCACTATATTGCCTAGGTTGGTCTCAAACTCCTAGGCTCAAACAAACCTCTGGTCTCAGCTTTCCAAAGTGCTGGAAACACAGGCATGAGTCACTGTGCCCAGTCCCTCTTCTAGTTTTTATGGGTCTGTACCTTGTTCTTCCCATGAGTCTGTGAGCTTGTCAAGGGCAGGTTCTGTGCCTCAAACCTAAAATCCACATCCTCTTCAGTGAAAATAAGCCATTCACAGGCACTGAAACACCTGCTGCAGTGATTGCAATAAAATAACCAAATCATAGCACTAAAAAAGAGTTTATTGTAAACATAACTTTACAAAAAGACAACAATGCAGAAATAATAAATACCTTGTGCAAACTGTTTCCTTGCACAACTCTGAAAGAAGAGATTGAAGCCGGGCTTGGTGGTTCAGCCTGTAATCCCGCACCTTTGGGAGGCTGAGGTGAGTGGATTGCCTGAGCCCACGGGTTCAAGACCCGCCTGGGCAACTTGGTGAGACCTCATCTCTACAATAAATCAAAAAATCAGCCGGGTGTGGTAGCGCGCACCTGTAGTTCCAGCTACTCGGAAGGCTGAGATGGAAGGATCGCCGGAGCCCAGCAGGTGAGGCTGCAGTGGCCGGGAGCGGCCACTGCACTCCAGTCTGAGCGACAGAGTGAGACTCCAACTCAAAAAAAAAAAGAAGAAGAGATCGACATTTAAAGTGGTGTGTTTCCCATGTAAACCTTTTTTTTTTTTTTTTTTTTTTTTTAGTTGGAGTCTCACTCCATTGCCCAGGCTAGAGTGCAGTGGCACACTCATAGCCACCCCAGCGTCGACCTGCTGGGCTCTGGTGATCCTTCTGCCTCAGCTTTCCAAGTAGCCGGAACTACAGGCACGTGCTACCACGACTGGCAAATTTTTGCTTTATTGTAGAGACGAGGTCTTGCCAAGCTGCCCAGGCTGGTCTCAAACCGGCAGGCTCGGGCAACCCACTTGCCTCGGCCTCCCAAAGTGCTGGGATTATAGTCTGAGTCAGCCATATATTAAAGATGGATAGTGGGTTTGCATGATGATGAGAGGGCAGCAGGGAGAGGAGTGGGTGAGGTGAGTGGGTGTTACCCTTCTCCATACATCAGATAATCTACACAGCTGGCTGCAGTGACTGATGATGAAAATGCTCAATCTATAGCAGATGATTAAGGTGAGGGTGATCTGGGGGTCCAGGCCCCATCACTTCACAACACTCAACGCATGCCATGTTGGCCCTTACACACCTCTTTTCTGTTTTCTTTCTCCCTGTGCCTCCTCTCCAGTTTGGATGGGGGCTGGGAGGTGGGGTGGGAAGAGCAAAAACCGGGCTCAAATGATCCTGTCCCCCTTCCCTTCCCACTCTGTGCACCGTCCAACCAGACTTTAGCTGCCCATGATGGGAGGTCAAGTATTTGCACTCTTGGGCCTGCACTAGGCTGAAGAGTCACTAAGAACTGAGGAAGGGGCTCTGGATTGGCAGTCAGGTGGGACCAGGAGAGGAAGGGGTACAGCTGTCCCCAGCAGGCACGGACTTGTCCTCAGAGCACCTTCCAGGGTGGCAGCAGCTGCAGGGCTCATTGGGGGGCAGGAATGAGGAAACACAGTGGCAGTTTTTATGCATGACAGCTCTATGAAAAGGGCATAGCATTTACTTTAGCAAATTTGAGGCTCAGGATTGGTGAACTGACCAAAGTCGGTAAATATCAAGGGTTAAAAAACAGGTCCCGGCGTTATCAACCCTGCTGTGGAATTGCACACGTCACCCCTCTGAAAGGACAGGCGCTGGCAGTCAGGAGGGACGGGCTGCATCCAAATTCCTAATATCACAGTTTCACACGTTGAGAATGAAATGAGACAGCGCCAGGAGCTGGACCCCAAATGAGCTCTAATTATTACAGAAATCTCTTATTTCTGGGCAGCTTTCCAAGGCCGCCACGGTGGCCATTCATGAGAGGGAGCTCCTGCCGGGGCCGTGGACTGGCCAGCAGAGAAACTACACACAGGGGAGAATGGTGGACCTGTGAGGCCCCTGGAAGTTCAGGAACTGCCTCGTGCTCTGGAGGACATGAATGAGGAGGCCTCCCCTCAGCTCAAGCCCCCATTTGAGCAGAGAAGTCAACAAACCATCCAGTTCATTCAGAAGTGGGGAGGGGCCTGTCTTTGGTTGTCACATGCTTGGGGACACTACTGGCACAGAACAGGCAGGGCCAGGGATGCCAAATGTCCCACAATGAGCAGACAGTACCACTGTCCTGGTCAGTTTTATGTGTCACCTTGACCAGGCCAGGGTGCTCAGTTGTTTGGTCAAACAGCAGCCTAGATATTGTTGACATTCATTTTTATTTTTTGAGTCAGAGTCTCACTCCATGGCCCAGGCTACTCTAGTGCTCATGGCTCACTGCACCTCAAACTGCAGCCTCCAGGGATCCTCCAGCCTCAGCCTCCCAAGTAGCTGGGACTACAGGCACATGCCACCACACCCAGCTAATTTTTAAATATTTTTTAGAGACAGGGTCTTGCTGGTCTCAAACTCCTGGTCTCAAAAGATCCTCCTACCTTGCCCTCCCAAGTACAGGGATTACAGATGTAAACCACTGTACTCAGACAGATTAACATCTAAATGAGTGGACTTTGAGTAAAGCCGATCTCCCTCCAGAATGTAGGTGGGTCTTATCTAATCAGTTGAAGGCTTTAAAGGAAGACTGAGTTACCAAAGAGGCAGGTATCCTACCTCCAGCCTGCCTTCAGTCTCGAGACCACAACATTGATTGTTGCAGGAACGTCCAGGCTGCCGTCTTCCCTGAAGTTATCAAATTTGCCAGGAAAACCATGACTAACACAACCTCCCTTTCCCATGTGCCACCAGGTTCCCTGGAGAACCACTGCTTGGCTTGGGCCAGTTCCAGCCAGATGTCTTGCTTCCTGCCTCTAAAATGAAGAGACAGGATGGAAAGTCACCCTGCATGAAAATTCTGGCTTTAACATTCAACGTTAAACCAAAAGGCAGCATATGAGAAGGCGCCTGATGTGTGGCAGAGATGACTGGTCTGGGTTCGGAGTCGTCCACCCTGTCCTGCTCAAAGCGGATCTGTGCATCTGCCCACGTGCCCGAAATCCCCCAAACACCAGCTGCCCTTTGGCAGATGACCTGGCTTGCAGCTTTTGTCCCTGTGCCTCCCAGACACGCAGAGCTGGGATCTTCTGTTGATCAGAAAAACTGGATCATTCAGGGCAAAAACAACAACAAAATCTATACTGCAGTGAAGGTCCCACGGTGGATTTTTGGCCTGTATTTTCAAGTCAAATCGTCCTGGAAGTTGTGTTTGTTCTGAAACCTCAGGGCATGACCTTGCTTAGAAGTACAGGTGTGAACGGAGCAAGGAAGAGTCCAGGCAAGGAGGGTTGCTGCTGAGGAAGGAAAGGTGTTTATGATTCCTCCTCAGGAGACATCAGGCGATGAGGCCAACCTCAAGGCTTTGCGCCCCAGCCCTGGGTCAGGAGCCCCCTTGGGAGAGCTTTCCAGACTGGCCTGTGTGCATTTACCACACCCAGCTCTCCTGGGCAGTTCCAACCTTGACTACCAGGGAAAGTTAATGTTTTTAATTAAATTAAGTGTATTGGGGTTTTTTTCCATTGTAAGCACCATACTCACTTATTCATGCTACACAAATTGATCTGGTGCTGTGTTAGGTGCTGGGACACCAGGGTGACACCAGGGTGACACCAAGGTGACTTAGTCCCTATCCATAGAAATTTACAATCAGGTCGCTGATTATGATAGAAGACTTGGAATTTTTAAAAGAATAGAAAGGAAATAATCACCCATAATTCTCCACATAAAAATAATCACTGTAAACATTTTGGTGTACTTCTTTCTAATTTTTCACTATGCTTAAAGTGTTATTTTCTTTGTGGATTTGATGCAGATGTGTTCATATGATATTTACAATTTGCTACTCTGCTATTTAACATACTGTTTCCATATTATTTAAGATACTTCATAAAGAACTCATCCTTTTAGTGGTGGTGTGGTATTCCATTAAGTAGCTATACTATCATTTAGTCAGTCATTCCCTCATCACTGCATGGTTAAGATTGTTCCCATTCATATTTTTTTGCTGTTATGAATAACAACATGATGGGCATTGCATTTTTTTTTTTTTGAGTTGGAGTCTCATTCTGTCGCCCAGGCTGGAGGGCAGTGGCCTGCTCTCAGCCACCATAGCCTCAACTGCTGGGTCTGCGATCCTTCCGCCTCAGCTTCCAGTACTGAACTACAGCCGTGGACATTGTAATTCTTAAGGCTTTTTTAATATGTCTGTTTCTTTGGAACACGTTTCCAGAAAATGAATTATGAAACAAAAAGTCTTTTTTCTTTCTTTCTTTCTTTTTTCTTTATAAATGGCTTACAACAGCAACCACTTTGAAAAAAACTCATTATTATACCTGTGGGTCAGGAATGGGGCATGGTGGAGTTGGGTCCTCTGGCCAGGGTCTCTTTGCAAACGTCCATCAAGGTGTCAGCCAGGGCTGCAGTGTTATCTGAGGGTTCGACTAGGGGACAATCAGCTTCCAAGCTCACTTCTGTGACTATTGGCAGGATGAAGCTTTTCACAGGCTGTTGGTTGCATGCCCCCCTGGGCTTCCTGCCCTATGAGCTTTCCATAGGCATCCATGGGGCAGCTCACCTTTGCCAGCTGGTTTCCCTGAGACCAAATGAGAGAGCAGAGCAAGAGAGAAGCCACAGGGAGAAAGCGTCTTTTTTTTTTTTTTAAATAGAGATGAGATCTCCCTATGTTGCCCAGGCCAATCTTGAACTCCTGGCCTCAAGCAGTCCTCCCACTTTGCCCTTACAAAGTGTTGGAATTGTAGGCATGAATCATTGCACCTGACCAACAAAGGGTCTTAAAACAATGCCAGTCACTGTCTGTTAAGGTTCCTCCCTCTGCTCCTGGCATGAGCATGTGATAGCACCATGCTCACTGCCAGCACTGGCAAGGCTGATCAAAGCGCACGCTAAACTCAGAACTCCTTAGGTTCAGACCTTCTAATCAGGAAATGGGCTCTTGGTGGCCTATTACCTGGTGTCACTTAAGGACTATGCCCCAATGGTGCCACTGAATAAACTTTGTGTCACAACTATGCTTCTCTGAGCAGCATTCTCCTATCTCCGGGTATAGGAGAAGGGAATGCCTGCACCCAGCCTCTCTCATGGGGAGAAGACAGAGTGACCTAGAGCCCCCTGTGCATTGGTGAGAATTGAGAAAACTCTCTAGGCTCTTTCTGGCCCATTGTGTCCACTAAATGGTCCCTCATAGGCCTGATGAAGTTCAATTCCATTTCTTTTTTTTTTTTTTGAGTTGGAATCTCACTCGGTCACCCAGACTGGAGTGCAGTGGCCGCTCCCGGCCACCACAGCCTCGCCTGCTGGGCTTCGGTGATCCTTCCGCCTCAGCCTTCCGAGTAACCGGAATTACAGGCATGCGCTACCACGCCCGGCTGATTTTTTGATTTATTGTAGAGATGAGGTCTCACTGCCCAGGCAGGTCTCGAACCCGCGGACTCAGGCAATCCACTCACCTCAGCCTCCCAAAGGCACGGGATTACCGGCTGAGCCACCGAGCCCGGCTTCAATTCCATTTCTGACTGTGGTCAGTGGGTCACCAGAGAGTGGATGAGTAAAGTGATGTGATTGTCCACCTGTGGGTCATCTGGGCCCTTGGTTGATGGTCTCAGCACTCACTACCATTTAGGCAACGCCTTTAGTTGCCCATTTGACTGGCCAGGGCCATTCTCTACCCAGAGCTGGAAGTTTCTTAGAGAGCTGGGGTCTGGCCTTGTCCCTTACCTGCTAAAGACCCTCCAAAGACTCCCTCTTGCTCTCAGGCTGAAGCCCTAGCACCTGTGCCTGGCCTCTGAGGCCTGTGTGATGGTGTCCACCTCCCTCTCCAGGGTCCTTCCTGCCTACTCCACCCAGTCCCTCTGTTGCCCACTGGGCACTCTCTTGCCTGCTAGCCTGTAGCACACACTATTCCCACTCCCCTCCTCACCTGTTACCTCCTCTTACCTGCTCAGGGCTCACCTTAGGCCTCACTTGGGTACCTCTCTCCTCCTGTTGGAGGTCGGCCTCCTCCTGCAAACTAGATGCTCCTGGGACAAAGGTCCTGCCTTCCTCCCGAGGGGTCTCAGCACCCGCCAGCCCACAGAGAGGGTGCCCCATGGCTCTGGTGCATGCTGCCTGACTGGGGGAACGGTAGCTCCATCTATTGTCCCTGCCAGGGTTTGCTGGGCAGGGAAGTGGAAAGGAGTGCATCAAAGAAAGCTTTTGCATCCTCTAAGGAGGCTGCTAGGATCTTCATCAGCGCTGGGTCCTGGAAGAAGAATGAGCTCTGGACTTGATTCCTGACTCCCCAGTTCATTACCATAGGCTCCGGGGCAAGTAATTGTTTGGTCATCAATTACTAGGCTGCATCAATTCTGCAAAGGAGGTTGTGATTCTGCCCTGTGCGCCCAAAGTGGGAGGGGCCATTGTGGCTTTTTGTGTGGTATATGTATGTGTGGTGTGTATATGTGTCAAGTGTGTGAGTGTGTATACGTATGTGTGTATATGTGTGATGTGTGCATGAGTGTGTGGTGTGTGAGATTGTATATGTATATATGTGGTGTATGAGTGTGTGTCTGGGTGAGTGTGGGTGTAAGTACTTTCTGGAATGTAAAGGACATACATGCAGATGAGATCTGGGACAAGAAAGATCTGAAGGGTCTGGAGCAACAGTTCAGACTGGGGAAGGAGGATAGATCATGAGTGTGGTGGCCCACGGCAAGGACCTGGATTCTCAACTCAGCAGATCCGGGTTCTGGCCACCAATTTGTCATGTGATCTTGGACAAGTTTCCCCATCTAGAAGTGGAGACATCGAGGTCTGGGGTGTGGGTGACCCCAGGGAGCCATTGGGTTCCTCACCCAGGGGCTCTGGTGGCTACCCTAAGGCTCGGCCTACCTGCCCAGACCCACACCACGCTGGTCCCTGCTGGTCTATCTAGCTGAGGGTCTTTGACACTTCTTGAGGCTGGTTGGGGTATACCAGGGCAGGTAAGGAGGGAGCACTGTGGCCCTTGCTAAGCTCTCCTGAGAGGGCCCTGCCTCAGTCGTACTCAGCAGAGAGGGCAGCTGTGTGACACTCAGAGAACCAACAAGATCTGGTCCTGGCAGGGCTTGGTGGCTTAGCCTGTAATCCCAGCACTTTGGGAGGCTGAGGCAAGTGGATTGCCTGAGCCCGTGGGTTCGAGATCAACCTTGGCTACTTGGCGAGACCTCGTCTCTACAATAAATCAAAAATTTAGCCAGACATGATAGCACATGCCCATAGTTCCAGCTACTTGGAAGGCTGAGGCAGAAGCATCTCCTGAGCCCAGCAGGTCGAGTCTGCGGTGGCTGTGAGCACTCCACCTGGGCAACAAAGTGAGACTCCAACTCAAAAAAAAAAAAAAAAAAAAGATCTGGTCCTAACTAGCAGTGACACGCTCTTTTTTTTTTTTTTTTTGAGTTGGAGTCTCTCTTCGTCGCCCAAGCTGGAGTGTAGTGGCATGGTCATGGCCACCCCAGCATTGCCCTACTGGGTTCCAGCCATACTTCTGCCTCAACCTTCCAAGTAGCCAGAACTACAGGTGCGCAGTACCATATCCAGCTAGTTTTTGACTTGTTGTAGAGACGAGGTCTTGCCAAGTTGCCCAGGCTGGTCTCAAACCCTCAGGCTCAGGCAATCCACTCGCCTCAGCCTCCCAAAGTGCTGAGATTACAGGCTGAGCTTCTGAGCTTGACCCAGTGACACACTCTTGACGGAGGCAGGTCTCACTCTGTTATCCAGGCTGGAGTGCAGTGGCAGGATCACTGCAGCCTCAACCTCCTGGACTCAGGCAATCCTTCCACCTTAGCCTCCTGAGAAGCTGGGACTACAGGTGTGCACCACCATGCGTGGTTAATTTTGAAAACTTTTTTGTAGTAATGCAGTCTCACTATGTTACCAAGGTTGGTCTCGAACTCCTGAGCTCAAGTGATCTCCTGCCTTGGTTTCCCAAAATGCTGGAATTACAGGAATGAGCCACCGTGCCCAGCTTGGACACATTTTTAATCCTCTCTATGCCTCAGTTTTCTTTTTTTTTTTTTTTTTGAATTGGAGTCTCACTCTGTCACCCAGACTGGAGTGCAGTGGCCACTTCCGGCCACCGCAACCTCGACCTGCTGGGCTCCAGCGATCCTTCCGCCTCAGTCTTCCAAGTAGCCGGAATTACAGGCATGTGCTGCCACGCCCGGCTGATTTTTTGATTTATTGTAGAGATGAGGTCTCGCTGCCCAGGCGGGTCTCGAACCCCCGGGCTCAGGCAATCCACTCACCTCAGCCTCCCAAAGGCGCGGGATTACAGGCTGAGCCACCGAGCCCGGCTAGTTTTCTTATCTATAAAATGAGGGTAATGGAACCTTCCTCTCCTGTGCAAATGAGGTAAGACAACACATGTAGAATTACAGCATTGGCCAGGGCTGGGTAAGAGCTCAATATGCATTCACTGTGCTCATTAAGAGCTCAAAGAGACTGGATTTAAAAACAACTACTTCAAATTCTGTAAGAGAAAGAGTGGTTATGTGAACAACAAAAGCCCCCAAAACGAAGCCCAGTTTCAGAGACATTTGTACACCCATGTTCACAGCAGCATTATTCTCAGTAGCCAATATATGGAAACAGCCCGAAAGGTCGATCAACACATGAATGGAATAAACAAAATGTGTGCATACAATGGGATATTATGTAGCCTTAAAAAGGATGAAAATTCTGACACATGCTACAACTGTACTCCAGTCTGGGCAACAGAGTGAGACTCCAACGAAAAAATAAAAAAACCAAGCCAATCCAAACCAAAAAAAAAAAAAAAAAATGTATCCAAGGTCACAGATGAAGTAACTTGTTGGAAAAGTTTTGTAGCCAGGCAGTCTGATGCCTGTGCCCACGTTCTAAACCACTCTGCCTGATGATATTAGTGTTCCTGGGAAAACAAAGAGGCAGGTATCATTGCCATTGTGTGGAAAAAATCAAGTCACAGACAACTTAAGTAGCTCTGAAGGCCATGGAGCTGTTCTTTCTGATTTCTGTCTGGAGTCTTAGAAGCTGTGGTACAATTATTCGCAGATGTTCCTTCCTTCTTCCCGACACCGTGTCCCTGGGACTTTGCTTGTTCTGAATTCAACCTTAATCAGCCATCCCGCGGCTCAATAGAAGCATCATGACATCATAAATCCGCAAGAGGCAAAATGTCTGCTGAGTCCTGAATGAATCAGACAAGAGAAAGGTTAGGCATCCAGGGGGAGCTAAAAGCCCCTAAAAGTTTAAAGAGATCCTGCCAAATGGGCCATTGGCTCCCACGGAGATTAGTTTTAATCAATTATTAAGCAATAGTTTAATATTTTAAGAGTTTGCTCAATCACAGAGAAATGAAAACATTTCATGATTTTCCCCCTTACATCTTCTGAAAGAAAAAAACATAAATCAAGTATAGGTACGGTGGCATAATTTAAAAAAAAATCCTTTCCATTGAAATAATCAAATGTCTTTATTTTGATTTTTTAACTTCTTTGTATTCCCTACAAAACCTAGCCTGAGTGGGTGCTGAGCAGACACTTATTGAGTAGATGAAGTTCCAAATGTCTGATGCTTGAACACCCTTGCTTTGTTCGAGGACACAGTAAAATGTCCTAATCTGCTGCTGGCTACTCACCGTGGTGTGACAGTGGTCCTCAAAGCCTCTCAAGGCAGGCCACATGGAAGAGACCCAGTATCTCGTCCTTGAACACCCACTGTCTATTCTCTGAAAGTCTGGGCCATTCACTCCTTCCCCCACTTCCCGAACCCTGTCTTTCCGGAGCTAATAATTTAGGAACTGGGAAGCAAACTGATAGGCAGTAAGAGAGGTAAGGGTGGCTGGGCTCAGTGGCTCAGCTTGCAATCACAGCACTTTGGGAGGCCATGGTGAGTGGATTGCCTATGCCTGCAGGTTCAAGACCAGCTTGGGCAACTTGGCGAGACCTCATCTCTACAATAAATTTTTAAAAAATTAGCTGGGAATGGTAGCACATGCCGCCAGGCTGAGGCAGAAGGATCACCAGAGCCCAGCAGGTCAACGCTGGGGTGGCTTGAGCATGCCACTGCACTCCAGCCTGGGTCATGGAATGAGACTATAACTCAAAAGAGAGAGAGAGAGAGAGAGATAAGGGTTAAACCATATTCCCACCTCTATGATCAACCCTGAAATAATAGAGGTCTTATTCTATGCTTTGATCAATTCCCACTTTGGAGTCTGATTCAATGTGTCTTTTTCCATCCATGTATCCATTCAGGGAATCATCCATCCACCCATCTACCCATCCGTTCATTCATCTACCCGCCTACCCATTCATCTACTCAACCACCCAACTACCCATCCAACCACTGGTCCAACCACCCACCCAACCATCCACCTGTCCATCCATTCATCCACCCATCTACCCATCCATCTACTCAACCACCCATCCACTCATCCAACCACCCGTCCATCCATCCAACCGTCCATCCATTCATCCACCCATCCAACTACCAGCCCATCCACCTACCCACCCACCCACCTATCTATTCACATAACAATATCTACCAGGGGCTAAACTCTAAGTCAGGTGCTCAAGGCACTCACTGTCTGAGAGAGCAGACAGTCCTGGAACCCTACTTGCCATCTAGGGTGCTGTGTGCTAAAGAAAATATCCTTGAGCTATGCTGGGGCACAAGGAAGACAATGGCAACCTGCTCCTGTGGTATCTGGTCTCCTGCCCTGTTGAGTAAGGTCACTCCAGGCCTTCCCTTGGGCCATGCAGACCAAGGGTCACTTGAGAGTGGTCTGTGTGCTGGACAGGCCCCAGCATTTCCTGAGGAGGTGTCAAGGCTTCAAGACATTTCTGTAGATTATTCAAATCCATTTGCTATATCTAGATCATGCCATGCCCTAATTAATGGAGACCAAGATTGTTCCATGTTTGCAATTTTCTGAAATGGGCCAGCGCTTTAAACTCCAACTGCTTCTGGCCCGAATGTTCTCTCCCTCCCTACAGCTGCCCCCAGATGCCCTGGCTTCCACTCACAGTAGAAGTCTCACTATACAGAAAGAAAATAAGAACTTGCTTTCAGCTTTTCTGAACTCCAAGCCTCACTAACCAAGGGGCATTTTATAATTGATTTGCCTTTATAAAATTCGTAGGTGACTAATACACCCAAGAATTCCCAAACTGCTCCTGCTACGAGTTCCAACGTTACCCATAAGCGTACTACCTGCATCGGACGTCAGCATGGAGTGGGTGGATCGGAGGCAGGAGCCATGGCCACAGGAATATACTGGTGGAGCCGGGGCTGAACTGGAGCTGAGCCTTTCCTTCATTCTTTGGGTTCGATAACAGGGTTTGCTTTAACTCTTCAGCCAGGGATCTGTATATCCTAAAGACAGTATGTAAAATATTTATTAAGAAGAATATCTATTTTTAACTAGGGATGATTTCAGTTCTATTATTCATGCCGCCTCAGAGGGCAGGCTTCATGCTTGTCTGCTCGCCGGAGATGTGAAACAGAGCAGAGGCAGGTCTGAAATCAGAGACCAGGGCGTGGGGGAGGGCAGCGGGGGATTCCAGGCAGGAGGTGGGGCAGGGTGGCTACAGACTTTTGCCCACCTGATTCCAACCAAAACCCTGTTCAGGTCACTCTGTCTTTGAGATGTGGTGACCGCTTCGGCCTCATTTTAAAAACAAAGTCATCTGTGCCCCCTGCCAACACTTTCCAGAGAAACAGGCCTCATCATGTAGGAATCATCCGAACAAGGCCCCTTTCAGCCTGTGAGCCTGGGATAAACCATCCCATTAAAGACAGGCACCTGCTTCCCGGCAGGCCCCACGCTGACAAGGTTTCAAAAAAACAAGCTGGTACCTGTCAGAACCCAAAGAGTACACACTCAGCTACCCACTGAGGCGAGAGACGGAGTGGGTGTCTGGTGAAGGCACCAGGGCAATGACCTGCTGAGGGACAAGGTTCTGAAACTCTCTGCTCCCCTGAGATCCCTAGGTTCAAAGCGGCAGAACATCTGGTCACACACTGAGCAGAGATGATGACCAAGGGCGCTGGGGGCAGGTGGACCGAGGCTGAGTCCTGGGCCACCTGGACTAGCCCTGGGATCTGGGGCCTGTTCCTTAACTTTTCTAGGTCTCCTGTGTTCTCAATTCTAAATGGGGAATGCAATAACACGTACCTCCCGGGCTGTCACTGGTCATAGAAGACGCTGTCAGGATGTCCAATCCCACTGTCCTGCAGATAAGGAGGGGAGGGAGGGGGTAGACATTCCCATGTGGCACCAGGCCTTGTGCTTGACACACATTATTTCATTTGGTCCCCTCTCAAGGCCCTGAATGCTGCATTGTTGCCACCTTGCAGATGAGAGCTCAATCCCCAGAGAATCCCATTTTCTCCCACTGTGTCCTCCTCTAGGACAGAGCCTTGGAGAGGGACGTCCCTAAGGGGGTCAACAACCACATAGGCTTTGACTCTCCCAAGAAGCTGCTGCCCAGGTATACAGGGTCTCAGGGTGCCCCTTCTTATTCCCAGAGTGGGCTGAGGGAGGGACCCCCCCCACACACAATCCCTCTTTGAGAAACATATGCTGTGCTGGCACAAGTGCCCAGACACTAGCTCCTTCTGTGCCGGTCTGACCTTGCCGGGTGGACTCAGAGCAGCTGATGCGGTTGGGAGAGAAGGAGACACACGCCTGGAGGTTAAAGAACCATCAGGGGTGAACCTCAGGGATGGAGGAAGGCGGGGACTAGGACATGTAGGTCAATGCCAGAGGGCCCCGTGTAAACCCAATTACTCCATGCCGGTGCCACGGGAGCGGAGCATCCTCAGGCCTCGGGGAAGGTGGCAGAGTCAGAGTGGCTCTGGCCGAGGCCAGCTCTGCTCACCCTGGCCTGCACCCCAGCTCTGGGGCTCAGATCCCTGGACAGGCCAGCCATGGCCACCCAGGACCCCCTGGCTCCACAGTGGAAAGCAGGAGGGGGCAGGAGGGCATAGAGCTTCCCTTTCCATTTTAGCCAAGGGGAAGGAAAGGGGAGACACTTGTCTTGCCCTTTTTGATCCGCCCTCTTCTGTTCTTGCTCTTGGGGGGACCCACAGCTTGAAAGAATCCACAGATGCAGGGGTTGTCACCCCATCAGTCCACACTTCTGTCTGGAACTTGGGGCCAGCCTCCAATTTCTCCTAGACCGCTAGCATCCTGGGATGGCTCCAGGCATCCTAAATGAGGTCCTCCTCCTCACTGGCTCCTCACCCAGTTTTCTGTTCTGTTTCTCCGTTGGCCTTCCAGCCTCCACACCTTTTATCTTTGCAGTGACTCTTCCAGCCCACAGATCTCACCTGTGCCTTGCTGCTCCCAGGCTCAGCGGCTACCCACCCCTTCCTGAAAACCCCCAAGGAACAGGACTCTGTCTTGGAACCATGTGGGCACAGTTGAGGGCCTCGATAAATATCTGTACAGTTTCAGTTGTTTATCATGGCATGTATTTTTCGGTTTCAAAAATAGTAGTATCAAGTATAGAAGCAATAAAAGAAAATGTGCCTGTAGCAATTTTTAAAGGAAGGCAGACAGAGACCTGGGGCTTGGTGGGAAGCATTCGGAGAAGTGGCCTGAGGGCCCTCTGAGCCTCTCAGATTCGAGCCTGCTGGGTCTAATTAATCTGGCAGATGCCAGGCCTCCAGGTGTCCCCCGTAGCCCCTGCTGCTGTGAACTCTGGCTGTGGCCAGCTTGTCCCAGCCTCCCCACGGTGGGGCAGCAGGTCTCCCTCCCGGCAGGAAGTTAAACCCCATGGGGAGCTTTGCCACCAGGCCCATGTTTGGTTCCCTTCTTTGACCTAAGGTGAGGTCAGACTCCTGGGTAGGGGCAGGTCCTCACCTTGGTTGGGTAGGAGACAGAGACCTCACAGGTACGTGGGGTACCCGCTAAACTCTGAGCTCCGCACGAACAGGTCTCACCCTTGAGTGCCCGCATGGGACAATCTAGGGGTGACAGCCCCAGGGCCTGTGCTGGCAGCTCTGAGTCCAGCTCACAGGAGTAGAGACAATCACTGTCTTTACTCACTGGAGACCAAAAATTAGTGCAACCTGTGCAGTGGTGCAGCCAGCGCACAGCAACCGAACTTGAACCAGGTTTGGCCTGGTTTCCAAGCCTGTACTGCAGCCACTAGGGCTTGTCGCCTTCCCCGGGCTCTGGGTTCGAGGCTTTACATCCTGCCACATGCTCTGCGTCCAGCCGAGGTTGAGGAAGAAGAGCATGGAGGGGAGCACTCAGGTGTCACCTCTCACCCGTCCTGTCATGGCCACTGTGCTCCATCCCAGAGGTGGGCCGGCCCCACACCTCTACATGGCACCCAGGCTGGGGGCACATCGCCTGGGCCACATCCCCATACACTCTGCAGCCCAGAGAATAAGACAAACCTGATCCGGAAACGCTCCTGAGGTTTCTATCCCCTCCCCCTGCTCTTTGGCAAGGCCTGCCCTGCAGCATGCCAGGGTGCTTGGGGTAGAAGCCACAAGAAGCCTCCTAATGGCCAAGTGATTGCCTTTATTTATGTCCCTCTGCTGAGAGGCTTGAAGCTTCACGGCAGCAAAACACTTTAGAAACAATAAAGAGAAGCCGGGATCCCCACCACAGGCATCCAGGAGGCTGAAGACTCCGAGACCTGTGGCTGGTGCTCAGCTCTGTGGCCTCCAGGAGTGTGGGCCGAGAGGGTAGGGGGCTCCTTAAAGATTGAGGAGTGGGCTGTAGGGCCAAGGCCTGAGCAGATGACAAGGAGGAGACAGAGCCCGACCCTGTGCACACCACAGCTGGTGAGTATGGCCCTGCTACAAGAGACTGGGATGCTGTTGAGTGCAGACACGGTAACGCTTTGTGTAATTCTACTCCCACAGCTCCTGGCAACCCTAAGTATTGTTAGTGCCATATTTCGCATGTGGTCACCAGCGTTCAAAGAGGTTAATGTGCGTAAGGACTCAGCCAGCAGAAGGTTGGTGCAGCCAGGGTCCAACCCAGGCTAGGTTGGGGGAAAGCTATGCCCTTAACCACTGCGCTCCCAGCCTTAAAGTGGGAGAGTCCCTGTGATGCTCCCCCAGCACACACACACACACACACACACACACACACACACACACACACAGGCACACACACAGGCACACTCATACAACCACATCCTCTTTCTACACATACACACACAGACACACTCACACAACCACACAGAGGCACACTCACAAAACCACGTTCTCTTTCCACACACATACACACAACTACATTCTCTTTCTACACACACACATATACATGCATAACCATATCCTCTTCCTACACACACAAATACAACACCACCTCTTTCTACACACACATGCACACACACAGGCACACTCACACAACCACATCCTCTTTCTACACACAAAAATACAACACCACCTCTTTCTACACACACATGCACACACACACACATCATCTCTTACTCCAGTGTCCTACATTTGCTTCCAATACTCAGCACCTTAAGTGACCTCCCAGCTGCCTGCAGGTCCACCTTCCAGTGATGTGTTCATTGATAACAGCTTAAAGAGCTTCCTAACCAGCTCAGGCTGTCAGTTGCAGAAAGAAAAACCCAACTGCAGTTAACATAAGCAGAAGAGGACTTTGTTGGAAAGGTACTGGTTATCTCAGAGATGAAAGAGAAGCCAGGAGAACCAAGCTTGGGCAGGACTTCCCAGGCTCAGGGAAGAGAAGTTTAGCCCATGCCCCCGAGGGCAGTGCACCAGTCAGGTGGACAGAATCCAGACAGCACAGGTTATGCTGCAGTAACAAATAGCCCTGAGACAACACCTGCCTCAAACCACAGGTATCTTTTCTGGTTTCTTCCCACAATAAATTTATCTTGGGTCAGCAGGAGTCCTCCTTTCATCTGATCACTGAGGGGTCCAGTTACTGTGTCTATGGAATGGAACTCCCTAAAAACTTTTAAACACACTGAAGAGCTTCTGGGTTTGTGAACACATTGAGGTGCCGAAGAGGGCAGGACAGCCTGTTACCCCCTCCCCCATATCCTGTCCTAAGCACCTCTTCCATCTGGCTGTTCCTGAGTTGTATCCTTTGTAATAAACCAGCAATCCTAAGTAAAGCACTTTCCTAAGTTCTATGAGTCATTCTAGCAAATTATTGAACCTCAGGAAGGGGTTGCAAGAAATTCCTGATTTCTAGCCAGTCAATCAGAAGTACCAGTGACAACCTTGGACTTGTAACTGGTGTCTGAAGCAGGGGACAGACTTGTGGGACTGTGGGACCTGTGCTAACTCCAGATAGTGTCAGAATGGAATTAAACTGTAGGACACTCAGCTGATGTCTGGAAAGTTGGCAGACTGGTTGGTGTAAGGGGGAAAAGAACCCCACACATTTGGTGTCAGAAGTGTGAATAAACCTAGTTCAGAAGGGTGATGACTCTTCTTTGGCACATTCATCACAGCTCACCTCTTTCAAAGAGCTTTCCAAATGACCTGGAAATGAATGGACCACAGTAATGCTGGGGAGGGAGAGCTTGGTTTCAGCAACCAACAGGCTTGGGTTGGAGGGTGCTGCTCTCCCACCAAGGGTGCCGGGATTCTGGACAGTCTCTGAGCCCTTCTGTGTAGCTTCAGTTTCTGCATTTGTTAGAAAGGGGGAGGGGGCATATTCTCCAGCAATTCTACTTCTGGGTATATACCTAAAAGAAGTGAAGAGATATTCATACACCTATGTTCATGGCAGCATTATTCATAGTAGTCTAAAAGTAGACTACTAAATAAAGACAAATACTGTATGATTCCACTTATATGAGGTAATTTGGACACTGGCTTCACTGAGACAGAAAGTAGAGCGGAGGTTGCCAGAGTTGGAGAGAAGAAGAATGGGGAGTGAGTGTTTAGTGGGGACAAAGTTTCTAACTTTGTAAGATGAAAAGTGTTCTGAAGACGGATGGTGGTGATAGTGGAATGATCATGTGAATGGACTTACTACCTCTGAACTACCTCTGAACTGTACATTTGAAAATAATTAACATTTTCTGGATACAGTGACTCATGCCTGTAATCCCAGCACTTTGGGAGACCAAGGAGGGAGGATCACTTGAGCCCAGGAACCCAAGACTGTCTTGGGCAACAGAGTGAGACCTTGACTCTACAAAAAATATAAAAATTAGTCAGGCGTGATGATGTGCATCTGTAGTCCCAGCTACTCGGGAGGCTGAGGCAGAAGGATTGCCCAAGCCTAGGAACTGGGGCTGTGGGTGGCATTCAGGATACTTCAGACGTGTGCCCTGAGGTGAGCAGTGCCCAAGTCCATGTGCTGGGGCCTGGCTGTGTGATGCATGATGTGTGATATGTGTGCAGGTTGAAGCTGTAGTGAGCTGTGATTGTGCCACTGTACTCCAGCCTCAGTGACAAAGTGATACCCTGTCTCAAAAAAAAGGTAACATGGTATATTTTGTGTTTTATATTTTTTACCACAGTTTAACAATGTCTTTCATTTAAATTTTTCTTTTTTGGGATTTGCGTCTCACTCTGTCGCCCAGGCTGGAGTGCAGTGGCACACTCAAGGCCATCCCAGGGTAGACCTGCTGGGTTCCAGCAATCCTTCTGTCTCAGTCTTACAAGTAGCCAGAACTACAGGCATGTGCTACCATACCCGGCTAATTTTTTATTTTATTGTAGAGATGAGGTCTCGCCAAGTTGCCCGGGCTGGTCTTGAGTCCAGGCGATCCACTCGCCTCAGCCTCCCAAAGTGCTGGGATTACAGGCTGAGCCACCGAGCCAGGCCTCATTTAAATTTTTAAAAGGGAGGTACCTGTTGTGCAAAGGTCTACCCTGTGATATTGTTCAAAGACCCACTTTCCTTCCTTCTCCCTGGCTTGGCATCAAAGAGCCCTCTAACTCCAGGACCACCACCAGCGTATCCCCTCCTTCACTCCTTTGTGTTATTACCAGTATCTGAGTGTCTTGAGAGAGGAGAAAAATAACAATCATAATCAGCATTTACAGATTTGGAATGCTTTAAAAAACCAGTACCTTTCGAAGAGCTTTGTGGGGCTTGTCTAATGTAACATTTGCCACGGCTCAGAGAAGTGAAGTCATCCTTCTAAGGTCACACAGTGGCTGAGCCGTGGAGCTAGCTCCAACCCAGGAGAGATACAGAGGATGTGCCTCTCACTACCACACTCCCCTGACCACCTTTTCACCCTTCTCACCATCCTGTCATGCCCAGAGGTTGCTCAAAGCTGATGCCCAAGCAGAGTCTGCAAGTAGGCTACGAAACCAGTAGCATCCATGGCCTAGGTCTGCTGTTTCCTGCAAGGCCATGTCATCTCCATTACCAAGCATGCACTTTCTGAAATGCATGTTGGGACCCGCCTGAAAGAAACTCAGTCCTTTTTATTTCCTGGGTGATGATACCCGCCACACTTTTCTGTCTGGAAGGATCCACGGATGCCAGCACACCCTCTTCCCTGAAGAGCCCCAGCAACCAGCCGTGTGAGATCTTGAGTCTCATCTGAGTTCACACAGATTCTCCAAAACTGCCAATAAGGGCACCATTTTCCTTGTTCTGTGTCCCCAGGAATGGAGGAAGGCAGCTCGAGTGGTGGGAAGGGCCCACGAGGGGTCAGGAGACCCTGGCGCAGGGCTGACTGACCCATCCCCTCTGGGTCTCCAAGTGTCCTCACAGATCTGAGCCCAGCTTTCACAGCTAGCATGTGGACTGACCCCTCTAGGGGTTTTAGGGGCAATGCTATCCACAGGCTGGGACTTTGGGTGGCATTCAGGATACTTCGGACACATACCCTGGGGTGAGCAGTGTCCAAGTCTGTGCGCTGGGGCCTGGCTGTGTAACTCATGATGTGTGATATGTGTGCAGGTGCCAGGTGAGAGCCCATGTGGGGGAGGGGAGGGCAGAGTACCCACATGATCACCTCACACTGTGGGTGCCCCCAGGGTGAGCTGTAAATGCTACAGCAGCAGATCAATTTCACAAAGCAGTTTGTCCCCTCTCCAGCTGGTCCCAGGAGGCTTAGCTTAATCACTCTGGGACAATGTCAGAAGAGAGGGAAGGATGCACAAATCCCTGCCTTGGCCTTCAGCATGGAAACAATGGGACTTGCTGGAGCAGGCAGGAGTGAAGAGTCCCCAGGGCAAAACCAGGCAGCATCCCGAAGTTGCCAAGTATCTCCCCTCTTCTGGGTTTGCTCTCTCCTCACCTTCATAGCTCCCCGCCCCCCAGAACCTGAGCTCTCCTGTGGCCCATCCACCCGCTCTGGAAACAGGAACAACACCCTCCCCCCATAGAGGTCTCAGTCTAGAAACAATAGGGCTCCCATTTGGTAACAAATCCTAGGGAGAATCTGTAAGTCACAGCGATGATGAATGACACCTTAAATCGTCTCTGGGAGGGAGTCAGGTCTAGACAAAGAAAACGACCGTGGCCTTTCAGGATGGTCTGCTACTAAGGTCACCAGGGTTGCCTGTCCCACGGTCACACGTGGTGAGGGTGGTCACTGGCTACACTAACGCAAGGCTGGGAAAGGACCTGGTCCTTTGCTCACACTCTCCTAGGAGTGACCTGTGCTCAGAGAGGGCAAGTAGCTTCCTCAAGGCCATGCAGTCAGGAGTGCAGGGGCAAGGCTGCAACCCTGGTCTTGACCACTGTGTTCATTGGTTTTGGAGGGGAACAGGGGACAGGGTTTCCAGAGCCCACCTCTCCCACTGTCATCTGGCCCTCCTCCAGTTCCCAAGAGAACCCTCTCCAAGGAGAGGACTACAGAAGGGGAAAACCGTAAGCTTTAGAGGAACCTTTCTATCAATGGTCTAATCACCCTTCCTCCAGCATCAGGAGAGGCGGGCCCATAAAGTCAGTGGCCCAGCCAATGGGAGACCAGCCGCTTCTCCAGCAGGGGAAGGCCCACCCTCCCCTGGGGCGTGGGATTCCCTCTTCTCCAGAATGCTCACATCCCCCGCCCCAGCTTGTCCCCACCTGCCATCCTTTTAAAGAGAGCGCTGCAGATTTAAACCGCAAATTAAATTTTTAATGAAACCACACAACAGTAGCACCCAATGCAATGCAATATTGATGAGATCACAGTGTCCGGCGGCAGGCGCTCACCCCGGAAAGCTTTTTAGGATGTTATGCAATATGGGACCAAATTAATTATTTGCAACAAAGGACTCTGAGTCTCTGTAGTGCTGCCGGGCCCCAGTGAGTGTAAATCCGGCACTTTTCATTTCAGCCAGCTATGAATGGCAGTGGCCGGGAAGGAAGCGGTGACATCACAGACCCAAATACTACAAGTGCGAGACTGAGATAGAGGGACCGGGAAGAGAGAGAGAGAGAGAATGTGTGTGCCTGCGAGACAGAGAGGGAGCGGGGAGGAGGACAGGAAGGGGAGAATAAGAGAGGGAGCAAGTTAGGGGAGAGAGGAGGGGGAGGGGAAGAGGAGAGAGGAGGAGGGAGGAGGAAAAGGGAGGGGGGAGGAGAGGGGAGAGAAGGAGGGAAGAGGGGAGAGGGAAAGGGGGAGGAGGGAGGGGGAGAAGAAAAGGAAGAGGGAGAGACTTCACCAGGGAGCACTTTGACCTATAAGCAGATACTGCAGCAAAATGCAGCAAATTTTTTCCAAGTCTGAAGCTCCCAGTTCCAGCCCCTCTCACCCAGCTCCCAGAGGCATCCCCTTACTCAGGGGCTCTGGCAAGGCTGGATGCCTCCAGCTGGGCATCCCTGTAGGACACTTCCCTGATGGGGATGACGGTCACGCACATCAGCTGGGCCCACGCAGGGGTGCAAGTTGTCTTGGGTTTGGCCATCAGAGGGTAAGCTTCCTGGTGGCCAGGTTTCTGACCTGCTGAGTTATTCCCCCAGCAGCACTTGGTTCCAGCTGTGCTGTGGGCCCATCTACAGGATGCCCCACAACCTGCTTAGGACCAGGTAAGCGTGTTCCTGGACTAGGTAGCTCAGTCCCTAAGGCCAGCAGAGCTGGGCCTGCAAGAGGCTCCCTGGAAGCCACCCCTGGGTGATAGGTCACCCACGGGCAAAGCAGACTGGGGAGTGGGGTGAAGGGAAGAGCTGCAACCCCTCCCCCGCAGCCTGGCCAGGAACTATAGCCAGGGCAGCCACAGAGCGGGATAGGGATCCCCTCCCGGACCCCTGCCCCTCTGCCAGCACCCTGTGCTCTCAGGACACCCAGCCAGTCGTAGCACTGAGCCCACAACTCCTCTGAATATCCCAATACCTTGCCATAGCTTGACTCCATCTCCTGGGCAGCAGGGAAAGTCCTTCTTTTACAGATAAAAAAATCGAGACTCAGCCAGGCTCAGTGGCTCAGCCTGTAATCCCACGCTTTTGGGAGGCTGAGGTGAGTGGATTGCCTGAGCCCGCGGGCTCAAGACCCCCCTGGGCAGCGAGTCCTCATCTCTACAATAAATCAAAAAATCAGCCTGGCATGGTAGCACATGCCTGTAATTCCGGCTACTCGGAAGGCTGAGGTGGAAGGATCGCCGGAGCCCAGCAGGTCGAGGCTGCGGTGGCCGGGAGCGGCCACTGCACTCTAGTCTGGGCGACAGAGTGAGACTCCAGCTCAAAAAAAAAAAATCGAGACTCTGGAGTACAAGTGACTGGTCTGAGGTTTGAAGACTGGAGAGTACAGTGGCTCTTAAGCCCCTGCCAGCCTCTACAGGCAACTTCTGTCAGCTGAATTGTTCTTCACCTGAGGGACACATATGAGATGGCTGCAGGGGTTGAGAAAGTGCCACAACTTGTCAGGAATGCTTAGAATTGAACTGAGGAATAAGGAGACAGAGGAAAGACGCCAGCAGGGCTTGGTCAGAGGCTTGTGGAGGCAGGCAGGGCTGCTGGGTCTGTGAGAAATTATCCTGGGCAACCGCTGAGGTCAGGGACTAATGATGTCTTGTAATTCACACAAAATGAGATGTTGATGTATAGATGGTGTTGTTTGAGTTCTCTGTCTAACTCCACCTTTGTGCCTGGTAGCCATCCTACTCGGTTACTAGAGCAGCCTCCTAACTGGCCTCCCTGCCTCGTCCAGTCCCAACACTGGATCCAGTCTCTATCAAGTGGCCAGTGGCATCTTTCCAGGATAGTCATTCGCTCCAAATCCCTCTGTGGCTCCTCAGGGCCCTAGTATAGTCTAAACTCCCCATGTGGCCTACAAAGAAGGCTCTGCTGACCGCTACATCCATCCTTCTCGTCTCTCTGCTCATCCCACCCTGCTGTTGCTACTCCCAACATCTCACCTGCCTCAGGGCCTTTGCAAATGCTGCCTTCCTCACTAAGGATACCTCATTGCCTGGACAATTCCCATTCCTGCTTCAGAGCTTGGCTTACATGTGGCTTCTGTGGGGAGACTCTCCCTGATCTCCAGCCTGGTTTAGAGCCCTACCACATGCTCCCCAGACAGCTCTGCTTTAGCCGTGTTCCCCCAAGAGCAGAGCCTGAGGCTGGCAGACGGTCCAGGGAATGGGTGAGGGATGGGGAACTAAAGCAGGAGGGAAGAGAATGCAGGGGTGAGTGGAAGAGCCAGTCACTGCAGGGCAGGTGGAGCTCAGTCTTGTAGGACCTTCCCAGGAGGCTTATGAATCATCCCGGGATCATCCACCTGTGGGCCAGTGGATGGGGGAAAGGGGGAGAAAGGGAGGGGATTGTCCATAGGTTCATGTTTTTTCTTTTTTGAGTCTCATTCTGTCTACTAGGCTGGAGTTCGGTGGTACCCTCACAGCCACCGCAGCCTTGACCTATTGGGCTCAAGCGATTCTTCCTCATCAGCCTTCCAAGTGACTGGGACTACAGATGTGCACTACCATACCTGGCTAATGTTGTGATTTATTGTAGAGAGAAGGTCTTGCCAAGTTTCCCAGTCTGGTTGGTCTAGAACCCCTGGGCTCAGGCAATTCTCTTGCCTCGGCTACCCAAAGTGCTAGGATTACAGACATGAGCCACTGGGCCTGGCCTTTTTCTTTTTCTTTCTTCCTTTTTTCTTTTTTTTTGGAGTTGGGGTCTCACTCTGTCTCCCAGATTGGAGTAGCCTGAGCTCAGATGATCCTTCCACCTCGGCGTCCCAAATAGCTGGGGCTATAGGCACGTGCCACCATACCCAACTAATTTTTTTAAAAAATTTTGTAGAGATGAGGTCTTGTTATATCACCTAGGCTGATCTTGAAGTCCTGGGCTCAAGCAATCCTCTCACCTTGGGCTCCCAAAGTGCTAGAATTATACTGTTTTTTTTTTTTTTTTAATTTAGTCAAGGCCTTGCTCTGTCATCCAGGCTGGAGTGCAGTGGCTGCAGCTCACTGCAGTCTCCACCTCCTGAGCTTAGATCGTGATCCTCCCACTTCAGCTTCCTGAGTGGCTGGGACTATGGGCTCACTACACTTGGCTAATGTTTTTCATTTTTAGTAGATACAAGGTCTCGCTATGTTTCCCAGGCTGGTCTTGAACTCCTGGGTTCAAAAGGAGCTATAGAAAGAGGTGAGGCCAAGAGGTGTCAGGTGAACTCCCTGTCATAGACCCTCAAACTTTACAATCATCCCTTACTTAGGTCAATTTCCTCCTGCACAAGGACCAGATGGGTTCTCTCTTTACTACCCTGGTATACCCAGCACCATCCCAGTGTAGGGTGGATAGCACTTACTGAGTGGGTAGCACCCAGTGAATATCCACTGCATCAATGAATAGAATGGATTGAGGGCTCATGTCTCACTCACCCTGGTGGGGGGAGCACCGAGGGGTCAGCCAGCACAGTACCTGCCTCACACAGCTGGCAGGGTCCTTCCTGGGAGATCAGCAGGGGGCCGGCCCTTCCCAGAGCCTGGGGAGGGTCAATACCAAGACTAAGCTATAAGCTAAGACTGGCTCCAAAGACCCAGCCTTAGCTGGGGTGGGGGAGGGGGAGGAGGCAGGGAAGGGTGGGGCCTTACCAGTTTGCCACAGTTCCCTACTGCAGAATGCATGCATAGGGCTGTTCCCACACAGAGTAGAAAATGGAACCAAAATGAAAAGCTTCCCAGAGAGGGAGCTTTGTGACATTTCAAAAGGAGGGCATTACTCCATCGTTTTTTGTTTTCTTCTCAGCCACCTGAGCAGCTTAAGATTTCAGGATTTCCTTTCCTTGCTCTCTCTCTCTCTCTCTCTCTGTCTCTCTCTGTCTCTGTCCGTCTGTCTCTGTCTATCTCTCTCTCTCTCTCTCACACACCAGGGAAAAAGGGACACACCCACAGGGCCTGAGAGGTCTGGATACTGAGGTGGGAGCTCAGTATCAGCAGAAAGATGGAGCTCTCTGCTTCCCACGAGGCACACCAGCTTCCCAGCTACCTCTGTGACCCTCCCCGGACTGGCCCAGCCCTGCCAACAACACGACAGAATCATGTAACAACAATAATAGTAGTAACAGCCATTGAGTGTGTGGTCACTGCTGCCGGACACTCGGCTGAGGACCTCCCCTGGACCATCTGGTGTGACCCTAATATCCCACCCGGAGTCTCACAGCTGGTGGAGTCAATGCTGAGATCCCAGATCTCACAGGTCCAGCCTCTTTCTCTCCCAGTGTGTCTCACTCCATACCACAGGCGCCCACTGAATCACTGTGACATTGTTACTCAGGGTGGACAGCTGCCTCAGGAACTCAGAGTCTCTGAAAAGCACCACAAAATCCTGCCCTAGTAAACCACAGGTCATCCAATGTCCATGCTTTGGACCCAGCCAGAAACAATCTTAGAGGAAGTTAAATATAGTTACAAGTAGTGGATGCCAACATTTTAAAGAAAAGTTCATGAAAGAGAAACTTAAAACCAAGAAAATCCTGTCCATCAACTTTAAAACAAATTAGAAGGAAATGTCTTTATGTCTCCATCATCTGAGAGTTCCAGGCATATAGTAAGGCTGTGAGAATGTTCACTCAATGAATGAGTGAATGAATGAATGAAAATTCAGAAGGCCAGGTCTTGCAGTTCTGGAATTATTTGTGCTGCTTAGACCAAGGCACTCAAATACAATGAGCCTTGATTGCCTCATCTGTAGAATGGGCAAAATCAAACATAAGAATGTCACCTCTGCACCTCTCTCATAAATGTATTAAATAATCAGGTGAGGTGATCTATGAAAGTGCCTTTTCCATTATGCCTGATTCTGACATGTGTCATTCATCCTCTAGCGCTGAAAGCTCCCTGAGAGCGGGTTTCAGCCCCAGGCATCTGGCACCCTGCAGTCTGTGTTGACCCAGCTGTCTCAATGGCTGCTGTCTCCAGAGGAGGAGGCACTGGAGCTGCCTGTCCCTGTCAGAAGGCGACCATGCTCTCCCCTCCCAGGCATGAGTGATGGCGTCCATGCGCAGACCTTGTAATAACTGTAATGCCTTGCCAGTACATACCATTTTTATTCCGAAGCACTTTTATGCCTCAACTCATTTTATATTTCATATGCCCTCTCCTGGCGTTTGGCAGATGGTAAAATTGATGTGCAAGGACACAGCAGGCCGGCAGGCCCCCGGCACCCACCGCACCAGCCAGATGCCATTCGCTGGGAGGAATGTCCTGTCTTGGGAACCAAATCAATGCAAACTGGGGTGCTTGGGGTGGGGCCCCAAGGCCATTCTAGACCTGCTTTTGCATTTATAAGCTCAGTGTCGGGAGGGCAGGGAACATGAGTGACTGAAAGCATTTTGAAGTGTAGAAAGCACTGTACTCTGCTGGAGAGTACTAGTATCCGTTGGCATCGGCATTATTGCTGTTGAATGCAGAGATCAGAGATCCTGAAACAACGGTTCCTTGAATATTGGATCCCAGGGCGCTCTTTGCAGTTTTCTTCTGTTTGTTATATACACCATCTCCCTGCTGGCTTGACTGTGAGTCCACTGCCCCTAAACATGCTCCCAGGGCTCTGTCCTCGGCATTAACTCCCTCTGGACTCAGCTCAGGACCAGCCTCCTTATGGTACAGTCTTGTGAGGTACTAAGTACTGGGCTCCGGGACGAGTTCTTGGACTTTGCCATACTGGCCTTCTCCTGGATGTCGACAGTCACTTCAAACTCCATGCATCCGAGTGTGAATTCATGGACTCCTCCTTCCCTCCAAGTCTTCTCCAGCTCTGCGGGCATCACCACCACCCCTCGCCCCAAATGGAATGGAGTCAGGGATCTTCCCAGGTACACTCTCCATACCCAAACCATGAGCAAGCCTTGCCATGGAATTTTCTAAATGCCCTCAAGCCCAGCCCCTCTCCTCCCTTGCTCCCATGACATCACCTGCTGGTCCTCTTCTGCAAGCCATGTCTCCCCTCAAGTCTGCCCTCCAAGGACTCCCAGACAGAGTGTCCCATGCACAGGACTGCAGCTGCTCCCCCTGGGGGGTCCTTGTCTCCAGGCTGTGGTCCTGGTTCTCACCCTGGCTTGCAAGCCCCCTGCAGCCCACCTCACTCATGACTTGCCTTCACCTCCCAGGGCTCCTTTCCGCCTTTCGCTCTTGGCAGGACCAGATACATCCCTTCCTTCCATGGCTGCCCTTCCTCACTCCTGGCATTGCTCATGCTAACCGCCCCCACTCTTCAAGACCTCTCTCTGCTAGCCTTTCCCACACCTGCCTGCTGGACTCCAACCCACCTGTCCCCATGGCCCTCATGCGTGGTGCCCAGGGTGTGTATGTCCCCATCTAGCCTGCTGGATGAGTGCAGGGATGGAAGACAGTGTTTTACTCATACTTTACCCCAGCACCTGGTCTGCCCCTCAGTAGAAACTCTGAAAATATTTGCTGAACTAAAGCAACCATTATGAATATTTACACTATACTAAATGCCCAAGATCTACCTGGTGCCCTGAAACCCCAGCTTGGAGAAAAGTAAGACAAGCCTTCCCCAAGGCAAGAAGGTCTGTTTTCCCCTGTAAACTACTATTTACTGGGGCCAGAGAATCACCAGTTCAAGAGCACCCATTCCCCATCCCTGACCCCAGTGCTGGGCTCGGCTCCAGAGAAGGACAGGGCGGGGTGGGAGAGAGACCACCTAGGTCTCTGTCCCCAGCCAGACTGGGCCAGTGGCTGCCCTGGCTGGCTCAGAGAATGGCAGGGATCAGAAGAAGGTGGCCCTTACTGCAGGGAAATCCCTGGCAGAAGCAGAGAATCTGAAGGCGGAGTGGAGGAGCCCAGCTGTCTGACACGAATGGCCCACTGCCCATGACTGGTTAGTTCCCGCTGCAGCTGCCGAAGTTTTCGTTGTATTTGCACAGTGGGTTCGAATGTGTAAATGGTGTTGTGAGTCAGGGCTGGCTTCTCTTCCAAGAGTGGCAGGTGAGAGGCTCCAGAGCCTGGGGGCCACAGACCTGGCCTGATCTGCCCGCACACTGGGGGGTGGACTGGGGCACAGGCCCCCTTGGGCTTCCTCTCTTTGAGTTCCCTTTCCCTTGCCCAGTGAGGTCTCCAGGAGTCCTGGGAGGAAGTTAGCCTTGAAGTGTGAAGGCCAGGACTTGACCCATTCTGTCTCCATTGGACGTCTCTGCAGCCGTGGGCTTCTCTGGGCTTTCCCAGTTTCCTCTCCTGGGAGTGAGGACAAAAACCCAGTCATGCCTTCGAAAGGCAGATGAACGAATGTGAACAGGACTTTGAAAAGGGACAATTGCTTGTTTATAAGTTACAGCTATGACTGCAGGGGTTTCATGAAGAGGGCAAGAGGGAGGGGTTGGCGGGACACGTCCCTCAGCAGAGCCAGGGAGCAGGGATCTGTCCCTGATCATGCAGAGCTGGTGGGTGGGGTATGTCAGGAGAGTGACTGCTAGGCACAGGTGGGCTGAGGCTGACTCAGAGGCCCTGTGGAGCTTGCTGCTGTCAGAGCGGCCCACGCCCACCTGTGGGCCCAGGGTGCCTCACATGGCCTGGCTGTGTCCTGAGAGATCGGCTGCCAGAGGTCCCTGTGGATTCTCCCCAGGTGGCGGTCAGAAGCATCCTCCTCTGCTCAGGGACAACCTGTGGACGCTGCCCACCCCCACTATGTGTAAGGTATGTAACCACAGAGAAAAGTGCACCAATTGCATCCGGACAACCTGGTGAACTGCCACAAGGTGACTAAACCCACGAAATCAGCCCTCAGGAAGAGAAACAGGACTTGGCTGGCATTCAGGGAGCTGCTGAAAACAGAAATAGACGCTCAAACAACTTTGAAACACTCTAGGGAAAGTCCCCCCACACCAGACACTGACTGCACTGTGGATTGTTGCTCCATCCCAGATGCCAACACACCTAAGCAGGCCCACTGCCTGTCCTCTAGAGGAGCATGTGCCTGAGCGTGGCTGGAGGACACTGTGTCCCAGAGCTGTGATCGGGAAGACTCCTGCTTCTTTTTTTGGAGTGTGGGGAGGCGAAGAACTTTCCCACCTCTTCCTTCCCCTCCCCTCCCGGCCTCACCCCTGCAGCGGTAGCTATTCCATAAGGCAGGGTGGAAGCTCATGCTGGAAGGGTTCAGAGGCAAGTGGGAGTGGGCAGCAGGTGCCCCTGTCCAGCAGGTCTCCCAGCTCCTCCCAGCCCCTCTTGGACCTCCCAGGGCCTCCCCTGTCCTCATGGACCTCCCAGGGCCTCCCCTGTCCTCATGGGCCTCCCAGGTCCTCCCAGATCCTCCCAGGCCCTCTCAGGTCTCCCATGTCCACCCATGTCCTCTCAGACCTCCCAGTCTTCCCATGTCCTAATGGGCCTCCCAGGTCCTCCCAGTGCCCTCAAGGACTTTCCAGGTCCTCCCATACCCTCACAGGCCTCCCAGATCCTCCCAGCTTTCTCCCACCCATTGCTCATCCTAAGGGGAGATCTTTCCTACTTAGGCAGAGGTTCCAAACTAGCTCATGTGTGGCCTTAGCCTGGAAGAAGAGAGGCCCAGGAGACCCTGCAGGATGAGCAAGGGACTTGAGAATAGCACCAAGCTCAGATACACCTCCTGCATGAACTCCCACTGTGCACTGGGTAAAGACCCTCCATAGGCACTGAGGTCCTCATAATACGGCCCGACCTCTATGTCTAGCCTTCCAATGCCTATCCACCTTTTCCATACGGGCCATCACTCAGGGAATCTCCTGGCCACCTGCCCCCTTTGCCTTCCCTACACCTCCCCCTCCACAGTCTAACCTCTGCGGGCCCCTCCATGCCCTTGCACCAGTGCTGTGTTGAGCCGGCCAGTGCCCGCTGGTGGTTGCATTTTCAGCAATTTTGCAAGTCTGTGGATAAACACAGCCATCGTTACAATTGAAATGGAATAAACTCACATTAAATTATATTTAAAACAGGTCATAGATACCCCAAACCCATCACTTCCTAATCATTTTATCACATTTGACCATTATCTATGCCTTTGAGGCTTATTCACTATCGTGTGAATATGCTAGGAGGACCACATAACAGTGTGATGTCTCCCAACTTCAGTGTGAGGTCCTGTCATCGGTGACGTCAAGTTTACCCCAGTGGAAATATTCACAGGACTTCCTCCCTCACCCCTGCTAGTTCTAGGGTGTGGGACTCAGGCCACCGGGTGTTCACCCCACCATCCCCCTCTTCCCACCAGGTAGTCAGACACCCCTAGCCTCCTCGGCTCCCAGATAATACTTTCAGAACACCGAGGAGGCAGAGAGAACCCTAATCACGACCACGATAGAATCTCCGCTTGCCCTGTCCTGTGACCGCGGAACGCGGCAGGGCGGCCCTCCAACCGCGTCTGTGCGGTGCCCGCAGGCGAACCGCACAGCGCCTCCTGCCGGCTGGGCGCTCCACCACGGCCGCCGGCTGGACCCAAGGGTCCCGGCCCCTCGCCCGCGGTCTCCTCCCCCGGGGGCCCCATACTTCCTGGAGGTCCCGCTGCCCCTGGCCACCGTCCCGGGATCCCCCATCCCCTTCTGCTGTCCACTCCCATCCTCTGCGAAGGGGTGGTACGCCTCTCCGGACCGAGATGCCAGGCCGCTGGGGTCTCAGAGCCCGGTTCCCCGGCCGGGGGCGCAGAGGAGGCCCCGCCGCTCCGTCCAAATAGCCCACCCAGTCCCCTCCTGCGCCCGCGCGCTCTCCGCGGGAATAGCCTGGTTCCCGCCCGGCGGGGCACGACCTCCCTTAAGCGCATGGGGAAAGGTCGAGGAGGGCACTCGCACCCGGTCTCTGGATGGCACTTGAGACGGCGGCCGTCGCGCCCCTTGCGCGGGTAGTTCCTCCCGAGTCGCGGTCCAGCCGGTGGCTCTCCCGGCGCATACCGGCGGGGTGTCGCGCGTGGCTGACCCTTCCAGCGGCCTGGCGTCAGGAGAGCACGAGGTGGGCACCGGGCCGCGCGAGCCGGGTGGGTTTCGGCGCTTTGCAGGGGTCGATCCGGGCGCCAGGGGCAGGCACCCTGCATATCCTCCGCGCAGAGCGAGGACAGCCGCGTGCGGGCCGCGGGGTCCCTCTGGCGCCAGGAAGCGGAGGCCGAAGAACGCGCGGGCTCTCAGGGAGGCTTAAAGGCTGAGACGCCGAACGCAGGCGGCGGGGAAACCCGAGGGCCGCGGTTTCTCAAAAAGGTCTCCATCCGGCTGTCTTTTCCTCCCACCCGCAGGGCGAGGTCCAGTCCCCGCACCTGGGACTCCGGGATAGAGACCCACCCGCTCCCCCGGCTGGGCCCGTGGCTGCGGAAAGAAAGAATGGGTGAGGGTAGGAGGGGAATTGAGCTGCGGGGGGAGGGGGGTGAGGGAGAGGAATGGGGCGGTGTCAGCGGGGCCAGGACCCTAGCTCGACCTTGGAGTCTTGGCGCCTTAGTTCCCTTCTCTGCACAGCCCGAGCTTGCACGAAGAGATTTCGGCTCTGACCGCGGAGCGGCTGGGCGGGGCAGCGGCTTGGGCCCTTGGCCCGGAGCGTCAGACGGGAATCCGAGGAGTCGAGCCCGGAGGCGCCGCTGTATAGAAAAAAGGCTCGAGTGTGTGGGTGTCAGGGTGCGTGTCTGTGAGCGAAGTGTCGATGTGCGGAGTTACACAGGTGCGAGGCACCGCGTCCACCCCTGGGATCCCTCCCGTGGATTTCGGCTCGGGAAGTGAGTCCAGCTGGGCGCGTGGGGAACAGAATACCCAGCACGCACAGGCGAACACACCGGCAACTCCCAGACGCGCCTCCGCCAGGGGAAGGCGCTGGGGGCGCGGACGGCTTCTCCCGCGAGGCCCCTTTCCCAGCGCCGCTGGCTCCGTGCCTCCCCCGAGGCCGCCGCGAGCGTCCGGTCCCGGCGTCTGCGCTGGCCCGGAATCGGACCGTCTGCGCTGGCCGGAAAAGGCTCGATCCGCCGGGGCGGCCGCCGAGAGGTCCTCACCGCCCTGCCCGTGCGGGGTGGGGGCTGTCATTTCCCCCGGACGCTGCCAGGTTCACAAAGCCCGGGCGCAGGGGGAGGAGAAGGCGAGAGAGTTGGGAACCAGGTCGTGGGAAGCCCCGGACCCGGGGCGTGCAGTGGTTTTTCCACACCACACGGACATCTAGGAAACGAGGAGCGGTCCAGGGACCGTCTCCTTGGACTCTGCGGTGCTGACCACCCGGCCCGCGCGTGCTGGCGATTTGAATCCTTGGGGACCCGGCCGGGTCGCAAACGCCCCCGGCCCAGACCCCGAGGGTGCCCAGTGCAGCCGAACAAGCCGGACCGAATTTTGTCAGCCGAACCCCGGTCTCCTCCGGCCCGGGTCCCCGTCGCAGATTTGAGGCTAGTGGCCCACCCTCGAATCCAGGAGAGCGGCCCGACCGCCCCCTGCCCCCAGGACTCGGGAACCTTCGGGGAAGCGGCGCGGGCCCGGCGGGGGCGGGCCGTGGGGGAGGGGCCGAGGGGCCTCAGCGGCGCCCGGGGGGCGGGGACCGGAGGGCGGGGGCGGCCCCGTCGCGCGCGCGTGCGACCCCAGCCGCGCCGCGGGCCACGGTCGCAGACAATTAAAGCGGGATTCCTCCCCCGCTGACGTCGCGGCGCGAGGCCCCTCCCGCGGCGGCATAAAAGGCGCGGGCTCCGCAGCGCAGGCGGCAGTGGGGGCCTGACGGCGCGGCGGCGTGGACCGCGCGGCGGAGGAGCGCGGCGCGCAGAGCGCGGGCCGCCAGCGGAGCCCCAGCCCGAGCCCGGTCCCCGCCGAGCGGAGACCCGCCCGGCCGAGCCGAGCGCCGGTGCCCGCAGCCATGCCGGCCGGTCGCGCCGCGCGCACCTGTGCGCTGCTCGCCCTCTGCCTCCTGGGCACCGGGGCCCAAGATTTCGGGCCGACGCGCTTCATCTGCACCTCGGTGCCCGTGGACGCCGACATGTGCGCCGCGTCCGTGGCCGCTGGCGGCGCCGAGGAGCTCCGGAGCAACGTGCTGCAGCTCCGCGAGACCGTGCTGCAGCAGAAGGAGACCATCCTGAGCCAGAAGGAGACCATCCGCGAGCTGACCACCAAGCTGGGCCGCTGCGAGAGCCAGAGCACGCTGGACACGGGCGCGGGCGAGGCCCGGACCGGCGGCGGCCGCAAGCAGCCCGGCTCGGGCAAGAACACCATGGGCGACCTGTCCCGGACGCCGGCCGCCGAGACGCTCAGCCAACTCGGACAAACTTTGCAATCGCTCAAAACCCGCCTGGAGAACCTCGAGGTCCGCGCGCGCCGCGGTTCCCCCTCCGGCTCGCGCGCCCCTCCGCCCTCCCCCACCCGGAGTTGCGACCCGGCCGGGCGTCCCCCACCCCCGCCTCGGCCGCGCGCCGGGGACCGGCCGGGGCCTCCCCGAGCCTGCGGGGCTCCCGCGCGCGGCCGCTCGCCCGAGCTCCCCGCCGGGCCGCCCCCTCAGTCGCCCCGAGGGGCCAGCGCCGCGGGTCTCCCGGCGCGGTCCCAGCGCCTCGCGTAACGGTGTGTTTTCCCCCGCCCTTGCACCCCCGCAGCAGTACAGTCGCCTCAATTCCTCCAGCCAGACCAACAGCCTCAAGGATCTGCTGCAGAGCAAGATCGATGACCTGGAGAGGCAGGTGCTGTCTCGGGTGAACACCCTGGAGGAGGGCAAGGGGGGGCCCAGGAACGACACCGAGGAGCGGGTCAAGATCGAGAGCGCCCTGACTTCCCTGCACCAGCGGATCAGCGAGCTCGAGAAAGGTAATGGGGCTGGGGGGTTCCGTGCCTCCTGCCTGCTGCCCGCGGGGCTCTGCCTTGGGCTCTGGCTCCCTCCACAGCCCGGTCCTGGGTCCTGCGCGTGGAAGCCTCGAGCTCCCCGACCCCTGCAGCCCCTCGCCTCCCCTTCATCCCCCACCCCCACCCCCTCGGGGTCTGGGCTTCTAGACGCTGTTCCGGGCAGGGCTGGGTGCCCTGGGCTCGGGACATCTCTGGGAAAGGGAAGCAGAGGAAGGGATTGCATGGGGGCCCCTCCCCCATCAAGACACACACACACACACACTCTCTCTCTCTCTCTCTCTCTCTCTCTCTCTCGCTGGATTTTTCAAGTCTGATTTGTTTAATCTTCAGTAACTTTGCACACTAGCTGTCGCCAGCCCAAATCCTCCCTGCTTAAGAAAGCCTCTCTCTAGCTAGTCCCTATCCCCAGCAAACAGCTGGGTGCAGGCTGGGGCTGCCTCCTCAGGGTCCCCGGAGGACCTGGGCTGTTGATCTGATTTCTTCCCAGCTCCCCAGGGCCCTTGGTGTCCTCTCAGGATCTCTGCCCTTCCCACCTCCGCCCTGAGCCCCCACCCTGAGGCTTTCTCTCCTGAGTGACCCAAGCCTTGGCTTCTTTCGAACCCCCGAGGTTTCCTGGTGGCCAACTTAGCGGCCAGGCTCTCCGGGCTCTTGCCCAGGGCGCATGGATGAGCTCCGGCAGCTCTGCCTTGAAGTCGGAGAAATCAAACGAGGTTGTAAGGTGGGGGGGCAGCCGGTGCGGAGCAGGGCCACGTGACCCTGCTCAGACCGCAAAATGTGCCGGACAGATTTAAACAGTGCCATCTTAAGGCGCGTTATGTAACTGAAAAACAGATCAGGGGAAGGAAACACATGAGGAGGGGAGCGGGGCAGGAGGGGAGATGGGGGAATGAACAACACCCTGGAGAGAGGCCAGGAGTTGGATCTCCCCCCACCCTCTGCTGCAGGTGGGGGGGGAAGGGGGTACTGCACTGCTCTGCTCCCCAGCACTTGGCCTTGGGTGTGTGTGTGTGTGTTGCTGCCCCAGCAGGGTACCTTCTAGAAATAATTCTTGGCCTGGGGAACTGGTTTTTTCCTGGGCTCCCTGGCAGGACCCTGGGTACACACCCAGGAGCTGGCTAGGGAGTATGAGTTCCTGGCTCTGGGCTTGGCACCAGTGCCCACTGCTGGACTGGAATGTTTTGCCTGGAGTCAGCTGCCACCATGCCCAGGGTTAGCCTGTGGGGCGGGGGGTGGCAGAGGGGTTAGGTGTTCACGTTGGCTGGCAGAGGGGAAGCTGGTGGCCGAGCATAAGGGGAAGCCTACCAGGCCAGGAGCCTGAGTTTTAAGGAAGCTCACCTGAGAATGTGGCATCATCCTCAAAGCAGTCACCTTGGGGAGTCCTGGGTCCAGGAGTGTTTTCCTGCTCCCTGCTGTCCTGCCCTCTAAGCGGGGCTCTAAGCAGAGTCCTTGGAAGAGCCCTGAGTGGGGAGAAGACAACTCTGGCAACAGTTCCAGTGCTCTAGAGAAGTCAGTGGGTCAGATGAGTGATCCAAGGCTGCAGCTTGTTCTCGCCTCCAGGGAAGTGTGGCAGGCACCAGGGTCCTGTTGTCTCCAGCGGGAATCTAGAATGAGCGATCCCAGAATGAGGCCGGCCCCCGAGGGGGCTTCTCTGAGGGGAGCTAGCCTGGTTCCTCCTTCCTTTGTGGCCATACGTTCTGCGTCAGTTGTCAGAGTGTACACTGACTTGACGACTGTCCCCATTCCCTACCCACGCCCACCACGCAGCTCAGGTGCAGACGCTCACAGTCCACCATGTGCTGAACCTCCACCCCCACCTCCCCAGGGACAGCACCATGTGGGAGGGAGAGCCCGGCCAGACCCAAGTACAGAGACCTTGGGTCAGCTCTTTCACGGCTCTTTCCCCGGCTGGCCCTGTGCCCTCGGGCAAAGTACTTGACCTGGGAACCCACCCCTTCTGCGTCTACAGAACGCAGGCTGGAGCCTGCTGGTCTGTGTCTGCATCACAGGGCTTGGTGGACACCAAACATGACTCAGACACCCATGAGCACTCCATCGAGGTGCAGATGTCAGGAGTACGTCCTGTCCTCCACAGGTCAGAAAGACAACCGCCCTGGAGACAAGTTCCAGCTCACGTTCCCACTGCGGACCAACTACATGTATGCCAAGGTGAAGAAGAGCCTGCCTGAGATGTATGCCTTCACCGTCTGCATGTGGCTCAAGTCGAGTGCGGCGCCGGGTGTGGGCACACCCTTCTCCTATGCCGTGCCTGGCCAGGCCAATGAACTGGTCCTTATCGAGTGGGGCAACAACCCCATGGAGATCCTCATCAATGACAAGGTAGAACCCCCATCCCACCCCACTCAGGTTTGCAGGACAGCAGGGTGAGGCCCCTGGGGCCCCAGGTCATGCTGTGTGCCGGGTAGGGCTCTGGTGGGCCCCGGTGCTGCGGGGGCCCCAGGAAAAGGTTTGTCAGGTGGGCCTGCAGGAGGAGTGTGAAGACCAGGAGATTTGGGAGGGGTGCCCTCATCCGTACTCAGAGAAAGGGGCAACTGGACCTTTCCTGACAGAGGCCTCCTGGGATGGGGGTGGGAGATGGCGGAGAGCCAGCCATGGGCCCTCTCTGGACCATCCTACCCGTGTGATTCTGACTCCTCCTCTACCAGCTGGCCTCAGAACAGGCTTTGATCCTCCGTAGCTGGAACCTCAAAGGTGCTCTAGGGTGGTAAAGGTGCCCCAGAGATTTTTCCTGAATTGAAGTCTCTCCCACTTAGCCCCCCAACTCTTGGGAGGAGGCCAGGTCTACACGACCTCTTGGGAGCAGGTAGCATGGGGCAGCCCTTTTCCTTCTCGTGAATGCCTCTCCATCTTGGCCCTTGTTCGCTGTAGAATTAGCTGCCAGCTTTCAGCCTCCCACGTCTCCATGCCAGCGGTGGTAGTAAATGGCTAAAACCTGGCCTGGGAAGTGGATCTCAAGCCCTTGTCCGTGGTGCTGGGCCCCATTTCCCATGTGGAAAGGGGGTGAGGGCTCTTTCCCTCACTGTACCAGCCTGTCCTTCCTGCCTGGAGTGGTAGAGTGAAATTCCAGGTCAGAGGACGATCTGAGCTTTAGAAGGCACCGTGCCATCTCCCCTGTGGCACCTCACAGATCCTCCACAAAGGCTTGCTGTGTTGCAGAACCAGAGGATCTAACAGCTTGAGACGGCATGTCGGAAGAGAGGAGGGGCTGGCAAGGAGGCCACACAGGTGTCACAGGGAGGCAGGGGAGCAGCAGTGACCTCAGATGCTAGGGATGGCTCTTTCCATCCAAGGGTTTGCTTTGTAGACTAAGAGGGAGGACAGAGAGTAGGTGAGAGTAGGTGAGGAGATGGTATACCCAGGTTGACCTCAGGGGTTCCCCTTGACAAATCATTACATTTCTTGCATGATTCTTTGAGCCACCCATGGATGGGGCAGACAGATGCTGAGGTCTGGAGGGGCGGGTCCATGAGAATTCAGTAATGGTTCTTGATACTTCTCTTAAAAGCAGAACTAGGAAAGGCAATTGAACTCACAATTCGTGGATTCTGAGTTGTGTTCTCATATCCATGATCTAGCATGTGTGGTTCTTCCCAGGTGGCCAAGCTGCCCTTCGTGATCAACGATGGCAAATGGCACCACATCTGCATCACCTGGACCACCCGGGACGGGGTCTGGGAAGCCTACCAGGATGGCACCCAGGGTGGCAATGGAGAGAACCTGGCGCCCTACCACCCCATCAAGCCACAGGGTGTGCTGGTGCTGGGTCAGGAGCAGGTACTGGTGCCGGCCACGGTGGAGGAGGGAGAGATGGAGGGGCTGGGAGAGGAATCAGAGATGGCAGTGGTCTCCCCTGAGAAGTAACCCAGGGAGCGAGTTATGCAGCGCTTTGGGCAAAAACTCCGATCTGGATGGGCTTATTCAGGAAACTTAAGCTGGAGTGAGCTTTGGTTTCAATTCTCTCAATAGCTGCAGCTACACTTTTTTTTTTTTTTGGCATGGGAAGGCCAATTCTGCTCTTAGAGATGAATAATTTAGCTCCTGTGAAGTGGTTTGTCTCCCACCGGGCACCTGGGAGGGAGATGAAGGGATGGAGATTGTGGGCCTTGATTCCTGTTGGACAGCTGCAGCTGGCAGGGAGTGGTGTCTGCAGGGGCCCCTAGACTCTGCTCCTCTGGTTGGCCATGGTCTCTGCTGGTCCCTTACTCACTGGCCAAGGGACTGGCTGCAGGAGGGGCAGAGTCCAGGTGCCCCAGGAGAAGATTCGCATCTCAGGCCATGGTGGTTGGCATCATATGTCTTCCTGGACTCCCTTGGGGGAGGGAAGGGTACAGCTCTGGGGGGGCAAAGACAGGGAGACAACATGGTACCCAGAAGTGGATGCAAGAGCCCCTGATGAGGGAGGCGCAGAGACACCCATACTCCCTCCTGTACTCCCCCTCCCAGCTGGGCTCCCAGATCACCCCAACGACCCCCTCCACCCTCATCCTCTGCTTTTTTCTGAAGGACACTCTGGGCGGTGGGTTTGATGCCACCCAAGCGTTTGTGGGCGAGCTAGCCCATTTCAACATCTGGGATCGCAAGCTGACCCCCGGAGAGGTGTACAACCTGGCCACCTGCAGCACCAAGGCCCTCTCTGGCAACGTCATTGCCTGGTCTGAGTCCCATATCGAGATCTTCGGCGGAGCCACCAAGTGGACATTCGAGGCCTGTCGCCAGATCAACTGAGAACTGCAGGCCAAGGCGAGCCCCTGCCCGTGCCCGCCTCCCCTGCTTGTGCGGCGATGATGCGTCCGTCTCTTCTCTCCCCTTTCCCCAGGAATGAACCGAGGCCGTCGCCCCTGCACACGCACACGCACACAGCCTGGTTTTGTCCTCGTGCACAAGAAGCAGCCCCAGCTCCCATCTGCCCCTGAGGAAAGCCCACCTCTCTGTAGGAGTCCTGGACTCTCCCTTGGGCACGCCTTTTCACAGCTAAAGCAGGCGGCTGCGACGTTTTGAACAGTGCAGAAGTAGGTGAGAGGATTTGTGTGTGCGCGTCTATGTGTGTGTCTGTGTGTGCGCGTGCGTGCGTGCGTGCGTGTGTGTGTGTGTGTGTGTGTGTGTGTGTGGCTGCAGGGAGGCTTTTTCTTTTAGAAGGAGATTTCTCATTTCCTTCCTTCTCTGTGGCTTTGGGAAATCTCACGATGGGTGGAAAATCTGTGTCTGCCAACTTTGTGAGCTGCGTGCGTGCCTTGGTCTGGTGTACCTTCTTCAGCACACGCATCTGTCTTTGTTTGCGAGTCTTTTTTCAGAGCGACCTATCTCTCCATACAATCAATGTCTTTTAGTGGTTTGTTTAAGGGGGGGGGAAGCTCTCCACAGAGCATTTTTATTATGTATTAGAAGCGAATTCTCTCTGAAGGTTGAAGGCTGACCATACTGGCATGTTACCACATGCTCTCCTGTGGAAGGGAGAGGGCGACTGAAGTGGGCCAGTTCTCTCCCCTTGCCCTCTGCCCTCCACCAGGGCCTGACCTACACTTCTCTTTGCAGCTGAGGGCAGCCCTGAGCTTGGGAAGCTGGCCTGCGTGCCCAGGTCAGCTGTCTCTGCTCCTCAACCTTTCTGCCTCCTTGTATCCTTCAAGGCTGGGAGCTGTTCCTCCCTTTCAGCCTCCAGTGTTGTGCTGCTTGAGCCCAGGTGACCCTGAGAGAGGAGTGTGCCACCCACGGCCTGGGAAGCCTCTCCCTGTTTGCTTCTGGTGGTGGGAGATCAGAGGCCTCAAGAGAGGACCTTTAGATAAGGAAACCCACATTCTGACCCAGCCACAGAGGGCCACTGAGACTTGAACCCAGCCAGCGATGAGAAAGGTCATCTCAGTGGGACTTTTGACAGCCATATTCCCCCAGCACATCCAGGTCCGGATGATCTGGTTCAGACCCCTCCAAGGGGCAACGACTGCGGAGACCTCTTCCATTACAAGCCTGGCCAGGGTGGGGACCTGAAACCCAACTCCCCCATCTCCCAGGGCTCAAGGCCTGCCACCCCCAGCCTGTCACCAACTGGTGACACTGAGACCTGACTAGTGTCCACAACCTTTGCCTTTTTTCTTCCCCATGAAAAGCATCACGGACATTTCTTTCTAGTCCTCCCAAGGAGGGGAGAAGTGTGTGTGTGTGTGTGTGTGTGTGTTGTGTGTGTGTGTGTGTGTGTACTGGGTGGGAGAGGAGAGACCACCCTGAAGGCTCATGACCAGGGTAGGGTGAGCTCCCTGCTTTGTTGTATCATCTGGTGGTCGCACGCCCTGAGGGCACCCTGGACTCTGTCTCCAGGAGTCTAATTAGCAAAAGGCTGACAAGTCTTTCTAGAAATTCTACTGCACTGCCTGGCTCATGTGCAGCTGCAGACATTTCTTCAGGAGGAGCAGGTGTTTTTGTCTTCTGTTCCTTCCAGGGCCACCTGTCCCCTTAAATACAGGTCCCCATCGTGTCGAAAACCTAGTGCATCTGTGTGTGTCTGTGTCGGTGTCTCTGTGTCAGTGTTCTCGTGGGTGTCTGCACGGTACCCAGCCGCCGTTCTGCAATGCATCACTCTTGCAAAGAGGGTGCAGCTCAGGCGCCGTGCTGAGCGTTGTTGTTCAACAGTGGCTTTTTCTTCGATCATTGTGCTTCATCAGCGCCCGTCGGGTCGTGGCATCCTTGGGTCTGCAGGGATCTTCTCTGTTTGCATGTTCCTCGGGGTGGCATGTCCCTTGCTCCCTGGGCCCCATGTTGTGTTCCCTTGCCTGCATGGACTGCTCCGGTTCTGTGTTGTGTGCTGAGTGCCACCCGGTGTTGTGACCACCCATGTAGCTACCTAAAACGACTGGGTAAGCAAGCCAAGGGTGTTGGAGGAGGTCGAGAGAGCTCAGTTTCCCTCTCCCCCTCCCCCTCCCCAAACGCACCAAGAAGCATTTCTAATGTGTAGGTTGGGAACAAGCCTGAACAGTCCCCTAGCTGGGAGCCAGCGAGAGAGCTTGAAATCACCTTCTAGACCAGATCTAGCCCCGCCCTCCCTCCAGCCTTCTTGCAGCCGCTGTGCAGGCGAGGCCTGGGGCGGGTTGTGCTGGGTGCCCATGCCAGCCCCGCCCACACCTATCTACTGGACACAGGCCACCTTCTGCCCCCCTGGGCCAGGTGGGAGCTGTCCGTTCAGGACCACGAGCCATCCTCTGCCCTGTCTCGAGGGGCAGAGCACACCCCAGTGCTTATGCCTCTGTCCCTGCAGCCTCCCATCTTTGCCTCTCCACTGACCCACCCACGGTGCCAGGGCCCACGCAGGCCTTTCGCTCCCTCCCACCCCTCACTGGGGTCTGAGCCAAGCCCCTCGACTCCGACACTGTGTTGACACTTGGCACTTTGCTGGCCCCAAGAAAGGTCAATGACACAGCCGCAAATCTAATCCACATAGTTCCCATCTACTCCTAAATCTGATTGATGTTCCCTCTTGCACTGAATAATACATGCCTCTCTCAGGTAAGCCATTTTATAAAACAAGAAGATAAAAAGCACTGTGGAGACAGTGTTTGCTTTTGCCGAGCTGGTGTCCGACAGCTCTCTGGGTGTCCGAGCTGGGAGAGCTGCTGACTGAGGCTCTCCGGGCCCTCAGGGGCTCCGATCCCACTTGAATCGTAAGCCTTCTTGCTTTTGATAACACAGTATTATTTCTCTTACTGTAGAAGAAAAAGTTTATTACCAAACAAGAGTATTTTTATGAAAGAAAAGGACAAACCTATAAATTAACTCAACCCATATCTCCCTTGAAAATACTTTCAGGCTCCACCAAAACGTAGGACTGAAAGCATGTATTTTGGAAGAAAGAGATACATTTTGTATGCTTTCTTTTCCTTTTGTAGATTCCCAGTTTATTTTCTAAGACTGCAAAGATCACTTTGTCACCAGCCCTGGGACCTGAGACCAAGGGGGTGTCTTGTGGGCAGTGAGGGGTGAGGAGAGGCTGGCCTGAGGTTCACAGTCATTCCGATGAGCTTTAAAGAGGGGACCACCTGTTCTCCAAAGCGTGTTGGGGAGTGGGAAGTGAAACTGGCCATTTATGGCAGACCCTTTGTCTTGGAGCTGACTTAGTAAGTGGAACCAGTTGAGAATTTGCATATCAGTTCCAACTTCGATAAAAGAAACTTGGGTTACATATTTTTCACATTAAGAGGATAGTCCTTTGGAATGTTATGGCAACCAAAATGTGGCTTGAGAAGTCGTGGTTTCATCTCTTAAACACAATGTGTAAATTTCTTCAACTAACAATGGGAAATGTATTGCTTTCTGTGCACAGTGGACTTATGTGCAATTTGTTGAAGGGGAACAAGTCATTGAGGAGAAAAAAAGCCCAATACTTAGAGTCCCAATTTTGTCTTATTTGCCAAAAAAAAAAAAAAAAAGCAAACCCCCTAAGGTTGATATTGTTATAATGTATATACTGTATAATATGAAAGAGAATCGATGTATCTTACTTTTTCATTATTTGCTAACCAAAGCTGTACATTTTTCATATGATCTGCAGCCTTTTGGGTATCAAATGGGTCAAAATCATGGGACCTGCCACCTCCCATCAGCAATTCTGGAAATGCACTATTTCTACTGGTATTCTTGCTTTTTTTTTTTCTTTTCTTTTTCTTGCTGAAATGACATGAATTGTTGAGTTTATTTTTACACAGTAAAGAGTGAAGAAAGACTGTGGCCTCCTTGGAATGTCTCTTCTTTTCAGAAGCTTGCCAATGCCATCTCAACCTGCCCAACCACACCTGGCTCACTCTTCTTCCCCTGCTGGGCCCAGGTGACCCTCACCTGCAAGGGACATGTGCTCTGAGTTTGCATTGCACTGTGACTCTCAACAACCCCACAACTGTCTGGTGACACTGGGACATTGGGTAGAGGGTTCCCATTTCACAGGGGCGGCTGACATTGAGGCAGAGAGAGGCCATGCTGGGCCATGGTGCAGAGCGACTCCCTCTTCCTCCCTTCCCCACAGCCCCGCCCCCTCTGAGACAGATGCATGGTCCACAGCTGGGCGCAGGTCTCAATGGTCTGGGCTTGTTATTCCTAAACAACCCTGGCTGTTCTTTGCCATATCCTGCCAATGGATTCTAAGCCGACGTCTGGATGCTATTCCTCTTCTGGAGTTCCTGGGCCCCTTCCCTGCACTCGGGTCTGAGGGGGACCCCTATCCAGATAACTAAGGGGGTGGATGACCACAGGAACCCTGAGCCTCGAAAAGAATTCACTTCCCTGTCTCCTTGTGGACCCAGCTTAACTTTGAATGTATATAGACTTTGCAAGCTGTTCCCCTCCAAGGGACACATGACAAGGATCCAAGTGCCCTGGTATGAATGATTCCTTGAACAAGTCATATAGCCTCTCTGGGCCTCAAGCCCCCATCTGAAAAATGGCGGGGAGTCACTGAACTAGATGGCTCTCGAGATTTCACTCATGACCTGAAGTCAGGGGACATGGAGCTAAAATAGCCCACCTGGTGGCTTGGTTGGCACTACCCCAACCTCACACACTGAGTTAGCAGAAAGAACTGGCCATTCTGGCATCTTGTTGGCTTTGCCCGGGGTTTCCAGCCCAATGTGCTGGTGTTCCCTGGCTGGAACTCTAGAGCTGGGCATTGGTGGGGGTGTGAGTGAGCCACTCACTGCCCAGGGCGGTGTGGATGGTGTGGAGGCAAGTTTGGCCTTAGCAAGGCCAGTAGGTCATCCCCCTGTTGCCCTGCAAGAGATGCTGGAGGCCACTGACCTGTTTTCTCCCCAGCTGTCCTGGGGGCAGTGCTTCCCCCACAGGTACACATTCATGCCCGGGCCCAGGGTTGGGCCTGACAATAGCGGCTCCAGCCGCCACTATCTTGTGCCTCCCACTCAAGACTGTGCAGTTATGTCTATAATATCACATTTACACCTCTAATTTCTAAGTAGGAGCTCATTCAAAAAACTTGGATGTTTTAACTATTATTAGAAACAAATTACTTTTCATACTCCTTACACCTGATCCTGGCTCATCAATGGATGACTTCAGGGGGCCGTGGAGCTAAGAGCAGCAGCTCAGAAGGAAGATACCAGGCCTTGGACCTGAGTAGGTCTTAGCTGGGAGTCTGGTCAGAGGGACAGAGACTCAGGATTTCAAAGCCTGCAGGTGTCTTGGAAGTCACTGACCACAGCAGCCTGCTGGATGCCTGAAACTGTTCTTGGTTTGCATGCTTCTGGTGATAGGGAACTCATTACCCCAGAGAGAGGGTCTGTCCATTTTCAGAGAGCTCCGTCAGCAAGTTTTCTGTTATATTCTTCCATACTGTGCTCAATTCCTTGTATGGAGCTGTAAGTTCCCCCCATCTGTCTATACACATGAAGACAGTCACCATGTCTCCCTGAGTTTTCACGATCCCTGCCCCTGCTTAGCCAACCTCATCCAAGAGCACTGGGCAAAGGACAACCTGTCAGACACGACTACTCCTAGCTCTGTCCTCAGGGAGATCAGACACTACATCTGAGATCTAGAGGAGGTCTGGGCTGGAAGAGCCTTGAGAGGCATCTAGTGCAGTGACTCCCCCACTTTTCAGATGAAGGGCTTGAGGCCCCAGAGAGGCTGTGCGGCTTGTTCAAAGCTGCACAGCTTGAGACTGCCAAGGCTGGAATCTGAATCCAGGATTTCCGACTCCCAGCTCAGTGCTCTTACCTGGTCTGGTGAAACAATGGCGTCCTGACCTGCAACACGGGCTGGTAGTACCTTGCAGGGCTGGGAAATAGGATGAGGAAGTGTGTGCACAGGGCCCACCATGAACTGGTACAAGAGGCGGTGGTCCCCTCCCCTTTCTTCTTACTTTTTTTTTTTTTTTTTTTTTTGCGTGGGGTCTCACTCTGTCACCCAAGCTAGAGCACAAAAATATGAGCACGGCTCACTGCAGCCTCGACCTCCTGGTTTTGGGTGATCCTTCAACTTCAGCCTCCTGAGCAGCTGGGACTACAGGCATGTACCACCATGCCCGGCTCATTTTTTTTTTTTTTGAGTTGGAGTCTCACTCCGTCGCCCAGACTGGAGTGCAGCGGCCGCTCCCGGCCACCGCAGCCTCGACCTGCTGGGCTCTGGCGATCCTTCCGCCTCAGCCTTCCGAGTAGCCGGAATTACAGGCGCGCACTACCAGGCCCGGCTAATTTTTTTTATTTATTGTAGAGAAGAGGTCTCGCCGCCAGGCGGGTCTCGAACCCGCGGGCTCAGGCAATCCACTCACCTCAGCCTCCCAAAGGCGCGGGATTACAGGCTGAGCTGCCAAGCCTGGCTGCCTGGCTCATTTTTAAATTTTTTATAGAGATGAGGTTTCACCATGTTGCCCAAGCTGGTCTTGAACTCCTGGGTTCAAGCAATCTTCTGGCCTCGACCTTCCAAAGTGCTGTGATTACAGGCATGAGCCACCAGGTCTGGCTTCCCCTCCACTTTCTACCATACCAAGACCCCTCCTTCGGGTTCCTCTTGTGAGGATGTCAGCACTGGGAGGGCTGGACACTGTCCCTCACTGCCCACATGGACATTCCCTCCCAGGATGCCAAAGACACAAGGGGAGCTGCTAGATATTGCCCACATTTAGGGCATTTTCCTGAGGCTGGGACATGGGACACCCTGGCTGTAGCCCCCGGGCTCCAGTGTCTGCTGGAGAATCTGGTCCATGTCAGGCAGCTCAGACAGCCTCAGAGGCCCCTTCTCCGCTCCCAGCCAATTCCCGAAGGCTGTTTCTCCCAGTCCCACGCAGGACCACAGGGACCTGCCTTCCGGTCTCTCCTTCACCACCTGCTGACCCGCTCCAGGACTTGTCAAATTTCTCACCAAGTCCCCCTAAGGGGCAGCAGAGGAGGCAAGACCAAGCCCTGGGGGGTCTGGGGATGTGGCCTGAAGTAGCCCAAAACAAGAGCTCTTGGAAGCCCTGCATTTTATCTTCTGCTCTCCTGAGCATTTACCTCCTCCTCTGCGTCAGATCCGTCCTCTGTCCCCATCCTTTCTGGTGCTCCAGGAAGCAGGGCGTGTGTATGGCCCATGGGCAGGAGCAGCCCAGTTGAAGGAGTCCTGGTCTGCTCTCTACCTGTGTCTACAGCCTTTAAGGGGGCCAGGGTGTGGGCTGCCCCCAGAAAGCCCCTCTCTCGCTGGCCTTTGAGGAGTTAACTGCTCACACACCCATGCCCCATGCACAGGTAAGTCCCTGTAGCCTCAGCTTTCTGAGACACCCACCCCATGGCTTATCTCTTCTCTCGTGGATGGCCAAGGTCTAGGCCAGCCTGGTTTGCTCCCTGGAAATGCCTCAAACTCCCTCTGAACTCATTGGTTGTATTGGATGTTCAAATAAATGTTTCTAACAGTTTAATTCTTAAAACCTGAAAATCATTTTGTCTCTTGGTTCCTCCAGGAAGGGCACTTATATTTTCCAAGACTGAGTTGGTCACTTGGAAGGTGGGCTGTGATCTTCTGGGCCTCAGTCTCCCCTTACCCACAGGGTTAGAACAGATGGTCTCTGTGGCCTCTTTGGGCTCTCCCTGGGACCTAAGGCCTGGCCTCCTCAACCAGTAAGAACAAGTTGTGTCCTCTTCAGAAGCCACCTCACCCTCCCTACTCCCAGGTCCCCCCACCTGCTGACAGGAACTCTGGCCCCTGTCACATGCCCTTGCCCGGCCTTGAAATCTACCTCCTCCAGACTTTTTCATAATGGTGACTTTCTCCTTTGGGTCTCTGTTGTCTTTCTTCAAACCCTCAGGCCAGACCCCTGCCCTTCTGAGCACAGGTGAGGTACTATGTCCGAAAGCCAGTGGTGGGCCAGGTCAGGCTTTCTCCCCAGAAGTTTCCCAGCTACCTTGTAAATGAGGGTGCGGACAGGTGCTCAGGGCAGGGTTGCCATGTCGGTCAGGAGCTGAGCCCACTACCATGATCCCTTCAGCGTTCTCCCTGTTGGTCAGAGTGGAGTGGACAGACTGAGAAGAGGGGGTGCAGGAGATGGAGGGTCACGGCCTGGGTCTTGGAGGCTCACGCGATCATCTTCTCATCTGGGAAAATCTCTGAGCATCCATCCAGTCGGTGGGCTCTGGACAGAAGAGAGGGTCCTTGGGGGCCTGGCTGGGGCACCCGGGCCAGCTCAGGCTCATAGAATCGATGAAGGCGAGAGGCAGGGGAGGTGGTGGGTGCAGTGGTGCAAGCTCACTTGCTTGCATGCCTGTAAGACTTTGTCAAGGAAGCCGTCTGTCCCCTGTTTGATTTCTGTGCTTCCCAATTCAGGCCAAGGTGGGGGGCCATCTGCTGAAGTGGGCACAGAAAAAACATTTTCACTGTGCAGAAAATTGGCTTCCGAAGGGAGGCTGTGCTAGGCACAGAACCAGCCTAGAGCCACGCAGGCAGATGCAGCAGGAGCACTGGGGGTTGGGATACAGGAAGCAGTGCCCCTCCCTCACCTCCCTCCACTCCCCACCCCACCCTTGCTAGGCTCATCAGGCCACCTAGCAACTCCCAGAGTCAAGCCCCTTCTTAGGGGCCCTCTTGTGGGGGCTGCATGTGGAGCTGTGGCCCCCTCTTTCTTTTAATCACTTTTAATGAGATATAATTTACAAATCAAACAATCTACCCAGGTAAAGTGTACAATTCAGTGGCTTTGGTATAGTACAGTATTCTTTTTTTTAATTTTTTTGAGTTGGAGTCTCAGTCTGTCGCCCAGGCTGGAGTGCAGTGGCATGCTCTTGGCCACCCCAGCGTCAACCTGCTGGGCTCCGACGATCCTTCTGCCTCAGCCTTCCAAGTAGCCAGAACTACAGGCGCATGCTACCATGCCCGGGTAATTTTTTATTTTATTGTAGAGACAAGATCTCGCCAAGTTCCCTGGACTGGTCTCGAACCCGCGGCTTAGGCAATTCACTTGTCTTGTCCTCCCAAAGTGCTGGGATTACAGGCTGAGCCACTGAGGCCGGCTTCTTTTTTGAGACAGGGTCTCACTCTTGTCCAGGCTGGAGTACAATGGCATGATTACAGCTCACCGCAGCCTCAACCTTCTGGGTTCAGGTGAGGCTTTTGCCTCAGCCTCCTGAGTAGATGGGACTACAGGTGTGTGCCACCCACACCCAGTTACTTTTTAAATTTTTTTTGTAGTTCTTGCTATGCTGCCTAGGCTGGTCTCAAACTCCTGTCCTCAACCAATCCTCCCACCTTGGATTCCTAAAGTGCTGGGATTATAGGCATGATCTGCCACACCTGGCCCACTTTTTTAAAAGTGTGGTAAATATATATATAACATACAATTTACTGTTTTGACCATTTCAAAATGTACAATTCAGAGGCATTATGTACATTCACATTGTTGTGCAACCATCACCATTATTTCCAAAACTTTTTCATTACAGTGAACAGACACTCTCTTGCCATTAAGCAATAACTCCCCATTTCACCTTCCCCTCCAAGCCCCTGGTAACCTCCAGTCTGCTTTCTGCCATCAGGAGTTTGCCTACTCTGGGTATCTCCTAGAAGTGTAATCGTGCAGTGTGTGTCCAGTTGTGACTGGTTTCTTTTCATTTTTTTAATGTACAAGCATCACACTATTTTTATTTTCATTTAAACCAACTGTGCTGTAAGTTATTTAGATAAACTATATGATCCAGTAACTGGTTTCTTTCACTGAGTATAATGGTCTCAAGGTTCATCCAAGCTGTAGCATGTGTCAGAGCTTCAGACCCTTCTATGGCTGAATAATATTTCTCTGCATGTATATATCACTTCTTATTTATCTATCCATTTGTTTATGGACACTTGAGTTGTTTCCACATTTTAATTATTGTGTATAATGCTGCTGTGAGCATGGGTGTACAAACATCTGTTTGAGTTCCTGCTTTCAATTCTGTCTTTTTTTTTTTTGAGTTGGAGTCTCACTCTGTCGCCCAGACTGGAGTGTAGTGGCCGCTCCCGGCCACCGCAGCCTCGACCTGCTGGGCTCCGGGATCCTTCCGCCTCAGCCTTCCAAGTAGCTGGAACTGCAGGTGTGTGCTACCATGTCTGGCTAATTTTTTATTTATTTATTGTAGAGATGAGGTCTGGCCAAGTTGCCCAGGTGGGTCTCAAACCCGCGGGCTCAGGCAATCCACTCACCTCAGCCTCCCAAAGCACGGGATTACAGGCTGAGCCACTGAGCCCAGCTTCAATTCTGTTTTTTTTTAAATTATTTGGTTTTTGTTTTTTTGAGTTGGAGTCTCACTCTTTCGCCCAGGCTGGAGTGTGGAGTGCAATGGCACGCTCAGGGCCACCGCAGCCTCAACCTGCTGGGCTCAGGCGATCCTTCTGCCTCAGCCTTCCAAATAGCTGGAACTACAGGCACGTGCCACCATGCCTGGCTAATTTTTTGACTTATTGTAGAGATGAGGTCTTGCCAAGTTGCCCAGGCTGGTCTTGAACCTGTGGGGTCAGGCAATGCTCTCAACTTGACCTCCCAAGGTGGTAGGATTACAGGAGTGAGCCACCTTGTCCAGCCTGTTTGGTTTTGTAATGAGCTGATTTCTCACTATGTTGCCCAACTGGTCTGGAGCTCCTGGGCTCAAGTAATCATCTCACCTCAGCCTCTCAAAGAGCTGAGATTACAGGCGTGTGCTACCATGCCTGACTTATTCCTGCTTTCAATTCTTTTGGGTGTATCCTCAGAAGTGGAGTTGCTGGATCATATGATAATTCTATGTTTAGCTTTTGGGGACACTGCCAAACTGTTTCCACAGCAGCCGCAGCATTTTATATTCCTACCAGCAAGGAAAGGCCCAATCCCTCCACATCCTCACCAACACTTGTTATTTCCTAGTTGTTTTTTTTTTTTTAACTGAAGTCATCCTAATGAATGTGAGGTGGTATCTCACTGCAGTTTTGATTTGCATTTCCCTAATAGTTAGTGATGTTGACAACTTTTCGTGTGCTTATTGGCCATTTGTATCCCTACTTGTGAGAAATAGCTATTCAAATCCTCTGCCCATTTTTGAATCAGGTTTTTGTTGATGAGTTTGTATGAGTCCTTTACATACTCTAGATATGAATCCCTTATCAAATACAAAATTTGCAAGTACTTTCTCCCATTCTTTGCATAGTCTTTTCACTTTCTTTCTTTTTTTTTTTTTTGAGTTGGAGTCTCACTCTGTCGCCCAGACTGGAGTGCAGTGGCTGCTTCCGGCCACCGCAGCCTCGACCTGCTGGGCTCCGGCGATCCTTCCGCCTCAGCCTTCCAAGTAACTGGAACTACAGGCATGTGCTACCACGCCCGGCTAATTTTTTAATTTATTGTAGAGATGAGGTCTGGCCAAGTTGCCCAGGTGGGTCTCGAACCCACGGGCTCAGGCAATCCACTCACCTCAGCCTCCCAAAGTGTGGGATTACAGGCTGAGCCACCGAGCCCGGCTCACTTTCTTGATAATGTCCTTAAATGTATAAAAGTTTTTTAGTTTGGGTGAAGTCCTTATTCATATTTTCTTTCATTATTGTGCTTTTGATATCATATCCAAGAAATCATTTGCTAAACCAAATCCTACTCATCGCTGACCCTCAGCCCCTGGTATAAATTCATCCCCCTTGTTATTCTGTCTCAATGCACCTGACCAGTGTGAGCCCCGTTCGGTGGGTCTGCACAACTTCACGTCTCCCCATGCAGACTATGAACCCCATGGGCAGAGGCTGTGTCTGTTTTGTTCCTCACAGAAATCCCTTCTGGTTTGAACATTCTTGGCTCTGGACTTTGCTCTTCAGAATTTTAGTTCTCTAAGAATCACAGAATGTTAGCACAGATGTAGAAGAAAGAAAAAAACAGAAATGCTCTTTGAAACAAGAACTGACTGCTTTCATGTACTAGGGGAGCAGTGTACCCCTTAGGCCACCTGGACTCTGTTTAGGAAAATACCCTCGTGGCTGTTCTAGGTCTGGAAGATGGACCCTACCCTCTCCCCTGCCTCCAGGGTGCAAGCTAGAAGGAAAAGATGAAGGGAAGAGAGTGCCAAACTGTCATTTTTGGGGGACAAAAAGTGAAAGGAATAAAGGAGGTGACCGGTCAAGAAGGGCAGAGAGAGACAGCTGAGGTCAGAGGGAGGCGCCCAGCTGCCAAGAAGTACTGCTTGTCACCACTTGTAAAGTACTATCCTATTACTCGAAGCATCTGAATATTTGCTGCCCAGACAGCCTGTGGGAACGATGCTTTGCAGGAATGAGGGAGCTGGGCTGTGTCCAGTTGGACCACCCACCAGGTGAGTTGCTGAAGCAGGAAGCAGGAGAAATGTGGGAATCCTCCTGGGATGCTGGGCTACCAGCATGTGGGGGGGGGGCTGTGCTGGGTGGAATAATGTGCTCCCCAAATTCATGTCCCCCTGGAAACTGAGACAGGGACCTTATTTGGAAACAAGCTGTCTGCAGGTGTAAATTAAGTCTAGGTCAGACTGGATCAGGATGGTCCCTAAGTCCAGTGACTTAGAGAAAGAGGTAGACAGGAAAGAAACAGACACACAAACAAGAAGGAGGCCACATGACCACGGAGACAGAGGTTAGAGTGATGAGTTTATGAACCAAGGGACACCCAGGATTGCCAACAGTCACCAGGAGCTAAAAGAGGCATGAAGCAGATACTTCCTCAAAGCCTCCAGAAAATACCAGCCCTGCTGACACCTTGATTTTGGACTTCTAGCTTCCAGACTGTGAGAGGATGCATTTCTGTTATTTTAAGCTGCCCAGTTTGTGATATTTTGTCACGGCAGCCCAGGGCACTAGCAAAGGAGCTGAGGTCTTTCTATTTTACGAGCACCAGGTGGGTGACCAGGCAGGCCATGGAGTCTCTGTTTCCAGCTGGGCCTGATTCCTGATGCAAGAAGCAGCCAGACTCACTTCAGGCAGGGCAGAGGGCAGGGTGTGAGCTCTCCAGCTTCTCTACTCTCTCTGGCTCTGGGGTGACAAGGCTGCCAGCCTCTTAGCATCTGGCAGGGGAAAGGGGAGGTGAGAGGTCATCTGGCCAAATCCACATGTGTGTTTTGCCCACCAGCAGCCAACCTGGTCTCTAAGTCTTGGAGCAGAGACAATGGCCCAGAGTGGGGTCGCAGACACCAAAGAACATCCGAGTGACTTGGGAGGACAAGAGCTACCTGTGAACCATCTCGCCCAAGAACGGCGATGCACTGACATATTGCCCAGATGCTCCTTGTGGTGGGAACAAGGTGGTAGGATGGGTAGAGGGACCGGAAGGGCATAGGATTCCAGTAGGTGGAAAGCAAGGTGGTGGTAAGAGCTCTACAGAGTATGGCAGAGTTGGTGGAGAGTGTGCGAGGTAGGACAGGAGGCCAGGCATCAGCCACTGGGTCCCTGAGGCAGAGGCTCCAGGCAGAGGGTCCAGCCACTTTGAAGGGCCTGAAGGGGATTCCTGCTTGGCCATGAAGAAAACCAGGAAGAGAGTGAAAAAAGAGCAGTAGTAGGTGAGTCAAGGGCCAGCTGGGGGTAGATGGCACAGGGTTTTGAGAAAGACAGGGAGCTGGCCTTCGTGTCACTAGTTGCTGGCCTGGAGACAATTTTATGGCTAAACAATGTCACTGAACACCAACACCAGACAGGACCACTGTGTGACCAGGATGGACTGAGACAAAACCCAGACCTGCCGTAATCACATCTGAGCACAGATGTGTTCACAGAATGTGAACCTTGTTCAAACCTCAAGATTGACCAAACCGCCCCCTTTCCTGGCTGACTGGAGTGACCCCTGCTTTGCTTTCGTCAACTTCAGTCCACAGCTTCGCTTCGCTCCACCTGCCTTCCGGGTAAAAAAGATCCAGATACCTGGTTGAAGAATCAGCCCTGCTTCCTGGCAGCCTCCAGTCCAGCACTGCTTTCTTGAGCCTCTCCTGTGTCCCTCCCTGACCTCAATTCTCCCAACACAAGCCCGAACCTTGCGGGTACTTCCTAACACCCTCTTACTGAGACACCTGTGGCTCCTCACAGCAACTGGTCAATAAACACAGCTGGATTCCCAGTCGTGTGTTCCTGGATGGTGATGGACAGCTTATGCCCCAAGGAAGGAATGTCGGGTGACTTCTATGGGAAGCCACTGGGTGGTTTTGGATAAAAGACTTTCTGTGGGAGCAGCCAGGAGGCTCTGCCTGGGGACAGAGGTGAAAGCATCTAGAGCAGGTTCTCTTGGCTGCTCGGGGTATGGAGGGCAGTGGCTCCTTCTGTCCTGCAGGGCCGATCAAGGTGTGAGAACATGCAGATAACCTCTGGGTGCCAGAACTTCTTTCTAGAAGATTCTGACAGAAGTCAGCTGCAGCGAGCTGGATGGGGCGGTTTGCTCCACAGGCTCTGAGCAGCCTGGGATGTTCAACACCATCAAGGAGGAGTACAAAGGTGCCCACTGTGCTGCTACCCTAACTGCCTCTGACCATTGGGGCCACATACAGCACTCAAGACAGCCTTTAAGACAAGGGTTTGAGGGAAAGGCAAAATCAACATGGACCTGCAAGCACCAAAGATCCAGGACATGTGGGGGCTGTGCCCCCATTCCCCACAGATGTCTGATGTGGCTGGCAGCATGAAAAGCTGCCTGGAGCCAGGGGCAAGATCACTCCCATTACCCTGGAGAACGTCCAGGGGAATGTGTGCTCGGTGGGGAGGGCTGAGAAGCCAGATTTGTAGATTACCAACAGCCAGGTCAGAGGTGGCTCAGAGGGAGAGGTGCCCCCCAGTTCATAGACATACTGCTTCTGACTTGTGCCCAGGAGGCAGGCTAGCCTCCCCAGATTAGGGGCTTCTTCCAGGATGCCAGGATTACAATGGAGCTTCCCGCCTTGTTAGGGTGAGAGCATGTGGGCTGCATATAGGTGTATGCCCTCCTTCAGTTACTGGTCCTAGGGGGTACCCAGTGTGCCCAGGGAGTTCAGAGGCAAAGGGTTGGCATTGGCCCCTCGCTGCCTCTGCTGCCTGAATTGGCTGCCTCTCCTCCTTCTCCAGGACTCTGCTTCACTTGGAGGATGGAACCTTCTGTTGGGCCTGTTTGCTGGAATTTCCCTTCCACACCTGGACTAGCAGTTTCCTCAGGCCTCAATGGGCCCCTGCCCCCATGCCACCCACTCACTCCTTCACCCCTGACCTAGAAGGAGGCCAGAATAAATTGGGACCATAGAAAGGAACATGGAGCATGAAGCACTCACCCACACTCCCAGGACCCTTCTGCAGTGGACCCTGGAGCGCTGGGAATCAGAGGTTACAGTGGTGCCAGCCACATCCCTGCACATTCGTCTGCGCGAGTCCCAGGGCCAATGCTGTGAATGTGCTGAAGGGGTGCTGCGGGGATGGGGTGTTAGGGAGGAAAGGGAACTCTCCATGAGTCACATTTCAGACGCCTCCATCCCCATTCATACATAAGGGTCTGTGGGGGACTGGGGCACAGCCATACATTCGGTGAGAAAAAGATGTGTATGCATTAAGGAAAAAAGACTGGAAGAGAATATTCTGCAGTGTTAACCGTGGTTCTATATGGCGGCGGGATCACGGATTTTTATACAGTAGTTTCATGTGCTTTCCAAATTTTCTACACCAAACACGTGTTAGTTATGTAATTTAAAACTTATTTATTTATTTTTAAACCAAATTCTCCAGCCAACTGTGCTCTTCCCCAGTTGCAGTAACTTTCCTTTCAGTCAGGGTTCTGGGTGAACTCAAGAAGCAAGACTCCCTCCCAAGCCCACATAGGATCACATTCTTCATTAGACAGTTGATGCGCAGGGTCGGCTCTGCGGGGGTTCCCGCGCCAGGGCTGGAGCGACAACCGCGTCCTTGCCCTCAGGCAGCTTACAGCTAGTGGCATGGTCCCGTCTCTCCCCATCCCCTTCCCGCTCCTCCCTCCCGCTGGGCCGGTGTCGGGGCTCTAATGGGGGCGGCTGCCCTCCGTGGCCCGCGGACCCCGGGCTGTCCAGTCTCCAGGTCCCTTCTGCCTTCCCAGCCGCTGACCCCAGCCCTGAACTTGAGAGAGGGAGGCATAAGGGGCCCTCCGGAGCGTTGGATGCTGAGGGAGTCGCCCCCTCCAGGGAGCCCCCCAGCACCTCTAGTGAGGACTGGAAGAGGCGAGGCCCGAGACCGGACACCGGGAGGGAGCGGGCGGCCGGGCGCGTGCGTGTCGGGAGGGGCTAGGCCGCGGAGACTGCAGCGCCCAGGAAGGCGGCCGCGGCTTCTCGGCATCCGGGTGGTGGGCTGGGGCGGGTGTGGACGGCTGCTCGGATTGGATTTTCTGCGGCCTCCTGCCCCACCCGCCCCCGGATTTCCCAGGAGCTGCCGCAGCAGAAGGACGCCAACGACACCCGGACGCGCGGCGCGGGATCGGCGGGGACGCTGGCGCCCAGGCCCAGAGCGCACGGGTTACGCCTCGCCTGCTTCGGGGACGCGGATGCAAGGCGGGGTTGCCACAGCAACGCGGAAAGGCGCGGCGATTGGCGGAGCCGCGGAGGGGCGGGGCTTGGGTGGCGTCTCGCGAGAGTTCGGCCTTGCGGGTTTCTGGCCGCACTGGCCGCGTGGGCCGACAGGGTGGGTCTTCAGGGCTGGCCTGGTGGCCTCTGCGCGCCGCGAGATTCGGGGCCCCCAGCCGTCGGGTGTGTCCTGCCACCCACCAGGCACTCCGCGAAGCTCGGGCCGAGCGGCCTCTTCGGTGGCCGGTGACTCCGAGCTTAGAGAGGAGGCCACCTTTAAGCGCCCGTGCGCTCGGAAGGTTCCCACTCACGTCCTCTGGCCGTGTCCGTCCCTGAAAGCGGGACGCACGTGCCTACTGGCGGCCCCCGTGCCCGTCTCCGACGTCTCACACCTGACTTTGGGAAGGAGCTCCTGCTCTTCCCACCTCCGTCAATGGCGCCCCCATCCTTCCAGCTCTTGGCCGCAGGTCTTGACGTCCTCTGTGACTCTCCACACCCAGCCGGACAGCGCATCCTGTCGCCTGTGCCTTCGAAATATCCCCAGAACTGACCACTGCCCCACCTCCTGCCTCCGACCTGGGCTAAACCATCTCTTCTCTCAGGTTATGGCCTAGCCTCTTAGCTGGGTCTCCCAGCTTTCACCCTTCCCCTTCTTTTCTCAACACCGCAGCCAGAGTGATTGCGGAAAAGGCAGGCAGGCCGGTCATGCCGCTCTCTGGTCCCATTTGCCTCGGTGAAAGTCAAGGTTCTCATCCTGCTCTCTGCTCGGCTGGTCTCCATCCTGTCTCAGGGCCTTTATACTTGCTGTTTTCTCTGCCTAGAATATGCCTATCCTCACCTATCTCTCACCTCCTTAGTGAGGTGGCCACCTACTTAACCTTGTAACCCCCCTTCCCCACACAGATGCTCCCTGTCTTATGAGGTTACGTCCCCCAAACCCCATGGTGAGTTGAAAGCATTGTCAGTCTATGTGCAGTGTTTCATCAGGACCTAAGCCCATTACAGGTGGAGGAGCACACTGAATGTGTACTGCTTTCTCACCATCGTAAAGTCAGAAAATTCTAAATTGAACCTTGGTGAGTCCAGGACTGCCTGTACTCCCTGCCCTGTTTTTTCCCCACAGGTCTTATCGCCAGCCAACATAGTTGATAATGTACTCATTTAATGTGTTGTCTGTCTGAAGGCTACATGAGGGAGATCAGAGTAAGTGTTCAGTAAACACTGTAGCCCAAGTTGTCAATATGGGGTCTTTTTTTCCTCTTTCTCCTCCCTAGGAAGGGACAGAGATGAAGCTCTCCAAGCAAGGAGATGGATCAAATAAATGTCCTCAGTATTGTCTGCGTGTGGACTGTTGGTTGAGGACTGGGCTTCAATTCTAGCAGGGATTGGTGGGCTCCCTTTGGTGATTCTCCAAAAAGAAGGGGAGCCAGCAAGGACTGGTGCCATCTTGCTTGTCAAATGCCATGAGGAACTCATTCCTGTAGAAGGACCCTGGCGCCTCAGGGAGTCCTACTGTCAAATACAATCACTCTCGGCCTAGAATCTTCTGGGCCAAAATGTCATTGATTCGCGCAGACGGCCCCTTCCATGTGCCCAGCACTGCCGTAGGTGCTGAGTTGGCCGAGAACACCTGGTGTTGCCCTCAAGGCCCTCAAGGTGGGAGGGAATGAGTGCTGAGGCCAGGAGTGTGGAAGGCACAGGAATGGGGGAGGGTGGGATCCATTTCCAGGATGGAGTCTCTAGAAGTCTTCCAAGGGGTGCCTGGGGGCCACTTCTGCCTGTAGCAGCTGAGATAAAGTATGGACCATGGATGGGAAGGGAAGAAGCCAGTGATCACTGACCAGTTATCTGTGCTTGACGTGACTCTAAGTGTTTTTCCTCACATTTATATAATTAGCCTTCTTTTACAAATGAAGCAGGATCGGAAAGGGCAGCCCCAACTGAGGTTGCACTCCTTGTAAGTGCAGGATCCGGGTCTTCAGCCGCAGCCCATGGCCAGGATGCTCTTCCCGGGGCACAGTGCCACCTCCCAGGCAGGAAGCCAGACAGGCATCCAGGGCTGCCCGGAATTACATCCAAGTGTCCGGACAACCGGCTTCCCTGTGGGCATGGGCACTGGAATAGGAGTGCTTTGCAAGGCATGTGGCTTGGGTAGGCCAGGGCAGCCATCTGCCAGCCAACCTTGTGGGGAGCAGGGCATAGGCCACCCCAGCAGCCAGATGCTCCTGGGCTGGTCCTTGGCACTCAAAGGCATTTCCTTCAGGAGACGAAGTCACCTGGTTCCTCTCCCGCCTCCCTCTCAGTTCCAAAGAGGCTGTGTCAGCAAGGCACTGTGCTGGCACAGTCCTTCTGGCATGGAGCATTGTGGCCGGGAATGGACATCTGGTCTGCTTTGACCCCTATGGCCAGGACATCTGCGGCCCCACAGAACTCAGTGGCATAGAGAGTCGGCACCAGGGAAAGGCCACGCTCTCCGGTGTGCCCGCCAAGTGGCAGAGTATCCTGACGGTCCAGCTGGCATCCACCTTTGCCACTGAGGCTTCCTGAGGGCAACCCCTGAGGACCCTGCCATGCCAGGGCTCCCCGTCTGCCAGGCAATGTCTACTTAGTCTGAGGGAGAAAGGAACTGGGCCTTGGCCATGCCTGATGGTGCCAGGCCAGTGGGATCTTGAGCCTGCAGATGGTGGAGGCCGGGGATAGCCCCCACCCCTTGCCTATGACGTGCCTTGCCAGCGGGCAGAGGCGTCCAGCCTGCTCTGCAGAAGTCGGAGCTACAGACTTCTAGCAGGAGAAGTTGAAGAGACTGCTTCATTTCACAGATGGGAAAACTGAGACTCTGGGAGGGGGTGGATGTGCATGGATGCTCTGTGGGCTTTATCTTATTCACTCCTCAGCCAGGGTTGAGGTGGGCAGTGTTAGCTCCAGGTTACCAAGGAGGAATTAGACTCAAAAGAAATGAAGGGGCATGTCCAAGTTCTGGCTAAGCCAGTTAGCCAGGCCCCGGACCCGCGCCTATGCCTGCTTATTTCCACAACATGGAAAAGTCAGTCTAAGACGCTAGGCTGGGGAAAGGGGAGCCCCAGGATGGAAGGCGAACCTCTTCCCAGAAGCAAGAAGTTGTGAGGTTCCAGACGGGCTGGGGAAGTTAGGCATGATGACTTGATTCAAGGGAGCCTACAGGCTGGCCCCCAATGGCAACCTAGGAGTATTCCCCCGGGAGTGCCCCTAAAGCTGTGAACGTCTAGTCAGTCCACCCACCCAGTTTTCTCCTCAGGATGCCCCCTGTCCCTGCTCCTTCCCTGCCCTGCCCTCTAGGCACCAGCAACTGTAATGTCCTTGGGAAGCCTGGAGGTCTTCCCAGAAGAGCCTTGAGTGGATCTCTTGAGGCTCCTGGTAGATCTCTTGAGGGTAGGTGGGACTCCTGGCCGCACCATCTGCAATTCCTGAGTGTATCCAAGGGAGCTTTGACTGTGTAACAAACCATCCCCAAACTTGGTGGCTGCAAACAACCAACAATTCTGTCTCTGGGTCTGCCCGCTGGTTCTGCTTTGGCCTTCCCTGCTGGGGTGGGGGGAGGGGCAGCTCCAGAGTCGATTCTGGTTCTCACCATGCGCATCCCCACCCTTTCTGGTCCATGGAGTCAGACTTCGTCACCCAGGCCCTGAAGGCACATGCCCAGAAACAGCGTCTTTGGTCTCTACATGCAGCCCCCACACCAGAGGTCCTGCGTCAGGGTGACTCTTCTGTCAGCCTCTCCCCTGCCCTAGGCTTCCTCCCTGCAAGACCCCTTCCCTTCCTGCATGTCCACAGTGCAGACACCCATAGACCCCTCAGACCTCAACGCCACTCCAGACACAGAGGGGAACCCCAGCTTCACCGTCACCGTCACCATCACCCACCATCTTTAACAATAATGTGACTTGGTTATGCTCTTCCAAGGGCCAGGAAGCTCTACCTGGTGGCAGGAAGGAGCAGCCAGTGCCAGATAACTGTGACAGAGAACAGCTTGGAGGTGCAGAAGAGGAGGGCCAGCATCACCTCCCATCAGGGGACCGGAGAAGACATCATGGAGGAAGGGACCGATCCTGGAGAGGGCATCCCAGGCCTTGTGGTCACCCTGAGCAAGCTGCTTTGCAAGAGAGGGTCCGTTGAGAAGCCAGGACATCAGGGCGGCAGAGAGAACTGCATTTGTGGGCCAGATCCGGTGGGCCCGGGAAGCCAGGCTAAGTGGTCTGAACTTATGAGTGATGGGGAAGCACTGACGGGCTTTGAGCCCGAGACTGCCAGGAGCACAACTGAGTTTCAGGAAGAGCTTTCCAGCAAGTGCCTGGGAGCTTTCTTGGAAGCAGGCTGAGTATAAATTATAAATAAACAAACGAGAACTCTGCAGCAGGGCGTGGGCCGGCGGGAAGAGGGGAGAGACTGGAGGCAGAGACCTCGCTTCGGCGCTAACGCTGCTCCCTGGCCTCGCACCCACCCACCCCCTCCTGCCCTGCCCTGCCTCCCTGTCTCTGGGTCTCAGCAGGCCTTCCTGCTGAGGGCGTCGGAGGGCATCGGCTGGGGGCCTTGGGCTTCTGGAGACCGGCTTTCGCCAGACTGTGAGGGGAGACCCAGTGCAGACCCCCAGCACGGAGGCGGGGGACCCACTTGCCTCTCACAACCCAAGAGGTGCAGGCCCGAGTCTTTCTCACACCAAAACAGGCCCCGTGGACACTCATCCGTGTGGGAGGTGTCTCACCAAATGTTTCAAGGGGAAAAAAATCTCCTGTTTTCTTAGGTTTTTTTCCCTTTCTATTTTTTGATTATTTTTCTAGATGACTTCATTTCTAAGAAGGGGGTAGTGGAGAGAAGGACAGAGGGAGGGAGGACTTGGGCCCTGAGGAAGGCTGAGGAGGACTGGAGCAGAAGTGCTGAGGAAGAGCAAGAGCCGGGCCCAGGCTCTTGCCAGCCAAGGCCTCTTCAGCCTGGGGGGCTGAGGGACCGGTGTGTCCTGAGTCCTGGCATTTCCCACCCTGGCTGAGAGCACATCTTCCTCCTGGCCCGCCACAGACCCACTGGCCTGCTGCACTCCCACAAGGCCCTGGGGCGGGGTTGGCTTTTGTTCAGCAGGGTTGTGGGGAGGTTATCTTCAGGAGCGTATCTCTGTGATGTGACCCTCCCCTCCCCCTGACCCTTATCTCTGTGATGTGACCCTCCCCTCCCCCCGACCCTCCGCCTGCCTCTTGGACACAGCCGTGAGCTATTCTTCACCCCACATACCACGTGGAACCAATAGAACCCACTCCGGTTAACACAGAACCCAGTGCAGGATATTAGGAGGTTCATGGAATCTTCCAGAAAGCCACAGAAGTGACCTTGGTGGTCACACAGCCAGGAGCAATGCCCCGGCCACACAGCCTCCCCCACTGGACACAGACCCAGCAGCTTACACCTGCTGCTCCGAAAGCCAGGGTCCCCATCGTCACCTCCCTAGGAAGGGGTTCTGAGGCACTTGCTTTCCGGCTTGCTCCCTTCTGAGACGAAGTCAGGTGGGCCTGAGCGGTGGGGCCGTGTCATGTGCCCACAACAGCTGCAAGGGAGCTGGGCACATGAGTTCTAACTTGTGCCTGAAGAAGGTAGAGCTCTGTAAGGTAGGAAGCCCTCAAGCACAGGAAGGTGCTTCAAGGTGGTGGCTACCTGGCATGCCCCCTCCCCCCTCCCCAGCCCTCGAACACTTTTCCACACCAAATCCCCAGCAGCTGGGCTCCAGGGACCGAGTCAGACCAGGTGTGGGGGTGAGTGAGAGTGGCTGTTGATGGCCTCTGGGGGTGAGGACAGCAGAAAGACCCATCGTGTGCCCTGGAACCAAGGTGGGGACAAATACCTGGTCAATGCCTGAGGTGGGAGCCGTCAGGGCTGGACTGGAGCTACGACTCTGGGAGGGCAGGGTCACGAGCTCGTGTCCATCTGCCTTTGCTGCCCTGAGCTATGACCAGCAGAGCTGCTGGGGCCTGGGCTGTCTTCCTTTCCTGGGGCTGTCATAATAAGTTAGCCTTGACTCGATGGCTTATATTGACAGAAATTTCTTCTCTCACAGTTTTGGAGACCAGCTCTCCCAGCTTCTGGGGGAGCTGGCAACCCTGGCATCCCTTGACTTGTAGATGCATCAGCCCACCTCTGCCTCTCCTGGTGTGTGTCTGTGTCTCAAATCTCCCCCTGCCTTTCTGTCATTGGATTTAGGGTCTACCCCAAATGCAGGATGATTTCACCTTAAAATCTTTAACTTCATGACATCTACTAAGACTCTTACTCCAAATAAGGTCACGTTCTGAGGTTCTGGGTGGACATGTCTTTTTGGGGCCACAATTCAGCCCACTCCAAGGGGCCTGAGAAACAGGAGAGGGAGGAGGAGAAGAGGGAAAGAAGGATTAACAGCCGTAATGTTTGGGCAGGAGAAGCCAGCTGCCGCGGGACTGTCATACTGGACGTGGGGTTGTCTGTTTGCTTAGTTATTTAAGAGCTACATCAGCTTGTGTGTCCAGATGGGGTTTCCCATCACCTCTGGCCGCCTCACCGTTGTCAGGGGGCCATGAACACGTCATGCCCCCCATAGCTCCCAGACCCCCTATGTTTTCAAAGCCTTGGGGTCTCCTGAGTCCCAGAGGCAGAAGTTGCCCCGCTCCCCCCATACCTAGGCAGCCTCTCTTAGGTCACATGGGAGGAAGTGAGTCCCACCGCCACCTGGTCTTCCTACTCTCCATCACCCTAAGTTCTTTTTTCCTTCTCAAATTCCCCTGTTTAAGCCATTTCCTCCAACAAGGCTTTCAGAGGTGGAGCCCCCAGATGTGTGCATTAGAACGGGAGCATATAAACGTCTGTATCTCAGAACTGCCTTCAAAGGAGACCTGAATCCCATCTTAAGGATGAGGACAGAGGCTCAATGCCTGGCTTGAGAGTTCCAACAAACAGACCCGAGACTTGAACCTGGAACGCCTGACTCCAGCTTTGAATGCTCTCCTCCCGACTCCGCCACACGGGGCTCAGTCCCTGAGGAATACCATTCATATCAGGGCTGTCCTGCCCTGCTTGAATCCTCCTAGGGACAGAGAACTTACTGCCTAACAAAATCACAAACTCTGCCAATAGTCCCGAGTGTCAGGGAAGCTTCCTCCACTAGGGAAAGCTCTTCTTTCCCCATGTAGCTTCGGCTTCTCAGCCCACCCACTTTGGTGATGGGTGTGGCCCTGCCAGCCAAGTCTTCTTTCTCCAGGACATATTCTGTGTTTCTTACCCCTTCCTTGACAAGTAGGGATCTGGGCCCCTCTTTCTCATGAGAGTTTCTGGCCCGATGTACAACATCAAGGACACTCGGTATCCTTGGATTGTGAGGCAGCTGGGGAGGGTGACTTTGGACAGGTGTCCCCGGCATCATGCCCGAGTCACGTGCAACTAAGGAATGGGCTGTGTCTGCTCTGGATGTGACCGAGTCTCTCTGCCCAGGGCCACGGTCCAAGGGTGAGGTCCTTTGGTTGCCTACCCGGGGTCTGGGCATTGACCTTCTTGGTTACTACAAGTTGGGGCCACCTGGGCGAGGCCCGAGAGGGGGACTGTCGGCACCCTGGGAGCCTCCCGGCCAAAGCTCAGTGGCGATGTCATACTTTGGAAAAGAAAAAGAAAAAAAAGGCAACCACCAACAAATAGAGAGGCTGAGTCACAGCCAGGCGGAGGCATCTGTCAAATCCGAGCCTCAGCGAGGATGGGGCCACCTTAGGCTTGGAAAGGAGGGGAGGGGGACACAGGGCCACCCACTGTGCTTCCTGCTCTTCTGGAGGCACCAGGCAGCCTCTCCCAGAGAACATGTGCCCTTCCAGAGGGTGCCGTGGACAGGAGTCCAAGGGGTCAACCAGACCTCAGGTTCAGATTCCAGCTCAGCCATTAATCAGCCCCAGGCCTGGGCCAGCCGCCCAGCCTTCCTCAGCCTCTGTCTCCCCTTCTGTCTCCTGTTCCTGTGCCACTTACAGGAGAGTGGAGTGCTCAGAGTGGCCTCTGGCACGCAGCAAGGACTGAGTAGCTGTGCTGTGTGCACCGTCATCATGAAGAAGTCCCTAGAGCCTGGGTGGCCACTGCTTTCCCAGGGCAGGATTCTTGGGGGTCCCCGGGGGCTCTCCTTTCGGCTCCAGGCTCCCCCCACCCCGTGAATGACTCTAAGACAGGCAGTGGCCTTGGTCTGCTTTCTTGCCGACTCTCCTGTACTTCTTCCTTCCTCAGGTCCCAGCATCCTGGGGGTCCTGGGTCCGGTGGGCTGGGCACTGGGGCAGCTGGGGCGGGGCAGGACCTCCTATGCCAGCATTCTGCCCAGGAGCCTGGCAGGATCTCTTATTGTGTGGCCTCTGCCGTGGCCAGGTGGGGCTGGAGGAAAGCTAGCAAGGAGTCCTGCCCTGCAGTGACCAGCAGAGTGACCTCACTTAACACACAGCATGGCCCTAAACTCTCTGGGAGGCGCAGCTTGGAGCAGGGGGTGGAGGCATGGCCACGTGCCCGGGGTGGGTCTGGCAGGGTGTGCTGGCGGCCCCTGGAAGGAGGCCCCTGCAGATGGCAGGCATCTGTGTGTGAGGACGCCCCCACCCTGCTGAGGCTCAGGGCTCTGGAGCTGGAAGGTGCCCCGAAGACCATCCAAACACATCCTTCAGGCCCTGAGACCCTGAGAGGGAAGGGACTTGCCCAAGGCCACCTACCAGGGGTGACTGTGGGTTCCAGCCCCGGACAGGACCTCCAGAACCCTGCATCCCCCAGGCTGGGCCCAGTTTCCTTAAGCCCCTTGCCCACGAACCGGCTGAGATCACCCCGGAGTCCACGTGATCCCAGCCCCCTCCCTCTGATGGCTCCCTGCTCTCTGCACCCTCCCCCACCGGCGGGCGCCTGCCTCTCCCGCCCCCGCGCTCCCGGCAGGGAGGGGTTCCTATGGCACCCCTTCCCCCGCACACACTTAGCTCACTGGCAGCCCATCTGCCCCGAGAAGGTAGCAGCAGATGCCTCAATGCACAGCGGTGCCTACAACGCGGTCGGCCCAGCGCCTGCGGCGGGTGTGCACGCTGCCAGCCGGGGTGGGGGCTCGGGCTCCCAAATGCCTGGCTGGGGTGGGGGCCCTCATCCAAGGCCAGGCCAGGCTGTTCAGGACACCCAGAACGGCCTTTGCAGCCTCTCCCCCACCTGGCTCCCCTCCTGAGGGCTCCAGCTGCCTTGGGGGGAGTTGGTGGGTGGCCTCTCTAGCACGCTGCAGCCTTGGGGTGGGGGCCAGGACTCTGCAGCTCCCAGACTCCCTGGAGAAGGCCCAGAGTGTGGGGGTACGGCCCCAAGCCCCAACCATACCCCTCCCCAAGAAGGAGGCCGACGGACCCCACAGCCATAACGCACAGAGGTCGCTACTTCACAGCACGTGCTGGGGTTGGTGGAATAGGGTCCTGGGCACCCTGGGGTGGGGGTTCACGGGGGCAGATCCTTCACCCTCAGTCCGCCTGAGCACCCCGGCCCCCTGGGCCCAGGTCCACACCTCAGGGCTCCTCTCAGCTCCCTTCTCTCTTCCTCATGACTTCTTCCCACGAGTGGGGGCAGGTGATAGAGCAGCACTGGGGGCTCTAGGCCTGCAGCTCCTGAGAGGTGGTGGCCATGCCCTCTGGACCCGGTAGCCATTTTCAGGATGCAACCAGGTGGCCAGTGGGTGAAGAGGTGTGGTTCCCCTGGCAGCAGCTCCCAGCCCTTATCAGGGAGGAGGGGCCTGCCGAGGACCCTGAGAGCTCGGCCATGGCCGGACTCTGTCCCCGTAGCCCCAGGAACAGGACTTTGTAGTCCGTGGGTTCCCAGCCAAGCGCAGGAGGGCGAGCCCAGGCTGGGGTAGGGGCCTAGGGAGGGGAAATGCACCAGTGCACTCCCCACCAATCTGGGGGCAGCACCACCCTCCCCGCCCCGGAACCCTGGGGACACAGGTTAGACATTAGGTGGAACGTCCTGATTCCAGAATTAGAACATTCAAGGGCTCTGGCTGCTCCGTGTCCTCTAGCCCAGCGTTCCAGGGGAGATGGGGGAGGTGAAAGGGTCCTCACGCTGGCAGAAGCACATGCCCACCTGGGTGGGGGAGAGACAGCTTGACTCCTTGGGACCCCATCAGCTGAGACCCCAGAAGCATCTAAAAGGCAACACAGGCTCCCGAGCCCCGCGGCCTCCCCCTTCTCCCCAGTTTACCCTTTGTTTCCCTCCCACCGGCGCCCCCGTGCATGCAGACACACGGGCACGCACACTCACGCACACACGCACACGCCCCCGGGCCGCCTCTGCTCCCCTCGCATCTTGCATTTGTTTTGCTCTGGCAAGGCTGGAGTGGGGACATGCTGCACTCTCGCAATTGGCAGTTTCCTCCAATCCCCCCCACGGAGGTGCCATATGTCAGTGTCATGAATAGGCACGAGGCTCTGCTCCACAGCTTGGGGGGCTGGGAAGTGGCAGCTGCCAATCACCAGCGAGGAGGCAAGGGGCAGGGGGGCATGGGGAGAGGGCGGGGTCAGGGTACCATCGGTGGTCCTCACCAGGGTGGACACATCCCAGGTGGCCAGAGTGCCTTTGCTGAAAACAAAGCAAAAGCCCAAAAGGCACAGGCATTGGCCTCAATGAGAGGCCAGAGTCCCTCCGCCCTGCCCCTCAGCCTTCGGCCTGCCCATATGCCAGCCAACCAGCCCAAGCCACCTCCTCCAAGATGCCCTCTTCCCCAGGACACATCCCTCCTCCCTGCACCTCTGCCCCAGCAGGTGCACCCTCCAAACCTTCGCCAGTGAGCCTGGGTCCAAGGCGACACCTGCAAGGAGAAGAGGAAACCAAATCCAGCCAGCACCTAGGAGCTGGCATGTGTCTCATTCTCACAACATTCTAGGGAACTGGGGGTTATTATCACCATTTCACAGATAAGAAAATAGAGGCTCAGAAAAGTTTTAAGAAACTGTCTCAAAGTGTTACAGCTTATCCATGGCAGAGGCTGGATCCTGCTCACGTTTGCCCACATATTGCCAATGTTCCATGCCCCATATCTGGTGTGGCCTCCCTGCCCCCATCCTGCCCATCCCCCTGGGACCTGGCCACTCCTTCTCCACCTCCCAGCTCTGTGATGTGCTGTTTGTTCTACCCTCGCCATAATGGGTTCACTCTTTCCTCCCTGCCCCGAGGATGCCGTTACCCATCTTGGCTCCTGCAGATACCACACAAATCACAGACATCTGTCTGCATATTTGTCCCTCCCCATGCCCTGGCCTTCAGTCACCTCTCACCCACCTGTTAAGGCCTGATATGCAGTGACTGTGGAATGAATGAATGGACACAGGCAGGTGCAGGACCAGAGTCGTGTGCTAAGTGCTCATGGCGTGACTGCAGAAGCCTGTGGCCTGGGGTTGTGCTGCCCCTGGGGGGTGGATTGGGTCATCCCATTCTAGGCTCTGCAGGCCCTGTCCCCTCATTCCCAGCCCTGCTGGAGGCTGAATGGGTGGATCTGATTAACTGCTCTAGGTTAATTGGCTCTCCCTCCCTGCCAGCATGACGGATCCTGCTTGACATTTCCCCAGATAGTTAATTGATAACCAAGTAATTTGTCATGGAGACCTCGTTATATGCCAACTGGGTCCCCTAAGCCGTTAGCGTCTGTGCCCCAGAAACAAGATTGGCAAGTTAATAATGGAGGCTTAATCACGCTGTTCCCTGCTGGCATTGGAAGAGAATTACCCAGAGACAAGATGTGCTGCTGTAGCTTTTCTCGGGCCTTAGACACGAAACTTCACGAGAAGTCCTGAAGCCACTGTCCCTTCTAGAGTAGGTCCCCTAACCTGAGTTTGTTCAACCAGGAGTACCTTCTCCTGACAATAGTGTTTTGATTTTCCATGGAGAAATCTGCCCCCTCTGCAAGGTGGGCTGAGGCCAATTCCAGGCCCTGGCTCTGGTTGGACCCTTGGTTCCCCCACCCCAGGCCACAGTGATAAGTTCAGGGGAAGTCCTGTGACTCAAGCCAGGTCAACCAATGGGAGTGGCCCTGGAGTTCTCGCTGGAGCCAAAGGACAGAGGGCCTCTCTTGCCTGGATTACAAGGGGAAGCCTGTGCGGCTGGCGCCACGTGGTCTCCAGGAGGGGGTGACCTCCCAAGCGGGGGGTGGGGAGGAGCTGAGGCTTGGTGTGGCCATGCCATGGAGAAAATGAACAAGGTCCCAGTTTTGCTTAAGTTGGTTTCTATCACATGTAGCCTCTGATTATAACAAGGGATCTCAGCTCAAACACCTGCGTGCCTCCACTCCAGGACAAAGCCCACCTGCAGCGGTTGTGTGGAGAAACCCCCTGAGGAGGAAGACACCTGATGTAGAAAGGCTAGGCCTGGGAGAGTGGGCCTGGGCCAGGACCAGGGCTGCAGCTGTGATCTTGAGGATGGCCCCCTATGTGCGCACCTGGGGGAGGCAGGGTGGAGCGGAAGAGAGGCTCCCTTAGCATCTCTGGGCCCCACGCAGCCCCGGCCCCAACTTCAGCACCGAGGACAGCGGCAGCCTCCGTCCCACACAGCACCGTGGGCCCAGAGGAGCAATTGGGCTCCCCACCATAGCTGGGAGCCACATATTATGGAATGTGACAATGCCATTCGTGTCGAGGCTGCTGACACCTGAAATCATGGCATCCATGTGCCTCAGAAACAAAAGCCAACAACTCCCAATACAAGAACTCATGGGTAGTTAAAACAAATCAGCCACTTTCCCAGGTCTTCCTGCTGGAAGATCACTGGGGGAACTCGTTTCTGGGGTGGGCTTGCAGGTCTCATACATTTCTTCCCAGGAAGTCACTAGATGATGCACAGCATTAAAATAAGGGTGCGGTCCAAAACAGAGGACTGTATGGGATCTTGAAGGGGCTTCAAAACAGGAGCCACATGACAGGAATTCCAGGATGAGAGTGGAGGGAAGCCCTTGATGGCAGGTAGTGCCACAGGTGTTCAGAGCAACCAAGATAGACGGATCCAGGAGGAGCCGCTGTGTGTCAGTTATCTTTTGCTGTGTAACAAATTAATCCAGAACAAAGATTTACCATCTCACACAGCTTCCAAGGGAAAGAAATCCAGAAGAAACCTAGCTAGGTGGTTTGGCTCAGGTCTCTCATGAAGTCACTGTCCGGGTGACGGCTGGGGCTGCAGAAAGCTGAAGGCTCAACTAGGCTGCCACTTCCAAAATGGCTCCAGACCCGGCCAATGGCAGGAGGTCTCCTTTCCCTGCCACATGAACCTTTTCACAGAGTGGCTTATGACATGGCAGCTGACTCCCCTCAAAGTGGATGAGAGGAAGCGGGAGAAAGTACTGCCAATACAAAAGTCACAATGTTTTATGACCTAGTATTAGAAGGGACACACCATCACTTCTGCCACATTCCATTGGTCATGTAGACCAGTTCTTCCTCTAATTTGGGCATGGTGGCTCATACCTGTAATCCCAGTGCTTTGGAAGACCGGGGCAGGAGAATCGCTTGAGGCCAGGAATTTAAGACCAGCCTGGGCAATATGGAGAGACCCCATTTCTATTAAAATACACAAAAACAGCTCAGCCTGTAATCCCGTGCTTTGGGAGGCTGAAGTGAGTGGATTGCCTGAGCCCGCGGGTTTGAGACCCGCCTGGGCGACTTGGTGAGACCTCATCTCTACAATAAATAAAAAAAAAAATTAGCCAGGCATGGTAGCGTGCGCCTGTAATTCCTGTTACTTGGAAGGCTGAGGCAGAAGGATTGCCGGAGCCCAGCAGGTCGAGGCTGCGGTGGCTGGAGCGTGACACTGCACTCCAGTCTGGGTGACAGAGTGAGACTCCAACTAAAAAAAACCCCCAAAAACCAAAACCACAAAAACACACACAAAAAAACCGAGGCCAGGCTTGGTGGCTCAGCCAGTAATCCCAGCACTTTGGGAGGCCAAGGCGAATAGATTGCCTGAGCCCACAGTTTGAGACCCACCTGGGCAACTTGGTGAGACTTTATTCCCCCAATAAATCAAAAATTAGCCAGGTGTGGTAGTGCACACCTGTAGTTCTGGCTACTTGGAAGGCTGAGGCAGAAGGATCGCCGGAGCCCAGCAGGTCGAGGCTGCGGTGGCTGGGAACATGCCACTGCACTCCAGCCTGGGCAACAGAGTGAGACTCCAACTCAAAAAAAAAAAACCCCAAAACCACAAACAAAAAAACAAATTGACCAGGCATGGGAGGTGAGAGGATCACTTAAACCCAGGAGACTGAGGTTGCAATGAACTATGATCATACTACTGCACTTCAGCCTGGGTGACAGAGCAAGACTGTTTCTAAAACAACACCATCACCTTGGTTCCCTGTGACAGGGCACTGCATACATCCGAGGAGACGTGGGTCACTGACTGTCTTGGAGGCTGGCTGCCACAATGCAAGAAAAAGACATTTATCAATGGTAAGATGTTTTTAATGTACCAAAGGAGTTTTAAACTTCCACTGCAGGATTTGGGGATAAATAAGTACACAGAAAATAAACCAACCCCCCCAAATGAGGCAATTATTAAGTTCAGGAAAAACAAGAGGTTATACAAGAAATGTAATTACATTATTCAGCATACACAAAGAAATAATCATGTATACACTGAATTCTGATTCAATCAAAATGAGAAGATGGGTGAACGTGTGTTGTGTGTGTGTGCATGCACAGGCAACCAAATGTGAGAGAACAAATCTTCAATCCCCATAACAGGAAGTCAATAGGTAATTTCTAAGTCTGAAAAGGAAAAAAAAGCAGCAGCAACAATACTAGGATGGCTCCCTGAAGTAAATATCAAGAGTTGGCTAAAATAACAGAGAATTTTGTCTCTGAGACGAGGGTTCAGGAAAGATGTGCTGGGTTTCCACTACAAACCTTATGAACTGTGTAATTCTTTAACTATGTGCATTTAGGACTTGGATTAAAAATGCACATGACTAAAAAACAAAACCAGAAATTCCCAAGCTGCTCCCCACCCCGTCCTCTGTGAGTGGGGCCCCAGCAGTCTCAGGGAAGGCAAGGGTGTGTCCCCCTCTGTGGCCCTCCTGAGCATCCTCTGATTTCCCTGAGTTGCTCTAGGTCCATCCACCAGCCTGCTGTGGTCCTCATTCCCTCTCTGCTCACCTGCCTTCCGTCTTCCCCGCCCCCTTTCCTTTCCCTTTATACTTTTGGGTTCTGCCCACCAGATAAAGGGAGAGGGAGCCCACCCCTGTCTGCTGTCCTGGCTCCTTCAGCTGCACTCCTGCCTGGCCCCCAGACTGGCCGCCATGATGGTAGGAAACTGCGGGAAGTTGCTCCTGCTTCCAGGGGAGGTGAACCGGGGATAGCAGGCCCCGCTCCATCACTTCCATGACACCTCGCCTAATTACCCGCATGCTGTTCATCTGGATGTCAGCGCTGCTGCGTGCCTCTGCCTTTAATTAATAATTTGGTAAAACTCCATGCATGGCCTGGCCGGGTGACATACAGCAGGGACTGGGCTGCTGCTAGGGTGAGCGGCCAGGCTGGCAAGCACACCCTCCCCACCCCTGCCAGCAAGTGCGGGCTCCCCCAAGCATCCTGTATGAAATACCAGAGCCTGGGAAGGGACGAGGGTAGGTGAGGGGTGTCTGCAGCTCGAGCACCACCCCTTGAAGGGTAGGTGAACCACTCTCTGGGGCACCAATCAGACACCCCCTCCTGCCCCAAACACCACAGACTATTCTTGAGACAATGATCCTCAAACCACCACTGATGGGGAAAGAGGCACAGAGAGACAAAATGACTTATCCAAGCACACACAGCATGTGAGCGCAGAGGCCATGGCCTGGAACCCAGGGCCTTGGTCCCCTGTGCACAACTGTTTCCACCAGGACATGGAGCTCAGGTAAAGCACTTCAGGGACTCTTCAGAGGAGGAGAGCGTGAGGGAGGCAATGTTGGCTCTCCTGGCCCTGGAGGGCTGGGTCCTCAGGAGGAGGCATGTGGCTCAAGCAACGTGGGAAAGGTCAAGAAACCCAGCTCAGACATAGGTTCCAACAGTACAGTGCCTGTGGCCAGAGGGAGGTGGGGTTCGGGACAGCTAGGACCACCAGCCTTGGCCAGATCATGAAGGACCACTCCAGCCCGGGTGTGGTCTCCATTTCCGAGTGCTATGGGAGAGAGGGGAGGATGGACCGGCTGGAGTCCCCAGGCTAGCCTGAGGGGGGCCTGGGAATGACCCACAGGGCAGGCCAACAGCCCTCGTCCCAGCCCTGGACAGGGTGGGGACCCGAGGAAGTGGCAGAGAGGCTGACAGGTGAATAGGAAAATCTATTTGGGTCCAACTTGAATTATTAAGTGGTTGAAGAATATTCTTAGCTCTGGGTAGCCTGTGGTCTGCAAGATGGACTTCACCATGGCCCTATTTTTAAGGTTTTGTGGGAAAGAGCGAGACGCCATTGCACTTAGGGCCCCCCAGATCACCCCTCTGCCAGACGCCAGGGAAGGGATGGGAGTGGGGGAATGTGTGCAGCCCCCAGCTCACCCTGCTGCCTCCTGTGGTTCCTGAGAGTGCCCGTGCAGGGGAGGGGCAGGCGGTAGAGGGACAGGCAGACAAGGTCCCCGCTGTGCCAGGTGCCTGAGCCTCCTGCCTCCAGCCTGGCCCTTGCTCGCACAGCCTGGTCAGTTTCTGTCGTCCTCTGCCTTCTCTTGAAACCCTGCTCCTCAGGACTTGGAAGAGCACTAATCAGTTTCCACCAGTCTTTGGGGAGGGGGCGGTGCCATCTGTTGGGGGAGAGCCTGGGAAGTACATGCAGGCAGATGTGGCTAGACCCTGATTCTCGGTGAGTCTTGGCTTAGGTGAGTTCTCAGCAGGAGGCTTGGCACTCCCTACTCTGAACCAGGTCACTGCTGGGCATCTGGAGAATCAGAGGACTCTCAAAACCACTCACAAGCCAGACTACCCAAGGAAAAGAAGACACCAATGACTAAAAGCAGGAGCAAAGGCAGGGACATTCCTAAGGATCTCACAGACATAAAAAAATGCCAAGGGCCGGGCTCGGTGGCTCATCCTGTAATCCCGCGCCTTTGGGAGGCTGAGGTGAGTGGATTGCCTGAGCCCGCAGGTTCGAGACCCACCTGGACAACTTGGCGAGACCTCATCTCTACAATAAATCAAAAAATCAGCCAGGCGTGGTAGCGCATGCCTGTAATTCCGGCTCCTCGGAAGGCTGAGGCGGAAGGATCGCCGGAGCCCAGCGGGTCAATGCTGCAGTGGCCGGGAGCGGCCACTGCACTCCAGTCTGGGCGACAGAGTGAGACTCCAACTCAAAAAACAAAAAACATGCCAAGAACGATTGTACACCAATGAATTAGATAATGTGGATGAAGTGGACAAAATCCTAGAAACACACAAATTGCCACGGACTAAAGGATAGAACATCTGAACACATCTGTAACAAATACAGTCAGTATTCAAAACCTTCCTAAAGGACCAGGATCAGATAACTTCACTAGTGAATTTTACCAAAGGTCTTAACAAGAATTAACATCAATAATTGTCTTCCAAAAAATAAAGGAGGGAACATTTCCTAACCAGTATTTCCCTGATATCAAAGTCAGAGACATGAAGACATAAGAAAACTACAGACTGATAACCCTTCTAAATACAGATATAAAAAATCCTCACCAAAATACTAGCAAATCAAATTCAGCAGTATAGGATCATACACTATGACCACATTGGATTTATTCCAGAAATGCAAAGTGGCTCAACATATGACAACCAATATAATACACCACATTAATAGAATGGGGGAAAAAATCCATGATCATTTCAATATATGCTGGAAAAGCATTTGACAAAATCCATACCCTTTCATGATAAAAACACCTAACAAATTAGGAATAGAAGGGAACTTCCATAACCGGATAGACAGCATTTATAAAAATCCCAAGCTGATACCATACTCAGCAGCAAAAGACTGAAAGCTTTCCCCCTAAGATCAGGAATAAGATAAGGATATCTCCTCTCACTGCTTCTATTCAACATAGTACTGGAGGTTCTAGCCAGAACAATTAGGCAAGAAAAAGAAATAAAAGACAATCAGATTAGAAAGGAAGAACACTTATCTACATTCGCAGATAACATTTTATATTTAGAAAATCCTAAAGAATACACAAACTATAGAGATTATAAACAAGTACAGCAAAGTTGTTTCTATACACTAGCAATGAACAATCTGAAATTGAAATAAAACTTCATTTCAATAGCACCAGAAAGAACAAAATGCTTATAAATTAACTTAACCAAAGGAAGTGCTTAAGTTGTACACTAAAAACTATAAAATATTGTTGAAGTTAAAGACCTAATAAACCATTTAGTGACTGGAAGACTTGATATTGGTATGATTAAGTAATGTTCCCCACATTAGTCTATAAATCTAATGCAATCTCTACTGAAATTCCAATTACTTTTTATTTTTTTGCAGAAATATATAGGCTGGTCTTAAAATTCATATGGAATTGAAAGGGACCATAAACAGCCAGAATGACTTTGAAAAACAAAAACAAAGGTAGAGGACTCACACTATTGGATTTCAAAACTTATTACAAAGCCACGGTAATCAAAACAGTGTGGTACTGGCATAAAGACAGACACAGACCAGTGGAGCAGAATTGAGAGTTCAGAAATAAACTGGTCAGTTGACTTTTGATGATGGTGCCAAGATCACACAATGGGGCAAAGAATAGTCTTTCTAACAAATGGTTCTGGGACCACTGGATACTCACTGGCAATGCAGTTGGACCCACTATCTCTACTATATACAAAAAATTAACTCAATATGATCAAAGACTTAAATGTAAGAGTGAAACTATGCATTTCTTATAAGGAGACATAGGTATAAGTCCATTACCTTGGATTAGTCAATGGTTTCTTAAATATGACATCAAAAGTACAAGCAACAAGATACACTGGACTTTGTCAAATTAAAAAAAAAACAACAAACTTCTGTTCCTCAAAGGACATGATCAAGAAAATGAAGACAACCCAGAGGAGAAAATATTTGTAAACTTCATAACTGATAATGATCTAGTATCCAGAACATATAAAGAATGTTTGCAACTCAACAACAAAAAGACAAATAACCCAATTAAATAACGGGCAAAGAATTTGAATAGATGCTTTTTCTGAGAACATACAAATGGTCAACAGGCACGAGAAGGCACTCAACATCATTATTAGGGAAAAATCAAACCCATAATATATCCAGTAGGATGGCTAGAACCATAAGGACAGATAACAAGTGCTGGTGAGGATGTGAGGAAACTGGAACCCTTACGCATTGCTGATGGGAATGGAAAATGGTGCAGCTGCTGTGGAAAGCAGTCTGGCAGCTTCTCAAAGTTAAACACAGTTACCATATGAGCCAGCAATTCCTCTCAAGTGTATACCCAAGAAAAGTGAAAACACACGTTCACACAGAAACTTGTACATCAGTGCTCACAGCACTAAACATAATAATCCCCGAATGGCAACAACCCAAATACCTACCAACCCATAATGGATAAATAAAATGTGGCAGATCCAGACAATGGAGTATTACTGGGTCATAAAAAGGGTTGAACTTTTGATACACGCTATAACATGGATGACTCTTGAAAACATAATGCTAAGTGAAAGAAGCCAGACACAAAAGGCCACATACTGTATGACACCAGTTACATGGGGCACCTAGGACAGGCAAACTCAGGGACAGAAAGCAGATTAGTGGTTGCCAGTGTTTAGGAGGGAGGGGAATGAGGAATGACTGCTGGTGGGCAGAGGGTTTCCATTTGGGGTCATAAAAATGTTTCTGGAACTAAATAGTAATGATGGTTGCACAAGATAGTGAATATACTAAAAGTTGGTGAGTTGCATACTAGAATGGTTGAAATACTGAATTTTCTCTCAAAACAAAAACTATCCACAAAAATTGTCTGCAAGCTGACCTCCAGGCTCTGGTCTGCTTCTCACTACAGGGTGGGGGTGATGTGGAAGAGTGAGGGGAGTAAACGGTAGGGCCCCCTTGCAGGTCCTGGCCACGCCCTCAGCCACAGAGGATGACCTGACACCTCTGGTCATTGAGTCATCAGTGGTCTGAAGCAGAACTCCACCCCAACCCTAGAAGGCCAGGGCCATCTCTGCGCCCACTTCCTCTTCACGGAGAGGGTCCTTGGGGTTGAAGCTGCTGCTTTTTGCACAAGATCTACCAAGTGCCAGGCGATGTGTGGATGTTTCTTCTGAGCCTCTTGTCCCCCAGGGGGACTCCTGTTAGAGTGGAGTCCAGGGCCCAGGAGGTGTGGTCCTGTGTCCTGGTGGTTAGGGTGGTGTGGAGCGTCACTCGCCAAGGTGGGAGCCTGGTAGATGAGCCTGACCTGCTTTCATCCTTCTCATCACAGGAGTTAGCACGGCGCTGCTGACTGATGGCCTCATGGGCCACACTTCTCCAAACCAACAGCCTTTGAGGACTTACCATGTGCCAGGCTCCCTGTGGAGTCCCTTACACACATCGACCACAGGATAGTCCCAGCCACACGTGCAGGCATTGCCCCATCTGAGGCTCTGGCTGTACCAGTTGGCAAAACAGCTGGACCCCAGCCAGCTCTGCCCAGCTTCAGCCCTGTGCTTCCAATTCCTCCTGACCCCTGGTCCTGGAGCTCTAGGTAGGGAAAGATCCGGAATTTGGGAGGGCAGATGGTGGGGACAACTGTGAACCCTCTAGCCCTGTCTCTGGTGAAAATGCCAGGGAGTGTGGAGAGGGAAGAGTTTGAGTGGATGGTTCTCCTGGCTGGGGCACACTGGCATGGTGACCTGGGTACTGGGCTCGGGTTGTGCCTGGGGTTCTGGGCCCACTGACTCGGCAGGCGGAGAAAGAAGTGGCACCGCCTGGGACCCTCAGCTGGGTGCCACGGTAGCCTTTTCCCAGCAGTGCCCTCAGAGAGGCAGGCAGAGATATGGCACTGCTGGGGCCATTTGCAACCAGCACGACCCCCTACTAAGATCCCCATGGAGTCTCCCAACCCCCATTCCCGTCTCTGGTGCAAGGCAGCCCATGGCCAGCACTGGCTCCATCTGCTCCTTGCCTGGGGACCCCCTACTGTTGAGGACCACAGTCATTCGCCTGTGCCTCAGTGGGTCTGGTGACTAGGATGGGGAGAGGTCCTGAGTCGTGCCTCACTCCTGCACTTGCAAGCCACGAGGGACCTGTGGTCCTTACTCCCCTACCCAGCTACGCACAGCTGATGTTACCACCGAAGAGCCCTACCCAGGCCTGCATTTGCCAGCAAGGTTTCACGTAGATGGCTCTGCATGCTTCCAAGGGCCTTGTTCTCTCTCACATCCCAGATGGGACAGAGGTTGGGTAGCAGGCTGCCCTCCCAACGACTACCGGCATCTGGACCCTGGGCCTGGCCTGGTGCTGAACTCCCACTGCCCACCACACTTCATTTGTGGCGAATTTACCAGTGACCACTGCCAGGCAACAGACTTTATATGTATTCTGTTTAATTCCCCAAACCTGCTGAAGTAGGTATACATATCCCTGATGAGCAAACAGCTTCTGAGTAGGAAAGGCCATGGTGCTTAGCTTCTTCAGATGCTGCCTGGGACCCCTCAGGAGGGCCTGCAGTGCCCACCAGAAACAGCCTAGACTCGTTGGTTGGGACCCCACACATGGCTGTCCCTAGGACTGAACTGGAGCCTGTCCCACTGCCATGCGGCCAGGTCCTTCGGGGCTCCGCCTGGCACACCTCCCAGCCTGATCCTGAAACAGGGCGGATGGGGTGTGGGCTTCCTTGTAGCCTGCCCACCCCACAACCCATCCTCCATGCTGCCCCTCGCCCCGGCTCTCTCTGGGGATGCTCTCCTGACTGCTGCCTCTCCCTTCCCGAGGCAGGTGGGAAAGGCGGGCTGTGAGCAGCCTCCGTCACTGCCTCTTTGGGGCGGGGCGGGGCAAGGCAGGGACCCCTCTGCCACAGTGGGGGGAGCCTAGGTCCACTGGGTGGCATCCCTACTGCAAGCTAGATCCCAAAGAAAGGCCAGAGTACCCGGGACTGATGAGCGAGACCCGGCCCTGGCTGGACTCCTGAGGCACGAAGAGGGCCTGAGCCACAGCACGGGGCACGCGCCCCCACACCATCACACGCCTTCCCCTTGGTCTGACCCGTACTGCGAATGGACAGCAGCCTGAAGAACTCTCCCCACCCACCCTCTCATGTCCAAACCCACCCCCACCCAAGGGGTTCATGCTGTTCCTTCCAAGCTCTCCTGTGGTTTGGAGGGAGGTGGCAGCCACAGCCCAGAAACCCCAACTCCTCTTGGGGTAGAAAGCCTAGGTCAGTATCTGCTGATGCCTTAGTCCTGAGCACTGGGGTGCAGGGGTGAGCCGGGAGCCAAGTGCTAAGGTCACAGCCTAGCTCTCAGGAGCCTGGGGTGGCAGCAGATAGGCCTGGGTCCTGCTGGGGAGGCAGGGATCCCTGTATACCCCCAGCTGTGACAGTCACAGGATGGGGCAGAGTGGAAGCCTGAGACCAGGAGGTAAAAAATCACAGGCAGGGTAGCTGGAGTCTGAGCCTGACCTTCCTGCCCAAGAACCCCCTTGAGGAAGCATCATGTTGTAACCTGCTCACCTCAGTGGGCTACCCTGGGGTGGCATCTACCAGCCCAGCAAGTCCCTGGCTCCAACATGCCTCCTGGCCTTCTTCCCCCACCTGCTCTGTCATGGAGAGAGGTCCCTAGCAGGCTCTGGGCTCCCACCCTGCAGATCTACTTGTCCTAGAATGGGCCTGCTTCTTATGGAAATTTCTAGAATAGAGGCTACTCCATCAAGTGAGGGGCCTCCTCTGGGGTCTCCATCCCCACAGTCCAGCTTAATAAAGGGGCTTTACATGTTGGAACAGGGTGGGTGGGGAGCTGGCACCTGCCAGCCCCAAACAGCAGACACCTTTCTGACTTGTCCCCTTGGCCATTCCCCAGAGCCCAGAGACTCTGGGACTTCCTGGGTTCTAGCCCCAAGCTGTCAAATCATGACAAATAGCCCCTTCTTGGAGCAGTTGGATGAATGGCAAGAATTCCACAAATTTCTTCACATTCCTTGGCAAAGATTCCACAGTCCTCAGGGAGCCTGGGAGGAGTCTGGGGGACAAGTTAGCATGCCAAGCGCTGGGGTCTACCCAAAGGCAGAGGCCAAAGTGTCCTCTGTGCTCCCTGCCCCTCAGCTGGCACTTGTAGACCACAACAAGAGGGGAGGAAGCAGCCAGGACAGGCTGGAGGCAAGGCAGGACCAGGGCTGCTTTCCTGCAGTGAAGACTTTTTTTTTTAGTTGGAATCTCACTTTGTTGTCCAGGCTGGAGTGTAATAGCATGATCACAGCTCACTGCAACCTCAACCTGCTGGGCTCAGGTGATCATTCTGCCTCAGACTCCTGTGTAGCTAGGACTACAGGTGTGCCACCACGACTGCCTAATTTTTTGTAGAGATGAGGTCTCATTATATTGCCTAGGCTGGTCTTAAGCTCTTGGCCTCGAGCAGTCCTCCTGCCTCAGCCTTCCAAAGTACTGGGATTACAGGCGTGAGCCACTGTGCCTAGCCAGAGACGATTTTTGAGGCTGGCAGGAACAGAGGAGAGCAACTGGCACTTGAACCAAGTGAGGATGGGGCCTTAGCTGATTTCCTGGGATAGGACTGCTCCTGTCCTGTCCCCAGCCAGGGCAGCAGAGCCGGGCACCCACCCCCTTGGATACTGGTGCCGGCCCTCTGTCTGGAACCCTTTCCCTGCAGCCCAGACTGCCCCATTTTACCCCCACCCTTGTGCCCTCCAGGTTGAGATGAGATCCTCTACCCTTCCTCCTGGGGCAGCAGGAGGGTGGGCAGGACAGAGGTCATGGGTGAGGACAGGTAGCAGGTAGGTGCTGAAGTCCAGCCTCCCCAGCTCAAACCTCCTGAAGGCCAGGGCAGAGACGGCTCAGAGTGGCTTGGGCTGGGGACCTGGTTTAAAAACAAATCCCGGAAAAAAAAAAAAGAACAAGAATAAGCAGAGGCCTGTGTATTCACGGGTGGATGGGGAAGCTGTGGGTGTCCGCACAGGCTGGCAGCTCAGCCCACCTGGCATGTGAATCCCAAATCCCTCTGTGGGTTCTGGAAAAGCAGTCTCACACACTCTCAGGGTGTGGCACTCAGTCCTGTGGAGATTTGTCCTCTGCTGAGACACCATGGCCACAGCCCACCAGCTAATGCCGGACCCTACTACAAGCTGGGCTGTGCCAGTTCCTTCCCCACAGGGTGGTACAGTCAGTCTTTTTGTGGGGACCGGGTACTTTACCTGCAGCTGTGGGGTGAGGTTCCCTGAAATCCCTAGAGGTCAGCCCCCTTAGGGGTGGTCACTGTCCTGAGGCCAGAGTGCAGTGACCAGTGGCCTTTGCATCTTCATGGTGCCCAGCTTCACTTGACGGCCAGCCCTGGCCCTACTGTTTCTGGCTGTGAGGCTTTTAGGTCCATCCTGGAGCCTTGGCTGTTGTCTTCTGAAGGCCTGCCCTCACCTGTGGACTCTCTTGAGTCTTCTCTGGGGCATGCCCTTGGCCTATGCAACTTCTGGCTCCTGGTAATGACACTGAGAAAGAGATAGCATCAAACGCCAGTGTGAGCCCAAAATCCCCCTCGCTCCCCAGGTGGTCCCAGGAAGCTGCCACTTATCTGGGTCCTCAGGGTCTTCCACGACCCAGGCCACAGGACTGGACAGAATGTGATGCACCTGGCACTCAAGCTGGTCAGTTCCCAACTCTGGGAGAGCTCAGGTGTCCCAGCTGCCTACTCCCTCAGTACTCAAAGTAGTGTAGGAAGGCCTACGAGCAGCCCTGGCTTAGGAAAATGAGGACAAAGGAAGTGCAGCACTTGACTAACTCATCACAGGAAGGAGCTGCATGAATCCCAGGCCTGGACTGGGGTTCAACTGGTTGTGCAGGACTGGTCATGACTGACCTCAAAGCCACGCATTTTCTGTGGAGCCCATACTTGGCTATGGTGGACTGAGAAAGGCCGGGGACAGCCCTTTAGGGAGGTGGGGTGCAGAGCATGGTCTGAGGGCTTTGGGGAGAGAGTGGTATTTCTGGAGAGTTCTCACTCGACTAGGAGTCCATGCCACCCTCCTTCCCCTTTAAAGGCTTCTCCTGTGTCCCTTACCTGGCCTGGCCCTGCACTGTCTGCTCTGAGCCACAATACTGCAGCAGGGAGAGGCTGAGTCCAAGAAGCAGCCCCATGTGGGCATCTGCAAGATGCTGCCTCAATGCATCTGCCCCAGCCTCCTTGGGCACTCACCTCTCCTGCCCGGGTACAGGTGTCCCAGGGAGCCCCACGGTCCTGCGGATGTACTCTCGGGAGCGGATGTCAGCCTGGAGGAGACAGACGCAGTACTGGGTGCTGAGCTGGCTTTTGGACAAGCCCTCCCCACCCCAAACAGCCTGGTGGAAACACCTTAACTCCTCCACAGGGCACAGTTGTGCAGGCTCAACCCCCCAGAGATTGGGAGCAGCAGCCTCATTGGGGAGTGGGTGATGGGGATACCAAGAACCTCAGAGTCAAAGCCTTGCAAGTTTCCAATGCGAGCTGGGCAGTCCCTGAAGGGCCTGAATAGTTGGGGGTGGATGGGTGAGTGTGGGAGTCCAGGGTCTACTCCCCCCAAGTGGCAGCTGCAGCTGCTCGGCTTTCACTGGTTTACAGCTTCTATTTCTATCTTTCCCAGGCTAGTACCAGTGGTGAATCCTGTCCTATCTCCAGAATCACCAGAATAAAAGAGGGCTTGTGGGCCACAGGTAGGGATCAGGGTAGACCCTGGTGGGGAAGGGCATAGACAGGGCTCAGGTCTGAATGGGAACTCCTTTGTGGGGGCCTGGCCTTGGGAAGCTCCCCTGATCCCAGCTCAGATGGGCTTAGCTTAGCCTCAGGGTTGCACGACTAAAGGACAGCAACAGCTAATCCCCCGGACTGCGCCTGCTTCAGCTGATGGGAGAAGCTGGGCAGGGGTGGGCAGCAGGATATTTGGTGGGTAGGCACACTTGGGGGGAGGCAGCGTTTCCCAGTTTCCCAGGAGCAGTCCAGCTGGCCTGGCACCGGGAATGCAGCAGCGCCTGACCAAGGGGCCCCCAAGATGGCTGGGGCAGAGCCAGAGAAGGGAGGGGAGGGAGGGGGTCCCCAGTCCTCATGCCATCAGAGAGCAGACACTAACCCCATCTCCCAGACTCTTCTGGGAACTTCTGGAAGTAGAGCTGGGAGGGGAAACTGTTCAGAGGCATATGGGCTCAGGAAGAAAATGGGCCCAGAGACAGAGCTGGGTCTGGCAGACAGGACCCTCAGCCCATGCCCAGCAGAGAGACCATAGGTTCTTGGGTACAGCATAGGGCCACACATCCTATCCAACTGCTGGCTTTTCTTTCTCTGGAGTGAAGACTCAGAGTGTGGCAGGCTCTTTACTGGTGCCAGGCACACAATCCTTGCCCTATTCTAGGTGTTCAAGATACCTTACAGGACAGCTGTTCCCTCTCCAGCAAGGTGGAGGGGGAGGGGGGAACACTGTCCCACTCTGAGGCAATCTGAGGGTGCGAGAGACAGAGGCCTGCTCTACCATGCCCAGAAGGTCTGTCCAGCATGACCTTGAGCTGGGGGCCGAAGGCTTAGGGAGTTTCTTGGGTTCTCTCAGAAGGCCCGTGGCCGGGTTGGAATGGACAAGGAAAGGTTTCTTTCCTGGGAACAGGAACACAGCTCACAGGCTTGAGAGTCCACACACGGCGCGCCCCGCAAAGCCCTGGACATGGAACTAGCAGGGTAGTGGCTCTTAGAGGCCACCTCTGGGCACAGCACCCCTGGGGCTGAGCGCTGCTGTGGCCGTGTGCGGGCTGCTGCTGCCCCCTGGAGGCCACACTGCACGCCAGCAGTTGGGAGGCAGTTGTGGTCTGGGGTGTTTTCCACAGCACTCAAGCTGCCCCAGCACAGGCTGCCGGTCAAGGGCAAATCTGACAGTGTTCCCCTATCAACTCCCAGCCATCAGCTGCTGAGTGAAGTCTGACACCCGATGCACCCCAAGAGGCTCACTGGCTCCCACCCACTTCACACTTCACTGTTCTGGCTGCAGCCACACTTTCCCCCAAGGTTCTAGAGCACATCACACTCCTGCCTGCCTGTCCCAGGGTCTTTACAAATGCGACCTGGGCCATCCTTACCTCTCCTCTAGTCCCTCCAGTCAGTCTCTTCCTAAGGATGGCTGTTCCTGGAACCTCACTTTATGGGCTTCTCTGGAACAGACACTGGCCTGTGACTTGTGACCCTGGCCAAGACTGAACACACCAAGGCTGGCTGTGGGCATCCTGTGCCCAGTTGTCTGTCCCTCACCCCATAGGCTGAGTTCTTTCTTAGCCAAGCCTATGACTTCATCACAGTTTTGACCCCTTACCTGGGCCCTGAGCATCAGTTTAGGTGCTGGGTGCCTGGTATGGCCATACCTGAGTCCCCGGATTAGTATTCCTGGTGCTCCACAGCCTTCCCGACAGGGCCTCCTGGCCTGAGCTTGGCTGCTCCCTCTAGATCCTGAGGGGCTGGTTGGGGACTAGGGAGACAACCTGCCACTTGCACTGACATAACTGATTCTCCAAGTACTCCTAGTATTTGGGTGCAGAAGGCTCAGAGGGAACTCTCGGCCCAGGCAGGCAGGGTCTCGGGATGATCTCCTGGGAGTTTTACATCCTTTGGTTCACTTTCGAACCTGCAGGGCCCAGCACAGGACAAACAGGCTCTCCTGTGAGATGTCTGTGGACCTGTCCTCTGCTCAGATCTACTGCCTTATATCATTGTGCCGACCCCAGCTGGGCTGTTGGGGAGCTTGTGAAGAGAAGGGAACAGAGGGGTGCATGCTGCCCCCCCACCCCCAGCACCCCACTTCCTGCAGCCCACCAACCTGGCGCACTGGCTCTGGGATCCGGAACCTACAACAGTGGCGGGTCAGGCGCACGGCTGCCTCCAGGCTCATCTTGTGGCCCACGGAGACGTAGAGGGGCTTGGCGCTGCGGTCATGGCTCTTCAGGGCCTGTGCCAAGGAGGTTGAGGGCAGGCCTGTGGGATGGGCTGGGCCACTGGGACAGGGATCAGAACCAGTCTCAGTAGATGAGCATAGGCGGGTAGCAGGAAGGAACCTGAAGGGTACGGGGCACTCTCAGGGGCCAGGGGCTCCCAGCCCTCAGAGTGCCTTCTTGTTGCTTGTCCCAGGGGCAGGGTGGACGCCCCTCAGCACAACCGGAGCAGGGGGAGAAAATTAATGTACACACTGTAACCCAGATCCAGTCAGAGTGACACAATAATGGAGAGATGAACAGGGTCTGATGTGGGCATGTATGTCTGCATGTGTGTGTGCATGTGCACATAAAGGAGGCCCCTGCCTGGGGCCTTGGTGGGACTGAGGCCCTAGCCACTCACCATTCCCAGGATAGTCCCAGAGCCTCCCATCAGAGGGAATGTATCTCCTCCAGCCTGCAGGAGTTGTATCTGGAAAATGGAAAAAACAACTTGAAGAAAAACTTTTCTTGCAGAGGCTGAGACAAACTTCATTTTGAAAACTCAAGCAGTGGCTGGGCCAGGAAAGGGAAGGGCCAGATCTTGGATGGCAGGGTCTGGGCCCTGCACTGAGGCCACTGCCCTTGGGACCTGGTACAACCCTGACCTCGGGGGCTTAGAAAGGGTGGCAACTTGCTGAGGGCCACAGCGCCAGGCTGGCAGCTATACAGGTGCCACATGCTTCCCAGTGGGCAGTGACCAGCACTAAGGCTGCATGCTTCCTGCTACTTTCTCTTCTGATTTGGGCAAGTCTGATTCAGCTAAACAAACCCTTTTTTTTTTTTTGGAGTGGGTAGAATGAGTGGCCCTGGGGTCCCCATCAACTCAACTTACTTTTGAGCAACTGTTCCAAACAGGCACCAGAGAGCGGGCCTGAAGGAATGAGAAGTGTGGTCTCTGCCATCCAGTGGAGAGCTGGATATGTCATTGGCTCCCTCCAGAGGGGGGTGGCACATTCTAGTGCCAGACTTAGGGGTCCAGAGGGAGATGCGGGAGAAGGTAGTGTGAGTTAGAGTGTGGGTGGTGGGCAGGCCTTGGTGGGAGTGGGCATAAAGACAGGCGGGTACATGGAGGCAGGACCGGGAGGCTGCGGCACCTGTGTTGGGTAAAGGCAGGGGGTGGCAAAAGCACCAAGTGCCACTTGGACAGCCTGGAGACCTGTTGTGTCCCCAACACCTGGAGGACTGAAATCTACTTGGGGTGCCACGAAGATGACCGGGTCAGGAGAGGCAGCACACCCACGAGTGGGGAGGGGAGGGAATCTCCCACCATGACCACTCCCTGTGTGACATGCAGAGAAAGGCACCAGACCATGACCCAGGAACAAGGAAGGGGGTGTGAGCAGGCAGAGGTTGGGCCAGAGTTTCCCTATACCCAGCACTCTCCCAGCACCCATTACTGGGCCGCTGGACTCCATCCACAGATCCCTCTTTACCTTCTCCTTGTGCAGGGCATTATTCTCCAGTCCGTCTACCTGCAGAAGTTTCTTGGCCACCCCAATGCAGGGCAGATCTGTAAGGACGCCAAGGTGGCAGGCCACTCCGAAGCCTGGAAACATAAGAGGGTGGGTTGGGCAGCAGCAGTGAGCCACACAGCTGGCGCAGAGATTAGTGACCAGCAGGCATCTCAGTGAGAGCTTCTTCAGTAAGCAGAGGTCTGTGGACAGCCAGAGGACTGGGAGACAAGACCAGAGACCCAAGCTGACCTGGGACAAGGCCTGTGCCCTGACTTCCTGGGTATGAAGCTGGGTGGCTACTCCTTCTTCCTGGTCAGCCTCTGCCTTGGTCAGGTCAGCCGCATCACAGGCAGTCCATAACACCTCATTCTACTTCATTTCCAGCACCTCCTCTCCCCTGGACAGCCACCCTCAGGCCTCCACAACCTGGGCCCCCTGCCTGACAGCCTGGATTGCAGTGCTGTGATCCTGAGCCCAGGAGTGGCCTGCTGGTTCCAGCATGAATGTCTACATCAGTGCGAGTCTACTCTTTGGCTCTGCACCCAAGGGCTTCAAGGGCAGTGGCCAGGAATGCCCAATGTCCCCCCATCCTGGCCCCTCTCTGGGAGCCGTTGCTATACCGTCCTCACATTTATATGAGAGTAAAAGAGCCCACCCCACTCAGTGGTGCTATGTGGGCCAAGGTTCCCAGTATTGGCAGGAGCATGGGCACTTCTGTCTGGTATTGAACAAGGGCTTGACGGGCAGATGCAGGGTGGGCAGCCAGCAGGAAGGCTACTCTGAGCTTGGGTCCTGTGATGTCTCACAGTGGTCAGGTCAAAGCTGGGTGGTGGTACCTGAGGATGAGCCAGCATAGGGCACTGTGGGGGAGGTAGGGGCAGGAAGGAAAGAAGTAGGGAGTGAAGAGAATGCAAGGGGCCCTTTTCTGGGTCGGACACTGCATGTCCTGCTAGCACAGTGTTTTGCACAGGGCATGACAGAGGTACCCTCTCCCCAGTCTCTCCCTGGCCCTCTCTTACGGGAGCACGGTTACCTTGGTGGTGGAGCACCCCGTTTCCATCCACAAGAAGAACCTACAGAGCCACAGGGAGAGTCACGGTCAGCTGAGCTGCCCCACAGTCTCAGGCTGGGGCTGTCCCTGGGGAGAAAGGGGGCACTGCCACTTGTGGGGTCCAGCCTTTTAGAAAACCTCACTCTCCTCCTCTAGGAAGCTCTTGAGGTCCCTCCCTGCTATATGGGTGATGGTGGTAGCCTGCACGGGGCCTTCCCTCCCCCGGGGGAAGTGAAGGTCCTGTCCTAGGACCAAGGCACCTGCCTGGGGCATGAGGCCTGGTTCCATCTCCTGCAACCGCTGCACGGCCTCCACCAGGAAGGGCACCTCTCGGAAGGCCAGGAAGCCCGACACGTAGGGCGCTGTCAGGCTGACCATGCGGCTCTCCTCATACACCACCTGCCACCAAGCACGTGGGTCAGCGGGTGGGTGTGGCCCTTGGCCGCCTGCCCCCCACACCCTCCTCTCTGTACCCCTGCTCTTCACTCTTCCATGTCAACAACCTTTCCTCCCCCCAACCTCACCCCCACAGCTCCTTTTCTCTGCCTCTCTTATCGGGTGGAAAAAAAAAGATGACGGCTTTGAAAGAAAGGACTCTGATTTGCTCTGCAAATCGATGGAGGGGATTCAACTCGATGTTGCTTCAGAGGAGCCTCCCCCACCTATCACTTGGTCTGTATGAAGTCTCCTCCTCACCAGGACCCAGTCTGCAAGAGGAGCCCCCTGGGACCTGATTTCTATCAGGAGTTAGGCTCAGGGTGGTGACCAGCCTACCTGCCTGCCTCTTGCCCTCCTCCTCTGTAAATGAAAGATGATACCTCCCCTGTCCACTCCCATAGGTTATTGGAGGCTCAAAGAAGACAGCACAGGAAGCACCTACATACAGTGCAATGTGAATAAAGGCATTATCGCATTTACATTAGATGGGATCTTGGGGAAGGCCATGTCCTCAAAGAGGTTGCAAGAGCAAGACAGAAAATGCTGGCTTTATCGAGAGACTTCAAACAACTCAAAAACAGGACAGGAACAATCTAAGAGCTAGACAACCTGAAAGAGAATGGGGATTCCAAAGGATAGGACAGTCTAAAAAGGAAAAACTCTGAAGTTGCAAATAATCCTAGAGAGAAAGAAGGGGAGGATGCTGCCCCCCAGGACGGCAGGTGGGACTCTCAAGAGCTGTCAAAAATGCAGCTGCCCCCCAGGACGGCAGGTGGGACTCTCAAGAGCTGTCAAAAATGCAGCTGCCTTTCTAAGGCAAAAGTGTCTTTAAAACTAAAAAGGCCCTAACACCCAGTATGAAAGAGGATGGCTGTTAACTCCTGGTCAGAGCATCAAAAGAGATATGCTTAGAGTACAACGTGGGCCTGAGTCTCCTAGCCTTGTGTTTTCTTTAGAGTCAGACTGGCCTTAACCTGGAGACACGTTTCTTACTATGCACACATTCTCCACACAACCTTCCTATGTTTTTGTTATTGAATCTACCACATCTTTTGGTGACAGCTTCCAAATCACAACTTCCATTCCTCCCTTGAGGCTGGATCAATAATTAAACGTACCTAAGATAAATGGGTACTCTGTATCAGGAGGGCTAGGGCTTGTCCTGTCAACATTTCTATCAATGACTGAATAGGAAACTTATCAAATCTGCCAGTGACTCAAAGTTCAGAATGTCCAATCTGATGACAGATAAGAGAATTTGGATTCACAGTGAAACCAGGAGGCTGGATTGCTAAACCTCGCAACAACAAGGTGACTTACAGGGACACACGTGGAACTCAAGTGTGGCCCGAGATCCCACAGGATGGTGGCAGCTGCTTATGTCTAAATCTCTCTGCACAAGCTCCAAAATCCAAAGAGTAAAGCAAAAGGAAGAGACCCTCTACACTCCAGCATAACCTGTGCCTATTACACAGGTTGGTGTGCATTGCTGCGGGGAAAGAAACTGCCTGGCAGAAGAGCAGCCTTGGGCAACACTCTGGGCAGAGGACTTATGGGGGCCAGTGAGAGGGAGGGGACTGCAACTACAATAAGAGCCAGTGAGGAGACAAAATGAAATGAAGAGAGAGATTAAAATAGTGACAGAGAAAGCAGGTGGGCACAGGAAGCCCAATGCATGCATGGTGGGAGTTCCTGAATGGGAGGAACAAAGCCATGAGCCGAACTCACAAACAGAACCAATGTTTAAAACTAGAATTCAAGAAACTTTCCCCAAATAAAAGAGTTGACCTCATATATTGAAAAGAGTTGATCGTAAACCTGGGAAAACAGATCCGGCACGGTCAACTCAAGACATGTCTTAGTGGGAAAAAAAGGAGTTAAAGAAAACAAGCAACATACTGAACACAAACAAGTCCCACAAATAACATACTTATGTTCCAACAGCGAATTTAACAGATCAGAAAACAGAATGAAGTCCGCTTACAGAGCCATAACGGGAACAAGTGGGGTGTGAGCCCCCCAGGTCCCCAGTTTTCTGTGTCTTGACTGAACATCAGAGTACTTTGACCTGCCAGTTGCAGGCTTTCCCAGTAGGCTTGAACATCCCCAGGCACTGACAGAGATATCTAGATTGTTGCCTAAGGACACTGAGCCAAACTCCTTAAAGCCTCACGTAAATACTATCCCCTGACCCTTCGCTGTGGACAGACCTAGGCAGAACATCCCTTTCTCTCACTGTCTACCTTGAAGGGCTCCTGCACCTGGCTCTATAATTTCTTTTAATCAATGCCCTGAACTGATCACCCTGGCATTTAGTGCCTCTTTTTCTGGAATCCCAACTGGCCCCAACTTGGGATGGTTTAAAGCACTCTCTGTGGGAATTCCTGCTGCCACTTTTGGGGCAATTCTAGCCACAGGCTCAACAGGATGAAACATGGGGACAAGTGAAGATGTAGTGGGATTCAGGTGATATTCCGGGGCTATTATAAATTTTCACAGGTATGATAATGACACTGCAGCTTTGTAAGAGAATGTCATTCTCCGGATAGGCCTGCTGATGCACTCAGAGGTGAGCTGTCACAACCGCTGGGAATGTACTCTCAAATTGCTCAGTAAACACACGCACACACACAACATGACAAAATCAGTCACACCTGAATCTCAGTAGAGGGCATACAGGTGTTCGATAGAATTTTTTTCAGTTTTTTGGCATGCTTGTACATTTTCAAATTAAAAATCTGGGAAAAGAAAAATCAATTGTGTGATTAGTGTGTGGGCCAGGTCTGGATGGCCAGTAATCTCTGAGAAGATCTGAAAGTTTCCATATAAGCTAAGGATGCGGTGTCCCCTAAAAAGTCAAGTGTTTTAAGTGGCACTGACAGAAATGATGTGTGTGACTGTTCGGTCAACAAAATTGGTGAGACCTATATTGGAGGTACTGTGTTCAATTCTGCATGCCAGGTGTAAAGATGGACTGTGCTAAGGGAGGACATTGCCAGAGGGCCATCAGTGAGTGAAGGAGCTGGAAATCTCTGCAGGCTCTTGGGACATAACAGGCAAGAAGGAGCACATAGCTGTTTCTGGCAGGAGAAAGGCTGACAAGTAGAAGGTTGGAAATATTCCTTCTGTGTTTTGCTGTCTGAAGGCAGACTGACTGGCAGAAGTCACAGACAAATATGTTTCAGCTCCCTGTGCAGAAGAATTCACTAGTCCTCATTCAGTGTCCAACTATGGAATGGACTCTAATGTAACATCCTCATTTGTGAGGGATACTAAGGATAGGATCCTTCACTGTGTGAAAGGTGGACCAGGAATTCCCCAACCCAGTTTTGCTTCTGAATCACAAAGAAACTTGCTTCAAAAGGCAGATTCCCAAGCTGTACTCTGGAACACCCACCCCGTCAAGTAAGTGCAGTGGGGCTCTGGAATCTGTATTTTATTTTTTACAGATTTACTGAGATATGATTTACATACTATTCACTTGCTTAAAGTGTATAATTCAATGGTTTCTGGAATTTAGAAGGTTGTACAACTAACACCATAATCTAATTTTACAACATTTTCCTAATCCCCTAAATAAAACTTGTACCTATCCACTCCCCATATACTATATCCCCAGGTCTATGCAAACATGAATCTATTTTCTGTCTCTATGGATTTGCCTGTGGAATCTGTTGGAAACACACTTCCAGGTGATTCTGACTCTTTAGGTCCACAATCAGGCAACTGGGGAACTGTTGGACTAGATTCTTCCAAGAGCTGTTCCTAGTCTAAGCTTTCACAGCCAGGGACAATGAATGTTGACTGACATCCCAAGTAGCAGGCACTTTGCTTGGTGCTGGGGTTGCAAAAGAAATATGGTACAACCCTACCCTTGAGAACCTACAGTCAGTGAGAAAGACAGAATCATAAACAACTAACTTTAATACAATGTAAGAAATGCTATAGCAGCTCATGCATTAAAAAGAGGCCTGGGACACAGATGAAGGGGTGATTAATTCTTCAGCCAGGGAAAGCTGGAAGAAGAGAATGCTGTGTTAACTGCTTTCCATGCATGATTTCATTTATTCCTCACCACAGCTCTGAGAGTTGGATATTAATACCATTATCATCAAGTTAGAAAAAAGGCGGGGTGGAGTGGGAAGTGGCAGAACTGGGGTATAAACATGAGCAGTCTAGCTCTGAGACTGTGCTCTCACCCCCATTCTAGCCTATAAAACGGCCGAGGAACCCTTGGGGGCAGGGACCACTGAATATTCAGATGTTAGCATATAGCGGGCACTGAACACATTTCTGTTCAGTTTGGACTGCAAAGGACCTTCCAAGTAAAGCACAAAGCCATGGAGGTAGGAAGAGATTTGTCAGCTTTGGGAGCTGGCAGAAAAGAAATGAAAGGGAAACTCTTAAGCTGAGGTCCAGCAAAGGCATCCTTGTCAAACTTTCCTTTAGGCAAGGCTTCCTGAGCTGCTGACTCTAAATGAACCACGAGCATGCTGTTCATTTATGCACATATCTATTTTAAAAAGATTCAAGCATCTTCTGCATGCCAGGCACTGGGCTAGGTGCTGAGAACACCACTGGTGGGCAAAATGACTGTGGCATTTATACTCTGCTAGGGGAGACAGGCCAATTCCAATCCAGTGTGACAAAGAAGTAGTAGAGGGTTTCTATGGTCTAAATGTTTGTCACCCCAAAATTCCTGTGTTGAAACTATAACCCACAAGGTGATGGTATTAACAAGCGGGACCTTTTGGAAGGTGATCAGAGCATCACGTGAGGACAAAGTAAGAAGTTGGCAATGTGCAACCTGGAAGAGGGCCCTCACCAGAACCTGACCGTGCTGGCACTCTTACTCAAACTCAGCCTTCAGAACTGTGAGAAGTAGATTTCTGTTATTTGAAAGACACTCCATCTATTTTGTTATAGCAGCCCTAATAAACTAAGACAAGGTGCTGAGGGGCAACTCCTGGTCTTGTGGGATGAGGGGACTTATTGGAGGAAGTAATGTCTAAACTAAGCCCTGAGAGATGAGTAGGACTAGCCAGGTGAAACATACTCCAGGAAAGAAAACACTACTGCAAAGGTCAGGCAGTCAAGTACAGCATGGCACATTTAAGGGAATCAAAGTGGGTTTCAGGGTGTGGGAGAGATAGGGTGATGGTGAGAAGAAAGCCTATAGTTAAGCAAAGGGATAGAACATGAAGGGCCTTTAAGCCACTTCAATGAGAGTAAACTTTTACTTACTGTGAGATCATGCAAAGGGCAATGAAATGTTTTAAGAGGACTTGTGGTGACAAGTTGCTTTTTAGGAAAATATTTGCTTTTTAGGACAATTGCTCTGTTGGCAGTACAGAGAAGGGACTGCCCAGGAGCAATACTTGAGGCAAGATTTTCATAAAAATACAGCCCAGGAACTTACAGGAGGGGTGATGGCAGCACAGCTAGGGAAGGGGCAGAGGAAGATATGGACAAGGGGATAGATTCCAGCAACATTTAAGAGGCAGAAAAAGAGTGCTACTGTGCCAGTGGATGTGGGACAGGGGAGAGGCCCAGGAAGACAGATTTCTGGCTGGGAGTGTAGCCAATGAATGAGGAACCCAAGATGATAATCCGACTTGGAGGTAAACATCATGAGTTGATTCTTAACAATCACAGAATTTCCTTAGTTTTTGCCTTTTCCTCCCTTCCAAGACGCCCCAGCCTATTAACGAAATTCTATCAAAAAAGAAGCTGAGTTCTACCCCAGCACTGTTCCCTGCCTCTTCTAGCTGCGGCTATTTCACGCTGGAGCCCATAGAGGGGCCAGCATCCCTAACGGGTTACCTCGAGCTCGGGGTAGCTGAGCACGACGAGGGAGGCACAGGCGCGAACGCTGTTCCCTTTCACGAAGGACACGTCAACGCCCCCGATCCTCTGCAGACCCGAGAAGTCGGGGTCCCGCTGCCATGCCTCCGTGTCACGGTCTACGACGCGGGCCTTCAGCCGCGCTTGCTCCCTAAGAGGACAGAAACACCAAGTCGAGCCAGGACGCCATCCCAGACCCTCCCTTCTCTACCCGCGTGGCCGCTGGGTACAAAGCCAGTCCTTGCCGGGGATTATCCTCTCTCCTCGAGGGGAGGACAAGGCAAGGAGACACACACAGGCAAGGAGACACACAGGCAAGGAGACAGCCCCCGGGCCCCCCTGAAACTGCAGTCGAGGTGCCACGCTAAAGGTAGGTGCGCGGAAAGTACTTGAGAGTCAACTGCTGGGCTGTCTAGACCCTGGTGACTCTGACAGGGGTCGGAAGAGCGGAGAAGGGACAGAGTCGGACCACACGCGTGACCGGAAGCGAGCGCCGCGCCCCGACGGCTTCCGCAACTGCCGCTCCGACTCCATAGCCGGGAGATTACGAATACGGAGGGTCCGCGGAGTGCCGCGTAGCCTCAGCCTCCGCCTGCCGCGCATCGCCCGACCCCATTACCGTTTCCAGAGTGAGAGGGTTTCCTCCGGTGGCCGTACACTCGCCTCTTGAGCCATGGCTGGATCCCACTCGCCTTTTCCGGCGACGTCACTTCCGGAGGCGCCCTGCGCAGGCGTGCCCGCCCTCGTTGCCATGGAGGCGCTGTTGTTGCTACCGCCGCCAGGGGCCGCTTTCCCTAGCCAGTCTACCTGCGGTGTCCTCAGACACATGTGGCCACTTCGCAGGAGCCCCACGCACACAGTCGGCTTCAAGCTACCTCCGGGCCGCTGCATGCGTTATTCGGACCCTGAGAAGCCGAATAACGGGGCTCCCCGTTTCCGTCGGACAGCTGTAACCCGGGGGTGAGTGAGCTCCCGGATCCCTTGCCTGCCCCGCGCGGCGCATCTCTTGTCACAGCGTCCAGCGCTGTGCTCTGTAGGGCAGAATGACCACTTGCTCTGTCGAGAGCCAGTCAGGCTCGGCACATCTGGTTTTGGAAGAGGGTGGTCCCTTCCCCGCTCCTCTGGCCCGTGTCAGAGTCGCTCACTGGGGTCCATGACAGCCCAGCGGTTGCCTCCCAATTAATTATTGAGCACCTGCCATTGGCATGGCACCTTGATTGCAGTTTCAGGGACGATCCTAAAGGTTTTGAGGACAGCTCTTGTGTATTTCACTAACTCACAGCGCCTTGGGGGACTGGACTCACAGGGGGTTGGAAAATTGGACTGGGTTTCATCTGGGCTGGACCACGCAGGGCAGAACGCCTCACCTACCAAAGGAAATACAACCTGGAATGCTGATTCTCACCTCGTGCTCCTCAGTTTAATGAATATTTATTCAGGACTCTCTTTGTGCCACGTGTTGTGCCGGTTCCTGGAGTTATAGTGTCCTCATAGTAATTTCTGTCTCATGAGGGACGGGAAGGTGTGTGAATGTGTAATACAATTGTGATAAGTGCTGTGAGTGAAAATAATAAATATGGAAAACCACCAAACTGGTGGTTGCGGGAGGCCTTTTTGAGGTGATATTTAAGAGACCTAAAGGATGAGTGGGAGAGAGCATGCCAGGCAAATGGAACAGCATGTGTGAAGGTCCTGGGGTAGGAAAGTGTCAGTGTATTTGAGGTACTGGTTTCAGTGAAGCTGAAGTGTAGCGATTTAACCTGTGGTTTATATTCTCCTAGAATTCAGAAAAGTACATAAGTAATATAGTCTGAATATAAATTTCAAGAGGCAAATACAGAAGACAAGATTAATTTAGACTCTAGAGTTTGAGGTTCAGGGAAGGCTTCCTATAGTGCGGGCGGCTGACAGAGCCTTGAAAGCATGGCCTGCTTTCTGCTGGGAGACTGAGCATCCATGGCACATGGGCCCTGTACTCCATTATTTATCTGCAGTACCTTATTTCCACAGCACTGAGAGGTACAGATGAGAAAACTGAGGCTTAAAGAGGTCAATTGGCTTGCCCCAGGTCATAGATCTGACAAATGGGAGAGTCAAGATTCACACTCAGGCCCGTTGCTGTGCTGTGCCAGCTTTGTAGTGTTTCAGAGCAGTCGGGACAAAAGGGTCCTTGATTTCACAATCGGGAGTCACTCACCGGCCTGTGATGGCGGGGAAGTAGCTGTCTCCTGAGATGAGGTTCTCTCGTGCTTCAGGGTACAGGCTGTGATCATGAAGGAAGACTTGGGAAGGTAGAACACTTAGCAGTTGAGGTGAGAAGGGAAGTGCAGCAGATTTGAAGACGAGTGGAGCGCCCAAGCAGTAGCAGCTTTCCGGAGCTGGTGGGGCCGCTGCATGTGCTCCATCCAGCCTCCACCCCCATTTTCATTCTGCTCTTGCCAAGCTTGCTGTCCAACATACCCCATCTCCTCAAACAGCTATCTCTAGAATACCCTACAGGGATGGTGAGGAAATATGAGTTTTGTCAGCATTTGCACTCTTGGGGGAAAAAGCACTTTCCTCCTGCTTGTTTTTCCAGCTGGAGATGGGATTCATAATGTTTGAGCAAAGTCTTAATTAATGGACGTGACAGGATTAGAAAATGCAGAATGCAATATAAATGCTAATCATGACTTGGATTGATTGTTATTCAGCTCAAGGCCTCAGGTTTTCTCCTTCCACCTCCACAGTTGATGAGCAGCCTTTCACTTTGTGCTTAGCGTTTTAAATCAGATATTTTCCTTTGGCATGCTAGTGTGCATGTGTGTGGTGGGACTTGGTAGCTTCACCTATTTAGTTGACCCTTTGAGCTGACATTTTCCCCAATGATTATCACTGAAAGTGTATTTCTAAGTTGGAATTGCCCAAACGTATAGTAATAACTGAAATAGCTTGTGGCTGTCTCCGTTAACAAATAATGAAATCTTATAACCATTAATTAAAGGTAAATAATTTGCATGCACAATAAGATCTTAAAGAAAAGATGATGAGTTGTGAAGATTTTCAGGTAAGTCACTATCAACGTAGGGGGGAAAAACAAAAAGAACTGTGCAACCAGGAAATGTCCAGGGAAATGGATAAGATGGGAGAATAAATAGAGGGGTTGGGAGGGAAGATCGGGGTTGGTGATGAGACATCCGTGCCTTAAGCAGAAACTATGGGGTAAGAAGGTAAGTCTGGTGGCAGGGCAAAGTGAGTCTTCCTTGGTTGGCCACTGTGTCTCTTCTAGCTGTGGTTCTAGACCAGAGGCTTCTCTCCTGGAGAAGCCTTTCCTTTTTGAAAGAGAAAATGCAGTTTCACCCTAAAGTGGTGTTTTTACCGCTCAAATGTAAGTGGACTACTGACAGGCGTACTACTTACCTCTCACTACCTTTACTTATGGGAAACTCTTCCCTATCCCACAGCCTGGTTCACTGACAAAGAGAAAGTTAGCTCTCTCTGAACACATTGTTAGCTGCAGCCCAGTGAAATCATTTAGGCAGGGCCTGGGGGACTCCATGCTGTGGGGTAAGCTTCAAGTGGTGCTAAACACCACCACGGACCTGAAGTTCTGCTGCCATTTTGTCCAAAGGAAAAGTTTACCATCTTTCAGTCTAAACCAGAGCGTATGCTTTCTATCTTGAATGTTCCACTGCATGGACACTTCTGTAAGAACATTTCCACAAAAAAACCGAAACCATTCCTAAAGCCTACTTGAAGTTTATAGTGCCATAAGTAGAAGCTCTGTCCTCAAAGAGGAGATTCTTTATCAGCAAAACTCAAGTTTATTAAAACAGGTATGACAAGTATAATAAAATTGACTGTTGCCTGTGCTAGGCCAGTATATTTCTGTACAAACAAGATAATGCTAGATATGACAGTTAAGGCTCTGGAACATAGAATACAAAATGAAGCATCTTAATTAAAAACCCTGCATAAAAGTGGAAAAAATTTCCCAGACCAAAGGAAAAGAAAAAAAGGGCTTCACAGCAAGAGACTGACAGCTGACTCCCACCTGCTATAAGGTGTGGCACAGTGAGAAATGTGGGTGTGAGCTGCCACCTGATGGCCAGGGTGAGCTTCATCCCAATGCTGAGGTATCAAAGGAGTTCCAAGTCAAAGTTGAAGACTTAAACGAGGCATCCCACCTCCCACATCCACTAATAGGCAGTCCAGGCTGGAGGTGTCTGTGAGGAGTGGCTGCAGTCTCGAATGATAAATGATAAGGCAATCATACATTACTAACTGCAAATGGATACTGTATGAAATGAGGAACTCTCTGGGGCTGGGATCGCTGTATTCCTGTCATCAGACACTAGGAAGAGAGTATCAAAGCCATAGCTATGGAACGCAGCTCCTCTGTACTTCTGGCCAGCGGTGCTCAAGGTGTGCATGACCCTGTCCTGGACACACATACTCCTTGGGCCCAATTTCAAGTTCCTTGAGTCATTAACTCATTTAGAATGTGCATTAAGGATGCTGCCTCTAACTTGTAAACAATTGCTGTCCTGATCTTAGTGCAAATGGGTGTTGAGCCACCTAGGAACAGAAATTACTCCAGAGAAGTCTAAGTATCAAAGTGGGTTTTGGGAAAAAAATAAAAAAGAGAGAGAGAGACAACACTTACAATGAGAAAAGCAGCACAAGATCAGGATTACTTGACTATTTTCTTTTCCCCTTTTCAGAAACTGAATTGGTTTGGTACTCTCTCTGAGTCTTAGTTTTTGTACCTTGGTTAAGACCCAAAGAAAGGACTATATAGTCATATGCTCAGAGAAGCTAAGATCAGACTAAGATTACATGTTTAGTTTATTTGGCATAATACTAGACAATAAAAAAACTCCCTACAGAACTGCTAAAATCATGCCTTTGATATAAGTTTACATTAATAAACTTTCATTTACAGCATCAGAATATTAGAATTGGAAGGACCTTTGGCCATTTATTCACTCCGTTATATACATGAGGAGACCAAGACCCCCAAAGTGTCCCTGACATCTTTACAATGAAGCTTTTGGCTCTTGCCCTTTGAAATTTGGCAGTGACTCATTATGGGAGTCTGGGTCAGATCTTGTTATTTTGGTCTTAAGGCACTCACAAAATGTCCTGATTTTTCTTATATTTGTGAGAAGACAAGAGTCTGGCACCTTTTCACAAGTACAGGATACAGTAGAAAAAAAGCAACATTAATAACTGTTTTTTCCTCCCTCTAATGGTGTAGTAGTCTGAAGAACAGGGGACCTGGTGGCTGGGGAAGTGCCAGAAGATGACAGGCTTTAAGTACAGACCACTATTGTATGTGAGGCAGAGAAGCTCCTTTTTTGTCTCTCCTGGAATGCAATCAGTGGTGGCTTCTTTCCAATTTCATGTACTCTCATGTCATCTCCTCATGAACAGCATTCATAACATGATGAGAAAGTTTTGGAATATATACACGGTTCAGAAACAGTTCAGCTTTCAAAAAACTGCCAGTTCATGTAGCATGTCTTGGTCTTGAATTTCGTGCAAAGCCAACAGCTTTCCTTCTGAACAACTCCAAAAGGCAACAGTCCGTGATAGAATCCATGCCGTAGGTTAGGGAAGAAGTGTCTTCTCTCCCATGTCTTACCAGAAGACAGTGCTGAGGAAATCACTCTATCTTGTTTGTCGATCCCGTTTCAGATCAGCAGCCATTTTCCACACAGATACACAACTGGAGAGCAGTATCTCTTCTGGGAACTGAGATTCCATCTCAGGAAGTTCACTCTCTTTCGTTTCCATGTAACTTACCAGCGTTTCTCTCAGGCTGAAAAACCAAGGAACAAGAGGTAGCATTTAAGACAGCCTCCCATATAAAAAAAGGACTAATCAGTTGTCACTTTGTCCAGTTGTCAATAGAATGAACCAAAGTGCTCATTAAGACCAGAAATACTGAAGGTCAGCGTAGGGTCAACTATTGAGTTATCTTGAACTAGGACTAGAACCTGCATTCAAGGCTTCTGGTACCTAACTGCTGCTCTCTACCTGCAGCATACTAACAGCATAGAAGGGAGCAAACCTTGTGATGGCCCGGGGCAGATGACTTTAGGCACTCTAGTAACATGAAGTTATTTATAGGGCTGTATTAAAAAACACAAAGCCTTGCCATCAAAAAAAAGTTTGTATTCTATTACATGTTTTATCTTTAAGATTATGCATTCTCTAGGAAAGGGATCTTTTTCACCTACACTAAAGTCCAGGATAGTAAAGACTTGTTGAATAAGTTCAAAGACTATAAATGAATATGGGTATATGCTACATAGCATAATGGAAGAAATTGCAAATATGAAATGTATTGGTGAGGAAAACTGGAGTTTGATTATCTAAGAAAACAGTAAAGTTAAATCCCTACTTTGCACTACACAAAATGGTTAATAGAACGAATGAACAGTATAGAAATACAAAAACCCAAAAAGAAAATGAGAGGATATTCTATATAACCCCAGAATAAGGAAGACTCTTATAGGTGTATTTTCCCTATAGAGACTTTATAGGAAAATTCTGTCAGATTTCACTTCATAAAATTAAAGACTAAGAGCATCTCTAACACATAATATAAAACATAATCTCTGTTCTCTATAAAGAGCTCTTATAAATCATTAAGAAAGAGATATAGAGCCCAAAAGAGAGGATGATATACACATGGCTGATAAATATATGTTCAGTCTCACTAGTAAATCAGGAATTACAAGTGAAAAAGAGATGCCACTTTTTAACCATTAGATTGGCAAATATGTGAAAGATGGATAATAGCCAGCGTTGAGTATTCTTATATACTCTTTATATATTGGTGTGGCTTGTTCTATCAAATTTAAAATGCACCTCTCTTGGATATAGTAAGCCTATTTATTAAAATGAGTATATATGACTTTCGTAATATTATTTTTAAAAACCATAGAGATGAAAACCATAAAAAGCAGGACACAGGACCCTGTGGTAAGAAAAGAAGGATTTTTATGTCTATGGATAATCACAGGAGAGACAGCAGAACACTTGGTATCTGCCCTGCCCAATAGCTGTGCACATCCATACCTCCAATTAGGGTTGAAACTCTCGTCGGTTTGGGGGCCCTTTAGTTTAAAGACCATCATTTCATGGAGCTCCAGCAGGAAAGCATCTAGGGCAATATGATTCAGGAAAGTGCTGAGGAGCTTAGCATTTTCTGGGCTGAGATCCTTTTTGTACCTTGAATCGATCTCCCTAAATGGCTCCTAAAATGAAGGAAGAACAAATGAAACATTGACACCTGCAAAGAGAGGGACACAGCCCACTCCATGTAGGGAGAGGAAGAGGCCAGACTTACTTTTTTCAGTCGCAGCAGCAGTTCAGACTTGTGAGCAGACAGGAATTGCCACAGGGCAATGGTATGTTTTAACTGACATCTGTTTAAGGCCTGCAAGAGGAACAGAATTCCTGAGAAGCAGGCCAATGTCCCACACCCTCACACCTACCATGCATTTAGAAATCTGAGTGCTACTCATGTAGGCATTTTTCTTTTCCTTTTTGCTCTGTACTAATTTGATTTCCCTCATTATGAAGGCTATCTCTGTTCTATACTCTAATTCTCCTGCCTTCTCGTAAAATGTCTGACAGTCCCCTCTCTCCTGTAGCATCTCATCAGAGTTAATCAGCAGCATGCAGTTAATAGGTGCCTAATGTTGTCAGTCATATTTGTGGTATGCTGTATCTTGATTGATAGCATTTCAAGCACATATTTACCATCCACAGGGTTCTTTTTACATTGTGGACTGACTGAGTGAGGGGTTGTTTTTGCTTCCCCTCCTTTTCAGGGAGCCTAAATTGGTACCCCCCAAATGGTGGATTACTTCCTTAGCAGGAAACAGGGAGACTAAAGTGAGGGGTCGTGCTGATTTCCTTTGAGAGCGCCTTTGTGTGAGACCCACCTTTAGCACAGCAGTCATCTGATCGCCCATTCGCAGGATGTCTTGGATGTACACATTCAAGTACATGTTTGGATCCCCACCAGCTGTGCTCAGAAACCCCAGTGTGACTTCCACAATAGACAGCGCTTCACAGGCATCACTGTAGGACTGCAGCTGGCTGCTGATGGCACTGACGGCTGAGCTGGAGAGGGAGCTCTGGGAAATCAAAAGCAGGAGAGGTCTACGGGTTGGGCTTCTGTTTCTTACTACTTGGAAAAGAGCTTAGCTTTTTCACTGCCCAAGCCACGAGGGCAGGACAAACTCTAACAGTAACAGTTGACACTTGGTGCTTACTGCATGCCAGGCAGTGTCCCAGGCATTTTATAGAAATAGATACAAGCTCAGTGAATCCTCAAACCACCTTGTGAGGGTATGGAGACACACAGACATATACTTATCAATATCAACACCAAGAGAACAGGAATTCATACGTTCCAGGGACCTTTTGCCTCAGCATGCATGGTCATGATATCATGATGAAGAAACTAACTCCACAAGATGTCAGTGTATTTACACTTAGGAAAAACTGCTGATTTGCTGTCTTGCTTGCCCTCTGCAAAGAGCACGGGGCTCTCAGGGGCACAATGGGTGCTTAGAGAGGCTGCTGAAACTCTGGCTCACAGCAAACACATGGAGTGAGGCTGCAGCAGTGCTAATAAGGACAGAAACACTCTGATAAGGCAAAAAGCACCATGCAAATGCTAAGGATTATTGTGATCACCTGTGCCATTTTGTTCCTGATGTCCATAAAGAGATGCTCATAGTTCCAGTCATGTCTATATACCAGAGTGGGGAGTCCCTGAAGAGAGAAAGAAACAAGTTTTTGGAATTTAAATCCATTGTGGATGTTTCCATCAGATGGCAAATATATCTTCTATCAGTAACTCGGCTGTAGTACCATGCTGCTCAGTGTCTCACCAGGCAAGGCATGCTGTTCTCTTGATGCCTCATGGCATCTACGTTTAACCCACAGTCCATGGAAACAGTAACACAACAGGGCCGAGCAGATACCATCATGTGGCCTTGTTCACCACCAGAGGTACTGGGGGAAGCAGGTATGTAAGGGTATCTCATTCATGTATTCATCCAACAACTACTAGGCATAGATCATGAACAAGACAGTCACTCTGCTAGACAATAGGGATCTCAGAATGAATTAAAAACAGCCTTGGGCTCAAACAATTCCCAGCTGAGTTGCAGGCGGTGAGGGGGAATAAATGTATATACATCAATGCAATGTATTTGATGGGAGCCGGCAGGAACAAGTGTAGCCCAGGTGAAAGAACATAGACTGGAAGGCTGCCACGTGGATCCAGTGGGTGAGGGCACAGTGTACAGCACAGGGGAGTGAGGTGAGTAACTGCAGACAGGGCTGGAAGGCTGGGGTGGGGCCAAGCCACAGGGCCTTCCTGCCTGGTAGAGGATGTCAGCTTTAACCCATATACAGTGGGAATCCAGGCGAGGCTGTCCAATAGAGAGGGCGGCATCAACACCTGGTTATTAGGAATGTGGACTGAGGAAACTGGAAGCAGTGACCAGTTGGGAGCTGTGGTAGCTGTCTGACTTAAGGATGGGTGCTGTGAAGTATACGACAGGCTGTGGTAGTCAGACCATGAGGACATGTAGAAGGCAAACCTGATGGCACCTGGTGGCAGATCATATATGGAGGCTGAAGGAAGAGAGTAAATGGTGCCTGTGAGGTTGGTAGTGCCATAACTAGGGTAGGAAAACCTAGACGATGAGTCCATTAAGACTTGAACAGACCGTTGGGGGACTGAGAGTCTTGGGAGACTATGCTGCTGCAGAGAAGAGCTCAGGAGAACATCCAGCCCAGAGATACAGATGGGAGTGGTGGTCACGGAAGCTGTGGGTATGAAGGAGATGGTGCAGACCAGACAGCTGGGTGATGCACCCATGTTAGTCTCACTTGAAACGTACTGAGGGTTACTTATTCACAACAGACACACCGACCAAACAATGGCAGCAAGGGTCAGTCTTACCTTGAGTGTCAACCTGGGCTTGCCCTGAAGGAAGCGGCTGGTGATCTGCCGCTGGATCTTCTCCAGGTCGAACTCCTGCAAGGTTTCTCCACCTTGTTCAACCTGATATTGGCAGTTGGAGAGAATCAGTGGAGTCAGGTCCCGTTCCACTTCATAACTGATGACATGCAGATCAGTGACCTCAGAGGCATCCACAGAATAGCTGGAGTACATAAAGACAGAACACTCAGTGTCCAGGTATATAGGGCCTAGGACTCTACGTTACATGGAGCCAGTTTCTAATTGATGTGCTCATAGTCTGAGCAGATGAGAACACAAAAATATGGGGACACTTGTAAGGGTGGCTGAAGGAGCTTCTGTTAGGGGAGGAGCTGAAGCTTGTTTGCATCTGCCCCAGTGGGCATAGGGACTCTGGGCTGAGTGGGCACTGCATACTGTTGGCTTGTGCACACACCTGTTGTTTTCCTTGGAGAACTTTTCCACCGTGTAGACAATTTCATTGTGTAGGTTAATCAAGTAGCTGACTAGGGCAGTAGAACAGAGGCCCAGGCCCTGTCGACGTGGCAGGATGACCTCAAAATCAGTGTCCAGATCCAAACTGCTATTGCAATAGTTTTTAGGTAGCTTGATTTCACCTGTAAATGACAGAGTTATCCTTAAGCAGAGAGATGTTTAATGCCATGCTCCTCCTCACAGCATTCAGGTGCTGGGAGAAGGAGGCATGCAGAAGACATCTTGACACAGAGCTGGGAGCCAGAATCTAAGGTTCTGCCTCTGGTCTCTCTTACCTACTGACAAGTTTCAGATGCTCATAACTCTATTTAAATTCCATATTTATGGGTTCAAGAGGACTAAGGGTTTATTTTTTTGGATATGTTATTTTACATATCCCAGATACTGCCATCAAAAGATGCATTGGTTCAACATTAACAAGGTGCTATGTGGTAACAGGGACACGCTGAAGGGAAAAGTTTTCAGAATAGGTTTTCCTGTAACGTTTAGTGTTACTAAGGGGAACAGAACACTTACCATTGGTCTCAAGAGATCTCCTCAGCTTGTTCCATGTGGACAGAAAGATAGTGATTCTGTTTTGAAATAACTGCCTCAGCCCTTCTGTTGAACAAAGCATTTTGTAAGAACCCCCATGATAGCAAGAACCCTGCCAAGATCAAACCAACAGAGTTACATGCTCTATATAGAGCTTGGCTTTGCATTTCTATGCAGTCACCAGCATGTGCAAAATGCTGTTTTAAGCACTAACCTGAGTTTGAGGAGCTAGAGAGGGAGGTGCTTTTCAGCAGCAGCAAAAGCCTCTAATGTGTTTCTAGGGTTCAGTACCCTTCACCTCATGCTTAAAGCTTAGGACACAGAGTACCCATTAGTCCTGATCTTCCCTCCTTCCCATGCTGTGCCCTCACTGGAGCAATCCTTTTGGACCACCAAACATGGGATAGTCTTGATCTTATTAGAGAAGAGTCATACCTGAATTGTGACTGCTAATAAAACTTCTGATGGAGGTATATTCAGCTTGTGAAATATTCTGGAATCGTTTCACTAGACTCCTCTGCAGGGCCAAAATCTCAGGCAAGAACTTCACCAGTCTCAGTTCTGCTTCCTGGAAGGTAAGACCAGCCAGTAACACTTTTTTATTTACCTGAAAAAATGTTATTGGAGATACAGACTTTGGGGCTGGCTAGGGGACTTTTATTTGTAGTTTAATCTAGCCAATGTGCCATTTTTATGACATACCATGGAGCCCGAAAATGGGAAGAGGGCCATCCCATTCTTTCAGCAAGTACCTATGGACAGTGCAATATGTTAGAAAGGGAAGATCAGAAGGCATAGCCCTGCCTTTACGGAGCCGACACATCCACCGTGTGTGCCAAAAGCCAATAAAAGAAACCTCCTTGAACCCATGTGGCTGGGTGTGGGAAGAAGCTGCTGGAAGCAAAGAGATCAAGAGCCTAGGCAGTGAAGGCTGACGTTATTCCTGGGTGTTGTTCCAAAGACCTAGAATCTGAGCATCTTCCACTTAATGAAACTGTACACCTTAGGGAGAAATCACAGTGCTGATATGAAGATCTCAGCCGGGCTCAGTGGCTCAGCCAGTAATCCCACACCCTGGGAGGCTGAGGTGAGTGAATTGCCTAAGCCCGTGGGTTTGTGACCCGCCTGGGCAACTTGGTGAGACCTCATCTCTACAATAAATCAAAAATTTAGCCAGGTGTGGTAGCGCGCGCCTGTAGTTCCAGCTGCTTGGAAGGCTGAGATGGAAGGATCACTGGAGCCCAGCAGGTCGAGAGGGCGGTGGCCGGGAGTGGCCACTGCACTCCAGTCTGGACAAAAGAGTGAAACTCCAACTCAAAAAAATAAAATAGAGCCGGGCTCGGTGGCTCAGCCTGTAATCCTACGCCTTTGGGAGGCTGAGGTGAGTGGATTGCCTGAGTCCGCGGGTTTGAGACTCGCCTGGGCAGCAAGACCTCATCTCTACAATAAATCAAAAAATCAGCCGGGCGTGGTAGCGCATGCCTGTAATTCCGGCTACTCGGAAGGCTGAGGCGGAAGGATCGCCGGAGCCCAGCAGGTCGAGGCTGCGGTGGCCGGGAGCGGCCACTGCACTCCAGTCTGGGCGACAGAGTGAGACTCCAACTCAAAAAAAAATAAATAAAATAAAATAAAATAAAATAAAATAAAATAAAATAAAATAAAAATGAAGACCTTCCTAGTGTGAATTAATTTTTTTTAACTCACCAATAGAAATTTCTGAATTTTATTTCTTGCTAGACTGAAAACACTAGTCCTCAGATGGAAATTATTAGAAAATCTATTGCAGAAAATGAAAGTTCAAATGGTCAAAAAGTTAGAAAGCACGTGTACTTGTAATTCTAACACACGTGACCAGTACCTCTTCCCACTCCCCCACCTGCAACCCTACAACTGCCAACACACACTCACTCACTCCCATCTTCATCTATACCTCAGTGGTTTAGGAACAGGGGAGATGTTTTCGTTTGATTTTGGCTATGCATTTTTGACAAAAGTTTTTTCAGTCAACAGACACTTGTTGATGACCAACTGCTCCAGGCACTAGAAGACTAAGATGAATAGACTTGGCTGAGAAAGATTTGTGTTATTTTCTTTCTTGCTGAGTGATTGGGGAGGTCCTCTCCTGGCCTTCAAGTTCTTTACAGATTGCTGCTAATCCCAACTCATGTATTTCATTTGTGACCTTATGCTTCAGGCTGTCATACAATTTGATGTGCATGAAGAGATCTGAGTCTTCTCTACAGACATTCTATTCAAAATCAAAGTATTGAAGTAGTCTGTTAAGATGGTCTATCTTCAGGAATGATTATACTAAATAAGAGCTTGGGGCCTTCAGGACTAATGGGGATATTTGCACAGTAAAAGGGAGACGTCATGGTGAGTCAGACATACCTTCTGTAGGAACTGCCAGAGAACGGGCACTATTTCTTTGCCATTTTTCTGCTCCACAATGTGCTGGAGGTACTCAACTGTGATTCTCTTTTTGCAGCTCCAAATCTTAGAGCAGTGGACCTCACTTTTCTGGGGCAGGTGAGGCAAGAAGGTCACTGGGTCACCATATATGATTTTGGCCACAGGGTTGGAGCTAATACGCTCATCTTGACTGATAAGATTCTCCAGAGTCAGAAGGGTTTTATCTAGATGCTAGATGAAGAAAATGAAACAGAAATCTGGAAGTGAGGTATTGCTACAGACAGACTGACGATCTAGTGACTTCACTGGTGGGCATCTGCATATTAAGGAGTCTGCCCTCCTCAGCTGAGCATGTCATCAGATACACTTTGATCTTTTATGTAATTTGAATGTTCCTAGCTTGTAGGTTTGTTTCCTCAAACAGAATGAGACCCGTATTTTATTCCCATCTTTTAGTTACTGACTTTTTTTTCTTGGTGGGCTTCGCTACTCTCAGTAAACTATTCGTATCTACCACAGGAATAATTAATCTATGATTGTCAATACATTTTTAGTGGCTGTATCTACGTGATAGTTTATGGCTCTACCTCTTGCTTCACGTTTTGCTATAGAAAGTAATGGAGAGCTGGGCATGGTGGCTCAAGCCTGTAATCCCAGCATTTTGGAAGGCTGAGGTGAGAGGACTACCTGAGCCCATGGGGTCGAGACCAGTCTGGGCAACTTGGAGAGACCTTATCTCTACAATAAATCAAAAAATTAGCCGGGCATAGTAGTACATGCCTGTAGTTCCGGCTACTTGGAAGGCTGAGGCAGAAGGATCACCCGAGCCCAGCAGGTCAATGCTGCGGTGGCCGGGAGCGTGCCACTGCAGTCCAGCCTGGGCGACAGAGTGAGCCTCCAACTCAAAAAAACAAAAAAAAAAAAACAAAAAAAAAGGAATGGAGAGAAAAGTATTGTTTATATTTTCTGGAGTTCCAGTAATTCCCCAGCCTGACTCATGACCAGCCACAGGAGGGAGGAACACTTGGGGACAACAGGAGGATGGGGTAACTCTAGGTGAAAAGCGTGGAAACTTGAGCACAGCTGAAGGCTTTTGCTGGTGCCTCTGTGAGGGACAATAGGTAAAGAATGCTCAGCAAACACCTAAGAACCCCCTCCTACCTAGAAAAAGTAGCTAAGTAGTGGTCACCACTTAGCACTTACCTGCAGTTCGGGTAAAATAACAGTTGCAACATGTTTTTCCCAGTTGTTTCTCATTTCTTTGGTTGACAAATTTGCATCAAAATTAGAAAGTCCTATAAAATAACCCAAAATGTGTAGGTTACCCATGGAACAAAAAACACAGCAGCCTATACATAATAAGTACTAAATAACTGTTAATAGAAATGATGCTCCTTTGGGGTAATCTCTTTCTTAATTAATCTAAGTATTTAAAAATAGTTCCTACCCGCCTGGGCAGCAAGACCTCATCTCTACAATAAATCAAAAATTAGCTGGGTGTGGTAGCACGCGCCTGTAGTTCCAGCTACTTGGAAGGCTGAGGCGGCAGGATCGCCGGCGCCCAGCAGGTCGAGGCTGCGGTGGCCGGGAGCGGCCACTGCACTCCAATCTGGGCAACAGAGTGAGACTCCAACTCAAAAAAAAAAAAAAAATAGTTCCTGCTGCTACCACCAAACTAATGATCTTTGAGAAGATACTTAAATCTCTAAAAATTCCTCTGCTTGTGTCATCATAATCTTAAAGCCATTCTGAATAAAACGACTGAAAAAACAGAACTTAAAAGCCCAGGGGCATAGTAAGGGTAGCCAGGCCACCATCAGGCTGTGTCAGCTGCTGCTGCCCGAACCTACAGGCAGGAACATGGCCCTATGGATCCAAACATGGATGCAGAGTGCTGCCTGAACCATCTGCAGGCTTCTAGGATGCTATCATTTTGTCTGTGTGGTATTGGGTCAGCTCACCTAGCTGAAATCACACCAGAATGAGAGCCTAAAGTAATATCAGATTTTGCTAAAAGAAAAATAAATACTGAATGCTGATTGCTGTCAAAGAGGCATCTGAAGTGGGAATATAGGTTTTCTTGTTATAGGGCAGAATTTATTGTTATTATTATTATTATTATATTTTTAAAAGCAGGATTTATTGAGAGGACAGAAAAGCTCTCAGAGTGGGTGGGGGACCCGAGGGAGTTACTCTGTTATTATTATTTTATAACATTGTCCTCACAATGGCAATTGGGAGTTTTGCAGATAAGCACAAAGAAAATTATTCTTAATTCTACCAGTCAGACATAATCATTTTACTGAATTGTCTTGTAGACCTTTTCTTTTTGTATGGATTTTTTTTTAGATTAGAAAATATAGTTTATTTAGAAATTAGAAAGAGAGAAGAGATTCACCTCCCCAAGGTAGGGGAGGGGGCCAAAGCTCTGTATGGATTTAAATTTTTAAAATAGAAAACTAGCTCAGTGAATACAATATTTTACAGCATACCTTTTTTCATGTAACATGTTAATATATTAGGAAAGTATATGACTAAGATCCCCTTAGGAAAGCAGAAGCTGTGACGGTGATTGAGTCACTGACACACATCACCTATTGTAGATAATATGCATTCCCAATATAGCAGGTGAATTACCTACAGGGCTGACCCCTACAGGAACTGAAAAGCCTACACACACACACACACACACACACACACACACACACACACACACACACACACACACTTATAGCAGGTGAATTACCTACAGGGCTGACCCCTACAGGAATTGAAAAGCCTACACACACACACACACACACAAAACACACACACACACTTATAGCAGGTGAATTACCTACAGGGCTGACCCCTACAGGAACTGAAAAGCCTACACACACACACACACACACACACACACTGAATTACCTACAGGGCTGACCCCTACAGGAACTGAAAAGCCTACACACACACACACACACACACACACACACACACACACACACACACACACACACACACAGCAGGTGAATTACCTACAGGGCTGACCCCTACAGGAACTGAAAAGCCTACACACACACACACACACACACACACACACACACACACACACACACAGAGACAGCAGGTGAATTACCTACAGGGCTGACCCCTACAGGAACTGAAAAGCCTACACACACACACACACACACACACACTTAACATTGTATGCAGATGTTCCCGAATACTGCAGGGCTTACACACACACACACACACACACACACACACACACACACACACACACTTAACATTGTATGCAGATGTTCCCGAATACTGCAGGGCTTAGACAGACAGGAGAGTAAATGGACAAAACAGAGCAGCTCCTTCCATCTCTGGGCAAGCAGAGTGCTTCCTGTTCCGCAACTGGAGTCACCTGCCTTATAACATCGTTTTCTCTCACTCTGGAGTGCAGGCAGTGAGCCTGGCTTCTTTGCTGTGGGATCCCCTGCCTGGCCCAACCCTCGCCCATCTTTCCTTACTGTGGCTTAAGAGGTGCTGCTGCTCTTGGAGAAGTCTGGCCAGGATGAGGTGGACCACATTGGTGGTGTCATCGGCACTCTTTGCCAGCATCTTGGTCAACTGCTCCAAGTCTCTCTGGATATGCTGCTGTAGAAACCATTTTGGATCCCTCACTGGAGGCTTAATGATGTTTCTCAGAGCCTGTGGGGACAATGAACCAAAAGGTTCAACAGGATCTTGTTTGTATATGGCATGGTGAGCCCCAGTAGAGGCCATCCGGAATGAAAAACCAGCTGCGTGAGAAGGGGGTTTCTAAGATGAAGTCCATGGAGTTATCCAAGCATGATCCAAACAGCAGAGGCAAAAGAAGGCGGGCGAGCGGAACAGCTGTTGGCTCTTATGTTCTCAGAGGGAAATAAAGAATGGTCAAGCCCTGTGCTTTTTGTCATCTTGGTTAGTACTAACTTAGGGGAAATGCAGTATGCTGTCTTTCTTCCATAGAGCTACAATAAGGACACGGGCAAAATACTGACTATATTAGCCTTTCCACTCCCAGGTGTGGACCTAAAGCTGAGTTGTTTAGTTAATGAAGATTTTATATAATCTGATGAATAGTTCCCCCATACCATCATATGCCACAGTGGAAAAAAATTAAGATATGTAAATTTTATATTACTTTATAGATAAGTTATCAATGAGAGAGTCAAAATTCCATAGACTGAGGCTAGGACTCTTTAGATCAAAGGACTCACTGTGAAAAAGCAGTAACAGGTTCTTCCTATAGTAGCTAAATCCATAGTTTGGCAGCACCATGTTATACCTGTGGACTGTGGGCAGCTCCCAGAAGCATAGCCAAATGAGTGAGTAGCCGGATGAGAATGAAGACCACCGGGGACAGCCCTCGGTCAGATGCCACCACACTTTTATGTTGCGGGTCACCCAGCACGTGGCCAGTCTGAGTTCTGTCTATGTTGTTGCTGGTAAGACAAGAGAAGACAGGGTGAAGACTGGGGCTGGTCATTTATTAGGTCTAGATTCTCAGGACTTGGAAACTAGGTTCAGAGTTGAGGAAGACATGGTAAAAATTCTTCTTATTCTACTAAGTTCAGACTATTTTCCTAGGAGTCTTTTTCATCACAGACTCACCTTTCTGGCTGACCAGCCCCCACAAAGCCTTAGTGTCAGGTGGCTGCATTATGTGGCAATTAGTGCTGATCCCTGGGCAGGGTGTTAGGATGGAGGACTGGATCTGTCTTTTCCACTGAAATCTTTGTGGAGAGAGCAACAGGCAGGCAAAGAACAGCTAGAGTTTGGGACAGTTGGTATCCCATGTTCTCATTTTCCCAAATAAAAAATGAGGATCCAAGATCTGACAAAGGATTTTGTATAACATCCAGACAGATGATGCAGTGTGATAGATACATCCAGTTGTAAAAATATTAGCGATCCTAGGACATTTTGATAATTTATGGACATAACAGTTGAGAATATTTTAAGCTATGGTTGTAGCAGAACAGTCAGGTCCTATTAACTGTCTGAAGGGAGCATTTATAACCATACCTGCCTCAGCATGGTATTGTGAGATCAGATTTTTCTCTGGATTCTGAAGTCTGGTATCTGATGAGATTAACTACTTCTCCCTCATACCCTCCCTCACCCCCAAAAAGCTAAGATAGTTAACAAGTGAGATGGCATCTGTTGAGACAGACAAATGCCTAGTTTTTGGTCCTGCAGACTTAAGATGTCTCCCTGAATTAAGTCACCTGTTTATGTCAAGCATGTTTCTACAAGGGTGCACTCAAGACTCAAATGAATGCATCTGTATTGGTAAGTATTAATATGTAGTCTGCTTTGTGTTTAAGGGCCCAGTGAGCCAACCACAAATCAGATATCTCACTGCTGCTGTGTGACTCCTGGGACTTAGGCATTGCTATCCAACATGACACAGGTCTAAATGTACTGTAGTAAGTAGTACTATATTTAGTATCATTTTATCAGCTGGAATAAAAGTAGCCCAAACCCCATGGTTTCACTACTTAGGAAGGAAGTACAATCTTACATACGTGATAACATGAAAGCCATTCTGAGGTCTGTGATCAATGCCTCCAACTGGTGCACCACAGTCAACACAAGAGCTCAGCTCTATTGGCCTGCCACACTAGGATAAAGACAAACGGGACTTAAAATCAGTTTTGGAGCCAGTATCATTGTATGCCATTAGGCAAATGAACACATCCTGACCACAGGAGGTAGTGAATGCCATTAGGATTGCTTATTCTTTTTTTTTTTTTTGAGTCAGGGTCTCACTCTGTTGCCCAGGCTGGAGTGCAGTGGCATGATTATGATGATCACATGGCAGCCTCAACCTCCTGAGCTCAGGAGATCCTTCCAATTCAGCATCCCAAGCAGCTGGAACTACAGAAATGTGCCACCATGCCTGGCTAATTTTTGTATTTTTTGCAGAGATGAGGTTTCACTATGTTGCCCAGGCTAGTCTTGAGCTCCTGGGCTCAAGCAATCCTCCTGCATTGGTCTCTCAAAGTGCTGGGATTACAGGCATGAGCTACCGTGCCCGGCCCAGGATTGCTTATTCTAACGTGCGTTTATTTCAGGTGAGATGGAGGAGCCATGGGGGATGGGGTAGCTATCAATGCAAATTATGTTGTACATGGGCAAATTTGGATTTTATTAAAAAAAAAAAAAACAGACAAGATAGCTTAAGTTTTATTCCCGGAGTGACACTTTATAGACAAATATATAAAATTCAACCTTCTCATATTCATCACTTTTTTCCATTCCTCCATGTATCATGCTAGTCTCTAAAGCTTCATGATCTAATGCCAGGAATACTGTAATAGCTTCCAAACTGACATCTTTACATCCATGTAGGCTTTTTTACTTAAAAAAAATTCACCCCTATGATCTACTACTTCCAAAGGCTCATTTTTCAAAATCACATAGTATGCTACATATACGGAGAATCACAGCCTATAACAGACCAAACCAGTCACAGAATTTCAGCACAAAGAGAAACCTTGGATAGACTCTATTTTGATCTCATTTTGTGGATAAGAAGGGAGTGAATCTCAGAAAGATGAAGTGCGTACATATCAGTGTTTTTCCTTCCATGTCTCTTACTTAATCAGATATGTGTCAGCTCAATCCACTAGCCTTTTGCTCAGCAAGCACAGATATACTGAAGGGTCCTGGACTAGATGCTTGGGAATTCAGTGATGAATAATAAACAGCTCTTTCCCCCATGGTTTATAATCTACAAGTCTCTTTTTCCTATCCTTTGATGTCTAGACCATACCTCCTCTCTTGGCTGACAATCTAGTCTAGGATTCAGTCAACACTTTGCCATTCTACAGAGACAAGTGTCATCGGTCCTGTGCTGCAGGGGCTAGAGGGGATGGCTAGCAGCAGTTCCCAACCAGTAGCAATTCTGTTTCCCCGGGGACCTTTGGCAATGTCTGGAGACAATTTTAGTTGTCTCGCTGGAAGCAAGGGGGTGCTCCTGGCATCCAGTGCTGAGGTCAGCTATGCTAGTAAATATCTTACAATGTACGTATGGGACAAGCCTCACACTAAAGAATTATGCCCACAGTGCTGAAGTTGAGAAACCCTGGGCTAGAAACCCTTAGCACCCTTTAGCTGCTTAGTTGGAGCACCCTAAACAGCCTCAAAATGAGCCTGTGCTCTCCTGAGAAAGCCAAGAGCCTCATTCTCTTACTCCTCCATGACCCCTCTCATCAGACCTAGAAGAATGCCTTGCGCCCACTCCCCAAGCTCTATCTTAAGCACATTTGTGACTGGCAAATTTTTCACCTTCCTAATACTGAGAGTGGGTGAAAAAACAAACAAACAAACAAAAAACTGAAGCTTTTTGCCACAAGCTTCTTGTTAAGTACAAGTGAAATGGTCTTTTCTAAATTGTCACCTTTTTCACAATACAGCTGAAAGTTGCAGACATATCCAGTACTTGCCTCAGATACCACTCTGACTAGCATTCCGTATTTTGTATTTTTATTTGGATTATAAACTCGAACAGACAGTCTTCCACGAGGAGCTAAATTCACGGCAGCGGCAACCAGGAACAGAATTTGGAATGACGTAAATTCACATCAGTGACAACCAGGAACAGAATTTGGAATGATGTAAATTCACGTCAATGGTTGCAAATAAGTTAAATACCAAGACTCACCTCTCCTACGGAGCAAGGATGGCCGTTGGGACAAGCTGTTAAAAGAACAACAGGACACACGTTGGCTAGTGAGGTTTCACCAAATGACCTGTATTGAAAAGGGGAAGCTAACTATTTTCTGGCCCTGACCAAAGAATGACAGTGGATATCCAAAGTGCCTTATCAGATATCCTGAGCTACTATGTTAGCTGTCTGACATATGCCTGGAGCTCAATAAATGTATGTTGTTTGTGAAAAATATCTGAATTTAATTTTATAAAGCAAAGAGAAGTTAGATTACAGGTTCATACCAGGGATTACTTTTGGAGGCAAAATGAATAATATTCTAAATTTTTCTGTTGTCTTTTATTTTTTTGGTGTGCGTCAGAAGCATGTTTTATAAACTATAAAAACTAGTTTTAAAAGATTATTTATTAAGGCAAGAGCAAAATTTACATAAAGTGTCATAGGTTATGTTATTCTGTCTCCTCTACTTTGAAAGAGCTATCTTTGGGTCAAAAACTTTGTTGTATTGTGACTGGCCTTTGAATGAGTCTCTGATGTGCTTCCTAGTCCCCCCTTCTCCCAAAATGGCATATTCTAGGGAGCAGTGTGCATCCCAAAGGGTCCTTTCCACACGACTAAGAAATGAACGGATTTGGATCATCTGGTCAGCAGAGTGTCAGTGCCTTCAAGCCACTCCTATTTGCAGAGGTGCCACAGGCAGAAGAAGGCAGGGGATCCTGGACCCTGAGGCACAGACCATGTGGACCCACCCAACACCTCATGGTAGTTGGATGCTGAAGTGTGTGATTCCATCAGACAGCAACACTTACTGTACCACTGGAGGCCTTCCAGACCCTGCCATCTCCTAGCTTGAGCCAGCAAGTCTTCAGGCATAGCTGGAAGAAAAGCATTCTGGAAAACAAAAACAAAAACAAGAAAGCAGAGATAGCACTATGTCAGTGAGCATATCGATCGGTTGCTGTTCTTCAGCAAGCAGTCTAGAGTAAGAAAGTAAACTTTTTGTCTTCTTTCTACTTGACTTCAAAAGCTACCTATGAACAAAATATAACAGCTCTCTGTAAAATAACAAAGGACAAGGCAAGTTTTTCACTATCATGGGGTGGGGGAGCTAAATAATCAACTGAGATGAAGAGGCAGACAGAGAATTTAGAAAATAAGGAGGTTCAAGAGTTCCCAAGGCTGCAGCTCGGTCTCCCAAGTGACAAGCTCTTGGGAGGTGTTACTGTTGAGGGCCAATGGGATCAAAACCCAGTCTTACCGCCATGTTGGCTGGGGAGAAGGCCATGTTCTTTAGGGGTTCCAAGATTCTGTTCTGTCCACATAGAAGGATGACTGCAGCATGAATGGCCATTTCTGTCACTGTTCCCTCAAGGCTGCTGTCATTGGTGCCTGTTGTCAGCAATGGCAGAGTATTGGCCACGAGGGCTGTTGCAAAATGTCTGATACCAGGAGGGGAAAGGATCTTGCATTCTTCAATGAACTTGTTCATAGCCTCACATTGCTGACAGGGAAAAAACGTTTTTAACATTAAGACATATCAAAGAAGAACATTATGTGAATTCAAAGGTTTGCTCTTAATTAGGCATACTTCTTGATACCAAATACACATCAAAATCAAGGTAAACGTGGTTAAATTATCTCCATTTGAAGGGAAATTCTTCAGAAAAGAGAATTTGCATAGAAAAACACAGCAACCACATATCTAAGCACTAATTTTGATATTCTATTTTGATAAATACTTTCTTATGTTCCTGACTTTGGTTTTCATTGTAATTCTATAAGCTTTGGATTAAACAGTTTAGAAAATAGTTCTTCCATATAACAAAGTTGGAAACTTCTATCATAGATAAAAAGTTAGGCATGATTTGTGTTTATGACTTGTATTCCACTTAGTAAAGTCCCTCCAAATAACGAGACTATGAACACAAGCCCTGAATGTTGTCACTTACCTCTGGTGTAGGGTGGAGGTTTGCATTATGGGATCTGTACAAAATAGCCACCTCTCTAAAAAGTGCTAAGAGTAAGTGGACTACCTGTTGCATTTTGGGGTTCTTGCAGGCCTGCAAAAGCAAAGATATAAATTGAGAATTTAAGAGTTATACAGATCTATGTAAGGGCCAGAGCCCTGTGCAGCTTGCACATGGGATATGTGAATATGGGATATGCATTGGGGGGTGACAGAGCCTTTCCTGGGCCCTGGACACCTGGATCCTCATGGGCAACAATTCTTGGGCTACAAGGTTCACAAAATATTCTCAGATTACACTCAGTGATTTCTGTTACTTCTGACTCCTTCACTGCTCTTAGAAACTTTTCCTGAGCAGAGAGATAGGACTTTCTGTTTCCTTTTTTCCTGGCACAACACCAGGGTAAACAGGAACTCAAAAAGGAAGCAAGACCAGATCAATTTAAAGGCTAGATTCTAAAAACCCTGTGTCTTTATTAAAATGAACACACACAAGCATATATATGAATTATGAATGTATATAGATATGAATTTTGCTAGTTGTGTCAGCATCTTTCATATGAGAGTAGTCCTGGAGGAAATGATTTTTTTTAGTAGAGTCTTGAAGTAATGGATACAAATGAATCAAAAAGAAGCTGCTGATGGCCTTGGCAGGTCAGCAAGATACAGCACATCTGTCAACACCACTCAACCGTTATAGCTATCCTGTTCCAGCTACTGGTTCAATGCACACTGGCCAGGTGCACCACAGAGGCTGTGGGCATGTGACTTTCAACATAGTATGTCACTCGATGGGGCTATTTCAGTGGTCCACCAGCCAGCATCACTTGACATAAACCAAGGAAGACACAGGCCCTGAGGGGTGCCATTTGGTACTAGAGAGAAGCCATGACCCATCCTACCTTCAGAGCAGTCATAATACCCAAGGGCTTGCATTCGAGGACGGCTTTGGCTGTGGCATCACGAAGAGCCTTGTATTCACTGCCGTATACCAGGTAGCGATCCATCTGGCCTGGGTGATCCTTCTGCAGCCCCAGGAATAAAGGGGTTAATCATGGTGTGAATGGTGGGAGGAATGTTTTCGCAAAGAACCATTTCAATAGCTAAAGGAGCCAGGTAATCATTAGAGGTTTAAAGGCAGCTGAACTGAGATGCCCCGATCCGCCCCAAGCCATGACAGTACAGTGGTGCCTTTGGGAAGAAATTCCTCCATGGTAGAGGAACGGGTATAAGTGCATGAAGGAGCAGGTATAAGTGCATGAAAAGCCAGCAGAGGTGGCAGTGCTAACCTAGGGACTGCTTGCCAAAGGCCAGGTGACTTAAATTCTGTCAACTCTAAACCTAGTTGGTAGCAAACAAGATGTCAGGGTTTTAAACATTTTTGTAACCCCAGGACAATAAGAATTTGTTAATTTCTGAGCACCTGGAAAGGACCACTGAGAAGCCCTGAAGCTAAACATATGCAATTCTTCTGTCCCTACTTCTCATTCTCTCCATCTCTGCCTACCAGAGGTAAAAAGGACATATCCTGCAAGTGGAATAATTTTAATTTGCTGAAAGCAAAGGCCCCAGTAACATTCTTTTATTTTCCTTATTTCAATTTGCTAAGAAGTGATGCCTAAATAAGCTTTGCAGGTAGATGACAAACCAGAAATATGCATGTGTGCACACTTATCTTTGCCCTATGGCAGCTGATCTAAATGTGATCATAAACTGGGTCAAATTGGTTGAAAGAGAGACAAGGCACCAGACAGATGCATGCATGTTTCCTTCCTGGTGCTGGAGAAGGTAAGAGCAGGTAGGGCAGAAGGCAGGAGCAACAGCCCCAGGCCCGGGGCTCCGACAGCACACCAGTTCCACCAGGCACCTGTTTCTCACCTGCTGCGCAACAACGTCCTTGGGAAATACCCACTGGTATGGATGGCCTGATCTGGAGAGGCTCTGCACAAATTCTATCCCTCGCTGGCTTGTGAGCTTCCTCACCAGGTACACTCTATACCAGTCGTTCTTGACTCGGGTACAGAAGTGCTCAACTTGTTGCAAGTAGCGTTGTTTTTCTTCAGCCATCTCTGAGAGTCCAACGAGAAGCTGGGTGAGCAACTGACGACTTAGGAGATTTACTGTAGGACACAAAGCTAGTCAAAGGGCAGGAGGCCTACTCTTTAGGAATTCACAGCAAAAACACATCCAGGAGAGAGGACCTAGTAAGGACAGTACTGTTCTAAGGACCAGTTTCCCATACTTCCTCAATTCCTAAATAATGGGGTCCCTGAATCCAAAGTAAAGAAAGATGCGGCTCTGCTGTGCAGTGGGTGGCACACTGGACTTCTAGTGACCAAAGAAAGTAGAGAAGACTTGCCTGGGCCTCCCTGAGGCTCTGAGAGGAAATCAGAAGCCCTGTCAAGGCAGAGGCGGATCCGGGCCACCTCTTGCAAGTATTCAACTGAAGCCTCATTGGTAGGTGCTTGGCCATGTCTTACTGGGGAATACATCTTGAGGAAACGGCCTTCCTCTCTTAGGTAGTTCAGCTTATCATTTCTGGAGCAAGCACTAATCTTCTCGTGTATTGAATCCTAAGGGACAAAGAACAAGAAAGAAAAGAAACAAAGGAAAAGATATTATTATTTTTAATATGCAAGTTTCCAACCTTCTGAAATTGCCACAGTGGGACTCTGTGGAGAATGAAGGAAGGATAAAGAATATTCTAGGTTTCGGTGTACATTTTTTGAATCAGGGAAAACTAACATGCCTTGTTATTTTAGGAGAAAGGAGGGAAGAAGTGCACCTATTAGGAAAAAAAGTGTTATATAATCTAATTTCTTCCATCTACATTATAAAAATCTTGGATATAAAAATATGAAGATAATAAAAATAAAAGGCATTCATAGTGTCACCACTGATGATAACCCCTGTTAACTTTGGTGGCAAATTCTTCTAGGCTGTTCTTTTTTTTTTTTTGCATTTAATATGCATATAAATGCCAATGTATACAGTGGCTGAGGACAGAAGCAATGTCTCAGAAACCTTTCTATTTTCCTGCATGGAACCAGGGAATCTGTTAACTGTACTGACTAAAATTATATTCTGTAAATTTTCAGAGATTTTTTTTCATTGCATAAACCATGTGGTTCAGAGAGTCTGCAGAAGAAGGGCAAAGAAATGAGAATAAGCTCACCTCCAGGCAGTTGATAAAGAGCATGTACAGTTCCGTTTTATCTTCAATTATGAACGCTTTCTTTTTTAATGTGGACAAGTAGTCCTGTATATAATCTTTCACTTCATGGAAGCTGTGGAAAGAGCAATATTATTTCTGCTTATCTTAGATCTAGAGACTTGTCTTATGAAAAAAAAAGCATATGTCTATCAGTCATCTATCCATTCATTTCTTTATCTGAGTATGTGCCTATGTGTACAAATACATACATATATATATAATTTGTAACATAATTTTACTGAAAATATTTTAGCACAATACTCAAGGAATATAGTCTTAAAAAATAATGAGATCCCAAAGAGCTTTTCTTTATATGGCTCATATCTATCAATATTTATGATATAAGAAATTACTAGAAATTAGAAAGTAAAAAAATCAAAAATAGTTATCAATTCATTTAAAATAAAGAAACTGTTAAACATGTTAAAATAAATAACATTTTAAAAATAAACTATTTTCCAAAACAAAAATTAATTAGTGAGAAGAGTGTCTCTGTTTACATTCCTGCAAATCTCTTTAACACTTGGCTTAATAGAAGTTAGCTGACTCATTTTATCTGCTTCAGCTTCCAGTCAGATGTGCTACACTGAAGTATATGAAGAATATCTGGTCTCATACGTTATATAGTTGGAAAAGGGAGAAATATTTTAACAGTCATTGCAGATAACTGTGGATATGCTTTTATCTTCTTTGCTACTGTACCAAAACTTTATAAACCATCATTTCTAAAAGTTAGTTGTTGCATTTGTGGAACCTGAAACCATTGTCAAACATCTTTTTCGTAGTCACTTACATCAAAATCAAATGGCCTACCTTACACTTCATATTGATTCTCCCCCCGCCCACATGATTATGTGACATGAGGCATTGGTCATTTGAAAAATACTGGCTAGCCGGGCTCGGTGGCTCAGCCTGTAATCCCGTGCCTTTGGGAGGCTGAGGTGAGTGGATTGCCTGAGCCCGCGGGTTCGAGACCCGCCTGCGCAGCGAGACCTCACCTCTACAATAAATCAAAAAAATCAGCCGGGCGTGGTAGTGCATGCCTGTAATTCCAGCTACTCGGAAGGCTGAGGCGGAAGGATCGCCGGAGCCCAGCAGGTCGAGGCTGTGGTGGCCGGGAGCGGCCACTGCACTCCAGTCTGGGCGACAGAGTGAGACTCCAACTCAAAAAAAAAAAGAAAAATACTGGCTAACTGAGCTATGCAGATCTTGAAAATGTTGACACATTTTTGTTCTGTATTTTTAAAAAACACACCCACACTTATTAATATTACCACAGATTGCCTCAAAAAGTCTTTAAGTATTAGAAAGCAAACAAGCTGATGGTGGAGAATACAAGTTTTCCAAAATTTTTATTTTGGCTTAAAAGTTTGAATTTTATCATCAGCAACAGACACGTCAATTGTTTTGATGTGACAGGCTCACTTTGCTTGTTTTCAAGAAAGTGCTTGCCAGATCCCTTGGTCTGAATAACTGCAGTTTGCTGGTGACTTTTGCAAGCACAGATGGCATTCCATGAAAAAGCAGGCGGTTTATAACTTAAAAGATTGCTATGAGTGACTTTCTTTGAGATAACTAGTATACTTCAGAATGCAGTGGGATTGTTTTGTGTGTACTTCCCATTTCCAAGAAATATTAAAAAGTCAACCTCAAGGGTCAAACTTTAGGAAAAGTAATAAGTGAAACTAGTATTGAAAAAGCTACATGCACTGGTGGTGAAGAAACAATGACTACTACAGTTTTTTCCTAAAGTGCCAGCAGGTTTATATATCACTGCTTTTTGTAACATCATTGCAAATGTTACCATATTAAAAAAAAAAAAAAAAACGGAAAATTTGTCTTTAAAAATAGTTTTGCTCTCAGGGACCTCCCCAACATCCATAGGTCCATACAAACTCTTTGAGAAATGCAATACTAGATCAATATAAGTACCACAGATGATACTATTCTTGGACGTTGTCAACAACCTTTCTAAACAAAGAAACATACAGATAGAGCCCATGTTCAGGGGAATATAAGCTTAGAGGACATCTAGGACATTGAGCGTGAAGTTAGATTCGAAGTTATCATCCTAAAAATCACAAAACTAGGTAGTTGTGGAACTAGGATGAAAACCGCTGATTCCTGACTCATGAGTTCCATGTGCTTCACAGCACCATGATCCCTTCCTGGCATTCTGTCCTCTTCCTGCTAAATATATGCTTATGGATAGACTACATTCATGTGTCTGTATGTGAAACTGTCAAAACATGCAACCAGTATAGATAAACCAAGTTGTCTCTCTCTGAAAAAGTTTCCCTGAATCATGAAATAGTTACTAGTCATGAGAAGAACACTTAGCAGCAAAGAAAGTCACAGTGAAGGAAAAAAGTCAAGACTTTCTAGAAGTAAATCTCCATGTCATTATTCTTACCTGTACTTCAAAAGCAGTTTCAGTACCACTGAGCGAATGACAGGAGTTTTATCCACAACATCATTGAATGGGGAGAGAGATTTTGTGTGTTCACGGTGTTCTTAAATCAGAAAGAGAAAGGTAGCTCACTGCTTCAGACATACAAAAATGAGGTGAAGAACTGAAGTTTTAGGTTTATAGGAAGAAAGCTTACTCTGGGGAGCATCTCTTAAGAGATCCTTTTGTACAAAGAGTAGAGACAGCAGGCTCTCAATCACTTTCTGTTGAGGTGGAGTGTTATCTTTGAAGCACATGGTGGAAACCAGGTCTATGAAAAAACTGTTGCACATCTGCCGGAACTGGGCATGCTTTTCAATGGCTTTCCTTAGAAACAGTTGAAAAAAACAGTCAAAAGACCTGTGGAATGTGTTCCAAAATCCCTTCATGCAGATGATTTGAGATTTTAACAGCATTTTGTTTTTAAATAGAAAGATTTAAGTCACTCCTTACGTTGACTAGAACTGGTCTTCAAAATTGCAATAGACAGTATTTAGATTCTTCTCTTTCTAAGAATACTTTGATCATTTGGACCAGCCAGAAATACCCTTCAATATCCTAATTATGCCAAAGCCCATCCACTGGGCTTGACTGGTGCTCCGCTTTTAGAAGGGCTCTGAAGGAAGGGAAAGGGAAGGAGAAGCAACATTTAAAGAGCAGAGCCAAGGCCTGCTGAGCCCGGAGTGTGCTAGTTCCTTTTAACTACCTCCACAAAGCTGAACAAGAACTAGGTTTATCCCAGCTCAGTGAATGAGAAGGACATTTACACATCAAGAGGGTTGACCAGGTACATCTAAAATTCCTTGGGCCTCTAGTGAGAGCTTTCTTTACTTTATGGCATTCTGGCTTATTTCCTCTAAATATGCTGTCTCCCAAATCTGAGCATGTGTATGTCTTGGGGGAAGAATAATTTTGAGATACCAGATGTTAAGATACATAAGTGGTCTTTTTTATGATGGTTCTCTGAAGCTAGGTTTTCTACCAAGTGAAGGTTAGTAGAGTTTATATTTCTGAATACTGCATTTGCCAAAAAATGGAGAAAAAAATGAGGAAGTATTCTTGAGACAAAGGGTGTCTTACCTGTACTCTTGGGAAACCGTTAGAGGGAATCTGTCTGGCAAGTCAGTTAAACAGTAGGGACACATCATCTGCCCTGGGGCAAGCCAGGCTTTGATGCAGCGCTGGCAGTACACATGGTCACAGGGCAGACAGATGGGATCCTGTGCATCTCCCAGGCAGATGGGACACGGCTGAACACCAAACCTAGAATCCAAGAACAGTGATCAGTTCTGAAGCGGAGAAGCTAGCCAGAAGAAGCTGAAAACACCAAACGTTCAGAATTCTCTCCCTCATGGATCCAAATCAAAGGTCTTACCTGGTGAAGGTCTTGCTGGCTTTGTCTTTACATTCACAAAGAGTGGTCATTACAGCTACAAAAGGCCTGTGGGTCTTGATGTCAGAGTTCTCTTGAAGACACTGAGGAAAGGCAGTGATGAGGAGTTATTAGTAGTCAGCAGGGGCAGACGTCACTGGGCCGGGCAAGTCTCCCAAGGTACAGAAACAGCAGCACCCATTGGAATACTGGCTGGAGACGTGTGGAATCAGGACTATGGTGCGTGCGTGCAATGTGAGGCCTTTTTTATTCTTTGTTTCATACCTTCCTTAGCTCTAAATGTCCTTTTTGTGATTATGCCGTCTTTTAGAAGACTGAAGTCTCAGCTTCTGATATTCTCCCCCCTTTTTTTTAAGGTCTACCCCCTTCTGCCATGAGATATATCAAACTTTAAGTAATAATAATGTAATAACCATTTAGCTTTAAGAAATCTCAGCATTATTGGAATATTTGCTTTAAATCACTTTTTTTTAAAGAAACAAAACATTACCAGTACAGTTGCAACTTCATGTTCCTTCCTGATCTCCCTCCCCTTCCCAGAAATAACGACACTTCTAAATTTCTACTTTTAGGGCATTTGTATGCATGCATAAACACGGTATTATTACTATTATTCTTTTTTGAGACAAGTTCTCACTCTGTTGCCCAGGCTGGAGGGCAGCAGCATGATCAAAGCTCACTGCAATCTTGAACTCCTGGGCTCAAGAGCTCAACCCATCTCAGCCTCCCAAGTAGCTGGGACTACAGGTATGCACCATCACACACAGCTATTTTTTGTTGTTTTGTAGGGACAACAGGGTCTCACAATGTTGCCCAGGCTTGTCTTGAACTCCTGGTCTCAAGTGATCTTCTTGCCTCAGTCTTCCAAAGTGATTACAGGAGTGAGCCACCACACCCAGTCAGGTGTTATTATTTTGAATGTTTTAAAACTTTGTGTCAATGATATCACACTGTACATAGGCTTCTGCAACTCCCTATCGATTCATGTAGGTCCCATCATTCCTGTTAGGTGCTATATGGTACCCACTGATGAATATACCCATTACTTGTTTTCTGGTTAATGGGTATTTAGATTTTTGTGATTCCTGACAGTCTTGTATTCAGTATTCTTGCATGTGTCTGCTTGAGTACAAATGAGAAGTTTCTCTAGGATATAGTTAAAAGTGGAAACACTGGAGACTTTTGGATAAGATGGCAACAGAACAGGTTGGAATGTGAGAGTCTTTGCAAAAGCAAGTGTCCATAAAGACTCTCTGTGTGCTAGTGGGTAAGTGAAAGTCTGTCTGAGAGGGGACTTGGGTTCATGCACCCGGGGCTCTCCTCCGGAGGTAACTGCAACCCATTACTGCCCTGAGATTAGAGACCCAGGCACGCGGGATCGTCTGCCATTCTTGGGGCTCTCTTGAGAGGAGGCAACGGAGAATAGCCACCCCTCACCACCTGGTACCCGGCCCTTGCCATCAACTGCAGCAGCAGACTGCACACGAGCAGGAGGAACTGTGGAGAAGGCAGGTTGTGGAAATCTGAAATAAAGCTCCAGCACCAGTGATGAGATACTGACGGGTGCCATCTTCTCAGTCGACCAGGCAGAGACCTGCATTGCCCTGCCCAGCCACCATCCTGGGGACTCAGAGGCTATCCTCTCATTCAACTTGGAGATGCCCCTCCCCAACACTGGAACAGGCATAGACACATCAGATCTGAGTGGGAGACTCGACAGCAGCAGTAGCAAGTAGGGTGAGTCCAGATCTGATCCATCCTCCTCCCACAGTAGTCCGTGGGGCATCTTACCCATGATGACAGCAACTCTATCAGCCTATGCTGAAAGTAGAGGGGAGGGGCTGGAGACCGGAGCCCCTCCTTAAGGCAGAGGAACCTGGAATTATAGAATTGGCCGCAGGGCGAGTTTTTTTTTTCCTTGTTTTTTTGTTTTAGTTTTTGCTTTTTTTTTGAGTTGGAGTCTCACTCTGTCGCCCAGACTGGAATGCAGTGGCTGCTCCCAGCTACTGCAGCCTCGACCTGCTGGGCTCCGGCGATCCTTCCGCTTCAGCCTTCCAAGTAGCTGGAACTACAGGCGTGTCCTACCACGCCCGACTCATTTTTTGATTTATTGTAGAGATGAGGTCTGCCAAGTTGCTCAGGCGGGTCTCGAACCCACGGGCTCAGGCAATCTACTCACCTCAGCCTCCCAGAGGTGTGGGATTACAGGCTGAGCCACTGAGCCCGGCGCTTTGTTTTCTTCTTTCTATTTTTGTTTATGTTTTTGTACTTGCTTTGTTTCTGTTACTTTAATTTTTTTTTTTTTAGATTTTGTTTGTGTATGGATATTTTTTGAGGGAGTGTACACAAATAAGGGAGTTTTTGTTTGTATGGTGGTCTGTATGTTTTTGTCTTTCTTGTTTTTTCTTTTTTTCCCTGTTTATTAGTTAGTATGCCTGTTGTTTTCCCTCTTCTTCTCTCTCTCCACCTTCCTTTCGTCTTCCTCCTTCCTTTTTCCATTCTTTTCCCTTATCTCATTTTGCTTTCAAGGGGCAAACACAACCCCATTGCATGGACAGATTGTAAGGCAGTGGGAAGTGGGTTCCAGGGGGCTCCCACGCTTGTCAGCAGATACTAGGATCTGCAGATACCTTCTGAATCACAATTCTCCCCTTAATTAAATATCAAAACTGCAAAAAGCCCAGGCCCCAACCTCCAGTACGGCTTCAGAACTGAACAAAACCAGAGGATCTAAATAAGGAAGAATAGGAGATTGAGCAAACAGAAATAAAAGTTATTTCCCCAATTACTGAACGACAGAATTAAAGAAGAGGTGAAAAAAGGGGGAGGAAAACCTATACAAAGGAAGAATATGAGTCTCACACAGACCCCTGGAAGGTCAGCCACTAAGAATACAGACTTTGGAACTCAAACAATGAAAAGCCCCCAGAATGACTGGTCCCAAACCATAAACCGAGATATCAAGATATTAATAGAGAGAATAAATAGAAATGAGGAGAGACAAGAGGAAAGAATGAAGGAGTTGATAACTGAGATAACAGTGATAAGGAATACAGTGAATGAAATAAATAACAAACTGATAAGCATGGGAAGCAGAATTAACCAAGCAGAAGAAAGAGTCTGAGAGCTTGAGGTCCAAAATATGGAACAAACCCAAACTGTTAAAAAGATAGAAAAGAAGGTTAAAAAGACAACAAAACCTCCAAGAGATGAGCAATTATTTCAAGAGGCTCAACCTAAGATTAATTGGAATCCATGAGGCAGATAGAGAGACAGAGACTACCCTGGAATAAACATTCCATGAAATTATCCAAGAAAACTTCCCTCATCTCATCAGTGACATGGCCATTCAAACACAAGAGATTCAGAGAATCCCTGTGACACAAATGAGAAGACCAACTCCTAGACACATAGTAATTCGCCTACACAAAGTAGGTATAAAAGAAAAAGTCCAAAAGGCAGCAAGAAAGAAAGGTCAGACTATACTGGGGAAGATCAATTAGAATAGCAGCAGACTTATCTACAGAAACACTTCAGGCTAGGAGAGCTTGGGGCCCAATCTTCAAAGTTCTCAAAGATAAACAATTTCAACCAAGAATTACCTACCCAGCTAAGTTAAGTTACATCAGTGATGGAGAATTAAAATTCTTCCTAGACATTCATTCAATCCCTAAGCGTTTACGCTGCCTCCAGACCAGCTCTACAAGAAACATTTAAGAAAGTATTAAACACAGAAGAAAGGAGAAAAAGAATGACAACGCCCTTCCCAAGAAAGCAGGAAAAAAACTGAAAACACACATAAATCAACCCCAAAATCAAAAGAAAGACAACAAACAAACAGCAGCAACAACAACAAACTCTATAAAAACATGACAGGAATAAACTCTCACATCTTAAGTATTAGCCTGAATGTGAATGGACTAAATGCACCACTGAAAAGACAGAGAATGGCAAATTGGATAAAATATCATGAGGCAACAACATATTGTCTCCAACAGACTCATCTCATCAGAAAGGACACTTATAGATTCAAAGTAAGAGGATGGGAAACAAAACTTGAGGCAAACAGAACACAAAAGAATACAGGAGTTGCAATCTTAATATCAGACAAAATGCCCTTTAAGCTATCAAAAATTAAAAATGATATGGAAGGTCATTACGTAATGATAAAACGTTCAATCCATCAACAAGAAATATCCATCCTAAACATATATGCACCCAACATATGAGCACCAAATTTTCATAAAGCAGCTTCTAGATAAACTAAAAGAAGATATTGATTCTAACACTATCATAGCTGGGAACTTGAAAACCCCACTAGCAACCCTAGACAGATCATCAAGACAAAAAGTCAACAAGGAGATCTGGAAACTCAATGTGATGTTTGACCAAAAGGACTTAACTGATACCTACAGAATGCTCCACCCAACAACCACAGAATATACAATCTACTAATCACCACATGGAACTTAATCTAAGATTGACCACATCTTTCCTCGGCCATAAATCAAGCATAAACAAATTCCATAAGATTGAAGTACTGCCATGCATCTTCTCAGACCACAGTGGAATAAAAATAAATATCAACACCAACAAAGTTCCCCCCAAATCCCACAAAGACATGGACACTAAACAGCATGATGCTAAACAACTCCTGCATCAACATGGAAATCAAAACAGAGATTAAAATATATCTGGAAACAAATGAAAACAAAGAAACACCTTACCAAAATCTCTGGGATGCCATGGAAACAATACTAAGAGGGAAATTCATATCTCTATAAACACGTGAAGAAAATGGCAAGATCACAAGTTAATAGCCTAACAAATCACCTAAGGAAGCTAGAAAAGCATAAAGAACACCAAAACCCTAACTTCAGCAGAAGAATTCAGATCACCAAAATAAAAGCCCAAATTCAGGACAGAGAAGACAAAAATATAATACAAAAAAAAAAAAAAATCAATGAGAGTCCATCTCCTCTCTCTGCCCATCCTGGAAGCCCAACTGTCTGGGTGGTTTGGCCTGTTTCCACTCATCTGAGCAGTGATTGACATTCAGGAAGACACAGGATTGTTTCCTTTACTATATTGGACCTTGATTTATCACAACAGGTAAAATAGAAGAGTGAGAGACTCTATAGTGGATGGTGTTAGATGTTGAGGTGGATATTGATTGTTTAATAGTTCCTAGGACAGAGGCTCGTTCAAGATGTATTTCAGAAATCTTGGCCAGGTGCAGTCACTCATGCCTGTAATTTCAGCACTTTGGCAGGCTGAAGCGAGAGGACTGCCTAAGTCCAGGAGTTTGCAACCAGCCTGAGCAACATGTCAAGACCTCATCTCTACAATTTAAAAAAAAGGAGGACTCGGGTGTGGTGGCCCGCACCTGTAGTCCCAGCTAATTGGAAGGCTGAGATGGAAGGATCACTTGAGCACAGGAGGTCGAGGCTATGGTAAGCCATGATCATGCCACTGTACTCCAGCCTCGACAACAGAGTGAGACCCTCTAACTCAAAAAAAAAAAAAAAAAAAAAAAATCAATGAAACCAAAAGCTGATTTTTTTAAAGGATAAACAAGATTGATGGACCCCTAGCTAGACTGGCCAAGAAAAAGAAGCCCAAATAAACATAATGAGAAATGCAAAAAAGATGAAGTCAAACTGATTCTGAAGAAATACAAAAGATTATCAGAGATTACTACGTACACCTGTATGGAAACAAACTCGAGAACCTAAATGAAATGGAGGACTTTCTTACATCACACAACCTCCCCAGGTTGAAACAAGAGGAAATCGAGACCCTAAATAGACCAGTAACAACCCAGGAAATCAACTAACTACCTGCAAAAAAAAAAGCCCTGGACCAGATAGCTTTCCAGCAGAAATCTACAAAACATAAAAGGAGAAGCTGATACCAATCCTATTGAAAGTATTCCAGATAATTGAGAAAGATGAAACCCTACCCAAATCATTTTATGAAGCTAACATCCCATTGATACTCAAACCGGGTAAAGATACAACAAAGAAAGAGAACTACAGGCCAATATCCCTGATGAACATAGATGCTAAAATTCTCAACAAGATTCTAACAAACAAGATCCAACAACACATCTCAAAAATCATCCACCATGACCAAGTAGGCTTCGTCCCTGGATGCAGGACTGGTTGAACATCTGCATGACTATAAACATAATTAAATATATCACAACAGATGTAAAGACAAAAACCACATGATTATATCATTAGACACGGAAAAAGCTTTTGATAAAATCCAGCACCCTTTCTTGATAAAAACCCTCAAACATCTAGGCATAGATGGAACATACCTCAAAATATGTCGTCATCTACAAGAAACCCACAGTCATCATACTGCTAAAGAGAAAGAAATTGGAACCATTCCCCTGAAAACCAGAACAAGACAAAAATGCCCACTCTCACCATTCCTATTTAACAAAGTATTGGAAGTCCTAGCTAGAGCAATCAGAGAAGGAAATCAGGGGTACCCAAATAGGAAAAGAGGAAGTTATCCCTCTTAACAGACGACATGATTCTATACATCAAAAACCCAAGAGAATCTGTCAAAAACCTCCTTGCACTGATAGAGGACTTTGGCAAAGTCTCAGGGTATAAAATAAATGTAAAAAGTCAGTCACATTCCTATACATCAACAATAAGCAAACAGAAACCCAAATAAAAAGCACAATCCCATTCACAATCACCATAGAAAAATGAAATACCTTGGCTTCTTCCTAACCAGAGAAGTCAAAGACCTTTACATTGAAAACCACAAAACACTGCTCAAAGAAATCAGAGATGACACAAACAAATGGAAAAATATTCCATGCTCATGGGTTAGAAGAATCAACATTGTTAAGATGTCCATTGTACCTAAGGCAATCTACAGATTTAACCCAATAGCCATTAAATTACCAGCAGCATTCTTCTCAGACATGGAAACGACAATACAGGAGTTCATATGGAAACATAAACAACCACGAATAGCCAAAACAATCCTCAGCCAAAAAAAAAAAAAAAGCGGGAGACATCATGCTTCCAGACTTTAAACTTTATTATAAAGCTACAATAATCAAAACAGCCTGGTATTGGTACAAGAACAGGCATATGGACCAGTGGAACAAGATAGAGATTCTAGAAGCAAAACCTCAATTTCTCAACCAACGCATCTTCAACAAAGCCTCTACCATCAACCACTGGGGAGAGGAGAACCTATTCAGTAAACGATGCTGGGGAAACTGGCTGCCCATATGCAGAAGATTAAAACAAGACCCCTACCTATCACTATACACAAAAATTAACTCTAAATGGATCAAAGACCTAGATGTAAAACCTCAAACTATAAGAACCTTAGAAAATGCAGGAGACACCCTTATGGGATCTGGAACTGGCAACCAATTCCTGATCAAAACCTCAATTGCCCATGCCGTGAGAAGAAGATTTTGACAAGCTTCTGCAAAGCCAAGGAAACCACTGATAGAGTGGGGAGACAGCCCAAAGACTGGGAAAAAATATTTCCCAACTGTATATCTGACAAAGGCCTAACATTTAGGATCTACAAGGAACTTAAATGTGCCAAAAAGAAAAAAACCAACAGCCCCATTACAAAGTGGGCAAAAGATATGAATAGACACTTCTTTTTTTTTTTTTTTTTTTTGAGTTGGAGTCTCACTCTGTCACCCAGACTGGAGTGCAGTGGCCACTCCCGGCCACCGCAGCCTCGACCTGCTGGGCTCCGGCAATCCTTCTGCCTCAGCCTTCCAAGTAGCTGGAACTACAGGTGCGTGCTACCACGCCTGGCTAATTTTTTTTTGATTTATTGTAGAGATGAGGTCTCGCCAAGTTGCTCAGACAGGTCTCGAACCCACGGGCTCAGGCAATCCACTCACCTCAGCCTCCCAAAGCGCTGGGATTACAGACTGAGCCACCGAGCCCGGCTGAATAGACACTTCTTAAAAGAAGACATATGAGCAGCCAACAGATACATGAAAAAATGCTCCATCTTAACCAGGTTTGGTAGCTCAGCTTGTAATCCAGCACTTCGAAAGGCTGAGGCTAGTGGACTGCCTAGCTTTGGGTTCAAGACCAGCCCAGGCAATTAGGCGAGACCTCATCTCTACAATAAATTAAAAAAATAACCGGGCATGGTAGCACGTGCCTGAGGTTCCAGCTGCTTGGAAGGCTGAGATGAGCCCAGCAGGTGGACACTGAAGGGGCTGCGAGCGTGCCATTGCACTCCAGCCTGGGCAACAGAGTGAGACTCCAAGTCACAAAAAGAAAAAAAGAGAAAAAAGATCAGCCTCACTAGTCATCAAAGAAATACAAATTAAAACCACACCTAACTCCAGTTAGGATGGACATCATCAATAACTCAAAAAACAACAGATGCTGGAGAGAATGCAGCAAAAAGGGAACACTTCTGCACTGTTGGTGGAAGTGTAAACTAGTACAGCCTCTGTGGAAAACAGTGTGGCTATTCCTAAAAGATCTAAAAATCAACCTCCTATACGACCCTGCAATCCCCCTACTGGAAATATACTCAGAGGAACTCAAATCACTCATGAAAAAGATACCTGCACATTCATGTTTACTGCAGCATTATTCACAATAGCAAAAACATGGAACCAACTGTGCTGCCTATCGAAAGAGGATTGGATAAAAAAATGTGGTACATGTACATGATGGAATATTACGTAGCCATAAAGAAGGACAAAATTATGAACTTTGCAGCAACTTGGATGGACTTAGCGGCTATAATAATACTGAGTGATCTATCACAAAAACAAAGAACTGAGTATCACATGTTCTCACTCATAAGTGGACCTTGAACAATTATCATAATACTGTAAGAAAGGGATTGGTAGTAGTGAGAAACTGCCAGGGGAGGGCAGGGGCACACCTCATCAAGGGTACCTGCATAATGAACATTTGTATACCTAACCCTGAATTGTACCCCACATATTTAAAATAAAAAAAAATTTTTAAATAGTGAAAACACTGGTTTTTAGGCAATAGACATCTTCAGCAATACAAGATAGTTTAATGGCTATGCTTATGGAATTTTATGGTTGGATATGATGTTTGTGTAGGTGTTTTATATTGTGTATACTCATGAATATTATATGCTCAAGGAGAGTCCCATTCTATTCCTACTTCGCCAAGAGTATTTTTTTCTAAATCAAATTTTGTCAAATGCTTTTTCTGTATCTTTTGAAATGATCATCTGAGTTTCTTTTAATTTATATAACTGATGACATTTATAGATTTTCTGATTTTGCACATCCTTGAATTCCCAGGATTAAACTTTTCTTTTTCTTTTTTTTTGAGATATGGGGGTCTCACTTTGTCACACAGGCTGGAGTACAATGGTGTGATTATAGCTTATTGCAGCCCCCAATTCATAGGTTCAAATGATTCTCCTGCCTCAGCCACCCAAGTAATTGTGACTGTAGGTATGTGCCACAAGACCTAGCTAATTATTGTATTTTTTGTAGAGATAGAGTCTTACTATGTTGTCCAGGCTGGTCTTGAACTCCTGGCTTAAGGAACTCTTGGCCTCTCAAAGTGCTGGGATTATAGACGTGAGCCACTGTGCCCCACCTCCCATATTAATCTTACTTGGAAATGATGTGTGTGTTAATACTCTGATAAATTTTATTTGTTAACCAACAACCCAATTCAAAAACGGGCAAAGGATTTGAATAGACATTTTTCCAAAAAATATAGTACATGCCCAATAAGCACATGAAAAGATACTCAACATTACTAGTCACTAGGGAAATGGAAATCAAAACACCAATGAGATATCATTTCACACCCATTAAGATGGCCTTTATTAAAAAAAAAAAAAGTAACAACAACTGTTAGCTATGGTGTAGAGAAACAGGAAACTTTATGCATTGCTGGTGGGAATGTAAAATGGTGCAGCCACTGGGGTAAACAATGTGATGATTTTTCATAAAGTTAAACATAGCATTATCATATGCTCCAGCAATTACACTTCTAGGTATATATTCAAAAGAATTTAAAAAGCCAGGCTGGGTAGCACGTGCCTGTGGTCCCAGCTACTTGAAAAGCTGAAGTGGAGTTCAAGGCTATAGAGAGCTATGATCTTGCCACTCTAGCCTGGGTGACAGAGTACTGCCCTGTCTCTTGAAAAGAAAAAAAAAAAGTAGGGACACAAACCAATGCTTGTACACCCACGTTCACAGCATTATTCACAGTAGCCAAAAGGTGGAAACAGATGAATAAGTAAACAAAATCTAGGGCATCCATACACTGAAATATTGCTCTTCCTTAAAAAGGAAGAACATTCTGATAAATGCTACAGCATGGATGGGCCCTGAGAATATTATGCTGGTGAAAAAAGCCAGATACAAAAGTACAAATGTTGAATGATTCCATTTCTTTGAGATACCTAGAGTAATCAGATTTCTAGAGACAGAAAATAGAACAGAAGTTGCCAGGACCTAGGACCTAGGGAGGGGAACACGGGGAGTCAATGTTTAATAGGGACAGAGCTTCAGTTTGGAAAGATGAAAAAGTTCTGGAGATGGATGATGGTGATGGTTGCCTAACACTGTGAATGTAACTAATGTCACTGAATTGTATACTTAAAAATGGCTAAAATGGCCAGGCGTGGTAGCTCATGCCTATAATCCCAGCACTTTGGGAGGCTGAGGTGAGAGTGTTGCCCGAGCCCACGGGTTTGAGACCAGCCTGGGCAACTTGGTGAGGACCTCGTCTCTACAATAAATAAAAAAATTAGTCAGGCGTGGTGGCACATGCCGGTATTTCCAGCTACTTGGAAGGCTGAGGTGGAAGGATCGCCTGAGCCCAGCAGGTCGAGGCTGCGGTGGCTGTGAGCGTGCCGCTGCACTCTAGCCTGGGCAACAGAGCTCACTCAAAACTCAACAACAACAACAAAAAAGGCTAAAATGGTAAATTTTATGTTATGTACATCTTACCACAATGAAAAACATGGCAGTGGCTTAGTGGTTGGGTGGAGGATGGCAAAGATGGAGATGTTACAGACTGGAAAGCTGATGATGCCCTTAAGATCTTCAGCAAGACACCTGGAAAGACTGTCATCTGTGACAACTTGGGGGCAGATCACATGCCGAGAGAATCTGTCTAGCTCTTTATCTACCTCCCTGTTTATTTTTCCAGTCTTTCTGTCAGAACTGACTGAGGAAACTTGAATATCCATCCACATGCTGGCTCCTTTTTGCAGTTTTTAAAAGTCCTATAGGAGACTGCAGATCACAAGTTCAGGCAATCTGTAAGAGGCACCAACAAGGCAGCGGAGCTCAGTAGGTTTGAGGCCCCATGCCATCCTTGAGCAATGCTGCCTTTCTCAGGCATGCTGACGTGAGCATTCTGGATGTGCTCATGGAAAGGTCATGGGTGAGGCAGAGGCTGTGTCTGGCTGTGTGGCCATCATTGCTGGCCATCACTGCATTGTCGCAGAGGTGGTGGCTTTTTCTGCAGGGGCACTTTCCTGTCACTAGCTTTTTTAAAGAGTTGAGAGGCAGAGGCACAGTGGCTTTCTGTTCCCTTGGTCCTACCAACAGCACTCTGTTCTGAAGTCCCCAATCCCAGGGGCATTCTCTTGCATCCTTGTCTCCCACTGTGCAGTGGTAACAGAGCCCAAAGATGACCAAGCTGATGGTCTGTTCTGGGGTCACCACAAAGGCTGGGTAACTCCTCTCAAAAGTTTCACAAGCATGTTCCCTACATGCATTCCTTCCTGCGTACAATCTCTAAAATATTTTCTATTTCTGCAACTGAACCCTAAATGGTATACCTTGACTTAGTAATCAAGAGAGGGTAAACGATTAAACAGTTAAACACTGAATACTTAATGGCTTAAGGATGAAATCACTTCCTTTACACTTCTAGATAAAATTGTCAGGTGGGTGTATGCTAGGAGAGCACACACCTACATGCAGATCAGTGTCGGCTTACGTTTCTGTTATTCTTCATTTTGGAAAGAGATGGATTTGTGCTTGTTGCCGAGACAGGCTAAGTACTCACCTTGTCTAATAAGGAGACATGCTCTGTTACCAGTTTGCGTAACTCAGGGATCTGGCTCTCGGTCCCCAGGAGCACATGCTCCACAAAGAGAGCAGTGGAAAAAATCCGACTCCACTGGGTTCTGTCAAAAGAGGGGTGTCACTCAGTTCTAACAAAGCAGGCTAAGACTAAATAGGAGAAGGGAGAAAAGAGGAAAAGGACCCAGGGTCCAGGCCAACAGCTGGGATTACAAACAAGCCCTCCGTGATGCGCTCCCTGGCTTGCCCCCCACTCTCCCTCAGATGCCCAGCTCAGACAGGACTCAATGTCCCATGCTTGACGCCTTCAAAATGCACTACCACCATGACTGCTCACTGCACAGCCATGCACCTGGTAAGTCCCACCTTGCCTCTAAAGCCCTGCACAGGACCTATCTTCCTAGGGAAGTCGACCCTGAGCCTGACAGCCTATCCCCTCTCTGTGTACCTGCCTGCCCTTGCTGTCCCTTCTAACCTCTCTTTGTGTCACAGTATTTCTCACACAGAATCATAATAATTGCTTAGCCTTCCGTGGCCCCCAGGACACAGTGCACTCCCTGAATGCACAGCTTTCTTCTTGTGCCTTTAGCATCTAATGAGACGCCTGGTACTTAACGGGGGCTCAAGGGATGTGAAGTGACTATATGAGGAAAGTGCCCTTCCCATGGCAGGACTGTCTGCTACTAGTCTTTCTCATGGATGTGCCCAGGACTTGGCAGGCTCCTGGTGACACATGCTGAAGGAAGCAGGGGGTGACAGGCTCCTGTGTCTCACCTGACTTCCCTGATGACAGCTTTGGCCAGGCTTCCGCTGCCTTGCATGTACCCATCAGAACAGATGAACTCCAGCGGTATGGAAATTTTCTTCACCAACTGTAACCAAGCCTGGGGACTGGGCTTCAGTATGTCTCTTGTCAGCATTTCAGCACAGGCCATTGCTGCAAATGCATCCAGGGTCTGGGAGATGGAGAGCAGACATGTGGCTGAGCAGTATATTCCCCCCACCAACCATTTTTTTCCTTTTTTTGGCTGCTCTAAATCCTTAGACCAAAGGCACTGGCTGTTAGCCCAGTGTGTTCCTGTGTCCCAGGCTTGTAACCTAATCTTTCATCGCCTTGGGATACAGGCAGCATCAGTGAGCTGTGTTCTGAACACATTCACGTGCCAGTGAAGAAGCCTCCTATTTGGAACACAGTCCCTAAGCTTTCCATTCCCAGGATGATGTCAGAAGCACCCAACACTCGCTCAAGGCAGGCTGAGTCTAGGCCCTCTCCAGGAAGGTCATACCATCTCACATCCAGCCAAGTCATGGTTCTGTGCTGCTTCTGTAAGATTGGGCAGAATCTGGGGGTGGATAGTCAAGATTCTGGAGAAGTTCTGTAGCCGGCTCCTGAAATGCTGGTAGGCAAGGTGCACCCATGGTAAGGAAATCCCTTCCTCTGGCCTTCCTGATGTTGCTTTTAGTTCACTGATGCAAGACCACAGAGCCATCTGCAGAAACTAGGATTCAGAAACATTTTTAGTATATATTTTTAAATTACAAAAATGCTGTTTTCCCTGTGGAAAATGAGAACTATTTAGAAACTACAAAGGAGAAAACTAAAAGTCATGTTTACTATAACTGCCCCCAGCTTGCTTTTTGCTGTAGTCCCTTTTGGTCATGTTTATATCTGCATCTCCTCCCTGTCATTCCCAAATTAGGATCAACCTGTCTTCCTGACTTTTTTCCACTTAACATTATATTATGAACATTTCTCTATTACTGAGTATACTTTATTTTTAATTTTATTATTTATTTACTTTGAGTTGGAGTCTCACTCTGTCACCCAGGCTAGAGTGTAGTGGCACACTCACAGCCACCCCAGTGTTGACCTGCTGGGCTCAGGCGATCCTTCCACCTCAGCCCTCCAAGTAGCCAGAACTATAAGCGTGCGCTACCACGCCCAGCTAGTTTTTTGATGTATTCTAGAGATGAGGTATCACCAAGTTGCTCAAGCTGTTCTAGAACCCATGGGCTTGGGCAGTCCTCTCACCTCAGCCTTCCAAAGTGCTGGGATTACAGACTTGAGCCACCACACCCAACCCTGAGTATACTTTAAAAACAATATTTTTAGTGGTTGCTTAATAAGCCATCAAATGGTTATACTTCAATTTGCCTATCCCTTATTTTTGGACAAATAAGTTGTTTCTAATTTTTCATTTTTAGAAACAAAGCTGAAAAGAATGTTCCTGTGAACAAAACATTTTTTGTCCACATGTCCAATAATTTTCTTAGGACAGAATCAGCAGATGAGATTGCACCAGGCTTAGATTCTTCCTGCTAGATGGATTCCAGAGCACCTGCTCCTCACACGCTGTTGGCCTAGAGCCCACCCTTTCTTTGCAGCACTGACTTCAATCCTTCAAAAATCAGTTTTGCCAAATGAATAGGTAAAAATGGTATCTAGATACTGTTTATGTTTTGTTGATTTACTAGTAAAGCTAAGAAGCTGTTCATGTTTTCTGAATGTTGATATGATTATTCTGTTAATAGTTGTTTTATAAACTTTTATCCATTTTTAAAAACTAGTTTTTTAAAATCGATTTCTAAGAATACTTTATGAACCTCTAGTTATATTGGTTAGAAGGATGCTCTCAAATTTGTCACTTTCCTTTTTTATGACTTTATAAAAAAGTACAGTTTAGGTGGTCAAAAGTAATATTCTTTCCACCGAATTTCATCTGTATATTCTTACCCTGTAAGGTTAGTTAAATATTTACTTTAATTTTCCTCAAGGGTTTTATTTACCTTCATTTCCATCAAGAGAAGCTCAATATTTAACAAGAAACTAGAGGTCTTTCTCATGTTAACAGAAAGGCCCATGTTTTAGGAGATCCTGGGCAGTGAGGGAAGGATCTGGCACTGAGAGCTGTGAGAAGACTGAGCAGCACTTTCCCCTACCAGCACCCTTCATACACCATGTTCTGTTCCCAAACATAACAGCACCAGCTCCAGACAGCTGAGGAAACGTCCCTGTGTGTGCATCTGGTTCACGTTATGTAAGTTTTATGCTTGGCCGTTTGTCGGTATCTACCTTTAGTTCTTCCCCAGTGGACACACTCATGGTCAAGAGAAGAAAGTCCTTCATGTAGCACTGAAGAAGTTCTTGCTGCTGCTCTCCACTGAAATGGGCAAGAAACTTGCCCAGAGGAGTCTGCTGAAAGATTTCTACTAACTTCTTTGACAGTTCTGTAGAGAGGAAACCAAAGAATGGCCTGAAGTGAGACTCTCCATCATGACTGTTCCCTCATATCCAGAAGGAGCAGGTGTGCAGTGAATAGTAACAATGAGTGTGGCTCTGTGGACTGGAGCCCACAGACAAAGGGAATAGTCACTGTCTTGACACTTAAGGTATTTTTTCAGTGGAATAAAATAAAGGCAGAATCAATGTTAAATTTAGGTCACAAACAGCCAAGCTAGCCCCAAAGGGAAAAAAATGATCTGAGATAGATGGAGGTTTATATTGCACATTTATACATCATAACATGTTTCAAGAACTCCAGAGTCCAAGTAAATTAGCCGTGAGTCACTGCTCTTAAGGGGCTGGGGTCACAGACTACTCAAAGCAGAAAGGACAGGCTTCTAGTGGACAGGGTGCCTGCCCTCAAACCACATGCTATCATAGAAAAGCAGGGTCAGTTAGGGTATTGCCCTGAAGAAAGGCAACACCTCTCATTGGGAGACAGACTGCTTCCAGTTTGTTCAGAAAAAAGTGGCAGAATGCTGTCCTAGAAAAATAAGTTCACCTTGAGTGTTTTGACCAGTATAAGTAAATGCTGAAAAGATTATTTCATGTATGAAAGATGACGTTCCCAAAAATGTTGTGTTATCTTTGATTGATCTGGACTATAGCCAAACTCCTCGGCATCTGGCAGCAGAGCCCAGGGCCATGCCTGGAGTGTGACTCAGGAGGTGCTGGCAGTACAGCAGTGAGAGAGTGGGGGGTACTCTAGGTTCTGGTGTTTCCCGAGAGAGGCTTAACTGGGGGCATCTCCTGAGTCTGGTGCCCTGGCTTACAAAAGCCTCAGAATGTGAATGATCAACCTGTGGCAATAACGGTCCTCATCCTGCCAGAACATGTCCCAGTTCGCCATATCCCTGGTCATCATGGCATCACGGCATTGCCTCATAGGCTCCTTTTGCCAAGGATCAAAGGCTTCTGATACCTGTTGGCAACTTTCTCTTACCCAGAAGCAACTTTTTTGTTGTTGCTGTTGTTGTTGTTGTTGTTTTATGAGTTGGAGTCTCACTCAGTCGCCCAGACTGGAGTGCAGTGGCCACTCCCAGCCACTGCAGCCTCGATCTGCTGGGCTCCGGCCATCCTTCCGCCTCAGCCTTCCAAGTAGCCGGAACTACAGGCACACGCTACCACACCCGGCTAATTTTTTTGATTTATTATAGAGATGAAGTCTCACCAAGTTGCCCAGGCGGGTCTCGAACCCGCGGGCTCAGGCAATTCACTCACCTCGGCCTCCCAAAGCGCGGGATTACAGGCTGAGCCACCGAGCCCGGCCTCAGAAGAAACTTTAAAGTGAAGGAATGACATACATTTGAGGCTATTCCACAAAGTGTTAAAACTACAAACTCCAAAATTAATCTTGTGATAGCAGGCCACCCATCTGTCTGCTTGTTTACTGCCAGGCATTCTCAGTGAAAGCTGATGCACCTGTGCTGAATCTGACATGTTTTGAGATGGCCTCACCTTCAGCATCTGTGATGTACTGAGCCTGGACCCAAAGCTCTTCCAGGTAGTCCTTGATTCTCCAGCTGAATGGGACATCATTGGAAGCATTCTCTGACAGGGCCATGTAGTTCTGCACCATAATGTAGGACATCTCACTTTTAGGTCTGCAGCAAAGCAAATGAGGGTAAGAATGTGGTTTGTGACATGTTGCTCAAAACATAAGAGAGGATCTGGCCCTGGTGCCAGTTCCTTTCAGGCCTCACAAACAGGGTGCTGAAAGGCTACAAAGACAGCTGCTGGTCTTTTTACAGCTCAAGGTTTCTGTTATGAAGGAACTATGTGACTACCTCATGCAATCAAAAACAAACCAAGGTTGGCAGGGGTCAAGTAAGTTGCCCCAAATCTTTGAGAGCACCAAGTTTTCTGGGGCCTGAACCTGTCCTTCTCTGATACCTCTTAATACAGAGCACATCTTCTGAGAGCAATTCCTTCTTTTATGAACACCAGCAGCACCTTGTCTTCTAAATAAGTGTTTCCATTGGCAACTCAAGAGTTCCATTTATTTATACATTCTTTCTTAACCTACATCCCAGAACTGGAGCCTCCTGAAATCCAAAGTGGAAGTTTATGGGAGGCCTGTGGAGCTTAGTTCCACAGTATCAGGCCTAGGGAGGCTGTGCAGCCCTGACCGTGGAATGAGAGACAGGAAAGGGAATGCAGATCCAGTGGCTCTCCTGAGTGCAATTTCTCTGCTATACACAGAGTTGAGTCTGGCTATTTTAACTGCAACAGGCACTCTGAAAGCAGGGAAATGAGGAGAGTAGAGATGAAACAAAGATTTCTCAGAATTTCAGTAAACTTCCTTTTGTTACCATAATGTCATCATCCTCTAGGCTGCAGAAAGAGCCCATATCAGTGTTATTCTAAAGACAACAGCTGTACTTCATCAAGTGCTAGGGAGCGCATAATTCAAAGTACTGCTATGTTATGAATTTTTTTCCCTTCTCATAAGAAAGTATTTTATTCACCTTGCGTTATTCATCACAAGAGGAATGTTCAGAAGCTTAGTATCGCTGAAAATAAACATCCAAAGATCTCTTGCCCAGGGTGGAGAATCTGGCCTGGTCAGTAGCTCGAGGTTGCCATCTCTGTCGATGAAAGATATCATGCTTGCCAGAAGAGGGGTGACAGCACCTTGCACCCGCTTCCAGAGGGTGTGCCTGCAGCACAGGAGAGAGACGGGACCCATGTCCATTCAGAGGAAGCACTGTGGGAGTGTCTGCCATCTTTTAACATTTTGTTCCTTCTTGAGCATTAACAAAACATCTAGTCTACCAGTTACCAAACTATAGCTATGGCAATACATGGAAATTTACATCATTTTTAAGTACTAGAAAAGAGACTCACAAATGAAAATGTGCAAGGTTAGAGGCAGAATTGGAATGGAATTTAAATTTACATCTAATAAACTATAAGGAGATCACTGAAAAGGTGAAATAATATTTGTTTTATTTTTTCAGATAATTATTTTCCAGAACAAGTCATCTAGGTTCTATAGAAAAAATAGTGACCAATTCATTTGGAAAAAAGCATTAGTTGTGGGTAGAATATAATAAAGATGAAGATACCCCACATCTTTAAAATAAAAAAAAATAAAGATGAAGACATCAAAATAAATTCATCCTAGATCAAGTTAAATAGGAGAGCACATGTTTGCCTAGAACTTAAGTTTTTGTTGTTACTGATGATTTTGTATACTAGATCTGGGTATTTTATAGATAGGTAATTAACTACATTACATTTTGTTATATATACACATATAATCATATAAAACTTTAGAATTCGTTTCAAAATTCTTGTGGTCAAGGATAAGAATTACTAGGTGATTAGTGCTGGGAAAAAAACCAAAGGCTCTATTTGAAAAGAATATTAAAAAAACCATTTTTTAAAAAGTATACAATACACAGGAACCTGGCAAGAATTTTAAAATATCTAATGAGAAAAAAAGCATGCCACTGATCAAGATCACTTGATTTAAGGAAAAACACCAAACTAGAAAAAGTGTATTGGCCCGCAAGGGAGAATGGTAAAAACTGACCACAGGGAGGGATGGGAAAGCTGCTGCGCTTCATCCCACGGTATCTGGAGAGGGGTACAGAGGTGAAGAATGGGAAGGAAGGACCCAAAGAGCTATTTAACCCTGAGAGCAAATAACAAGTCTAAAAACACAATGTTCACGTGAAGTGAGCTGGTCATCAAGTCTTGTAACAGCCGACCAGCAGGCTCTGGAAGCACCACTGGCCCCACAACAGGTGGATTGAATGGCTATGGTTCTGTCCACCAGAGTCAGCTGTGCAGACCTTGCTGGCAACCACTGTATGAGATAAGCCAGGTCTCAGTGCTGCAGGAACAGCTCAGCAGGGAAGAAGGAGGTCTGCAGCTCTGAACACCTGGCAAGCCAAGGAAGTTCAGTGACCCAGAGGTGGCAAAAGGGGAGACGGAATTAAGGATTTTAAAAAGCATTAATAAAATCCATAAGGAGTACCCAAGGGAAGTTAAAATATTTCTACTAGGTCCACATCTGACCTTCTAAAATTCCTTCAGAAGGTTTAACTAGGAAAAAAATGAAGGATAACTAGAGAGAAAAAAATAGAAATCAGAAAAGTTCCTACCATGACAAATAAGCATCAATAAGCTCACCCTTTCCAGTTCCCTCCATCTGGTTCTTTCCCATATTCCCCTCTGGCTGACCACACAAGGCATTATGCCTAAGGTGAGTCAAATCATAGTCACAGGAGGTTAGAGTGAAGGGGTGAGTCCTGAGCAAAGCTCTAGGTTTTACAGAAAAAGAACCGTGTGCAATAAATGATACTCCTGGGTTCTATTTCTGTAATTATCACATCAAGTAGTATGACTGGGAAAATAATTTTTGTTCCCTTAGGTTATTAAAAATAGCATTTCTCTCTATGGTTTACAACATGCTAATAAATATTCTACAGAATATTTATTAGAACAGATGTGCTTTTTTAAAAAAAGTTTTTATATGAAAAATTTTAAACATGCACAAAAACAGAGAAAAGAGTCCAACAAACCCCCATATAACCAGATTCATTTTGTGTTCTTTGGGGAAAAATATATAGCTCTGAATTGCTCAGAGGTTTAGAAAGAAGCATCTTGGCCTCCTTTCCTTCCGTGGCTGGAGAAGATTTCTGCATGCAACCTCCATCACTGCTGCCATACTGAAACCAAGCATGTTTCCTTTAGTCACAAGTACCTGAATGTGCCTGCCTCCTGGAGAGCATCCTGATTCAAAGCTTCCCTGACTACCCACTCCTTCAGACTGTGGAATTGGTTCTCTTCTTGCTTCTTTAAAAGAATATAAAGGCGCATCTTGGATACCCACAAGAAAGAGGCTGTAAAAAAGACAGAAGAGACCCACATTCAGCATGTCCACGGGCACTGAGTTTTAGGTGCTGCAGTGCTTTCAACCTACTCCTCCAGTAAGGGAAGTCCTTTGGCCAGGCCAATTCTAGAGCAAAATCGAGAGATGCTCTTAAGATTCCTGCTACGTCAGCTGCTTCTGCTGAGCTGCAGAAAAAACCTGAAAGGGCATTCCCTCAGCATTCAGTGTAATGATTCACACCCCCAGGGAAGAACCTGCACTAAGACAGGGACAAGAAAGGAGGTGGGATTCATACCGCTGCATTCATCATCATCATTTAAGAGGCTGAGAAGAACTGTGACTCTCCTCATGCTACGCTTGCAGCTCTCATTCTGGTCTCTGAGCATGCCCACAGCGCTTTGCACACAGCTTCTCAGCAGTCTGGTAGTGTCCAGGACCTACAGTTATGGAGGAGCCAGTCAAATCTTCTATTGCTGCCATTTACATGGTGGGTAAAAGTCAAACTCCCCACATGAGTTGATGATCTCAATGCAACATGCAGGAAGCACAGGGGGCAGCCTTTGTGGACAAAGATTAGACACCACACCTGCCATCTGCTGGTGCATATACCTTCAACCCAGTCTCTGACAGCCAACTTTAAGATAGCCACTTATGTGGGGGAAGAGAGATATTAGCCTAACCCCTGTACAGTTGCATCGACTCCTATCCTAGTAGAAAAGTATAAAGATGCAGCTCAGATGTGTCACCCAGCAGCATATGGGGAGGTCCAAAGAACTAGAACTTACATCATTGCCCCTCAGTGCAGAAGTTTTGTTTTCTGTCTTCTCAGAACTTTCTGTTTCCATGTCCACCTCTGCCATCTTTTCTGATCTGCTAGCCTCTGTTTCCATCGCTTCCTCACAGTTGTCTTCTGCCCCGTGTCCTATCTCCACTGCAATCAAAGCAAACATGATCACATTACCACTCGGAAGGTGGAATGGGAAGTGCTAGTGCTTAGGCTCCAACTGTCCAGGCTTCCTCTGCCCCCAGCTCCAGTGGTGGGTCCCCAGAGAAGAGGATGCTGTCACAAAGATCACCCACTCTGTGGCCACCCCTTCCTTTCAGCTTACTCTGAGGGTGATACAGGAAGCAGGGCAGCAAGCTCACATGTTCTGTAGGTGTTCCTGCTATTGTCCTACCCACTCACAGAGATCCACTTCTGCAGGTGGAAATGCTACCTTGTGCTTGGCTGTGGTGCTCTATGAGTCACTAGTCCCACAAATGTGTCCCCAAGCTCCTGCTGAGGTTACAAAAGCATGGCAGTCATACCCTCTGGCACCAAGTGCACGCAGCACTTCACACCTACTGTCTACACTTCCACCACCTGTGTCCCCTGAGACTCCACCTCGTGACTCATGCTCAGGCTTGTCTTCTGGCTTGAACAGCTGGCTGATGGTGACACTCTGAAGTTTAGTAACATCCGAGACCATGACTGTGGATGTCCGGAGGTCGTCAATGTGCACAGACTGCCATAGCCCTGTGAAGAATAAAGCCACCCAGAATCTTTTCATGACTTTTCTGGTTTCTTCTTCTGAGTTGTAAGCAGGAGTACACTACACATTCTGATTTTTAATTACGTTGCTGCTAAATAAATGCCTGGTATTCTAAGGCCTAAACCCTTGAATGTACTTGTAGAGAAAACCACCTGACCTATTATATATATATCAACAACTTTAACATAAAATCAGCCAAGACGAGTGGACTGCCTGAACCCGGGTTTTGAGACCAGGCTGGACACCTTGGCAAGACCCTGTCTCCACAATAAATAAAAAATTAGCTGGGCATGCTAGTGTGCGACTGTAGTTCCAGCTACTTGGAAGACTCAGGCGGAAGGATCGCCAGAGCCCAGCAGGTCGACGCTAGGGTGGCTGTGAGCATGCCACTGCATTCCAGCCTGGGCAACAGAGGGAGACTCCAACTCAAAAAAAAAAAAAAATCAGTTTTAGGTCCTAAAATAACAGACTTGTGAGCGATACGTCTGTGATTCTTCTATATGTGTTATATTTGCTGTGTCATGATTAGTCAAGGGGCATGAGATACTGGCAAGGTCTGCCTTCTATTATCTATGCAGTTATTAGAGTAAACTTCCTATTTCTAGAATATCAATTTTCCTATATAACAAATAGTTGGTGACCATTCCTCAGAAAAAAAAATATTTGAAGACAGCACCCTCCCAAAACAGGTATAAAGTCTCAGTACATTCATGAGAGTGTCAGGAATCTCTTCTCTGTAACATCTATATAATTAGAGGTAAAAGCCAGAGGGACTAATCAAGTGTTGTTTGCCTACAAGTAAATATGAAATACTATGCACTGCAGCATCAAGTCCCAAGATTAGTGACTTTAATAGTAATCAGTGGTAAGAAGTCTGATTGTATCTGAAAAAAACATTGCTGAGATTAACATTAATATTCTAATTTCAGACTTGTATAACACAGGACTCAAACATTATTTAAATAAAACTCAAAACATTATTTAAGTAAATACATTCACTAATATTTTGGTCCTACCTCCATGGAATCCCACATATGATGTTCCACTTCCCATCCGGGACAGTTTTGTGATGAAGTAGACTAAAATGCAGTCCTCATTTCCTTGTATCTTGTTGATTTCATTTATAACAGAATATCTATTTTAAAAACATAGAAATCAAAATGAAACGAGCAAATAAATCAAAGTTGTGCAGTTGCTGAAGGGTGCCTTTGGAGCTGTGGTTCAGTCTCACAGTCTCTCATTTTGATTGTTTTACATAAATTTCACACTCCTGTGTGACTGTGATTTATTCTTTTACGAGAGGATGAGAAGTCCTCTTAGTAGGCTTCCCCCTTCCCCTCTCCCTGTGTCTCTCTGCTTTGAAGTGGCATTCCTTTATTGACCAGAAACCCTATCTTGTGCTCCTCGGTGGGCTTGTCCTGATGCAACTAATGGTGAGGCTAGCTGAACTTTTCATTTCTTTCTGTCTTTATTTTTTCTTTTAGAGATGATTGATTGCCCAGACTGTTCTTGAACACCTGGCCTCAAGCGATCCTTGTACCTCATCTTCCCTAGTCTCTGGGATTACAGGAGTGAGGCACCATGTCATTTTAAGAAAGAGTTTTGGGCACAGTGTAATTCCTCTCAGATGACCAACAGTCAAAGCCAGTGTCCTGCTGGGATCTAACTCAGCCATGAAATGAAATATGGCATCCAATGCTTTTAAAAGGCCCAGAAATCACTTTTTCTTTAACATTAAGTAAAAAGGGAACATAGTTAATTCTAATAGTATCAATTTCCCCTACAAACACTATTCAAATGTCCAATAAATTTGAAAGCATCTATACACTCTTATTGCCCTTGAAATTGCAGTAAGTTCAAATTATAATTTAAAATTAATAATTATCAAAACACGTCTGCAAACATATGATTCAAGGATGTCCTTTTATATCTTTTTTAATAGTCTGTTATTTACACTTGCATTTTATATTGGTATTAGTCTTTTTTTTTTGTCTCTTCAATTTCTGTAGTTCATGTTTGGGAGAATGAGAAGGAAGAATTTTTCTTATTTTTACTTCTATATTTATTATAGTACTATACTGTTTTCAGGGAAGAAATGCTTTAGGAGTGCCTGAATAGGTTCTGGGTTTCCTATGTCGCTTCTGAGAAAACACTAAAAACATACTTAGCTGAGGCAACGAGCTGAGCACTGTGAGTGCCATCTTCAAAATCGGTCTGAATGATGAGGATTTTACATCTGGCTGTTTTAGTTAAGCAATTTCTGAAAGAAAAAAGAAATTATTCAAGTGAGTTCTCTGTCCTAAAAAGTGAATAACAGAATGCTCCAAAGTGATGGGAAATTTAAAGGCTACACAGAAAACACTATCCAGTTGAGATTTTCTTCTATAAGGTGAACAGACAATCCAGTGGACAGGGAAAAAAATTCCCGATACATGCTTCCTAATGAGAGATGAGGACATGGTTTCAGAGAAGGACATTATGACAGGTACTGCACTGCAGAACATAACAGAAGTGAGAGGGACACTTGGAGACTTCAACTACAGTCCTTCTCACAGTCACGTGTCCTCGGTGTTCATTAACCAGTACTGGCACTACAGCCATACAAATGAAAAGCACCACGGTCAGGACTGGGGTAGAAGGGGAAGAAGATAGAGAACCTCACCGAACGTCTTTCAGGAATGAGTACTCAGTGTCAAACTGTTGCAGCCACAGGATTGTAGGTCTGGATGCCCTGCCGGTGACCTCTGATTCTAAAATCTCACAGTCGTGACTTGTTAGCAGTCTGGAGAAAGTGGTGATCTACAAAGTTAGGAAATGCAAATTATTTGCCAGAATTCAAGTAAAGGTTGCATGTCTGCTAGGCTTAGATGCCAGAAACACGAGGATAATCCATTGATATCTATTATGAGCTCAGCATTGTGCAATTGGTATACAGACAGAAAATAATCCAAACCCAAGGGAGTTTGCAAAACCCAAGGCAGTGCTGAGGCAGAGAATCTACAAGATCAAAAGGTATCAGAGACTTCACCCTGCCCCAGAGATGCCTTAGTCTCCTAGATGCCAATGTCTCATCCCACTTTGGTCCCTGCTTGAGATTCTCGTGTTCCTTTAAAGATCAGCCCAAATGCCATTTCTTAGTCAGAGTCTCACTCTGTTGCCCAGGATGGAGTGCAGTGGCATGCTCTCAGCTACCACAGCCTCAACATGCTGGGCTCAAGAGATTCTTCCACCTTAGCCTTCCAGGTAGCTGGAACTACAGGTGTGTGCCATCACGCCTAGCTAATTGTTTTATTTATTGTAGAGATGAGGTCTTGCCAAGTTGCCCAGGCTGTTCTCAAACCCCTGAGCTCAGGCAGTTCTCTTGCCTCTGCCTCCCAAAGTGCCGGGATTACAAGCATAAGCCCCCATGCCTGGCTGCCATTTCTTCTTGTAATTGGCTTCATGCTTTAAGATGCAGTTAGTAGTCAGTGTCACTCCCTTTCCCCAATGTTAGCAATTCTCCTTTACCATGGATCACACACCATAGTGCAAAGCAAAACATTCCGTAAGGCCTACTGATGGCTCTCGAAGCCCCATCTCCGGGTCTGGCCTTACCACTGAGCTTCAGATTCCTACCTCCAGCTGCATGACAGATATCAAAAGGTGTCGCAAATGGACTTTACCATCTCCCACCCTCGGCCAAAACCTGTGACTTGTTCCTGGATTATCTGTCATGATTAAGCAAACCTCCAGTCATCTAAGGAGGAGTCCAGGGAGTCGTCCCTAGACTCCTCCAGGCTTAGCCCCGCTGTGGAGTGTAATTAGCCCTGCCAATCTGCATCCTAACTCTTTCCCAGTTCCATCTGCTCCTCTCCTTTGTACTGTTCCAACAGCTTCTCTCCTGGTTTTTCTGTTCCACAACAGTCAGATTCTTCTTATTGCCCAGGCAGTGAGACCCATCTGAACACACATTCCTCCATCGCCCCCTCTGTAAAGCAAAGATGGAGCTCCACAGTGCCGCCAGGCCCTCTGAGAATTGTCTCCAACTGCACCCCAGCCCCATGCCTCAACACTCACAGCCTGGAACTCCAAGCTGTCCGCAGTCCCCGAGGTCTCCTGTACAGATGGTGCTGTTTTACAACTAAACACCTCTGCTCACAGAAAGCCCTCTGTCTACAGTCCCTTCCCATCCTTCCTTCCCAGTCAGCTCAAGGGGCATCTCCTAGAGAAAATCTCACCTGCCCTAGATCCTGACCTACACTGTGCCTTTCTGTCTCTGATCACGGTATTTATTGTATGATATGATATTGATGGTATCTGTTCACGTGTTAGTCTTTCCACTTTATGTGTATGCTGACCAAGGACAAGAACCGTGCCAACTCATTTCACATCCCCAGTTCCCTCAGCCTAGTACTCAAATGTGGTGCTTTGTCTGTTGACAGGAATGCTGCATAAAGTGCTACTTTCTTCTTCCTTTTTTTTTTTTTTTGAGTTGGAGTCTCACTTTGTCGCCCAGACTGGAGTGCAGTGGCACGCTCCTGGCCACCGCAGCCTCGACCCGCTGGGCTCCGGCGATCCTTCCGCCTCAGCCTTCGACGTAGCTAGAACTACAGGCGTGCGCTACCACGCCCAGCTAATTTTTTGATTTATTGTAGAGATGAGGTCTTGCCTGCCTAGGCGGGTCTCGAACCCGTGGGCTCAGGCAATTCACTCACCTCACCCTCCCAAAGGCACGGGATTACAGGCTGAGCCACCGAGCCCAGCTAAAGTGCTACTTTCGGCACCGAGCACTGCATAGAAATAGGTGGCCAAAGCCTGGTTAACTGAACCTACATAAATACTTGTTCTCCTCACACTTAACATGGAGAACCAACAGTCTCAACACAGCCATTTAAGATTGCTACCCACACAACGGAAAACCATGTTAACTTTTGACACAAAGGATTCAGGACCCTAAGGTGAAAGAGGATAGGGTACAACAGTAGAAAGAAAATCACCTCTGTGAAGATGACATGGCGTTCCAGGTCAGCCACCTGCAGGTGAGCCTGAAGGAAATCTGCAAAGGAATTGTGCTGCTGCTTGTAATAGTATTCCCGCGACAGGGACTGTGCCACAAACATGCCCAGGGAAGAGGTGCTCAGCCGGATGACGGCATCGGGCGTGGCGCAATTCAGTAGGACCAACTTAGCCTCCTCAGACACCTTCTGGTAAAGTTCCTCAGTCAAGTCCCTAGGGCCTTGTCTCTCTAGGACCTGCAACACCACGGAGGCACAGGCATCAGAGTGGTAGCCAATGAAGGCATCAGCGGGGCTGTAATTGTGTTTGCCTAGCAAGTGTTCTAACTTCATATCGATGAATTTCCCCACCCACAGCTTAAGCGCATCCACGATGCTCTTTTGCCACTTCTCCAGCACAGTGTGGATATCCAGATAGTGCTTCTCCAGCCGGTTGATGAGGGGGATGGGAAAGTGTCTGTACACGACATCTTTCTCTTCAATGACTATCAGGCGGAAGTCCGGGTGAACCCGACATTTGACACGATGGGTCCCCAGACCGAGGTCCACATACTTCTGACCCCCCAGGTAAACGTAGTACTGGTTGAGCGCGTCATAGAGGCTCTCATAGAGGTTCTGCAGGTTGAGCAGCAGTACCATCTTGCCTGTCTCCATGCAGATCTTCACTCGGTTGATATTTCTGCAGATCTGGGTGTACTCTTGATCCCTGGGAAAACCGGAACCAAAAATAACCTCCGGCTGCTGTTCCTCACTGAAGAACGTCTGCTGCAGGATCTGTAGGGCCACATAGTTTTGGGTCAGCACAAGTAAATAGCGGGACTCTGCTTCTTCCAGCTCTCCATCTGAATCCTGAAGAGTTCCAAAAATGTTCTGCTTGATCAACTGCATGGTGCTCACTTCTTCCGAGCACTTTGCCTCAGGCAAACTGGCTGTAAAAATGTCCAAAGCATGGATGTCATCTTTGCCGCTGAAGTTCCGAAGGACAGCCTGGGCAATATCTTGTGGGGAAGGCTTTTTGTTAGAAGCTTTTGCTGTGGCAAAGACCATTTTGATGAGGCTATAGTAGTCACGAAGCCCAAAGAATTCCTTGTCTTGGCTCTTACATACCGTTTCATAGGCTTTGGCAAAGGAACCAAAGTACCCTTGGATTCTGTCTTGAACGAGGCTGTCTGAAGAGCAGATCCCCTTGGCACTCTCTATGAGCTCTTTCTTGTTGGGACTGCCACGTGACACAAAAATACCCCGGTTCATCTTGGCAGGATCGAGGGCCCAGTTGGAAATGCCCACGAAGCCAACTTTTTTGTGGGGGGCGGGATCATCTTCAATGCACCCATCTTCCAGCAGTGGGTGCAGAGCCTTCAGAGGCATTTTGGGTGAGTCTTCTGCCAGTCCAACCTCATCTAACACCACCACCGAGACATACTGCTGCAGGTCCTTCCCCTGCTGAAAGCGGGCACACTGCTTGAAAGTGCCTATGATGCCTTGGGGGGTGGAATGTGGGCTGCACTGGAACGACACCAGATGGACCTGCTTCAGGCTCCGGAAGAGATCTGAGTGGGCAGCCTGGCCTTGCATGGCTTCTGCCACAATGGTCTTGGCAAGAGATTTGGAGCTGCCAGGTTTCCCCACCAGGAAGAGGGGAATCTTAAGCTCAATGCAGATAACCATCATGAAGACATTCTCCTTCAAAGCCAAGTTCCTGGCGATGGTTTTCCTCAGAGGCACACCATTCAGAAAAAGATCCTGTGTTTGAGTTATTTCATCCAGAATAACCTTGCTATCATTATATGGTTTTGGAAAGAACCTGGAAATGGCTTTCCGATATGAGTCTTTCTTTTCTAAAGAGGCATGATAACACACCCCGATGGCCAGCACCAGGGACCAGAGGACAGGATCTCTCTCAAAGTGATTTTTGCTGATGCTGGACTCACAGAGAAAGGACTGCAGCTGTAATAAGAGCATCTTGCTGTGGTTGTAAAACCATGTGAACACTTTCACACAGCGCTCCACATCCCTGAGGCTGACAAAACTGCACTCATTTTCTCTTTTCCTCATGAAACCCTGAGAGGCAGAAAGTACTTCTGTGATCACATGAGTCTCATTTTGATCTAGGCTGATGGAGTCAATTAGTCTCTGGACAATCTGCTGTATGTAGAGCTTTTCAGCAATGTCATTCAGTTGTCCAAAGTCCCACACCAGAGGAATCAGGCTCGGGGGCAGAGCATGGACTCGGTACACTAGCTGCCTCAGAGGAATGGAGCCCAGCCTGTCGGCCGTCTCCTCTGCACTGACCCTGTAACCCAAACCGGCTGCCTCCAAACGGCAGATCATCTCCTCAGTGTGCTTCCTGTAAGGGTTGCAGGCTGCTATGATATGCAAGCCAGAGTTCTTAGCCAGGGGCTGGCCATCCACCGTATGGTCACACAGGACTTCTTTGATACAGCTTATGGCTTCTGTTGTGTTGGCTTCATCAAAGAACAAGATGGTGTCCAACCCATATTGGTCCTTATTAAAGAAGGCAAGTTTTTCAGCCTTTCTGACTTTGGTGTATATCATATCTGCAGTCGTTCCTCCATGTACCTTGACCAGCTTTATAGTGTCAGCATCAACACCCCCACGCCGCAGGTCACTAAGGAATTTAATAAGCCTGGTTTTCCCACAGCCAGTTTCTCCCATGATGATAACTGGGATCCCACACCGGAAGCGCATTTCAATGGCAAGGATCTTAAGCATATTGTCTGTTGTGAGCTCGTATGTTTCATCAGGGTCACTGGGCCACTGAATCCCTAAGGCTAGGCAGAGCCTTTCAAGTTTCTCATGTCTGGGCAGGTTATCAAAGTCAATATTGAAGGGCACCCTCTGAAGCGATAGCCCCCTTATACAGGTCCATGGTCATGACATCTTTCTTGATTACCTTCCCATTCAAGTGATTGATGGCGTCAACACTGCCATTCTTGTTGGGCTGTAGATGGAAGCCTATGAACGTCATGGACGTATGGTCATTATTAAAGAAAACATATGGGTGGGGCTCTGACTCCCATCTCTTTCGCAGAGAAAAAGGGGCTAAATCTTCTTCCTTAACCCCATCCATGGTGACCATGTGCTTGCCTGGGCTTTGGTCAGAGGTGTGAAGTGTTGGAGTGGCAAAATCTCTTGCCATAAAAATCATGAAGGTCACCACAAAGTTCTTGAAGCCCCTCAGTGTGTCTCCAGTAAAATCTGAATTGCAGAAGAGCGAGGCCTCACAATCTCTGAGCTGGTAATTCAGGAATTGAGCAAAGTTCCGAAGCTCTGACCAGGATGGGTTTATTACCCCACAGTAAATCAGGAAATGTTGGAGGCATTCCTCTGGGGTACCTTCAATAGAGTCTTTCTGGTATTGAAACATGTCTAGGTTTTGATTTTGATGAAATCGTCTTAAATACTGGTAAGGTCTTTGGAAAGTTTCACTGCAGAACTCTCTCTGATCCATCCCAGGGTCTGTGTAGCTCCTTATGGGTGTCAGCTCCATGTCTATAACTTCTTTGGGAGGTCTACAGGTGACTTTTGGGAAGATGTCAAGAAAACTGAACTGGGGGACACGTGCATTCTGGAAAGGAGACATAACATGGTTACAATCAAACTCCTTAAAAAAAAGCTTCTACGTTTTAACCCTCCATGTGGTCTACATTGGATGGACCTTTATGAAAAAAAAACAACTAAAAATATGTAGCTTTCTATATACCTTTGTTTTTATACAGGGTATCTTTTGTACATTAAGGTATTATGGAAGCTGAAAATGAGAGCCAAATTCTTAATCAGGAAGTTATTTTCTTTTTTTTTTTTTGAGTTGGAGTCTCTGTCGCCCAGACTGGAATGCAGTGGCCGCTCCCAGCCACCGCAGCCTCGACCTGCTGGGCTCCCGCGATCCTTCTGCCTCAGCCTTCCAAGTAGCTGGAACTACAGGTGCGCGCTATCACACCTGGCTAATTTTTTGATTTATTGCAGAGATGAGGTCTCGACAAGTTGCCCAGGCGGGTCTCGAACCCGTAGGCTCAGGCAATCCACTCACCTCAGCCTCCCAAGGCGCGGGATTACAGGCTGAGCCACCGAGCCCGGCTAGGAAGTTATTTTCTAACCCAAATTCCCAAAATGACATTTCTCTGTTAAGCGTGTGTGTGTGTGTTTGTGTGTCACAGCTGGGATTGACACTGAACATATAGCATGAAGCCTGAACTGAACAGACAAATTTAAGATGCTGCTAATTAACAGAAGAACAGTTTTATTCCAGACATTATTTAAAAATAAGTTTAAAGTTGAACTTTTCTTTACCAACACCACACTCAGCTGCTTTACTAAGGTAGAAGTGTGAAATCACCAAAATGTATTACCCTACTCCAGTAAGAAAGAACTAAAGACCCTCCCACACCACATGAAAATGCCCCACAATACAGACCAATGTTGAAGACCTCTTTGGCCGTACCGAATTCCTTTCCAGGATTTCAATGATATATAAATGGCATGGGTTCCGAAGCCACATTTTCCCATTTACATCCATTAAGTACTGTAAAATGAGGAGTTTGAAAAGGAACACCCAAATTCCAGTCTGCACCTAAAGACAGAATCACATGGGTGTGTAAATATACAAAATGATGATGATGACTCTCCCATCCCTAAGGATCCTCTTATTTTGTTCTTTGACAGAATGATACTGATCTTTTTTTTTTTTAGTTGGGGTCTCACTCTCGTCACCCAGGTTGGAGTGCAGTGGCATACTCATGGCCATTGCAGACTCGACCTTCTGGGCTTAGGCAATCCTTCCACTTCAGCCTTCCAAGTAGCTGGAACTATAGATGCACGCCACCATGCCCAGCTAGTTTTTGTGATTTATTGTAGAGACGAGGTCTCACCAAGTTGCCCAGGCTGGTCTCGAACCTCTAGGCACAGGCAATCCACTCACCTCAGCCTCCCAAAGTGCTGGGATTATAGGCTGAGCCACCACACCCAGCCGATACTGATCATTAATACAGTCGTGTGCATAACAACATAACATTTCCATCAACAACAGACCACGTATATGAGGGTGGGCCCTTAAGATTACAATTTTTTTACTGTACAGTAAAATTACTGTACAGTAAAATATCACAAATACTTATACTGTGCTACAACTGCTGACACTATTCAATACGGTAACACACCATACAGGTTTGAAGCCTAGGAGCAATAGGCTGTACAATATAACCCGGGTGTGTAGTGGGCTATACATTTAGGTTTGTGTAAGTATACTCTATGATATTTACACAACAAGGAAATCACCTAACAAAACATTTCTCAGAACTTATCCCCATTGTTAAGGAAAGCAGGAGTCTACATATAGAAAGAAGAAATTGCTTACATGGGGAGGAGCCAAACTAGGGTGTGGGAATTATGTCTTTATTGATGTGGCCATTAATGCAAGGGCACTTACTGAAGAGGTCACATCCAAGTGGAATATCATGGGTGTTTTCTGGTACTGTGCATCCAGGAAAGGCAGAAGGGAGCCCAGGACGTGGCTTTCATCCACCTGGGGGTCGATCAATCGAATCGTTTTTAGAGGCACCTTTTTCTTGCTTAACTTCATCATCTTCAGTTTGTCATGCAATCTCTTCACATAGAGCGACTTTCCTGTGACATTAAAATGTGGAAATTAGGTCCCAGTACTGTGAACAAAACAGTAAGAGAATCCAGAAAGATGTATTAGAAGTCCTTTTTGTGTAAAACTCAAAACTGATGCAACATGACATCAGATTGAAGAATACACTTTTGAACCTTCGTATTTCCCAGCTATCACCTAATCACTGTCCTTACCATGTGCCTGCTACTAATGACAGCAATCTAAGTACAGTCATGGGTTACTTTACAGGAATATGCTCTCAGAAATGCATTGGTAGGCACTTTTGTCATCATATGCACATCACAGAGCGCACACACACAAACCTAGATGGTAGCACCGACAGTACACCTAAACTAGATGGCACAGCCTATTGCTTCTAGCCTACACACCTGGACAGGTTACTGTACTAAATACTGCAGTCAACTGTAATACAATGGTAAGTATTTGTGTATCTAAACATATCTAAATACGAAAAAAGTGACAGTAAAAAATATGATTAAAAAAGTGACAATAGGCCGGACTCGGTGGCTCAGCCTATAATCCCAGCACTTTGGGAGGCCGAGGTGAGTGGACTGCCTGAGCCTGCGGGTTCGAGATCCACCTGGGCAACTTGGCAAGACCTTGTCTCTATAATAAATCAAAAAATCAGCCGGGTGTGGTAGTGCATGCCTGTAATTCCGGCTACTTGGAAGGCTGAGGTGGAAGGATCGCCGGAGCCCAGCAGGTCAAGGCTGCGGTGGCCGGGAGCGGCCACTGCACTCCAGTCTGGGTGACAGAGTGAGACTCCAACTCAAAAAAAAAAAAGAAAATGGGACTGCCGTTGTGTATGTGGTCCATTGTTAACCTTAACGTTGTTTTGAAACACATGACTGTACAATGAAAGTCACAGCAAGGACACACTAAATGTGGGAGGAAGGATAAGAGCAATTTTTACCCCAACACAATGTAGTGTAGTTAATGGGATAAAGTCAATAGGACGGAAATGATAATTTATTTTTAAGGGAAACATGATGGCAATTGAAGGGCAGGTCAAGAGGCATTTGTTTCTTCCCAAGATAGAACAATTATACCTCCCCCTGCTCTTTCAACCAGCATCAATCCCAAAGGGGCCAATATAATTTAAGGGAAAAAAAGTAAAGTACAGAGAAGTTTGCCGGGGGGAGGCACCCAGGAATTGCCCAATTTGGGAAACCGGTGACAAAGGGTGTCCCTTTCTGGCACAGGCCCTGATTTACAACTAGAGATGAGTCAAGCTCTCCCTGAGACTCAGCTTTTCCATATGTAGAAGGGTTTCATCTAAGCCACCCCACTGCTAGAGAAGAAAGGGTCATCAAGTAGTCCCTAGGAGGCAAGGGACCCACCCGCCCCAGCTGTTCTCATTACCAACACCCGCTCTCTGCGAGGCCACGATCCCAATGCACAGCCGGTCCCTGAACACAGCCGCTGCCGACAGGGTCTGCCCTGGGACCTGGTAATGATGCGCCAGGTAGGCCTGAATGGCCTCGAGGGGTTCCTGGGGGGTGACGAGGACCTTGTGCTGGCTGAAGGCAGAGGGGAGGTAGCAGTGCTCCCGGTCACAGTCACAGACCATCACAAGCTGGTAGTCCTCGCAGTGGTGCTGTGTGCACAAGCTCTGGAAGAGTGCCTCCGTCCTGCAGGCCACCTCGTAGCTTAGCTGGTCTGCGAACAGCAGGCTATAAACCTTGTGCCCCTGGGAGCCTGGGGTGAGGCAGCGGCGCAGCAGCAGTGCCACCTCTTCAAATGTAGTTGCTGCAGTACAGAGCAGCACCTCGTCATAGGTGGGTAAGGGCTGGCTAGGGACTTGCATGTAGATGGCCAGGGCAGCTGGCAACACTTCGGAGTGGCCACAGATGACAAGGTTGGGCTGGCCAGCCTGCAGGCCTCTTGGGAGATGCCGCTCCACGGGAGGTCCACCCACCCTTGCCAGGTGAGCCAGACAGTGACCGAGGGCCTCCAGGTCTAGGCATTCAGGCAGGAAGGCACTCAAGCACGCCATCGACTGTTCCATGATGACCCTCAGCTTGTCCACCAGGCTGGACTCAGAGAAGAGCATCAGCGGCAACTCTTCGATCACCTTCCTCTCAAGGTATCTAGCGGCCTTACCACTGTGCTCCCTAGACGCCCTTAAGACATCCCCTGGGGTGCAGTGATCTTTGATGAAGGAAAGCATCGTTAGGGCAGCTTCACTAGGAGTCTGCTTCTTGAGCTCAGTGCTAAGGTAAACCAGCTGCTCGGCTGTGTAGAAGTTGAGGTAAAAGTGCTCCATGCGCTTCTCGGTCACGAAACTCTTCCAGTCGTCCAGGAAGTGCTCCATCTGCCTGCAGAGCACAGCCAGCAGCTCAGTGACATCTCCACACCCTGCAAGTTGGCTCACCAGCTCCAAGCCAAAGTCCATTCGGATGGACACGTCCTGCCTGGGGGAGCAGTAGACCTCGGTGGTCCAGGTTCTAAACAGCATGTTTCCAGCAGAGTACAGGTCTATGAAAGCCTGGACGAGCCTCTGCATGCCACAGAACACCTGGTGAAATGGAAGCATGAGGTAGACTCACAGAGCCATGTCAGAGGGTGACATGCTAGTCTACAACAATACACAAGTCTGCCATCAGAGGACTTGGGTTCATCTTTTTCCACCGGTCCACTGAGTGACCTGGGCACACAAGTCTTCCATCCCTCGCCTACATAAGCAGCCTGACAAGAGGGGGTACTCTTCTTTAGGAAGCAATAAGTTGTAGAGATAAGAGATATTGTGTGAACAGATGAACTTTAAAGAAAGAACCCATAATAAAATTGAGAGACTATTATATAAGCCAGTACACCTTTATCAATATGATTACTTTCTGTCTTGATGAAGGGTGTCCATCTAAATCTTCGTTTATTGGATTCTTGCCAATTTACAGAGTAAGTAAAGCAATTTAAGTTTCTTTTTTTATTTTATTTTTTTGTAAAGTCAGGGTCTTACTCTGTTGCCCAGGCTGGAGTACAGCGGTGCAATCATGGCTTACTGCAACTCCTGGACTCAAGCAAGCCTCCTGCTTCAGCCTCCCAAAGTGTGAGCCACTATTTCCCACCTAAGTTTCTTTCTGAGAACTATCTTCTGGGTCATCTCCTCTTCAGTGTAGTAGACTAACCACCGGCTTGTGACAGTTCACGCTATGGATCCTGAGGAGGCACCCTAACCCGAAGGCCTCCCTACCTTAGGCTTCTTTCTGGGGCCACAAACTGGGGTTGCATGCATGCTGCAAACTCACCAACTCTACTCAAGGTATCTAGCGGCCTTACCACTGTGCTCCCTAGACGCCCTTAAGACATCCCCTGGGGTGCAGTGATCTTTGACATGGGCCTAAAGGCAGAGCCATTCTTGTCAGTTAAGTCCCAACTCAGACCCTTTCTGCTTTCTTGGGCAACTTAGCAGCAGCAAGAGGGCACAGCCCAAACAGATGAGTTGACTATACTGGCTTAGTGCCACCGCAAATATGCATCCTCACCTCAGAGAATCTCTCCACTTCAACATTATTGTGATCTTTTTTGCCAGACATCAGCATCAGTTTGTTTAAAAGCTCCTTCAGGTCTTCTAAAGAATAGATTCGAATCTCCTCACGGCCGCCACGACCCTCGGGAAGGATCAAGCGTAGAACTGTGTCTGGGGAAACCTGTGGAAGACCATACGTCAGAGGATCTTCTGGCAGCGGAAACCCCTGGATGTGCAGCAGCCTGTAAAGAGTCCAAAACCATGCCTGGGGTCTGGGCTCACCTTTTGGCCACCTTTGGGAGCCTTGATCACATAGATGCCTTTGCTGTTGATGGCAGTGGCCAGGGACAGGGATGAGAGTTCCACAGACCCATGACTTTCCTTCACAGTTTTCAGCCACTCCAAGTTCCTTGCAGAATCGCACTGTTGGGACATAAAGAGAGAATTCAGGTCCGGGTTTGAGTGACCACCATCTTCCTCCTTTGTGGTCCTCCTCCCACCTTTTCTTCACTGGGTAAACTGCTACTTGTGCCCCCTCCCCGCCCAGGGCTCAGGGCACAGTCGTCCCAGTGCCCATGACTGCAGTAGGTGTCACTCCTATGGCCTTTTGCTTGCCTTTCATGACCCTTGTCACTCAGTGCTGCTGTTTTTATCCTAGGCCATTCACCCATGTTTTTACCAGTGCCTGGTAACCAGCATGTGAGGGCACTGGCTTATATCTACGGATAAGTGGATGAGGAAGGGCACCCAAAAGCCTGGCTCTCTCTGCAAGGCCAGCTTCTGCCGGTCCCCATTCCCAGGACCTCCCAGGAGTGATGTGAGATGTAACAGCACTGTGGGGTCCTCTTGTGGTCCTAAGCCCAGTCAGAAGAATTAAGGAAAACCGGCAACAGAGACTTTTGTTTGGATGTAAGTTTCCAGCAGAGAAATGAAGATAGTTCTACCCACTCATCTGTCTGTCACTTACTCTTCCTCCACCCGGTATCTGAACACCTCGCTATGCTGTGTAAGTCAGCTCAGACCCTGGCACAGATAGTTTACTTAAATTTCAATGTTTATTTTTTCTGATCTGTACCAATTATAGAAAATATGGAAAATACCAAAAAGTGAAAGAATAAAATGACAATTATTGGTATTCAGAGACTACTCCCAGTAGCCGTTTAGCATATTTCCTTTTAGTCTTTTTTTCCACATGTGTTTTGTACCATAGAGAGGTTACTACTGTTTACATGCAATTTTGCATCCCACTTTCTTTCTTTTTTTTTTTTTGAGTTGGAGTCTCACTCTGTCGCCCAGGCTGGAGTGCAGTGGCATGCTCATGGCCACTGTAGCCTTGACCTGCTGGGCTCAGGTGATCCTTCTGCCTCAACCTTCCAAGTAGCTGGAACTACAGGCACACGCCACCAAGCTTGGCTAATTTTTTTTTATTTATTGTAGAGTTGAAGTCTCACCAATTTGCCAAAGCTGGTCTAGAACCCGTGGGCTCAGGCAGTCCTCTCACCTCGGCCTCCCAAAGTGCTGGGATTATAGGCATGAGCCACCACACCTGGCCTTGCGTCCCACGTTCTAACATAAGAATATGGAGAATTTCCCCTTTGAAGGAAAAACTCTTTTAACATCACTTTAAATGGTTGTGTGCAAACCTGGCATACCACTGTATCACAATTTGCATAGTCACTCTCCTAATGTTGCTTTATTCAACGTAATCTGCTTTGGAGCCAGAATCAGACTCACCAGTTTCCTGGGCAGGTGCTGGTCATTGTCCAGAGCCTTCCACAGCTCTTTCAGATGCTCCATGAACACATCAAAACCTGCTCTTGAGTCTAGTTTATACAGCAGGGATGCATAGCCCTGTACTGCGTCATGGAAGCAGGCCACCCGGTCCACGTCTATGTCGTTCTCCCCTGCTGAAATGGAAGCCAGGTCCACAAACACCTTCAGCTCATTGATGCCTGGGGAAGAGACAAGAGGTCAGCGTGGGACTTTGCCACGATGGCACGGGGCTCAGTCATGAACAGTGAGTCTCAGTGAAGCCATGAATGGATATTTAATGAACTTTTAATGTTTTCTCTCCTTTCTGCTTTCATTAAGAATCCAAGGCCCCTAATCTTTTGCAGTCTTTGTTGATACCACTAACTGCTATCTCCCCTTTTCCGAACAACTTCCCAGGCACCGTATGGAACTTTTGTGTACCTATTTCCTTTCCTCTACCCAACATCACCATTTTGTTTTTTTGAGGTGGAGTCTCACTCTGTTGCCCAGGCTGGAGTGCAGTAGCACGCTCACAGCTACCCCAGCATCAACCCGCTGAGCTCAGACGATCCTTCTGCCCCAGCCTTCCAAATAGTCGGAACTACAGGCACACGCTACCAAGCCCAGTTAATTTTTTGATTTATTTAAGAGAAGAGGTCTCACCAAGTTGCCTGGGATGGTTTCAAACCTGTGGGCTCAGGCAATCCTCTCACCTCAGCCTCCCAAAGGGCTGGGATTACAGGCGTGAGCCACTGCACCTGGCCAACACCACCATTTAAACAAAAAGAAACTGGGGCTCAGCTGGTAAATAATATGTCGACGATGAACTATAAAAAGCTGAGATGCTTCCCCTTAGGCTGATTTCTACTAAATGATGTCCATCAAAATGGACTAGAGTTCCCCGTTGAAAGTGTGATGCTCCCAATGAGGGCCGGAGCCAACGGGGCCTCTGACCCTGCAGGCCACAGTTCTGCCACCTGCCTGCCACACAGCGGCACTGCCCACCTGTCCTCCTCCTCACCTCCTCTTCCCTTCTTTCTTACCTCCCCTTCTCCCCTATGAATTAACGCTGTCAAAGGCCATCTAAGCCACACAACCAAAAAGGCTGCCAAGAAACGTACAGCATCAATGAGGACATTGTGATAAAACCTATCCGTGGGCAAGAGCCTTTCTTGACATCTAGTAAAGAGCAACTGGAAGAAAAAGCTAAAGGCAGCAAGATTTTTATGAAAATAATCCTCAGCCATTCACAGCAAGCAACTGCAGAGTGGGGGGTGCATGACAAGGGTAGTCATTAAACACATGTTGCCTATCATCCTAAATAAATCAGGCAAGGAGCTTGGCGCAGTGGCCCACGCCTATAGTCCCAGCTACTTGGGAGGCTGAGGTGGGAGGAATGAGTGAGGCATTTGAGACCAGTCTGGGAAACATAGTGAGATCCCATGTTTAAAGTATTTTTTAAAAATTACCCAGGTGTAGAGGCCTGTAGTCCTGGCTACTAGGGAGGTAGAGACAGGAGGATTGCTTGAGCCCAGGAAGTCGAGGCTGCAGTGGAGCTATGATTGCACCACTGCCCTCCAGCCTGGGTGACAGAGAATGCAGGCAAAATCTATCTGCTCTTCACACAGCACATGACCCAGGGGAGGGGTTTCCTAAAAGTTTAGGAACCACACAGTGAACCATCTGAAAACTCTCCAAACTCCTGGCAATTTCAAATGACCCATTTTACCTCCAAGAGCTTCCCGAACCCAGCTGATGAACTCCTTTCTCAGAGATAGCTCCTTCAGACAGTGGCACCGGGTCGTGCTGATGTCCTGGAGTAGCTTTTTGGCCCGGATAAGCTGCTGGCTGATCCGGACCAGTTTTTCCTCACGAAAGTTGTCAAAGTTATCAGTCTGCAAGACAAAGCTCAATTGTGAAATGGAATGAGTCAACTGGAACCCAGAGTCCATGAGCCACAGCACTGACCATTCCAACAGTCCCTACCCTAATTCCTGAATTTGCTGCTGCTACAACACATGTGCCAGGCTCTTACCCCTAAAGTGGACAATATAACCTTCATTGCTGTTTCTCCTTGACCAATGGTAACTACTATTCCTCTATACCTGACATTCTGCTAAACATGTTATATGGATTTTAAAATCTTTTCCTCACAGATATATGCTGTTATTTTTTCTGCTTTACAATAAAGGAACAAAGGCCCAGAGCAGTTACTTCCTCAAGGATATGCTTCTGGGACTCACATTTAGGTGTGTATGACTTCAGATTTTGTGCTTAATTTCTATCACAATACTACTGGTTTATATAATGATACAGACATGTATACCTACAAAAACAGAAACCAAGACTCACTTCTTATTTAACAGAAACGACTTATTTATCACTTCTGGTTAGAATGAGGAGATGCAATTGGATAGCCAACAAAGTATTTTCCTCTCTTGCACCTATTACCTAAAGAGATCAGATTAGTCTTTGTTCCTAAATTCTTCATCTTCATACTCACTAGCTAGAACAGTCACACTATAAACACAGGTAAAAAATGAAGAACTTGGTATATTCAGGCCTCGGGTACAAAATAAACAAGAACCCTTGAAGGAAGTGCTAAATCATCCTGTCCAACTTGTAAAAGTCAGAAAGCCCAAGGCTCCCAAGGAGTCTGAGGTAGGACATTCCCCCACCATCACAGTCCCTAGCAAATAACTTACAAAGTTTAACAAAGTGTGAAGAACACTGAAGTCACCAGTCAGTCCCAAATTTTCTTTGACCTGCAAGATGACCTTGGCTGAGTTGACAGCCTGGTGTAGGTGATGGTATTCCTTGATCTGCTCAACTCGCTCCTTGATCCAATCCCTTTTGTCGTGGTTATCGACAGTACACATGATCTTGAGGTCTAGAATCAGGTCAGGGTATTTATTCACAAAGTCCTTGAAGATGACATCGATTTTGGCAAAGGTGACCTCTCCTGACTTTAGATCCTGATAAAGTCTAATAAACTTTTTGTAACAAGGATTATACAAATAACCATACACCGCTTCAAGTTCAAGTATTTGCCTTTCTGATTCTTCTTCAGACCCACTCAGCACCTCTGCGGCTTCCAGTTCCTCCTCAGGCTTACTCAGCGACTTCGCAGATTCTTCCCAGATGATCTGGAAGATGTGGCTGTCTTTTAGCAAGTCTATCTTCTTAGCCATTTCTTGGACTTTGGGGCTCAGGTTGTAATGTGTTGTCGTCCGTGAGTTCGGGGAGGTGGGCAATCTCACTGTCACAGCTTCATTTAATCTTTTACTGCTGAGGTCTTCCAAGTGTTTTGTTGCAATCACTCCAAAATCCACTTTAGAAACCATTAGAAAATGTCAGAAGTCAAAGCTCTAATCATGATACCATTTTATTTTACTTTCCCAGGATTGACTCTCCTCACTTCTCTGAAAACTCAAGAACATACAATTGCTGGGACTTTTTCTCTCAGTAAGAATCCAAGGTCTTCCCATCCCCCTTGGGCTTGTTATCAATTTCATGATAAAGAAAGTACCATAACTTTGGGTAAAGATGACAGTTTGAATACATGCATCCATTTCCACCCTCTGCCAAATTCCCATTCCAATGACAGAATAGAAATTGTCTTTAAAAGTCAAAAACCAGCTGGGCTCGGTGGCTCAGCCCGTAATCCCGCGCCTTGGGAGGCTGAGGTGAGTGGAATGCCTGAGCCTGCGGGTTCGAGACCCGCCTAGGCAACTTGGTGAGACCTCATCTCTACAATAAAACAAAAAATTAGCCGGGCATGGTAGCGTGCACCTGTAGTTCAGCTACTTGGAAGGCTGAGGTGGAAGGATCCCCGGAGCCCAGCAGGACGAGGCTGCGGTGGCCGGGAGCAGCCACTGCACTCCAGTCTGGGCGACAGAGTGAGACTCCAACTCAAAAAAAAAAAAAAAAAAAATCACAAACCAACAAGGATGGAAGGAGTAGAAAAGGAGATAAAAGCAACAAAACATTAGAAGTTGAAAACCAGCTGTTCCAGTGATCCATGACATATCAGACCTGAGAACAGAGAATCCTAAGGCCACAGTGGGGAAAGCTTAGAGTCAAGGAGTTTTATACCGCAGGATTCCCTGGAAGCACAGCTACAGGCTGTGTACTGCACATCAGGAGGTGGTGACAAAATAAGGAGGACTGGGTCCAAGGCCTGTAGAAGACATGGTCCAGTATGCCAATTTCACCCCCACTCCATTATGCAGTAGGTGGATTGCCCCTCCTCCTCCCTGGAAGGGACAGGAGGCTTATTTTCTAGAGAAGCTAACACAGTGAGCTCTGTAGAATGGAGGTCACAGACAAGTAGTAGAAAAAGGCATTTCTAGACACATCCCCTTTCTCAGGCAGCTAAGAGAGGATACATACTACTCAATCAATGGAGTAAGAAGGAGGAAGAGAGAAAGCACAGGAGACAGAAGGAGGGTAGAGAACCACACTGAGAACGGACCACGGGACACAGTCAGCCCTCCTCCCACTTGGCTCTCAAAACCTAACAGCCAGGCCTTTCCCCTTCAGGCAGGAGACAAGAGAAAAGACCTTCAGATACAGACCAGCCAAGAGGCTGAGCCACAGCGCCCCCATGGGCAGCACAGAGTCCAGCAGCCCAGCTCAGGTTTGCAGAGCTCTAACCCACTCGGGAAAGCTCTCTCTATTATTTTTTGAGTTGGAGTCTCACTCTGTTGCCCAGGCTGGAGTACAGTGGCACACTCAGGGCCACCCCAGTGTCAACCTGCTGGGTTCCAGCAATCCTTCCGCCTCAGCTTTCCAAGTAGCCAGAACTACAGGTGCGTGCTACCACACCAGGTTAATATTTTTTATTTATTGTAGAGATGGGATCTCGCCAAGTTGCCCAGGCTGGTCTCAAATCCGCGGGCTCAAGCAATCTACTCGCCTTGGTCTCCCAAAGTGCTGAGATTACAGGCTGAGTCACCAAGCCGGCTGGAAGGCTCTTTCCTAATGAAAAGGTGGGGCGGGGGGGGGAGTAGTGGGAAACTGCCAGGGGAGGGGGATGGCACACCTCATCAACAAGGGTATCTACATAATGAACATTTGTATACCTAACCCTGAAATATACCCCACATCTTTAAAATAAAAAATTTAAAAATAAATACTCAGAGCTTGAGGACCAAAATATGGAATTAGCCCAAACTGTTAAAAAATTAAAATTAAAATTAAAAAAAAAATACTATATTAACAATTAAAGAAGAACATGGACAAACAAGAATTTCCAGACATGAGAGGAAAATCAAAACACAACAGATGAAAGCAACATGAAGGAAATAGAAAATTATGCAAGGAAAATAAAAAGAAAACTTCTAAAACTGTTAGCAATCTCAGATAAGATACTGCAATCACGAACAAGAACAGGATAGTATTAAGAAAGAATCACTCAGCTGGGCATGTTGTCATCTTATCCGGTAAGCCCAGCAATTTTGGAGGTGGAGGCGAGAGGATTACTTGAACCCAAAGGTTCAAGACCAAGACTTAGCAAGACCTCGCCTCTATAATAAATTAAAAAATTAGCCAGGTGTGGTGGTGCATACCTATGGTTCCAGCTACTTGGAAGGCTGAGGCAGAAGGATCACCTAAGCCCTAGAAGAGGAGGCTGTGGTGGCTGTGATCATGCTACTGCACTCCAGTCTGGGCAACAGTGAGACTTTGACTCAAAAAAAAAAAAAAAAAGATCAATCAGAGGGAAAATTCCTTTAAATTATGTGTGTGTGTGTGTGTGTGTGTGCAGAAATGAAAAGTTTAATAAAGTTTGAGAGGTCAAGTTGTGAAGAGATCGCTCAAAAAGCACAACAAAAACCAGAGATGGAAAATAGGAGAGAAAATTATGAAAGTTAGGTGAGAATTCCAGGAGGTACAATATCCAATTACTAAAAATTTCAATAAGAGAAAAAAAATTTAAATAATTCAAGAGAATTTCCCAGAAATCAAAGACTTAGATTTCTAGATTAGAAAGACCTACCTACTAATGCCAAATACAGTAGATGAAAAATAGATCCATGCCAAGGCATGATATTATGAAATTTCAGAATACTAGAAACAGAAAGATCGCAAGAGCTTCCAGAGAGAGACAATATGTCCTCTCTTTTTCTCTCTCTCTCTTTCTCGTGCACAATTGGTAATTATTACTGCATCAGACTTCTCAACGGTAACAATGCAGACAACAATGGAGCGACACATTCAAAATTTTAAAGGAAAACGACTTCTAGTCTGTAATTTTATACCTAACCAAATGATTCGATTAGTATGAGGGCAGACATTCTTAGGCATGCAAGGACTCAAGAATTTAACCTCCTTGCCCCGTTTTCTCAGGAAGATAGTAGAGGATATGTTCTACCAAAACCCAGGAGGAAGAGGGAAAAAGTCCAGGGATACAGGGTCGCCCAGGAGAGAGGCAGATGCAATCCTTAGGCAGCAAAGGAAGACTCTGGGACTCCATCTCCAGCCTGGTTTTGAGAGATTTCTTCCCAAAGGTCAAACTGATTGTTTTGGGAGGGAATTCAGATAGTTGGTCGACCTTGGTACTGAGTTAGAAATAAATACGATGAAAACAAAGCCTATGACAAGAAACATTAATTATACAGAAAACAAAAAGTTGGGGCAAGAAATGTGAATGATCATAGTCCATTTCACTGGTTAACTTTTGAATAATGTGTTTACACAGTCAGGTATTAACCTAAATAGTGACCCAACTCAATTACAATATATGAGGGAGTAAAGAGAGATGGAAAGGTAATGTGTGTAAGGCACAGACTGGAATTACACAAATCTAAACCCTTATCTTTCACAGTGGGGAGTCAGTTGATAATGCTGACAATGGAAAAATCAAGGAGACATTTAAGCATGTTATTTAGAGACGTGGAGGTCAATATCAAAAAGAAGAATCTAAAAGAGATGAAACTGATCCTCCCTGGCGAATACGAATTAAAAAAAAAAAAAAAAAGTTAAACCAGGCTCGGAGGCTCAGCCTGTAATCCCGCGCCTTGGGAGGCTGAGGTGAGTGAATTGCCTGAGCCCGCAGGCTCAAGACCCGCCTGGGCAATTTGGTGAGACCTTATCTCTACAATAAATCAAAAATCAGCCGGGTGTGGTAGCGCACGCCCGTAGTTCCAGCTACTTGGAAGGCTGAGGCGGAAGGATCACTGGAGCCCAGCAGGTCGAGGCTGCGGTGGCCGGGAGCGGTCACTGCACTCCAGTCTGGGCGACAGAGTGAGACTCCAACTCAAAAAAAAAAAGTTAAAGCCTTCCATCTAAAATAAAGATCTGCTATTATGATCCATTTTTATTGTGTTGTCCTCTAGCCGTTTAAGACCCCTCAGTGTTATTTATTTCTGTTCTTAAGAATACCACCTTGTATCAGGTGCCTCACACTCCCACACAGCTTCAAGAGACTATCCACATATCTCTTCTCTCTCATTAGGAAAAGCAGTTCATCATTCCTCCACTCCAGCACTTTTTCCATATCACATCTTTCCTGCTTGGGTGAAATACTTTTTTCCTCTAGAAAACAATAACAAAATAATCCGTTAGATCAAACAAACACCGTTTCCCTTGGCAACCCATTGAATGTGCTCCACCCTCCCAGCTCTGGGGAGGAGAAATGAGGAGGTCCTTGTGCACAGCTATTCCATGGAGAGGGCCAGGCACATGCTCAGCAGCATGTAAGAAATGTAGGGAGCCGGGCTCGGTGGCTCAGCCTGTAATCCCACGCCTTTGGGAGGCTGAGGTGAGTGGATTGCCTGAGCCCGTGGGTTCGAGACCCGCCTGGGCAACTTGGTGAGACCTCATCTCTACAATAAATCAAAAAATCAGCCAGGCATGGTAGCACATGCCTGTAATTCTGGCTACTCGGAAGGCTGAGGCAGAAGGATCACCGGAGCCCAGCAGGTTGAGGCTGCGGTGGCCAGGAACGGTCACTGCACTCCAGTCTGGGCGACAGAGTGAGACCCCAACTCAAAAAAAAAGAAAAGAAAAGAAAAGTGGGAGAGTACTCTTGCTTCTCCATTATTTTATCACTTTCCCATAATTTTTCTGAGAATCACAAACCACCCAATATCAACTTCCTGGCATGAAGAGCTACTCATCAACAAGGCTAAAAAGATCACCCCCTCATAAAAATGCATACACAAAGATAAACATGTCTCATCCTTGTAATTGCTGGAGCACACATCTCACCCTGATGCTTACTTAACTGCCAGATGTTGAGAAACTGAGTCTTGTGCTTCATGATCAAGTGCAGCTGTCCAACTAAAACCGTTCCATGTAAAAGGTCACTGGTAATTTTTGTGAAAACAGAGTCAGCAGCAGCCATCAACTTCTTGCCATCCTCTGTAATATTTGCTAATATTTTCTCATCAGTTCCTAATCAGATTAAGAACACAGTTATATCAGTGGCCTTCCCACCTCCCACCTCATTGCTGTCAACATGGGAAATACCCAACCCCAACTTCTTGTTCTGCCCCAGCCTCCACATAATGCAGGCAACAGGCAGTATTTTCCAGAGGTGCTTATCACTTCACTCGATTCTGCATTCATCATGAAGTTTAGGTCTGAGTTCATCTCCTGAACAAATTCCTTGCTCATGAAAATGATTTCTCCAATGGTCAAAATCAGCCAAGAGAACCATATTTCTCAAATTTTGAAAACCTGTGCCCCCTTCAGTATACTAAATATAGTTCTCAGATGACACATACTTTCCTTTAAAATTCCCAACTTGAGAATGGCTGCAGCAGAGTAAACTGCACCAGGGATGCAGGCATGCCCAGCAAAGGCCATCATGATGGCTTTAAGGAGACATTTCCATAGCATATAAAAATAGAGAAACATCAATGTAAGAACCTTATATCCTGCACATTTTAGTTATTTTGCAAAACTTAGAAGGTAATTTTAGGGTCAATTTAGAGGGCAGAATTTTAAAATAAATCAGAAGATTTATCTCCCAGTAATGTTAGAGCCATATGGCATCATAAGAAGATTAAGCTTATCTGTACCATGAAAAACAAAGACAGCCGCTTTATTAATAATTGCAAAAACTTGGAAGCAACCAGATGTCATTCAGGAGGTGAATGGATAAGCAAACTGCAGGACATTCAGACAATATAATACTATTCAGTAATAAAAAGAAGTGAGCTACCAAACTCAAATGCATATTACTAAGTGAAAGAAGCCACTCTGGAAGCCTACTACTATAAAATTCTAACTCTATGACATTCTGGAAAAGACAAAAGGGGAGGGAGGGAGGGTGGTGGAGCATAGGGGATTTTGAGGGCAAACTGTTCTGTGAGACACCGTAATAGGGGACATATCATTACACATTTGTACAGACCCAGAGAACTATATGCAACACCAAGTGTGAATACTACTGTAGACTATGGATTTAGTGTATCAATATCAGCTCAAATACACCATACTAATGCAGGATTTTTTTTTTAAATGCAGGATGTTAATAAACGCACAGTGTGTGTGATGGGGGAGATATACAAGAACTCTCTGTACTTTCTGCTAAATTCTTCTGTAAATCGAAAAAGGCTCTTAGAAAGTCTGGATACTTTTTAAAAACACAAATAAAATCTTTTCAAGTGAGTAGCTTTTACTTACAATACCACACTCCCACAGCAATGATCTTATTTTAACCCTTCAACTACCCTGCCCTGTAAGGAGCTTAGCTTTTCTTGGCTATCCCTATGATCTGGTGAAACCAAGTCTCGAGATTTTCGATCCACATCTAATGCTTTCCCACGAAAAGATCTGAATCTAATGTCTTACACATAAACTTGACTATAACATCTTTAGGGCAAGATGTATGTCTTCCTCTTTGATCACAAAACACTCAGGGCATGGAGCCAGGGTGGAAGAACCAGACAGTATAGTACTTCACTTTTTGTTAAGGTCATCAGTATTGGGTTGGACATTCTACACAGCGTAGTTTGAAAGTAAGATGCACTTGGGTTTGGATTTTAGTTCTTAGTACTTATTATCTTTGAGACTTTGGGTAAGTTACACTACCTTCTACACTTCTGTTGCCTCATCTGAAAATCGGGTGCCTTAAAGGGAACTTCCAGGAAAAAACTGTCTCAAGGGTACTGTGTCATCACAGTTGCTGGTATATAGCAGGCATTCAATCTGCTTCCTTGATCAAACATCAGCTCATCCCAACTGAGTATCAGGTAAGCTCTTCTCCTCCTACTGCTCCCCAAGGTGAGAAGGACACCAACTCTGCTGAGTTGATGTTTCCAGCATTCCCCCCAAACATACCAAACAGTTTGAAGAGATGTTTGACATCTGGCCATGTGAGCAGGTGTTTTAAAATTGCATCCAAGTCATCCACAGCTTCCCCACTGTGTCTAGGCCAGGACTTAGTAATCACAGCAGACACAAGGGTGCCAAATTTCCGCAAATCACGATAAGAGAGTCCCTCAAGGATACTGGTCTGAGACTGTAAGAAAATTAATAAAGATAAATTCAGAAGTTTTTTATTGGTTTGTTTTTACATTACAAAAGTAAGTTACCATCTGATAGCATTTCAGAAGTCTTTTATCACTAGTTTTACAAGGCCTCAAAAAAGCAAGATAGTCAAATACTTGATATTTCTTAAAGCATTTTCATTTCCTTGTGTATAGTCTTTTAAAATTATCAGCACCAGAGATGAGAAGACACACACGCATGTGTGCGCGCATGCGCGAGCGCGCGCGCGCGCACACACACACACACACACACACACACACACACACACACACACAACACACCAGCACAGCCCAAAAGGCACACCCCTTCCTTCTGGCTCACTGCCAGTTTCTACATTTTTTTTTCTTGGACTTTCATATCATAAAAAATACCAAAAATGAATAAATCTTTGTTATATGGTTTACATTCCTGAACCCATCTTGTAAAAAACCTACCTATAGGCCGGGTGCAGTGGCTCACACCTGTAATCCCAGCACTTTGGGAAGCTGAGGCAGGAGAATCACTTGAGCCCAGGAGTTTGAGACCAGCCTAGGCAATATAGTGAGACCTTGTCTCTATGAAGAATCAAAAAATTAGCTGGTTGTGGTGGTGTGTGCCTGTAGTCCCAACTACTTGGGAGGCTGAGTAGGATCACTTGAGTCCAGGAGTTCAAGACCAGCCAGGGCAACATAGCAAGAACTTGTCTCTATAAAAAAGTAACTGGGCCTGATGGTGTGCACCTGTAGTCCCAGCTACTCGGGAAGCTGAGGTGAAAGGATTGCCTGAGCCCAGGAATCCAAGGCTGTGTTGAGCCGTGATGTGTCACTGCACTTCAGTCTGGGTCATGGAGTGAGACCCAGACTCAAGAAAGAAAAAAAAAAAACAAAAATATATTCTAATTTTCTTTCAAATTCTCCACCATGAAATAATGTTCTTTTTCTTTAGGTTCAAAGTTTTTGCAAAAAGTTTCAGTAATTAGTAAAAATCACAGTTAGGGTTAATTTACAATAGACACTTTCTGACATTTAAAAGGCTAAAAGAAAACCTTATCTAGCAATGTATAAAAATAATTATACAGGCCAGTCTCGGTGGCACAGCCTGTAATTCCGTGCTTTGGGAGGCCGAGGTGAGTGAATTGCCTGAGCCCGGCAGGTTTGAGACCTGCCAGGGCAACTTGGTGAGACCTCATCTCTACAATAAGTCAAAAATTAGCCAGGAGTGGTAGCGCGCGCCTGTAGTTCCAGCTACTTGAAAGGCTGAGGCGGAAGGATCCCCGGAGCCCAGCAGGTTGAGGCTGCGGTGACCGGGAGAGGCCACTGCATTCCAGTCTGGGCGACTGAGTGAGAATCCAACTCAAAAAAAAAAAAAAAAATTATACAATATGACCAAGTGGAATTTATCCCAGGGATGAAAGCTTGTTTTTTTGTTTTTTTGAGTCGGAGTCTCACTCTGTTGCCCAGGCTGGAGTGCAGTGGCATGCTCAGGGCCACACCACAGCTTCGACCTGCTGGGCTCAAGCAATCTTTCCGCCTCAGCTTCCAAGTAGCTGGAAATATAGATGCATGCCACTGTACCCAGCTAGTTTGTTTTGTGTGTGTGTGTGTGATTTATTGTAGAGATGAGGTCTTACCAAGTTGCCTAGGCTGGTCTTGAACCCCCGGGCTCAGGCAATCCTCTTGCCTCAGCCTCCCAAAGTACAGGGATTACAGGCTGAGCCACCATACCTGGCCGAAAGCTTATTTTAACATCAATTATCAGTTAATATCAATAGATTAAAAATCACATGATCATTTTAACAGACATGGAAAAAGCATCTGACACAAATTCAACTCTCTTTTAGGATAAAAAACACTCAACGAACTAGGAACTTCCTCAACCTGATAACAGATGTCTATAAAAAACCCACAGTTAGCATCATACCTAGTAGTGAAAGACTGAAAGCTTTCCCTTAAGATCAGGAACAAGACAAGGATGTCCACTTTTGCCACTTCTACTCAATATGGTACTAGAGGTACTAGCCATAGAAATCAGGCAAGAGAAAGAAATAAAAGGCTTTCAGACTGGAAAGGAAGATGTAAAATTGTATCTGTTCACAGATGACATGATCTTAAATATAGAAAATCTTAAAGATTTCTTTGTCTCTCTCTCTCTCTCTCTCACACACACCACACACACACACACACACACACACACACTATTAGAGCTAATAAACAAGACTGGCAAAGTCTCAGGATACAAGATACAAGGAGCAGCTGAATTTCTATACACTAGCAATGAACAATGTAGAAATGAAATTAAGAAAACAATTCCAGTTATAATAGCATCCAAAAAAAGTATTTAGATATAAATTTAACAAATGAAGTACAAAACTTAAACTCTGAAAACCATAAAACATGGTTGAAATACATTAAAGTTTTAAATAAATAAAAAATATTCCATGTTCACAGATAAGACTTTTGCATTTTGTTAAGATGGCAATACTCCCAAATTGATCTATACATTCAACGCCATCCCTATCCAAATCCCAGCTGACTTCCTCGTAGAAACTTGCAAGCTGACTCCAAAATTCTTATAAAATTGTAAAGGAACCAGAATAGTCAAAACAGTCCTGAAAAAAGAACAAAGTAGGAGGACTCACACTTCCTGATTTCAAAACTTACTAGAAAGTGATGGTAGTCAAAACAGTGGTATCAGCACAAGAATAGCCATATAGATAAATAAATAGAACTGAGAATCTAGAAATAAACACTTATAAGTATGGTCAACAGATTTTGACAAGAGTGCCAAGATCATTCAATGGGGAAAGTATAGACCTTTCAACAAACAGTGCTGGGACAACTGGATGTCCACATGCAAGAGTGAAACCGGACCCTTACATGACAATATATACAAAAAGTAACTCAAAATGGATCAAAGGCCTAAATGTGAGAGCTAAAACTATCAATGTTTAGAAGAAAACATACAAGGAAATTTCCATGATGCAGGATTTGGCAAAGGATTCTTAGACACTAAAAGTACATGTAACAAGAAAAAATAGATATAATGGACTTCATCAAAATTAGACTTCTGTGCTTCAAAAGATACCATCAAGAAAGTAAAAAAACAACCCATAGAAAGGGAGAAAATGTTTGAAAATCATACATCTGACAAGGGCCTTTCATGTGGAATATATAAAGAACACTTACAACTCAATAATAAAAAGATGAATTACTCAATTTAAAAATGGGCCAAAGACCTCAACAGACATTTTTCCAAAGATATAGGCACATCCAATAAGTATATGAAAAGTTGCTTGATATCATTAGTTATCAGAGATATGCAAATAGAAACCATAATTAGATACCACTTCACATCTACTAGGATGGATAGAATCATAAAGCTAGACAAGAGTTGGTGAGGATGTAGAGAAATTGGAGCCCTCACACACTGCTGGTGGGAATGTACATGGTCCAGTTGCTTTGGAAACCACTCTGACAGTTCTTCAAACAAATAGTTAACACATGATCCAGCAATTCCACTCCGTTGTACCCAAAAGAAATGAAAGCATTTGTCCACACTTACAGTTGTACACTAATGTTTACAGCAGCATATTTATAATATCCAAAAGGTAGAAATAACCCAGATTTCCATTAGTAGACAGGTGATAAGCAAAATATAGTCTACCTATACAATGGAATATTATTTGGCTATGAAAAGAAACAAAGTACAAATTGACCATTCCTATCCAAAAATCGGAAATCTCAAATACTCCATAATCTAAAACTTTTGAGGCACCAACATGATGCCCCAAGTGGAAAATTCCACACATTAGTACTTAACTTTGTTAAATGCACAAGACTATTTAAAATATATAAAAATACCAGCCGGGCTCGGTGGATCAGCCTGTAATCCCACGCTTTGGGAGGCTGAAGTGAGTGGATTGCCTGAGCCCATGGGTTCGAGACCCGCCTGGGCAACTTGGTGAGACCTCATCTCTACAATAAATCAAAAATTAGCCAGGCGTGGTAGCGCACGCCTGTAGTTCCAGCTACTTGGAAGGCTGAGGTGGCAGGATTGCCAGAGCCCAGCAGGTCGAGGCTGCGATGGCCAGGAGCGGCCACTGCACTCCAGTCTGGGCGACAGAGTGAGATTCCAACTCAAAAAAAATAAAAAATAAAAACAATAAGAAAATAAAATATATAAAAATACCTTCAGGCTGCATGTATAAGGTGGATATGAAACAAATGAATTTCATGGCTAGACTTGGGTCCCATTTCCAAGATATCTCATTATGTAAATGTATATGCAAATATCCCCAAATTTGCAAACATCCAAAATCCAAAATGCTTCTTGTCCCAAGCATTTTGGTTAAGTATTCTTAACCAAAATGTACTTACTTATGTACAAAATGTATAGTACTTAATCTGTACTGACACATGCTATAACATGGATGGCTTTTTAAACCATTATGCTCAGTGAAATTAGTCATACACAAAGACTATATACCACATGACTTCATTCATATGACAGACCAGAATAGAGAAAGCTACAGAGACCAGACAGTAGATCAGCAGTTGCTTAGGGCTGAGAGGGTGAGGAGGGTGGCTGGAGGGGAGGAGGGTGAAGGTTAAAGGGGACAGGGTTTCTTTTTGAAGTGATGAAAATGTTCTATCATTGACTGTGGTGGTGATTGTACATATCTGTGAATATATCAAAACCCACTGAATTGGACCTTTCAACAGGTGAACTGTCTGGTATACGAATGATATCTCAATAAAATGTTCATCAAAAAAGGAAAACCTTATAAAAATTATTCATCACTTTTAAAAACAGAATCCTTCCAGTGTTGCTGGAAGACAATGACCTCAATGTCTTGGAACTCCTCCTGGCCAGCACCGAGACCTGGCCTGTGCAGGGCTTAAGGTATCTGTTTGGAAACACAAGCACAGGAGCCAGGATGAGCAGGGAACTTCATCATGTAGCATTGCCTGGGAGACTGTTCCTGCCAGGTAGTGGGGTAGAATCTCTTCCCACTTTGTAGGAAAAACTGAATAAATTGATAGAATCTTTTCAGCTTCATGCATTTTCTTTCCATAAACATTTTGCCAGCCTTTGGTGTCTTTTACTGCATACCTGCTAAGTAAGTGTTACCAGACAGTAAGGCCACCATAAACCATGATAATAACAGGGACGTGTGAGGGCAGCCTGCAAGGTTGATTTGATGTCACACAGGAGTAGATGTGATTTCACATGGCATACACACTAACAGTCATCTAAGTAGCAGGAAACTGAGCGGCATTTCAAGGAGTCAGTAGAAAGTACTGGATTTCAGCGCCACGACCCTTGGCAAGGGAGGGAGAATGCCCACTTCCCACTCTGAATCAGCAGAGGGTCTCAGAACCAGTGGGTGCTTCCTAGCTTCTAGCTGGCCAATGACAGAACATAGCTATGAACCCCAATCCATGTCCCTAGGAGAAGAGGCTGGTCACCTGGCAAGCAGAGCTCACAGCTTCAATGACACACTTCTCGAAGCACTTGGCGACACTGTCCTCCAAGCCCGCGGTGTCCCAGTAAATGCTGCAGTAGGCAGAGATCTGGGAGAGAGGCCTCTCCTGCAAAAATCGAAGGTGAGGTTTTAAGAGCTCTTGGATGTCATGCCCCAATCCCCTATGGTATGAAAGTGTCCTAGTTATTTTTACCTTCCTACCTATGCTAAGCATATCCTCTCTGCATCCCCCTGCTGGACCAGCAAAGCTAAAATTAAAAGAATCCCCTTGCCCACGCTTGCAGAAAAAATTAAAAGAATCTCTCTGCCCACTTTGGCAGAAAAAGCACCTCACATAGCAGCTTGCAAAAGCAGGTACATCTAGAGAAATAAGTCATTTTTCCTTGCTTCTGCTTTCCTAAAAAGTTCCCTTTAACAGTTACATATAAAACTCTCATATCATGTAAAGTCCAACTTTCCCAAGGTCATAGGCCTTCATTCAAAATCAAGGGCATGTCTGAGTTTTCTCCACTCATCCTTGCATTCCATGACGTTCTTGTCACCGACAGGTCACTTGGAGTTGCTGCATGTGGGTGGTCTTGACCCTGTATGTGCCTGGGGTTCCCATAATGACAAGATCCTGTGCCCTTGCTATTCTCTGGAATAGCACAATAAAACTTTGAAATGCTCTTCTAGGGTCAGACTATCAAGGCTGGATCAGAAACAGAAGTACAGAGTCAAGATTAACCCCTGCACAGGGAGAAACTGTCTCCTCAGAGGCATCATAACTATCTCTTGGTAGTTGCTATTGGTCTGGTGTTATCCAACTTTCCTCTCCTGAAAAGAATGTCCCCATCTTTAGGTACCTGCTTGAGTCTCCCTTCCATGTCTCCCAGCAACGACTCCTTCCAGCCATGCTCCGCGGGGAAGTGTATTTCCACCAGCCGCCTCCAGACCTGCAAAGCCCACACACAAGTCACAACCACTATGATAACTAAATGCCACAGTGTGATCCTACCAAAAGAGAAAGACAGACAGAACATTATGGTAATACAAAGGGTGGGGGACTGCAGGGACGTCTGGGCTCTCCCATCTTTGTCACAAGTGAGCTATATGAGTGGCAAGTCATAACAGCCAAGGTCAGCATTTTGGACCAGAGTCCTGACAGGACCAGGGGCCAGTATAGCCTTTCCCAGGAGCTTTTCATTCTGAAAGGATTTCCCTCTAATGTTTTATTTTGAAAAATGCCAAACTTATGAAAGGTCGTAAGAACAGCACACCACCACCCATGTCCTTTCAACTCTAGTCTGGAGTTGTTAATATTTAATACAACTGCTATTTCTCATTCTCCACAACCCTAGTGCAGGTGTCATGCTCAGGACAGTGATTGTGGAGAGGACACAATCCTCTAAGAGGTGGTCTTCATCCATATTCTCACAGCTGTCCACGGCATGTCCTGTTTGGATCCAGGATCCAACCTGGGGACGCACACTGCATTTAGTTATCACATCTCTTTTCTAGAAGAGTGCCTAGTCTTTTTTTTTTCCTTTTTCTTTTTTTATTATACTGACGATTTAAAAAAGCTAAGGCCTACTGTTTAGTAGACTGTCATCTCTCAACCTGATTTGTCTCATAATTTTCTCATGATTTGATTCAGATTAAAATAGTTTTGGCAGGAACACTATGTGGTTGAACCACAAGAAAATGCACATTCTGTAGACCAGGTGTGGTTGAACTTCCAAACCTTCATACAGCTGCCCCACCTAACACTTAAGGATGTTGGCACACCTTGAGCTTGACATTAAGGGGCCCGTGAGATCAGTTTGTAGCATCAGGGCTCCCTTCCTCACGGTGAACCATATTAGGACATAGCATCTCCCCAAATCTCGGTTACCTCTTTTGTAAAACTAGGATTAACAACAGGACCTACCTCAAAGTAGGTGTTTAATTACGTTTCAATTATTTTTTTAACCTTATTACTGAATTTAACTCAGAATCATTCTCTCACATCAGTGGATCAACAACTATCCTTAACTCACACTTCATGCTGGAGGGATTATACAATTCAGAATCTTGAAATAATATTTAATAACTCAATTTTGTTTTGGTGCAATTTAAGTCTGTTAGTCTGAAACTTAACACAGTAACTGGAGAAAGATTTTCTTGTTCTTTAATTGAAAGTCACAAGCTGCGGGATACAGCAGATATTCGGGAGTCCCACATATTCAAGAGGCTGAGGTGAGGCTTGAAGGCTGCAGTGAGCTATGATGGTACCTCCGCACTCTAGCCTGGGCAACCGAGCTAGACTCCTTTTCTTAAAAAAAAAGCCACAAGTTGAAATTTATAAATTTCTTTCCTGATAGAAAATAGACACTGACATAGAGGCCCAGGTCCCATTAAGAAATAGAGAAAAGTCTGGAAGTTAACTGTGAGCCATAGATGCCAGTTACTGCCCCAGGTAGATGAAACAAGGAGAAACTGCTGCCGTTTCTGAGTCCCTTTCGTTGACTTAAGCTCACCAAGCTACTGCCAACCCTGTTTACCAAATCCAACAGCTCTTCTTAGTCCTCATCTGTACTTCTCTGTATCCATGATTCTGCTCAGTACCTCTCGACAAAAATCCTCCCTACTTCCCAACCTTTTCGTGGTTGATTTCTCTTTTCAGCTGTCTATTTCTCATATACAGACAGTTTTGCCCAGTTTCCCTTTCAAACGTCTCTTCCTTTCATCTCTTCCTCCCATCTCCAATGTCATAAACTTAATTCATAATCCCAGTACTAAAACAGAAACGAGATGTTCCTCCCTGCAAGCTGATGCCTCAGAGTGACTTTCCTGATGTGGTCCCCCATCACCACCATCACCAAGTGGATGACTGCCCAGCCAGCAGGCTAGGCAGGCAGCGCGGCAGCACGTTCCACCTGACATCTCTTACCCATCTCAACAACCATCAGGTGAGCAAAAACAGCCTTATTTTGCAGGTGCAGAACCGATGCTCCGGCGAAGGCTGACAACTGGCCCCCAGCTACCAGACTGTGGCCACAAACTGAGGTCACAATGAATCATGACCACATCCCATCCCTACTCAGAAGTCTTCAGTAAAACTTACCTCAATTTCCTCAGAATAAGTGAATGAGACAGTTGAAGTATAGCTATGCTTCAACATGTTTTCTTTAAAAATTTCTCGGAGCCAACTTCTAGTAGCAGCAAGAGTACCCTGGAAGACTGTTTTGACTGAATTCTTTGCAGTTTCGTTTCCTTGTCCTTCTGTAGAAACCTGTTAGCATATAAGAGACAGAGTTGATGCCTCTTCTACACTGTGGATGCAAATGTTTTCAGTCAGACATGACATTCCTGCTTTGCCTCTGGCATTCATAGTGGACGATCAGAAGGCAGCTATGCTAGAGGAACACACAGGCCTCTGCAGAAGCCCGCTTTTTAAAAGCACTTTAACTTCCCCAGAACTTTTTGGTTCATCCTGAAAGTGGGTGATATGGGAGAAAAGTGAGGAGGGAAGGAATGGTGTCACTGTCCTCTGACCAAATGTCCCCAGGCAGTGAAAGCCCAGGCAGACTCTGCTCGGCCAACAAGCAGACTCCCAGGCCTGAGGAAGTGTGATCACATGCTCTCCAGACTGGGTGAGGAAATAAGTACCCCCAAAGCACCAAGGTGCCACAGAAGCCCAGATGAGTATGTCATCCAAACTCTCCAGTCCTGGCTCCTCGGTGACAGCTAACAGTTAGACTGTTGGCAGGATGTAAACCTGAGTCCCCTTCCCATAGCTGTTTTCTTTTGGTGAGGTGGCACCTTTCACTCCTTCCACCCCATCTCCACCAGCAGACCCACAGCCTCTAACCATGCCTCCCTCCTTCCTTCCTTCTTTCTGCCTCCCTTCCTCCACCTTTCCTCATCAGAAGCACCTTCACCAAGAAGCATATATAGCTCAAGCACTGGGGACTCTACTCCTCCTGGGAGGCACCCTCATAGTTTCTGTATTCATTTGTGTTCTTTTACTAAAACAGAGACCCGCAAATCATCTAAGTGTCAGGAACCAGCAAACCTGGATCTGCTCGTGTCCCTCCCGACACTCTGTGGGAAGTAACCTGTGGCACTCTGCCTCAAGACTGGGGAGATATGGCAGACACACTGCGGCTGTAAGGAACTGACCAAAAGTGCCCCCACGTGAATGGTGAATGGTCCGTGGACAGACACAAAAATATAGGACCATTAATTATGACAATTGCCAGGATGGAAAGATACAGGAAAGTGCTTTTAAAGCATACAAAAGGGGGTGGGAAGAAAGTGCTGCCATGAAGGATGAGACCTTGCTGGCTGGGGCTGGGGAGGGAATCATCAGCCAGTTCCCAACTGAAAATGGAACAGGCACTTACTTAAGGTCCCCAAATGGCCTAGCACATTCTAGAAAAACCCAGAAGAAAGCCGGGATCGGTGGCTCAGCCCGTAATCCCGCGCTTTGGGAGGCCGAGGTGAGTGGACTGCCTGAGCCCGCGGGTTCGAGACCTCCCTGGGCAACTTGGGGAGACCTTATCTCTACAATAAATCAAAAATTAACCAGGCGTGGTAGCGAGCGCCTGTAGTTCCAGCTACTTGGAAGGTTGAGGCGGAAGGATCACTGGAGCACAGTAGGTCAAGGCTGCAGTGGCCGGGAGCGGCCACTGCACTCTCCAGTCTGGGTGACAGAGTGAGACTCCAACTCAAAAAAAAAAAAACAAAAAAAGAAAAACCCAGAAGCCCCAGTACGGTGTGTCTGTTCTTTGTGATCTGGCCCTTGCTGAGACTCAATTTCACCCCCAGGAAATCCCTGAACGTGAACGATGGCTCCAGCCACACACAACTCATCTTTGCATACCCTGCACTTGGTACAGGGCTGGGCAGAGATGGTCAATAATCAGGAACTGAATGGACCACCTTGCAAGCAGCTGGGCTTGTTGGGTTCTAGAGGTTGCAGATCCACTCTAGAACCCGACATTGTACTTTCCACCAAGTGTCCTGTCAACCCTGCAACTGTGATAGCAGCATCCAACCAAAAGGATTTTAACCCTTTCCCTGCTGGGGAAAGGATAGCTGCTGGCAGTGCTTGTGGCTGCAGCATTTGCCTAAAGATCGAAAAAAACAAAAGAAGAGAAGAAAATGACAAAACATAGTAATTATTAATTATCTTTTTGTTTTTAGTAATTCTCATTAGGATTAGAGACAAGTTCTGTTTAGAAATAACTCTAAGAACAGTTTTTATATTTTATTTTCACATTGAAAACCAGTCAGATTCGCTTCAGCCTCAAAGAGTGTGATTATGTAAAATTAAATGAACATGGCAGCCAGCTGCACTTTTTTTTCTAAATGGGTAAAGGGTTGGTTAAATACTCATAATAGATTTTTGCTTTGTTTCATTTTAGTACTGCAAAGGATTTTTTTGTTTGTCTTTATGGCACAGGTAGAATGTTTTGACTATAATGTGGATGAGACTCATCTGAGATCCCAACTAGCATTTAGAATACTTATTTTTGCAGAAAATATATTCTAACTAACAAATTCCTTAAACACACTTTAGTTGGAAGTTGGTGCCTACCTATGACAGTTTCAAAAGTACTCACTCCAGAAGAAAGTGATCATCTTACCGGTAATACTTATTAAAGTATGTATGTAGTATTTATTTACTTGCTAACTGCCATTCTGGTCTGACATCTGTAGTATTTTAAAAAAGGAAAACTAAAATGAAGGAAAGTTAAAATATAGACTTAATTGTTTTATATTATTGAAGTCACAGTTCTGACTTACAGTAAAAAACAGGCTGGGTGAAGAGGTTCATGCCTGTTATCTCAGCACTTTGGGAGGCAGAGACAGGAGGAATGTCTGAGCCCAGGGTTTCAAGATCAACCCGGGCAACTTGGCAAGACCTCGTCTCTACAAAAGATTTAAAAATTAGCCAGGTATGGTGGTAACGTCTGTAGTTCCAGCTACTTGGAAGGCTGAGGTAGAAGGATCACCTGAGCTCAGCAGGTCAAGGCCTTGGTAGCCATGAGCGTGCCACTGTACTCCAGCCTGGGAAACAGAGTGAGACTCTGAATCAAACATTAAAAAAAATTTTTTAAAAAATGGTCAGCCTAAATAGAAAATCACAGCATCACTTTTTTTTCTTTTTTTTTTCATAATCAATATTTTTTATTATGGTTTTGTGGGGTACAGTTAAGGGTTAGGTGTACCATTACGTTTCATTCAGACACCCTGTTGATAAGAGGTGTTTCCCCATCCCCAGACAGATATTTGCTACTGTTAATCCCATCCCCCTCCCCCCCCAAGGTTTCCCAGTACAGCATCACTTTCAAATTGAAGCTCATAAACTCAAGTGGGTGAATGCTGCACAGAGATTAAAACATGAGCAACCATCCACGCAACAAAGATGGATCTCAGAGACATGACGCTGAGTGAAGAAAGTCAGACACAGAGGCTCAAAACTCGAAGGCAGGCAAAACAGATCTATGATGATGGAACTTAGAACAGTGATTCCCTTCAGAAGGGACATGAAGGGAGGGGCACAGAGGAGTGGGGTTATCCTGCAGTCTGATCCTAGACACGGTGTGTGCCTAGGGACAGATGTGCACCGTCATGCACTTGGCTACCGTGTTCAAGCTACAATGTAAAGAAGAATGCTAAAGGGGAAAGACTGTGCCTGGACAGGGAGGGAAACAGTCCCCAAAACTCTCCGTGAACAACAGAATCAAGGAAAAAAGAAAGGTCATCTTCTCAGCGAGGCCTTGCCTGACTTCCTGACCCTGCACCATTCCTTTAATTTCCCCATGGCCATCTGATGGGCTGACATTAACTTTCTTCCTCCTTCCGGAGAGAGCCCAAGGAGATAGGAGCACAGACCATGGCTCACTGAGATACCCTCAACACACAAAATGGAACCTGGCATCAAGCAGGTGCCTAACCTGAATCAATCACTCCATCTCATTCCAGCACCCTAGAATTCGTCTGTTTCCTTTTGCCATTGAAACTGCTTGAAATTTCATACTTATCCTGGGTACAATATTACACGTATTAATTCCACTTACCTCTAGAGGTAGAAGTATGATAATTCTGCAAACAATCTCAGTAGATAAAGCAAGCATCTCATAAAACTTCCGGTGCTTGGTAATGCTGCAGATAGTCTCATGGAGTTTTAGGCACACAGTCAGGTAGGACTGAAACAAGGTCTCCTCAGGAATCCTAACCCACAGAGTTAAAAGAAATCACTGAAGTAATGTAGGAGAAATGAGAAAACAGTATCTATTATTGATGACCAGTCTCTTCCTTTTAAAATAACTTCCTTTTAAAATAACCAGTAGCCGGGCTCGGTGGCTCAGCCTGTAATCCCGTGCCTTTGGGAGGTGGAGGTGAGTGGATTGCCTGAGCCCGCGGGTTCGAGACCTGCCTGGGCAGCGAGACCTCATCTCTACAATAAATCAAAAATCAGCCGGGCGTGGTAGCGCGCGCCTGTAATTCTGGCTACTCGGAAGGCTGAGGCGGAAGGATCGCCGGAGCCCAGCAGGTCGAGGTTGCGGTGGCCGGGAGCGGCCACTGCACTCCAGTCTGGGCGACAGAGTGAGACTCCAACTCAAAAAAAAAAAAAAAAAATAACTACCAGTAAGGTATTTGTTTGATCTCATCTAGGCTAACATCTGGAAAAAAACAGATGGAAATAAGCCAAAATCTCAGCGCAAATATTTACTATTTCCCCCTTTTAGAAAAAAACTAAATTACTACATTAGTAACCTGAAAAGGGAAGTGGCCACGTACTGATTTATAACCTTCCTGTTATGACAGCAAATCGGGGACACAGTCAGTCAGGGTAATCAGTAAGACACCCGGAGCCATGAATAAGAGAGAGGCTACATTCTACTTTTCTACTTACTTGTTTTGATAAGCCTCCAGCAAGTGCAACAGCATTTTTAAAATGTTCTCAATATCCTAGGGCAGTGAAGGAAAGAAAAATAGAAGAGATTCAACCATGACACCACTGTCACTGCTAAAACAGAGCTGAAAAAATCCAAAATAATATACAAATGTTTCTCTTCCTAGAAACAAATTTAAAGTGTTCACATATTAATCTTATATCTTTCACAAATAAAACTCAGGATTTAAAATGATACCACTGGCTGGGCTTGGTGGCTCAGCCTGTTAATCCCAGCACTTTGGGAGGCTGAGGCAAGTGGATTGCCTGAGCCCAAGGGTTCAAGGCCAGCCCGGGCAACTTGGCAAGACCTCGCCTCTACTATAAATCAAAAAATTAGCCGGGCATGATAGCATGCACCTGTAGTTTCAGCTACTTGGAAGGCTAAGGCGGAAGGATCACCAGAGCCCAGCAGGTCGATGCTGGGGTGGCGTGAGTGTACCACTACATTCCAGCCTGGGTGACAGAGTGAGACTCTAACTTAAAAATAAATAAATAAATAAAATAAAAAATAAAATTATACCATTTTATTCACCCCCAAAATGTGAAAGGATCCCGCGCTTTGGGAGGCTGAGGTGAGTGGATTGCCTGAGCCCGCGGGGTTCGAGACCCGCTTGGGCAAATTGGCGAGACCTCATCTCTACAATAAAAATCAAAAAATTAGCCGGGCGTGGTAGCGCACGCCTGTAGTTCCAGCTACTTGGAAGGCTGAGGTGGAAGGATCGCAGGAGCCCAGCAGGTCGAGGCTGCGGTGGTCCGGAGCGGCCACTGCACTCCAGTCTGGGTGACAGAGTGAGATTCCAATTCAAAAAAAAAAAAAATGTGAAAGGAAAGATAGCAACTAGGTAGTGTCTCACACAACTTTTAATCCTGCCTGCACAATCACAAAAGCTTTGTTTCCTTGAACTCTATTTACTGAAACAGAATAAAAAAAGGAAATCAACCTTTAGCCCTAAGAAACAATGACCTCTCCCTTCTCTTGTTTTTCAGGGCTTCACCCTGTCTTTCAGAAAAGAATTACAAGCTCTCAATGCTTAATTTTCAATCTCCTTTTGCTAAGCAAGGACTCAAGAGCCTGTTCCAGACAACAAACCTCCAGATTCTGGTAAGAGATTTCCCGAAGTCCTTGTAGCCGGTAGTAAGACCCTAGAAAACAGTCCAGGACATGACCAGGAAATTGACTAAAGTGTTCAGTGAAGTTTTCAATATAGTAAACCAGGCTGCCCAGAGGTAGCAGACTAAACCAGGATCGGAAGAGGTATTCATCTATACTCAATAAATGCTTCTTTTCCATAAGCTGATGTAATTGACTCCTACATAAGAAAAAACAGGGTCAGAGAAAAAGGATACATTAAGGTTAGTAAAACAGATGAGTTAAGACAAAGGAAAACAATCTAGAAAGTCTAGATTTCAAAAACAAGTTAAATACCACATGGAAAACAAAAATAAGGAGGAATGAATCAAATGAAAAGTAAACAATGGCATGTTAAGAATTCACTGAAGCCGGCTTGGTGGCTCAGCCTGTAATCCCGCGCCTTGGGAGGCTGAGGTGAGTGGATTGCCTGAGCCCGTGGGTTCGAAACCCGCCTGGGCAACTTGGCGAGACCTCATCTCTACAATAAATCAAAAATCAGCCGGGCATGGTAGCGCGTGCCTGTAATTCCGGCTACTCGGAAGGCTGAGGCAGAAGGATTGCCGGAGCCCATCAGGTCAAGGCTGCGGTGGCCAGGAGCGGCCACTGCACTCCAGTCTGGGCGACAGAGTGAGACTCCAATTCAAAAACAAAACAAAAAAAAGAATTCACTGAAATGGAAGAACTTTGAAGACATTTTGCTGAGAGAAATAAGCCAGACACAAAATGACAAATACTGTATGATTTCACTGATGTGAGGTCCCTGGAGAAGTAGAAATCACAGAGACAAAAAGTAGAACAGAGGCTGCTAGGGGCTGGGGAGGGGAATGGAGAGTTAGTGTTTAAAGGAGACAGTTTCAGTATAGGAAGATGAGAAAGTTCTGGAGATGACGGTGATAGTAAATGTGCTTAATTCCGCTGGGCTATACATGTAAAAGTGGTTAACATGGTAAATTGTACATTATGTATATTTTACCACACTAAAAAAAAGAATTCACAAGAATTAGGCCTTTGGATGAATTACTCGTGAGTTGTCTAGGATCACACAATCCAACAGAGCTCAGCAAAGACCCTTAAATAATGCTGATTCTAGAACATTGTACTGGAGACCAAAAAAGTTGACAATAGGAAATAAATCAAGCAAGGTGCCACGAAAGTGACGTAAGTTATGAAAAGCATATTGATAAAGATTCCTGTATACTAATGGCTGCTTTTACTTGAAAGACTGAATCTTTAAGAACAATGCTAGTGTTTCTCATTGTCCAGTGTTATCAGCTAACTTTCTTTTAAACAGTCTATACACTCTTGAAGGGTATTTAAAATAAATGCAATTACACAAATCATTTAAGTTGGCTTTAATTTCAGAAGCCTCCAATGATAATGAAAAAACAATAACTGAATTTAGCTCACTATTTCAACCCCTAAAAGTTCATAGGCTAGCTCCTATTGGACTCAAAGGATAACACAGCCAGACGGCCCTTGGAATTGTTTCTTCGACAAAAGACAAGATAAATGGGAGAAGTTATCTGTGCTTGGAAATTAGTGGTAGTTATCAATGTTTTCATATTTAATTTGGATTTATTTTTTATTTAAGTCTTATACTAAAATTTGATTTATAATAATTTTTTTAACAGATTGTGCTTTGTGTCTTCTCTGAGAAATCTCTTCTTACCTCAGGATTGGGTTATTTAGAAGTGCTGTTAAATTTCCAAATATTTAGGGGTTTTTCGGAAGTTTTTCTATTAACTCAACTGTGGTTAAGGAACTTACACACTCTGCACAACTTTAATACTCTTCGATTTATCAAAGCTGTTTTGTGGCCCAGAACATGGTCTGTCTTGGTGTAAGTTCAAGTACACATGAAACTATGTACATTCTATTGTTGGGTGGGGTCTCCTACAAGTGTCAGTAAGGTCTACTTGGTCAGGAGTGTTGTTCAGGTCTATATATCCTCACCAAATTTCCCATCAGTCACTGAGAGAGGAGGCTGAAAGCTCTGAATAGAATCATGGGTTTACCTATTTCTCCTTTCAGCTTTTGCAGTTTTTGCTTGGGCTTAACCATCTTGGTGTCTGATTACTTTTCATAACATCTGCTCTATATTCCTCTGCTATCCCTGTGCTGACATTTAAAATTAGTGAGATAAGCCGGGCTAGGTGGCTCAGCCTGTAATCCCGCGCCTTTGGGAGGCTGAGGTGAGTGGATTGCCTGAGCCTGCGGGTTCGAGACCCACCTGGGCAGCGAGACCTCATCTCTACAATAAATAAAAAAATCAGCCGGGCGTGGTAGCGCATGCCTGTAATTCCAGCTACTCAGAAGGCTGAGGCGGAAGGATCACCGGAGCCCAGCAGGCGAGGATGCGGTGGCCGGGAGCGGCCACTGCACTCCAGTCTGGGCGACAGAGTGAGACTCCAACTAAAAAAAATAAAAAATAAAAAATAAAAAATAAAATTAGTGAGCTATGTTATTTTTAATTTATTTCTATTTTATTTATTTATTTTTTTGAGTCAGGGTCTCACTCTGTCACCCAGGCTGAAGTGCAGTGATGTGATCATAGCTCACAGAAGCCTTGAATTACTGGGCTCAAGTGATCTTCCTGCCTCAGGCTCCCAAGCAGCTAGGACTACAGGCATGTACCACCATGCCCAGCTAATTTTTTAAAACTTTTTTGTAGAGGGGGTCTCTTACTTTGTTGTCCAGTCTGATCTCGAACTCCTGGGCTCAAGCAACCCTCCTGCCTCAAGCCTGCCAAAGGGTTGGGATTACAAATGTAAGCACGCTGGCAGCCCTTTTAGTTTTGCAACTGTGTGTTACCTGTCCAGAGAAAACTCCAGGGCAGCAGTTTCCAATCTGGGGCAATTCCTGCCCCTCCTCCACCCAGAGAACATCTGGTGAAGTCTAGAGACATATTTTATTATGACAACTGGGAAACGGGGGCCCTAAGAACCGGCATCTAGTGGGTGGAGGCTAGAGATGCTGCTAAATGTTCCACAATGCATAGGTCATTCCCACAACACAGAAGGATTTAGCCCAAAAAGTTCAATAGTGCTCAAGAGACCATGCTCTAGAGTTGCAGTTTGCATTGTTTAACAAAATTATTTCTTAAAACTGTGGTAAATATTACATAAAATGTATCAATTTAACCATTTTAGGTGTATAGTTCAGTGTGCTAATTCCATTCACATGGTTATGCAACCAATCTCCAGAACATTTTATCCTGCAAAACTGAAACTCTAAACTCATAAAACAATAACTCTCCATTCCCCTTCCCCAGCCCCTGGTAACCTCCATTCTACCTTCTGTCTCTATGATTTTGACTATTCTAGGGACCGCATAGGGGTGGTATCATAAAGTATTTGTCCTTTTGTGTCTGACTTATTTTCAGCTAGCAGAGTGTCCTCAAAGTTCATCCATGTTGTAGCATGTGTAAGGATTTCCATACCTTTAAAGGCAGAATAATATTCCATTGTATGCACAGACCATATTTTGTCTGTCCATTAACCTGTTGAGTACTTGAATTGTTTCTACATTTTGGCTATTGTGAATAATACTGCTATGAACACAGATATAGACATATCTCTTTGTGTCCCTGCTTTCAATTATTTTGGTTATATATCCAGGAGTAGAACTGCTATCTCACAGGGTAATTTTATTTTTAATTTTCTGACAAACCACAATACTGTTTTCCATAGCAGCTGCACCAATTTACATCCCCACCAACAATGTACAAGGATTCCAATTTCTCCACGTCCTTGCCAACACTTCTTATTTTCTGTGTGTGTTTTTTGTTAATAGCAGCCATCCTAATGGGTAAGAAGTGGTGTTTCATTATGGTTTTGATTTGCATTTCTCTAATGATTAGTGATGTTGGGCATCTTTTCCTATGAATGCTTATTGGGCATTTGTATCTCTTCTTTGGAGGAGTTTCTATTCAAGAAATGTCTATTCTGATAATGTGATACTTCTTGCTTTGTTCTTTTGCTCAGGATTGCTTTGGTTATCCAAGAACTTTTGTGGTCCCATACAAATTTTAGGCTTTTTTTTTTTCTATTTCTATAATTAACATCACTGGTATTTTGATACACACTACAATGGTGCAGTTTTTAATGACACATACATGGTCTGTTATGAATTAATTTATATTATATGCCTGATTAGTTGAGTTTTCCCCTGGCCTTTGAAAAGGTGCTCATTCTAGTGTTGCTGAATAAACTATTATCATGTGGATAAGACAATCATATTAGTCTGAAACAGCTCAACTGGCAAAGCGTTTGAAATTGGTAAAATGTCAGAGCAAGAAAAATTATCTAAATAATTAAAATGTGATTTTATGAAGATTTAGAATGTGATTTTAAACATGCACAAGTAACTAAATTAAATATGTAAGTATATATTTAAGTATTTAAGTATATATCTGACCCTCCAAGGACTTTTTCTGGTACTATTTTCTCAGGATAAAGGGGAGGTCCTTCTATTTGGATCAGGGATCAGCATCATATATACTACCCTTACTCCTCTCCTATCAGCCAGCATTATGAAAAGGTGGAAACAGGTGACAATACACAACACCTTCGACCTAGCAGTTCCACTTGTGGGTATTTATCTCAAGCAAATAATTGGACAGCAAAAATATAAGGATGCTCATCAAAGCATGTTTATAAAAGAAAACTGCAGAAACTTTCCAAATGATCAACATCAAGGAATTGGCTAAATAAAAGTCGGTATGAGCCAGGCTAGGTGGCTCAGCCTGTAATCCCACGCCTTTGGGAGGCTGAGGTGAGCGGATAGCCTGAGCCCGCGGGTTCGAGACCCGCCTGGGCAACGAGACCTCATCTCTACAATAAATCAAAAAATCAGCCGGGCGTGGTAGCGCATGCCTGCAATTCCGGCTACTTGGAAGGCTGAGGTGGAAGGATCGCTGGAGCCCAGCAGGTCGAGGCTGTGATGGCCGGGAGCAGCCACTGCACTCCAGTCTGGGGGCAGAGTGAGACTCCAACTCAAAAAAAAAAAAAAAGTCGGTATGTTCTTCAGCTGGAACACTAAGCAGTCATCATCATAACAACGTAGATACGTACTTACTGACATGAAAAGCTGTTCACAAAATACTGATAAGTAGAAAAGGCAGGTTGTAAAACAGAATAAATAATGTGTCATTTGTTGTTGTTGTTGTTCTTTTAAGTATTTAGAGACCCACACACCCACATTTGGACAAAACCTGGAAATATGTATGCCCCAGTGTTGCCAATGATGACTACACCTGGGGCTGTGGGTAATGTTTGTATTCTTCTTTAGAACTTTTTATATGTTTAAAAATGTTAAAAGAAGCATATGTTAGTTCTGTCATTAGAAGCAGGAATGAGTTTACCATCAAGTCCACCAGGGCTCTGGCAGCACAGTGTAGGGATCATCATGCCCACATCTACATATGGTGTGGCTCTACAACTTACTGGTCTGGTTTTTTTTCCCGAAACTGTGAGAAGGATATTCCTTCGAGGGCGGCCCAGGTGTCCTCAGGCTGACGCACGGAGTCCTTCCCCTGAGGGGACAGCTCCATGCAGCAGTGTAGAACAGGCAGAGTGTACAGCCAGCAGGGGACCCCTTTGTCCATGCACCTTTGGCACAGGTTCACCAGGTATGCACGCCAGCTGCAAGGGGAACAAGGACCCCACAGTGAACTGAGATGGACAGGGGGTCATCTCCCTGTGGGTTTGATGTCCCAAAGGGAAGTGAGCACTTCACATACAAAGTGGAGTACTCTGAGTGGCTGAGCAAGAGTGACTAGCCTGGGAGACGCATGGTTGCTGGGAGACAGGGTTTCCCTTGGCCTCACCCAGAGCACCAGGTCCTTCATGGCCCTTGCCGAATCCCCACAACAAACTCCCAGGGGAGGGGAGGCGAAGGATCTGAGATGCAGAGATCACAACTAAGTAATCGACACAAGGTCCTGCCATCCTGCAGTGGAAAACCTAAACACAAAGCAACTTTTTATATGTAAGGGATGAACCTATAAACATCACACGGTCCATTTCCTACAGTCACAAAATATTCATGCTTCTTAATACTTTGAAACACCTGTACCAACTTTGAACATTGCCTTGCCACCATTCCCCCTCCTTTTCAAAATGTACAGTGTTTAGTCGAGTGCTGTACATTTGTAAAACCAAGGGACAGACATTCTATAAGACCTGCTGGTCAGGAAAGGCCACCTAATGTTATTCTCAAATTCAAATCAACACAGCCACTGAAAATGCTGTGAAAAGACCCTGTGATCATCAGAGCCTGGGAGTTCTGAGTAGGTCTCCCCACTGCCTTGTCACCACCAAACCTCCCAGGTCCAGGTCAGTAACACTGCATTTCCTCAGCACTGGCAAAAGCTGTGAGGAGGATATCCATTATGCTTCTACAGAATCCTCGAGTGGGATTCCCTAGGCAGGCATCGTGCTGTGCCTCCAAATACACACACACAGAGACAGTTCATGATACAACATGAAATTTTACAAAGCAGGGTATTCAATAGAATATAGAATTTAATATAATTAAATAACAGGTATGCTAAGGAAAAGTCTAGAGGAATAAATACTGAAAAGACAACAGTGAGCAGTAAGACTATGGGGTTTCACCCCCATAGTTTTTGTTTCTTCCTTGTCTGCTTTCAATCATGTCAAACATTTATTTTTGTAATCAGATAGAATAAGTAGATAGCTAGAAAAATAAATAGAACTTTAAAAAAAACTATTAAAAAAACTCTTGACAAAAAATAATAATACTACCTCTGAGATGTCTTGAGGATGTGGCTTAGGTCATTGCGAAGGTCATCTGGTGAACTGGTGCTCGGGCTCAAGAGGTAACAGAGTGAGACCAGGTCACTTTCTGATAAGGGAAAGTTACATTTTTCCACTGAGAACAGGGCAATTAGACCCATTCCCAATTTACTCTTCACTGGGCAGTCTTTAGGCAGAGAGTTCCCACTTTTTCCACTCAGAAATGGTGCCATTTGCTTTTTCAAATACTCCCACAGGTCTTTCTTCACCTGATGGCAGAAGAAAAGGAAGTTGCATGAACCATGGAGTTAAATTCAGCAGAGACGTCCAGAGCTGCCCTTCACAACAGCTGGGCCAGGTAAGAATCATCATTCCCAGATTTATACCCACACCATCCCCACCAACTATGGAATGCACAGGAGCACCCGTGGTGCAGCCCAGAGACCCAGGCATGGGGGCTCTCAGGCAGGGCCCTTGATGCTTACCAGAGCTCAACTGCCACCTCAGAAATGGCTTCAGGTCTGCCTCTAATCCACCTGGGCTACAGGGTAGTTAAAGGTGCAGTGAAGGAGGATCTACTCCTTCCTTCCACTCTGAGGCCAGAGGAGTACTGGGGCTCAGTGCTGGGGGCAGGGCTCAGACATGAAATCAGGAGAAGGAAGAAAATGGCGAGGACAGAGAAGAGAATTCCCAATAGGCGGCACTGGGAGAAAGGGCTGGAAGGTCTGCCTACCCCCAAGTGCACCCTGACCCAGAGTCAAGGGATCATTCGGACATTAGTAGATCAGGTGATGCTGCCTGAAGATAGAGTGGCTAGTGACAAAAGGGAAGTCTGATACCTCCTCCTCTCCATACTGCAAAGTGTTCCACTGCAGTGCACGTCCTTCGTAAATCATAGGGACTCGGACAACAGAGTAAAACTGCTGGAATTGGATGAAAAAGTTGTTTAAGTTGATGGTGTCCCAGGTCTGGAGGATGCTGAAGATGCTGTCCAGCATGACTCTGGCGGCAAATTGCTTTCCTTTCACCAGATCCTTCCTTGTCCCATCTGTTATGTGGTCCATGAATTTCTGAATCTTCCCAGGAGGTTTCATACAAACTATGTCATCATACTGATGCCAGTCTAAGAAGGACAAAAAGAACAATATTGTACCTAAGATCACCAAAACCCATGAGACCTAGATACTACTCTAGAATGCTGATCATGACTGGCAGAAACACAGAGTGAAATGGGCCAAAGGAAGGGCATAAAGATAGGAAAACCAGAGAACTGGCAAACCAGTGATAGCCAGCACTCGCTCCACCAACTCCTATCCTCGGACAAGCAACAAGGGGGTCTGGGATCTCCACCTCGTGCAAACAGATATCCTAGACGTCCCATATGTGAATGGAAGACCCAAGGTAACAGAATTCAGCAGGCCTAAAAATACTTGGAACAGATCTCTGTCTAACTATATAGCTCAACAGACTTGGTAGTTTCTCAAACATGATCATGGAGGGTAGGCATGATATACTGAGACTGCATCACTCACTCACTGAGCAATATCTTAGTCAATTACTTAGTTGGTGCAAGTGCTGGTTTCCTCTGTACTAGGAACAGGGACACAGACCCCTAAAGGATGGTGCATATTACCCAGCAGTCATAGACAGCCCTCGGCATGGTACCCAACACAAGGCAAGGGCTGAATTCACAACTACTCTTAGGATTCACTGCATTTGAGTATAGACCTAAAAGACCAAGAGAGGTCAACTGTAAAATAATTAGAAAACAAAGAAGTCAGTAAGATGGTCAGAGGCCACAGGAATACAGACAAATAGAAGTGAAAATCATTTCGAATTCAGAAATATATGGTGGGCATGATGTTCCTTGGTTGAGTGTTTGTTCAGTGTTCCAAGATACAGATTCCAGGAATGGCCAACCTGGATGTTTATGCCATACCTATGAAGAACATGTGGATCCTGTCCCATTCCTTGGAAAGCAGAGAGTGCAAAGAACCCACAACATCCTTTGTTCTGCTGTGTGTGGCCTAAGGTGCCCCCACCGATATCAACAGCGACCAGGGCTTGCACTTTACCAGATACAAAATGCAAAAATGGGCAGAGGCCCTGGATATTTACTGGCATTTCCATCTGCCATATGACCTTGAAGCAACAGCAGCGGCAGGAGATGTACTCTCCAGCTCTGTGGACATGCCGCCTAGGCATGTGTCAGGCAGCACCCACACCCTGAGTGAGCATGTGTGTTCTCGTTACCTGACACATCTGCTCTTTGACACAAGGACCTGATGTGCTCATTAATATCCAGGTAGACAGCGTATGGAAGCGCACACCTCTGCCCCCAACCTGAAACTCAAGGCAAACTGCTACTGCCCTTGCCACAGGACTTACCTATGGGGGCACATGATGACATGGCCCTGGAAAGGGCAAATGCCCTCCATGGTTCGTTTTCCACTCCGCAGAGGAAGGGACTAGAATAGGATATACAAGTCAAACCTATTTCATCTCCTACCTCCCTCACCCTTCTTTTTTTTTTTTTTTTTTTTGAGTTAGAGTCTCACTCTGTCGCCCAGACTGGAGTGCAGTGGCCACTCCCGGCCACCGCAGCCTCGACCTGCTAGGCTCCGGCGATCCTTCCGCCTCAGCCTTCCAACTACAGGCGCACGCTACCACACCTGGCTAATTTTTTGATTTATTGTAGAGATGAGGTCTCACCAAGTTGCCCAGGCGGGTCTCGAACCGGCAGGCTCAGGCAATCCACTCACCTCAGCCTCCCAAAGCACGGGATTACAGGCTGAGCCACCGAGCCCAGCTTCCTTCACTCTTCTAAAACACTGAACCCTGGTCCTCCTCCATGCAAGAGGACAGTCATCCTCTCTTTAGGGAACATCATAATACCCCCACTGTCCTACTCTGGCCTCCTGCGATGCATCATGGAGGGGGTTGGTCCATTTGGTATCATAAACTAGGCACCAGGCTGCTGCCAGGGGATTGGTACTCTCTCAAAACGACACAACTTCCTGTGTCTTGTTAAATGGCTGTAACCCACCCTTCTTGTACCTACGAAACACCTCACCTTTCATCCATAGATAATGCATGGCAAACCTCTTTGCTGACTCGGCGCAAACAGGGGGCCTCTCTTCAGAACAGAGCGGACTGTTGGGTCTGCAGAGAGCTGCCTTCCTCCTCACCGCAGACCTCCCTCAGTGCATCCGTGCAGCTAGCCTGAGTACCTGGGGCCACTTCCTTATTTGGTATAAGGCTTCTCACCCATTTTCCTTTAATTATCACAACACATCCTACAGTGAATTCTCTGCTCACCAGGAAACCCAGGAACATGCTTTCCACCTTGTTCATGAATAGGTCAATGTCACTACCACTGTGGGATATGTTGTACACAATGGACTAGGCTGGCAGACCGCAGTACAAACACAGGTAGTCAGACACATACCACTGCATAATCAGTGACACAATGGCAGCACACCACAGGCTAAAACATACAACATGGGGTGACTACCTTTATAACAACACACATGACTGGGTTGGCAGCATGAGTCTAGGTGTATGGGGTCCAGCATAACAAGAAGTTCCTGAAAAGGCCTCCTGAGTCCTACTCTGATACCTGCTGTTGTCATTTTTTTTTTTTTGAGTCAGGGTCTCACTCTGTTGCCCACATTCATGGCCACCCCAGCCTCGACCTGCTGGGCTCCAGCGATCCTTCCGCCTCAGTCTTCCAAGTAGCCGAACTACAGGCATGCGCTACCATGCCCAGCTAGTTTTTTATTTATTGTAGATATGAGGTCCCACCAAGTTGCCCAAGCTGATCTCAAACCCACAGACTCAGGCAATCTACTCACCTTGGCCTCCCAAAGTGCTGGGATTGCAGGTTGAGTCACTGAGCCCAGTCACATTTTATTTAATGACATAGAAAGTGGAAACAGAAGTAGAAGCCTTGGATACTACTCCTAGCTCTGTCTCCACCAGCTGATAACCTCTCAGAGTTTCAGTTTCCTCATTAGTGGGCTGTGTATGGTATTAATGCTTTCTACTTAGGCTTGTAAAAAAGACTAAATGAAATAATGAGCACGAAGTTGTTGGACATAGCACACTGATACCATTTAAATGGAGAATTAGTAGGAAGCATCTGGTGTCCAGGAGGGATCTTATGTTGGGTGCCCACTGATGTAACAATCTTTGCTTCTTTTTTTTTTTTTTGAGTTGGAGTTTCACTCTGTCGCCCAGGATGGAGTACAGTGGCACGCTCACAGCCACCCCAGCCTCAACCTGCTGGGCTCTGGCGATCCTTCCACCTCAGCCTTCCAAGTAGCCAGAACTACAGGCGTACGCTACCATATCCGGCTTATTTTTGGTTTATTGTAGAGACAAGGTCTCGCCAAGTTGCCTGGGCTGGTCTCAAACCAGATCCACTCACCTTGACCTCCCAAAGTGCTGGGATTACACGCTGAGCCACCAAGCCTGGCCTACTGTTGTCTTAACTGGCAGGCCTGCCCACCCCGGCTCTGGCCCTCCCTGCCTGGCAGGACTTGTAAACTGTCTAACTCTCAGCTCACCAACACCTCCTGTGGAAGCTTATCCTGACTTCCAGGTCAAATTCCCTACCACATGCACTCTTAACTGGGGTATCAAAGTTGTGGCATTTATCATAGCAGGACTTTCATATTTATCTATAGAATGATTGAACCAAATGCCTATCCTCTCAAATCTTAAGTTCTTGGGGTATACATATTATTTAGCTATTAAAATGTACGCTTATAGGCCGGGTGTAATGGCTCATGTCTGTAATCCCAAAGCTTTGGGAGGCTGAGGTGGGAGAATCACTTGAGGCCAGGAGTTTGAGACCATCCTGGGTAACCATCCCACCTCTACAAAAAAATTTGTTTTAATTAGTCAGGAGTGGTGGTATACACCCATAGTCCCAGTTACGTGGGAGGCTGAGGCAGAAGGATCACTTAAGTCCAGGAGCTTAAGGCTGCAGTGAGCTATAAATCACACCACTACACTCAAGCCTGGGCATCAAAGCAAGATCCTGGGCCGGGCTCAGTGGCTCAGCCTGTAATCCCGTGCTTTGGGAGGCTGAGGTGAGTGGATTGCCTGAGCCCGCGGGTTCGAGACCCACCTGGGCAACTTGGTGAGACCTCATCTCTACAATAAAATCAAAAATTAGCCGGGCGTGGTAGCGCGCGCCTGTAGTTCCAGCTACTTGGAAGGCTGAGGCGGAAGGATCGCCGGAGCCCAGCAGGTCGAGGCTGCGGTGGCTGGGAGCGGCCACTGCACTCCAGTCTGGGCCATGGAGTGAGACTCCAACTCAAAAAAAACAAAACAAAACAAAACCAAAAACAAAAAAGCAAGATCCTGACTCAAAAAAATTTTTTAACTTACAAAAAGGATAAAAAGATTGTAAGAAGTTATTAGGATTTCTGCCTTTGTCCAAGGTGGAGTAACAGGGACTAAATTTACAGTCTCCTGTGTTTGCCTAAAAAAGTGAACAAAATAAGTAACTGCTTTCAAGACACTGGACACCAGGCAATGAAGGACTGGTTTCCGAGGGAAGGGAACAAAGGAGGTGAACCCAGGACCTTTCTCACTAATTTCCATAAATTTCCATATGCATTCTAGGTCACTATGCAGGCAGGGGGAGTGAGGAGAAGCCTGGACCCCTGAGGTGAGGAGGCAGCGCTGGAGTCCAGGCTGACCAAGACAGCCAGAGTCTGCAGAGGCCCCCTGGGAGAACTCCTGAGAGAGGGATGGAGAGCAACAGAGGGCACTCCAGGAGGGGAACGCACCCAAGCCCCAAGCGTCCACTGACAGATGAACGGAGAAGCAAATATGCTCAGGTGACACCCCACAGGAGCCTGCAGATGGGGCTGTCAGTGTCCTTACCGAGAGTGTTTACAGTCACCATCTGGAAATCTCTAGGGAAGGAAGTTGGGTCCAGTGGCCTCACAGGCCCCTGCCACCTCTCCATTCCCCAGCCCTTCCTCTGGCTTCATTTTCTTAGTTCATTCATTCATTCGTTTCCCTTAGCTAAAACTCCTTTACTTGTTTCTTCCTGCAAGTAAGTGGGGAAGTCATACTGAGCTAAAAGGAGTGACCAACATGTCTTTAACCAACCAGACACATAACCTGAAGTCAACGCCATTGAACATCCAAAGTCAACGCCAATAAACATCGAGGCTGGAGGTAGAGCCAGCACACAGCAAAGAGGACACAGGCAAGACAAGGTCTGTGCCCTCCAGGGAGAAGCATACAATACTGCAGACCTGGCACCTGCACTTTGGAGGTGTGAACAGAGAGCCTGCTGCCCCATGCCTTACCTCCTGAGCCCAGAAGTGAGGACTTTATGCACAGGCAGCGATTGACATACTCGCCCTCCTTCTGCTGGCGCTTGTAGATGAACTCATAATCACAGGAGCTCTTGTTGTTACAGATGACATACTTATAAGGAATGGATTTATTCAGGTTCTTCTTGGAGATGACAGTACTACCTTCAACGAGACAGCCACTGTCCTTTAAGTCTCTGTGAATAAATAGAATACAGCCAGTTACCCAAGAATCCCACCTCAGAAATTTCAGTTCTCAAACACAGCATGAACAGCAAACCCAAAGCTACAAATCGATGCCAACTAAGAACAGACTTTAGAACAAGACATGGTTTCCAGACAGAACAAAGGGGAAAAAAGGGCCGCGACAAAATATGACACAAATACAAAGCTAGGAAGATTTGTCTGAAATAGTCATCTTCTAAAAGTCTAAGAATATTGCCAACTTAGTTGATAAAAATTATTATTTAAACACATGTCAAAGACTGGGTGCCTGCAGACACCCTCACCTGGTACAATGCAGCTCACAGATGTTCCTGCTCCATTTTGGCTGTCCAAGTTCTTCTCCCCCCCTGATAAAGACTTTATGGAGGTCCGGGTTGAATGCAAAATCTTTAGAGATGATGGCGTGAAAGTACACCGTGATTCCTTCACCAGGACTCAGTGTGCTGGCAGAAAGTCGAAATGGAAACCTGATTACAGCAAAATCTGGCCACCCGTCCACGTGAGTGCGCACACACACGATCCTTGGTTTGTTTTTTTTTTTTGAGTTGGAGTCTCACTCTGTCATCCAGACTGGAGTGCAGTGGCCGCTCCCGGCCACCGCAGCCTCGACCTGCTGGGCTCCGGCGATCCTTCCGCCTCAGCCTTCCGAATAGCCGGAATTACAGGCTACCACGCCCGGCTGATTTTTTGATTTATTGTAGAGATGAGGTCTCGCTGCCCAGGCGGGTCTCGGACCCGCGGGCTCAGGCAATCCACTCACCTCAGCCTCCCAAAGGCGCGGGCTTACAGGCTGAGCCACCAAGCCCGGCTGATCCTTGGTTTTTAATGTGCACAAACACACCCCAGCAAGAGCATGATCGTGTCCACATCTCAGACACACTGTCCCCCGTGTGGATGCTCTCTTGCCTCCTTGAAAGCAGAGGAAGACGGGAGTGCAGGGGGTGGCTATAGGCCACTTTGTGCAAAGTGCAGGAGGAACCAGTAGGAGTCTGGGCTGGGACAGCCCTCACCTGGGTTCCCTAAGGCCCATGCTGGCTCTGAGTTCCCAGGGACTGTTAGGAAACAAGGAACTAGGCCAGGGGCCCCTCCCCCACCCACCCTCTGCGTGTTCCCTTTTGCCCGGGATTCCCTTTCCTCCAAAATCAAACTTGCCAGAAGAGCCAACTAGAAGGGCAGCCTGGTACTGCCACAGAGTTGTGTGGCCCTCCCTACCCTGGGAAGGAAGGGTGTGCACCTGGGCTGCTCAGGCAGGATCTCCTGCCAGGGTCACTCCCTACCTCTCCTTCACTTCCTGGGTCCTAGCGTTCTGGTTTCTTGGCTCCTTCTCCTTCTTCACCGCAGCTGCGTAATTTTTGTCATTCCCTTCAGGCTTCTTCGAGTCTTCCGGCTTCCCTTTCTCATTTTTACCAGCTTTCTCTCCAGTGACAGCCGTCTTGTCCTTGGTCTCGGCTTCCTGAAACAAGTCATCAAATGTCAACCTTCAAGGCCAGGCCTATAGCTGATGCCTCTCACAGCCAGAGTGGCCACAACCCTTCCCTGCACAGGACCTGCCAGTGCCTTTGCGTTCACTGACCACAGTTTCATCAGTGGCCTCTCCTCCTCTCACTCCTCCTGGAGCACCGGCCTTCTTGCTGTTCTGGTAACAGGGCCACCTCAAGGATTTTGCACATGCCCTAAGATACCTCCATGGCTTGCCCCTCACTGCTTCCCCAGGAAGACCTTGCCCAGCCACTCTGGCTGCAGGGCCATGTTCCCTCAGTTTCCCCCAACCCACCCGCCTGCCATTCATCCCATTTCTCCCTGCCTGACTTGGTTTTCTGTCTTATGCTACTCTAGACTGTGGGCTCCATGAAGGCAGGGGTTTTGTCTCTGGCATAACTATGTCCCAGCTGTGAATTATTAAATGAAAAACGAGCAGCAGAAGAAACAGGCCACAGGGCCAGGAGCAGGGAGGGGAAGGGCTTTCTGGAGGCACAGCCACGCAGGAAGGAGATGCTGACCTGGCTGTGTTTTTTTTTGGAAGCAGGAGTGGTCTCAGGTGGCTGTTTTGTTTTCTCAGTCTTGTCTTTAATTTCTTTCCTGGCCTCTTTACATGAATTCGCTGGCTCGGCTGCAGCATTGGTTGCCTGGAAGAAATAAAGACCCCAAACCATTAGAGCCAGGGTGACAGAATGGACCAGGAGATTGACTCAATGGCTAATGGGTCAGCATCTGCCATAAGCCAAAGGACAGGGTGGGTAGCACCCTGGGGGGGGAGCCCCTCCCACTTCCCACCCAGGGAGCAAGGCTAGGACTCCCTCCCTGACAGGGAAGTGATGTCAGCCCGTACAGCACAGCAAAAGTGTCGAGGGCTCCACATGCCACCCTCTGGCCACCCCTCCCTGACCACTCACCCCAGAGGCTGGAGCTCCTGCCCGCTGCCTGGCACTCTGTGGTTCTTTCCTGGGCTCAGAGCTGCCCGCTTTGGACTCAGACAACAGGATCTCCTGAGCTGCATCTTTAGCCCCAGGATGGCCTTCACAAAGAGAGATGGTAGGGCCGGCCCCCTCCTGGGAGAGGCCTCTGCCCTCAGAGGGAACAGAGGTGTCCTGGTCCTTCCCTTCTGTCGGGTCCTGTGGTGGGGGACTCCTCCGAGCCTCACCTTCCAGGGCGGTTCCTGCTCCTCCTGCAGCCTGGCCCTGCAAGGGGCTGTTGCCAAACATAGTGTGCATGGCAGGGCTGTCGCCCTCCAGTGGAGTCACGCCTATGCCGGGGGGCTGGTTTAGTTGGCCACTTGGACCAACTTGCTGATTCTGGTTCTGGGACAGGGCTGTATCCTGAGGCTCCAAGAGTGAAAGCGAATTCAGACTACAGGGGCTGGAAGGAGACAGGGGCAAGGAATCCAGCTCTGAGGATGAAGAAGTGCTGCGATTACTTCTCTTCTTCCTTTTCTTCTTTTTGCTCTAAACAGAAAGAGAGGCACTCATTTTATTTCGAAGATTGACTATACTCCAGCCAATGTTTCCATTTATCAACTACATCAAGCTTAGCTGGACCAAACCACCTTGCGTATGTTAAATCTGCAATTTCTTCATCTTGGAGAGAAGGAAATGAAAAGGAAGGGGATGCCCAGAGCTGAGGTACAAGGGCTGTGTGGTGCCAGCCATACATGCAGTCCTGCACAGTCAAGCCAAAACCCTCACACGGAGTTCCTTCTGAGGAGTGTCCCGTGAGACATTTCTGAACATGCGAGAGCACACACAGCTCTTCCATGTACCACACTCCTGTATGAGAACCCCTGTGTACACAAGAATGGAATAAAGCCAAGGACGAGACTGAAAGGCAAATGGGAGTCTAAGCAGCTCCTTCCTGCATCTCGGCAGGAACAAGGCTCAAGGGTCCCAAGTTGGGCATCAAGAACAGAGCTTGTGAGGAGCGTGCAGGACTCTGGGACCCCAGGGGGTTTGATGCCCTGCCTCACTGGGAACAACGCTCTGGGATGTGTGTTAATGGGTCATGCATGCAAATGACTCATAAATCCCCAAAGCCTGGTACTCCTGCACTGCTTGTGCCCCTACCCCACCCCCACACTGCCCAAGCCCCCACACCTGGGGATAAACTGTCTAGGAAAGGGAGACAGAAGGAACACACATGTTGACATGCATCCCAGGGCCAAATGCCCTTTCTTCAGCATCTGGCAACCAGGGGACCATGATATGCTGCAGGGACTCATCACTGCCACTTCAGGGGCCCTTTGGCTAACAGATAGCCTCTGTGCAGCTCGCAGAGGGGGCATAAAGGGCCAGAGGGCATAAAGAGACCACAGGCTGCAGCTGGAGAGGACTGAACCACCAAGGGTTAGAGGAGGCCAGGTCAACACCTGTGAGCCCTTTAGGGCCATGTGGCAGCTCTTCCTTCCTAGCTCCAGGCCTAGAAATTTCTCTTCTTTAAGTTCAGAGAAAACCCATGCTCACTGTACACAAAACACAGGACTCCTCCATGCTGCAACTTCCCCCAGGCCTCAGCTCAGTTCCAGCCTCCTCCTCAGCCCTGCTACCCACACCCAGGCCACCAACCTGCTGTACCTCTGAGAGCACTTGTGTCCTCTAGGCAGATTCTAAAATAGGAGCTTAAAGTAAATTAAGTTAAACTCTGGAAAAGCTGCTAGAGACACCAGGAGAGACAGCCAAGCAGGGGGCCGAGGGGAAAGCTCTGGTCCAGGGCCAAGTTCTGAAGATAGGCCCAGCAGGATGCAGGTGCTGGGGAGCTGAGAGTTGGGTAATGGAGGTGGGGTACTTGAGACACAGACTCCAGGCTGGTTAGTGAAGGACACAACCCACTATGTGCCCCTAACTTGGGACAAGATGAAGGGTCAAGGTCAAGAGGAATAAGGAGGAGAGCTGACGGGCAGGAGGCTGAGGTCAGTGAAGTAAGTGCAGAGGTTGCCAAGCCCCAGGGCACGGTGCTGACAGGGACAGAGGGAACATCTGCGCCAAGGGAGTTGGGGTGCCAGGGCTGGGCACAGGCCAGCCACTCAAGACAAGGCTGGAGGGGACCCATGTACCAGGCACTGATGGCCAAGGACAGGTGGGGCTGCTGAGTTGACTTCAGAGGCCAACGTGGAGGAGGCTGACCAATGATACCCTGGCTCCCAAGCCCCTAGGGCCAGCTGGCACATCCTGTGGCAGGTGCTGCTAACAAGGCTGCACAGATCTGAGAGGCAGGGCTGGGCTGAGAACCACACTTTGGCTTTCCCCTGGCACCTGGCCAGCACCTCTTCCTAGCAAGCTGGCACCCTAGAGCTCTTGTTCTGGAATAGTCTCCTGGCAGAGTCAGCGGGCCCTGAACCGACTCATGCATCAAGGCTTCAGCTTTCTCACATATAAAGACAGCACAGGCAATATGTGCGGGTAATGCCTTTGCCAGCATAAGCTACAGCTCTAAGGAAGCAACTGGAGATAAGTCTGGGACTGAGACCCACCACTAGGTGTCATCAGGACAAATATCAACCTCTAAACCGCAAGCTAGTCAGCTGCCCAAGACTGCAAGGCACCCTCAAGAAGGAGGCAGAGGCTGCATGGACTCAGCGCGGGCACCAGTCAGCCTGGATTTGCTAAGGAGGCCTGGTGGGTCAAGTCAGCCCTTCTGAAGACACCAGAGCCTCGCAGAGGGGATCACACCATTCTTGCCCTACCAGCTGCCTTGTTCCCCAGGGGGCTTGTGGCACAGCAGTATCTGGGCTGGGTTTGGGGCCCCTGCTTGAGTTCCCACCCAGCTCACCACACATTGCACTGACTCAGGGCCTAGCTGTACCTACTCTACCTACCAAGTGGGAGCTATGGAAAGACTACAGTAAACACAGGAGTGGCTGCGGGAGAGACTCTTGAGGGCCCATGACCCAGTCCCCAGAAGACAATTGTCAGGAAGACCATTCCCTGACAGCCCAGGGCCACAGCCTCCACCTGGACCCCAGGTTACACCAGGAACAGCAGCCACCAGCCTAAACCCTCTTTTTAATACAAACAAACCCAGTCTGTCTGACACACAAAATTGGACCACACAGGGTGGCCAGCATATGCTTGTCTTTGATGAGTCCTCAGTGGATCGTGTTCCCATACTTCCTGCCCATTTACCTCTCCTCTGCAAACTGTCTGGACATCTTCTGTCCGTTATTCTATCTACGGCAGATGTGCGGACAGATTTATTTCCTCATAAGAATTGTTGAAGCACTACATTTACAACCTTTGTGTGTGTTGCGTTTCCTGGCCATTGCTTTTCCATTTAATAGTTTAACGGTCTTCTTTGATGCAGAATATCTAATTGTTTTTAGTCAGGGTCTCAATCTGTTGCCCAGGTGGGAGTGCAGTCTCATGATCTTGGATCACTGCAACCTCAAACTCATGGGCTCAAGCAATCCTCCTGCCTCAGCCTCCCAAAGTGTTAGGATTACATGTGTGAGCCACCACACCTGGCCTCTATTTATATAGTCATAGTAATATTTATGATTTTGGGGGAGGCTTAAAAATATTTACATAATTTTATAAATATTCATCTATATTTTCTAGAACTTTTAGGGTGCTATTTTATATTAAAATATTTCATCATTTTGGTATACAGCTGACCCTCTGCATCCACAGATTCAACCTACTGCAGATAAAAAATATTTGGAAAAAACAATAAAAAATAATAATACAACAATTCAAAATAATACAAATAAAAATACAATATAACAAATATTTACATAGTATTTACACTGTATTAGATATTATCTGTAATCTAGAAATGCTTCAAAGTACACAGGAAAATGTGCATGTTATATGCAAATACTATTCCACATCATATCAGGGACTTGAGCATCTAAGGATTTCTGTATCCTTGGGGGTCCTGGAACTAATCCCCTGCAGATGCCGAGAGATGACTATGGCAAATAAGCACATGAAAAGATGTTCGCCATCACTAGCCATTAGGGAAGGGCCAAGGCATGACTGCATGTTTAATGTTTAATGTTAGTATGAGCTGGGAACCGACTTCAGTTTTTCTCCAGCGGTGAGCCTGTGGTTCAGACACATCAAGTTTTTGGCTCCAATGTATACACTCCCGTCAGCAAGTGCTACAGCACCTCAGGTGCTCACACTGTCTCATCTCCATGCAGATCCCCATCAATGCATCTCTCTGTTACTCCATCAGAATCTCACCATCACTTTATGGTTCTAGCTTTGCTAAAAATCTCCCCACCTTTTTTCTTCTTTCTCCCATTCTTTATAAATACTCTCACCAATTTCAAGTTCAGATGGACTTTAGAATCTTTTTGTCCACTTCCAAAAAACCACAACCGAATCCATTTGGAGCTATACTGCTTTAATACATCAAGTGGTTAATGCAAAAATCTGGGGGAGAACAGTCATCTCTGCCATATGAAACCCTCCATCCTCCCTCTCAGGAAGGGTCCACAGCTCCTTGGACCCAAGTCCTACTTTACATTGGCCTATAGAGCTCTGGAGCCTCCTCCTCACGTGTCCTATCCGCCAGTCCTTTATTTTGAGGCTCAATTCTCATACTTTGCTGCTATTTGGGCAAGTGTGTCTGCTATTTGGGCAAGTCCAGCCCCTGTGTTGACACTGGCTGGATTTATCAAGTGTCATAGTAGTGGGCTCACTGCCAAGTCCAAGCATGTAGAGGAAAGATCATACGTGGCTCTAATGCCTTCCACTCACATCTAATAGTACCACCTGCTGCTCTTAAATCTTCTAAAATGAACAAATGACCAACTTGCTCCAGAAAAAGACATCACCCTCTGCAAAAAAAGCAAGAAATTTCACAAGCCTCACTTTTCAATGAATGAAGTTTCCTTGCTTTTCCTCATAAGCAAGAGTACTTTCATTACATATATTAGCTATTTATGCCACTTGAAAGAAATCAGCAGACAGGCTCGGTGGCTCAGCCTGTAATCCCGCGCCTTTGGGAGGCTGAGGTGAGTGGATTGCCTGAGCCTGCGGGTTAGAAACCCACCTGGGCAGGCGAGACCTCATCTCTACAATAAATCAAAAAAATTAGCCGGGCGTGGTAGCGCACGCCTGTAATTCCGGCTACCCGGAAGGCTGAGGCGGAAGGATCGCTGGAGCCCAGCAGGTCGAGGCTGCCGGTGGCCGGGAGCGGCCACTGCACTCCAGTCTGGGCGACAGAGACTCCAACTCAAAAAAAAAAAAAGAAAGAAATCAGGATTTGAACTTCCAAAAACAAGACTTGAACAGGGCTTCTGCTATGCCCCTGGTGTGGCCAGCACTATCCATGACCTAGTGACTGGGACAGAGGCTCAACCTGGACTCCATCTGCCTGGGCTGGTCTCATGGCCCCCACGGACCCAGACCTCCTGCTTTTTGCTGAGAAAAGGCTGTGTTCCCTGTGGAGCTTTGGAGTTTAGGTAGGGTAAGGTTCTCCAGGTGTCAAAGGAAATAGATGTACAAGAAACAAAATGATGGGCAAAAGGATGGGGGAAGGGAGGACACACACCATAAAGCTGAAATGTAACCTCAGGATCACAGAAGTCAAAACCTAAATCAGCACTGTTCTATCATTGGCTAGCCAGGTGTAACCTGAGAACAGCTCATTCCCAGCGGCCTTCCTCAGCTGTCAGGGACCTAGGGGGGCTGGGGAGGTGTGGGTGGCTCAGCTGGCATGCACAGCGTGGAGGGAAGGCACTTTGTCTATGATTTATGCAAACTACCTGCTCAGAGCCTGTAGAAAATGCTTCAGCGACCTCAAATAGGGCTGCATCCTCCTTTCTTCTTTTGCAGGGAACGTAATTAGCAGCTTCCAACTCATCAGATGTGCAGTCTACAGCATTTACAAAAACCTGGGATGCAACTCCCTGTTGAAACATGACCCCCTTCAGACAGGGCAGGGTCACCCCATGCACAGCGCCAACAAAACCCGCACGGGCCCCTACCTCAGGGCCGCCTCCTTTTGGTGAGGCCTAGGTAGGGATGTTCACTCCTGTGAACTGAGCCCTCTCCCCAGGGCCCTTGGATGTTCAGGCAGGAGGTTGCAGGGAAGCAAGAAAGGGCTCTTGTAGACGGGCAGAGCAAATCCAGGTAAGAGAAGTGCCCAATTCCAGAGATGGCATGCTGCAAGGGAGGCACCCCGACTTCCCCATGCAGGCAAGCTCAGGCTCCCAGCTCCCTGGGGCCTCCATCCAAATGCCTCAGCTAGTGCTCACAACACTGATGCAACTGCAGAGACATACCTGGAAGGAGCAGGCTAGCCTGGGCATCTAGGGTAGAGCCGGGTCAGGCCTCCAGAGCCTCCAGAGGCCAAGGCTGCAATCTGGCCCCGAGGCAGGCACACCCACTCAACACCTCCCCACCCTATCAGGCAGTCCCAAAAGTTCAAGCAGGCTCCATCAGTTCACACCAAGGAGCCCAGCAGGAAGCTGAGAAAGAGAAGCTCTCCTAGGAGCCGTAGGGTCAGTCGATGCCATCACCCAACTCATTTCTGGCTCCAGTTAAGTCTCTGCTTCCGTCACCACAGGAAGTACAAGCCCAGCAGCCTCTCAAGAGGAAGCAAGAATCAGCAAAGGGCACCCTGACAGTCAGCATCCAGTGGCCACCAAAGAGTCCAGGCAGAGGATGGTCAGTCCAGGTGACAGGAGGGGTGGGACCTCCCCACTGTGTGTTCTCTCCACCCTCCCCACCACCTCTGGATGAGAACCCCCTGACCCAGTGTGCTAGGGCATGAGGCTGGTCAGGCAGCTCACTGTCTCAGCTTCTGGGGCCACCTCCCGTGGTTCCCTGGCACCCTCCCCCACCATCATTAAAACATGGCACCCACACTTGGAGAACTAGTCTCTAGAACACAAATACTACGCTCATATTGAGGATACTACAGGTTCACCGTGGGACTAGGAACACCCACAAAAGACCCTGTGAGTTAATCAGAGGAGACAGCCCCATCAGTGTTCGCTTATGTACTACGTTCTGAATTTTTCATGTGTGGATATGTGCATATTTAGGCATTTTTTAAATCCCCTTCCACAACAATATTGCTTGTTGTAGTTTTCTTACACTAAGGTAGAAATCATGTAACACAAAATAAACACTTTAAAGCGAACAACTCAGTGGCATTTAGCACTTCACGATGTTCAGTACATGCACCATCTCTAACTAGTTGCAGTTTTTCTTCACCCCAAAAAGGAACTGTAGAATGAAGCAGTGACTCCCTACTCCCTCTTCCTCCCAGCCACCAGGCAACTGCTAATTTGTTTTCTGTCTCCATAGATATGTCTGTTCTGTACATTTCATCTAAATGGAATCAACAGTGAGTGGCCTAGTCTACCTGGCTTCTTTCATTTGGCGTAATGTTTTTTGAGGTCTATCCATGTCGTAGTGTAGGCCCATACTGTCTTCTTTTATAAGGCTGAGAGCTAGAAGGGGAATCACTGGCTCATATAGCAATTTTATGTTTAACTTTTTGGTGACCTGCCAGTGGCTGCAGCATTTTACATTCCCACCAGCATTGTACAACAGTTCCAATTCTCCACATCCTCAACAACCCTTGTTATTTTCAATTTTTTTGCATAAAAGCCATCCTAATAGGTGTGAATTGGTATCTTATTATGGTTTTGATTTGCATTTCCTTTATCAACTCTTGACCTTGACATCTTTTCATGTGCTTATTGGTTATTTATATATCTTCTCTGGAGAAATGTCTATTCAAGTCTTTTACCCATATCTGAGTTGGGTTGTCTTTTTGTTGTTGAGTTGTAAGAGTTCTTTATATGTTGTAAATATGTAACACCTATCAGATACATGACCTGCAAATATTTTCTCCTACTTCATGAGTTGTCTTTTTACTATACTGATAGTGTCCTTGATACATGAAAAGTTTTTATTTTGATGAACTCCAACTTATCCATTTCTATTTTTTTATTTTGTTGCTTGTGCTTTTGGTGTCATATTTTTTAAAACTTTTGTTAGACAGTAGATGCAAAGTTGTTCATAACACTTTCTTATATTCCATTTTATTTCTGTGAGGCCAGTAGAATGTTTCTACTTTCATTTCCGATCTTATTTTCATCTCTCTCTTCATTTTCTTAGATTACAGGTTTATCAGTTTTACTGGTCTTTTCAAAGGACCAATTTTTGGTTCATTGATTTTCTCTGTCATTTTTCTCTCCTCTATTTTGTTTAACCCACTCTTATCTTTACTATTTCTGTGCTTCTTTTAGCTTCGAGTTTGGTTGCTCCCCTTTTTCTAGTTCCTTGAATGTAAAGTTTGGTCACTGATTTAAGATATTTTTCTGCCGGGCTCGGTGGCTCACCCTGTAATCCCGCGCCTTGAGAGGCTGAGGTGAGTGGATTGCCTGAGCCCGCAGGTTCAAGACCTGCCTGGGCAACTTGGAGAGACGTCATCTCTACAATAAATCAAAAATTAGCCGGGCATGGTAGCGCATGCCTGTAATTCTGGCTACTCGGAAGGCTGAGGCGGAAGGATCGCTGGAGCCCAGCAGGTCGAAGCTGCGGTGGCCGGGTGCAGCCACTGCACTCCAGTCTGGGCGACGGAGTGAGACTCCAACTCAAAAAAAAAAAAAAAAAGACATTTTTTCCTTTTCATGTAGGCATTTACAGCTATACATTTTCCTCAGAGCACTGCTTTTGCAGCAACAGACACACACACACACACACACACACACACACACACACACGTATGTATTTAGACACTGGGTCTTACTTTGTGAGGCTGGAGTGTAGTGGTTATTCACAGGCATGATCATACGCACTGTAGTCTCAAACTTCTGACCTCGAATGTTCTTCCCGCCCCAGCATCCCAAGTAACTGGGACTACAGGCATGTGCCACCATGCCGAGCTAGCCATAAGTTTTGTTATATTGTGTTTTCATGTTCCTCTGTCTCAAAGTATTCCAATTTTCCTGGTGATTTCTTTATTGACCATTAATTGTTTAAGAGTATTAATTTCCATATATTTGTGAATTTTTCTGATTTCCTTTCATTATTGATTTCTAATTTTACTCCACCGTGGTCATAAAAGGCGCCTGTATGATTTCACTCTTTTTAAGTCGATCGTTACTTTGCAGCCTGTCATGTGGTCTATCCTGGAGAATGTCCTATGTGCACTTGAAAAGACTATATTCTGAGCCGGGCTTGGTGGCTCAGCCTGTAATCCCTTGCCTTTGGGAGGCTGAGGTGAGTGGATTGCCTGAGCCCACGGGTTCGAGACCCGCCCGGGCAACTTGGTGAGACCTCATCGCTACAATAAACCAAAAGTTAGCCAGGCGTGGTAGCGCGCGCCTGTAGTTCTAGCTACTTGGAAGGCTGAGGCGGAAGGATTGCCGAAGTCCAGCAGGTCGAGGCTGTCGCGGCCGGGAGCGGCCACTGCTCTCCAGTCTGGGTGACAGAGTGCGACTCCAATCAAAAAAAAAAAAAAGACTATATTCTGTTACTGTGTGGAGTATTTACTCTATATACGTCTCTTAGGTGTACTGGCCTATATAGTCTTACTCATTTTCTATTCTCTTACTGATCATCTATCTACTTGTTCTATTCAGTATTGAAGTTGCCAACCATTGTTATGGAACTGTCTACTTCTCCCTTCAATTCTGTCAATATTTCTTTGTTTTGGAGCTTTGGTGTTATATGTGTATACATTTATATTTAATATATCTTCTTTATGAATTGACACTTGCAGCAATATCAACGTCTTCATTGTCTTTGGCTATTTTAACCTTAAAGTGTATTGTCTGATATTAGTATAGTCACCCCTGCTCTCTTCGGTTCCTATTTGCATAGAATATATTTTATCAGTCCTTTCACTTTCAACCTATCTGTGTCTTTGAATATAAACAGGGTTTCTCATAGGCAGTATATAGTTGGATTTTTTTTTTTTTTGAGTTGGAGTCTCACTCTGTCACCCAGGCTGGAGGGCAGTGGCACGCTTTTGGCTACCATAGCATCGACCTGCTGGGCTCCTGCAATCCTTCCACCTCAGCCTTCTAAGTAGCCGGAACTACGGGTGCACACTACCATGCCCAGTTAGTTTTTGATTTGTTGTAGAGACGAGAAGTAGCCGGAACTACAGGTGCACACTACCGTGCCCAGTTAGTTTTTGATTTGTTGTAGAGACGAGGTCTCACTAAGTTGTCCAGGTGGGTCTAGAACTCACGGGCTCAGGCAATCCTCTCGCCTCGGCCTCCGAAAGTGCTGGGATTACAGGCTGAGCCACCAAGCCAGACCAGATCTTTTTTTTTTTTTAACAAGAACATTCTTTATTTGTACAAAGTATTATAATCTTCTCAACATTCTTCACCACAGCAGGTCCAACATCTATAGGCAATTTAGAAGGGCTCCAAGCCAACTGAGTCTACAGAAAACAAAATTCTGTTAACGCTACGGTCAAGTGAAGAGACAACACAAGACTTCATTCTCCTCTCACAGCTTTTTAGTAGTTTCCTAAAGCCTAACCATTCTGACCACTCTCAACAAGCTACTATTATCAAAGACTGTAAAATTGAACATAGGCTGACTGTAAGCAAACCCAAATTTTTCCTGAGTCTTGACTTGCCTCTGTGATCTGGAACACAGCAGATAGCATGGAAGTTATTATTACTTTTTTGAGGGGAGTAGGAAGACTGGGGATCAAAAACCACCTAGCCATACATATAAGAAACCAAGAGTGATCAAACTAATTTTTTTTTTTTTGAGTTGGAGTCTCACTCTGTCACCCAGACTGGAGTGCAGTGGCCGCTCCCAGCCACTGCAACCTCGGCCTGCTGGGTTCCGGCGATCCTTCTGCCTCAGCCTTCCAAGTAGCTGGAACTACAGGCATGCGCTACCACACCCGGCTAATTTTTTTTATTTATTGTAGAGATGAGGCCTCACCAAGTTGCCCAGGCGGGTCTCGAACCCGCGGGCTCAGGCAATCACTCACCTCGGCCTCCCAAGGCGCGGGATTACAGGCTGAGCCACTGAGCCCGGCTAAACTGACTAATTTAATTAGCTGTTCACAATCAGTCTCACCAAAACCCAAAAACTTCAGACCAATGAAGCAACACAGGGCTTAGCTACCCAGATGCTTGGAGTCTGGGAAGTGCTGGTTTTGATGACAATTCTAGTCGGTTTTAATTGATCTCAGGCACTTCTGCAATCCATGCTCTGCCCAGCGTGGAAAAGATTCACAGAAACATGTAGCACGTCTGGGAGTGGCACCTTCCAAGATGCCACAGCCTGCCACCCAGTTGTCCACTTCCTCCTCTTCAATCTGTTCTTTCTTCTTCTTCCAGCCTCTCTCCTCTTCATCATTGATCTCATCCCTGCTCTTGTCTTGCTCGTCCGAATCTGTTTTTCTGTCTTTGTCATTCTTCTGCTGCTCTGAAGCTTCCTTCTTGCCTTTCTGTTCATGCCCATATGCTCCCAAGAGTTTCTTCTTATTTTTTTATTTTTTTATTTTTTTAGTCGGAGTCTCACTCTGTCACCCAGACTGGAGTGCAGTGGCCGCTCCCGGCCACCACAGCCTCAACCTGCTAGGCTCCGGTGATGCTTCCGCCTCAGCCTTCCAGTAGCTGGAACTACTGGCATGAGCTACCACGCCTGGCTAATTTTTTTGATTTATTGTAGAGATGAGGTCTCGCCAAGTTGCCCAGGCGGGTCTCGAACCTAAGGGCTCAGGCAATCCACTCACCTCAACCTCCCAAAGGCGCGGGATTACAGGTATTAGCCAGGCGCACCTATAGTTCCAGCTACTTGGAAGGCTGAGGCGAAAGGATCGCTGGAGCCCAGCAGGTCGAGGCTGCAGTAGCCGGGAGTGGCCACTGCACTGCAGTCTGGGAGACAGAGTGAGACTCCAACTCAACAAAAATAGAAAGTATATATATATATTTACATTTAAAGTAATTTCAGTCACCTTCTGTATCTGAAGGTTCCACATCCACAGATTCAACGATGGATCAAAACTATTTGAAAAACTAAAAACAATACAAAATAATACATTCCATCCAACGTATCCACAGAGAAAAAGAAAAAAAAAAAAGTTTAAAATGCAGTATAACGCCGGGCTCGGTGGCTCAGCCTGTAATCGCGTGCCCTGGGAGGCTGAGGTGAGTGGATTGCCTGAGCCCACGGGTTCGAGACCCGCCTGGGCAACTTGGAGAGACTTCATCTCTACAACAAATCAAAAATCAGCCAGGCGTGGTAGCACGCGCCTGTAATTTCAGCTACTCAAAAGGCTGAGGTGGAAGGATCGCCGGAGCCCAGAAGGTCGAGGCTGTGGTAGCCGGGAGCAGCCACTGCACTCCAGTCTGGGCAACAGAGTGAGACTCCAACTCAAAAAAAAAAATTAAAAAATTTAAAAAATAATAAAATGCAGTATAACAACTACTGGGGTTGCAAAAAAAAAAGTATACACATTTTAAGTGATGTATCTATATATTACTTTTAGTTTGCCATAATATGGCAAATATTTTTCAAAAGTGTCTAGATGCTGATGGTAACCACTTTGAGCACCTCTTGTAACTGCAGAAGTAAAATGTGACTTGTATTCAACTTTTGTTACTGGCATATAATGAGTATTACAATTTTAATAGTTTTTTCTCTTCCTAAAATGTGTGTGCATTTTTTGGGACCCTCTTTATTTACTTAGCACTTGCACTATATTAGGCATTATAAGTCATCAAGGGGTGATTTAAAGTATACGGAGAGGCCAGATGCAGTTGCCCATGACTATAATCCCAGCACTTTGGAAGGCAGAAGCAAGAGAAATGCCTGATCCCAGAGAATCAGGACCAGCCAGGGCAACAATAGATCATAAAATTAGTCAGGTGTGGTGGCGCATGCCTGTAGTTCCAGCTACTTGAAGGCTGAGGCGGAAGGATCACCTGTGCCCAGCAGATCAAGGCTGCATTAGCTGCGAGTATGCCACTGCACTCTAGCCTGAGCAACAGAGTGAGACTCCAACTCAACAAACAAACAAATAAAAGTATATGGGGCCGGGCTCGGTGGCTCAGCCTGTAATCCCGCACCTTGGGAGGCTGAGGTGAGTGGATTGCCTGAGCCCGTGGGTTCAAGACCCGCCTGGGCAACTTGGTGAGACCTCGTCTCTACAATAAATCAAAAAATTAGCTGGGTGTGGTAGCACGCGCCTGTAGTTCCAGTTACTCGGAAGGCTGAGGCGGAAGGATTGCCGGAGCCCAGCAGGTCGAGGCTGCGGTGGCCGGGAGCGGCCACTGCACTGCAGTCTGGGTGACAGAGTAAGACTCCGACTAAAAAAATAAAAATAAAATAAAATAAAATTGTTGTTAACAGTTGTTTCTCCCTTTTAGCACTTTAAAAACAGGTCACTCCACTGTCTTCTGGACTCCATGTTTCTGATGAGAACCTGGGTGTGACTTTGACTGAGGAGCCGTTGGACATGACCAGTAGCATATCTAGATGTTCTCTCTCTGGCTTTTAACAGTTGATTATAAGGTGCCTTGGGTCTATGATTATCAAACTTGGAGTCTGTTAAGCTTCTTGGAAGTGTACAGTAATATTTCTCATCAAATTTGTACCATCTCTGGCCACACTCTTCAAATATATTTTCTGCCCCCTCTCTCCTCTACTTCTGGGACTCCCATTATACACATGTTGGTAAGCCTGATGGTGTCCCACAGACCTTCTTCATTTTTTAATTCGTTTTTTCTTTCTGCTCCTCAGACAGGATAATTCAATTGACCTATCTCCAAGTACACATATTTGTTCTTTTTTATTGCTCAAAATGGAAATTTCAGTTAGTGTACTTTTCAGTTCCAGAATTTCTATGTGTTCTACTGTATTTAGTTTCCTTCTACGAGAGCAGGGCCCAAAAAAATCAAAATCATCTTTTAGAAGGCAGGCCTCTTATAGTATAGATTTCCCCCACTAGGTGAGTGTTCTAGGAACCCACTGGCATCGGTGTACTAGCTAGCATTATGAGAGGCTACATTTGGCTTCAGTGAAATTTTTTTTTGAGATTCGTTCAACGTGTTTGCTCATTTTATGATGGGTGATTTATGAGTGTACATGCCCACACCACGCTGAGTGTTCAGCAGTTTTTTTACCAAAAATGCCATGACCTCCATGTTCCATCCTCCTTATTCACTCATTCTTGCCCTGAGCAACTTTTTTTTGTCTTCCCAGATGAAAAAAATCCTCAAAGGGAAATGTTTTGCCAATATGGAGGGGGCGAAATCAGAAACAGCAGAAGCACTAATAGGCATAAAAAATGATGAGTTCAAAAACTGTTTCAGCAGTGGGAAAGTGTCTTGATAGGTGTATTGCCTCAAATGGAGAGTGCTTTGAAGGTGACTGAAGTTTAAACATAAGAATAAATAATCTAGCCAGGCTCAGCCTGTAATCCCGCGCCTTTGGGAGGCTGAGGTGAGTGAATTGCCTGAGCCCGCGGGTTCGAGACCCGCCTGGGCAGCGAGACCTCATCTCTACAATAAATCAAAAAAAAATCAGCTGGGCATGGTGGTGCATGCCTGTAATTCCGGCTACTGGGAAGGCTGAGGCGGAAGGATCGCCAGAGCCCAGCAGGCCGAGGCTGTGGTGGCCGGGAGCGGCCACTGCACTCCAGTCTGGGCGACAGAGTGAGACTCCAACTCAAAAAAAAACCAAAAAACGAACAAACAAACAAAAAAAAAAAAGAATAAATAATCTGGATAACCCCTTCGGGCCCCTTCCTGCTGTGGGAGCTTTTCTGTCCTCAATAAATCCTGCTTTCTCAAAAAAAAAAATAAATAAATAAAGAATAAATAATTTTTTAGAAATAAATTCCAGGTTTTCTTGGGTTCTCTCTCATATAATGTCTACACCCTTACTGGATAAGTCTGTTGATGAAAACATTAGTCTCCTGCTTTCTTTTGGCTCTCTGGGCATATGTAAAACAGTTGTCTTAAGTCTTTGGTAAGCCCAGTGTCTATGCTTCCTCACTGATGGGTTCTGTTCATTTATTTTCCTCCTGTGAATGGGCCAAGACTTCTCATTTCCTTGCAAGTTTCCTAATTGCCTTGTCCCAAATAGGACAGTTTGAATATTATAATGTGTTAACTGTGGAAACCAGATTATTTTTCTTTCTCTTTTTCAGGGTTTGTTGTTGATTGTTGTGGATTATAGTTGTTTAATTAGTTTTAAAACTATTTCTTAAAAACCTTAACAAGCCTATTACAGGTTATTCTTTGTTGTGTGTGGTCTCTAAAGTGTCTATTCTTTTAGCTTGTTGCCATTTAGTGGTTTGACAGAGGTATCCTTAAACACCTGGAGCCAAAAAACAGAAAAGAAGAAAACACTCTCCCAGTCTTTGCAGACTGGCTCTGTGCTGGGGCACTCCTCCAAACTCAGCCAGGCTGTTTATGACTCTGCCTTAGCCTTCGCTTCCTGCCTGCTCAGTGCCTAAAGGTCAGGTTAAAGCAGGTCTTCCTAGATCTCTTCTGAGCATGCATTCTGCCTGGGTATTTGTGTGGCTTTCTACATTTTCCATTATACATGAGAACTGTTTCCAACTCTTATTTTCCCTAGTTACTCTCTCCTTAGTTTTTCCTCCCAGGCTTTTGGCATGTTCACTGTCTGCCCCAAATGTAATCTTTTGCCCCAGGCAGCAGTAGCTTATTCCCTTGCTTTCAATGTTTTCAAGGTATACTCTCCACACAGCTGCTTTTCGATCCTTAGAGAGAGTTCCAAGTTAAGTGTAAAAGAGGGTTAACCCAAACTTTCAGTATCCCACATGATCCAGGCTTGGGGGTGGTCTTCCCTACTCTCAGAGGGAATATTCCCCAAGAGAATGACACAGGCCTATACCCTCTGACAAATATACAGCCCTCAAAAACCACCCCCCACATGTAACACCACTCATACATGCACATCCCCCTCACACACACACCACAGACCACAGCACTGCCAGCTGCATCACTTCCCACCCCAGCTCAACCACAGAGCACCACCTACAACAACAGACAGAAAACCAGCCCCAACTCAGATGCAAAAAGACAACTTCCCTGTCTCAGTGTCTAGCAGGAAACCTGGAAGCTAATAGGTCTTCTCAGGACTGACCTTGAGCATGGGAGTCCTTCTCTCCACTCTCTCTCTAAACACCCCCTTTGGAAGCCTCCCCTGGGGCACCAACTGGGTCCCTTACTGAAGAGACATCCTCTCAATGTCTAACATGCCTACTGGAGGCCATAGGGAGATAAAAGATGGCTCAGACCCACTTGTTCAGGAAGGGAACCTATCCCACCAGCCAGCACATTTCCAGAGCACCTGCCCTGCACCCAAAGCTGTGAGGCACCTCCAGACTTGCATCCTCAATGCAAAGAGACCTGGAGAAGCACAAGACACACACATGGCGGAAGCTCAAGCCCCAGTACCCAGCCACAGCTTCTGAAAGACACATATTGGGTCTGGTAGGAAGAAAACGAAGGTGGAAGCCCCAGAGGGTCTAGAACCCATAAACTCCTGCAATGCACAATCACGTGCAAAAGAGGCATCTCTGCTTCTGCCCAGTGGGTAGCTTCAATGGGCTGGGCCATGGTAGCATTTTGGGGGGCCAGTCGGGTAGCTATACAGTGAGGCTGTCCTAGAGAGGACACTTGGGGATGGGACCAGTAAGGGTGGCTCAGGGTTGACCATGCTCAGTCAATGATGAAACCACATTAGGAAACAGCTCCAGGAAGAGTGAACCAGGGGATATGGAGAGCCAGGGGCAGTGTACTCACTTCTTTGGTGATCCAGGGGCCATCAGAACTGGGCTTGTCTTGGTTTTCTTGCCAATCGCTTGAGCCCGGAGACAAGTAAGGGCTCCCTTCGTCCTTCAGCTCTTCCCCACACTCCATTTCGCCCTCTGGGGCCGATGCCACCATGGAGTTGTTGTTCTCAGAATCTACAAAGGCAGATGAAGAAAGGGTCAAATCTCAGGGACCAGCAAGTGAGAGTTAAGAAGGAAGAACTGAGCCAGGTTCAGTGGCTCAGCCTGTAATCCCGCGCTTTGGGAGGCTGAGATAAGTGGATTGCCTGAGCCCGCGGGTTCGAGACCCGCCTGGGCAACTTGGCGAGTCCTCATCTCTACAATAAATCAAAAAGAGCTGGGTGTGGTAGCGCGTGCCTGTAGTTCCAGCTACTCCGAAGGCTGAGGTGGAAGGATCGCCGGAGCCCAGCAGGTCGAGGCTGCGGTGACCAGGAGCGGCCACTGCACTCCAGTCTGGGTGACAGAATGAGACTCCAAGTCAAAAAAAAAAAAAAAAAAACTAAGAAGGAAGAACTGGAACTCTCCCCACAAATGTATTGGAGATATACCCTGTCCTCCCTCCCAGGTCCTTCACTGGGTCTGCTGATGTGAGCAGGGTAAGGTTTCTGCTTTGGGTGGACAGGAGGGGCCCAGGGACTCCAGCCTCAGCACAACAAGGGAATGAATCATATAGCAAGACCAGGCAATCCCAACATCCAGTCCCTCCTTCCAGATGTCCAGAGCAGCAAATTCACCTGGATGCTGCCAGGATGTCAGCAGCACCTCAAACTCCATAGCTCTAAAAGAGCCTGTGGCTGAGTGTAGTGACTCACGCCTGTATTCCAGTGTTTTGGGAGGTCAAAATGGGAGAATCACTTTAGGACAGGAGTTCAAGACCAACCTGAGCAACATAGCGAGACCCCATCTCAACCAAAAAATAGAGATATTAACTGGGCATGGTGGCTCACACCTGTAATCTCAGTTCTTAGGGAGACTGAGGCAGGAGGATTGCTTGAGCCCCAGAGCTTGAGGCTGCAGCGAGCTATGATTGTGCCGCTGAACTCTAGACTGGTGTCAGAACAAAACCCTGACTCTTAAAAAAAATTAAAAACAGAGCCTGTTACATTCTTCTCCCCTACCAAAAAAGTTCCTCCTGTTTTCTCTGGGGTGGGCATCTCTCCTGCAGCAGGCACCTCTCCTGGGGTGGCCCAGGGGTCTCCCGACACCTCCCTTGTCCTGGCACTAAGGCATCTGTCTGCCTGGCTGGTCTGCCTCCAAAATCATGGTCATTCAGTTCAGAGCTGACGTGGGGTACAGCACTGAGCATCTGATCCAGCAGCCCCTCCCAAACTCCACCTCTTGCTATGGTTTGGAAACGGTTTGTCTGTCCCCACCAAAACTCACGTTGAAATGTGATCCCAAATTTGGCAATGTGGGTGGTGGGACCTAGGGGGAGGTGTCTGAGTCACGGGGGCAGATCCCTCATGAATGGCTCAGTGATATTCTCCAGGCTGTGAATTCTTGCTATTGAGAGACTGTATTCATTCTCTGAGGAACGGGTGAGTTCCCATAAGAATGCGCTATTATAAAGCCAGGACACCTTCATGCTTTATCTTTTCACATATGTCCCTGTCCCCTTTGACCTTCTCCATCATGTTGTGACACTAACTGAAAGCTGTTGTCAGAAGCCGGGCCATGCCCTTTAGCTGCAGAACCACGAACTAAATAAACCTCTGTTCTTTATAAACGCCCATCTTTGTGTATTCTTTTTTTTTTTTTTTTTGAGTTGGAGTCTCACTCCGTCGCCCAGACTGGAGTGCAGTGGCCGCTCCCGGCCACCGCAGCCTCGACCTGCTGGGCTCCGGCGATCCTTCCACCTCAGCCTTCCGAGTAGCCGGAACTACAGGCGCGCACTACCATGCCCGGCTAATTTTTTTTTTATTTATTGTAGAGATGAGGTCTCGCCTGCCCAGGCAGGTCTCGAACCCGCGGGCTCAGGCAATCCACTCACCTCAGCCTCCCAAAGGCGTGGGATTACAGGCTGAGCCTCCGAGCCTGGCTTCATGCATTCTTTTATAGCTGGAGAAAATGGGCTAAGACACCTGCAAGGGGTTCCTATTTTCAAACCTAGGTCCTGAAGACCCCACCACTCTCTGACACACTCTAGATGGTGCCACTTCAAGCCTGTTTTTCTTTTTCTTTTCTTTTCTTTTTTTTTTTAAAGTTAGAGTCTCACTCTGTCGCCCAGACTGGAGTGCAGTGGCTGCTCCTGGCCACGCAGCCTCGACGATCCTTCCACCTCAGCCTTCCAAGTAGCCGGAATTACAGGCATACCTGCTACCACGCCCAGCAGATTTTTTGATTTATTGTAGAGATGAGGTCTTGCTGCCCAGGCGGGTCTCGAACTCATGTTTCTTTTCTTTTTTTTGAGTTGGTGTCTCACTCTGTTGCCCAGACTGGAGTGCAGTGGCACGCTCACAACCACTGCAGCCTTCACCTGCTGAGCTCAGGCAATTCTTCTGCCTCAGCCCATCCTTCCGCCTCAGCCTTTCAAGCATCTGGAACTACAGGCATGCGCTACCACACTCAACTAATTTTTTGATTTATTGTAGAGACGAGGTCTTGCCAAGTTGCCCAGGCAGGTATCAAACCCCTGAGCTCAGGCAATCCTCTCACCTTTGTCTCCCAAAGTGCTAGGATTATACAGGCTTGAGCCACCGTGCCTCGCCTCATGTCTGTTTTTTATATAGAAGTTTCTCTTAGCCTTTTCCAAGGCCCAGACCTCCCCTGGCTGCATTCCTGCTCTGGATGGTGAGACTCCAACTTAGAAAAAAAAAAGTGCCATTACACTCCAGTCTGAGCAACAGAGTGAGACCTGTCTCTAAAAAAATATTTTTTAGCTGGGCTCAGTGTCTCAGCCTGTAATCCCGCGCTTTGGGAGGCTGAGGTAAGTGGATTGCTTGAGCCCGCGGGTTCGAGACCCGCCTGGGCAACTTGGTGAGACCTCATCTCTATAATAAATCAAAAAATTAGCTGGGCGTGGTAGCGCGTGCCTGTAATTCCGGCTACTCGGAAGGCTGAGGCGGAAGGATCGCCGGAGCCCAGCAGGTCGAGGCTGCAGTGGCCGGGAGCGGCCGCTGCACTCCAGTCTGGGTGACCGAGTGAGACTCCAACTCAAAAAAATAAAAAATAAAAATAAAAGGAAGAATAATAAAAAAAGATTGAAGAAAGCCTACAATATTTACGAGACACCATTAAGCAAACAAATATCTGTATTATGGATTTTCCAGAAAGAGAAGAGAAGGAAAAAGTTGAGGAGAACATATTTAGTGAAATAATAGCAGAAGGTCAGGTGTGGTGTCTCATGCCTGTAATCTCAGCATTTTGGGAGGCCAAAGCAGGAGGACTGCATGAGCACAGGAGGACTGCATGAGTTCCAGATTCACCTGGGCAGCAAGACCTCGTCTTTACAAAGAAAATTTTAAAAATTATTCAGGTATGGTGGCACACATCTGTGTAGTCTCAGTTATTCAGGAAGCTGATGAGGATGGATTGCCTGACCCAAGAGGTTGAGTCTCTAGTAAGCAGTGATCATGCCACTACACTCCAGCCTGGGTAACAGAGTGAGAGGCTGACTCAAAAATAATAATAATAATGACAGCAGAAAAATTCCTGAGTCTTAGGAGAAGGATAGACACACAGGTCCAGAAGCCTCAAGGAACTCCAAATATAAATTCAACCAAAACAGTTCCTCTCACAGGCACATTATAGTCAAACTGTCAAAAGTTGAAGACAAATAAGAATTTTAAACTCAGCAAGAGAAAAGTGTCAAGTCACATGTAAGGATATCCCCATTAGACTAACAGCAGATTGGTCAGCAGAAGCCTTACAGGACAGAAGATAATGGGATGACATATTTAAAGTACTGGGTATGGGGGGAAGGACTTGCCAGCCAAGAATATTATGCTCAGCAAATCCATCCTTCAGAAATGAAGGAGAAATAAAATCTTTCACAGATAAGCAAAAACTAAGCAAATTCATCATCCGTAGACTGGCCTTATAAGAAATGCTTAAGGAAGTTATACATTTGGAAGTGAAAAGATGATAACTACCATGAAAACATGTGAAGCTGGGTTCGATGGCTCAGCCTATAATCTCAGCGCTTTGGGAGGCTGAGGTGAGTGGACTGCCTGAGCCCACGGGTTCGAGACACGCCTGGGCAACTTGGCGAGACCTCATCTCCACAATAAATCAAAAATTAGCCGGGTGTGGTAGCACGCGCCTGTAGTTCCAGCTACTTGAAAGGTTGAGGTGGAAGGATCACCGGAGCCCAGCAGGTGGAGGCTGCGGTGGCCGGGAGCGGCCACTGCACTCCAGTCTGGGCGGCAGAGTAAGACTCCAACTCAAAAAAAGAAAAAAGGAAAACATGTGAAACTGTAAAACTGACAAGTAGAGCTGATACACAAAGAGGAAAGAGAGCAGGGCTCGGTGGCTCAGCCTGTAATCCCGCGCCTTTGGGAGGCTGAGGTGAGTGGATTGCCTGAGCCCACGGGTTCGAGACCCGCCTGGGCAGGCAAGACCTCATCTCTACAATAGATCAAAAAATCAGCCGGGCGTGGTAGTGCACGCCTGTAATTCCACCTACTCAGAAGCCTGAGGCGGAAGGATCGCCGGAGCCCAGCGGGTTGAGGCTGCGGGGGACGGGAGCAGCCACTGCACTCCAGTCTGGGAGATAGAGTGAGACTCCTACTCAAAAAAAAAAAAAGAGGAAAGAGAAAAGAATCAAGCAGCTCAAACAGCGCTACTGAAAAACACCCGGCCACAAAAATTAAAAAAAAAAAAGCGATAAGGAAGTAAGGAACAAAGGATATGCAACATTGGGCAGGCATAGTGGCTCACACCCGTAATCCCATCACTTTGGGAGACCAAGGTGGGAGAATTGCTTTAGGCCAATAGTTAGAGATCAGGCTGGGCAACATAGCAAGATCCCATTTTTACAAAAAATAAAAATTAGCGACACAGTAGCTTATGTCTACAATCTCAGATACTCAACAAGCTGAAGTGGGAGGATCATTTGAACCCAGGAATTTGAGGTTGAAGTGAGCCAGGATTGTGCCACTACACTCCAACGAGGGTGACAAAGCAAGACCCCGTCTCTAAAAATAACAAAAAATAAAAAACAAAAAAAGAGGATATACAACAATGCCAGAAAACAATCAATGACGGAAATAAGGTCTCACCTATCGATAATAACCTTGAATATAAATGGATTAATTCCCCACTTAAAAGATATAGACTGATTAACCTGATTAAAAGAAGAAAAAAAAGAAAAAAAAAACAGGACCCAACTACCCAACCATATGTGCTGTCTACTAGAAACTCATCTCACCTGCAAAGCCTGAGCAACTTGGTAAGAACTTGTCTCCACAATAAATCAAAAAATTGGCTGAGCATAGTGGTGCATGCCTGCAGTTCCAGCTACTTGAAAGGCTGCGGCAAGACAGGCTCGGTGGCTCAGCCTATAATCCCACGCTTTGGGAGGCTGAGGTGAGTGGATTGCCTGAGCCCGCAGGTTCGAGACCCGCCTGGGCAGGCGAGACCTCATCTCTACAATAAATAAAAAAATCAGCCAGGCGTGGTAGCATGCGCCTGTAGTTCCGGCTACTTGGAAGGCTGAGGCGGAAGGATCGCCGGAGCCCAGCAGGTCGAGGCTGCGGTGGCCGGGAGCGGCCACTGCACTCCAGTCTGAGTGACAGAGTGAGATTCCAACTCAATAGAGAATAAAAAAAGAAAAGAAAAAGAAAGGCTGAGGCAGAAGGATCACCAGAGCCCAGGTCGAGGCTGTGGTGTCATGAGTATGTCACTCCACTCTAGCCTGGATGACAGAGTAAGATATCAAAGCAAAAAAGAAAGAAAGAAAGAAATAAAATAACTTATCTTACCTGCAAAGACACAAAGTGACTGAAAGTGAAGGGATGGAAAAATATATACCAAAAAATGGAAACCAAAAGTGAGCAGGAATAGCTATACGTATATCAGACAAAACAGACTACAAATTAAATAATGAGGAAAAGAGATAAAGAAGGACATTATATAATAATAAAAGGCTCAGCCAGGCTCGGTGGCTCAGCCTGTAATCCTGTGTCTTGGGAGGCTGAGGTGAGTGAATTCCCTGAGCCCGTGGGTTCAAGATTCGCCTGGGCAACTTGGCAAGACCTCATCTCTATAATAAATCAAAAAATTAGCCAGGTGTGGTAGCACGCACCTGTAGTTCCAGCTATTTGGAAGGCTGAGGCAGAAGGATCACCGGAGCCCAGCAGGTTGAGGCTGCAGTGGCCAGGAGCGGCCACTGCACACCAGTCTGGGCAACAGAGTGAGACTCTAACTAAAAAAAAAAAAAAATGTATATGCTTCAATACCATAACACCCAGATATATAAAGCAAAGATAAACCCCAATATAATAATAGCTAGGGACTTTAAGATCCCATTCCTTGCACTGGATGGATCATGTAGACAGAAAATCAACAAAGAAACATCAGATTTAAACAGCACCATAAATCAACAAATACAGAACATTTTATTCAACAGCTACAAAATACACATTCTTTTCATCAACACATGGAACATTCTCTAGGATTGACTATAGGTTATGACACAAAACAAGTCTCAGAAATTTTTTTTTTTTTTCTTTTGAGTTGGAGTCACTCTGTCGCCTAGACTGGATTGCGGTGGCCGCCTCGACCTGCTGGGCTCCCGCGATCCTTCCGCCTCAGCCTTCAGAGTAGCTGAAACTACAGGTGTGCGCTACCACACCCGGCTGATTTTTGATTTATTGTAGAGGTGAGGTCTCGCCAAGTTGCCCAGGTGGGTCTCGAACCCGCGGGCTCAGGCAATCCACTCACCTCAACCTCCCAAAGGCGTGGGATTACAGGCTGAGCCACCGAGCCCGGTTCAGAAATATTTTAAAATTCAAAATCATATCAGGTATTTTATATGACCACAATGGAATAAAACTAGACATCAACACTAGAAGATCACCCGAAATTGTATAAATATATGAAAATTAAACAACCCTAACACTAACCTTATCAGTATCTTATATGACCACGAATGGAATAAAACTAGACATCAACAACTAAAAGATCATTTGAAATTATATAAATATATAAAAATTAAACAACACGCTCTTATACAATCAATGGGTATAAGAAGAAACTAAGAATGAAATTTAAAAACTCTTTGAAACATCCAGGTCTGGTGGTTGATGCCTGTAATCCCAGCACTTTGGGAGACCAAGGCAAGAGGACTGCCTGAGCCCAGGAGTTTAAGACCAGCCTGGGCAACATGGCAAGACCTCATTTCTGCAATAAAGTAAAAAAAATTAGCTGAGCATGGTGGCAGGCACCTGTGGTCTCAGCTACTTGGAAGGCGAAGGTGGAAGGATCACCTTAGCCCAGTAGGTTGTGACTGCAGTAGGCATAATTGTGCCATGTTACTCCATCCTGAACAACAGTGTGAGACTCTGACTCAAAAAAAAAAAAAAAACTCTTTGAAACATATAAAAATAGAAACACAATATACTAAAACTTGCAGGACACAACAAAAAAAGTATTAAAAGGAAAATGTATAGTAATAAATGTCAGAAAGTTTTCAAATAAACAACCTAACGATACACACCTCATGGAAATAGAAAAGCAAGAACAAACCAAAATCACTAGAAGAAAAGAATAAAGATCAGAGCAGAAATAGGTGAAACTGAGACTAAAAAACAGTACAAAAGATGAACAAAGCAAAAAGCAAGATTTTTGGAGAGACAAAAAACAAACCATTAGCTAGACAACCAAGAAAAAAGAAAAGACCCAAATATAAAATCAGAAATGAAAAAGGAGATGTCACAACAGATACCACAGAAATACAAGGGATAATTATAGAGACTACTATGAACAACTATATCGCAAGTCAGAAATCTAAAGAATACTGACACATTCCTGGACACATGCAGTCACAAAGAAATAGAAAACCTCAACAGACCAATAAAAAGTAATGAGACTAAGTCGGGCTCAGTGGTTCAGCCTGTAATCTCACGCCTTTGGGAGGCTGAGGTAAGTGGATTGCCTGAGCCTGCAGGTTCGAGACCCGCCTGGGCAGCGAGACCTCATCTCTACAATAAATAAAAAAAAATTAGCCGGGCGTAGTAGCACACGCCTGTAGTTCCAGCTACTTGGAAGGCTGAGGTGGAAGGATCGCCGGAGCCCAGCAGGTTGACAGTCTGGGCAGTCTGGGCAACAGAGTGAGACTCCAACTCAGAAAAAAAAAGAAAAGAAAAAAAAAGTAATGAGACTGAATCAAAGAAAGCCCAGAACCAAATGGTTTTGCCACTGCATTCTATAAACATTTAAAGAATAATAATAAAAGACTCAATGTAAGAATGTAAAACTCAGTTCTTCTCAAACTATTAAAAAAAATTAGCTGGGCTCGGTGGCTCAGCCTGTAATCCCGCGCCTTGGGAGGCTGAGGTGAGTGGACTGCCTGAGCCCACGGGTTCGAGACCCGCCTGGGCAACTTGGTGAGACCTCATCTCTACAATAAATCAAAAAAAATTAGCCAGGCATGGTAGTACGCACCTATAGTTCCAGCTACTTGGAAGGCTGAGGTGGAAGGATCGCCGGAGCCCAGCAGGTCGAGGCTGGGGTGGCTGGGAGCGGCCACTGCACTCCAGTCTGGGCGACAGAGTGAGACTCCAATTCAAAAAAAAAAAAAAAAAATTAAACTGGAGGAAATCCTTTGTAACTCTATGAGGCCAGGATAATCCTAATACCAAAACTAGTCAAGGACACAACAAAAAAAGAAAACTACAGGCCAATATTCCTGATGCTCATAGACACAAACATCGCCAACAAAATACTAGCAAACCAAATCCAAAAACACATCAAAAAGATAATACAACATGATCAAGTGGGATTTATCCAAGGAATGCAAAGATGGTTCAGTATATGTGAATCAACATACATCATATATCACCATCAACAGAAAGAAGGCTGGAACCATATGATCATCTCAGTAGATACAGAAAAGGCCAGCGATAAAATTTTAACATCCCTTCATGATAAAAAACACTTAATAAATTAGGTGTAGAAGAAAAGTACCTCACATAATAAAGTCCATATATGTGAAAAGCTGAAAGCTTTTCTCCTAAGAACTGAAAAAGAATGTTCACCCTCACCACCATATTCAATGTAGAACTGGGAATTCTAGCCAGAGCAATGATGCAAGAAAAATAAATATAGGGCATCCAAATTGAACAAGAGGAAGTAAAATTTTCCCTGTTTGCAATCAACGTTATCTAATACATAGAAAAACCTAAAGACACTACCAAAAAAACCCCAAAAACCCTCTTAGAACTGACAAACAAATTCAGTAAAGTTACAGGTTATAAAATTAATATACAAATATCAGTAGCATTTCTATACACAAACAACAAAGTAGCTGGAAAAAAAAAATCAAGAAGGAAATCCTATTTATAACAGTAACAAAAAATTACTTAGGAATAAATTTAACCAAGGAGGTGAAAGACCTCTACAAGGAAAACTACAAAACACTGATGAGAAAAACTGAAGACGATATAAACAAATGGAAAGACATTCATGCTCATGGACTGGAATAATTAATATTGTTAAAATGATAATATCACCCAAAACAATCTGTAGATTCAAGCAACCCCTATCTAAATACAAATGACATTCCTCACTGAAACAGAAAAAACAGGCCAGGCACAGTAGCTTGCCTACAATCCCATCACTTTGGGAAGCTATGGCAGGAGGATGGCTTGAAGCCCAGAATTCAAGACCAGCTTGAGCAACATCACAAAACCCCTCTCTACAAAAAAAGGTGGGGGGGGCGTGGGAACTTTGTTTTTAAAAGAAAAAAATTCTAAAATTTACATGGAACAACAAAAGACCCCAAATAGCCACAGCAATCCTGAACAAAAAGAACAAATCTGGAGATATCACACTAACAGACTTCAAACTACGCTACAAAGCTATAATAACCAAAACCCAGCATGGTATTGGCATAAAAACAGACACTTAGATAAAGAGAAGAGAGAGCACAGAAATTAATCTACTTCTCTATAGCCAACGAATTTTTGACAAGGATGCCAAGAACACTCACTGGGAAAAAGACAGTCTGGCTGAGGTGAGTGGATGGACTGAGCCCACGGGTTCGAGACTCGCCTGGGCAACTTGGCGAGACCTCACCTCTACAGTTAATCAAAAAAAATCAGCCGGGCATGGTAGCGCATGCCTGTAATTCCAGCTACCGGGAAGGCTGAGGCAGAAGGATCGCTGGAGCCCAGGAGGTCGAGGCTGTGGTGGCCGGGAGCGGCCGCTGCACTCCAGTCTGGGCGACTGAGTGAGACTCCAACTCAGGAAAAAAAAAAGACAGTCTGTTCAAATAAGGGGTGATGGGAAAACTGAATACCCACATGCAGAAGAAGGAAACTAAGCCAGGTTCGGTGGCTCAGCCTGTAATCCCATGCCTTTGGGAGGCTGAGGTGAGTGAATTGTCTGAGCCCGCAGGTTCGAGGACCGTCTGGGCAACTTGGGGAGACCTCATCTCTACAAAAAAAAAATGAGTCAGGCGTTTTAGCTCCTCACAAGAGAGTCAGCCTGTCCTTTGATACTTTGAAACCAGGCATTGACTTCTCCTCCCTAGCTATAAAAGTTCTAGATGGTATCTTCTTCCAATAGAAGGTTATAAACACATTCGCAATTGGCAAATGTTTCACTTTCCTAATACTGAAAGTTGGTGAAAATTAAAAAAAAAAAATCTGAAGCTTGTTGCCATTAACTTCAGTGGTTAAGCACAAGTGAAATGATCTTTTCTAAATTGGCACCTTTTTCACAGTACAGCTAAAAGTTACAGACATATCCAGTATTTGCCTCAGATACCACTCTGACTAGCATTCTTTACTTTGTATTTTTATTTGGATTGTAAACTGAATATATATTATATATGTATATATTCATTTACATTGCATCATTACATCACTATCTGTCTCACTATCACTAATAATTTCACTGGATTCACCATCGACCTTGGAAATCTCATCAGCATACATTTCTTCATTTTCCATAATTATAGTAAATTTTAATGTTGAAGTATGAAAGTCTTGAAATAGCAAAATAAAAGTATACAACACTAATCACAACAAAATAATGACCAACTTCCAGTTTTTACCAACTACATAAATCTACATAAATCAATAACAACATTGTGCAGTTGAGATCAGATAATTATCTCAATTAATTTTCTCCTCTTGCCTCACTATTAATTTTCAAGCAAAATACAGTAACACATACATATGATAACGTTGCAGCATTCAGAAACAGAATTTGCAAAGACATAAATCCATGTTAGCGGCAACCAGGAACAGAATGTAGAATGACATAAATTCACGTCGGTGATAACAAATTAGTTAAAAATCTGCTGTTCAAGGATCTTAGCTAGATCTTCTGGATAACTTCCTTCAGCTTCTCCATCAGCACCTGCTGCTTCACCTTTCACTTTTATGTCATAGAAATGGCTGCTTTCCTTAAACCTCATAATCCAACCTCTGCTAGCTTCCAACTTTTCTTCTGCAGCTTCGTTACCTCTCTCAGCCTTCACACACTCGAAGAGAATGGGGCCTTGCTCTGGTTTAGGTTTTGGTTTAACGGAATGTAGTGGCTGGTTTGCTCTTCTCTCCAGACCACTCAAACTTCCTCCATATCAGCGATAAGGCTGTTTTGCTTTGTCATTCATGTGTTCACTGGAGTAGGCTTTCAATTTCCTTCAAGAACTTTCCCTTTGCGTTCACAACTTGGCTAGCTGTTTGGCACAAGAGGTCTAGCTTTCGGTCTGTCTGGGCATTCCACATGCCTTCCTCACTAACCATTAATCATTTCTCACTTCTGAACTAAAGTGAGAGACGTGAGATTCTTCCTTTCACTTGAATGCTTAGAGGTCACTGTAAGGTTATTAACTGGCCTAATTTCAATACTGTTGTATCTCAGGAAATAGGGAGGCCTGAGCAGAAGGAGAGAGGCCTGGAATAGCTGGTTGGTATCATGCCTGGCTAATTTTTTTTTTTTTTTGTAGAGATGAGATCTCACTATGTTGCCTTGGCTGGTCTTAAACTCCTGGGCTTGAGCAATCCTCCCACCTCAGTCCCCTAAAGAGCTGGCATTACAGGCATGAGCCACCGCACCTGGTCTATGAACAGTTTCTAGAGATATGCACAGATGCATTTGACACGCCAATTAAGTTCCCTGTCAATTAAGTTCACTGTCATATAGGTGTGATTTGTGGCACCCCAAATAACTAACAGTAACATCAGTGCTCACTGATCACAGATCAGTGTAACAGGTGTAATCATTTTCAAGTTTGAAATAGTGTAAGAGTTACCAAAATGTAGCCGGGCTCGGTGGCTCAGCCTGTAATCCCAGCACTTTGGGAGGCTGAGGTGAGTGGATTGTCTGAGCCCGCGGGTTCGAGACCCGCCTGGGCAACTTGGTGAGACCTCATCTCTACAATAAAATAAAAAATTAACCGGGCGTGGTAGCGTGCGCCTGTAATTCCGGCTACTCGGAAGGCTGAGGCGGAAGGATCACGGGAGCCCAGCAGGTCGAGGCTGCGGTGGCTGGGAGCGGCCACTGCACTCCAGTCTGGGCAACAGAGTGAGACTCCAACTCAAAAAAAAAAAAAAGAGTTACCAAAATGTAACACGCTATTGGAAAAATGGTACCCAAAGACTTTCTCAACACAGGGTTGCCAAAAACCTTCAATTTGTAAAAACCCCAGTATCTGGGAGCGCAATAAAGTAAAGCAAAATAAAACAATGCCTGTATAAATTATCAGCAGTGTACTGGGGTCCCTCCTGGAAAGGACTGGGCCTACCCTTCAATCCCGGGGTTCCTGCTCACAGTAGGTATTTCAGCCAATCAACCAACCAAACTGCCAGAGTCCTTCCTGACTCCATGAGCTGAGATGTTAAATGCAGAATCTCTGCTGAGGGGGCCCATACAAACAAATCCAGCCTGATCCAAGTTTACATAATGTAGGAGCTCAGTGTACCCAACCACAGCAGGGTCCCCCACACATCCGCATCCCAACTTGTGTGTCCTTTCCCAGCCATGCCCTCACGTTGACAGCAGACACTCTGCACTGCTGAGAGCCTGGCCTTCCTTATAATTCAGCCAATCTCACGATAAGGGTTCCTGCATGATTTGGGGCAATTTCAGTGCTGTGGCTCCAGGAGGGAAGATTCAGACCCAGGGCACACTTAGGAACTCTTAAGTCATTTATGCGGAGCTGGAGCCAAGACATTGAACACCTAAGTTTATCCTTTGATTTCATTACACTGTGCAGTGAGACTAGGGGCAGCCAACCAAATTTGTTACAGTCCATGTTTTTCTACAAGTATCATATGCAGAGTCTCCAAGTTCCTTGCCTCTTATAAGTGGTGAATTTGGAGTATCAAATGCATCTGTGCATATCTCTAGAAACTGTTCATATACCAGATGCGGTGGCTCATGCTTGTAATCCCAGCTCTTTGGGGGGCTGAAGTGGGAGGATGGCTCGAGCCAAGGATTTAAGACCAGCCAAGACAGCATAGTGAGATCTCATCTCTACAAAAAAAAGTCAAAAAATTAGCCAGGCATGGTGGCACATGACTATAGTCCCAGCTACTCAGGAGGCTGAGGTGGAAGGATCACCTGAGGGCAAGGCTGTGGTGAGCCACGATTGTGGGACTGTACTCCAGTCTGGGTGGCAGAGTGAGATCCTGACTCAAAAATAAATAAATAAATAAATAAATAAATAATAAGTAAAATAAAATAGTTCACAACATGGACTGCCAGTGCTCTTTTCAGTATTAGAAGTAAAGTTCTGCCGGGCTCGGTGGCTCAGCCTGTAATCCCAGCACTTTGGGAGGCCGAGGTGAGTGGATTGCCTTAGCCCGCAGGTTCGAGACCCACCTGGGCAACTGGGCAAGACCTCATCTCTACAATAAATCAAAAATTAGCCGGGCGTGGTAGCGCACACCTGTAGTTCCAGCTACTTGGTAGGCTGAGGTGGAAGGATCGCTGGAGCCCAGCAGGTCGAGGCTGCGGTGGCTGGGAGCGGCCACTGCACTCCAGTCTGGGTGACAGAGTGAGACTCCAACTCAAAAAAATAAAAAAGAAGTAAAGTTCTAGCCGGGCTCGGTGGCTCAGCCTGTAATCCCACGCCTTGGGAGGCTGAGGTGAGTGGATTGCCTGAGCCCGTGGCTTCGAAACCCTCCTGGGTAACTTGGTGAGACCTCATCTGTACAGTAAATAAAAAAATTAGTGCACCTGTAGTTCCAGCTACTTGGAAGGCTGAGGCGGAAGGATTGCCGGAGCCCAGCGGGTTGAGGCTGTGGTGGCCGGGAGCGGCCACTGCACTCCAGTCTGGGTGACAGAGTGAGACTCCAACTCAGAAAAAGAAAAAAAAGAAGTAGCCGGGATCGGTGGCTCAGCCTATAATCCCCCGCCTTTGGGAGGCTGAGGTGAGTGGATTGCCTGAGCCCGTAGGTTCGAGACCCACCTGGGTAACTTGATGAGACCTCATCTTTACAATAAATCAAAAAATCAGCAGGGTGTGGTAGCGCATGCCTGTAATTCCGGCTACTCAGAAGGCTGAGGCAGAGGATCGCCGGAGCCCAGCAGGTCGAGGCTGCGGTGGCCAGGAGCGGCCACTGCACTCCAGTCTGTGTGACGGAGTGAAACTCCAATTAAAAAAAAAAAGAAGTGAAGTTCTTAGGATTTCTACATTTAATCAGGTTAGACAGTCAACTCCAGAAACTCCAAAACCAACTTAGGAAACTCATCCTTAAAATTCCTTAAAACTCACTCCTGGTACCAGAATCCACATTAGTCAGGGTTCTCCACAGAGACAGAATCAATAGAATCCGTGTCCATATGCATGAGAGGGGACTTACTGGGGAATTAGCTCATGTGACTATGGAGACCGAGAAGTCTCATGTCAAGGCTGCCTGAGACAGGCCATCTGCAAGCTGGAGACCCCAGGATGCTGGTAGCGGTTCAGTCCAAGTCCAAAGGCCTCAGAACCAGGAAGCTGATGGCCTGATTCTTGGTTGAGGCTGGAGGGCTGAGAACCCAGGAGGCCACTGGTGCAAGTCCTAGAAGTCCTAAAGGCCAGAGAGTCCAGAGTTCTGATGTCCAACAGCAGGAGAAGGAGAATGTTTCCCAGCTCCGGGAGAAGGAGGAAATCCTCTTGGCTCTACCTTTTTCTTTTTTTTTTTTTTGAGTTGGAGTCTCACTCTGTCACCGACCAGAGTGCAGTGGCCGCTCCCGGCCACAGCAGCCTCAACCTGCTGGGCTCCGGCGATCCTTCCGCCTCAGCCTTCCGAGTAGCCGGAATTACAGGCACGCGCTACCACGCCCGGCTGATTTTTTGATTTATTGTAGAGATGAGGTCTTGCTGCCCAGGCAGGTCTCGAACCCACGGGCTCAGGCAATCCACTCACCTCAGCCTCCCAAAGGCGCGGGATTACAGGCTGAGCCACCGAGCCTGGCTGGCTCTACCTTTTTCTTCAAGATGTTCCCTACCTTGTCCACTCACGCACTAACCTCCTCTGGAAACAAGTTCACAGATATACCCAAATCATGTGGAACTAGTTCTCTTGGCAGCCCCTGCCTGGTCCAGGAACATGGACACCTGAATTTAATCCCAATATCCCTCCCACAAGACAGAGGCATCCCAGGGCCTTTGGGCAGACTGCCCCGCAGCCTCCACTGCCCTGTCCAGAGACTGGCCTGCCTGTGTCCCCCACTCCTCCAGCACCCGGAGCCTGTGTCTGGGATGCTCCGAGCCCAGGGCCACCTAGTGAACTTGCAAGTGGTTGTCCGGAGTGGTTGCCTCCTCTGCTCCAGACACGCCTTCCTCCTATTCTCCCCAACCCCCACCATCTTGGTTTCAGTTTCCATTCCTGCAAAGAGGCACAGCCCAGATATGCGGAAGTCCCAGGCCAGCCTCTGACTGGGCCCAGGTGCATAGCCACCCTGCCCACTCTCCCTACCCACTGGGATGGGCATCCTCCAAGAAGGCAGCCACTGGCTCTGGTTCAAGTAGGAGAAGATTTAATGGCATTTTACAAAAATGTCACACGCCCATGTTCTCAGACAGACTTTCATTTTTTTTTCTCCTGCTCTGTTGGCAAACACGCCAGGTGCCCTAATGGCCCTGTGAAAGCCCCTCACACTGAATGAAAGGACAGGGCAAAGGGAGAGTGGCCTTTCAGGGAGATCCTCCAAGAAGAGGAATGTGAGATCACCCATTTCCCCAAAGGGATCGGAGACTAAATGAAGCTCCCCCCACGGCACTGTCTGTTGATCTCTCTTCTTGGTCACCAGTTGGGGCCACCCTGCTGTATCTTGTAGCAGTGGCTAATTTTGGTCCCCGAGGCCCACATTAAATCCTGCTCCTCTGACTGCAGGTCCAGAGGCAGGAGCTGGAGCTATTCGTCCCCCAGCCAGACCTATACCCCACCTTCCCACCCTTCCCTGAGGTCAGCAAAACCTGAACCGCAGCTATCCCCAGGGCATGGCTCTGGAAAGTTCCCATCCTGTTTCTGCCAACTGCCAGCTTTGGGACCATGGGCAAGTCACTTAGCCTCTCTGTGCTTCACTCTCAGCATCCGTGAATGGGGATTTATGATTGCTCTTCCCTCAATACTGAGCCCAGGGCCAGGTACATCACAGATGATTAGATTTTTTTTAACCTCTGGGACTCCAAAGACCCTCCACCCCAAAGGCCCTCCACCAGGGAAAATGTTCCCGTGACCAGGGCTAGAAGCCCTCACAGGGAGGAAACTCCACCCGGACACCAGAAGCTCAGCCAACCATTGACTCAGTTTCCCGATGGCAAGAAATCTGTAACAGGAGCAGCCAATGAGACCATCATCAACTGTACAACTCCGCAACCCATCAAGACCCCAGGTGTTCCAAAAGAAGAGATGAAACTCTGAAGTCAGACTGTCCGCCAAAGTTGCTCCCCAAAGAGCAAAGAAATCAATAAAGCAAAAACCAACAACAGAAAGCAGCAGCTCGCTCACACTTCCTGCAGCCCAGCAAAAACATCTGTCACGTGAGCACTTCATACAAATGCAAGGATATAAGAATGACGGAAGAACTGGCGGCTCATACCTGAGCCCTGAACACAAAGGTAACATCAGAGTCCCCAGGCAAGAAGCTCTGGCACCAACACCACCACAACACATATGCCACGCAGACTTCAAAAATAAGGTAAGGCCAGGAGTGATGGTTCACACCTGTAATCCCAGCATTCTGGCTGAGACAGGAGGATCTCTTGAGTCCAAGAATTCAAGACTAGCCTGGGCAACATAGCAAGACTTCATCTCTACAATATATCAAAAAAAATTAGCAGGGCATGGTGGTGTGTGCCTGGAGTCCCAGTTACTCAGGAGGCTGAGGTGGAAGAATTGCCTGAGCCCAAGAGGTCAAGGCTACAGTAAGTCTTGATTGTGCCACTGTACTCCAGCCCGGGAGATAGAGACAGAGTGAGGCCCTGACAAAGGAAGGAAGGGAGGGAGGGAGGGAAGGAGGAAGAAAATACATGTGGTCTTCCTGCGAAACTTCTTTGATGCAGGCAGCAGGTAAACATTGAGCGCATGGTGTGTGCCAGGCACTGTGCAAGGAACTTAGGGAAAAGCAGAGAACAGGGAGCAGAGGTCTCCCCTAGTGTGGTCCCAGTGCCACAAAAACAGAGTCAGGGGAAATGAAATTTGGAGTCCAGGGGAGGGGCTAGTTGTCATTTTAAATGGGTGGTCCTGGCATCACTGGAGGTTACAGCTGGGCAAAGACCGAAAGAGAAGAGGGAAGAAGCCTGGCCAGGCACCGGGATCAGGTTGTGCAAAGGCCCTGTGGTCAAGTACACCTAGTGTGTCTCAGGAAGGGCAAGGAGGCCAGTGGGCTCTGGGAAGCCAGCAGGTGGAGGTCAGAAGGAATGAGGTGGGCAGCCATCTATGCAGGATCTTGTGGGACAATGTAAAACCTCTTGCTTATACTGAGTTAAACTGGTAGGGGAGGGGGATGCTGGAAGGAGGTACATGATCTGACTGCTGCACTAAAGGTAGGAGAGAGGGCAAGGTAAAGGCACGGAGACCAGAAGGGGCCTCTTATCCCCAAGAGGATGGCAGAGGAAAGAAGGAGAAGACCCGAGGATGCTGGTTCTAGCAGAAGCAGCTGGAAAGACAAGTTGCCCATGGAGGTGGGGGCCTGAGGATAGCTGGGCTTTAGACACAAAAAGGCTCAAGGTCTCCCAGACGCCAAGTTGACAGGCCACAGAGTGGCCAGCATTCAGGTGAGGGGTCCAGGGTAAAGGATTAACCTGGGTGCTGCCAGCACACGGGTGGCATTTTATTTATTTTTTTTAATTTTTTTTTTTTTTTTGAGTTGGAGTCTCATTCTATAGTCCAGACAGGAGTGCAGTGGCCGCTCCCAGCCACCGCAGCCTCGACCTGCTGGGCTCCAGCGATCCTTCCACCTCAGCCTTCCAAGTAGCTGGAACTACAGGCGCACGCTACCACGCCCAGCTAATTTTTTGATTTATTGTAGAGATGAGGTCTCACCAAGTGGCCCAGGCGGGTCTCGAACCCACGGGCTCGGGCAATCCACTCACCTCAGCCTCCCAAAGCGCGGGATTACAGGCTGAGCCACCGAGCCCGGCTCACGGGTGGCATTTTAAACCATGGAACTGTATGAGGCCACCAAGGGATATGGAAAAGAGCAGCCCCGAGTGACAAGGGACAGTCTGAATCCCTAGAAGCCGGCAGAATCGAGGACAGATCCCAAATGGTCAGCAGGCAAAGCCTACCTCGCACCATGCTCCAATCCTATCTCTCAGATAGCCTCCCTGAGCCAGGAAGGGACCTGGACAGGCTGCAGGGAGCCCTCCTGCCTCTCCCCAAACAAGCCCAGGCAGAGTCCCCATCCCGCAACATCTCAGATGCCGCTTCTCTGTGGCATCATCTGAAACTCTCTATGAATCCCTCAGTTCAGCCTAACTCTTCTTGTTCCTGAGGGAAGGAAAAAATCTTAAGTTCTTTCCAGGAAATGAAACTGAAACTTTACAAAAGCGACAAGCACCTTCAGCAAAGACTCCGACAAAATTGTTCTTTTAATCAAAGTGCTTCTCAGGAGAGTTCTTTAGCCACAGAGGGCCTCAGCCCCAGCTGGCTGCCTGCTGCCAAGCCTTCCATTTCCTGGAAAGGGGGCAGGGCTGACTGCCCACTGCAGTGGGTCCCCACTGCCCTAGCTGTGTCCCCAGCACCCACTGGTGCCCCTCAGGGCTCACCTGCTACAGAGGCGGCAGGAGGCAGCCTGTTCCCGCACTGGCTGCAGTACTTGGGGGCTTCCTCTTTGCAGACATGCCTGCACGAAGGGCATTCCATATCTCCGGGTGGGGATGCGTCCCCCGCAGACCTAAAAGCAAGAGGAAGAGATCCAGGCAGCCGGCTATATACTGTGCCTCCTGTCACGTGACCAGGCCCTGCTTCAGTTTCATTTTCCGGGAAAGCGAGATTACTGCGGCCCAGACAATCCCCCGGTCAATTAAAACAGCACAAGCACAACCCCTGTGGGCACACCCCAGTGCAGTGGCTCCTCCCCCGCTTGACACCTGCTTCCCTCTGCTGCCCCCAGATACTTGCTTCTCCAGCCTCCTGAGCAGTCTCTGTCCTGGTCCATCACTCAGCCAGTCTAGAAACTGTCCCTACCTCCACAGAAGAGAATGAGAGGTAAGGTGAGGGATGGGGGTGCTCAAGACAGGGTCAAAGCACATGGGAAACCCTGAGGTGGGTGTGAGGTAGAGAAGGGCAAAGATGCACCCAGAGCTAGGTCCCCTGGCCTGCAGCAAGCCAGGCACTCACCCCACTCATCTTCAAAAGGGGACAAAGGCTCCTGCCTGCAGGTGATGACAGGAGGATGAGGTCAGTCACACAGGGACAGCTCTAACAGTACCACAGAAAGCATGTGGGGTGGCCTGGGCTGGTGGGTGGGGTTCCTAATCACTGGGGGAGGTGAGGGACACAGCTGGTACAGGCTAAGGCCAGGGCTTAGCGCTGGCACTTATCTCATCAGCGGGTGTGTGTGTGTGTGTGTGTGTGTGTGTGTGTGTGTGTGTGTGTGTGTGTGTGTGTGTGTTGGTGGTGGCACTTATCTCATCAGCGGGGTGTGTGTGTGTGTGGGTGGGTGGTGGTGGTGGTGGTGGTGGTGGTGGTGGTGTGTGTTTGGCATTTTGGCTCTTGGCTGCCTACAGTTGAGAACCTGACTCCGAGGTAAGAATTCCAAGGCCCATCCACCATCCTTGAACCACAGAACCCCGCTGGGGCCTTCACCAGTCGGGAGGGCACCACAAAGGCACTCAGGCCCCCTGCCCACTCCCACCCTGTGTAGCCCCCTGCCCACTCCCACCCTGCTGTAGCCCTTCCCCCAGCAGCTGGGTCTCCACCAGGTGGTGGGCTCTTTTGGTCTGGGACAGGGGGCACAGGGTATGTGTGGTAACCTGTGTAAAAGACTACAACATGCCACTCCAAAACTGACTTCTGTGGCATATTTTGAGATGGCTATTTGGAGAAACTGCAGACACAGGGATGGTGGCCTTTCATAAAAGATTAGAAGGGAGATCTACATTACTCAAGAGCAGATGCAAGCAGTAGCTTTCTCTGAAGCCCCCTGGTCTGTCTAAAGTAGGTTTGAGGAAGAGACAAGAAAGAGGTCAGGTGGGGTATGCAGAGACTGCTGCAGGCCTCAGGCGTTCCTTGGAGGGCAGCTCAAGATTACCTGAGAAACTATCTCTGCATAACAAGGACAACCTTGTATTCAGAAGCCACTCCCTCTCCAAGCCCCAACCCCTAGTCCAAGGCTATGACATTCACTGGTATGACCCTTCTTCAGTCTTATATTTTGTGTATGCATGTAATAAATCTATTGACTGTCACTTTATTCCAGAGACTCAAGTATCTCTCCTTCAGAGAGTAGAAAGAAAGCTTAAAATTCCTTTACACTTGCCACAGCCAGGCCCTGGCCCCCACAACGCTCTGTCCCTTTCACATGCCCCTGAATCAACTATCACTGAAGTCTGGGCACTCCCTCGCACTCAAACACCTTCAATGACTCCCCATGGCCAAGGCCTCTTTCTTTCCACCCAAAACGTTTCCCTCTCCAATGCTGCGCTTCCCCCCAAAACCAGAAAACTCACAGCAGGCTCTGGAAATTCTCTCCAAAGCATCTTATTGTTCCCTGTTTGCAAGAGGGGGTTAAAGACACAAGTTCCCCAGGCACTCAACATTTCCATTCCAGTCGGCCTCCAGTCTTTTCCCTGCCCTTTTCCTCCAAGCACTGACCCTGCAACCAGCCTCAAAGCCCAGCGCTCAACCTCCACCCAAGAAAACAAAGTGGGGGCAGGGAGAGCTCACCACCATCTTTGCACCAGCTCATTCCCCTCCCTCCCCTCCCTCCCCCGGATCCTCGCAGATCGGCTCCCCGGGCCACCAGCGGGGAAGGGGAAGTGTGCCCACCTGGCCTTGAAACCAGCGCCCGGCGGCGCTGCAAACTTGGGAGCGCGCTGTGCTGTTCGGGGGCGGTGATTCCTGTCTCCCAAAAGTTCCTAGGAAATAGAGAAGTCTCTTTTTGCAAGTACACTTTTCAGCTGGTGCAGCTAGTGAAGGCAAAGGATTTCAGGGCGGTGCCGGAGGCCCCGTGCTGGCTGGCCGCCCCGTCCGCTACCCGCTCGCGCCCTGGTCCTTTCCCGGGGACAGCGCGACCGGGGCTCCACGCCCGCGCCGGGGAGGATCCTCTGCGCGCGGGGCTGGGGCGAGCCCGGGTGCCCTGGCTCCGGGGTGCCTGGGAGTGCCTGTCGCCCTCGTCCACCCGCAGCCGGAGAGCAGGGGCCGGTGGGCGCCGCAGGCGGGGCGGGCGCCCCGGCGGCGAAACCGAAACTTGGAGCGGGCAGGAAGAGGCGGCCGGACGCCCGCGCATCAGGACGCAGGCGCCGCCCCCGGCACTCGGCCCGCCCGGCCCGATCCCAGCCGCGGGACCCCCGCTCCCGGGACCCCAGCTCCCAGGACCCGCGCGCCGCCCAGCGGGACTCTCGCCCCGCGGATCCGCCCCCCGGGACTCGCCCCCTGGCCCGCGTCCCCGCACCCGCTCCGGCTCCGCTCCCTGCCCGCTCTCCGGCCCGCAGGCACCTGCGGCGACCCCGCGCGCTTCGGCTCCTCGGGTCACGGGGCGCTCGGTCCGCCTCCGCCGGCGCCGCTATCCGCGCAGGCGTGGCCGGAATTCCCCCGCCGCGTACCGCCCCCCAGTGGACCAGGCTCCGGGCCAGGTCGCTGCGCCCACGTCCCCCGGGGAGGCGCCTCCTGCTGCTGCGCGCTGGGCTTGCGGCGCGGAAGGGTCCCCGGTTCCGGCTGGGCGAGGGCACGCGTCCAGGTCTCCCCGAACCCTCGGACCGCAGGCCGGGTCCGGACAGCCGAGGGGGCTTGACGGGCGCGGGTCCCCAGCCCCGGGCGCCCAGGACCTCGGACAATGTCCTCGACCAAGCAGAGCTGGGGCCGGCCCCGGAGTGGCCCAGAGGACACGAGGCGGGTCACTCAGTCGAGCTTCAGGCTGCTCGGGTGCAAAGCGGAGGTCCCCAGCCCTTCGCCTCGGGGTTTTTGCGGGCTAAGTGACCACTGCGGCTGACATCGCGGCTCCGTGAACGGTGCTCAGTCACTAATGGTGGAGAAAGAGGCCACCAGAGCCCGCGTCCCCATCCTGCCCCCCTCGGTGCCTCAGTTTCCCCAACTGTGGGGCTCATAGGCCGTTGGAGGGTTAATACAGCAAGAGCTTGTTGTGTTCGGTATTTGATGTATACCGTCCCATTTAATCCTCTCCCTCGGGAAACTGGAGCGGGAGAATTGCTTGAGTCCTGGAGTTCGAGACTGCAGGAGGCTATGATCCACACCACTGGCACTCCAGCCCGGGCGACAGAGTGAAACTCTATCGCAAACAAATAATAATAATAATAACAATCCTCTTTCCTCTCAATTCACCTGAAAGCACTTGCAGGGAACCTGGCACATGGATCACGTGCTGCTATAAATGCCAGTTATGAGGACCATTATGATTAAATTACAAAGCGGCAGCGTCCATCCCACTCAGTTCTCTGATGGCTCCTTTCCCACAGTAACGCTGTCCTCCCTTCTGAGCTAGGCATCCCCAGCTCTGTCCTTGGGGTGCCCCTTCCTGCGGCATCCTCCACCCCTCGTAGGGCTGGCTTCTTGGCATTTGACCTCAACATCAACTTCCGAGCTCAGGCTAGCTTGTGACACAGCACAGGTCATTAAGTGTTATTTGGCATTTACCACGAAGCCCAATGTACACCAGCCATCCTCACAGTCCAGTTCACCTGAGGTGTGGGCAGGATCCAGGCCATGTCCTCTGCTGTGGCCTTCCACCTCATGTTGACCTGGCGGAGGCCCCACAAGAGAGAACTTCTGAGAGAATGGGGCACCAAGTTGGTCTGATCATAGAGCTCAGTTGTTGGAGGGCAGCCACAGGCTGGCCTGGCATTTCTGGGTCGTCGGGGGAGAAGCGGCTTCATCAGAACCTGGAAAGGTGGCTCCCCAGACTGGCCAGCGCTCCAAGTCCTGAGCAGCTCCATGGTGGAATCCCTTAATAGGAATGTCAAGCAAAGGGAGATGGCAGCTTTGCCTCACACTGCCACGTGCCTGCCTCCTGTTAGGTTTAGGGGACACCAGCAGAGACAGCTGAGCCCAGCAGAGTGCTGGCTGGTACCTGGACACTCTCCCAGATGAGCAGCACAGCCAGCCCCCATGGAGGGTGGCCCCTCCTGTGTGTGCCCTGAGGGGCAGCAGCAGCCCAGGGTGGGCACTGCTCCATCTTGGAGAGGAGGTGCAGAGCCTCATACCTGCGTCGTGGCTGCCTTGTAGTAACAGGGAGTCCATGAAGGGCCAGCTGTGTCCTTGCCTTGGTGGCCAGCAGGGTATGCTCGGCGGCCAGGCCACCATGGCCTGGTGGGATCTAGGGACACTGGCGCTACCAGATGCACATCCCACACAAGTCATAGGACTGATTCTGCTTCTGATCTCACCAACTGAGAATACAGTTACTTGTCTGGTGATTCATCTTTTATCGTAAATGGCAGCACAAACTTTAGGAATTAGAATCCTTCCAGTCAAACCAGGCCCATAAAGGGATAGTCCCTCCAACCCCCTTTTCTTTGTTCTTCTCCACTCCTTGGAGGAATAATGGGGATAGACAATAGATTTAAAAAAAAAAAAAAAGCCGGGCTCGGTGGCTAAGCCTGTAATCCCTCGCCTTTGGGAGGCTGAAGTGAATGGATTGCCTGAGCCCGCGGGTTCAAGACCGCCCGGGCAACTTGGCGAGACCTCACCTCTACAATAAATTAAAAAAAAAAAGCCGGGCGTGGTAGCGCGCGCCTGTAGTTCCGGCTACTTGGAAGGCTGAGGCAGAAGGATTGCTGGAGCCCAGCAGGTCGAGGCTGCAGGAGCGGCCACTGCACTCCAGTGTGGGCGACAGAATGAGACTCCAACTCAAAAAAAAAAAAAAAGACAGAGTCACTTGGAAGGCTGAGGCAGAAGGATCACCAGAGCCCAGCAGGTCAATGCCGGGTTGGCTGTGAGCATGCCGCTGCACGCCAATCTGGGCCGTGGAGTGAGACTCCAACTCAAATAAATAAATAAATAATAAAAATAATAATAAAGAAGCAAATAAGTAAATAAAGAGACAGGGCCTCACTTCCTCATTCAGACTGGAGGGCAGTGGTGTGACCATAGCTCACAGTAACCTTGAACTCCTGGACTCAAGTAATCCTCCTGCTTCAGTCTCACAAATAGCTAGAACTACAATCTTTCACCACCACGCCTAGCTAGAAAAGAGATCTTTGGCTCGGTGGCTCAGCCTGTAATCCCAGCACTTTGGGAGGCTGAGGTGAGTGGATTGCCTGAGCCCACGGGTTTGAGACCCGCCTGGGCAACTTGGCGAGACCTCATCCCTACAATAAATCAAAAATTAACCAGGCGTGGTAGCGCGCGCCTGTAGTTCCAGCTACTTGGAAGGCTGAGGCTGAAGGATCGCCGGAGCCCAGCAGGTCGAGGTTGTGGTGGCCAGGAGTGGCCACTGCACTCCAGTCTGGGCGACTGAGTGAGACTCCAACTCTAAAAAAAAAAAAAGAGATTTTTAAAATCCAGCCTTAGGAAAAGAGATGGGGGACCAGGTGCCAAGGCTCACACCTGTAATCACAACACTCTGGGAGGCCAAGGCAAGAGAATTGCCTGAGCCCAGGGGTTTGAGACCAGCCTGGGCAACTTTCAAGACCCCCGTCTCTTAAAAGGGGGGGGGTCACCATCCTGCTTTCAGTGTGTGTCTGCATTCCCAATTTAATTTGTGGTTCAAGATCAATGGCGCTACAGGCTGGATTATCAGGTTATCTCCTTTATTTATTTATTTATGTATTTGAGTTGGAGTCTCACTCTGTCACCCAGACTGGAGTGCAGTGGCCACTCCTGGCCACCGCAGCCTTGACCTGCTGGGCTCCAGCGATCCTTCCGCCTCAGCCTTCCGAGTAGCTGGAACTACAGGCGCGCGCTACCATGCCCGGCTCATTTTTTTGATTTCTTATAGAGACGAGGTCTCGCCAAGTTGCTCAGGCGAGTCTCAAACCTGCGGGCTCCGGCAATCCACTCACCTCAGCCTCCCAAAGCGCGGGATTACAGGCTGAGCCACCGAGCCCAGCGACCAGAGAGTTTTAAGAAGAAACTCCTTGTCCATGAAAAAAGAAACATCTGCGCAGGCACTTCTAGAGGATCTCCAGGTGCACATTCTTCCGCCAGATGGAAATATTCCACATATGAACTGCTCCAAAACCCTGGACCAGAAACTGTTGTTCTGGCCCCCAGAGACTTTATTATGGAAAAACCTGTTTCCCTGGATAATTTAAATCAGGAAGTTAAGTTTGTAAAGGATTGGAATTGTTAGAAAAATCAAATATATATTAGTTAATTTGAGATATAAGTTTTGTTTTAAGTAGAGTTGTTTAATGAGAAGCTTTATAATTTTAAGATTTTATATTAACGGGTTGTGGGAACTGTTTTTTACAGGGTAACATCATTGTGTTGGGATAATGTTGTTTTGGGTGGAAATAGTCTCTGCCCTTAGAGAGAACATTAACTAAGCACCCAGAAGACTACTTAACTTAAGCATCGTTTTAACATCACAAAAAAAAGCCGAGCTTGGTGGCTCAGCCTATAATCCCGTGCCTTTGGGAGGCTGAAGTGAGTGGATTGCCTGAGCCTGCGGGTTCAAGACCCGCGAGACCTCATCTCTACAATAAATAAAAAGTCAGCTGGGCATGGCAGCGCATGCCTGTAATTCCGGCTACTCGGAAGGCTGAGGCGGAAGGATCGCTGGAGCCCAACAGGTCCAGGCTGCGGTGGCCGGGAGCGGCTACTCACTCCAGTCTGGGTAACAGAGTGAGACTCCAACTCAAAAACAAAAACATCACAAAAAAATTCATGTAATTTGTTGTAAGTGATTTGTTTTGTAATGATGATTTTAACTTGCTCTGTGGCAGCAACTTGCAGGGATTATTTCCCTTATAGAGAGAAATATAAGCTCGCTGCTAGCTCGCAATAAATGGCATCTGCATTCTCATAACAGGTGTCCAGTCTCTCTCTCTCTCTCCCTCTATTCCTCTCTCTTTCTCTTTCTCACAATTGCTGACGCCATCTCCACCTTTGGGGTACCCTGGACTCTGAGGGAGCAGGACTCCGGCATAATAGATATGTAATATATAAATGATATATAAATATATAAATGATATGTAATATATAAATATGTTTGAACTAATATATTTAGAAAATAAGACAGAGGCTGGGCTTGGTGGCTCAAGCCTGTAATCCCAGCACTTTAAGAGGCCAAGGTGAGAGGATTGCCTGAGCCCACGGGTTCGAGAATAGCCTAGGCAACTTGGCAAGACCTCATCTCTACAATAAATAAAAAAGAATTAGCCAGGTGTGGTAGCACGTGCCTGTAGTTCCAGCTACTTGAAAGACTGGGGCAGAAGGATCTCCTGAGCCCAGCAGGTTGACACTGGGTTGGCTGTGAGCATGCCACTGCACTCCAGCCTGGGTGACGAAGTAAGACTCCAACTCAAAAAAAAGAAGAAAAATAAAAGAAGGCAGAAAAGAGCAAATTGCGTAGACTATGGCAGGCACAGTTAGCTTTGCAAGGTGGAGCCTGGAGCTGCCAGAGATGACTTGAAGGGTGAAGGGCCACTAGTGGAGGGGAAGCTGGAGGACGTGAATCAAGGCTGCAGTCTTGCCCCTAAAAAAGATGAGCTGGCGCTGTAGCTTTCAGTCTGAGCATCTCTCCTCTGGGCGGGAGGAAGGATTCATGGTTGCAAAGGTCTGTGGAAGATCTGCTTGGGGAGAAGCCTGCATGGAGGAGCAGAGGAGTCCCAAGACTCACAGCCAAGCCCCTCAGCCTTGATGTCCTTGTCCTTGCCTCTCTCAACCCACTACAAGGCGTCTTGATCCACGTAGACCAGACTGCAATCTTCTAGTACTTCCAAAGCCCATTCCCAGGACTGAGCCCAGTTCTGCCCACTCTAGTACAAAAAACCATGTAGAATATTTTCCTGGACCTGGGAATGTTATATCATCTGAAACTTCCTTGACCCTCTGGTTGCTATCATTGACATTTGTAGAATGGATTCAGTCAGATGTAAAATACACCCCAAGCTGCTGACTTTGCTCCTCTCTGAATATCTTGATCAGCCTGGTGTCACCACTAGTTCCTCAGAGACAGTGCTGGTTCAGGACAGAAGGATGTTCTCCTGCCAGCACAGGGTGACAGAGAGGCACACTCTGCAGGGAGCTAAATGCGGGGGAAGCCTGGAGCCACGGGTCAGTGAGAACAAGAGGGCCTTGTTAGGGAAGCCACAGGCCCAGAGCGCACAGTTATCTGACTCTGAGGCCCTGCTCTGCATGGGTCCCGGGCTTGCTCCCTCCCAGATCCAGTGATCTCAAAGCAGGACTTGTGTGACAAGCAGGAATGAATAGAACATTCGCGCTCATTCCCAAGCCATGTAAATAAAAGCCTCAAATCAAGAAGGGCCATCATGTCCAGCTTTAACGGCCCCTACTTACCAGTCAACCTTCAGATCTAAATTTCAGCCATGATTTTCTCCACAAAGAGAAAAATGCAACGACTAGCTTATGTTTGGCTGCTGGGAGCCTGTTATTTTCTGGGTCTAAATATTCTTAGATGGGATCGTGCTCCTTTGACCCCATGAGATTAAAAATGTCCCCGAGTTGAAAGTTACACAGGTTGAAATAATGGAGGCCAAAAGTGTCCTGCATCAGCACTGAATGAGTGAGACCGCTGTGGGCTTCAGATCAGCACAGGCAGAGGAGCAAACCATGTCCAGGACAGGCTGCCTTTGAGAGACTTCACATGGCCATCACCAGGCCCCTGACCAAAGAACTAAAGTCACCCATGACCTTGGTGGGTTCATTTCCCTATTTTCTTTCTTTCTTTTTTTTTGAGTTGGAGTCTCACTCTGTTGCCCAGACTAGAGTGCAGTGGCCACTCCTGGCCACCGCAGCCTCGACCTGCTGGGCTCCGGTGATCCTTCCACCTCAGCCTTCCAAGTAGCTGGAACTACAGGCGCACGCTACTACACCCGGCTGATTTTTTTATTTATTGTAGAGATGAGGTCTCGCCAAGTGCCCAGGCGGGTCTCGAACCCACGGGCTCAGGCAATCCACTCACCTCAGCCTCCCAAGGTGTGGGATTACAGGCTGAGCCACCAAGCCCGGCTCTTTTTTTTTTTTTAGAGTTGGAGTTTCACTCTGTCGCCCAGACTGGAGTGCAGTGGCCGTTCCCGGCCACCGCAGCCTTGACCAGCTGGGCTCCGGCGATCCTTCTGCCTCAGCCTTCCAAGTAGCTGGAACTACAGGCGCGTGCTACCACGCCCAGCTAATTTTTTGATTTATTATAGAGATGAGGCCTCACCAAGTTGCCCAGGTGGGTCTCGAACCTGCGGGCTCAGGCAATCCACTCACCTCAGCCTCCCAAGGCATGGGATTACAGGCTGAGCCACTGAGCCCGGCTTCCTATTTTCTTTTAACTTAATTTCCCTTAAGTGCCTTGGTTTTGACCTAACTAGTTTCCTCCCTCTATCCCTCCCTCTCTCCTCTATAGAAGAGCAAGAACTCCTCCAAGCCATTCATGAGTGGTCCGCCCTATGCCCTAAACACCTCCCACTAGGCTCCACCTCCAACACTGGGGATTACATTTCGGGGTGCAATTTGGAGGGGATGAACGTCCAAACTACATCAGGATAAGAGTGAGAGAGATGGAAAAGGGGTTCTGAAGTTACCATGTAGTTAGGAAAATGTTTTCTTCCTTCTTAAGGGTCAGACCAGTCAGACTTGGTGATCTAGGCACCAACCTAATTATTTGGGCTGTGCAGGGATTTTTAAAAATTTTTCCCTCAACTCTATTGATATATAAATTACATTCAATAAAGTGTATCCATTTAATTGGAAGTTCAGTGGGTTTTGAAAAATGCAAGCCAGGCTTGGTGGCTCAGCCTGTAATCCCGCACCTTTGGGAGACTGAGATGAGTGGATTGCCTGAGCCCGCGGGTTCGAGACCCGCCTGGGCAGGCGAGACCTCATCTCTACAATAAATCAAAAAATCAGCCGGGCGTGGTAGTGCATGCCTGTGGTTACAGCTACTCAGAAGGGTGAGGCGGAAGGATCGCCGGAGCTCAGCAGGTCAAGGCTGCGGTGGCCGGGAGCGGCCACTGCACTCCAGTCTGGGCGACAGAGTGAGACTCCAACTCAAAAAAAAAAAAAGAAAAATGCATATGCCCATGTAACAACCACTGCAATCAAGATAAAAAATAATTACATCTCCCAAAAAGTGTCCTTATGCCCTGCCCAGCCTGGGTAACTTGGCAAAACCGCATCTCTACAATAAATTAAAAAATCAACCAGGCGTGGTGGCACATGCCTGTAGTTCCAGTTGCTTGGAAGGCTGAGGCAGAAGAATCGCCTGAGCCCAGCAGGGTGAGGCTGTGATAGCTGTGAGCATGTCACTGTTCTTCAGTCTGGGTGACAGAGTGAGATTCCAACGCAAATAAAATAAAATAAGTGGGAGAGTATTGTTAGTTCTACTGTTTTCTAAAAGAGTCAGCGTAGAATTTATTTACTTTTTATTTTATTTTATTTATTATTATTTTTTTTGAGTTGGAGTCTCACTCGGTCGCCCAGACTGGAGTGCAGTGGCCGCTCCCGGCCACCGCAGCCTCGACCTGCTGGGCTCCGGCGATCCTTTCGCCTCAGCCTTCCGAGTAGCTGGAACTACAGGCGCCCGCTACCACACCCGGCTAATTTTTTTATTTATTTATTGTAGAGATGAGGTCTGGCCTGCCCGGGTGGGTCTCGAACCCGCGGGCTCAGGCAATCCACTCACCTCAGCCTCCCAAAGACGCGGGATTACAGGCTGAGCCACCGAGCCCAGCTAATGTTTTTATTTTTAAAAAATTTTCCAGCCGGGCTCGGTGGCTCAGCCAGTAATCCCGCGCCTTTGGGAGGCTGATGTGAGTGGATTGCCTGAGCCCGTGGGTTCGAGACCCGCCTGGGCAGGGAGACTTCATCTCTACAAAAAAAAAAAAAAAAAAAAAAATCAGCCGGGTGTGGTAGCACATGCCTGTAATTCTGGCTACTCGGAAGGCTGAGGCGGAAGGATCACCGGAGCCCAGCAGGCGAGGCTGCGGTGGCCGGAAGCGGCCACTGCACTCCAGCCTGGGCGACAGAGTGAGACTCCAACTCAAAAACAAAAAAACAAAACAAAACAAAATTTTCCTCGGCCGAGCTCGGTGGCTCAGCCTGTAATCCCAGCACTTTGGGAGGACGAGGTGAATGGGTTGCCTGAGCCCGTGGGTTCGAGACCTGCCTGGGCAATTTGACAAGACCTCATCTCTACAATAAATCAAAAAATCATCTGGGCGTGGTAGCGGGCGCCTGTAGTTCCAGCTACTCAGAAGGCTGAGGCAGAAGGATCGCCGGAGCCCAGCAGGTCGAGGCTGCGGTGGCCAGGAGCGGCCATTGCACTCCAGTCTGGGTGAGAGAGTGAGACTCCAACTCAAAAAAAAAAAAATTTTTCCTGTAGAGACTGTGTCTTTCTATGTTGCCCAGAGTGGTCTTGAACTCTGAGCCTCAAGTAATGTTCCCACCTTGGCCTCCAAAATTGCTAAGATTTCAGGTATGAGCCTGGCCAGATTTGTTTTGTTTCTACCCTAAATATTTGATAGTCTTCATTCAAGACTTCTGAATTTGAAATTTTTTTTCTGAGTTGGAGTCTCACTCTGTTACTCTGTCGCCCAGGCTGGTGTACAGTGGTACAGCCATGGCTACCACAACCTTGATCTGTTGGGCTCTTCTGATCCTTCTGCTTCAGTCTTCCAGGTGGTTGGAACTACAGGTGCGTGCCACCACACCTAGCTAATTTTTCTTATTTATTGTAGAGACGAGGTCTTGCCAAGTTGCTCAGTCTGATCTCGAACCCTTGGGCTCAGGCAATCTTCTCACCTTGACCTCCCAAAGTGCTGGGATTACAGGCATGAGCCACTGCACCTGGCCTGAAATTTTCTTTGATGGAAAATTTGAAAATATAAATTCAACTTATGCACAAAATATAGGAATATTGAAATTTTCCATATTTTCTTGGTCAGTTTGGTGATTTGTATCTTTCAAGGAATTTACTAAATTTAAATAGTCAAATTTATTGACTTACAAAATTGCAGCTAGATAAAAAGAGTAAGTTATAGTGTTCTATAGCTTATATAGGCTGACTATAATTAGCAACAATTTATTGTATATTTTTAAATAACCAGAAGAGTGGATTTTGAATATTTCCAACACAGACATGATATGTGTTTGAGGTGATAGCTATGTTAATTATGCTGATTTGATCATTACACAGTTTATACATGTATCAAAATAAAACATTGTAACTTATAAATATGTAGAATTATCATGTGTCGAAAAATAAATTTATTAGCATAAAGTTACAAATAATAGGCTTTTATTATTCTTTTGAATATCTATTGGAAATGTAGTGATCCTTTTTTCATTGCTGATATTGGTCATTTGTGTCCTCTGCATTTTTTTTTAATCAGTATAGCTAGAAGTTTACAAATATTGATCTTTTCAAAGAAACAGGCTTTTTTTAGAGAAAGGGCCTTGCTCTGTCGCTTGAGTGCAGTGATCACAACTCACTGCAGCCTCAAACTCCTGGTTTCAGGTGATCCTTCTGCCTCAGCCTGCCAAATAGCTACAGGCACGCGCTACCATGTCCAGCTAATTTTTCAAGTTTTTGTAGAGACGTGGGTCTCACTATATTGCCCAGGCTGGATTCGAACTCCTAGGCTCAGGTGATCCTTCCACCACAGCTTCTTTTTTTTTTTTTTTGAGTCAGAATCTCACTCTGTCACCCAGGCTGGAGTGCAGTGACATGCTCACAGCTACCCCAGCGTCAATCCACTGGGCTCAGATGATCCTTCCACCTCAGCCTTCCAAGGAGCCGGAACTATAGGCGCATGCTACCACACCGAGCTAATTTTTTGATATATAGTAGAGATGAGATTGCACTAAGTTGCCCAGGCTGGTCTCGGACCCCTGGCCTAAGACAATCCTCCTTCCTCGGCCTCCCAAAGTGCTGGGATTACAGGCTTGAGTCACTGCGCCTGGCCACAGCTTCTTAAGTAGGGGTTACAGACCCACACCACTGTGCCCAATAATTTTGTATGTGTGTGGTAAAATATACATAATAAATTTCACCTTTTTAGCCCTTTTTTTTGAGGGTACAATTAATTGACATTAATTACATTCACAATGTCATGCACTTATCATCACCAGACAGAATCTTTAGATTTTTTTCATCTTCCCCAGTTGAAACTCTGAAACCAGAAAACAGTCACTCTGCATTCTCCCTTCCCCACGGCCCTGGAAACTCTCGTTCTACTTTCTGTCTCTGTGATTTTGAAGGACTAGATTATCTCTATAATTGGAAACATATAATATTTGTCTTTTTGTGTCTGACTTCTACACATTTTGATACTTTGTGTTTTCACTTCAGTTCAAGGTATTTTCTAATTTGTCTCATGACTTCTTTGATAATAGGTTATTAGAATTGTGTTATTTAAAAGTATTAATGTTTGGAGTTCTTTAGGCATCTTTTTGTTATTAATTTTTTTCTTTTTTCCTTTTTTTTTTTTTGAGTTGGAGTCTCACTCTGTCGCCCAGACTGGAGCGCAGTGGCCGCCCCGGCCACCGCAGCCTTGACCTGCTGGGCTCCGGCGATCTTCGCCTCAGCCTTTGAGTAGCTGGAACTACAGGCGCGCGCTACCACGCCCGGCTAATAATTTTTTAATTATTGTAGAGATGAGGTCTCGCCAAGTTGCCCAGGCGGGTCTCGAACCTGCAGGCTCAGGCAATCCACTCACCTCAGCCTCCCAAAGGCGCGGGATTACAGGCTGAGCCACCGAGCCCAGCTTGTTATTAATTTCTAATTTTCATTTTGGTCAGATAACATACATTGTATGATTTCAGACTGAGTTTTATCGAAACTACTGCTTTATGGTCTATGTATGTCTCTCAATGAAGTTCCATGGTTTTTTGTGTGTGTGGGTTTTTTTGTTTTGTTTTGTTTTGAGTTGGATTCTCACTCTGTTGCCCAGGCTGGAGTGCAGTGGCACGATCACGACTCACGCAACTCACTTTGGGCTCAGGCATCCTTCTCTCAGCCTCCCAAGTAGCTGGGACTATAGGTGCAGCATGCCGGCTAATGTTTTAATTTTTTTTTTTTTTTTAAGTTGAGTCTCACTCATCAGATGCAGTGCGTGGCTGATCCAGCCACGCAGCCTGACTGCTGAGCTCGCGATCCTTCCCTCAGCCTCCAAAGTAGCGGAATTACAGAAATGCACTACAGCCTGGCTATTTGTTTTACAGTAGAGATGAGTCTCGCCCAAGTTGCCCAGGGGATCTCGAACCCGCGGGCTCGGTAAAATCCATACCTCAGCCTCAAAGCGCGGGATTACAGGCTGAGGGCACAATTAACCGGGCTTGCTTTAATTTGTTTTAGAGACGAGATCTTTGCATGTTGCCTATGTTCCAGGTCTGAACTCCTGGACCAAGCAATCTGCTCGGCCTCCCAAAGGCTGGATTACAGGCATGAGTCATTGCACTTCTGTGTGTTCTTAATAAATTCTAAAGAACAAAAACTTTATTGTCATATGACTATGTATACAGTTCACCCTGTTAAGTGTTTTATTCATTGGTTTATGCATATTCAGATGTGTGCATGTACTACTAACAATAATTTTAGAAATTTTCATTACTCAAAAGAACTCCATACCCTTGCTATATTCTTCGCATTCCTTTACCTGAGACATTTCACATAAATAGTCTTTATTTTTCTTGTGATGTCTTTAACTGTTTTTTTTTTTTTGAGTTGGAGTCTCACTCTGTCCCCAGACTGGAGTGCAGTGGCCGCTCCGGCCATCGCAGCCTTGACCTGCTGGGCTCCAGCGATCCTTCCGCCTCAGCCTTCCGAGTAGCTGGAACTACAGGCGCACACTACCACGCCCGGCTAATAATTTTTTGATTTATTGTAGAGACGAGGTCTCACCAAGTTGCCCAGGCGGGTCTCGAACCCGCGGGCTCAGGCAATCCACTCATCTCAGCCTCCCAAAGGCGCGGGATTACAGGCTGAGCCACCGAGTCCGGCTTCTAATTTACTTTTAAATAAACTTTTCTTTCTTAACCTTTTTGTGTGTTACAATTCTTTGCGTTTACTCGGATCTCTGGGTTCCCAGTGCAGCACCTCCGGCACGCTGGCTCCGGCGGTGCTGCGCCTCCCTGCGCCTCTTCTCCCTCTCCATCTCTCCACCCTCACCCTGTCCGTACCCTAACATTTTCTTGGCCAGAGGCTTGGGAGACCAGAAGACTGGACACAGAATCTGGAAAGTGGATGAAGGACTTCAAGAACTCCACAGCAACACTGCCTGTTAGAGAGGCCCAGTCCCTTCATTGTGCTCAGATATTGGCTGGGACTGCTTCTGTTGACCAGGCTCAGAGGGAACACTGGTGACCTCAGGGCACTGCAGTGGCTCAGGCTCCAGATAGTAAGTTTTTTCTTGAAGAAAGTCCAAGGAGAGCACACCTCCAGGGCTGCTACACACTTGAGGGATTTACCCTAAGAGGTGATCAAAGTAAAGATAAGCCATCTGCTGGGTTGCCTTAACAAACTGCCCCAGGCTGCAGGGCTTAAAACAATAGATATTTATTTTCTACAGTTCAGAGGCTGGAAGTCTGAGATCAAGGTGCCGGCCATTCGGTTTCTGGTGAGGCCTTTCTTCCTGCCCGGCACATGGACTTGTCCTTGCTACGTCCTGTCATGGCCTTTTCCTGGTGTGTGCGCAGAGAGAGCTCTCTGGTGTCTTTCTTATAAAGACACTGACACTAATTTGGAATGCTGTTCCCTCCAAATCTCATACTGAAATTTGATCCCAATGTGGGAGGTGGGGCCTAGTGGGAGGTATTTGGTCATGGGGGTGGGTTCCCATGAATGGCTTGGTGCTCTTCTGGTAATCAGTGAGTTGTAAAGTTCATGTAGGAATTGATGGTTTAAAAGAGCCTGAGCCGGGCTTGGTGGCTCAGCCTGTAAGTGCCTTGGGGAGGCTGAGGTGAGTGGATTGCCTGAGCCCACGGGTTCGAGACCTGTCTGGGCAACTTGGTGAGACTTCATCTCTACAATAAATAAAAAATGAGCTGGGCGTGGTAGCGCGTGCCTGCAGTTCCAGCTACTCGGAAGGCTGAGGCGGAAGGATCGCCGGAGCTCAGCGGGTTGAGGCTGCGGTGGCCAGGAGCGGCCATGGCACTCCAGTCTGGGCGATGGAGTGAGACTCCAACTCAAAAATAAATAAATAAATAAAATAAACAAAAAAAGCCTGGAACCTCTTTCTCTCTTGCTCCCGCTCTCACTGCATGACATGCCTCACCCCCTTCACGTTCTGCCATAAGTAAAAGTTTCCCAAGACCTCACCAGAAGCCGAGCAGATGCTGGTACCATGCAGTTCTGTAAGCCAAAATAAACCTCTTTTCTTTATAAATTACTGAGTCTTGGGTATTCCTTTATAGCAATGCAAAACAGACTAGTCCAGACACAAACACTATCGGCTCAGGGACCCACCTTTATGACCTTATTTAACCTTAACTACCTCCTAAAGGCTCGATTTCCAAATGCACCTACATGGAGGGTTAGCACTACAAACTGCATTTTAGGAAGAAATGATTCACTCCATAACCCGTGCACACAATGAACAGAGGGCTCACTAAGTAAGTTATGATGTATAGATATACAGGATAAAACACCATGTATACATTAAAAATCACATATGCTATTTATTATCACAATAAATAGTTCACAGCAAAGGACTGCATGAAAAATGTGGCTTACAGAGCACCATGAATGAAATGATCCCATTTATGTAAAATCATAAACAGATATGCACATATGTTGACAACCACATGTATGACAACCTCACGTGTTCGAGAGGAGGGGTCTGGAGTGATCACCAAAGTGGACTGGGGGGAGATAGTGTCCTGCATTTTTTATAATAAGCAATTATGATTTTTATAAAATCATCAAAGCTATTACTTTTTTCACTTAAAAAACACAAAATTATTTTAAATAGAGACTTTATGTCATTTGGCACATGTTGGTTTTCTCTTCAAGAGCAGATTTGCCTCCAAGATGCCTGTCCTCTCCCGCCCCTCCCCTGCCAGCTCCCAGAGCGAAGGTGGAACTTAATCCAGGAAGGTGCTCTGGGCTTGAGGACTCCTCTCCCAGTCCAGTCTGGAAACCCCTGCTCCCCGCTTTCTCTTGCAGTCTGTCATTCTGGAAGTCTCTCTCCAAACTACTCTTCCAGAAAGGGAACAGCAGGGAGGTAATTTTTCAATTGTCTCAAAGGGAGCTGGCACGTGGATCTCCAGGTACAACTTCTTTCTCCTCTCCTGGGTCACCCACTCAGGCTTTTCTCAGCCCTGCCGGGCCAGCGTGTCTATCTGGTGGCATCCAGCATCAAATCACAGTGACAAGAACCTTCTGGGACACACTTCAGATGCCCACAGTGGCCCCATTAAGCCTTTAACAGGGCAATCTTGTGTTCTGGAACGGAGTCTTCACTGATGTTGTAAGGCTGAGTCCCTGGTTCCTGTCTCAGGTATTTCTCTGCAAAAGATACAAGTTATTCAAGGACTCAAGAAGCGAAAGTGATGGGTCAGTTCACAGAAAGGGATTAAAAGTGGCATTTCAGGGTCCTGCTTGCACAGGGAGAAGTTGTGGATCACCCAGGGCATCCCTAACTCTGCAAGGAGTCTCACCAAGCACATCGTGATTTTCCACGACTAATGACCCCTTCTTCCTGCTCAAGGGTAGCTCATCCCACGACCAGGCCACAGGGCTTTATCCATCTCCTGTGGATCGTGTCTGAGCTGCTTCTAGTAACAGGGCGAATCTCACAGATGTCACATGGAGCCCAGGTGGCCAGATGCACAAAGAATCATTAGGAGTCCCTGTATATGAACTTTTAGAACAGGCAACACTAATTGTGGTGGCAGAAACCAGAATGGTGATTCCTCCTGAGGGAAAGGCCATGAGGGAACCTTCTAGAGTGATGAAAATGTTCTATCTTGATAGGTCCTGATTGTTGGGTACATGGGTGCATCTATCTGTCAGAACTCCAACTGCTCATGAAAGCTCTCTGCTCATCTGTATTTACACTTTACCTCAAACACACTCACATCTAAAAAGCACATCCCCAGAGAAGGAAGGGGCCACCATGACAGGGAGCCCACGGCCTCATCCACCACCCCTCACTCTCACCACCATTGAGCCTGCTTCAGTTGTGGCCTCAGTGGAAGCTGAAGAGGATTAGCACTTAGGCCTGAGGCAGATTTTCTGCCTATCTGGCCGATCGCCTCACTGACAGAGCCACCGGTGAGGCCACAACTAGAACTGCATGCAATCTCGCCTTCTTAGGGCTCAGTGTCCACCCCCACTTCTTTCCCAGCTCCTTTCCCAGCGTTCCCTGCCATGCTCTGTCTTGATCCCTGCAGCTGTCTGGCCTGTCTCAGCTTGCTGAAGAATATCTGATTGCACTCACCTGCTTCTTCCACGGTAGCGAAGTACTGGAACTCCTTCAGGTCGGCAGTCAGCAGGACACGGAGAACAGGGACCTGAAGGACAGTCAGATTTTATTATTATGTTTTTGAGTCTCGCTCTCATCACCTGTGCTACAGTGCAGCAATATGATCATAGCTCACTGCAGCCTCAATCTCTTGAGCTCAAGCAATTCTCCCAACTCAGCCTCCCAAGTAGCTGGGACTATAGGCGTGTACCACCACGCTTAGCTAATTTTTTTCATTTTTTGTAGAGATAGGGTCTTGCTATGTTTTCCAGGTTAGTCTCAAACTCCTGGGCTCTCCCACCTCAGCCTCCTGAAGTGCTGGGATTATAGGTGTGAGCCACTGCACCTGGCTTGGGACAGAGAATTTAACTCAGGGCAGGGAGGTTCCTTTGTAATACACAGGGGGCTAGGCAGCCTGGATGAACACACTGTATCAGAGCCTCCTGGAAGAGGCAGCCTCACCTCCACACGAGTGAATGGCAAGAAGAAACCGTGCCCCAAGGAAATGCTGTCAGAGGAGTATTTAATAAATGAGTCATCTCCAAAATGCACGAAGATGTGTGGATGTGAACATGACACGGTACATAACACTTATGAGTAAAGCCCTGGAACCAGATGCCCGAGTCTGAAGCCCAGCTTGCCATCTTCACTGTGTGACCTCGGGCAGGTTACTCAGCTTCTCTGGGCCTTGGTGACCTCATCTAGACATGGGGATGGGGATAACACTACCCTTGAAGGCTGGCTTGGGAGTGAATCAAACCCTGGAAAGTGCCAGGTGTTGCTGACACCCGTGGTGTGATGCTCACTCAGTATCCTGTGTCACAGCGCGTTTACAGACATCTTCTCCGTGAGCATGAGGACACATCTAAGTGCCCCATGTGCTACCATCTAAGACTTGGCGGGCAGGACACATTTAACCATAGCAACAGCAACCCCAGCCTCCCTGCAGACCCCAACCACATGTCCTGCACTGCTCAGAAGACTCTGGGGAGGCGTGGCTAGTACAGGGCTCTGCATCTCACTGTTGTCGATCACAGGCCCTGGAGCTTCTGAGAATGAAAGAAGCTCATTCGGACAAATCTCCCATCCCTTGTTTGCCTCCATCCCAAACAGGACAGTGTCACCAGAAGCCTGTCTTCTTCAGCCTTGTGAAGCCCTGACAACACGTTTTACACACGATTCTGTAATTACACGTCTGGTTTTGCTTCCTAAAATATGACTCCCTTGGGAACAGGAACCGGCCCTCATTCATTGTGTGTCCCCAGCACAGAGCTCAGTGTAACCGTGGACAGGGGTAGGCACCAACTGCCTGGAAAATATGACCCTTTGGGGGGCAGGAGTCATCACTCCCTGTTTTTTTTTTGTTGTTGTTGTTGTTTGTTTTTTGAGTCGGAGTCTCACTCTGTCGCCCAGACTGGAGTGCAGTGGCCGCTCCTGGCCACCGCAGCCTCGACCTGCTGGGCTCCGGCGATCCTTCCGCCTCAGCCTTCCAAGTAGCTGGAACTACAGGCGTGTGCTACCACACCCAGCTAATTTTTTTTTTTTTATTTATCGTAGCGATGAAGTCTCGTCAAGTTGCCCAGGCAGGTCTTGAACCCGCGGGCTCAGGCAATTCACTCACCTCGGCCTCCCAAAGTGCTGGGATTACAGGCTGAGCCACTGAGCCCGGCCACTCCTGTTTTACAGGGAGGGCAGCAGATGGTCAGATGGGGATGCAACCGACCAGATCAGAGCTAGAGCCAGTGGAGGGGGGGTGCTGTCTGTCTGTGTCATAGTCTAGAGATGTTGCATCCACCATGGAGGGGAGTAGGGGCGAGAAGGCCTTACTGCGGCTGCTGACCCGCCAAGGCTGCCCTGTACACCTACCTGCAGGCCCACGAAGGCCAGGGTAACACCCTGATTGTGGAAGTCCTGGAGGAGTTCACTGAGCCCCAACACCACGGTGTAGTCGATGCTGCAGATATGGGAGCACTCCAGGATCAAGCAGCGTGGGGGGGACACTGGGGAGACAGGCCCAAGAAGGGTCAAGCCAGGCGGAGCAGCCCAAAGTCACTCTGCGGAGGACGGAGGCGGCTCTCGCCAGGGGCAGGGTGAGGTCAGAGAGTGCTCTGTCCTGTGGGGGCTAAGTCTCCTAGTGGGGAGAGAAGAGTCAGGGTGGCAGGACCTGAGAAAACAGCTGTTTAGTGATGGCAGCAGTTGTTTCCTTTCTAGGATCTGCAGGCCCCTTGGCTCCTTAAATGCCAACTCCCCAGGAGAAGGAACAGAACCCTAGAAGCAATAGGGACCAACATTTGGGGAACCGTTACCCTTGCTGCAACGCTGGGTTGAGACCTCACAGGGGACTGTCTTGTCTACTCGGGGAAACCTGAAACTTCGTGGACCCAAGAGCAAGTGAGTGTGGAGGACAGGGCCTCAGGGTCTGGAAGAGCCACGACTGGGGTGCAGAGGGTAGTGGGAAGCTCAGAGTGGCTCTCTCATCAGCCCACGTACCTTCCAGGGCCTGACTCAGGATGGCCTCCCGCAGGGCTTCCACCGCAGGGAAGTACAGACCGCTGGCTGGCTGCAGGACAAGAACCGGCCCCTCGGATACCTGAGGGAAGTGAGGGAGTCCTGAAGGCTGGTCCCATGGGGCGCGGCTGGGTTTGGCTCATCCCTGGCAGGAGGCCCCAACCCAAGCATATGCACAGGAGCTGGTGGGAGCTCACAGGCCACATGCAGGAGAGGAGAGATGGCATGCCCACTTACCAGTGAGCAGTCACCTTCAGCAGTGCCTGTGACCTCCATCACTCCATGAGCTCAAAATGTAAGAGTTGTACCAAGGAGTCCCACCCATGGCACTTCCCCCTGGGAGGCTACGGACTGGTACCTGGGTCTCGGGTCTGGCCACGGAGTGCAGAAGCATGAACATGGACACCAGGGCCCCAGCCAGGATGCCGTACTGCACCTCCCAGAAGCACAGCAGGAAGGTCACGCTTAAGGGCAGCAGGTCCAGCCCTAGGAGAAGGGGTACAGCTGAGGGCCTCCTGCAGCTACCCAAGTCCCCGACTCAGCCCCCGCTCAGCTGTGGGACAGTTCCCTGGTCTCTCACATATTGAGGAAGGGTGCTCATGAACCCAAAGTGGCTCCTGAGGGGACTTGTTCAAGGGACTTGGGGATGGCGGCTGCCGAGAAGGCCACGCTGCGGAGATGGGGCTGTAGCTCCAAGTCAGAGGAAGAAAATCCCCTCCCTGTCTGTGCCGAACCGCAGTTAAAACTTGGCTAGCCAGGTGCCAGGTGTCCAGCCTCTGGGCTGAGGACAGCAGCAGGGGCCTTGTCAGGGGACAGAGTTGGTCTGAGAAGTGGAGCAGGGATCATGTGAGCCCTTGGGACCACTTGTGACTCCTGGCAAGGAGGGGGTGTCCTGGGGACAAAGTGTGTGGGCTTGGGGGTCAGCCCCAGGTGGATTCCACCCAATACATGACACTCAGGCCGTCCCCTTCTCCCTGAGCCTCGGTTTCCACTGGTGGCATTGATGAGAGTCCATGCAGGCCCGGTAATAGGTTTCAGGGCTGCTACAGGATGGAATGCAATAAACGATGAAGGCCCTGGCATGCAATAGGCGTGTGACAAGATAATTGATGCTTTCATTTGGCAACTCGCTGGGACGGACCAAAAAAATGCCAAATAAGCTACATAAATACTTTCACAATGTTTCTTCAATAAACAAAGAAAACAAAAAATTTTTTATATTGAACAAAATTACTATTGAGGCAGTGTGGCCAGCAGAGAAAGGAAGGTTTTAACCTGGACTCTGCTGGCCACCTGGGAAGTCCCTTGTCCCTTTTCCAGTTGGGCCAGGCAGAGCAGTGTCTGGAGGCAGGTGCAGGGGGAGGGATGGGGGAAGGAGGCAGTTCCCACGCTGGACCCTGAGTGTCAGGATGAAGAACTCCAGCTCTTCCCGACCTGCCAAGCCACCAGACCTCCCCGTGGCCATCTCCTGGCCTTCCACACCTCTGTCCCAGGACCACCCTATCTTCCCAGCTCCAGCCCCCTCAGCAGTGGCTGTGGGAAGATGGGAGGCACAGGGGATGACCTCTGTGCTCACAGATACCTCGTTACAGTGCTCTCCACTTCAGGGACAGGGACATACGTACTCTTAATGCGCCACAGCGTCCCGAAGATCTTGGTGTCAAACAGCGGAGCCACGGCCATGATGATGACCGCGGCCAGGGCTGACTTGGGGATGAAGTAGAAGAGAGAGGTCAGGTAGTCCAGCGACAGCAGCACCAGCCCTCCTGTGGGGTGGGGGGAGACAGTGGGGGGGCGCAGGTGACCTTGATGATGGGGAACACAGGGTCCTGCCCAGTAAGTGGGGTAGCCTCCCCCTCAGAGAAGCCCCACCTGGGACGCAGAGTTGAGGGAAGAATGAACGCCAAGGCCGTCAGCCCCTGCACCATCCCCTGTGGTCCTCCTGCTCTTTTGAGGCCCCTCAGCCCTGGGGCATGCGGCCCATAAGCCAAAGGGCACTTGGTGCCCTGCTAAACAGGGACAGCTCTAACTGTGGGTCTCCTCCCTCTTTTCTCCCCCTTTCACTCCAGGGGCACAAGGGGAAGGCAGTCAGGAACTCACCTGTCACCAGCCCTCCTGCTGGGGTGCACACCCCTGACTGGGCATTCACAGCTGTCCTGGAAGGCAACACAGAGACCATTCATCACAGGCAGGACTGGGAGAGGGGAAGTCTCAGTCTACACCACCATGGCTGATCTTCCAAGGGGATGTCAACTCCGAGGAGGCCTAGGAAGCACAAGGCTGAGGATAGTTGGGGACCAGGCAAAGCAATTTAGGGTGCAGCCATGGGGAGCTTTGCTCAATCCACCCTGATTGTAAGAATACAAGTCAGGCCGGGCTCGGTGGCTCAGCCTGTAATCCCGCGCCTTTGGGAGGCTGAGGTGAGTGGATTGCCTGAGCCCGCGGGTTCGAGACCCGCCTGGGCAGCGAGACCTCATCTCTACAATAAATCAAAAAAATCAGCTGGGCGTGGTAGCGCACGCCTGTAATTCCGGCTACTCGGAAGGCTGAGGCGGAAGGACCGCCAGAGCCCAGCAGGTCGAGGCTGCGGTGGCCGGGAGCGGCCACTGCACTCCAGTCTGGGCGACAGAGTGAGACTCCAACTCAAAACAAACAAACAAACAAACAAACAAAAAAGAATACAAGTCAGGAAGCACAAGCCTTTCAAGAGTCCTGCCTGCTTTGTCTTCCCCCATCCGGGGAGGGGTCCCATACCCAGCAAACTTGGGATCAGTAGCACAGGGACCCGGCCCTGCTGGATGGTGCCCCCTCTCCTTTAAGGCACAGGTCACCCCAATGCTGCCTTCCTGACTGAGGGTCTAGAGGTCTGGGCTGGACCTCATGCCCAACTTTCCCAGGGCAGAGCCATGATCCTTCCTGTCCCTGTGTCCTTTTAGGAATTAATTCTGGCACCAAAAATTGAGAGTGCTTCAATGTACTGCAAACATTCTAGTGTTTTCTTCTTTTGTGTTTTTTTACAGGTGGGATCTCACTGTGTTGCCCAGGCTAGAGTGCAGTGGCTATTCACAGGTGTGATCCCTGGCCGGGATCAGTAGCTCATGCCTGTAATCCCAGCATTTTGGGAGGCTGAAGCAGGAGGATTACTTGGGGCCTGGAGTTCGAGACTAGCCTGAGCAACATAGTGAGACCTTGTTTCTACAAAAACAAAAAAACCAAAACAAAACAAAAAACCCATTAACTGGGCATAGTGGCATGCACCTAAAGTCCCAGCCACTCAAGAGGCTGAGGTGGAATCACCTAGGCTTAAGAGGTTGAGGCTGCGGTGAGCCGTGATCACTCTAGCCTGGGTGACAGAGTAAGACCTCAACCCCACCCTTCCCACCAAAAAAAAAAAAAAAAAAAATCACAGGTGCAATCCTAGCTCACTGCAGCCTCAAATTTCTGTGCTCAAATTATCTCCCACCTGGGCTTTCCACATAGCTACGACAACAGGCATGCAGCACCACACCTGGCTAATTTTATTTTTGTAGAGAAGAAGTCTGACTATGTTGCCCAGACTGGTCTTGAACTCCACCTCAAGTGATCCTTCCACCTTGGCCTCCTGGGTAAACAGAACAACAAGTGTGTGCTATGACACCTGGCAGAACTTTCTAGTATTAAATTGCAGTGCCGTCTATTGGTGTGAAGAAACCAGAGGACACCTTGGAGAACAGTGGCATAAACCCTCACCCCCCACCAGTCATCAGGAAGACAGACAGACTCCTTACCGGGACAAGGACAAAAAAGTGTGGAACATGGGCAGGGGGCCTGGTGGGGGGGTGGAAGTGGCTTCCTGGGCAGCCCCTTCCCCAAGGCACAGAGATGGAAGGATGTGGTCACTCACCGTCCAAAGCTGCCTGTGACTGGGTAGGCAGAGACGAGGGACCCCAGCACGTTGGTGAGGCCTGGGGAGAAAACAAAGGTTTATCTGGGAGGAGAAGGAACACAGAATTGAGGGAAAAGTGAGGGAAAGACAAAAACCCAGAAAGGACGTGCCTTTTCTCACATATAACACAGAAGAGTGTGATGGTGGACACGGAGGCACCCGGAAGACAAACCCAATGTGCTGGGAAGGTCAGCAGCCATCCATGGTTCTCCACTCAGTTCCTTCAAACCCCCACTCCTTCTCATGAGATGATGGCCCAAGTGAGGCCAGAGGCCAAGGCTGGGAAGCTTCTCCCCGGATTACACCACCTGGCTATACGGGATGGAGTCCACATTCACAGCCTGGCTAGGCCCGAGAACCAAGATGGCTGCCCACATGGATCACAAGCCCCTGCCAGCATTTGTCTCCTCAAGGGACCATCACAAAGACCAGAGCCTCCCCTGTGCTCTAAAACACAATGGAGGTCACAGGTTCAGGGCTGAGGGCTGGGGCTTACTCAGTACTAGGCCCTCTCAGATCACATGGCCCAGCTCATGTCCTTGAGAGCGGGAGCCCAGGTGAGGAAAAACAGACTTGCGGAGGAGAGGGGGCTGGGAAGAGGTCATGTGGTGACCACAGGCTGCACGTGACCGCCCTTACTCTTTAATCAGATCAGGGACTTAACTCTGTGCAGCCACCGACTAGGATGGCCCCTTCCCACATGGCATTGCATGGGCTCATAATGGCCTCTTGCTGTGCGGCTGCTGGAAACTGCCTGGCCTACCTCAGATCAAGGAAACCAGCACCCGCCTAGAATAACTTGAGCTTCATGACCACTCTTCAACAGCCACTCTGTCTAGGTTGTGCCCCTGGAACTCAGCAGACCACCAAGATACTGTTGTCATATTTTTGTAGTAATGGGAATGAAGTGCTCTGAGAATTCACGTCTGGAAGATTCACTGGTGGGTGCTTGGGGGAGTCTGTGGACTTTCCCCGCCTTAGGGTGAGTGATTCCTAGGAAGCCCAAGCCCCACCCATCAACTGAACAACGCCCCGTTCTCCAAGGCTCAGAGGAGTACCAGCAATGTCCCTTTGTGACCCATCAGGGCTCCCACACACTTTGCTGTCAAGGAGCCAGGTGGAGTGAGTCCAAGACCCTCACATGACGTTGTCCGGGTGTAATGGCGGACACCTCCATGGGAAAGAACCCACGATGCTGCCCAGGTTAGTCCCATGCCCGTCTCACGAGGGGCAAAAAGGAAATGCAGGAAGGTCTGGGACCCACCATACACTGAAAATAGCAATAATAACTGAACTAAAGATACACACTGTGGTCTCAAAATGCACCATGAGAGAAGTCAGTTCTTGGAGACACAAGAAAACTAAACTATGAAACCAAGCATCCACACTCAGGCAACTTGGGAACTTGGGGCCCTCCTGAGGTTTCACTAATCCACCTGCTCCTACCTGGAGAGGGCCACAGGGTGAGGCAAAGACACAAAATCAGTGGACTCCCCTGAGATCCTACCTGGCCACACTTCAGCTCTCTGACCCCTGGCCCTGGAAGCTCCCTCGCTGAGGTGGGACATTCTAGATGTTCACTGGTATAGATCAAGCCTTCAGGCCTCAAGGTTTAGTACACAGCAGGTGCTCAATCAGTGGTGGTCAGAATGGACAACAGCAGGTACTCAATTAGTGGTGGTCAGAATGGACAACAGATGTCAGCTCTCTATTCCCAGGTATTAAATTGAACCATCTAGAAAGCTGGGACAGAGTTCTTCCTAATACTTTTTTTTTTTTTTTTTTTTGAGTTGGAGTCTCACTCTGTCGCCCAGACTGGAGTGCAGTGGCCGCTCCCGGCCACCGCAGCCTCGACCTGCTGGGCTCTCCGGCGATCCTTCCGCCTCAGCCTTCCAAGTAGTCGGAATTACAGGCATGCGCTACCACGCCCGGCTGATTTTTTGATTTATTGTAGAGATGAGGTCTCGCTGCCCAGGCGGGTCTCGAACCTGCGGGCTTGGGCAATCCACTCACCTCAGCCTCCCAAAGGCGCGGGATTACAGGCTGAGCCACCGAGCCCGGCTCTTCCTAATATTTCAAAAGGATCCACCAGGTGACACCTCTGCCCCTGGCAGTTCATCATGTCCACCACAACACTCTGTACAACTCAGGAGACATAGAGAAGCGGGCCCAGGCCCCAGGAGGCCGGCAGCTGGAGTCTCACCAATGGCCAGCAGCTCCTGGTTGGCGTTGATGCGGTAATTATTCTGAGAAGCTAAAGAGAACAAACAGTAAAGACACTGTCACTGATACTCAGTATCACTCAGAAAACATTCATGAAATGAAAAACAGGTTATGAATTTTTACACACAGCACTAAGTTTTGTAAAATACATACACGTATGCATGTATAAACATGTTTGTGTATATCATAAAGAGAGTGGAAAGAGCTCCAGCAACATGCTAACAGTAGCTACTTGGGGTAGTAAAGGGGGTTATGAGTGATCTATCTCGTTTATATTCATTTCTGCACTTTTCACATTTTCTACAAAAAACATATACAGCTATTGCTTTTATAATAAGAGGAAAACGTTTTAAACTAAAAACTATTCTGACTACAAGTTGAGGCAACCAGGGAGTCAAGGTTGGGCCATGTCCAAGGAGTGAGCAGGCAGAGATTTTAGGGTCAACTACAGGAGCGTGAATCTAAGACAAAGGTTGGCAAACTTTTCTGTAAAGGACCAGATTGTAACTATCTTAGGCTTTGCAGGCCCCACAGTCTCTGTGGCAGGTACATGGCTTGCAATCATAGCACAAAAGTAGCCACAGACAGGCCATCCCCAAACGAGCCTCACTTAATTTAATTTAATTTAATTATTTATTTCTTTTTTTGAGTTGGAGTCTCACTCTGTCGCCCAGACTGGAGAGCAGTGGCCACTCCTGGCCACTGCAGCCTCGACCCACTGGGCTCCGGCAATCCTTCTGCCTCAGCCTTCCGAGTAGCCAGAATTACAGGCATGCGCTACCATGATTTTTTGATTTATTGTAGAGATGAGGTCTCGCTGCCCAGGCGGGTCTCGAACCCGCGGGTTCAGGCAATTCACTCACCTCAGCCTCCCAAAGGCGCGGGATTACAGGCTGAGCCACCGAGCCCGGCTGCTTGTTTTTTTTTTTTTTTGAGTTGGAGTCTCACTCTGTCGCTCAGACTGGAGTGCAGTGGCCGCTTCCGGCCACCGCAGCCTCGACCTGCTGGGCTCCGGCGATCCTTCAGCCTCAGCCTTCCGAGTAGCCGGAATTACAGGCATGCGCTACCACGCCCGGCTGATTTTTTGATTTACTGTAGAGATGAGGTCTCGCTGCCCAGGCGGGTCTCGAACCCGCGGGCTCAGGCAATTCCCTCACCTTAGCCTCCCAAAGGCGCGGGATTACAGGCTGAGCCACCGAGCCCGGCTGCTTGTTCTTTTTTAAGAGTCATAGTCTCACTCAGTCCACTCATGCTGGAGTGCAGTGGCATGGTCATAGCTCACTGCAGCCTCTACCTCCTGGGCTCAAGCGATCCTCCTGCCTCAGTCTACTGAGGAGCTGGGACTACAGGTGCATACCACCTCGCCCAGCTAAATTTTTTTTTTTTTAGTAGGAGTCTCACTCTGTCGCTCACTTAATTTTATTTGCGAACACTGAGATTTGAATTCCACATACTTTTCATGTATCACACAGTATTATTTTTGGCTTTTTCTAACCATTTAAAAAAGGTAAGAATCAGGCCAGGCATAGTGGCTCACACCTGTAACTCCAGCACTTTGGGAGACCAAGATGGGAGGATCACTTGAGTGCAGGAGTTTGAGACCAGCCTGGGCAATACAGCAAGACCCCCATATCTACAAAAAATTTAAAAATCAGTTGGGCATGCCTGTAGTATCAGCTATTCAAGAGACTGAATTAGAAGGATTGCACAAACCTCCAAGTTCCAGGTTGCAGTCAACTATGACTGTGCCACTCCACTCCACCTGAGCAACAGAAAAAAAATTTTTTTTTTTTGAATTGGAGTCTCTGTCACCCAGACTGGAGTGCAGTGGCCGCTCCCGGCCACCGCAGCCTCGACCTGCTGGGCTCCAGCGATCCTTCCGCCTCAGTCATCCAAGTAGCTGGAACTACAGGCGCGTGCTACCACACCCAGTTCATTTTGATTTATTGTAGAGATGAGGTCTCTCCAAGTTGCCTAGGCGGGTCTCGAACCCGCGGGCTCAGGCAATCCACTCACCTCAGCCTCCCAAAGGCGCGGGATTACAGGCTGAGCACCGAACCCGGCAGATAAATTTTTTAAATTAAAAAAAAAAGTAAAAGCCATTCTCAGGTCAGTGACCATACAAACAGGCAGCAGTCTGTTGTTTACCAATCCCTGATTAAAGAGAATAAAAGGCTTTACAAATTAGACCAGGAGCCCAGGTGACTTCAAAAGAAAATAAAATGTCTTCTAAGGAACGGACAAGATGAGTAAAAGCCATAAGATGTGGAATCAGAAGAGACACCCTATGTTTCTTTTGGTAACAACAAAAAAATATAATAAACCAAAAACTAAGTAAGACATGAGTGGTATATGGAACAAATGAAAACGTGTGATTGTGAGCAATTGCTGGAGTTTGGGGCTGAAACCCCTTTTGAATGGACATTAGTTAAGAGCTTCCTTCAAAGGGGCTAAGCCTCAGAGAGCTAGAATTTTGGAGAAGAAAACACATTGTGGCACAGTCTGAGCCAGGCAGTAAACATGATTTATGGAGTCATGATAACATATGCTGTTATTGGTGTTAACCTTTAGAATCAGCCTAAACCCAAAAGCAAAGAGGACTTAATTTCAGGGTTATAGGTTGGGACAAAAGTGCCATCCACATGGACAGAACAAGGCTGAGAAACAACCAACCAAGGTGGGAAAGGAACAGGCACGTGTAGGATTTCACAGCCCCAGTTTACCAAGCAGGGAATCTAGAGATGCTGAATGATATACAGAAATTTAACATTTCCCTGCCTCCCTGGGGATAAGAAGAGGGCCAGCCCAGAGGGCCAGCTGGAGAAAGCACATGTTCAATGTCTAGGAATTTTGTGAGCCTGTTATTAAACACAGCCACCATTACCAATTAAATGAAAACTTTCAATTAGTAAGCAAATTACATTAAAAAGAAAGATAACAGCTAAAGCTCTCAATTCCTTCAGGGCACAGTGGCTCACGCCTGTAATCCCAGCACTTTGGGAGGCACGGGTGAGAGGAATGCCTGAACCCAGGGGTTTGAGAGTAGCCTGAGCAACTTGGTGAGACTTGAAAGGCTGAGGCGGAAGGATTGCCTGAGCCCAGCCGGTTGAGGCTGCAGTAGCAGCGAGTGTGCCACCGCACTCTAGCCTGGGTGACAGAGTGAGACTCCAACTCAGAAAAAACAAAGAAAGCAAAAAAAAAAAAAAAAAAAACCCCTCTCACTTTCTAATTTATTTGACAACATTTTACTGTCACCTTTGAGGTTACTTGTGCCCCTGGCATTGCTACAGTGGCGATATCACACATGGCAGCTAATGTACATTTCATCACGACTCAAAGTACAAACTCCCCCTCAGCTCAGCAATGTCATGTTCAGCCTAAAATCAGCCACAGTGGAAGCACTGACACCACAGTAGCTGGCAAAGGCTGCAAACCAGGGTCCTTTGGTTCCACAGAGAGCAGGCTGGTAAGACACTTCATGGCACAACTCTGAATGGGGTTTTGTTTTTGTTTTTTTTTGAGTTGGAGTCTCACTCTGTCGCCCAGACTGGAGTGCAGTGGCCGCTTCCAGCCACCACAGCCTCGCCTGCTGGGCTCCGGTGATCCTTCCACCTCCGCCTTCCGAGTAGCCGGAATTACAGGCATGCGCTACCACGCCCGGCTGATTTTTTGATTTATTGTAGAGATGAGGTCTCGCTGCCCAGGCCGGTCTCGAACCCGTGGGCTCAGGCAATCCACTCACCTCAGCCTCCCAAAGGCGCGGGATTACAGGTTGAGCCACCGAGCCCGGCTCTGAATGGGTTTTTTTGTTATAAATCCACTTTTATCATACACAAACACATTTTAAAACATGAGCATGTACTACTTGGATAAAAATTCAAATTTTGGCCGGCCTTGGTGGCTTAGCCTATAATCCCAGCACTTTGGGAGGCCGAGGCAAGTGGATCGCCTGAGCCCGTGGGTTTGAGACCTGTCCGGGCAACTTGGCGAGACCTTGTCTCTACAGTAAAATAAAAATTAGCCGGGTATGGTAGTGCGCGTCTGTAGTTCCGGCTACTCAGAAGGCTGAGGTGGAAGGATCGCAGGAGCCCAGCAGGTTGATGCTGGGGTGGCCGTGAATGTGTGTACCACTGCACTCCAGCCTGGGCGAAGGAGTGAGACTCCAGCTCAAAAAAAAAAAAAATTCAAATTTCTAAAATGAGAAATGTGTGGATATAAACAAGCAAAAAAGCACACAAGCCAAGGCAGGCAGGTGAGTCTCCGGAGGAAACCGGTGAGGGCATCTTACCAAAGGCTTTGGCCACTGCGATGCTCTCTAGGAGGCCCATCAAAGGCACCACAGCCAGCCCGGCTCCCAAGTCCTGAGAGAGGAGAAAGTGACGGTGAGTAGCTTTCCTACTGGGTCTGACCAGGCAGTGACCCACCAAGGTGGGGACCTCCCCTCACCCCCATAGCTAACAGAAGTAAGCACCCCTCAATGGCAGGACTGTGAGCTTAACACAGTCAAGGAAGCAGCTCCTTATCACAAAAGGAAAAAGATACTGGGAAGAACATAGCAAACTTATCCTCCGCCAATGTCCAAAACAGGAGAACACCCCTGGGCTCGAGGCGGAAACACAAATGTGCTGTTCATAGAGCCAATCTAGGAATCTTTCAAAACTGACATGTGCCTTCCTGAATAACTCTGCAGTCCTAACTGATCTCAGACTTCCTGTCACTAAGCAGACGCATCAGGGATCTGGAACCAAGCCAGGGCCCACTGTGGCCTCGGCTATGCCATCCTGGCTCCCATCTCTGCCCACCTGTATCATCTCTGGAAAGGAGATCGTCCTGTTGTCAGTGGTCACTGAGAAGGGAGGGGCCCGGACTGGAGGAAGCCCCTCGGCTGTCTCCCCAGTTAGAATGAAAGGCTGGTATCCAGTCACCTCAAAGGAATATGCAACCAGGGCTGCAAAGGAGACCACCAGGGCATTGCGAGCTTGAAAGAAAGGAGAGAGATACATTATGGAACCCTACTCCCCACCAGCACAGGGACGTGCACCTCCCTCTGGGTGACCAACACACCCCAGGGGGAGAAGACATCCACCCAGCCACGACCACTCACTCTGTACCCTGGAAAACACAGCATGGAATAAGTGACCATGTGGCAGTGTGAGCAGATGGGACAACAGAGCTGCTGGTGCAGACTGGTGCACACACCACATACTGACGTCTCCCAGATAACTGTGTGGACAATGTGTCTAGCTGCAAAGACACTCTGAAATCAAACACCCAGGCACTCCCACTTCAAAGCACAATGGAGAAAAAAACTAGATTTACCCCCAACCTGAAACAACCAAGAACTGGACAAACTACAGGAAATAATAGTTGCTCAAGATGTCAGACAACAGGCATGACAGATACAGGAAACAAACAAGGTGAGTCTCTAACACCCTGCCAGCTGCCTGAAGAGTTTCCAGGGCCTGGTGTACGTGGGGAACCCCTAGCAGAGCACAGGGGTCTCTCTGAGTTGAGGAAGCAACACCGGAAGTCCCAGAAGGCCAGCAGCTGGAGTGGACAGGAACGTTTACGGAAGGAGAGGGTGGCACTGAGACAGACCTGCAGACATCTGCAGATGGTTCCCTCAGGTGGGCAACAGCGAAAGATCAAGGCAGAGCTGTGAGGAAACTACCCCAAACTACCAAAAACCCAAACTGGGAAAGAGATGCCCAAGACAGATAAAGGGAACGATCCCAGGGACTCACACCAGAGTGAAAAAAAACTCCAAATTCACAGGGCATTGGGAGCTCAGTAGGGTTTTACCTCAGCAGTGGGCAAGATTAGACCTAGACTTGGGGTTGGTAAATCTTTTCTTGTTTTGTTTTGTTTTGTTTTAGTTGGGTCTCACTCTGTTGCTCAGACTGGAGTGCAGTGGCCACTCTTGGCCACCGCAACCTCGTCCTGCTGGGCTCCGGCGATTCTTCCGCCTCAGCCTTCCAAGTAGCTGGAACTACAGGCGCGCACTACCATGCCCGGCTCATTTTGATTTATTGTAGAGATGAGGTCTCGCCAAGTTGCCCAGGCGGGTATCGAACCCGCAGGCTCAGGTAATCCACTCACCTCAGCCTCCCAAAGGCGCGGGATTATAGGCTGAGCCACCGAGCCTGGCTGGTAAATCTTTTCTATACAGGGTTAAATACAAAATAATTTTTGCTTTGTGGGCCATTCAGTCTTTGGTGAAACTACTCAACTCTTGCTGTTATTGGACAAAAGCAACCATAGACAATGTAAATGAATGGAAGTGGCTGTTCCAATAAAACTTTACTTACAGAATCAAGTGATGGGCCAGATTAGAATGAATAATGCTCTGGTCCAGCCCACAAAGCTTAAAAGCAAGACCTGAATGGATCAAACTGTCCTACATAACTTAATTGTATCCCAGAACAAAGCTCAGGAAGATTTATAGAATACAAAAATATCTAGCCTCCAACAATGTCAAATTCATAAAGTATGGCATCCATCCAAACAAAAATTATTAGACATGCAAAGAACCAGAAAAATATAACCCATACAAGGAGAAAAACCAAGCAATAAAAACTGACCCAAAAGTGACACAGTTAAAGATAACAGAATTAACAAACAGAGCATTAAAAGAGTAATTTGACAAAATTCCATATGTTCAAAAAAGCTAGAGCCGGGCTTGGTGGCTCAGCCTGTAATCCTGTGCCTTTGAGTTCGAGACTTGCCTGGGCAACTTGGTGAGACCTCATCTCTACAATAAATCAAAAAATTAGCCGAGCGTGGTAACGCGTGCCTGTAGTTCCAGCTACTTGGAAGGCTGAGGCAGAAGGATTGCCGGAGCACAGCAGATCGAGGCTGCAGTGGCTGGGAGCGGCCACTGCACTCCAGTCTGGGCGACAGAGTGAGACTTCAACTCAAAAAAAAAAGCTAGAAGGAAGATCAAACCTTTTAGATAAAAATGTGAAAGATACATTTAAAAATACTCAAATTGAATTTCTAGAAATGAAGAACACAATGTCTGAGGTGAAATAAACATTTGATGTGATTAATAACAGATCAGACATTACAGGAAAAGTAAAAGACTAGGATGTATCAGTAGAAACTATCCAAAATGAAACACATAAAGGAAAAGAAAGACTGATTATTGTGCAAAATATCAGTGAGCTGTGGGACAACATCAAGTTGCCAAGTATAAGTGTGTTGGAGTCCACAAAGAAGTCTACAGCACAGCATTCTGCAGATTTCAAGTATAAAGATTTCAAGAAATAAGAGCTGCATATTTTTCCAAATTAGATGAAAACTGTAACCCTACACATCGAAGAAGCTCGATGAACCCCAAGCACAAGAAATGCAGAGGGAAAAGAAAGCATGACACCAAGGCACGTTATAATGAATCTGCCTAAAACCAGTGATAAAAGAGAATATCTTAAAAGCAGTGAAGAGAAAGATCACATACAGAAGAATAAAGATGACAGCACACTTCTTGTGGAAACAAAGGAGGCCAGAAGATAGAATAGCATCTTTAAAACACTAAAAGAAAAAAACCAAGCCGGGCTCGGTGGCTCAGCCTGTAATCCCGTGCTTTGGGAGGCTAAGGTGAGTGGACTGCCTGAGCCCGCGGGTTCGAGATCCACCTGGGCAACTTGGCGAGACCTCATCTCTACAATAAATCAAAAAATTAGCCGGGTGTGGTAGCGCGTGCCTGTAGTTCCAGCTACTTGGAAGGCTGTGGCGGAAGGATCGCCAGAGCCCAGCAGGTCGAGGCTGTGGTGGCTGGGAGTGGCCATCAAAAAAAAAAAAAAAGCAATCTAGAATTCTATAACCTGCAAAACTATCTTTGAAAAACGAAGGCAAAATAAGACACTCAGACACAGAAAAGCTGAAAGAATTAATCATCAAGAGGCCTGCACCATAAGAAACAATAATGTCGCCAGGCTCAGTAGCTCAGCCTGTAATCCCACGCTTTGGGATGCCGAGGTGAGTGGACTGCCTGAGCCCGCAGGTTTGAGACTTGCCTGAGAAACTTGGCAAGACCTCATCTCTACAATAAATTTAAAAACCAGCCAGGCGTGGTAGTGCTTGCCTGTAATTCCGGCTACTTGGAAGGCTGAGGCGGAAGGATCGCCAGAGCCCAGCAGGTCGAGGCTGCGGTGGCCGGGAGCGGCCACTGCATTGCAGTCTGACCCACAGAGTGTGACTCCAACTCGGGGAAAAAAAGAAAAAAAAGAAACAATAATGTCCTTCAGGCAGAAGGAAAATGATACCAGGTGGAAATCCGGATATTTGTTTTCCCACTACGCCTGTTTTTTATTGAGTAAACCTCTCATGACAAAGGGATGAAGAGGCAAGAAATAGTGCTTATGCGGGTACATATAAAAGAGTTTGTTTTTCTTACTTATATTTCTTTGAAAGGAGCTGCGAGTTTAAAGTGGAGATAATAGGCTAGGTGCAGTAACAGGCATGAGCCTCGCTATGTTGTGTAGGCTGATCTTGAACTTCTGGGCTCAAGCAATTCTCTAGCCCAGTGTCCCAAAGTGCTAGGACTAAAGGTATGAGCCACTGTGCTCAGTTCAAAAGCTTTTTTTTTTTGAGTTGGAGTCGCACTCTGCCGCCCAGACTGGAGTGCAGTGGCCGCTCCTGGCCACCGCAGCCTCGACCTGCTGGGCTCCGGCGATCCTTTTGCCTCAGCCTTCCAAGTAGCTGGAACCTACAGGCACACGCTACCCCGCCCGGGTCATTTTGATTTATTGTAGAGATGAGGTCTCACCAAGTTGCCAAGGCGGGACTCGAACTCGCAGGCTCAGGCAATTCGCTCACCTCAGCCTCCCAAAGGCGCGGGATTACAGGCTGAGCCACTGAGCCCGGCTAGTATGGCAATTCTTAGAGCAAAGGGCCCGGCCAGGAGCATGTCTCTGATGTGCAAACCAACCAGTCCAGAGCCATCCTTCCTCTACCTGGCTATACACCCCAGGGCTGGGTACTAGGCAACTGGAGGCTACCCTTATAGCCCAAAGTCTGCCCAATTCATCCAAACTGGCCAGTCCTAAACAACTCACCCTGCCCTGCCTTGCCCTTATGATAGTAGAAGACCCAGTAAAGGCTCTAACCTAAACCTTCCCCTCACTCCTGTCTTCTTCCACCTCTAGGCTACCCGAGTGTGGCATGCCATGCCTCTTGTCTCTAGGACTTGTGTGTACAATAACCTTTGTACTTTCTGAGCCTCTCCTCTGTCTCCTCCTGTGACTGCAACTGATCAGTCATTAGAAAGTCTCTGAGAAACACAGCTACCCCAGTGTCGACCTATTGGGCTCAGGCGATCCTTCCACCTCAGCCTTCCAAGTAGCCAGAGCTACAGGCATGTGCTGCCACACCCAGCTAATTTTTGATTTATTGTAGAGATGGGTTCTCACCAAATTGCCCAGGCTAGGCTCACACCCGAGGGCTCAGGCAATCCTCTCACCTCAGTCTCTCAAAGTGCTGGGATTATAGGTGTGAGTCACCACGCTCAGCCTCCCGTGGCCCTTCTTAAGGGACCTCTGGCTACCTGTGGCTCAGCCAGCAGCCTCCATACCTAAAACTGAAGTTTTGCTCCAGCAATTAAAACAGAACCTGTTGGTCTCAGTAGAATTGGATTTCTCTCCCCTGCAGACAGTAGACCAGGTTTCTCAACTGCTGATGTTTGGGACCAGATAATTCTTTGTTGTAGGAGGTTGTGCACTGTCAGGTATTTAACAGCACCCTTAGCCTCTACCTACTAGCTTCCAGTAACTGCCTCCCACAGTATTATCACCAAAAATGCCTCCCAACTTTGCCAAATGTCCCCAGGGGGGCAAAATCGCATCCAGTTGAGAACCACTGCTACAGACCAGTGTTCTCAGCTCTGGCTGCATATTAGAATCACTTGGGGCGTGTTTTTTTTTTTTTTGAGTTGGAGTCTCACTCTGTCGCCCAAACTGGAGTGCAGGGGCCGCTCCTGGCCACTGCAGCCTCGACCTGCTGGGCACCGGCGATCCTTCCGCCTCAGCCTTCCAAGTAGCTGGAACTACAGGCACACGCTACCACGCTCGGCTAATTTTTTATTTATTGTAGAGATGAGGTCTCGCCAAGTTGCCCAGGCGGGTCTCGAACCCGCGGGCTCAGGCAATCCACTCACCTCAGCCTCCCAAAGGCGTGGGATTACAGGCTGAGCCACTGAGCCCGTCTACTTGGGGTGTTTTAAATGTCCCAATGCTGGCCGGGCTCAGTGGCTCAGCCTATAATCCCAGCACTTTGAGAGGCTGAGGTGAGTGGACTGCCTGAGTCCGCGGTTCTGAGACCAGCCTGGACAATGTGGCGAGACATCACTACAATAAATAAAAAATTACCCAGGTGTGGTAGCACATGCCTATAGCTCCAGCTACTAGGAAGGCTGTGGCGGAAGGATTGCTGGAGCCCAGAAGGTCAGCGCTGGGGTGGTCGTGAGTCTGCATGCCACTGCACTCCAGCCTGGGTGACACAGTGAGACTCCAACTCAAAATAAAAAATAAACAAATAAATAAATAAATGTCCCAAAGCCCAAGTCAAGCCCAGACCAATAAGTGACATGAGAATCTCTAGGGATGGAACACAGGGCTCCCTGGGTGACCACAATGTGCAGCCCAGGTTGTGCATGACATCTGTGGAACCAGCTCTTCAGCCAAAAGGCCCCTCACCTGTTGTGGCAACCCAGACTAGCCCATGGCTGAGCCGCACGCCGGGAGGCATCTCAGGGTGGACGGGAGGCACATGGTCCCGCATCAGCTTCAGTACCATGAGCAATACCATGCAGACCAGGCCCAGGACGGCATCACCCACCCTGCAGACAGACAGAGGGTGGGTCAATACCCAACTCGGCCCACAACTCCCACTGACTCAAGCCTCCAGCTTCTGCTGGAAAGCTTGCTCTCAGCTACTCTGTGGTCTCCTAAGCAATCCACATCCCCTGTTCTATTTCAAAATTGTATTGAATATCCAGTAAATTCGCAAGCCTGTGCAGAACTAGGAGTGGAGAGTCCCAGGTCACGGCGGATGGGTTCCCCGCTTGCATTTCCAGTCCCATAACCCTTTGGGACTCAAGTCTAAAGAACAGGATCTGGTGAGTGATCACAAAAGATGGGGACCAGGCCGAACAGTTGATGCACTGTAGATGCCTCAATTCCAGAAGGCTTTGGACTAGACCATCGCTAAGGCCCCCTTCTCCTCTGACAGTCCACGATGCTCCCTGACTGGACAGGCTCCGAAATCACTGCTCCCCAGGAGGCTGAGCTCTGCCCACTGCTGCAACCAAAAGGCTGGGAATCTACTGGCTTCAGCTGGGTTCAGCCTCTGGGAAGCCACAGCAGCAGATGACAAGGGAGGGAAAGATGGTCCAGGCTCTCCCCACGTCCTTCCAACCCTCAGCACCAGGTAGCCACCTCTACAGCTCCTCCCAAGTCATTTCCTCCTCTGGTCCCTTCCAGTTAGAGAGGTGAAGCGGTATCCTGGCTTCCTGCTGGGTCTAGCAGGGAGGAACCCTCCATCAGAGACTCTTCATTTAAGCCATCTAAGGGAAGTGCTTCTTGTCCTCTCCCCTAGGTCTCTTAATCTCGCCTGCTGTGCCTTTGGCATCTGTGTTCTATCTGTACCAGCTTTCCCACATCCTGCATTCCCTCCCTCTATAAATTACAGCTCCATCTGAGAGAGAAACTGCCTGCTTTTTCTTTCTACGGTCTCTTCCCTTTCCTGCCCCCCAAGAAAAGCTCTTTGCACTGCTTAACTCTCCAGCTTCCTGGAGCAGAACTTCTCAAACTTTCCCATGCACGGGGACCACAGGTTTCTTGTTAAAATGCTGGTTCTGGCGGGGCTCGGTGGCTCAGCCTGTAATCCCGCGCCTTTGGGAGGCTGAGGTGAGTGGATTGCCTGAGCCCGCGGGTTTGAGACCCGCCTGGGCAGCGAGACCTCATCTCTACAATAAATCAAAAAATCAGCCGGGCATGGTAGCACATGCCTGTAATTCCGGCTACTCGGAAGGCTGAGGCGGAAGGATCACCGGAGCCCAGCAGGTCGAGGCTGCGGTGGCCAGGAGCGGCCACTGTACTCCAGTCTGGGCGACAGAGTGAGACTCCAACTCAAAAAAAAAAAAAAAAATTGCTGGTTCTGATTTGGCAGGTCTTGGACTGGCCGGAGACTCTGCATTTCTAACCAGTACCCAGATGCTGATGACAGTGCTGCTCCAGGGACCCACGTTTGAACAGCAAAGTTCCAGAAGGAATAAATGCCCCCTGGAGTAGAAATGAAGGGGGAGGCTGGGAGAGGAGGAGTCTAGAGGGAAGGCCTTCCTTATATGGGGGAAGAGACAAAAGTTCCTGGGTACCTGGTTTCTCCGATATTGAGGAAGGTGTGATACACCTGCAGGAAAAACTGCCTGGGGATGTTCTGCAGTCCCAGGAGGTTCTGTCCAAACAGAGATACTGATCAGATACCCTTCCCCCAAACCAAGATGCTTTGCCTCTGACTCACCTCCTTCCCTCCAGTCTCAGGAAGAAGAGAAAGTCCCAGCCACGTAGCCTGGGCTGAGGCCAGATCCCCAACACCAGGGCCGTTTCGGGAGCATGTCAGGTGCTCAGGGGACCACCTGCCCACTCCCAAAGCCCCCAAAAGCAGGAAAGCAAAGTTATCATCTGGGAAGGCAGTACTTCACAGAGTTTGAGTCAATGATATTTTTCTCTAAATTACTTTCGGTTCTCAAAAAACAAAAGCAGTCTAGGGGATCCCAAAGCAATACTGGTTCTATATCTGGGAGGTCCAAGGTCCTGAGCCACCCGCCGCCTCCCCGCCGCCAAGGGCTCAAGGCTGCGCCCGTCAACTCGGCCGCCCGCCCCCTGCCAGGCAGGCCCTTGTTGCTACTGGCTCGAAGCGACGTCCATCACCCAGTGGCCCGCCCTCCCGACTCCACCCCTACCGGAAGGAAAAATCACGCGCGGACTCCAAGGGGTTCTAAGGAAGAGGGATGGGAGAACCTCCCTGCTAAGTCAGGGCCCCCGGCCGTGATACTGGCCCTAGGGGCCCTTGGGAGGGAGAGAGAGCTCTACTTAGAGCTTTAGTTCTCTCTCTTGTTTCTTTTAGAGAGGGGGTCTTGCTATGTTCCCAGGCTGGACTCCAACTCCAGGGCTCTAGCAATGATCCTCTGGCTTGGCCTCTGGGTAGTTGGAACTAGTTCTTTATGTAGCTTGGGACTCAGTAAGGAGTGTCAAGGGGGAACTCCAGGCCTAGACTCCCAGGGTGACAGGCTCTGACGACCCCACCCCAAAATCTGCAGCACACATGGTGGGGATGGAGGGAGAACACTGGTGGGTGGAACCTCCTGATCCTGGGACTGGCGGTGGTGAGGGGTCTTCTACCCTGGCATGTCAGGAAGTTGTTCCTCCAGGCAGATGGCTGCACTTTTAAAGGTTTCCAAGACTTGAAGGGGTAAACTAAGGTTGCCAAGCATGAATGCAAAAGAAGGTGCCCCCTTATTCCTATGATCCTATAAAAGAACATTCTTGACACCAAAAATGAAAGATGTTGTTTTCAGAATAAAAATCAAACTGTTTCCTGAAACAGCATTTCTCAAGCTTACTCTGGCATACATGTGCACATAATCATATCCACCCACACCTAAATTGTTTCCTTGTCTCTAAAATGGAGATGATGATAAATCTACCTCACACTGTGTGGTGAGAATTACAGAGTGTCTCACCCAGTTCTTGGCACAGAGCAAGAGTGCAAAAAGTGCCTTCTACTTTATTTATACACACACTTGCTCCTGTCATCGGTTTTCTTACGGTGCCTCCATCAGGAAAGACTGTCGAGGACTGGCTTGGAGCAAGCCTGGCTTTGGGAGGATGCCCTGCAGAGGCTGGGTGTTGACACTAGGTAGAGTGTGCCCTGACTGGGCTGGGCAGCCACTTTCAGAAGCAAGACAGTTCCTACCCTCACAGAACTCACAACCTGGTAAAAAGAGGATAAATTACATCCTCAGCTGACTGATTCTTGATTTTAGTACTTCTTATCCATGTCTTTAATAAAAATATTGAAAAGCACAACATTTAAAAAATATTAAACAAATCAGAAAAATGCATAAAAACAAAATCATCTAGCTAAATTAGTGTGGGGAAATAATTTGCTTGTTGAAATTCCAGTAGTATGCCCGTGATCACAGGGGCTGGCCAGGGTATGTGTCACACTGTGAAGCCAACCAAGCACACTGGCAGGAAAACTCAGGCAAGAGCCAGGGGATGACATTACCAGTCTCCCAAGTCACCGGCTATAAGATCTGATCATTGTGCAACACCTCTCCAGGAGGGTCATTTTATTAGCAGGGGACCCAGGAGAGCACCATGTGCTTCTTGAACCACGGAGAACAGACAACCTTAAACAGCAAGACATCTACCAGCCACAGATAGCAGGTTGGTCCTTGATCCTGCTCCCAGCTACCCCTGTGCCAACTAGCAGCGGCCAAAGGGCAGTGCTCTGGGTGGACATTATGCCTACCTTGATCTGTCCAAAGCCAATGGTGACAGTAGCAGCAGAGGTGAAGCCTTTAATGACGGGGCAGGAGATGAAGTCCAGCAGGAACCCTGGTCAGTCAAGAGGGAACACTGAGCTGGTTCCAGCTCAACTCCGTCCCAGAAGACAAGCATAGATATGGGTTGGGAGAGGTGGGACGGGAGGACTGGGGAGCAGATGCTGCAGCTAAGGACTGGTAAGTGACATACCCTGTTTGGGCTGTTTTAGGTGAACAGAAAAGGGAGATTGAGATCTGAGGTCCTGGACACTTTTCCAAGTAACCTGGTCTCTAAGCAGAATAGACTCGGGCTGGGAACTGAGAACATCACCCTCTCAATACACACACACACACACACACACACACACACTCACACTCCTTGGCATGCGAACAAGGAAATGCTGAGGTCAAGGACATCCCTAGGAGGTAGAGCCTCGGTATTCCACGAAAAGCAGAACAGAAGCACCTCCTGCCCATGGCAGGAAGGCAGGGAGTCTCACCCAAATGCAGGACCCCCATGACCAACTGGATACAGCCAGACAGAAAGGCCAGCAGCACAGCATAGGCAGGCTCATGGAAGGTGTAGAAAGAGACCAGGAGGGACATGATGGCCGTGGGGCCCAGAGTCACATCCCGGGAGGTGCCCAGGAAGAAATACACAAAGCATCCCATGAAGGCAGAGTAGAGTCCGTACTGTTGGGAAAAGATAGCAATGAGCATCCAGGAGGCCAGAGACTGTCCACATGTGTCCCTGGTGTGGGGATCCGTGGGGATCGGCTGTGTCCTGGGCACATTGGCATACACAGGCAGGATGGATGCCCACCCTTTGCTATCTGCAGCTGTGGACCTGCAGTGATTAGGAGGCCTCTTTTTTAGCATCGGAGTGCTGATGACCAGACAGGGTCAGGGGACTGGTGCTGCCTGTGGGAACACAAAGGCCCCTGTGCTGTGTCTGAGTCTGGGAGGCTGAGGAAGTGTCTGAAGGCCTCCGTGAGTCACCTTGCTGGCCCCAGCTGGAAGATCCATAACTAGCTTGGTGCCTGTGTGTGCCAAGGGAGGCCTAGTACTGTGTATCACATATTCCAGATTGTAAGCCAAAGGTTTCTCGAGTCCCTAGGATAGCTAACAGTGTCTAGAATTGACACTATATATTTCTAATTCTGCTTCTGGGCAGGTGCTGAGGCCGCAGTGGGGTCAGACGGGAAGGAGGGGAGGAGACCTGGTGACAGCAGGGTCAGACACCTCACCTGGGGGGGAGTCCAGCCACTTCGGCATAGGCCAGTGCCTGGGGAATGACCGTGAGCCCAACTGAGACTCCAGCGATGAAGTCCATCTTCAGCCACTGCACGGGGTAGTTGGGCAGCCATGCCAGGATGGGCAGCCTCTTCTTCACGGCCGCAGGGGAGCAGCAGCAGGTGTTCAGGGCCATGTCAGGGCTGGAAGACCCAGACTGATCCAGAGCCTTCACCAAAGGGGCATCCCAAGAGTGGAGTTGAGGGGTGTGGGAGACATAGCCCAGCAATCAGAGTCTGGGATTCAGAGAATCCAGCAATCCTGGCCAGGGTCCTGGAGCATCAGGACAGGGTGCTACAGGTCCCTCCTCCCCTGGAGGTGGGAGCCAGCCGGTTAAATCGCCTGAGGACCATGCTGGTCTGAGAGAGGAAACCAGCACCTGTGCAGGGGGGAGGCTGGGCCAAGAGCAGAGGTCTCACCCATGTCCCCTCATCATTCTCTCAGAAGCCCACCTCCCTAAATCCTGCCTACCTTCTCTCCCTCTGTCAACAACTCTTGAAAATCTGATAAACGATTTCCTAAGGAGAAGATATAAAGACTATTCCGACTCAACATTTCTCGTGCCTGAGGAATGTTTCCTTTCCTTCCCGCCCCAGAGAATTAAACAGGGAGCAGAGCAGAGAGACGCAGGGCCCACGGGGGCAACCCGGGCGCATCAGGCTGGCAGGCTGCGTGGGTGGCTGCAAGAGGCCCTGGGGGGCTCTGAGACTTCCAAGTGCGCACCACGGTGGGCCCCACCCACTACGGTGGACCGCAGCGCTAGAGGCGATGGGGGGCTCCCCACCTGAGGCCACGCCTACTCAGCCCCCACCTGTGGCGGTCACTGATCTGGAGTTCTAGTTGGTGCTGAGAGAACGTCAGAGGTTCTTACATTAATTCAAGGTGCGCAGCACCCTCTGGGGTCCCGGCGCACCCTGCGCTCAGAGCCGACCCCAGGCCAATCCTCCCCGTCCCACCTGCCCCCGGCTGTGCCACTCTGGGCATAATCCACTCCTTCCCCCTCCCACCTCGATGCCGCTTGCCCTGGATCCTGGGGTCTAGGGCGAGGACTCCGCTCCGGCTGACTGTCCCGCGGCCCGCCGGCTCCGAGCAAGGCCGAGGGCCCCAGGGTACTGGGTGGTCACGCGGTGGGGGAGGGAGGGTCCCCGCGAGAGGCGCCCGCACTTTTGGACTTCACTCTGGGCCCCGCGTCGGCTGTCCCTTGGCCACCCTGGCCCGTGCCCTCAGTCCCCAGTCCTCCGGCCCCGCTTGCCTCCCTCTGCGGGTCGCGAACTTACCCACCGGGTGCCGCAGCTCGGGGTCTTCTGGCGTCACCGCAGCCAGGTCTGCAGAAATCGCAGGAGGCGGGACCGGGCCGGGGCGGTGCCTGGAGCTCACGTGACTGCTGGGAGGGACGGGACGGGGCGGGGCCGAACTGGAGCCGAAGTCGGAGCCGGAGCCCAGCTGCAGCCGCCATGCACCGTTCGGGGCTCTCCTGCTGCGTGCTCCTGCTAGTCCTGGGGCTCTGCCGGGCGCGCCCCCGGAACGTGCTGCTGCTCCTCGGTGAGTGCCGCCACCCCGGCGCCACCTTCCCACCAGCTGTTGCCCTTAGAAGTGGCCACTCGCCCCTCCCCACCATTGGCAGTAGCAGCTTCCACTGCCATTCCCTCCCTCTCTGCTGTCCCCGGACTCTTCATGGGTATCTCCTTAGAGAGTGTGGCAGAGTGCATTCGGCACCCCTGCTTCTGCCCCCCATCCTGTCTGACCCCGCACCCCCACCCGTATCCAGAGCAGTCAGGACTAGCTATGTGGGCCCCAGCTCTAGTGCTGGACTGCTTTGCAGAGATCAGGGGACCACAAATCCCAGGGGGATGCCAGATGACGAGCTGGTACCCGAGCCCCCAGAGACTCAGCCAGGCTGCCCTCCTGACTCTCATTTTCTCCTCTTTGTAAGTTTGCCGTCATCTTTTCAGACCCCAGAGACTATGGCTCAGTGTCTTTTCCCTTGTCCCACACAGCTCCTACCAGCCACCTCCTCTCTCTCTCCCACTAGAAACTTTCCCACTTTCCCCTCTAGAAACCCCAGCTCCTCCAGTGCCTTGCTGTCACAAGACTTCCGGGGTTCGGGTGACCAAAGCCCGTGACATCTGACAAGGCCAAACCCAGAGGCCTGCGATTCTTTCCTCTTTTGGGGTCTGGCCTCCTGCCAGGTGTCCTCTTTCTGATTAACTTTGTGGTCTCTGGGCGGGAGTTCAGCTCATTGTAGCATAAACAGCTACGCTGTCAAGGCGCCACCTTCCACTGTCCTGCGGGCCGCAGGCTCCAAGCAAGGCCCAGGGCACTGGGTGGTCACGAGGTTGGGGAGGGAGGGTCCCTGCCAGTGGCGCCTGCAGAGGATCTCCCAGGACTGGGATTAGTCCTGGAACCATTCAGAGCGCAGGCAGTGCAGGTCCTGTCTTAGATTGGGCTGTCATAACAGTGTACCACAGACTGGATGGCTTAACCAACAGTTTATTTCTCACAATTCTGGAGCCTGACAGTTCAGTGTGCCTGCATGGTTGGGTCCTGGTGAGGGCTCTCTTTCTGGCTTGTAGGTGACTGCCTTTTCACTGTGTTCTTATATGGGTAGGTGGGCGTGGGGGGGTCTCTTTTTCTTTTCTTTTTCTTTCTTTTTTTTTTTTTGAGTTGGGGGGTCTCACTCTGTTTCCCAGGCAGGAGTGCAGTGGGTGATCACAGCCTTGATCTCCTGAGCTTAGGTGATCCTGCCTCAGCCTCCCGAATAGCTGAGACTACATGCATGTGCCACCATGCCTGGCTAATTTTTTTTTGTATAGGTGAGGTCTCATGATGTTGCCTAGGTTGATTTTCTTTTCTTTTTTTGAGTTGGAGTCTCACTCTGTTGCCCAGGTTGGGGTGCAGTGGCACACTCATGGCCACCCCAGTTTCGACCTGGTGGGCTCTGGCGATCCTTCTACCTCAGCCTTCCACCTCAGCCTTCCAAGTAGCTGGAACTACAGGCATGTGCTACCATGCCTGGCTAATCTTTTTTTAACTTATTGTAGAGACGAGGTCTCGCCAAGTTGCCTGGGTTGGGACTACCTTTTCTTATAAAGCCACAGTTCTGTTAAGTTAGGGTTCCATCCTTATCACTTCATTTAGCCCTAATTAGGATTCTATCTCCAGATACAGTTTCACTGGGGTTAGGGCTTCAACATGAATTTTGGAAGGATTTAGTCCACAGCAGGTCTATAGCCAAGCACTGATACACCTTGAACAGGTTTGGAGAAAAGCAACTTTTCCTCCTGGCCTCCAGGCAGGATGCGTAATCCCAACATCCCACCCACCCTCCTGGCTTGCCTGGCTGCCATGAGTTCACACCCGGTGGGTCTCATGGGTTGGAGGGTGGTAGCCCAACTGCGGGTCGGCCAGCCATCTCTGTTCAAGGACCGCATTGCCCCTGAGAGAACTGGAGGAGGTGTGGGCCTGGAGGTTCCCACCAGCTTCTTCTAGTGCCATTGGCGTCCTCTGCTCCCAGCTGCCCAGTTGATGGCCTTGGGTGCTATACCTCACCTCTCTGGGCTTCAGTTGCTTTGCTAGGGTGAAGGGGTTAAATTAGACAATCTGCAAGGCCTTTGGGGATGGGCATCAGTGAGAGACAGTGGTGGGATACACACACATAGACCCTCAGATGTGCCCTGGGCATGGTTCTCCTGGCCTCTGTCTCGTGCAGTTTCCACAGAGCCCAGGATTGCCAAGTTCTCGGTCTGTGTCCATGCACTCAGCCACCATCTGCTAACATGCACGTTAGTATACCCACCCCGGTAGCATGCCTGCTGGGGTATCTTCAACCTTACTTGGGTATCATGCCTGCCTTAGTATCATGCCCACCTGCTAACATACTCACCCAGGCTTCATGCCTGCTGAGTACCTTGCCTACTTGAGTATCATGCCTGCCTCTCTGGGTATCTTGCCTGCTGGATACTGTGCCTGCCCAGGTGTCATACTCATGTCATACTCACATGGGTATCATGCTTGCCAAGTGTCATGCCCACCTGCTAATGTGTCCTCTGGGTATCACATCTGCCTTATACCCCACTCAGGTGTTATGCCTCCTGGGTACCAGCACCATGCCCACCCAGGTATCTTGCCCTCCTGGCATCACCAGCCCAAGGCTTTGCAGCACCACCCCAGGCCTCCCACACTCCCACACGCTGCTCCTCCTGACCCCAGCCCACCCTGTCCTCTCTGTCTCCCGCCTTCTTCAGCGGATGACGGAGGCTTTGAGAGTGGTGCATACAACAACAGCGCCATTGCTACCCCGCACCTAGATGCCTTGGCCCGCCGCAGCCTCCTCTTCCATAATGCCTTCACCTCCGTCAGCAGCTGTTCCCCCAGCCGTGCCAGCCTCCTCACCGGCCTGCCCCAGGTGAGGAGAAAGGAGGCAGGAGGAGGGAGTGGGAGTGTGGAGTTTCTGGGGTAGGGAGCAGGCAGACCATGTCCGGGGGCCCAGGCCTCTGCAGCAGGGTCTCCTCTCCCTCGTCTCCCCTGGGATGTCGCCCACTTTCCCTCCCACCCTCAGGGGGAGACACAGCCAAATGGTTGGGGGTACAGACTAGGGGCCCTGACTCCCCACTCGTCAGCCCTGGTATGTGACCTTGAGCAAATAACTTACCTCTCTGTGCTTTAGTTTCCTCATCTATACAATGGGGGATATGATAAGACATCACTCATAGGATTTTTAAGGGGATCGGTGGAGCTAATGCTTTATACATAAAACTCTTAGCGCAGTGCCTGGCACTAACAGCTATTATGATTTTGTCTCGGGAGCACCTATGGTGGTGGGAGCTGCCGTATTAGTACTCTCTTATTTTATTGTAGAAAAATGCATGTAACATAAAATTTACCGTTTGGCCATTTTTTAGATTAGAAATTATAGTTTATTTATAAAGTAAATTAGAGAGAGAGAAATAGAGGAGATTCACCTCCCCAAGTTAGGGGAGGGGGCCAAAGCTTAAGAAAACATGGCCTGGCCACAGCTCAAAGAGTACATGACCACATGAGAGTCTAATAAGGCCATGACCCCATGGAACCATTTTTAAGTGTACAGGTCACTTACAATGTTGCATGAAGTACATTCACATTGTTGTGTGACTGTCACCACCAACCTTCTGTCCTCAGAACTGTTTCATCTCCCGACACTGAAGCTCTGTCTTCATTCAACAACTCCCCACCCCCCACCCTCTAGCCTCTGGCCAGCTTCCTTTCTACTGTGTGTTTCTGAGTTTATCTGCTCGAAGGACCATACATGAGAGGAATCCTGCAATATTTGTGCTTTTGTGACAGCATAAGCATAATGATCCCAAGTTTCATCCATGCCGTAATAGGTGTCAGAATTTTCTTCCTTTTTAAAGCTAAATACTATTCCACTGCATGGATAGACCATATTTTGCTAATCCATTCATCTGTCAGTGGACACCTAGGTTGCTGCCACCCCGTTGGCTGTTGTGAATAGTGCTGCTAGGAACATGGGTGTGTGAGGGCACTTACTCTTGATATCTCAGGATACGACCTTATTGTAAGCAAGGTGCTCTCTCCATGAGTCCTCTGCTGGGAGGCTGAGACTGAGTAGAAGGCATAGAGACGGGGAAATCATATTCCTAGAGGTCTCCAGAAAGGCTTGTCTGGAAACTGTGAGCCACACTTTCTGTGGGGCAGTGGGCTTTGGGATTAGGAGAGGCCTTTTCTTCTCACCTAAAGTCTTTCTAGGCAGTCTGGGTTTTTGACATGTACAACAATTTATTTTACAATATGAAATTAACTAAAAAGAGTCCCAGTCCCATCTTTTCTACTCTGTAACATGTGGTCATAATAGGAAAATTGGGAAGTGCAGATACGCAAAAAAAGAAAGAACGTGAAGGCTACCCTAACACTACTGCACATTCCTCCAGCTCCTCTTCTTTCCTGCGGAAGCCCTCCTTTCATGGATGGGGACAGGGGATCACCTATGGGCCAGTCGGGCTAGGGGCGGGAGATAGAGAACGTCTTGGTGGGTACTAATTATGCAGTCCAGTCCCAAAAAGGCCCTGGTGGTGGGAGGACCATGGGAGAGCAGGCGCAAGCAGGTAGGCCCTGGGCTGACGTGTACGCCATCTTTGCCGACAGCACCAGAACGGGATGTACGGGCTGCACCAGGACGTGCACCACTTCAACTCCTTCGACAAGGTGCGGAGCCTGCCGCAGCTGCTCAGTCAGGCCGGCATTCGCACAGGTGAGGTCCCTGTGCCCAGGGCAAGGTGCAGACCAGAGCTGGGGGTTGGGTGCCTTTCCTGAGCCACCGCCAGCCCCTGTTGCCTACCCTCAGCTCTCATCTCCAAGGACCTGGGCCTGGGGCCTCCTGGTCGGGCTGTGGGTTCATGAGAACCCAGGGCTGGCTGCCCACCCACCATATGCTCGGGACTGAGGGGGTAGAGAAGGGAGCAGGGGCAGGGGAGGCTGCAGGGGTTCTTTTCTAGACTCTTCTCTGCCCCAGGCATCATCGGGAAGAAGCACGTGGGGCCAGAGACAGTGTACCCATTTGACTTTGCGTACACAGAGGAGAATGGCTCCGTTCTCCAGGTAGGACGGAATATCACCAGAATTAAGCTGCTTGTTCAGAAATTCCTGCAGACTCAGGATGACAGGTATGAGTCAGGGGTCCCGTCCCTTCCCCGCACTCGTGCGGCCAGACCTCTCCACGGCTAAGTCAAGATGCACTCCCCAGAGTGGGATTCTTAGAGTCCCCAAACTGCTGCAGTGGGGGTGGAAAAGAAGGTTCCAGATACTCAAATTAGTCTGGTCAGAGGAAGCAGGGACATGGTGAAACTGAGGCAGTGATTGTCTCGAGGAGACTTTCGGATATAGGGGAATATAGTAAAACCCAGGGTGGTGTACCTGTCTACAGAATGGGCCTCCTCAGGGTAGAAGGTCAAGGCATTGGTCAAACCAGGTGGTGTGTCAGCCCCTTGACCTTGACACTGAAGTTCCTCCCCCCTCACACACAGGTCTTTCTTCCTCTACGTGGCTTTCCATGACCCTCACCGCTGTGGACACTCCCAGCCCCAGTACGGGGCCTTCTGTGAGAAATTTGGCAATGGGGAGAGCGGCATGGGGCGCATTCCAGACTGGACCCCCCAGACCTACGACCCACAGGATGTTGTGGTAGGAGAGGTTCTTCCCATGTTTCCAGGGACCTGCCCCTCCTGTGAGCTTGCTACCCTTGCCCTAGATGATGGGACATCTGCATGTAAGAATAGATCCTTTGGGCTGGGTGCGGTGGCTCACACCTGTAATCCCAGTGCTTTGGGAGGCCAAGGCAGGAGGATCACTTGAAACTAGGAGTTCAAGATCAGCCTGGAAAATATAGAGAGACTCATCTCTACAAAAAATTTAAAAATTAGCTAGTCTTGGCGGTGCGCACCTATAGTTTCAGCAACTCAGGAGGCTGAGGCAGGAAGATCACTTGAGTCCAGGAGTTTGAGGCTGCAGGGAGCCATGCTCACACCACTGCACTCAGCGTGGGTGACAGAGTGACAACCAGTCTCTGACAAAAAAAAAAAAAAAGACCCCTGACAACTGGATCCAGGTCCCCACCCATGGGACTGCAGAGGGAACCATAGCGATATGGTGCATCCAGAGTGAAGTGTTTGGGGCTAATCCACTCACAGAAGATGGTTTCAGGCCTCAGGGAGAAGACTGGCACCTCCACCTCCTCCCCCAGGTCAAGGGCTGGCCACCTCTTCCCCCAGCCTGTCTGTTCTAAGCTTGGCTTTCTACCTGCTTGCCCCTCAGGTGCCTTACTTCGTCCCTGACACCCCAGCAGCCCGAGCTGACCTGGCCGCTCAGTACACCACCATCGGCCGGATGGACCAAGGTGGGCTCCATAGATCTGGGCGGTGGTGGTATGCCAAGGCTTGGGTCTTCCACCCTGGGCTAGGCACCTCTCAGTGGGGTCCAGTGTGAGCTAGGTGTGGCCCACTAGCAGCAGAGTGTGAGCAAGGGTCTCAGTGTGGAAGGCCCCATGCTAGGGCTGGGCGGAGCCCTCATTCAGAGAAGGAGACAGGCGTGGGCTAGACACATGGCAGCTCCATCCTGTAGGTGATGTCAGGATTCACTCCTGGGCCTACGCTGATGTGGAATTGGTCCTGAACCAGATCCTGTGGGTGCCCCCCAAGGTGGGGTGAAGACTTTAAATACTTCTGGCAATGGGATCTGGGTCAGATTTGGGGTTTTAGAGTCCCTAGGTTATGCAGATGTAGAACCTGAGGGTATTGTTAGTCTTTTGTGGCTGCCATAATGAGGTACCCCAAGCTGGGAGGCTTAAAACAACAGAAATGTGCACTCTCACAGTTTTGGAGCCCGGAAACCTGAAATCAAGGTGTTGGTAGGGCCACACTCCCTCCAGAGGTCTAGGAAGGGTCCTTCCTTCCTCTTCCAGCTCCTGGGGCTGCAGCAGTGCTTATGTTCCTGGGCTTGTGGTAGCATCACTCCAGTCTCTACCTGTGTCTTCACATGGCCTTCTATCCTGTGTGTCTTCTCTTGTGTCTGTGTCTCCTCTTCTCATAAAGACTCTTTTCATTGGATTTAGGGTTCACATGGGGACTTCAGGATGATCTTGTCCCAAGCTCTTTAACTTAATTATATCTGCAAACTCTCTTTTTCCAAATAAGGTCACATTTGCAGGTGCTGGTGGACACATCTTGTGGGGATGGGGGGGCACCATTCAACTCACTACAGGAGTTTGGTACCTTTACCATTTCCCTGTAGATGCCATTAATTCTTGGTGACCTGGAAAGAGGGTGGGTATAGAGGAAATCCTATCTTCCAGCTCCTGCCCAAGTCTGTTCCTCCTTGCTCCTTGGGACAGACATGGATTCCAGAACACACAGAAACCAGTGTAGGGCAGATGGCAGCCACGTGGGGGTGATATGGATGTACCAAGGGATGACCAGAGTCCTCGGAGGTCCACACAAGGCCTGCTCGGGGGTGGGGTGCTGGGCAACAGACCAGGGCTGGTAGGAAGAACTGCAGGGGTATCTTAAGGTCCAGAAAATGCCAGAGTCCAGTGGCTGTATGAAGACATGGGTGAGTTCACACAGATTCTTGTGTCTCCGCGAATGTCTGTGGCTGAACTCTGCTTCCCACCCCTGCCCTACAGGAATTGGACTTGTGCTCCAGGAGCTGCATGGAGCAGGTGTCCTGAACGACACCCTGGTGATCTTCACATCCGACAATGGGATCCCCTTCCCCAGTGGCAGGACCAACCTATACTGGCCGGGGACTGCCGAGCCCTTGCTGGTGTCATCCCCAGAGCACCCAAAACGCTGGGGCCAAGTCAGCGAGGCCTACGTGAGCCTCCTAGGTATGGCTCTGTCTGTCTCACACAGGGGAGGGAAGTGGACACATGATGGATCTACCACGTGCCAGAGGTTGCTTTATGCCTGTTATCTGACATGGTTCTCACACCACCTGGGCGAGGAAGGGACAGTCACCTCCATTCCACAGATGAAAAGAATGAGGATAAGAGAGGTGAAGTAAGCTGCCCATGGTCACACAGCTTATAAGCACCAAGCTAGGATTCTAGCCTGGGTCTAGGAAGCTGTTGCCTTTTCCAGTATACTATGGATGAGCTTCAGAATCACGTGGGATGCTTGTTACTATCCAAATTGCAATCCCCGGAGTGTCTGATTCAGTAGATTGGGTTGGGGCTCAAGAATTTGCATGTCTGACAAGTTCCCAGGTGATACCAATACTGTGGACCTGGGAACCCCCTCTGTGAGCATCCGTCCTATCACATCTTCCCAGGGGACTCAGAGCACCTCCTGATCCTGCTTATGTCTAGGGCGGCCTGAGGATGTCTAGTGCCACATTATAGGTGAGCAAACAAAACTACAGGTGCAGGGAGACTTTGTGAGGGGCTCAAGGTAAATCCCACTGCCCAGGGCAGAAGCTTGCTGAGCCTTCTCACTACCCACAGAACCTCCTGGAAGGGGTGGCTTTGGGGTAGCAATATACTTTATTTCCCTCCAGCCTGGGGCCCACTTCTCTCTTTGGCTCCAAACCGCAAGCTGCGAGTGCCGGGGCCACACCACAGAGCAGGAATAGATGAGACTTCCTGACATGGGGGACTTCCTTTCTGGACCATAGGATTTAAGTTTTTTATTTTTTATTGGAGTCTCACTCTGTCGCCCTGGCTGGAGTGCAGTGACATGCTCATGGCCAACCCAGCGTTGACCTGCTACTGAGCTCCAGTGATCCTTCCAGCTCAGCCTTCCAAATAGCCAGAACTACAGGCATGTGCTACCACGCCCAGCTAATTTTTGATTTATTGTAGAGACACAGTCTTGCCGACTTGCCTGGGCTGGTCTCAAACCTGTGGACTCAGGCAATCTACTCAGCTCGGCCTCCCAAAGTACTGGGATTACAGGCTGAGCCACCCGAGCCCGGTGAATGTTAGAAGGATCCTAAATATCCCAGAGAGATGACGTGGTAGTGAGAGGTGTCGGCCCAAAGCAGCTCCTTCCACTGGGGGTTCAATGGGATGAGGTAGCCCACCAGCCTCCCAGAGCGGGCTCCTGTGCCCCAAGGACCCCACCACACTGAGACTCCACTTTCCTTCCAGACCTCACGCCCACCATTTTGGATTGGTTCTCCATCCCGTACCCCAGCTACACCATCTTTGGCTCGAAGACTGTCCGGCTCACAGGCCGGTCTCTCCTGCCAGCTCTGGAGGCCGAGCCTCTCTGGGACACCGTCTTCGGCAGCCAGAGCCACCACGAGGTCACCATGTCCTACCCCATGCGCTCCGTGCACCACCAGAACTTCCACCTCGTGCACAACCTCAACTTCAAGATGCCGTTTCCCATCGACCAGGACTTCTACGTCTCACCCACCTTCCAGGACCTCCTGAATCGCACCACAACTGGCAGGCCCACGGGCTGGTACAAGGACCTCCGGCTCTACTACTACCGGGAGCGCTGGGAGCTCTATGACCAGAGCCGGGACCCCCATGAGACCCGGAACCTGGCCACCGACCCACGCTTCGCCATGATTCTGGAGACGCTTCGGGCCCAGCTGGCCAAGTGGCAATGGGAGACCCATGACCCCTGGGTGTGCGCCCCTGATGGCGTCTTGGAGGAGAAGCTCTCTCCCCAGTGCTGGCCCCTTCACAACGATCTGTGACAGCCCCTGGAGGCACCTGTCTTCCCATCCTGGACATACTCCATCACTTTCTCAGCTGTCTTGGGCTGCCTTCTCAGCTGGCAGTGGAGGAAGGGAGCCACCCTAGGGAGCAGTGATGGCAGCCTTTCCCTCTGCACTCCCTTCTTTTTTTTTTTTTTTTTTTTTTGAGTTGGAGTCTCACTCTGTCACCTAGACTGGAGTGCAGCAGCCGCTCCCAGCCACCGCAGCCTCGACCTGCTGGGCTTTGGCGATCCTTCCGCCTCAACCTTCCAAGTAGCTGGAACTACAGGCACGCGCTACCATGCCCAGCTAAGTTTTTGATTTATTGTAGAGATGAGGTCTCGCCAAGTTGCCCAGGCAGGTCTCGAACCCGCGGGCTCAGGCAATCCACTCACCTCAGCCTCCTAAAGGCGCGGGATTACAGGCTGAGCCACCGAGCCCGGCTACACTCCCGTCTGAAGAGGGCTTGACTATGGTGCTGGGTGTTGGAAGGGAGACCAGAGCTTGTGCCCAGCCCCTTCCCCCACAGGGTGCTGCTACCGTAACAGGGGACATCAATGTCATTATATCTGAGTTGTGTCCTGGCACAGAAATTCTAAGGGGACCCAGGGAAAGGGCAGGATCCCCAGCCCACGACAAAGGAGTCTTGTTTTCTGGGTTGGTTTGGGGCCTGCAGATGGGGTTGCTTGAGACCCCCTTCGGGCTTCAGAGCCCACAGTATTTCTTTTTTTTGTTTTTGAGTTGGAGTCTTACTCTGTCGCCCAGACTGGAGTGCAGTGGCTGCTCTCGGCCACCGCAGCCTCAACCTGCTGGGCTCCGGCAATCCTTCCGCCTCAGCCTTCCAAGTAGCCGGAATTACAGGCATGCACTACCACGCCCGGCTGATTTTTTGATTTATTGTAGAAATGAGGTCTCGCTGCCCAGGCAGGTCTCGAACCCACGGGCTCAGGCAATCCACTCACCTCAGCCTCCCAAAGGCGTGGGATTACAGTCTGAGCCACCTAGCCAGGCTATCCCACAGTATTTCTGAGCCCTTTACTCTGAGCGGGGGTGGGGTGGGGTGTTGGAAAGTCCCAGCCACACTGACTGTAGAACACAGCACCTGGCTCTTCCCAGCCCCTGGTCTAGAGGAAGTCTTTGAATGCCCCTCGGGCCTGTTGCTACTTTCTCTGTCTTGCCCCAAGGTCAAGCACCTGGCCCTAAGTGGGGTGCCCACTGATGGGTGGCAGGCTCCCTGGAGGATGAGTGTGATCCTGTGGTCTTTCTGGGCAAAGCTCTTCCTTCTTTTTGAGTCCAGGTCGCTCCAGAGATAAGGTGTGAGGACACCCCCGTCCTCCAGCTTGGGTGAATTCTCCTTGAGCGGCACCAGCATGGCTCAGAGAATGTGCCATTCCTGCTCTGCCCCCAGCCCCACAGGGGCAGAAGCCTGTTCTGGAAAAGCCTAGAAGAGAGAGGGCTCTTTTCCTCAAGTGGGTGGGCTCCCCTTCCCTCCCCCATCAGCTCCATCCTGGGGGGACAGGGGAAGCCACAGGCCACAGTATTATAAAAGCTTTTTTTTTTTAGTAAAATATACAGAAATTCACTTTCTGGACATTTATGATAATACCAATCTGAATTCTAGAACAACTTCCTGATGTGCAGACTGCTGTCAAAATGACACGCAGTCCATAGTCCCTGGAGACAGAAGGCAAAGCCAGGGGGTGGGGGGACCTGGGGTCCTCCCTGGGCTGTGCCTGGGTGGCCTCCAGGCCCTGGAGGTGGGGAGAAGATGCTTGGCCAAGAGAGGGCTGGGGTGCGATGCCAGATCAGAGGAGGCAGAGTCCACTGGGTGTCTATGCCAGACTTCACCACCGGTCCCTGGACTGTACATGGAGACCACCAGACACAGACCCACTGAAAATACTGTTTCCATCACCAAGAAACTCTATTTACATGTAAACTAGACTTACTGAAGCATCTGTCAGCCATCAAGAGCTGAGAAAAGCCAACCTGGGTTATAGCATACAGGGACTATGCCTTTGCCCTGGTCAGGGGTGGCAGTGACTTAGGGGAGGCCCAGGGTTCCCCATCTCTGCCTCTGAAGGCTTGGAATGAGCCCTTGGACACGTTGAAATGTAAATGGGAAGTGCAGCCTCCATGGAGTTGGATCCAGTCTGCAGATAAGTGGTTTTCCCGAGAGGTCTAGGGCCTCCAGCTCTGGGGAGGGTGTGGGAAGACCCTTCCCCCACCCCCCCACTGCAGAAATGTTCTCTGGTCTCTTGTTCAGAGCCTGCCAAGCCCTGGTGAAGGGTGGAGATGGTTTCCACAGAAAAGTGAGCCGATACTTCACCATGTATGGCCTGCACATGGTGAGAATTCAAGGTTAGTCCCAGCCAGAGAGGGAGAGCTGGCCTCGTGTGCCGAGCATCTCATAGTTGTGCCCATGGGCCCTGAGGCATATGGACTGAACAGGCACAAGAAGGTCCCCAGAGCCATGCGAAGGGATGCAGAGGGGACATCAGCAAAGGCTCTGCTCTGCCCATACCACCTTCTTCTGCTCGTCCGTGATGGCCAGGCGGACACAGCCAAGCAGGCCGTCCAGGTCGCTCCAGCTGTCAGGAGCCAGGCTGCTGTACAGACAGGGTGCTCTGTCCAGGTCTCCCTCCTCCTGCCTGGCTGCCTCCAGGAGCTGCTCCTCTGACGTGCCCAGCCGCTGCAAGCCCTTCCTGCGGACCAGAGAGGGGGGCAGGCTCAGGGGAGGGCAAGAGCCAATAGGAAAGTGGTCACTGGACTGGATCCCCGGTCAGAGGGACAGATAACACAGCATCTGCCCAAACACCCCAGGGCGCAGGGATCCTGCTTCAAGGGGACCTTGTAAAGAAGATAGGACCCAGGTCCAAGTGACATTGCATGGATAGGGGGCAGTTTGTTGAGAATACAGCCTTACTTCTTGGATTATAAAGGGTATGGTAGCAGGACATCTTGGTCTGTCCACAGCCATAAACCAAGTTATGACATTCAACCTGTTTTTGTCTTCAGCCAACACGGATTCTATTGCATTAACTGAGGTTGCAGGGCCTGGGCTGCTTCTGGGGGAGAACGGCTGAACCTTAGTCCCGAAATTATGCTGTTAGTGCTTCCGGTTCCTGAAAGCCCCAGAGGCACACGCTGCCATGGGCTTCCTGGGGCATTCAGGCACCCGTGCAGACCCCTACTGCCCAGCCCCAGCATGCACCTACTTGAGTTTCCTTGCCATTTTCTCATTGACAGAGACATGGATCACGATGGGGAAAATCTCCATCCTGTGCAGGGCACAGACACTGTCCAGGCGGACGTCCAGGAGGGCGTGGGTGTTCTTGTGGGGAGAGAAGTGAGTCAAGATCACAAGTCTTGGAGGAAGCAAAAACAGCCCATGCTCTGGGCTAGAAGGTTCATTTTAGACTGGAAGCAGGACCAGACAGAGCTGGATTTTGTAAAGGAGATGGAGAAGTGAGCTTATCACTTTCTGCACGAGGGTGCTTGCTATACAGAGTTTCAGCCGGGCTCGGTGGCTCAGCCTGTAATCCTGCGCCTTTGGGAGGCTGAGGTGAGTGGATGGCCTGAGCCCGCAGGTTCAAGACCCACCTGGGTAACTTGGCGAGACATCATCTCTACAATAAATAAAAAATCAGCCGGGCGTGGTAGTGCATGCCTGTAATTCCGGCTACTTGGAAGGCTGAGGCGGAAGGATCGCCGTAGCCCAGGAGGTCAAGGCTGCGGTGTCCGGGAGCGGCCACTGCACTTCAGTCTGAGTGACAGAGTGAGACTCCAACTCAAAAAAAAAAAAAAGAGTTTCCATCCGTTTGATTTTTCTTTACAAAATTCTTTTCTTTTTTTTGATTTTTTTTTTTTTTTTTTTGAGTTGGAGTCTCACTCTGTCGCCCAGACTGGAGTGCAGTGGCCGCTCCCGGCCACTGCAGCATTGACCCGCTGGGCTCCGGCGATCCTTCCGCCTCAGCCTTCCAAGTAGCTGGAACTACAAGCGCGCGCTACCACACCCAGCTAATTTTTGGTTTTATTGTAGAGATGAGGTCTCACCAAGTTGCCCAGGCGGGTCTCGAACCCGTGGGCTCAGGCACAAAATTCTTTTATTTTTTGTTTTTAGAGACAAAGTCTTGCTTGCTGCCCAGGTTGCAGTGCAGTGGTGAAATCATAGCTCACTGCAGTCTTGAACTCCAGCCCATTTGATCCTTCTACCTCAGCCTCCTGAGTAGCTGGGACTCCAGGGGCGTGCCACCAGACCCAGCTAAATTTTTAAAACTTTTTTGTTGAGATAGGGTCTCCCTATGTTGCCAGGCTGGTCTCAAACTTTTAGTCTCAATTGATCCTCCTGCCTTGGTCTCCCAAAGTGCTAGGACTGATTATAGGCATGAGCCATGGCATCCAGCCCATTTGATTTTTCACCTGGAAAATTCAGAAAAAGCAAACCTTTAGGATTGAGGTAGACTTTGCATGGAGTTCTGTCAACCTCCATGGGAGGAAAGTGGGTGGGAGGGGTGGGCCTGGGCACCCACCCCTGCTTCCCATGCCTTGTACAAATATACAACTTTATAGTTCAGTGAGCTGCTTTTCATAGACGTGTTTGAGACTTCAAACACGGAGAATGTTATCTCCATTTTATTCATTCACTAGCAAATATCGACCAAACATCTCCTGAGTTGAGGCAACTGAGGCTTAAGGAGTTAGAAGGCTCGCCCAAGAACACACAAACCCTAACTGGCAAGTTTGGGCTGCCGCTGAGGTGTCGGGCTGGAGGTGGGTGACAGGAGTCACTCAGGTCTCAGGTCAATCCTCCCATCTTTATCCCATCACCTTCCTCCGCATTCCCCAAATCCCCTCACAGCCTAAGGCAGAAACTGCCACCCCCAGAGCAGCCCCCAGGCCCCCTCCTCACCTTTTCCATGAGGGACTCTACAGCATGGCGGGTCACCCAGCAGTGGCCACCAGACCCCTCTCCCTCTTGGATGATGTCCCCTCTCTGCCTCCAGGCTTCATACTCCTCCTGGCTCAAGTACTCTGGAGGTGACATCAGACTGGCCGTCACACACCCAGCTGCACAGGGGACCCGAGGGAACTCCATGCTGGACATCCCTAGCCCTAGGGACCCCCACCCCTAGCCCTAAGATAAGCTCTTCTTAGGCCATCCACTTTATGAGCCTGACCCTGCTCTTCCCACCTGGGGGGAATCTGTGCTCTGCACCTTATCTGGACATAGCAGGTGCCAGTCAGTGTCAGGATGTGGAAAGGGAGGGAGGAATGGAGGGAAGGATAGAAGGAGGGATGGGTGAGTGGATGGATGGGTAGATGGATGTGGGTAGATAGGGCCCGCCCCCGTCACTTCCCCAAGCTCCAGACTTATACATCCAGCTTCTTACACCTAGAAATCCCTTTGGTCCTTAAGTCATTGTTTCTCATCCAGTGGCAGTTTTGTTCCCCAGGGAACACTTGGCAATGTCTGGAGACATTTTCGGTTGTCACAACTGGAGGCAAGTGCCACAGCATCTAGTAGGTTGAGGCCAGGGCTGTCGCTCAATGCCCTGCAATGCTCAGGGCAGCCCCCACAACAGACAGCGATCCGACCAGAATCCCACAGTACTCAAGTTCCTCTAAATTCGTCAGCCTCCTGCTCTTTGTCTTTCTTCCTGAACAGCTGCTCTTGGTTCTGGCCAATCAGGCCCCAGGTCAGAACTCATGTGTCCTATCCCTCCTTGCCCTCTCTGCCCTCCAGAGCACCTGATCCTGGCGACCCCAGCCCAGATGCAGCTCTGGGGCTCCTGCTCTGCTCCCCACTGCTTCTGTGCTCTGTCCACATCACCTCTGACCCAAGGATCTCAAGCCCCTAGCCGAGGCCTTCTTCAGTCCACCGTCCATTCTGCTTTCAAAACAGATGTTAAGGGGCCAAACCTGATCACGTCTTTTCTTTGAGTGTCAAGTTCCGGCTCCTCCCCTTCCCCTCTAAGAAATCCATCGCTTCCTCTCTGGGTCAATTCTGGAGCTTGCATCATTTCTGCACTGGCTTACTCCACCAGCCTGCCCTGTCTTCCGGTTTCTACAGCAGCAGATGGGCCCCTTGAGGGCCTCTCAATATGTCCAGCTCACCTGCAGAGCCTGGCACACAGTAGGTGCTTACTAGAGGAGCCAGATGTACTGTGCTTGCTTCCTTGATGAACTTTAAGAGGGTAGGACAGGGTCTCGTTCACCCCCAGACTGTAACTCAGTACCTCTCAGCCAGTGGAGAACCTTTCCTGCTGAGCAGAGACACTCAGCCTGCATTCATGGACATGACTGGTGCCATGAGTCCCTGCTGAGTGGCTTTCAGTGGGTGGATGGTGCCCCTCAGCTGTGCACCTCAGTTAAGCACACACCTGTTTGCCAACAGTGACCTCAGAATGCGAACTTATTTGGAAAAGGACTTTGCAGAGGTCATTAGTTGAAATAAGGGCATACAGGATCAGGTTGGGTCCCAAATCTGATGACTGGTGTCCTCATAAGAAGGTCATATGGGCCGGGCACAGTGGCTCAAGCCTGTAATCCCAGCACTTTGGGAGGCTGAGGTGAGGGGATTGCCTGAGCCCACGAGTTCTAGAACAGCCTGGGCAACTTGGCGAGACCTCATCTCTACAATAAATCAAAAAATTAGCCAGGCATGGTAGCGTGTGCCTGTAGTTCCAGCTACTTGGAAGGCTGAGGCGGAAGGGTTGCCTGAGCCCAGTAGGTTGACGCTGGGGTGGCTCTGAGCATACAACTGCACTCCAGCCTGGGCGATGGAGTGAGACTCTGATTTAAAAAAAAAAAAAAAGGAAGGCCATGTGAAGACCCAGACACACTGAAGAAAAAAGGCCTGAATGACAAAGGCTGGGATTAAAGGAACACAAGGAAAGCCAGCAACCCCCAAGAAGCTGGAACAGACAAGAAGGACCCTCCCCCTAGAGCCTTGATTTCCAACTTCTGCCCTCCACAATAGTGAGAGAAGAAATCTCTGCTGTCTTAAGCCCCTAGTTGTGGTCATTTGTTTCGCCAGCCCTAGGAGACTCCTGTAGCAACCTTTTGGTCACTCTCCCCAGCTCTGCCTGTGCCTTGTCCACCAGCTTTGCCTTGTCTACCAGCCTTGCCTGACAGACAGATGGGATTCCCAGGTGAGCACGCACCTGCTGGGCATTTCTTAAACCCCTGGAGGAGGCACAGCTTCTCACTCAGGATCTTCCCAACCAGCCGGGGCACTAATAGCACAGGCCGGGGCCGAGTGGGCCTGTGGGGGTGCACCAGGGTATAGGGCACCAGGGTGACGCAGCTCTCGGCCCAGAAGCACATAGCGGAGGAGTCTGTGAAAGAGAGGAGCTGTGAGTGGCCAGCATAGGGCTGCAGCAGCCCCTAGCCATCCCATCCTGAGTCTAGGAGGGACTCAGGTCTGCTTTGCTCATGGTTGCAGGCCCAGTACCTAGAATAGAAGGAGACACAGGCTCAGCTGTGACACAGTCAGTCATATATCCTGTAACCTCTGACTCGGCGGGTCTTTGCACCGGTTGATTAAATAGCTCCATGGCTTTGCAGGCTGCAGTTTAACCCTGCTTTCCTTGTGAGGTCCATGGAGAAGGTAGAGGAAGTCAAGGTTTTCTTTCTTCCAAAAGATCTGCCAGAGCCTACACTCCCAATGCCCAGGCTCCCTAGTTCTCCCTCCATGCTGGGCCCCTGCACCCCTCTCCTGAGTAATTTATGTTGCTTTTCTGTTTTTTTTTTTTTTTGAGTTGGAGTCTCACTCTGTCACCCAGACTGGAGTGCAGTGGCCACTCCCGGCCACCACAGCCTCGACCTGCTGGGCTCTGGCAATCCTTCCACCTCAGGCTTCCAAGTAGCTGGAACTACAGGTGCACGCTACCACGCCCGGCTCATTTTGATTTATCGTAGAGACGAGGTCTCGCCAAGTTGCCCAGGTGGGTCTCGAACCCGCGGTCTCAGGCAATCCACTCACCTCAGCCTCCCAAACGCGCGGGATTACAGGCTGAGCCACCGAACCCGGCTGCTTTTCTGTTTTCAAGAGCCATCTTATATTATACACTCAGGATTCAAGAAGGAGAAAATGGACTCAGATTGATTTGCCTTACTCTAAATCCACCCTGATCATCTTCTTTGTGCAGTCTGACCTGTCAGGTGCTCACCTGTCACCTGCTATTCTGACTTCCACCACGACCTCCTGCACATGCTGTCACTTAGTGCTCTCTCAGGGTCTACTGATTTGTCTAATGTCGGGCATTTGGATAGTTTTCAAGTTGTCTACTAGTCCTATTAGACTGATGTCCATGCAGTTTTACCGGTGGCGTCTGGGCTATTGTATTGGGTAGATCACAGAAATAGGAACATCGGTTCACGGGACATTAAAGTCATGTAGCTCAATTGCTCTCCAGAAAGACATGTGGATGTGCATCAGGATTCTTAAAAAGCAGATCCTGGCCTAAATAAGTGGCATCCCCCCAATACAGCTGACCAACCAAGCAGCCGCTGCCAAAGCTCTTCGCCCATGTGGAGCCGGCGACCCCTGCACCAGCTCACCAGACCTCACCTTCCAGCTTGCTGGGTTCCAGCTGGCCCCTGTCAAAGGATGGACACAGAGGGCTGGCCTTGGCTTTGTCCATACTGATGATGCGGACCAGCTTCTGTGGTCCTCCGGAAGACTGCTGAAGGAGGGACGGGAGAAGGAACAAGGAGTTGTTGACACAATCAACACAGGTCTGGCAATCCCCTGCCCTGATACCCATCCCAGAAGCAAATCCAGTGTGGCCCCTGCACCATCAGACTGTGCCCACTAAACAGCCAGGATGCCCGGGTCCCCTACAGGGGGTGGGAGCAGGAGAGCGTCCTCGGGCAGATAGCACCCAAGCAGGGCTCTGCAGTGAGGGGCAGCTGCAAAAGGAAGAGCAAGAGCAAGGGTCCCCGTGCGGGCTAGTCCTGCACAATCTGGGGAGAACCATCCCAGCACACTGCCCAGGGACAGCTGGGTACTCGGCAGCCTGTGGAGTGTCCCGTGTCTGGTGAGCACAAAGACACCTGTCGCAGAGGATCAGGAATCCAGGGGAACGCGGGAGGATGATGCAGAGACCCAGCTGCTTTCGGGAGCAGCAGGGGACGTGTCTAAATCCACCCAAGAGCCTGTAGGCAGGGTCAGGGTTGCAGACCCCACAAAGGTTTGGAAGCCCCGGAAAAGAGAACAGGCTGAGCCAGCCCCCTCGGATCAGCAGCCCATACTCTCCACATGGGCCCCCACTCCACCAGAGCCCATTCCTCTTCCAGCCCACCCCAGGTGGGGCCAGGACCCTTGCCAGAGCCTTACCTTGCGAGTGACAGCACACTGCTGGGTCATGTCCTGGATGAGGGCTATGAGCTGTTGCTGGGCCCTGCGTAGACAAGGAGAGGCCCTGACCCAGCTGCCGGAGCTACTCCATACCAGGAGAACCAGGCAGGAGAGGCGGTTCTCCACTGGACACTCCAGACATCCCATGGCACCAGGCAGGGGTGCTGCATCCTGGTGGCTATCATAGTTTCCAGGGCTTTCAAAAGACTCCAAAGCCTCAGACCACCTTTAGAGATGCTGATTGAATCTCCCTGGGGTAGGACCCAGGGGACTTCCATGAGTAGCTAGTCCAGAACTCCACTCCAGAACCTCACTACGCACAGGGGGTTCACGGCCTCCACCTGACATCACTAAGACAGCATGTTGGAAATGCAGAATCGTAGGCCTCTCCTTGGACCTGCTGAAGCTGATTCCCCGGGGACCTGGATTTGCCAGAGGGGCTGAGAGGTGCTGAGCTAGAACACCCAGGCTTTCTGTGCACTGTGGTTTTGTGCAATGGAACCTTGACGATCTCCACAGACTGATCTAGAACAATGGTTTTCCACAAGGCAGGAGCGGGTGGTGTTGCCCCTGGGAAGGGTGAATAGCTGTCCCAGTTTGCTTGGGACTGAGGGGTTTCCCTGGATATGGGGCTTTCAGTACTAAAATGGAGACAGTCCTGGACAAACCAGGATGATTGGTCACCCTACCCCAGGGACCCATGGGGATGTGTGGAGATATTTGGTTGTCACACTGGGGCATGGACATGCCACTGGCATCCGTGGGTGGAGAGGCTTAGGATAGCCCCACCACAAAGGGTGATCCAGCCCAGATGTCAGTAGTACTAAGGTTGAGAAACCCCCATCTATAATGCTCTAGAGTGAACTGAGGTCCATCTGTTTTCAAGAGCTAAAGCACCTGTCCCAAAGAAACCGCATTCTCAGCAGTGATCTTGATAGGTTCCCTTCTTAGGGGTGTCTCATTACTCCTACCCTGTATTCCTATGCAGTGGGCCCAGTGGGAGGGGAGGGAAGCTTCCAGAAGTCCACTGCTTCCTTCCAGGCAGAGGAGGTCCTCCACGTGGAGGCAGGCCAGGCACTGATACCCTGTGGGCTCTCTAGGGATGTGCCACACTCGTGACAGCTGCTCACCTGGAGTAGTTGGGGATGGTACCATGCACCGTGGTGTCCTTCATGGTGTAGGGGCTCAGGCGGTGGGCGTGCCAGCAGCTGCGGCCCTGGAACATGGTGTCAGTGACGTGTAGGACCTCGTTGCAATGCACCTGCAGCTCCCCCTCTGTCCTCCCCTCTAGGGCCAGGTTGACCCGGATGTAAAACGAGTCCCCCGAGGTCGCCACTTTGGCCTCCAGGTCCTGGACCAGCTTCTTGTAACCTGATAAAAGGGGACATGAGCAACAGATGAGCTGGGGCTGTGAGCCCACGTGAGAAAGGTTCTAGAACATGAAAGGAGAGAAAGAAGGACCCTCCCCAGTCTTGGAAGCCACCCTGGGGCTAGAGTCAGGGATGGGAGGTTTCCAGCTGCCTTGGGAGCCCCCAGGCCCTTGGGGCACAGTCTGACTTAGTATCAGGACAGTGATACTCCTGGGCCCCTGAGTGCTAGGCCTGCAGCACAGTCAGTGGACTGGCGGGTCAAGGGGACTGGGTAGCTGAGCATGAGAGAGGGGCGTCATGTATACCCTCCATGTTGACCTTCACGGATAGGCAGCAAAAGCCGTTCACCCTCCTGAGAAGCCCAATGGCCTGCTCCAGGGTCATGTCCTCCAGGATGGCCTTGAACAAGGGCTCTGTGGCCTCGTAATCAACCTGAGGGCAAATCACAAGGGTTGGCCTCTTTCCTCCGGAACTCAGGATACAGGAATGTTGGGGATAGGTGCTGAGGGGTGGGTGCATGGCAACCCTACAGGAGGACTGGCTGACCCTTCCCAGTCACCTGCGTGCCTTGGCAAAACAAAACTGCCCCGCCAGAGCCTTTGTCACAGGTCTCATATCAGGACAGAGGTGCAGTGTCTTCAGGCTTCAAGCGATACATATTACACATGTTCCCAGCCAGAAAGTCAATTGTCACCCATTCCCCAGCACTTTTACTGCTGAGGATGGAGTTTGTGATAGGCACTTTCCTCTCTTGGGAAAAAAAAAAAAATGGACCTCAGTTCTAGAACATTCTAGAGCATTCTGGATTGGAATTTCTCAGACTTAGGACGACTAATATTTGCGATCATTCCATGTTGCAGGGGTTGTCCTGGGCCCTGCAGCATGTTGAGGAGCTTCCCTGGCCTTCATCCTCTGGATGCTATAGCAGGGCCCTCCCCAGCTGTAAGGCCCACCCTAAGGATATCCCCTGTTCACTTCATTCCTTCCATGTGCTGTTCTAAGTTTAGGAGAGTATATATTTTTTACAATGAACAAAAATCAAGACATGTTTTAACATCGTTAGAACCGAATTAGCCCCGTTGGGATATGGGGACCGTCTCCCTGAATTCCATAAAGGAAGTCTGTGACTTTAACCACCATGTAAGTCAATGACTGGGAACCTTAAGAGGGTGGTTTAGAAATGTAATGCCAGCCGGGCTTGGTGGCTCAGCCTGTGATCCCGCGCCATTGGGAGGCTGAGGTAAGTGGATTGCCTGAGCCCATGGGTTCGAGACCTGCCTGGGCAGCGAGACCTCATCTCTACAATAAATCAAAAAATCAACCAGGCATGGTAGCGCGTGCCTGTAGTTCCAGCTACTTGGAAGGCTGAGGCAGAAGGATCGCCGGAGCCCAGCAGGTCGAGGCTGCGGTGGCTGGGAGCAGCCATTGCACTCCAGTCTGGGTGACAGAGTGAGACTCCAGCTCAAAAAAAAAAAAAAAAAAGAAATGTAATGCCTGTAATCCCAGTACTTGGGGAGGTCAAGGTGAGAGGACTGCCTGAGTCCAGGAGTTCAAGATCAGTTTGGGCAACATGGCGAGACCTTGTCACTACAACAAATCAAAAAATTAGCTGGGCATGGAGGTGTACGCCTGTAGTCCCAGCTACTTGGGAAGCTGAGGAAGGAGGATAGCCTGAGTCTAGCAGGTCCAGGCTGTGGTAGCTGTGAGCATGCTACTGCACTCTAGTCTGGGTGACAGGGTGAGACTCCAACTAAAAAAAAAAAAAAAAAAAAAAAAAAAAAGCAATGAAGGGCTTTCTGTGTCACATGGAGTGGAGAATATGGGATGACACTTAGATTAGGAGCTTGATGCGTGGATTGTTCAAGCCCTAAGGAAGCTCAATATGTGGACAGGCTGTTCCCGGAGGGAAGCCGGGGAAGCTCACGGCACACTCAGCCGTGAGCTCAGCCTACCCTCCCCCTCTTCTCTGCACTCACGTTCATGTCCCACCCACCCCCCATTCCCAGTTCCCCCTTGGGACAGTGAGGTGGGCCTCTGGGATGAGGTGAAGCCCATCTTGCACATTTCCTCTTTTCTTCTACTGCTTTCTTCTTTTTCTTCTTGTTAATTAGCTTAGTATGCTTTTTTTCCCCTGTCTTTTCTTTCTGGGTCTCGCTCTGTCACCTAGCTTGGAGTGCTGTGGTGTGATCATAGCTCACTGCAATCTGGAATTCCCAGCCTTAAGTGATCCTTCTGCCTCAGCCTCCCAAGTAGCTGGGACTACAGGTGTGCACCACCACGCCCAGAGGTATTTTTTTTACAAACTTGAAGTTTAGCAATTCTGCTTTTAGGCCACATCAAAGTCACCCTCCCAGCCCACACATTCACTTTAATAATAGTTAGATGGTATATTTGCTTTTGTCTTCTCTGCAATTTTGTGCAGTTTACAGCCAAAAAAAAAGTTTTGGAAAATGCTCCCAGTGGTTAAAATAGTAAATTTTATGTCATATGTATTTTATCACACACACACACACACACACACACACACACACACGCACACCCAAAATGATAAGATCATCATGGTTAAAAAAAAAAAAAAAGTCCCCACTTCAGAACAGTCCTGTCAAGGGTCCTGTCCAAGGATCCCTGTCAGAAGTGCTACCACATCACAGCAGCCTCCCAGGTGACATCCTGCCAGCTTCCAAACTCCCAGGTTCCAGAATCAGGTTTGGGAAGGTTGCTGGGCCTCCCTTCAACATGCTTTTCTTCTATAAATGAGCGGAATTCTCGACACCCCAGAAAAGGACACTGACTGAGCCCCATGTGGACCTGTGTCATCTGTGGGACCTGAAGGCTCCTGCCACCCCCCCCCCGCTGCTGACCCCCACGCGAAGCCTGGGGGCCAGAGGGGCCTCACTCACCATCACAATCTGGGTGCCCGGGCGCAAGGCCATCTGATCCGCAGCTGAGCCCAGGGTGACTCGATGGATGAAGATGCCTGTAAGGTTCCCGCCGATGACACTGATCTGCTCCAGCAACGCGTCCCCCTGGAATGCCAGCACCGTGACCTGGCTCAGGATTCTGCGGGCTGGCCTCCGTCGCACGGGGATGCCACTGCAGGCCGGGAGAGGACCCGCTTGTGCACTGCCCAAAGCAGAAGAGCGGACGCCTCCCCATGGCCCTTCTCTGGCCCCAGAATTCTGGAATTCTCTTCCCCCTCCGTGGCTCCATCTGCTTGGAAAGGCTGCTGCCTCCCAACGGTGACAGTCACATTCTGCTCTGCTACCTCCTGGCTTTTGTTCCCCAGAGGGTCCTCCAGCCACCGCTCACCTTTCCAAGATGTCGAGGCTTCCAGGGAACGGCTGCAGGCTGCTTTCCGACTGGGAGAGGTCTGGGAGGAAGTGGAGGGCTTACAGATCCAGAGGCTACCCAGCTGCTGACGGGTTTCCACTAACCCCTTGCAAACTGAGTGCCCCCTCCCCCAGTCTCAGGCACCCCTGCCCATTCCGTCCCCTTTGCTGAGGCTGAACTTTCTCTTCCTTCCCCTTTCCTCAATGCTCGGGACCCTAATTTCATCTTTCCTAAACTCAGAGTAACGAGTGGGGAGCTGCAGCTGGGTGGGTCTGACCTCCATGTGTCGTTTTGTGATATCTGAATGAGTTACCAATATGCTAAAAGATGGAGATTTCATGGAAAATCTGGATTTCTGGCTTCACTTGAAAAATCAAATCTAGTGTAACCCTGGGCCTGCATTCTACATAGGTCCACATTTCTGCCTGGGCCTGTATTTCTGCATGGGCCTGCGTTTCTACACGGGTCCGCATTTCTACCTGGGCCCATATTTCTGCATGGGTCTGAATTTCTCATGGGTCCTCATTTCTGCACGGATCTGTATTTTTGCACAGACCTGCATTTCTACACGGGTCCACATTTCTGCATGGCAGCAATCACTGGCACTGACCAGGAGCTTCTTCCTGCTTACCCCAGTCCCCTCTTCTGCCCAGCTGGTGGTGGCAGGTCTCTGAGCTGGCAGTCCTAGGACTCGAGGCTCTTCAAGCTCTGACATTTTAATATGCAGCCTGTGAGTCCCTGAGCCAGGGAGCAGCCCCCCAAGGTCCAAGACCGCACCTCTCACCCTATGAACTCCCCATGAGAACCAGAGACCTAACAGTTCCTGCAACAAGTGGCCTGTGCCTCGCTCACAGGCAAAAAATCCATTGTGATTATATTCAAAGCCAGATGAAATTAATTATGTACTCAGGATATATTTGAGGTCAATCCCACTAAAAGTATATGAAACCAGGGCTTTATTTAGAATCCCAACAAATGAAAAAGAAAAAATAATCCCTCCCTATTCATAATCTCACATCTAATTTAGATATACCTTGGGCAGACCCTTTCGATTTATCACTGAGCCCAACAGGTGAAGGCTGAGGCTGCAGTGGCCGTGAACATGCCACTGCACTCTAGCCTGGGTGACAGAGTGAGACTGTGACTCAAAAATTAATTAATTAACTCATTAATTATTTTTCTTTTTTTTTTTTTTCTGAGTTGGAGTCTCACTCGGCTCCCAGACTGCAGTGCAGTGGCCGCTCCCGGCCACCGCAGCCTCGACCTGCTGGGCTCCGGCGATCCTTCCGCCTCAGCCTTCCGAGTAGCCGGAATTACAGGCACGTACTACCATGCCCTGCTGATTTTTTGATTTATTGTAGAGATGAGGTCTTGCTGCCCAGGCGGGTCTCGAACCCGCGGGCTCAGGCAATCCACTCACCTCAGCCTCCCAAAGGCGCGGGATTACAGGCTGAGCCACCGAGCCTGGCTCATTAATTAATTTTAAAAATGTGTATGAACCCCCAAGGTTAAGGTCCAGTCACGTGACCCATAAGAAGCACAAAGGCAACCGCAGGGGGTACTTGCGACCTCTGGTGGCCACGGGGTGAATTCCAGATGGGGAGCTAAGCACCTACTGTGTACAAGGCCCCTCCCAGCTGGGAACCTGGTGTGCTGAGGTGGAAAAGGTTAGATGACTGTCCCTGGAAACCCGGGACTTGGGAGGGAGAGAGGGCCAGTCCAATCATATGAGGAAATAAGCCAGGAGAAGCAGAGGCTTTGGGGCCAGTGCCCAGGAGGAAGCTCCCTGCAGGTAGATGTCACCCTGAGCCACATCTCGAGCCGGCATCACTGAACACCTCAACCTGCTGCCTTCTGATACCACTGGGAAGCCTGAGCGTCCAACAGATCAGAACAGAAGACTGGTGGGATGAGTGTCTGCAGCACCTGAGCACTTAGGCTGAGCCAGACGTAGAAATGAATTCAACTCCCTGGGCTCTAGGTGAAACATAAAAGGACACCAGCAAACAGAGCTCAAGGGGCTTACTGGGCATGGTGGTTCACGCTGTAATCCCAGCACTTTGGGAGGTCGAGGTGAGAGAATTGTCTGAGTCTAGGGATTCCAGACCATCCCAGGCAACTTGGCAAGATCTCATCTCTACAGTAAATTTTAAAAAATTAGGCCAGAGCCGGGCTGGGTGACTCAGCCTGTAATCCCGCGCCTTGGGAGGCTGAGGTGAGTGGATTGCCTGAGCCCGCGGGTTCGAGACCCGCCTGGGCAACTTAGTGAGACCTCATCTCTACAATAAATAAAAAAAATCAGACAGGTGTGGTAGCGCGTGCCTGTAGTTCCAGCTACTTGGAAGGCTGAGGCGGAAGGATCGCTGGAGCCCAGCAGGTCGAGGCTGTGGTGGCCGGGAGCGGCCACTGCACTCCAGTCTGGGCAACAGAGTGAGACTCCAACTCAAAAAAAAAAAAAAAAAATTAGGCCAGGAACAGTGGCTAATTCCTAAAATCCAAGCACTTTGGGAGGCTGAGGTAAGAGGATTGCCTGAGTCCATGGGTTCAAGACCAGCCTGGGCAAATCGGCAAGACCTCATCTCTATAATCAATCAAGAAAAATTAGCCGGACATGGTGACATATGACTGCAGGTCCAGCTACTTGGAAGGCTGAGGCAGAAGGATCACCTGAGTCCAGCAGGTCGAGGCTGCGGTGACTATGAGCGTGCCACTGCAGCCTGGGCAACAGAGTGAGACTCCAACTAAAAAAAAAAAAAAATTAGCCGGAGGTGGGTGGCACGCACCTGTGGTCCCAGCTACTTGGGATGCTGAGGTGACAGGATCACCTGAGCCCAGCAGATTGAGGCTGCAGTGGCTGTGAGCGTGCTGCTGCACTCTAGCCTGGGCAACAGAGTGAGACCCCAACTCAAAACCAAAAAAGAGGTTGGGGGGGGATCTTTGGCTTGAGCTGCCAGGCAGTTGGGAATTTTTCAGATGCCTGGGTCAAGTTCACTTCTACCGGCCCTTTCCCTGGAGAGAAACTCCGATGGTTTCACCTGTACCCTGCTCTGCTGCCCAGCCAGGAGGAGGTTGATTGCTGAGGAGATTCCGGGTGTGGTGTGCTCACCTGCCCTGTCTAGGATCTCATAATCCAAGTCTGCATCTTCCACCTTAGCTGGTGAGGGAGCTTCCAGGTATACCTCCAGGATTTCTGGGCAGCTGCTACAAAGCCCAAGAATAATCCAGGTCACGTCTGAGGCCTGCTGCCCCATGCTCTGGCCACCCCCCAGCACCTGCCAGCTCAGGGGCTGCCATGTCCAACACCCAGACACTCAAGGATTAGGATAGTGTCCCCAGTGAACTTCCAGGAAGGACCCCAACACCATGCATGCTCTACCTTAAAGACCAAGGTTCTTCCCTGAAGTCCTCAGCTGCCCGCTTGTACAGGGACTGCTGGCTGGGCGGTATGGGGCTGCTGGAGCGGAAGCTATCCACCAGCTCGCGACTGGACGTGGCACTCAGGTCCGACCAGAGCTGAGACTGGAGGAGGGTGGACAGAAGTTGGCGGGGGATGTGCAGGGACGAAACCCCTCCCCTGCTGTCCCTTGGTGTAGAGAGGGTGAGTCACTGCCTGAAGCAAGTGGAAAAGACAGTGTGAGGGGAAGAATGAGTACACACTGAGGTCACACTCACTGAGTGCCTGCTGTATGCCAGGCACTCTGTGAGTCACTTTCCTTGTACACATGGCTCAGTTCTCATGATAAATCTGCAGGGTAAGTGCTACTGTCCCATTCTATACACCAAGCAACCAAGTCTAGAGAGGTTGATACTGGCTAGTGAGGGCTGGAGCCTGGTCCCCTGGGGAGGGAAGGATGCATTCAGAGCACCTGCTGATGAGTGTGACATGCAGGATGCAGAGGATACCAGGTGAGCAGTGTCGATCTGGATTCAGCCACTTCTTTCACTGAATAAGTATTCCTTGAGCATCGACTACATGCCAGGCCCCTTGACAGTGTTGGATGTACACCTGAGCACACGCACCATCCTTGGGGTGGGGAGACCAACGGGTAACTACAAACCAGGGAGCTGGAGCAAATCATCTGGGGGTCGGGGGTCTGGGCAATACTGGCAGGGAAGGGAGGCTAGGGCAGACTTCCTGGAGGAAGTGGCACAGATGGAGGGGGGCACATCTCAGAGAGAGCAGCAGAGCAACTGCACCACAAAGATGCCTGGAAGCAGGAGAGTGGTTTCCCTAGAATGACCTTTTATAAAGTCCAAGAGAGAGAGAGCAGGCTAGAAGGGAGCTGATCTGGATCAGTGGCCCATGAGGCAAGGTAGTGGGGACCACGCAGGCTAGTGAGGAGAGCTGCGGGGAGCGGGTTCTGAGCACTGAGATCCTCCCCACTTCCCCGCCACCACCGCCAGAGGAAACGCAACTGGACTCTCTCCTGGGGGAAAGGGCACTGAAGGACTTTACACACAGGCAGATGCGTGGCCCAATTCAGTTCAGTGTTTGGACTGCTCAGGCCGTCCTGCACAGGGTGTGAAATTTTCCCTTGTTTGTGTGTTTAGAGTTCTGGGAAGATGCCCAGCTTCCCCCAGCTATCTGAGAGGTCAGCAGGTAGGATGAGGGACCATGGGGGGATGCTGCTGGAATTGTCCATGAGGGAAATGCCAGGCCTGGCCCGAGGCATGGCAAAGGGCCGCTGCCCTCACCCACCTCTCACTCTCCACCCCAGCTCTTGGCAGCCCTCTCCCCACCCTTCAGCATCCTGATGCCTCGTGGTCACTACAGCGAGACCACCTCTTTACTTTGCCAAAGGGAGAAGGCAGATGCCAGGGACCTGGGGATCCAGAAACCACTGCAAGTCCCCATCCTGGGAATCGTCCGTACAGGGTTGAATGGTGTCTCCCGAAAACTCATGTTCACCCACAGTCTGTGAATGGAAACTTATTTGGAAATAGTGCAGATGTAATCGGGCTAAGATGAAGTCCTGCTGGATTGGGTGGGCCCCTAATGCCATAAGCCTGGTGTCCTTCTGAGAGCAGGGAGATTTGGTCACAGAGAACACCATGTGAAGACGGGCAAGGAGGGGAGTGCTGCAGACGTATGCCAAAGTGTCGAGGGTTGCCAGGAGCCACCAGAAGCTGGGTGAGGCAGGGAAGGATCTCCCTAAAGCCTTCAGAGGAAATCTGGCCCTGCTGGCACCTTGACTTTGGACTTCTGGTCCCCAGACCTGTGAGATAATCCATTTCTGTTATTTAAAACTCTCACAGTCACACCAATCTCTTCCCCATGCCTTAATCCCAATAGAGGATGCACCCAGCCTGACCCCAGCGAGTCGGGGCAGCGAGACTACAGGAGCCAGCCCTACCTCTGTGGAGCTGACAAGGCAGCAGTCGCTGTCGTTCCTGGGGCAGATGGCGTGCATTCGCATGAGCCGCTGCTTCCCCCTCAGACAGGGTTCCCTGGCACCAGCTTCCTGCTTGGGCTGTCAAGACAGGCCAGACAGGCTCGTTAATTCAGGAAGGGTTCCCCTTGGGTGGCCATAGGGTTTCTACCAAGTCACCACCACCCAAAGCCACCCTCCTAGGCAGCTTCCTCTCATCAGTTTCCAGGTAAAGCCTTCACGTCTCTGTCCTCCGAGTCTGGGACCACAGCACTACCAGAGCTGACAACCGAGACCAGGAGAGCCAGCTGGGTACACGGCATTTCATTTCTCTGAGAGAATATATGTTGTTATTTACTAGTTCTACAAATAATACCCCCTCCACACACATACATACACACTCCACATAGAAAATTGAGGGGAACTAGAAGCAATTAGAGAAGAAAATAAAATTCGCCCATCGTCCTGCACTCAGAATGAGCACAGAGTTGGTTCCTATCTTTCCAGGGTTTTCTCTGTGTGTGGTGTGTGTGTGTGTGTGTGTGTGTGTGTGTGTTTTAGCATAGCTTTGAAGGGGCTGAGGGAGGCATGACTGGGCAGACCCTCCGTGGGGTGGGGAGGATCCCATTGTGTCTCCTGTCCTGGCCTGGGGCACCTTGTTTCTGCCAGCCCACAGTGAGTGGGTCCAATTTGACTCTTGGGCATTGGGCTTTCAAACATGTCAGGAACTCATGGGCTACACAAGAAAACTGCCTAGAGACAGCTTTATACATCACTCTCTTCATCCATCACCACACTGGACAGGTTCCAGAACCTTCTGCAAAGCTCCCCTTCTATGACACGAGTGCCATTGTCACTGATGACGCAGATGCAGACTTGACTCACCCAGTCGTGGCCCTTCAAGGTTTCAGGACACCGCTCACGCATGGGAGCCAGTGGGCCAACGGCCCAGCCAAGTTCGGACATCACCGTGCCTAGGCCACCCCAGGTAGCCACCCTAGGGCCTGCTGCCATGGCCGTCACCAGCCTCCCACCCCTGCGTGGTGTGTCAGGGAGGACTCACCGCACCTGGCGGCTCTGCCTGCAGCTGGCGGAGCTGTGTGCGCAGCTCGAAGACCTGGTCCGTCAGCTCAAACACTTTCCTGCGGAGGGAGTCCTTCTCTGTGAGGCTCTGAGAAATCTCTCTCTGGGCGCTGTCCCTTGCAGAGTATGCCTGCGGGCCAACGGGGCACTCAGGAGGCTGCGCTACTGCCACAGGGCAGTCTCAGCTCGAGAAAGACAGCTCCGTTTCCTGTCTGAGCTCATCCGACGTGTACTACACAGCTCACGCCGATGTGCAAGCTCATGATTTGTTTCAACTCATGTCACATGTGCAGTTTTAATAAAACCCAATGCTGAATCAGGTGCATGTTCTCAGTGTCTTGTGTCGGGGATAAGAGCAGGGAGGATGATGGAGAGACAGAGCGGCAGTGGACAACAGGGGTGGGGGAGTGGAGAAACCTCGTGTGGACCAACGAAAGGGACTCTGAAATCTGGGACCAGCTGCCTTTAAGGTTGGAAGCTGTGAGACTGTGTATGGACCAGACCAGCCCTCGGTCTCATACAGGGATACGAGCGTGGGACAGTGAGGTAGGGTTGGGACACGAGCGTGGGACAGTGAGGTAGGGTTGGGGGGGCTCCCACACCCCGACAGGCCCTCTTCCCTGTGCCCCTCACCCCTCTCCAGTTACCTGGTCGCGCTCCTTCTGCAGCTCAGACACTTGGCTCTGCAGGGCATTGACCTTCTCCTTGTAGAGCTGGCAGTCCATCTTAGTCTTCTGGAACTGGAGCAGGGTCTGCTCCTTCTCTTCCCAGTACTGCACAGAGGGGGACACATGGCCTGTGAGGGTCCTCAACTCTGAGGGCCTGGGCTGGGGTGTGGGGAGCCAAGGGGAAGCCTAAGCTGGTGGGGAGGTGGTTCTGGGGTGAAATAAGTGCACTCGTGCTCACCTCTTAAGTGCTAGATTTTGAGGCATACTTAGAATGGCCATGTGGATTACACTTGAGTTTAGTCATCAAAATATGCATGTAGCCGGGCATGGTGGCTCATGCCTATAATCCCAGCACTTTGGGAGGCCATGGTGAGCGGGTTGCCTGAGCCCCGGGTTGGACAAACCCAGGCAACTTGGTGAGACCTCATCTCTACAATAAATTTTAAAAAATGCACATACATTGCACGCAAAGTTGTTTTGTTTACTTAATACTAAATAATACCTCCACCCTGCTCCATTCTCTTCCACCATCTCCCTTCTCCCTGTTCTCTCTTTGCCTTAATCTCTGATTCTCACTGGGTTCCCAAGCATTGAAGCCACCTGCATTTTAATCACTTGTCTGCCTGACCATGACCTCTTGTCATGGGCTGTGAGTTGATACTCGCTGTCACTGACAAAGGGATAGGTGAACAGACCAACAAATTCCTTAAACAAAATTATTTAAGCTCAGTGTCTTCCCCACAAATGCAGCTCCTGCCCCTGGATGAGTATCAGGAGGGTCACGAGGGAGAAAGGGGCCGCCCAGTCACCTGTTTCCGCTGCCTCTCGGCAACTGCAGCCCGCTCCCTCAGTGAGTGGATTCGGTCCACCAGCTCCTGCGTGCTCTCTCGGGCCTCGTCCAGGTTCTGCTCCAGGATGTCCTTCTCCGCCTGGTGCAGAGAGAGGTCAGTTCAGACGCGCCGATTGCCCCAAAGGCCTGCCCCTGAGGAAGCAGAGTACTGAGGATACGATGGCAGGGAGGTCCAAAGTCATCCTTACAGGACAGATGTGGCCTTACTATACACCAGGCAGGAAAAGAGTCATGGAAAAGCCAACAGTCATTTGGGAAAGATGCATTTTGGTTCTCATTACATGTAGTCAGGGAGACAAAGTAATGGAAGTTGAAAACCCTAGGACAGTCAGGTGCGGTGGCTCATGCCTATAATCCTAGCACTTTGGGAGGCCGAGGTGAGCTCGAACCCATGGGCTCCAGCAATTCAATCACCTCGGCCTCCCAAGGAATGGGATTACAGGCTGAGCCACCGAGCCCGGCTTCCCTGATTCTTAAAGTGAACTCCACATCCCAACCTTTATGATTAGCTCGGTCTACTCCAAAACAAGATGGCAGAAATAAACCAGCCAAGTGCAGGGCCGCTCTGCTGCAGGGAACCGGAACCTACCAGGCTGAAAGTCAGCGAGCGGAGCTTCTCATTCTCCTCCTTGAGACGGTTCAGTTCCTCATCCCCAGACTCCAGGTCGCTGGCCATCTTCAGGGACCTCTCTTGAAATTCCAGCTCACAGGAGGAAACCATGTTCACTCGCTGCAATTCTTGCCTCACCAGATACAGCTGTCGGGGAGGAGGCGAGGGTGATGTAAACTGTTTCTCCACCAAACCAGGGCCAGGTGAATTTCTCAACCTTCCCCGTAATAACCATGATTTCCATACTCAAGAAGTTTCCTTCCCTGAGATTGGAAAATCCATTCAAGGGTTTTACCTAATGAACAGTCCCCACTCCTCAGGGAAGGAGGAAGGCATTTTAGCTCTGCTTTATAGGTGAGGCACAGTGGTAGAGTATGGGCTGGGGACCTCAGGAAGAGACCAAGAGGCCCTGGCAACCAGTTTCTCCTTCTCTATTGCTATACTGACTGATAGTCACCAGCAGTCAGTGAAGAATGGCCCGCATGCCTTCCTGGCTTCTCAGCTTTTCGTTATTCTGCTAAATCCGTCTGATAAAGGGAATTTGGATTCATGAATATTAGTAAGAAATAAGAATTTAAAAAGTCCAGGCGCTGTGGCTCACGCCTGTAATCCCAGCATTTTGGGAGGTCGAGGTGGGAGGAATGCTTGAGCCCAGGAGTTTGAGATCAGCCTGGGAAGCACAGCAAGACCTCATTTCTAGAAAGAAAGAAAAAAAAAAAAAAGCCGGGCATAGTGGTGTGTGTGTCTGTAGTCCCAGCTACTCTGGAGGCTGAAGCGGAAGGACTGCCCAAAGCCAGGAGGTCGAGGCTGTGGTGAGCTGTGATTGTGCCACTACACTCCAGCCTGGGTGACACAGTGACACCCTGACTCAAAAAAATAAGTCAATAAATAAAAGAATAGAGGAAAGTTAAGTCAGATAGTCTGCAGAGGTCTGGGAATATGGGGCTGGGACTATTCAGGCAGCAAAGCCACTGTGATGCTGTAATCTGTGTGCAGGGTCTGCCCGAGGGCTGATGTCCGGGCTCCTAGCCCTCCAGAAACGACAGGGCCAGGTCCTGCTGGCTTCTTTCCTCTGGGACCTTGAGTTAATGAGCCTGGCCTCTCCCCGTCTGGGTGTGGCAGGCCTGTGGCAAGGGGACATTCCCCAAAAGCCAACTCCAGGAAGTCTGGGTGTCCGGATAGACTTGTGCACTCACTCCTGGGATGTGATCAGGCAGAGAAGGAAGAATTTTTCCACCTGGACTTTCCCCTCCCAACTCTCAGTGTTCCAACTCTCAACATTCTTCACTAGCAGTTACTGACTTCCTGCTGTGGGCCGACTGGGTTGGGCAGTCATAATACATATTTAAAAAGTAAAATGAGCCGGGCTCGGTGGCTCAGCCTGTAATCTCGTGCTTTGGGAGGCTGAGGTGAGTGGATTGCCTGAGCCTGCGGGTTCAAGACGCACCTGGGCAAATGGCGAGACCTCATCTCTACAATAAATCAAAAAATTAGCCAGGCGTTTTGGAAGGCTGAGGCGGAAGGATCGCCGGAGCCCAGCAGGTCGAGGCTGCGGTGGCCGGGAGCGGCCACTGCACTCCAGTCTGGGCGACAGAGTGAGACTCCAACTCAAAAAAAAATTAAAAAAAAAGTAAAATGATGTCATGAAGAGAGGGGAAAACCTAGGGCTGAAAATAAACCCAAACAAATGAGCCCAATTCTATTTCAAACCCATAACCACCATGGATTGGGGTGGCGGGGAGGACTATGATAACCGCTGAACACAGTATTTGATGACAAGCCCTCAGCCTTGAGCAAGACTGGGTGGGGCGTGAGTCACAAGCAAGTCAGGAACTCTTGTTAGTGGGTGTTCACGGCAGTGGTACGGGCGGAGCCATTCTGAACTATTTTAGATGCACTTCAGGATGGAGCAAGAGGTGAATGTGCTGAGACGCTGGGAGCAGCGTTCCCCCTGGGGGAGGAGCACATGTGCATGGCCTGGGGAAGCCCATGAAAAGCCGCGGACACAGGTTGAAGTAAGGGGTATAGGTGCGAACTCTTGATTTCTGAAATAAGCACATGCACGCGTGTATGTATACTTAGATGCATATGAAATATGTATACATGTGTACTTGTATTAGCATGTGTGCATGCATGAATGGGTACACATACTAGCATGGGTGTATATATGTGTGCACATGCTAGTAATGTGTGTATATGTACATATGTGTGTGCACATGATAGTAATAGATATGTACATACGTGTGTACACATAGTAGTGTGTGTGTACACATGGTAGTATGTGTGTATATGTATTTGTATATGTATATGTGTGTACATATATTAGTATGTGTGTGTATACACATATTTATAGACATGTGGGTTTGTACACTTTTTCCAGCTCTGTCCTCTGAAAGGGCCAAGGAGCAAAGACACTCCTGCAGCAAAAGGCATACCCACTCCCAGATCTTGTTCCATGAAAGGAACCAGGGCTCTCAGAGACCCCAGAACTGAGGCAGGGTGGGTGTGAAACGATGCTGGGACATCTTGTGTAGACTGAAAGGAAGTCAGTGCTCCAAAAATGAGGGGGCATGTCCCAGGACAGGCCCTGTGTTGAAGGGCTCCCACAGGCCACATCTGGGACAATTTGCACACTAGAACAATTAGTCAGTAATAGGTCACAGAGCCCTGGAGAATGGGAGCCCACGATCTATGCCAATCATAGATGCACCTGTGGGAGGGGGGGGGCCTGCTTGTCTCAGGCAGATGGCCACGGGCAGCCAGCAACAGTGGGAGCTGGAGCGTGGTCATTTACAGCCGCCCGGGTTGAGACGGCTTCCGGCGAGGGTCACCATAGCCACATCCGGGCTATGTTCAGGAGGAGCAGGTTGCTGGCCAGTCTCCAAGCACCACCTCCAACCCTAGATGCTTATCAGTTACAGGGAGGAAAAAGTAACAGCGATTCTGCGGTGGGGAAATTGGGCAGCTCTTGTCCCGTGGTAGACACTTTGAGGGGCGGCAGGACCTCAGGGGTCCCAGAGGGGATGCCCCGAGTCAGGCCAGCATCCCCCGTGCAGGGTCCTGGCCAAAGAGGCATGAACTCTGACTACTTGTGGGAAAACACGTGACACACCCCAGATGAGGGATGGCCTATCCTCAAAGGAGAGGGGAGTCTTCTTCAAAAACATCCATGCATAATGGACAAAGAAAGGCTAAAAGAATGTTCCAGACTGAAGGAGGCTAAAGAGACAGATCAACTAAATGCAGCACCTGACCCTGGGCTGGAGAGGGGGATATATTGGGGTCAACTGATAAGATTTGAATTCAAATTGTAGATCAGATAAGGGTAGTCCACCCATGAGTGACTGGCATGAATGACTGTGCTGAGGTTATACAGGAGAACATCTTGTTTTTAGGAAATACACATGGAAGTGTTTGGGGGTAAAGGGCCATGATGTATGTATGTAGCAGCTCAGGAAAAATATGTGTGTGCACGTATGTGTGTGCGTGCGTGTGTGTGTTGAAGGACACAGAGATGGAGAAAGACAAAGGTAGAGACAGAGGTAGAGGTACTAATGATAAAGTGAAGGTATGTGGGTATTCTTTATAGTTTTTGATTTGTGTACTTTTAAAAATAAAGTTGAAATCATTTCTAAGTATAAAGTTAACTTTCAAAAATCAAAAGCAAACAAATGCCATAATTAAAGGCAAAAAATAAATGCCAAAATGAGTGAACATCCTTAATATGTAAAGAGCCTTTACAAGTCAATAAGAAGACCATTATCCCCAATAGCAAAATGAGTAGAAGGCATTGGGTTTGGGAGACATAACTCAGTAATCCTCCTGTCCCCATCTGAATCCAAAACCAGCTAAGAAGTACAAAGAGGGACAATAGAGATCAACTGTCCCCATGCCACTGCCACAGCAGGGGCCTTGGGACATAGGCAGGTCTACTAGTACACAGCCAGGGATATCCAGGCCTGCCCAGACATCAGAGGAGTAGGCTGTTCACAGACAGGTCAGTTAGGCCATAGGGGGCTAAGGGGCAAGGTACGCCTGGTAGCTGTGCCGGCTACACAGAGGACCCAGGTGGCCACCCTGGAAAGAGAGAGATCAGCTTCCTGGAGGGGCCTCAGTCCAGGATCTGCAGCAAGGGGGTGCTGGACCTGGAAGAGGGGAAGGGAGCAGAGAGCAGCAGAGACCTGCCAGGGTGAGGGGCGCCCCCACCTCCTCCTGCAGGCCGTGGCAGCGCGTGGTGGCCAGCTCCTTCTCCTGCAGCGCGCTGCTGTAGTGCAGCGAGAGGCTGAGCATCTCGTCCTTTAGCCTCAGCACCTCGTGGAAGTGGGCGCTGACCTCGCGTTTCATGCGGCTGTGGTCGGCCTCCAGCTGGCCCAGACCCTCCGCTCGGGCCTCGGCCAGGCCCAGCCGCTCCCGCAGCTGCCGGCACCGCTGCAACAGCACCTCCTTCTGGCCCTTCTCCTGACTGAGCTCCTCCTGCAGGCTGCCGATGGCCCCCGCCAGGCACTCAGTCAGCTTGGTTGTCTCCATGAGACCTGCAGGCAGGTGGGCAGGTGGGTCGAGACACTGCCCCACGCTTCTCCCCTCCCTTGCACCCTCCCCCAGACTCCCAAACAGGCCCCCAGTCCTAACCTGCTGGTCTCCTTGAAAGTTTCCTGGCCTTAACCGGATTTGTTAATTTTGTCATTGTTGTTGCCGTTGTTTTGAGTCAGGGTCTCACTGTCATCCAGGCTGGAGTGCAGTGGCGTGCTCAGGGCTCACCGCAGCCTCAGACTCCTGGGTTCAAGCGATCCTCCCACCTCAGCCTCCAGAGTAGCTGGGACTACAGGTATACACCACCATGCCAAGATAATTAAAAAAATTTTTTTTGTAGAGACAAGGTCTCGTTATGTTGCCCAGGCTTGGACTTGGTATTTTGGTTAAATGAACGGCATGACTCCTAATTTTGGCATAAGGATTACCTACTCTGGCCTTCCCCATGAGGCCCAATGAGCCGCCTCATTAGCTGAGATGCGCTCACTGCTAATTCATTTTAATATCGTCCCAAGAAAAACATAACAAATATAAATCTGCATCATAGAACTCTAAATAACACAAATACGTACTTTATGGCCAAATAAAGCAGGAATAAAAATGGTTTATTACCCCAGGTTTTGAGTTATGTGGACCTTGCTCCTTTAATTCTTAAATCTTTCAACAGCTCCCGCAGGGAAGCCTAAAATTTCTCAGTTAATGAGAATGGCCTTATCTTCCACCAAGCAAGGATAAGCCTTTACTTAGACAGTGAGCAGATGCACAGATAGCTCTGCTTCCTTCTGTCCCCTCCTGAGAGCTGGAACTGGTGGCCCCGGCCTGGCTTCTCAACCAAAGCTGGTGAGGTGAAGGCAACTCCAGGAACGTTCCCAGGAGAGACTTGCCTCTCCGAGTGCAGATTCTGCCCCCTCAAGGGTCTCCTCGTGATGCTGGATAATTAGGGATGAACCCTTAGAACCCAAGACCCAGGGGCTCCTTGTCTTCCCCACCCTCCATGCAGCAAGGGGCACTCCTCACCCTCAGATGTGGCGGGCAGGGACCTCAGCCTGGAGGGGGGAGGGAGACCAGCTGGAAGAGCACGCAGGTAGGCAGGACAACCCACTTGGGGTGACCAGGAGCCCCAAGCCCCCAGGAAGCTCCTGCCGACCCCCATCCAAGGCGGAGCGCTCACCACTGAAGTTGCTAAAGTCGACGTCGGGCTGCAACCCGGTGACCAGGGTATAGACGTCAGGGTTGTGGAACTTCAGGCTCTCCAGGAAGGCAATGGCCCCATTCTTGCCTCGAGTCTTCAGCAAATCCAGCAAGTGCCCTTGGGAGAGAGAACCGTCTTGTAGGGTGCTGGGCTCCCTGGGTGGCTTCCTGTTGGGAGCCGGCCACGGAGGCCCACTGAGTGTTAGGGATCAGGAAGGGCCGTAGACCCGGAGACCACTAGGATGTGTTTGGGAGCTGTTGACCCCATTCCCTCCCTCCTTTTCCATTTGGCACAAGCAACCAGGAAAGGCTCCTGCTGGCTCTGATAGAAAACTCTGAGACGGAAATGTACACAGCTAAACCTGGGAGTCTATTGCTCCCATTATCCACAGTTTATGGTTTTTGCTTTTAAACAATTTAAGTTTAACTTTGAGTCACATTGAGGAGCCTTAATGCAGGCCACAGGTTCTCTTGATGTGATTTTAGAAACTTATAGATATAGATTTTAGAAAATAGTTTATATAGATTAAGAAATATTAAGTAACTATTTTGTTATAGAAGTATGGTTAGTTCAGTTTGATTTAGGAGAGCCAGTGAAGTTTGAATTAGGCCAGCTGGTGCTAGGAGAGTGTAACCATAACAACAATTGTTTTAATAAAAACTAGTTTGAATTAGTACGGAATGGTAAAAGTTAATAATTTACTATGGTGGTTTCGGGTTTAGACATTGAGTGATATTAATTCAAGATGATGTAGTTGTAATACAATTAAGGGCACATAAAAAACTGGTTTGGGGAACATTAAACTAACATAAGGTACAAAAAGACAATTTGTGGTTGTTCTTCCTCATGTTCTTCCTTATGTATGAAAAAACATTTGCTTGAGAGTGGAAGGTGTCCTTTATACACCTGGATCTGTTCGTGTGAAAGGCACATGCTACCTTTTATTTCCTGTGATGATGAATTTGCAGAGTTTGGGGATAAAAGCCCAGGGATAACATTCAATAAATGGCTTCTGGTCACAAACAGGAGTCCAGTCTCTTCCTTTCTCCTTTTATATCTATCCCTCCAGTTTTTTTGTTGTTTTTTTTGTTTTTTGAGTTGGAGTCTCACTGCGTCGCCCAGACTGGAGTGCAGTGGCCGCTCCCAGCCACCGCAGCCTCAACCTGCTGGGCTCCGGCGATCCTTCCACCTCAGCCTTCCAAGTAGCTGGAACTACAGGCGCGCGCTACCATGCCCGGCTAATTTTTGACTTATTGTAGAGATGGGGTCTCGTCAAGTTGCCCAGGCGGGTCTCGAACCTGTGGGCTCAGACAATCCATTCACCTCAGCCTCCCAAAGTGCTGGGATTACAAGTGGAACCACTGAGCCCAGCCTATCCCTCCAGTTTAATCACTGACGCTGTCACACCGCCAGAGACTCCCGATCCCTGCAGGGCAGGACCCCCACAGCTTCCCCAGGAGGGGAGGAACCTGGAAGTGGGGAAAACCTTGCACATCTAGGAATCAGGAGGTGAAAGTCATTTTCTGGGCTCTGTGAGGTACAATGCATCCTCACTTCTCCTGTAGGTTCCCTTGATTTGCACAACCTCAGTCAGACTAAAGCTGGTACTTAATGAGCAACTACTACAACCCAAGTGCTCTGTGGAGTCGGGGTACGGGTAAGGAAGATGGTCCCTGCTTGAAAGCATCTCCCCAGCAAGCTGGTGGATGGTGACAGACACATGGTCCCACTACAGTGCTGTCAGCTTCAGAAGTGTACATGGAAAGACACTAGAGATCCCCAGTTCCTTCTGAACCCAGGACCCAGATCCCATCTCTCAGTTGGAATTACGAGCTTGAATTAATTTCTCCTGTATCTGGGGTTTGTATGTCAACATGCACAAACATTATGATGTAGTAGCCACCACTTCTTGCCTGCTTTCTGGGGCCTGGGCTTGGCTGCAAATATTTTATCAACAGTTACTCGTGGTTCATGACCCAACTGGGCAACTTGGTGAGACCTCATCTCCACAATAAATAAAAAATTAGCCGGGCGGTAGTGCACGCCTGTAGTTCCAGCTACTTGGAAGGCTGAGGCGGAAGGATCACCGGAGCCCAGCAGGTTGAGGCTGCGGTGGCCAGGAGTGGCCACTGCACTCCAGTCTGGGAGACAGAGTGAGAGTCCAACTCAAAAAACAAACAAAAAAAACAGTTACTTGTTTAAATCTCTTAACAATCTTAGAAGGTAAAGCCATTGGCATCCCCATTTTTGAATGAATGAACACAACTAGTCGGACCATAAATTCATTAGATGTCTCCATGAGGCTTGAAGGCAGGTGGGCAGAATTGATCCCAAAAGCATCTGCAGTAGTTTAAGTGGTGGCCCCCAAAAGATACACCCACCTGAAACCTGACAGTGTGACCTTCTTCGGAAAAAGGGCCTTTGTAGGTATTATTAAGTTAAAGATCTTGAGATAAGACCATCCTGGATATCCAGGTGGGCCCTAAACCTTTTTTTGAGTCAGAATCTCTGCTCTGTTGCCTAGGCTGGAGTGCAGTGGCACCATCACCGCCCACCACAGCCTCAACCTTCTGGGCTCAGGCAATCCTTCCACCTCAGCCTCCCAAGTAGCTGGGACTATAGACACATGGCACCACACCCCAATAATTTGTTGACTTTTGGTAGAGACCAGGTCTCACTATGTTGTCTAGGCTGGTCTTGAATTCCTGGGCTCAAGAGATCCTTCTGCCTCAGCCTAGGTGTAAGCCTAAATCGAATGACAAGTGTTCTTTTTTTTTTTGTCAGAGTCTCACGCTGTCATCCAGGCTGGAGTGCAGTGGCACCATCAGCCACCAAAGCCTCTACCTGTTGGGCTCAGGTGATCCTTTTGGCTCAGCCTTCCAAATAGCCGGAACTACAGGCCTGTGCCACTATGCTCAACTAATTTTTTTTTAATTTACTGTAGAAACGAGGTCTCCCCAAGTTGCCCAGGCTGGTGACAAGTGTTCTTATAAGAGACAGGGGATACGGAGAAGGGACCATGTGAAAACGGAGGCAGGGATTGGAGTGATGATGGGGCCCCCAACAACTGGAGGCGACCTGGAAGGATCCTCCCTGGGGGCCCTCGAGGGAGCACGGCCCCCAGCCCGTGCTGCTCACCGGCCCGCATGGCGCTGTTGGTGAAGCGGGCGCTGTGCAACACCTCCTCCTCGTCCAGCTGGCACAGCACCTTGGCCTGGCGCAGGTAGGGGGTGAGGCGGCTGGGGCAGACACTGCGCACGATCCTGTAGCGGTGGCTCTCCATCATCTCCCACAGTGTCTCCTCGTCCAGCACCGTCAGTGCTGAGTCCTTGCGGCACAGTTCCACCATGGCTGGGCGCTGGGAGACTCTGGGAGAGACGGTAACGGGGGCAGCATCAATGCAATGGGTCTGGGGCCAGGGGAGCTTTCATTTAAAACCCCCTCTCCTCAGGTCGCTGGTGGGGAAGGACATGACCAACTCCGAGAGTAAGAAAAGCATCCACCATCCACACTCAGCTTCCTGCTTGGACTGGTACGTGTGGCCCACAGGACGGGGGATCCATCCCGAGGGTGATGTCAGATCAGTTCTGCTCCCTGGAGCAGAGCAAGAGGAAATGGTCTTCCTCTGGTTTCAGCAGACTGGATTTGCAATTTGCCTTTAAGACACAGGAAGCGCAGGGGCCATGCTAATCTTCTCTGTATCGTTCTAATTTTAGTATATGTGCTGCCGAAGTGAGCACAAGCTGGGCTCGGTGGCTCAGCCTGTAATCCCGCCCTTTGGGAGGCCGTGATGAGTGGATTGCCCGAGCCCACAGGTTCGAGACCCACCTGGGCAACTTGGTGAGACCTCATCTCTACAATAAATCAAAAAAATTAGCCGGGCATAGTGGTGCATGCCTGTAGTTCCAGCTACTTGGAAGGCTGAGGTGGAAGGATCGCTGGAGCCCAGCAGGTTGAGGCTGCGGTGGCTGCCCTCCAGCCTGGGTGACAGAGTAAGACTCCAAGTCAAAAAAAAAAGACACAGGAAGCAAAAAACCAAAAAAAAAAAAAAAACAAAAAACTCCTACCAGCAGTTAACCCTCTCCAGCACCCCCCCTCTGATTCTAGAGAGCTTTGTTGCTTAATAAACTCCTCCTTTCATTCACACATACACACACACACACACACACACACACACACACACACACACACACACACAAACACAGGAAGCTGCTCCTGGCCCAGGTATTTATTTGATTTACCCAAGGAGGGTAAATCAATTCTCTCATAAGTCTAGGATCTGCATTCTCAATGGGGGTGATAGAGCCTCCAGGGAGTGCAATTCTTGCTTTTCTATATATAAAACATAGATACCTGAGATATTAATATTTCATGGGAGAGTGATTAGGAAAAAGATATCTAGAAAGGCTTCTCGGGGGTGATAAGGAAAAAAAGGTTGAGAAACTGCCCTAGAATAAACCTGAGAGTTTGGATGTTGAATCCAACAACCCAACAGCTGGAGGCAGTGCCCACCATCGCTATGGAGGGGTCAGGTGGCAATCAAACAGGAAGAAGGGCTGGGAATGTGTCTCGGAACGGGCCTGCGTGGAAAGCTTGTCGATTTTTTTTTTTAAGATAGGGTCTCACTCTGCCACCCAGGCTGGGGTGCGGTGGTATGATCATGGCTCACTACAGCCTCAAACTCCTGCGGCCAAGTGATCCTCCTGCCTCAGCCTCTTGAGTAGCTGGGACTACAGGTGTGCACCATACCACACCCAGCTAATTTTCTTCCTTCCTTCCTTCTTCCTTCCTTCCTTCCTTCCTTTCTTCCGAGACTGGGATCTCACTTTGTTGCCCAAGCTGGTCTCAAACTCCTGACCTCAAGCGATCCTACCACTTCAGCCTCCCAAAGTGCTAGGATTACAGGAGTGAGCCACTGTGCCAGGCTAAAACTCACTGCTTTTAAGCAATGTGGCAGACACCATTATTTTTCATCAAGGAGCTAATGTCCCCTTACAAAGGACTAGTGGGCCCTGCTTTCTGATCAGAAGTCAAAGCAGGCAGACATTCCCTTTTCTTTGTTCTGGTGGCTGTAGTGCTCAGGTGGGAACACCTACCTGGGACTCTGAGTCCTGGGTGCAGGGGCAGTGGGGAGGACTCAGGACAACTGGGCGGAGGTAAGGCACATGTGTAGTATGGACGTTTATTAAACAAATGGTTCAGGGAAGCGACCATCATTTTGCAAACTGACCAGGGAGCCGGGAAGAACTCCTCCCCACTCCACAAGTTTCCCTTGCTTCAGTCGTGTTAGGAAGACCCTTATGTTTTTGTCATGTCCAGTATCCTTCTCTGCATCAGACAGAGTCCCATGGCCCCATTGGCTTTACTCCCACCCTAAACAACAAGGTCACTCATCAAACCATACTGTGTCTGTTAAAGCCTTTCCTTAAAAAAGTAAGTAAACATTTGTTTATTATTATTTTTTAGAAATGCATCTAAGCCGGGCTCGGTGGCTTAGCCTGTAATCCCGCGCCTTGGGAGGCTAAGGTGAGTGGATTGCCTGAGCCTGCAGGTTCAAGACCCGCCTGGGCAACTTGGTGAGAACTCATCTCTACAATAAAATCAAAAAATTAGTCGGGCATGGTAGAGCGCGCCTGTAATTCTGGCTACTTGGAAGGCTGAGGCGGAAAGATCACCGGAGCCCAGCAGGTCAAAGCTGCGGTGGCCGGGAGTGGCCACTGCACTCCAGTCTGGGCGACAGAATGAGACGCCAACTCAAAAAAAAAAAAAAAAAAGGAGAGCCGGGCTCGGTGGCTCAGCCTGTAATCCTGCACCCTTGGGAGGCTGAGGTGAGTGGACTGCCTGAGCCCGCGGGTTCGAGACCCGCCTGGGCAGTGAGACCTCATCTCTACAATAAATCAAAAAATCAGCCGGGCGTGGTAGCACATGGCTGTAATTCCAGCTACTTGGAAGGCTGAGGCGGAAGGATCGCCGGAGCCCAGCAGGAGAGGCTGCGGTGGCCGGGAGCGGCCACTGCACTCCAGTCTGGGCGACCGAGTGAGACTCCAACTCAAAAAAAAAAAAAAAAAAAAGGAAATGCATCTAAAATAATAGTAGTAGTACTTTGGAAATGCTGTTCATGAAATGTCACGTTCATTAGAAGCAAGACTAAGCCTGGCACAGTGGCTCATGCCTGTAATCCTGGCACTTTGGGAGGCAGAAGTGAGAGGATTGCCTGAGCCCAGGAGTTCGAGACCTGCCTGGGCAACTTGGCGAGACCACATCTCTACAATAAATCAAAAAATTAGCTGGGTGTGGTGACACATGCCTGTAGTTCCAGCTACTTGGAAGGCTGAGGCAGAAGGATCTCCTGAGCCCAGCAGATCGAGACTGTGGTGGCCATGGGCGTGTCACTTCACTCCAGCCTAGGTGATGGTGAGATTCCAACTCAAAAAAAAAAATAAAAAGAAAAACGACATACATGAGGGGGTGTGTGTGGACAGAGCCAGGAGACTGAAGGCACTGAAGGCCCAACAAAACAAAAGGGGACAGTGGGGGATGCAGGGTTCTGGGAATGGAAGAAAAGAAACAGGTTCCTGTTAAACCTCCCAGAAGGTTCCCACCATGATTTTTTAATGCCCATAGATTTTCCTGAAATAAAATTCTCAAAATGAAAAAGATTTGGTTGGTTCTTTGGGGGGCATTAAAGGGTGGTGGTGGTGCAGGAGCCTCTCCTGAAACTCCCCTGGTGTGTGTGAGAGGAATTTCTTCTCTTGGGCAACCATTATTAACCAAGGAGGGTGTCGTGGGTTGAATAGTGACCCCCCCAAATCTCATGTCCATTCAGAACTTTGTAATGTGGCCTTAGCTGGAAATAGGATTTTTGTTTTTATTTATTTATTATTTATTTTCTTTATTTTTTGAGTTGGAGTCTCACTCTGTCACTCAGACTGGAGTGCAGTGGCCGCTCCCGGCCACTGCAGCCTCGACCTGCTAGGCTCCGGCGATCCTTCCGCCTCAGCCTTCCTAGTAGCTGGAACTACAGGCGCGTGCTAGCACGCCCGGCTAATTTTTTTTTTTTTTTTGATTTATTGTAGAGATGCGGTCTTGTCAAGTTGCCCAGGCGGGTCTCGGACCCGTGGGCTCTGGCAATCCACTCACCTTGGCCTCCCAAAGTGCTGGCCACCGAGCCCTGCTGGAAATAGGATTTTTGTAGCTATAGGTTAAGATGAGATCATCCTAGATCAGGTGGGCCCTAAATCCAATGACTGGTGTCCTTAAAAGAAGAGGAGAGGACACAGAGACATGGAAAAGGCCATGTGAGGATGGAAGCAGAAGTTGGAGTGAGGTTTTCGTGCCAGGGCACTCTGGGGCCCCGAGAAGCAGGAAGAGTCAGGAAGGGTTCTCTCCCAACACTTGGATCTTGGACTTTGGCCTTCAGGACTATGAGAGATAAATTTCTGCTGTTTTAAGCTGCCTAATAGGTGGTCCTTTGTTACAGCAGGACATCAGGACAGGGATGCAGAAGGCACCACGCGTAGGGAAATGTGTTGGGGAATGGCATTAGGCAAAAGCACATTACAGAACAAGCTAAAGATAAAAAAAAAAGAAAGGACATATGTTAGTGTAGTAAAGGCCAGGGTATCTCGGATGGTGGGTGTGTGGGTTTACAAAGTGGAAAGACAGAGCAAACAGAGGGAGGATAAGTCCTTGAAGGGTATTAACTGTGGGCCTGGGCACAGTGGCTCACATCTGTAATCCCAGCACTTTGGGGGTCCAAAGCAGGAGGATTACTTGAGATCAGGAGTTTGAGACCACCCTGGACAACAAGCAAGACCACATCTCTACAAAAAAAATATAAAAAGTAGTCAGTTATGGTGATGCACACCTGTAGTTCCAGCTACTTGGGAGCTGTGGCAGAAGGATCTCCTGAACCCAGAGGTCAAGGCTGCTATGAGCCACGATAGTGCCACTGCACTCCAGCCTGGGTGACAGAGTAAGACCTTGACTCAAAAAAAATTTTTCTAATAGGTAAATAAAGCCCCAGAATGCTGGCTCTCCAAATGACACACTGACTAGTCTAGGATCTAAGACCTCATGTTGGGAGGCCCTCGGTGGTCACTTGCTGAGCCTCCCAAGCCCTGGAATACACCTGGGTGCCCTGGTTTTGCAGATGAGCCATGTCCACTGCTACGTTCCTGCCTGAGTCCCTCACCGCTCTCCTGGCCCTCCATTAGTCCATTAATCCATCAAAACAATTTTTAAATGTTTTTAAACAGTGGACTATATCAAGCATATAACAAATTCTGCAAATGAGATAACAAATATCCATGTACCCACCATGCAGATTCAGAGATTCAACCGTCTTAACATCGTGCACTTCTGATTTCTGTTTGTTTTGTTTTGTTTTGTTTTTTGAGTGGGAGTCTCACTCTGTTGTCTAGGCTAGAGTGCAGTGGTACACTCATGGCCACCCCAGCATCGACCTGCTGGGCTTCTATCAATCCTGCCACCTCAGCCTTCTAAGTAGCCGGAACTACAAGCCTGTGCTACCATGCCCGCTAATTTTGGATCTATTGTAGAGACGAGGTCTTGCCAAGTTGCCCGGGCTGGCCTTGAACCTACGGGGTCAGGCAATCCACTTGCCTTGGCATCCCAAAGTGCTGGGATTACAGGCTGAGCCACCAAGCCCGGCCCTGATTTCTTTTTAAGAAAATGCATCATTAAAGAGACAGCTGATGCCTTTTTGTTCTCTTCAGTCCTTCTTCCCACTCTCTCTTCTTCCCACTCTCTCTGCCCAGAGACTGAGCATATTTTAAAAACCATTCCCTGCTCAGGTTTGGCAACTTGGCAAGACCTTGTCTCTAAAATAAAATAAAACAGAATTAAAAAATTAGCCGGGTTTGGTAATGTGCGCCCATAGTTCCAGCTACTTGGAAGACTAAGACGGAAGGATCACTGAAGCCCAGCAGGTCAACGCTGGGGTGGTCCTGAGCGTGCCACTGCACTCTGGGCGACGGAGTGAGACTCCAACTAAAAAAAAAAAAAAAAATCATTTTCTACATATGGAAGTGTCTACAAACAGTACATAGTATTTTTGCATGATACTTCATACATGTAGCAACCTTACATCAACAGTATCTGTTGTTAACTAACTTTAGGGTGTGTTGGCTCATGTTCATAATCCCAGCACTTTGGGATGCTAAGGCAGGAGGATTACTTGAGGTCAGGAGTTTGAGACCAGCCTGGGCATCAAACATAACAAGATTCTGTTTCTACAAAAGAAAAAAAAAACAACCTCTAACTTGACATAAACAGTATCAGTCTGTGCAGGGCATTACACACAACATGATTTTGAAGTTTCTCATAGTGGAACCTACAGCTTGATACATACATGTTTTATGGTTATTCACATAAACCACAGCTAATTTATCACATTTCTGTGGGAGACCATTAGATTGTGTCTGCTTTTTTTCTATCACTCACAGTGCTGTTGTCACCATCCTTGGGAATCACTTGGGCATGGGTGGGGTGTTTCTCTCTGACCTACGAATTTCTGTGGCTTTTCATTTGGAATGACAGGCTGGACCAGCTGGTGTTGAATGCCTCTGGGAGAGGTCTAAAAATGCTTGAAAACCACAGAAAATAAACACTTGTCACATAAAAAGTGGAAAATGATCATGGGAGAGTCCTGACTGCATGAACAGCCCCCTGTCCACTCAAGGAACCTGACCCCACGAGTACTCACCAAGAGGCTCAGATGTGTTTTTGCAGGAGCTTCTTGTAGCGGGATAGGACCCAGAGTCAGCTCTGCATCAAAGTGTCTCCAAAGCCCGGGGCCAGGTGCAGTGTCGGCTCCTTTCACTGCCACCAGGGTGGGAGGAAGCTGTCAGGAAGGAAGAGCCTGAGATAACGCCATTGTCAAGGTGAACTGACAGCCATGCCAAGCCATGTGACTTGCTTGCAAACTCAAAGTTTGGTCACCAAAGACAAATTACAAGGGGGAGAAAGAAGTCCAACCCGGATACAGGAAATAACTCAACAGACCTTTGATCCCTGGTTTTTCCCAGTAACTATAGAAGCTTCCGTAGTAACTGGAAGCAGATTTCTAGAATGAGCCTGCACTTTGAGCCCTAGAATACCAAGAAGAGTTTAAAGGCATAGTAATTACCCAAAGTGTCCACAAGCCTGCCTAGAGCTCACCACAGCAGGTGAACTCCACAAACACCTTCCTCTAAACCTCTTTACCCAGAGGGAAGAACAACTGGAAAGGGAAGGGGACAGCAAAGGACCTCTGATGGGGTCAGAGGATGAAGGAAGAGAGGAGAACACACCCTTCTGCATCTCATTCCTGCCCTCCAGGGAACAGGTGATCGATGCTTGTGAGTCAGGGTGTTGTGAACTGTGCCCCGCTAGAAGACATATTAAAGTCCTAACCCCCAGTAGCTGTGAATATGACCTTATGTGGGAATAGGTGTTTGCTGATGTAATCAATTTGAGGTCACTAGGATGGGCCCCAACCCACTGACTGGTGTCCTTATAAGAAGAAGAGAAGGCTGGGCATGGTGACTCATGCCTGTAATCCTAGCACTTTGGGAGGCCAAGGTGAGAAGATGGTTTGAAGCCAGGAGTTTGAGACCAGCCTGGGCAACATAGCAAGACCCAGTCTCTACAAAAAGTAAAAAAGTAAATAAAATAAAAAATTGAGGATTACAGTGACCTACAATCACCCTACTGCACTCCAGTCTGAGTAACAGAGCAGAACCTAAAGAGAAGATGAAAAAGAAGGAAGAGCCAGGCTCGGTGGCTCAGCCTGTAATCCTGCACCTTGGGAGGCTGAGGTGAGTGGATTGCCTGAGCCCACGGGTCTGAGACCCGCCTGGGCAACTTGGTGAGACCTCATCTCCACAATAAATAAAAAAATTAGCCGGGTGTGGTAGCACGCACCTGTAGTTCCAGCTACTTGGAAGGCTGAGGTGGAAGAATCACTGGAGCCCAGCAGGTCGAGGCTGCAGTGGCCAGGAGCGGCCACTGCACTCCAGTCTGGCGACAGAGTGAGACTCCAACTCAAAAAAAAAAAAAAAAGAAAGAAAAGAAAAGAAAAAGAAGGAAGAAGAGGAGGAGGAAGGGAGGGAGGAGGAGGAAGGGAGGGAGGAGGAGGAGGAGGAGGGGAAGAAAAGAGACACAGACACATGCGTGATGACAGAGGTAGAGATTGGAGCAATGCAGGTGCCAGGGATGCCAAGGATTGGTGACAACATCAGAAACTCAGAGAAAGACAGGGAACATATCTTTCCCTAGAGCCTTCACAGGGAGGGCGGTCCTGCCCACCCACTGAATGTGGACTTCCGGCCTCCAGAACTGTGCGCAAATACATTTCTGTTGTTTTAAGTCGCCCAGCTAGTGGTAATTTACAATGGCAGTCACAGGAAACTAATGCACAGAGACCAGGGATTTGGAAATGGGCCCAGTCCTGGAATGCCATTCATCCCCAGGGATGCACCGTCAGTGGCGTGCTTTGACAAAAGGCTCCGAGCTTCTGGAATCTCACTTGGTAGAAGTTGCATCCCTGGGATTTGACCCGCTGAATCAGAAAGTCCTTCTACTCTGCATCAGGACCAGCTATGTAATCTATAGTGCTCAGTACAAGATGACAATACAATGTACTTGTTTTTAAAAAGCACTCAGAATTTCAAGGCTGCAGTTGCAGAGTAATAAATCAAGCACAGGGCCTGGGTACAGGTCACACACCCATGAACCCAGCCCTGCTCTGCATAATGAAAGGGTCTCCAGGCCATTCAATATCTGTTGGGGTGGAAGCTAAGGGGCATGGGATAGCTTCCTTTAGAGGTGACAAAATGTCCTAAAATTACTGTGGTGTGTATTCATGTTATCTGTGAATACACTAAAAGCCATCTTAAGTGGGTGAATTGTATGGCACATGAGTTATGCCTCAACAAATTTGTTGTAAAAAGAAAAAATGAGGACCAATGTGAGGCCCAAACTTTACCTGTACCCTGACCATTTGTATACTTAATCCTGAGCTGTACCCGTCTTTTTTTTTTTTTTTTTTTTTGAGTTGGAGTCTCACTCCGCCCAGGCTGGAGTGCAGTGGCATGCACACTCACAGCCACCCCAGCGTTGACCTTCTGGGCTCCAGTGATCCTTCCGTCTCAGCCTTCAGAATAGCCGGAACTACAGAGGCGTGAAACCACGCCTGGCTATTTTTTATTTTATTTTATTGTAGAGGCGAGGTCTCGCCAGGTTGCCCGGGCTGGTCTCGAACCCGCAGGCTTAGGCAATCCACTCGCCTCGGCCTCCCAAAGTGCTGGGATTACAGGCTGAGCCACCAAGCCTGGCCGAATTGTATCCATCTTTAAAAAAAAAAATAGCCGGACTCGGTGGCTCAGCCTGTAATCCCGCGCCTTTGGGAGGTTGAGGTGAGTGGATTGCCTGAGCCTGCGGGTTCGAGACCCGCCTGGGCAACTTGGTGAGACCTCATCTCTACAATAAATCAAAAAATGAGCCGGGCATGGTAGCACGCGCCTGTAGTTCCAGCTACTTGGAAGGCTGAGGCGGAAGGATCGCCGGAGCCCAGCAGGTCGAGGCTGCGGGTGACTGGGAGCGGCCACTGCACTCCAGTCTAGGTGACAGAGTGAGACTCCGACTCAAAAAAAAAAAAAATACTAGTGCTTCTGAAGACCCCACCCTGCTTCCTCCTCTCGTCCCACTCCCTTCCAGGAAGGGGAGGAGGGATGAGGAGGTACCTGTGGTAACCTGACCAGCCCCTGCCACTCTGAGGCCAGTGCTGGCCGTTACAGTATATGGGACTCCAGTCTCCCTTTTCCTTTCTTTATGACCCAGACTGGGCCCTACCATAGCTGGGATCTGACTGTCCAGCACCCCGCCCCAAGATGGGCTCCTCTCTTGCCAGCTCCCGTTCTCTGTGGGCAGGAGCACGTGCTTGGGTGTTCCCCTGCCAGCCTCCTCCCTTCCTTTCCCTTTGCTTCCTCATTCCAGAATCCCTGTTCCCCTCAGCTGACTCCCGTGACCCCTCAGGAATGACTCTGGCTAGTGCAGAGCTGTTTGGGTTCCCCTCACACCCTCTTAGATGACAGCCGTGTGAGTGCAGCTGCCTCATCATGTAATGTGCAGAGACTCTGGGTCAGACCAGGGACGTAAAGTCAGTCCAGATGGCAAAGGGACCTGAATGCACAGACTCAGGCAGCCACTCCCCCAGTTCTCGGCAAAAATGGGCCAAACATTGCTTTACTTAAAAGTTTAAAAAATAAAGCAGTAGCCACAAAAAGAGGAAAGGAAAACAACTTTCTGCTGCAAACTTTGAAAAATGGCAGACAGCCGACTCGGTGGCTCAGCCTGTAATCCTGCACTTCGAGAGGCCGAGGTGAGTGGATTGCCTGAGCCCACGGGTTTGAGACCCGCCTGGGCAACTTGGCGAGACCTCATCTCTACAATAAATCAAAAAAATTAGCCAGGTGTGGTAGCACGTAGTTCCAGCTACTTGGAAGGTTGAGGCGGAAGGATCGCTGGAGCCCAGCAGGTCAAGGCCGTGGTGGCCGGGAGTGGCCACTGCACTGCAGTCTGGGCGGCAGAGTGAGACTCCGACTCAAAAAAAAAAAAAAAAGAAAGAAAAGAAAAGAAAAATGGCAGACAGCCCCGAAACCAACGGAAGGGTGACAAGGGCCACTGAGGTCCAGGTTCCAACCCAGCCCCAGGAATAGACCAGGAAGAGAGGCCTGGGGATTCACCTACTATTTGGGCATCTGAAGAGAAACAAATCTGGGGAAGCCAAAGAAAACACCCCAGAACTCAGGTGAGGGGCGGTGAGCGGAGGGAGAGAGCTAGGTGAGTGGACTGCCTGAGCCCGCGGGTTCGAGACCCGCCTGGGCAACTTGGCGAGACCTCATCTCTACAGTAAATCAAAAAATGAGCTGGGCGTGGTAGCGCGCGCCTGTAGTTTCCCCACTGCAGGCGACCACAGGATCCCCCTAATTCCACCTCTGAGTCTAAACTGCAGTGTACATTTCCTCCACCATGACTAAGTAAGAACTATACAAGGAACAGGAATCTGAGGAGGTGGATAGGGAAGAGGGAGGGAAGCTGTCACCTTATCTCCCATGGCCCTGCTCCAAGGAGGCTGAGATGATACGATGTCTCTCACTTGTCAAGGTGTTCATAATCTCTTATCTTAATCTTCCTGGGAATTTTTAAGAACTCATATTGCTTGTAGTTGAGAAATGTTTCTATTGCATTCAGCAATTCCATTGTTATTTTTAACAATTTAGAATGTAAGTAAAATTTAAATTTTACATTTTAATCATGTAGAATAGGGTCGCATTTTTGTAAAATGATGTTAGATTATCTAGCAGCCTTTCAATTTGTGTACCTATCCATCCATCCAATCTGTCCATCTGTCTGTCGTGTGTGTGTGTGTGTGTGTGTGTGTGTGTGTATGCATGAGACAGATGTGGGGGAGAGGATGGTGGGAGGAGTGGGAGAGAGACCGAAAAGAGAGATTCTGGTTTTTTTTGTTTTTTGGGTTTTTTTGAGTTGGAGTCTCACTCTGTTGCCCAGACTGGAGCGCAGTGGCCGCTGCCGGCCACTGCAGCCTCGACCTGCTGGGCTCCGGCCACCCTTTCGCCTCAGCCTTCCGAGTAGCCAGAATTACAGGCATGCGCTACCACGCCCGGCTGATTTTTGATTTATTGTAGAGATGAGGTCTCTCCACGTTGCCCAGGCGGGTCTCGAACCCAGGGGCTCAGGCAATCCACTCACCTCAGCCTCCCAAAGGCATGGGATTACAGGCTGAGCCACCGAGCCCGGCTAAGAGAAATTCTGAAATGCTATTCACTAATGCCAATACTTGTTATTTGTGGTGGTAGATTTTTACAAAATCTGTTACTTTTTTTCCTTTTTGGTATTGATAAAACTTTTTAGAATGAGCAAGTATGGATTCAATAAAAACCATAAAGTCATTATTTTAGAAAATAATACAAATTTATCCAATTGATCAAACAGAAAAGATAAGATGCCCGTGGGTCCCAGATCTCCTGGGACAGTTCTGTTTATGCCTCTTGTCTAGTGTGATTTAGATATATATGTGGGGGAGGGAGAGGACTTACTATGTCTCCAAGCAGGTCTCCAACTCCTGGCCTCAGGTGATTCTCCTGCCTAGCCCTCCCAAATTGCTGGGATGACAGCTGTAAATCTATCATAATTATCAATAGTGTCCTCCTTTCTTAATCAAATCTGACTCCATTTGGGAGACAAGTCATCACAGGGAAGGGAGATGCAGGAGCTCAGAGGCCCAGCCCCTCAGCTACAGAAGGGATGCCAACTGAGAAGTCTCCCTTGCTTTTCCCCCAGTCCTGAGAGGGAGAGTCATCCCTAAGGAACATGGCATATGGAGAGGGTGACAGGCACTGGCTGAAGTGGGAAAGTTCTGGAAAAGCTACAGGAAGAGGGAAGGAAGACTTGGTTGGACCAGTACTGTATCTGTCGGGAAGACAACCGTTTCTTACCCTCGGGGCAGGATTTCTTAGCTTTCCACTTAATAATGTAGAGTGGAACAACTTCATAAAGTCCTTATATTTTTCCCCAAATCTCTCATGAAGCATCCATTTAAATAGGTGTTGAGCCTGAACCGAGAGGCTCAGAAGCAGATGGGAAATATAAGTGTCCCTAAATTATGGCTGCAAAGGTCTTTCTTTGGCACCAATGGTCCTGTGATTAAGTTGACCCCACAACTAGGGCTCACAGAATAAAGTCTTTGTTTCTAGCAAACTACACTCTGACATGCCCTCTGATATTTTGTTCTATTGAATCACCAAAGGGCCACATCTCCAGCCTGCAGCTGACACTCTGGGTGCTCCGGACAGCCAGGTGTCTGAGGATGCCCTGAGGACCAGGTCTGGTGACAAGCGAGCTGCAAAAACTGCAGGTGCTTTTGGTGCCTTCCCGGGGATGGGTCCAGGTGACGACAGCCACTCCTGGGAAGGTCTTTCGTCCGACCGCCTCCCTGCCCCTCTTGCCCAAGCATCAATCCCATGGAAGGTCTGATAGTACTCCTTTGTGCTGACTCTCCCTCCGGTCAGAGTGAGCTCAGAAAGCCAGGACCAGCTTGAGTGAGAAACTAAAGACAGGTTCTCTGGGACTCTCTGAACCCCAGCCAAACGGCCCCCAGGCTTCCAGAACCTCCAAAGCCATACAGGGCTTAGGGTATAAGAGGGAGTAGCCAAGTGATAGTCACTAGTCCCTTCTGCATGCAGTGAGCTCTAAGGATATTCCAAACTCCTTATCTAATCCTGCAGCAATTCTAGAAAATCCTGAGATCCTAAGAGTCCTGCACATCCAAGATGTGGATCCTCCTACCTGACCCTCCCGTGTCAACATCCTTCTCGTATCCCAAGGGTCAGTCTCTTCCCTTGCCTGTGAGGTAGAGAGGATAAAGCACTTGTACACACATGCGCGTACACATACACGCATACACACACACGTGTGTGTGTCCACACATACACACTCCATTCTGGAGGGCAAGACTCCAGCCCAGGAAGGAATGGGTCAGGGGAATTGGTGACCCATAGATACGTGGATGAGGCAGAGTCACCAGGCACAGAGGGAAGGGGTGCAGTGCACCTCTAGCCCTGGGAACAGCTAGCTGGCTATGTACCCTACCCCCCACCAGGTACACGCAGTAGGTCTTGTTAAACCTGAACCCAGAAACCTTCCTTCCCCTCTCTTTCACCCTGGGCCAACAAAGAGGAGATAAGAGTACACAGCAGAGGATTCCTTTCATCTCTCATAGGCCGTACTGTTTTAAGGTGACACTCAGCAGCCAGAGAATGTTCCAGTAATTTGACCAAGCAAAACAGGACAAGCTCTCAAGTCCACAAACCAGATCCACCTCCACTCCTAATGAGAAGGAAGCTGGCTCCTCTCACTCCCCCAGGAGACTCTCAGGTCCTATCCTGACTGTCCACCCACCCTCTGTATGCTGACCTGCTCCCCAGGACAGACTGCATGTACTTACCTTCCTCCTTCCAGAGAAGCAATGACTGAACCTGTATCCCAGTCCCGGGCCGAACGGCAGCCAGCAGATGAACAGGTTTGACAGGCACATCCCACAGAATCGGTGCCTTGTACAGGGCTGCCACGCACCACTGAAGCACCAGTGCATTCCCATAGCCGGGCATTTGTTTTGCCGATGTCAGAGCCACCAGAACCTTCTGAGAACAGTTGGTGCATCTGGTTGGACCCACGGAAGCCAGTGATTGAGGGGCCATTTTCAGGGTTGGGGGTGGGGAAAATTTGCCTCCTCCTTTTTAAAAAAAAACTTCTTTCTAAAATTTTTATTTTAAAGATGGGTACAATTCAGGTTTAGGTATGCAAACAGTCATTGTGAATAGTCAGCCCAGTTCACCGTCATGTCTGCCCTTGGAAAAGTTTCTGGGAAGATTAGGATAAATTCTGGGGCCCTTCTTGGTTCTTATGATCAATTACAGAAAATACATAAATGATTCCAATGGATCCATCTCGATCAACATTTCATAACTATTATTTAGTCGTAGATGAAAGTGGCGGTCTTCGATGCTGAGATACATCTAGAATCTGATCTCTTCAATCCACCTGCATTGTTGTGCCCTGGTCGCTGGCCTGCCTAGACTTCTGCAATGGCTTCTAAAGTCTTCCTCCTATGATCCCATGCCAACTCTCAACACAGCAGGCAGCCAGAGCAGTCCTGCTAGAGCATGAGTCAGGTGATGTCATTCCCTTTGGCATCTGGGTCCTCAAGTCCTCAGCATGACCCATAGCTCTAACCTACATGAGTCAGCAAGTACTGGATAACCAGCTTATCCAGTACTTGCTGACTTTATCTCCCTTTCACCTACTCTAGACACCTCTCCAGGCACACTTCTGCCCCAGGGCCTTTGCACTTGTTGTTCCTGCTGGCTGAAGCACTCTTTCCTTCAGGAAACCACTCAAGTAGATTATTCTACTTGATTACTAAATTTGCAGACCTCCCATCAGGGCCTCCCTCCCCCTTTCCCTGCCCCATTGTTCTCTGCTGGACTTACTGGCCCTGACATGTTCTGCATTCTACTTACCTGGTTCCTTGCCTGCCTCCTCACTACAAACCTGTAACCTACCTAGGACATGAATTCTTGTCTTTCCTGCTCCCTGCTGTGCCCCCACCCTGGGACAGTGATATTCCATAAATATTGGTTGAATGGATGAATAAACATTGGGGGATGCCTGGTTCCCACAGATGCAGACACTGATCAGGAAGGACTTTAGGATTATCATGAGGACAGAGGAAGGTCGCTTTCCAAGGCCACGTACATAGCTAGGTGGTGATTGAACAGCAACTCCAACCCAAATCTCTTCCTTCTGGTGAGGAGACAGAAGAGAGCACAGCCATGCAGCCAGATTGAGTGAGAACACAAGCTCTGAGGCCAGAGGCGGACACAAGCTCTCCAACCAGGGCTCTGCCCTGCTGGGCATCAACTGCCCCTCGACTTAAACCCCAGAGTTTTAGCCTTCTACCTCTAGCAGGACCAATGAAGGCGTCTGCCTTGTAGTGGGAAGGCACATCTCACAGTGTGGGGCACATAGAAAGTTATAGAAAATGCAAAGATCCAGCTACTTGGGAGGCTGAGGCAGGAGGATTGCTTGAGCCTAGGAGGCTGAGGCTGCAGTGAGCTATGATCACACCACTGCATTCCAGCCTGGGTGACAGAATGAGACCCTGTCTCTAAAAAATAAAATAAGAAGATGCAAAGAAATGCAGTCCTTCCAAATAAAAGAGGGAGCCAGTAGAGTGCACTGAAGGATCCTCACTCAGTGTCTGCTCTTTTTTTTTTTTAATTGTAGAGATGAGGTCTCGCCAAGTTGCCCAGGTGGGTCTCAAACCCATGGGCTCTGGCAATCCATTCATCTTGGCCTCCCAAAGTGCTGGGATTACAGGCTGAGCCACCAAACCCGGCCTAGTGTCTGCTCTTAAGAAGAGACATACAGAGAGCCACGGAGACAGGATTGAGGAAGCCCCCAATTCCTAAAAGCCCCTGTGCTTTCTGAGGGCAAAAGCCATACCTTAGTCACCATGATCTTCAGGAGGACCCGACTGACAGTTACTCTGTATTTCAGAGTTCACAGAATTACAGCTGCGCACACACTCCCAGGGTCAGTAAAACAGTATATCTGGTCATCTGGCCAGGTTCGCATGTCCCCTGGAGACTCTCCAAGGATGGGCGAAGTCGGCTGGCACCAGGACAGCGCCACCTAGTGGCCGTGTGCCCCAAGGCAGCCATCGATGCAGGGAAACGGACTTAAATGGGACTTGTGTCAGCTACACAGCTCCTCTGGGCGACACTTTATTCATCCATAACATTTGGGGAGTTGGGGGAAGGGTTCTGGCTTTGCCCTGATATCATGATGTTAGCACCAGGTGAAGATGGAGGCGCTAGGCCCCTTTAAAAATAAAAAGCAGACTCACAAAAGACAACCCCCAAAACAGGAGTTTAGGTTGAGGAAGGGGACCTCTACTCAACTCCCCTGCCATGCGTAGATGCCAAAGAAAGGGCCAGGGTATCATAGACAGGGAGAGTTATGCATTTTCACTCCTGTGCCTAGGGGCTGGGAGGATTCCAGGACTTCTTCCAAGACATTCTAAACAGGTTTTCAACGTTCCAGCGGGAGACCTGAGTAGGCAGGGGTGTGGTTCTGTGGCATGCTTGGCTGTTTTAGACTGGATTGAACCTGGCAGGGAGGGCCAGAAGAGGCTATTTCAAGAGTAGGTAAAACTGGTTGTTCCCGTTGTATTGTTCAACAGCCTGCCTGACAGCTCTGCTTGGATGTCTAGTCACCTCAGATTTAACCCAGCACAGTCACATCTACTCATTTTTTTTTCTTTTTAAAAATCATGTGAAATTCACACAACATAAAATTAATCTTTTAAAACCTTTTTAGATTTAGAGACAGACTCTTGCTCTGTCACTCAGGCTGGAGTGCAGTGGCGCGATCATAGATCTCTATAGCCACGAATTCCTGGGCTCATGTGGTCCTTCTGCCTCAGCCTATTGAGCAGCTGGGGTTACAGATATGCACCACTGTGCCTAGCTAATTTTTTCTATTTTTTGTAGAGATGAGGTCTCCCTGTTTGGCCCAGGCTGGTCTTAAAGAACTCCTGGACTCAAGCGACCCTCCCACCTTAGCCTCTCAAAGTGCTGGGATTATAGGCATGAAGTTGAATGTTAAATTGTTAAAGTGAACAATTCAGTGGCATTTAGTAAATTTACAATGTTGTATGACCACCACCTCTAGCTAGTTCCAAAATATTATTACCCCGAAAAGAAACCACATACCCATAAAGTATCCCCTACTCTCCCCTGCCCTCATTCATCATCGACTGCAATCTAAATTTGCTGTCTCTGGATTGAAAGGTATATGCTATACCTTTCATATAAATGGAACTATGCAATATGTGGTCTTTTGTGATTGGCTGCTTTCACTGCCTCGTTCCTATTTATGACCAAATAATATTCCACTGCATGGATGACACATTTTGCTTGTCCCTTGTCTGTTGATGGCTCTTGTGAATAATGCTACTGTGAATGTGAGTGTGTGTGTGTGTGTGTGTGTGTGCGCGCGCGCGCGCGTGTGTGTGTTGAGCTTGTTGATTTTGATTCAAGCCACAGCACTACTGTTCACAGCTTCCCCATTTCATGAGGGTGCCACCCGAAGGCTTACACCAGAAGCCCAGAAGTTGATCATGTTCCTCTCCAGCCCTAACAGCCCCAGCCACTGTTGTGCATATGACTATATGAGGCCAGAGTTGCAAGTTGGTAAAAAAGAATTTGCCAAGACAGTTGTTTATTTAGAAAGGCAGATTTAATTAAGGGAAGATATGCTGTGAAGAGTACAGTGGGCAGCAACAGAAGAGGAGAGAGGCTGCTTGCTGTCTGCAAAGAATCAGAGGCTAGAAGGGAGTTTTTGTTGCTGTTGTTGTTGTTTTTGAGTGAGTCTCATTCTGCTGCTCAGGCTGGAATGCAGTGGCATGATCACAGACAGCCCACCGCAGCCTCAACCTGCTGGGCTCAGGTGAACCATTCAACTCAGCCTTCCAAGAAGCTGGAGCTACAGGCACACGCCATCATGACTGGCTAATTTTTTGATTTGCTGTTTTACTGTTTTGTTTTGTTTTTAGTAGGAGTCTCACTCTGTTCCCCAGGCTGGAGCTCAGTGGCACACTCACAGTCACTGTAGCCTCGAACTGCTGGCTCAGGCCGTCCTTCTGCTTCAACCTTCCAAGTAGCTGGAACCATAGGCACGTGCCACCATGTCTAGCTAATTTTTTTATTTATTGTAGAGATGAGGTCTCACCAAGTTGCCCAGCCTGGTCTCGAACCCCTGGACTCAAGCAATCCTCTTGCCTCTACCTTCCAAAGGGCTGGGATTATAGGTGTGAGCCACCGTGCCAGCCTTGATTTATTGTAGAGATGGACTCTTGCCAATTTGCCCAGGCTGGTCTTGAACCCCTGAGGTCAGGTAATGCTCTTGCCTCCACCTCCCAAAGTGCTGAGATTACAGACATGAGCCACGGGGCGCCCAGCTAGAGGAGAATTTTATTGGGTTGTGCTGGAGGGTTTTTGTGCGGTCCCAGGCTGTGCTGGGCTGTTTTTTTAAGATAGCGTTAACTAACTGCTTTTCCAATTATAGCAGTTAGCTAAAAGTTAGTTAGCAACAATGATTTATAGCTGCTAAACAAGCTTTTACACATTTTTCTGTGATTTGAACATTTCTTGCAGCCTAATTTGGCCTCATATTTCTCCACAGCCAGCATGTCCATCAGTCCTGTCAATGAAACCGCCTATACAGAATTAATATCAGGTCACAAAATAAAAGCTGAAGTTATGATTAGAAATTAATGAATATGTTGCTTCTAAGTTTGCTTTCACCCCAATAAAGGGCAATTGCCTTCATGTCCTAACCCCTGGGGAGTAGGGGAAGCTGTGGCTTCAACCTCCAGGGCCTCTACCACCACCCACCCACACCTTCCTCCTAGACTATCTCCATAATGACTCAGAGATCAAGGGCTGGTACCTGATGGTCATGGGACTTGCTTCATAGATAGCATCTATTATAAAACCTAAGAATGGTACTTGAGGTCTTTTTTCAGACTTTGCACTCTGAAAGACCCCAACTCCCAACTAGACGAGAATACTAGGAAGTCAGCTTAACCCTTGAGGCCGTCTCTCCAAAATTAGCTCTACAGCAGGAAGACAGTTTCCACCCACAGCATCATTAACCAATCAGCGGACCCCGACCTTCTGCCTGCCAAGTTCTCTTTAGAAACTTTATTCTATGAATCTTTGGAAAAGCAGATTTGAGAGATTTTCCTGCCCTCTTTGCTTAGCTGCTTTACAATGTTAAACTCTTTTCTCCACTGTAATGGCTACAATCATTTTGGTTTTTCTGGGCAGCAGGCATAAGAACCCAGTTCAGCTGTAACATTGACCTCACTCCAAAATATCCCCTTAAACCCTCCTGTCACCATTTCTACTGCCTCTGCCCCAGGGCTCCCAGCCCCCAACCCTGTCCCTCACCCTACAGTCAACCCTCTTTCTTTTTCTCTCTTTTTTGTTTTTTGACTTGGAGTCTCACTCCATTGCCCAGACTGGAGTGCAGTGGCATGCTCACAGCCACCCCAGCATTGACCTGTTGGGCTCCGGCAATCCTTCTGCCCCAGCCTTCCAAGTAGCTGGAACTACAGGTGTGCGCTACCATGCCTGGCTAATTTTTGATTTATTGTAGAGACGAGGTCTCGCCAAGTTGCCCAGGCTGGTCTCAAACCTGTGGGCTCAAGCAATCCTCTCTCCTCGGCCTCCCGAAGTGCTGGGATTTCAGGCTAAGCCACCGAGCCCAGCCTACCTCTTTCTAAACCATTTATCAGATTGCATGCCCTTCTCTGCAAAGAAAGACCATCCTGAAGAGGTTCCTATGGCAACCATTGATCTGTTTAAACTCCATTTCACAGTGTTGGGGCTCAGAAGCCAACACCCCCAAATATGGCGTTTTGACATGCTGAACTGAAGAAGCCTCAAGGTCTCTCTTACCTCCCCCCACCATCTCTCTCATAGAAGCTGAGATTCCTTTATCTGCTTAACATCCAGACCCACCAAGGAGAACGATGATTTTGTCTTCCCCTGCCTGCTTCAATCTCTATTACAGAAAAGAAGACCACCATGTAACCACCCCTGAGCAGACCCTTTTACAAGTATAATGACTGACTCCAAGGACCACTGAACCTCACTGAGGACTATTAGTTTCTGTTCCTGGATTCAATCATTCTCTCTAGTCATCCCCTCAACAGAATTCCTCTTTTCCCCCCTCCTAGAACCTGTTTCACCAGGATCCCAGCCCTGATTCTTTCAGTAACCTCAAGATGGTATATAAGTTTCTGTAATTCATTGAGGGGTTGGGGCTTCATTCTGAAGGCCCCCGTGTACACATGTTAAATAAATTCATATACCTTTTCTCCGATTAATCAATCTGCCTCATGTCAGTGATTTTTCAGCAAAGCGCCAGGGGGCCAGGGCACTAGGAGACCCTTTATGATCTGGCCCTGTTCTCCCCTCCGCCCATTCTGCCCCCCTTGCCCTCATTCTCTATGCTGCAACCACCCTAGCATTCTGTCCCTCAGTTGTGCCAACCTCATGCCTGTCTTGGGTTTTCTGTATTCACCACCTTTTCTTCTTGTAACTCTCTACCCCTGGGTGTCACCATGGCCACCTCCTCTCAACTCAACTGAGGTGGCACATCCTAAGCCACCCGGGTAAATCAGCAGCCCATTAACTCTCTTTCATAATGCCTTATGCTACTTGCATCACAGTAATTGTAAAACCTATAATTATCTAATTGTCTGTGTGTTTTGTCATCTCGTCCTCCTTCTGCAGCAAGAACTCTTTGAGGGCAGTTATCACCACTAAACCCAGCAGCTGGCACAGTGCCTGCTGCAAACCAAGGATAAAATCCTAAGCACCTCTACCGACAGAACCAACCCTCTATTGGTCAAGGGGACCCTGGAGAAACCTGAAAAACTGAGTTCCTGGCCACTTCCCGGAAGGAAGGTCAGACACGCCTTGTTATGCTCCCTCCCTTTTGGAGTTGAGGCGCAACTGACCAGCATTGAGGTTAAAATAGAGATGGTTAAAACTGATGAAGCAGACTCTCTGTGGCAACAAGATACCAAATCATAAACAAGACGTAATGCCACGCAAGTCATGCCCTACTAACCATAACACCTCCCTAAACGGGATTTTATTAACCCAATATAATGTGGCCTACTTTCCAACCTTACTCTGGTATAGCATCACATGATGGGAAGAAGACACTAAGGAAATAAAAATATTTTACCTCCAAATAGATTTGACATATTTTGAAATGGCCCTACAAAGTTATCTTTTGTGGGGGAGATTGGCATCTGTAGAGAATCTCCATGAATGCAGCCAGGTCTTCCCTTTCTAGATCTTTCCTGAATCTAGGAGAAACTAACTGAGAGCCTGATACGTTTAAAGGTCTGAAGAGACATTTACCAACTACTGTATTCTGAGTGCTTCTACTTATGAGACTTCATCTATGTAGCAAGGGCCTTGGCTCCCACAATTCCCTTAACTCAAGCATTCCTTTCCACTGACTTCAAGTCTTTAGACAACAGCTTAACCCTCTCAACCAATTCTCAACTAAAGGAGATCCCTAAAACCCGCCTGTGACATGTAAGCCCCACTTTGAGATGTCTCACCTTTTCACACCAAACCATGTGCACTTCCATATATTGATGTCTTTGCCTGTAACTCGTCTTCCTAAAATGTTTAAAACAAAACTATAATCCAACCACCCTGTAACCTATTTTTTTTTTCTTCTGGAGTCAGAGTCTCACTCTGTTGTCCAGGCTGGAGTGCAGTGGCATGCTCAGGGGATCCTTCCGCCTCAGCCTTCCAAGTAGCTGGAGCTACAGGCCTGCTCTACCATGCCCAGCTAATATTTTGATTTATTGTAGAGACAAGGTCTCACCAAGTTGCCCGGGCTGGTCTCAAACCCTTGAGCTCAGGCAGTCCTCTCACCTCGGCCTCCCAAAGTGCTGGGATTACAGGCTTGAGCCACTGCGCCCAGCCTATGTAACCTCTTACTAAAGGGTTCTTGGGCTTGTATTTTTTCTGGGCCGTGGTCACTCATATTGGCTAAGGATAAACCTCTTTAAAATATTTTACAGAGTTTGATTTTTTCCCCATTAACCCTGCACAAGAGTGGAGCTCCCTGCATGTCTGCTGGGTTCCATCCAGCCAGAGTGGGGGTCCCAGAGTCAGAACATCAACAAGGTGAGGTTGGGCAGTGATCACCAGCCAGGGTTTTAAGAGGGCCTTGCCTAGAAAGGAACAATGTTCACCCTTTAATACCTTGTGATGGGCGGGGATCTCCAGCAGGAAGTCGCTCTTTGGGAGAAGTCTCCTTGGATCAGACCGAGGTCACCTCTATCCAGGACATCGACTCCTGCGCTGATGACCCAGCCCAGCCAAGCAGCACCACCCAGAAGTTCCTCTACTCCTGGACAAGACAAGCCACCCTGCCCTTCTCCACCTTGATTCCAGGGGTCAAAATGGATGGAGGAAAAGGAACAGAGTTCTGCCCTGAGAGGGGCAGAACACTGGGCTGTTCCCATCTCACTTACAGCAACCATCTGAGTTCCGAACGCTCCTGACAGGCATCCTGTGTCCCTTCCTGCCTCCCTCCCTCCCTCTTGCCCTGGGTATCCACACAGTGAATAAGCCAGCAACTATTTATTCAACACCAACTGTATGCTAGGGAAATAGTGGGAACTAAACAGACACGACCCTAGGAGCCACCTCTAATTGGGTGAGTAGTCCCCCTCCCAAAATAGAAAGTGTAGGGAGTGAGGAGTCAGTGGCAGCAAGTGCTGAGACAGAATATAACAGTCCACCTTAGCGTCCCTGAGACTTCTTAGACACCAAGGGGTGCAGGGATGGCGTGTCAGGCACTATAAAGTCACTGTTTAGGGATCAGAGCTAGGCCTGTTTCTACTCCTCACCATAGGGCACTTGAACTTACCAGACTAGGCCTTGGTTTCTCCATCAGTCAAAAAGATATATGTCTGCACCCTCTCCTTGGAATGATAATTGAGGTTTCTGATAAGAACAAACATTTAGAGCTGGGCCTGGCGGTTCAGTCTGTAATCCCAGCACTTTGGGAGGCTGTGGCGAATAAATTGCCTGAGCCCGCGGGTTCGAGACCCAGCCTGGGCAACTTGGCGAGACCTCGTCTCCATGATAAATCAAAAATTAGCCAGGCATGGTAGCACGCACCTATAGTTCCGGCTACTTGGAAGGCTGAGGCGGAAGGATCGCCGGAGCCCAGCAGGTCAACGTTGGGGTGGCCGTGAGCGTGCCACTGCACTCCAGCCTGGGTGACGGAGTGACCCCGACTCAGAAAAAAAAAAAAAGAACAAATATTTATCTGGAAGTTTAAGCCAGGGGACTTGTGTATGGATAGTCGAGCTGGGCTGTGAATTCTCACTTTTTAAGTAGATGCTACCCGCAGCTGCACAGCTACACAGAGCTAACATTTTAACCATTAGGGTGCATTGCTCATAAAGCATGCTCTCAACTCACAACTGACTAGACTGTAACTGCTCACTAATGACAAAACAAAATGAGGGGCTTGGAATCACACCAACACTGTCAGAAATGTGGTGAGCATTATATACATAATATCGTATCTTAGTAGGAAAAACCTTTTCTCCTGAGAGTTCATATTCTTGGTGTCATCACAACCCTCCCTCCTATGTAGTAAGACACAGGTCTTTCGTATTCTGTTATGCTGTGCATGGTAGATTGGGTAAGTAATGGCCAGAGTCATGAGGAGGAGGGAGTGAAAGCATCTGCCAGCACAGTTATGAACTAGGAGAGGTAAATTAAAGGAAAGTTACGTTGCAAAGGGCACAATGGGCAGGACAACTGAAAGAGTGCCTGCTGTTCGCTGCAAAGAGGCCGCAGCCTGAAGTTCTTCCCAGTGGAGTTTAATCCTTTGGTTAGGGTGAGTTTTAGGATTTAGGTCAGGGACTGGGTTCCCGCCATGCAAATCAGGCAGTTTTGATTGGTTGTTTGACATGGATTGTAAACTGTTTAGGGGCCAGCTGGAGACTATTCAGCCTAAAATTTCCTTCCTCACAACAGTTTACCCAGTTGACCTGATTGGGCCTCATATTCCTCCACATATCTCACCACCTTCCACTCTGAATTATCTGAAGGGTGGATTTACACTCCTCACGAGCTCTCTAGAGCGTGGGTTTACACTCCTCATTGGCCAGGACTCCTCGGCATTTAAGAAAAGAGGTCTCCCAGTCATGAAGGTTGAATGGGCCCAATATGCTCAGTGCCAGCCCCTCAATGTCTGGGACACCTGACTTCCCTCGCCGCTTATATTTTGGGATGAAGGGCATCTCACCTGATTAACCACAAGGAATAGGGGACATGACATGTCTGACCCAGAGACCACACAGAACCCAGTTCTTGCCATTTTCGTGGACTCTAGGCTAAAAAGTTATTGGCTCCCCTCAGAACAGGACTTTAAAATATGTATTCAGGCATCTGACATAAATGACATTACCTGGAAAATGATGTAAAATGTTAAATCATCTAGTCATAAAAATGTGAAAGAAAATTATAAGTCTAGACAAGTCGTGAATAAGATTTAAAACTTGAGCCAGGCTCAGTGGCATATGCCTGCAATCCCAGCTATTAGGGAGGCTGAGGGGGGAGGATCTCTTGAGGTCAGGAGTTCAAGACCAGCCTAGGCAGCATAGAATGACCCTCTTCTCTAAAAAAGAAAAAAAAATTAAAAAGCGTAGCTGGGTGTGGTGGTGTGAGCCGGTGGTCCCAGCTACTTGGGAGGCTGAGGCAGGAGAATGGCTAGAGCCCAGGAATTCAAGGCTGTAATGTGCAATGATTGTGCCACTGGACTCCAGCCTGGATTACAGACAGAGACCTTGACTCTTAAAGCAAAAACAAAAACTTTGAACAAGTGCAAGAGATGAAGAAATTATACTCTTCGCACTTAGTAGAAGAGTGCAATCATTTATTTCCCTACTTACAGATACCAGAATTCTTAAAATCAGGAATCCCAAATTACTCTTTCCTCACACTTCCAGCAAGGTTTTTTTTTAACCTGCTACTAAGTACCTAGAGCAGCACGGTCCAGTAGGACTATAGTTAGAAACTCTAGCTGCCACATTCAAAGAAGTACAGTAAAAAGAAATTAAATTAATTTAAATAGTGTTTTATTGAGCCCAGTATACCTAAAATATTATCATTTCAACACATAATCAATATAAAAATTATTAATGAGCTTGTGAGACAAAGTAGCAAATGTAAGAAGCCCTGTCTGCAAAGATGCAGGTCTCCAGAATGTTATGAAGACACAAGGGGACAGAGCACACGGCCCCCTATCTCCTAAGTCACTAGATTCCTTAAAGGATACATGACACTGATCCTTGTCTTTTCCTCCACATGTCTCATGGGGTTAACGACTATGCCTCTGTAATCTATAGCCACATGTGCTCTTACACCCAAACCTTGATGTGATTCTACTTCAATGCAACTGCTGAGCCAGTGTGATTTTCCCAGCACTGACCACTTCTCTGTTCCTCCACTGAGTAAACAGAGGATGAGATCCTGCGCCAAGCAGCCTGACAACCTTCCTAAAGGGCCACTTCCCTCTGTAGGACTCATCTGCAGTGCTAAGACTTCCAAATACACTTAACCTTCGTTCTTTAAAAGCTTAACTTTTGGCAGGGCTTGGTGGCTCGGTCTGTAATCCCAGTGCTTTGGGAGGCCGAGGTGAGTGGATTGTCTGAGCCCACGGGTTCGAGACCCGCCTGGGCAACTTGGCGAGCCCTCATCTCTACAATAAATAAAAAATTAGCCAGGCTTGGTAGTGTGCACCTGTAGTTCCAGTTACTTGGAAGGCTGAGGCGGAAGGATCGCTGGAGCCCAGCTGGTCGAGGCTGCGGTGGTCAGGAGCGGTTTTGATTTGCATTTCCCTGACGATTTAGTGATGTTGAGCATTTAAAAATATTTGTTGGCTTTTTGTATATCTTCTTTTGAGAGATGTGTGTTCATGCTGTTTGCTCACTTTTTAACTGGGTTAGTTGCTTTTTTCCTATTGATTTGTTTGAGTTCTTTGTAGATTTTGAATATTAGTCCTTTGTCAGATGTATTGCATATCTTCTCCTATTCTGTAGGTTGAGATAACACTTAAACCAGTCAGAATGGGCATTATTTAAAAAAAAAAAAACCAACCAAAAAGCAATAGATCCTGGTGCAAATGCAGAGAAAAGGGAACACTTCTACACTTTTGGTGGGAGTGTAACTTAGTACAATCTCTACGGAAAGCAGTATGGAAATTGCTCGAAGAACTAAAAGTAGATCTACCATTGGATTCATCAATCCCACTGCTGGGTATCTACAGTAAGGAACAGAGGTGGTTCTATAAAAAAAGACACATAGACCTGCATGTTCATTGAAGCACAGTTCATAATTGCAAAGATGTGGAATCAACAATAAATGCTCATCACTGGCAAGTAATAATGAAAATGTGGTACATATACGTTATGGAATACTATTCAGCTATCAAAAAGAATGAAATAATGTCTTTTGCAGCAACTTGGGTGGAATTGGAGAACATCATCCTAAGTAATATTAACTTAGGAACAGAAAACCAAACACCACATATTATTACTTATGAGTGGTAACTAAAGTAAAGATATGCAAAGACATACAGAATAGTATAATGGACACTGGGGGGAGGGAGGGAAGGTATGGAGGGACAAAAAAATCATCTATTGGGTACTTTGTGCACAGGTAGGGGTGGTAGGTGGTAGCCCAGGCAAAAGCTGTTTGTATCCCTCAAAGCTATTGAAATAAAAAAAAAAAAAGAAGCCGGGCTCTGTGGCTCAGCCTGTAATTCTGCGCCTTGGGAGGCTGAGATGAGTGGATTGCCTGAGCCCGCGGGATGGAGACCTGCCTGGGCAACTTGGTGAGACCTCATCTCTATAATAAATCAAAAAATTAGCCGGGTGTGGTAGCGCATGCCTGTAATTCCAGCTACTTGGAAGGCTGAGGTGGAAGGATCGCTGGAGCCCAGCAGGTTGAGGCTGCGGTGGCTGGGAGTGGCCACTGCACTCCAGTCTGGGTGACAGAGTAAGACTCCAACTAAAAAAAATAAATAAAAAATAAAGAAATATGCATTAAAAAAAAGTTTAACTTTTTTTGGGGGGCCACAAGATATTTTACAATTTTTTTTCTTACAAGTCAATGAAATAGTGTATTTTACAACATAGTCCTAGATGATCGCAAAACAGCAAGAGAACACTGATTAATCCTTTGTGGAGTGAGAAGACACAGACTATTTTCTTTATTTTAAACGCTAAGGAAGTTCAGCTTTATAAATATTTAACATTTTGGGTAATACCAGCATCCTTACTAGACATGGTTATCAGGTCAGTTATCTGGTAGGGACATGGTATATGCCAGAGTGAGAGATTCAGTCCTGAAGAAGCCCGCATTTACTTGTTCACCCTCAAAATACTGCAACCCGTTGATTTCTGAATAAAACGATGCTCTGGTTTTAACTAAATTAATCTCCACAAAAGGAGAGCTTTCAAGCACTCCTGGAAAGAGGGTGTGGGTGAAAGATGTACCCAGCAACACAATCCAGGTGACCAATAAGAACTTAGGGCTGGGCGCAGTGGCTCAAGCCTGTAATCCCAGCACTTTGGGAGGCCAAGGCGATAGGACTGCCTGAGCCCAGGGATTCGAGACCAGCCTGGGAAACTTGGTGAGGCCTCATCTCTAAAATAAATTTAAAACAATAATAATAGTAATAATAATAAAAATAAGCCGGGCGTGATAGCGCGCACTTGTAGTTCCAGTTACTTGGAAGGCTGAAGTGGAAGGATCGCCTGAGCCTAGCAGGTCGAGGCTGCGGTGCTTGTGAGCAGGTCGCTGCACTTCAGCCTGGGTGACAGAGTGAGACTCCAACTCAAAGCAACAATAAAAAAGGCAGAGCTGGAAGTGTAATATCCCCAAAGTTACAAACATGATTCTCAACCCAGCATAAACTATGCAAAAGACAGTGAAGCTGGTTCAAAAGGCCTTAGAGGCGCTGGGTACCGAGAGGCACTTAATTTCTGGAAGAAGATGGCAGGTTAGAGGCACAGTTAATATTCTGCAGGGCAATACACGCTCATCTCATCTGAGTTATCTATTCTGCAGGACAGACAATACTAGCACCTCCAGCAGACAAAAGCTGAGAGAATTTACAAACTTCACAGAACCAAAGGCCTTCATTCAACGGAAACTGCAGGCCAGGCCCAGCAGTTCATGCCCCTAGTCCCAGCTACTGGAGAGGCTGAGGCAGGTGGATCCCTTGAGCCCATAAGTTCGATACCAGCCTGGGGAAAAAAGTGAGACCCCGTCTTTACCAAAAAATACAAAAATTAGCCGGGTGTGGTCCCAGCTTTGGGAAGCTGAGACGGGAGAATCGCCTGAGGCCAGGAGGTCGAAGCAGCAGCCGTGAGCCACGATCGTGCCACTACACTCCAATCTGGGCGACAAAGCCCGACTGTCTCTAAAAAATGATAATAAATTGCAAAGTCAAGCAAAAGCGCGTGCTAAGTAAGGGGGACGCCCGGGTCTGGGGTCCAGCAGCCGGGGGGGCCGGCCCTCCCTTGGCGCCCACCTGCCCGAGCCCCTGCCGCGCCGGCGCCCCCCGACGGCTGCCGAAAGGTCAAGACTCCCACACAGGATTTCCATCCGCATCAGTGACAACCAATCCCACGCGCCGGGCCTCCGGGGACCCTGCTCTCAGTCGGCGACATTATTCGCCTAAAACCGACAAGAGCGAATTTTGTCTATTTCACAGATCCGTGCTCAAACTATCTTCACTCCAGGAAGGACCGCCCGGAGCCCCTGCCCCAGAGCGCAGTCACCTCGCTCGGCTCTCAACCAGTTTTCAGGTGACTCCTGTTCCACACTCTGCGCAAATAAACTCAACATTCCACAAACCACCTTACGAGGAACGCGACTGCTCTCAAGAGTCCCGCCGCCTCCGCACGTTTTATAAAGTGGTGGGCGGGGCTCCGCTCCTGGAGAAATACCGCAGGAACTCTACGTTGCGCGAGAACAGTAGCACCTCCCATTTTCCTGCGGCAAACGCTCTTTCCTCTTTCACGTGACAAGGAGTGCCCGCCCCAGACCCGAGGAGCGGATCTCACGCACGCACGACACGCTTGCGTGCGCGGTGGCGTCAGTTCCTCTTGGCCGCGGGGGCGCTGGGCCTGCTTCCGCTCTCCGTTGAGGCGCGCGCTCTCCTCTTAGGCGATTCGGAACCATGGCGGCCACAGCCACGATGGCGACCTCCGGCTCGGCGCGGAAGCGACTGCTCAAAGAGGAAGACATGACCAAAGTGGAATTCGAAACCAGCGAGGAGGTGGACGTCACCCCCACGTTCGACACTATGGGCCTGCGGGAGGACCTGCTGCGCGGCATCTACGCCTACGGTCAGTGGGCGCGGGGCCGCGAGGTTCGCTCTGAGGGGGCGCGGGCGAGGACCCTGCGGGCGACTGGTCGCTCCCGGGCCGGCCTTGGGCGTCAGGGGATCGTCCCAAGATCGAGGCTCTGGGGGCGGGGGGAGGGGAGGGGAGAGGACGGCGATGACGCGCGATCTCCGATCCCAGTACCCGGTCGCCACCTCTGGTTCGTGTCGAATGGTTCGGTGTGTGCTTCTCGAGGAGAGAGAGCATCGTGCAGGGCCGAGCAGGGTCTGCCAAAGTCTTTTAGGCACTTTGGGGTCTTCACTCAGCGGGTAACGGTTTTGTACATGCCAGCCGCTCTAGGCGTTGGGGTTAAGCGGTAAACCAGACAGGTTCGTGCCGTTACGAAGCTGGAGTTTTATTTTCGAAAAGGGCAACATACAGCCAAGGGTGTCTCAGGTAGTGGTTGTTGCTGTGAAGAACAAACAAAGCGAGGTAATTGCATATCAGTGGGTCTGGGGGAAGGAGAAAATCAGAGCCGCTCGGTTAGGGGGGGATGCCCTTTGATCTGAGGCCTGCATTAAGGGACCTATTAGGAGAAGAGGGAAGAGCAGTCAGGGCAGGGCAACAGCGGGTGCCAGGACCTTGCAGCCCTTAGCCAGGTGCATTCCAGGGACTGAAAGAAGTCCCCATTGGTGGGATTTTGGAGAGGTGGGCAAAGACCTGACCTAGCCAAGACTTGTATAAGGCGATGAAAGATTTGAGTTTCTTTTCTGAGTGCAGTGGGAAGCCACTGGGAGGTTTTAACTAGCAAAGAGACCCGATCAGATTTACAGGTTGAGGTTGTTCTAGGTGTCTGGATTTAAGGTGAGGTAATGGAGGAAAGGAAGCAGGAAGATGAATCGGGAGCTTTTTTTCCTAGGGGAGAGAGGATGGTGTTGTATTAGGGATGGATTACGTGGAGTTAACTGTGTTGTCTGATGGGTTTAATGTGAGCAACAGAGGAAGGACTGGAGTGTTTTGAGTAACTAGATGGGTGCTGCTGCAAGTATTTGCCGAGGCATGCAGCACTTGAGGGATGCAAAATCGCGAGCTGTATTTTGGTCTATTTGAGAAGCCTGTGAGCTGTTCGGTTGGAATTGTCAGGGAGGCAGTTGTCTGTGTGCATTGGAAACCTGGGGAAGGGTAGAGTTGGGTGTAGATGGAAATTACCCCCATCTGAGGTAGATGGTCTGTATTAACACTTGGGGCGGGAGCATCTTTTATCCAACAGTTTTTTTTTTTGGTTTTTTTTTTTTTTTTTTGAGTTGGAGTCTCACTCTGCAGCCCAGGCTGGAGTGCAGTGGCATGCTCACAGCCACCGCAGCCTCGACCTGCTGGGCTCAGGTGATCCTTCCACCTCAGCCTTCCAAGTAGTTGGAACTACGGGCACATGCCACCACACCCAGCTAATTTTTTGATTTGCTGTAGAGATGAGGTCTCGCCAAGTTGCCCAGGCTGGTCTTGAACCCGTGGGCTCAGGCAGTCCTCTCACTTCGGCCTCCCAAAGTGCTAGGATTATAGGTGTGAGCCACTGGGGCGGGCCTTCCAACAGTTCTTGATGCGATACAGTTTAGACAAAGTGAAGCAAAGTTGCTAAGGGTTAGCTAAAGCCCCTAAGACACTGTTATTAGTTTCCCATTCATGTGCTTGGTCTTCTAGAGGAGTTTAAATCATCTGTTAAATTTGCTTTTGTGTTAGCATGGGAAATTGCGCTACATTTTAAGACTATCGATAATAATTGAAATAGAGCTTTTGTACATAAAGCTTTATTTGTCTACTTGGAAAATACTTTCAGTTCTTCAAAATAGCCTTATCCTTTGTTTGTATTGCTATGCAAGAGAGATGGTTTTGTACTTAATGAGCTGCATCAAGACAGATAGCGCTTAGGGCACCCCATAGTGTGACTCAAGCAGATGAAATATAGTTGTGGATGACATGAGCAACACACAGAGTTAATGCTAGCTGATAGGAAAAAGCAGCAACTCTAATGCTACTCGGCTGGTTTTCCTTATTTTGATTTAAAAAGTAAGGTAGGCTATTTGTAATATAGTCAAACAATATACAAATAGTAAGAATAAAAAGTGAGCCTTTCCTCCTCATTCCACTCTTTTGCAGTAACCACCAGTAACGTTTTGGTGCCCATATTCCTAAATGTTACACACTCAGAAGATTTTTTCCCCCCACAAGACTGTGATCTCTACATTGTACCGTTTGTTTTGTTTTGTTTTGGTTTTTGAGTTGGAGTCTCACTCTGTCGCCCAGACTGGAATGCAGTGGCCGCTCCCGGCCACCGCAGCCTTGACCTGCTGGGCTCCGGCAATCCTTCCGTCTCAGCCTTCCGAGTAGCCGGAATTACAGGCATGCGCTACCATGCCCGGCTGATTTTTTGATTTATTGTAGAGATGAGGTCTCGCTGTCCAGGCGGGTCTCGAACCCGCGGGCTCAGGCAATCCACTCACCTCAGCCTCCCAAAGGCGCCGGATTACAGGCTGAGCCACCAAGCCCGGCTAGTTTTGTTGTTTTTATAGAGACTTTGTCTTTACAAGTAATGTCCCATGTTAGTCAGTGTAAAAAAAATCTACATCATCAGCCCCTATCATTGTGCCCCTATGTCTTGAGAGCTTGTTATGTTGAACTTGGAATTAGGTAGGGGGGGCAGGGTTGGTAGGGGATGGCAGTTTAAAAAACCATGCCTGTCCTGGAGGAGCTCACAGTGCATGATTTTAATGCTATCATCATAATGAGCACTAATTTTTTCTGTTTTTATTTGCAGGTTTTGAAAAACCATCAGCAATCCAACAACGCGCTATCAAGCAGATAATCAAAGGGAGAGATGTCATTGCACAGTAAGTCACCCAGCTGCACAGAGCAGGGCTGGACCTGCATCAAGGAAGCTTAGTGCAATTAGATGGCTTTGAGAAGACCACTCAGTTTTCCTCAGTTTCTGTGCACTTGGTACCAACTTTAGCCTGTCTGACTTTAACTGCAGGGTTTTTAAATTTTTGTGTACTTTACTAAAGAAGGCTTTCATGTTTTTAGCCAGCTTTTCTGAGCTGTCAGTTGGCATGTGGAATTATATATAGTACTCTTTTATTTTAATAGCTTTATTCCTCATTTGCCTGATTTCTAAAAAGAAAGGTTTTTTTGTTGTTTTGTTTTGAGTCAGGGTCTTACTCTGTTACCTAGGCTGGAGTGCAGTGGCGTGATCACAGCTCACGACAGCTTCAGTCTTCTGGGCTCAGGCAGTCCTTCCAACTCAGTCTCCTAAGTAGCTGAGACTACAGGCCCATGCCACCATGCCTGGCTAATTTTTTTTTTTTTTTGGTAGAGATGAGGTCTTGCTATGTTGTCTAGGCTGGTTTCAAACTCTTAGGCTCAAGCTTCCAAAGGACTGGGATTACAGGTATGAGTCACCATGCCTGGCCAAAAAAGAAAAAAGCTTTTTGGACGAGAGATTAAGGCCAAAATAATAGAAAATAAAAAAGAGAGTTCCCCTTTTTCTATTGCCTATAAAATACCTCTTGAAGTTACAGATTCTGTGGCTTCATTGCTTTGGATGCAAAAGCCATATCTACTGTCCTCATGGAGATTTAAAAGTTGTTATGTTCCCTTGACATAAAACTCCAAAAAAAAAATCACTTATTCTAGCTGAGATTAAAAAAATAAACGTTCACTTTAATAAAAAAAAAAAAAAAAGTTGTGATGTTGTGTCCTACCCCCTTGCAATTAAGATGTTGTTGGGTGGTGGGGGCATCTGCTTGGAAAGAGCTCCCCAAGTGACACTGGAGCCTCTCTCTTGGAGCACAGCTATGGAGGGCTGGGTGGAGGACAATGGCACATTCTCCCTCTGAATTCCACTTAACATGTTTTCTTGAATAGGTCTCAGTCTGGCACAGGCAAAACAGCTACGTTCAGTATTTCGGTCCTCCAGTGTTTGGATATTCAGGTAATTTGCCACTCTTAAAACTTGCTTTTTTCTTCTATAACTTCAGTGTTCAAAAACCAAAATTTAAAATTCTCTAGTTATATTGGCTCAACAAATTTTGAGTTGGAGTCTTACTCTGTCACCCAGACTAGAGTGCAGTGGCCGCTCCCGGCCACTGCAGCCTCGACCTGCTGGGCTCTGGCGATCCTTCTGCCTCAGCCTTCCAAGTAGCTGGAACTACAGGTGTGCGCTACCACGCCCAGCTAATTTTTGATTTATTGTAGAGATGAGATCTCACCAAGTTGCCCAGGCAGGTGTCGAACCCGCGGGCTCAGGCAATTCACTCACCTCGGCCTCTCAAAGTGCGGGATTACAGGCTGAGCCACCGAGCCTGGCTAGAGGAAATTCTTTTTTTTATTTGACTTGGAGTCTCACTGTCGCCCAGACTGGAGTGCAGTGGCCACTCCCGGCCACCACAGCCTCGACCTGCTGGGCTCCGGTGATCTTTCCGCCTCAGCCTTCCAAGTAGCTGGAACTACAGGCGTGTGCTACCACGCCCAGCTAATTTTTTTTTTGTTTGTTTATTGTAGAGGTGAGGTCTCGCCAAGTTGCCCAGATGGGTCTCAAACCCGCGGGCTCAGGCAGTCCACTCAACTCAGCCTCCCAAAAGCGCGGGATTACAGGCTGAGCCACCGAGCCCGGTGGAAATTCTTATTTGTTGACGAGAATCCTGACTGTCATGCAGGTTATTGCTGTAATTGCAAAATTTTTTATTTTGTCTTTTCTTTTTTACGATTTAAATAACATTAAGATTTGCTAACTTCTGTTAACAAAATGTAATATAAAATAGTATTTTAAATAGATCTGAGTATGAATCACTGCAATCCACTTTGAAAATACTAAGGATTTTCTGTCTTTTGGTAAATTATTTTAATAGGTTCGTGAAACTCAAGCTTTGATCTTGGCTCCCACAAGAGAGTTGGCTGTACAAATTCAGAAGGTGAGTCAGTCAGGACCCCTGTATCATGTTTGCAAGGATTGCTTTTGTGATTTAGTTGTAGAACACCAATGATTTACTTAATCTAATACTGTTTTTCTATTTTCTTAAAATATTTTACCCGATTCCTAACTGTTTGCCATCAATATGTATTATATGAATTGCTGGTTTGTATTAAATCATTTTTAGTGTGGTTCATGTGCTTTTTTTTTTTTTGAGTTGGAGTCTCACTCTGTCACCCAGACTGGAGTGCAGTGGCCGCTCCCGGCCACCGCAGCCTCGACCTGCTGGGCTCCAGTGATCCTTCTACCTCAGCCTTCCAAGTAGCCAGAATTATAGGCATGCGCTACCACGCCCGACTGATTTTTTGATTTATTGTAGAGATGAGGTCTCGCTGCCCAGGCAGGTCTCGAACCCACAGGCTCAGGCAATCCACTCACCTCAGCCTCCCAAAGGCGTGGGATTACAGGCTGAGCCACCGAGCCCAGCTGGTTCATATGCTTTTCGTAGTTTTTTACAGCCTTGGAAATGCAATTTTTTTCAACAAAAATATCCATTGTAATAAAAGTAATTATAACTATTTTAATAAAAATAATTGTAACTATTATTTACATATTATGCTTTGGAAGGGGTGTGTGTGTGTGTGTGTGTGTGTGTGTGTGTGTGTGTGTGTGTGTGTGTGTGTAGTGGGAGTCTCACTCTGTCACCTGGGCTGGAGTGCAGTGGCATGCTCAGGGCCACTGCAGCCTAGACCTGCTGGGCTCAGACAATCCTTCCGCCTCAGCCTTCTAAGTAGCTGGAATCACAGGCATGTGCCACCATGCCTGACTGATTATTTATTTATTTATTATTATTTTTTGAATTGGAGTCTCACTCTGTCGCTCGAACTGGAGTGCAGTGGCCGCTCCCGGACCACACCTGACTGATTTTTTTATTTATTGTAGAGACGAGGTCTTGCCAAGTTACCCAGGCTCGTCTCGAACCTGTGGGCCCACGCAGTCTTCTTGTCTCTGTCTCCCAAAATGGTGGGATTACAGGCATGAGCCACCTTACCCAGCATGGAAGGATATATATATGTATGTGTATATATACACATACGCATATTTATTTTTTTTTTTTGAGTTGGAGTCTCACTTGGTCACCCAGACTAGAGTACAGTGGCCGCTCCCGGCCACCGCAGCCTCGACCTGCTGGGCTCTGGCAATCCTTCCGCCTCAGCCTTCCAAGTAGCTGGAACTACAGGCATGCGCTACCATGCCTGGCTAATTTTTTTTGATTTATTGTAGAGATGAGGTCTCTCCAAGTTTCCCAGGTAGTTCTTGAACCTGTGGGCTCAGGCAGTCCACTCACCTCAGCCTCCCAAGGCTGAGCCATAGAGCCCTGCTAGAAGGATATATTTTAAGGTGTTAGTATTGTGTTTGGGATATGGGATTATGAATTTTATCTTTTTTTATGTACTTAATATTTATTGCTTTTTAAATAAGAAACCAAAATTAATAAATTCATTTTGTCAGAGAAAAGACTAGGAGGAGAATTTTTGGTTTTTGTGGTAGAGATAATGGTGTAAATAATAATTGGTGGTTATGTTGAATTGGAATAGAAGCAGTTATCCTTTTTGGAAAATTTTTGACTCTGTCATTCCCTGAACATGAACCTGTGTTCCAGGGCCTGCTTGCTCTTGGTGACTACATGAACGTCCAGTGCCATGCCTGCATTGGGGGTACCAATGTTGGGGAGGACATCAGGAAGCTGGATTATGGACAGCACGTTGTTGCAGGCACACCAGGCCGTGTCTTTGGTAAGTTCTTCTGGCAGCAAAAATTGTGCTACAGGTAGTGTTTGTGTAAACGATGCAGGAGAGTTTTCCTTTGGTTTGCTGCACCGTGGATTTTTGAATCTGGGTCTCTTGCAGGAGGTAGAGGGAAGGTCTCTGAAATGCTGTGAGACCATCTGGAATGGCTAGCTCATCCCTTGTAGCCTTGGGCGTAATTAGTTTGAAATCTAATTTTGCAGATATGATTCGTCGCAGAAGTTTAAGGACACGTGCCATCAAGATGTTGGTTTTGGATGAGGCTGATGAAATGTTGAATAAAGGTATGAGTAACGAAAGAATTAGTTTTCTACTGACATAATTCTTAGATCTTAAATTTTCACATTGTAAAATTGAAATACGTGGCTAATGAAAGTGTCCTGGATATGAATAATGTTTTCTTTGTGGAAAAACAGTTGTGCCTTAGGGATAATTATGAATATTAAGTTCTTTCTTTGATTTTTTTTTATGGTAGGGGCTTATAAGACTAATAATCAGGACCACAGCATTTCAGTCCACACTGATAAAGCATTACAAATTGTGCCTCTGGTGGGTTGGCACAGATGACCAAAGCACAGGATTGAGATGTAATCCATAGAGATGCCCAGTATAGATTGAAAGAGAGGGGAACGTATAAACATATATATGTGTCAGTGAATTTGTTTGAAAAATTTAGGCCTCTCGTCTTGTATACTTAGAAGAGTATGGCTCTTCCCCTGCTCAGTCTCAAAGGACAGAAATGCCTCTGCATATGATTGATCTTTAAAATCTTATGTACAGCTGGCCTGGGAGGTAGAGATGAGAGGATTCTGAGTCTACGAGTTCAAGACCAGCCTGGGCAACTTAGTGAAACCTCATCTCTATAATAAATCAAAAAATTAGATGGGTGTGGTGGCATGCACCTGTAGTTCCAGCTACTTGGGAGGCTGAAGTGGAAGATTGCCTGAGCCCAGCAAGTCGAGGCTGCAGTGGTTGTGAGCATGCCACTGCACTCTAGCCTGGTGACAGTGAGACTGACTCAAAAAAGAAAAAAATTACATGCATAAAAAAATGTGGTTTTCAGCCGGGCTCGGTGGCTCAGCCTGTAATCCCGCGCCTTTGGGAGGCTGAGGTGAGTGGATTGCCTGAGCCCGTGGGTTCGAGACCCGCCTGGGCAGCGAGACCTCATCTCTACAATAAATCAAAAAATCAGCCGGGTGTGGTAGCGCATGCCTGTAATTCCAGCTACTCGGAAGACTGAGGCGGAAGGATCGCCGGAGCCCAGCAGGTCGAGGCTGCGGTGGCCGGAAGCGGCCACTGCACTCCAGTCTGAGCGACAGAGTGAGACTCCAACTCAAAAAAAAAAAAAAAAAAAAAAATGTGGTTTTCTAAGGAGCTTTTATAAAGAATTTAGGTGTAGAAAAGTATGACACCTTCCCCCAACAGCAAAAGAAAAAAAACGACCTAAAATTCCACGCCCTAGAAATAACCATTGTTAACATTAGGTGAATCTTATACTAGACAGGTTTGTGTGTGTGTGTGCACATATATATAATATAATTGTATGTGTACACATATATGTAGACTTCCTTCTGTGAACGACAAGGGTATTACCATTCTGGCATATGCTTTTGTCCACCAGTGTTTGCTACTTATTTAATTTTTGTATGTGGAAGTCTCCATTCTATTGCACAATTGAAGATCAACAGGTCTGACTTTAGGCAAATTTGAGGTCTTGGACAGGTCTGGGTTCTGCCTCCCTTTTGTTTGCCCTCTGGTGTTCTCTTTTGGGTCTATGTCTTTGCATTCTCTAAATTTCTCCTGATTGAAAAAGAGTGTGATGACTCATGCCTATAATGCCAGCACTTTAGGAGGTGGAGGCAAGAGGATTGCCTGAGCTCAGGGGTTCGAGATTAGCCTGGGCAACTTGGTGAGATCTTGTCTCTACAATAAATCAAAAAATTAGCAGGGCGTGGTGGCACACACCTGTAGTTCTAGGTACTTGGAAGTCTGAAGCAGAAAGATTGCCTGAACCCAGCAGGTTGAGGCTACGGTATCTGTGAGCGTGCCACTTCACTCCAGCCTGGGCGGCACAGTGAGACTCCTGACTCAAAAAAAGAAGGAGCCGGGCTCGGTGACTCAGCCTATAATCCTGCGCCTTTGGGAGGCTGAGGTGAGTGGATTGCCTGAGCCCATGGGTTCGAGACCCGGCTGGGCAACTTGGCGAGACCTCATCTCTACAATAAATAAAAAAAAAATTAGCCGGGCATGGTAGCGCGCCTATAGTTCCAGCTACTCGGAAGGCTGAGTCAGAAGGATCGCTGGAGCCCAGCAGGTTGAGGCTGCGGTGGCCGGGAGCGTGCCACTGCCCTCCAGCCTGGACGACAGTGTGAGACTCCAACTCAAAGAGGAGGAAGGAGAGGCTCATTTGTTAGTCACATATAGTTAGACGATTGCTTTGCTTTTTAAATAAGAAACCAGCGAGACCAGCGCTTCCACTTGAATAAATTTCAGTGTATTCTGTTCTTAGGCTTTCTATATTAAGCTTTTGTCTTTATAGAATAGAAAACTGTTCTTAAAGGAATGTTGGGGTGGGGATCAAAGATTTTATTGTTTCTGACATTTAGGGGTAACCTAAGTCATCTAGAGGTGAGTTGCTTTGGCCTTCTAAGGTCTGATAAAAGAACTGAGTGTCCATGGTGTGCAGTCCTGTTTTCCTAGAGGAGATGGTCCTCCATTGCAGTGGCCTAAGTATGTTTCAGGTGACCATCTCCTTGACCTCACTTTTCTCAAGATTCCCAGATAACAGACCCAGACTGAACTTTTTTGAGGTTTTTCCTTTCGTGTGCCACCCAAGAATGACCTTCCTCCTATGCCTATGACGTCACCTTAGTTACAACCGTGTTCATCTATTGTTCTCCAAATCCAGGGATTTACTCTGCTGTCTGCTCCTTTCAAAACTTCTGTCCTGTGTCTTGAGTTAGTGTCTCATTCAAAGTTAATGAAAGAAAGCCCATCACATACCAGGTGTTGGACTGGGGACTACAGATGTGAAGATAAAACGTTCGTGAGTCCAGTCAGCAAATAGAAATTTTCTCTGAAAGTCCAGTGCATGGGGCTTGTTGTAACTGGAGTGTTTAATGTGACTGAGGGCCAGGGTGTGCTCCTGATTCTGCCTGGGAGCTGGAGAGACCTTTGGAGATAAATTCCTAGCAGGCCTAGTTCTTGGACGGCAGCTTGGACCCTGCAGGACCAGCAGGTGATTGCTGGGTAGAAGACTCTAGAGCATTCCAGGTATGTAGAAATGTGCAAAGGTGTGATGCAGTGGCTCACACCTGTAATCCCACCACTTTAGGAGGCTGAGGCGGAAGGATTGCTTGAGTCCAGGAGTTCAAGACCAGCCTGAGCAGAATAGTGAGACCTCATCTTTACAAAATATCAAAAAGTTAACTGGGTGTGGTGGTGTGTCCCTTTAGTCCCAGCTACTGAGCCCAGGAGGTCAACGCTACAGCTAACAGTGATTGTGCCATTGAACTCTAGCCTAGGCGACAGCAAGACCCTGACTCAAAAACCAAAGAAAAAAGAAATGTGCGAAGGAGCTGAGGAGGGACAAGTGTGATTTCTCTTGAGAGAAAGGGAAGCTGCTTGCTGTGGCTTGAGATAAATGGAGGGAAGAAAGCACAAGAGATGAACCTGGGGTGGTATGTCAAGGGCCCTGTATGAGAAGGCCCACTTGTGCTAGGTTGGGTTTTATTCTGCAGATGGTAAAGAGCCACAATTTTTATGTGGAGGCAGTGAACATGTTATTATTTTGTTAAGAAAAGATGATTCTGTCTTAGGCTCTGGCAAAGTGATGGCAGGAGGTTTTTCCAGCAACCTGGGTGAGAAATGGTATTCTCAACGGCGTGGCGGTGGGAACCCAAGGGGGGGTTACAATGAAGGAAGGCGGGGTTTGAGGGAGGTTGTAGAGACTGGTGGACAGAGGGATGAGTCAGGAAGGCTTGGGGTGTGTCTAGTGGCTGTCACATGGGTGGTGAGGCAAGGAGAGAGCAACTTTGGGAGTTGGGGTGGCATAGTTCTGACTTAAGACATCTTAGCTTTAGGTGCCTTGGAGCACCCTTGAGGATGTGTCTGCCGCCCTGGTATTTCACACATGGTCAAGCTCTGGCGAGTCTGACCTGAGGTGCACATCCAACAGCTCCCTGGGTTGAGCCAAGCGCTGGAGGCCGTGGTGGGTGACATGCCTGGGAAAGCTTGGCGGAGCATCACACCACCAAGTCTGGGTCAAGTGCAACAGACAGCTGGGAGAGCAGATAGAGGAGAACCTGCGGAGGGGAGAGAGGGGCTTCAGATAAGTGTGTGTTGCATGGAGAGGTACTATGAAATTCAGGGAGGGAGTGTTGAGAAGACAGCGGGGTCAGTGGCGACGGGTGCTGGTGGTGGGGCAGGACTGGAAGGGACCTTGGGAGCTGCTCAGTAGAGCATCCTCGGAATCCTGCGAGACTAGCTCCGCAGAGTGCTTAGGCAAACACTGGATTTGTTAGGTGAAGTCTGATAAGGTGCTAGGAAAACAAAATAAGCATGTGATGTAGTTTATAAAAGGCCTGACTGAGAGGAAGCAGAGAGAAGGGCCGCTTTTGGATGGAGGAGCTTTTGGTAAGGATGGAAGAAATTGGGACATATTTATAGGCCCATTTGAGAGAGTAAGGATATGAGGCAGACTCATGGAGCAAGATCGCAGCCTGTCAAGATATTAGCCAACCATGTGCTTTTAAGTCAGGTCTGAGCCTCCCATTGAGATGACAGGCTTCCTTAAGTGACTGTGGAAGGACAGGAGTAATAGAGTGAAGGTGACAGGTGGCTTTGTAATCGAGGCCTTGGATCCTGGGATCTGGGCTAGGTAGGTATGGGTGTAAAGCCAGGTGGAAGCTGAGAGACTTAAAACAGGCCGGGTGGAGAAACGAATTCAGAGGAGTAAGAAAGGAGAGGTGTCTTGGAGGTGGGGCTGCTTCAGGAAGGAAACCCCCCAAGGGGTATTGTGGAGGTTATGGGGGCCAAGACAGAGGGCCCAGGCTTTTCACAAATGCCTTTTAGATGGTTTCATTATATAAGCAAATACATAGTCATTTAAAAAAATAAAATTCAGAGAAGGTGTGTTCCCAGACTTGTTGCACATAGATCAGATAGTCATTTGTGTATACTTTTTTTATATTATTATTTTTTTGTGTCAGGGTTTCACTCTGTCACTCAGGCTGGAGTGCAGTGGAATGATCATGGCTCACCACAGCCTTGATCTTCTGGGCTTAGGTGATTACTTCACTTCTGTCTCCCGAGTAGCTGGTACTATAGCTGCATGTTACCACGCCCAGCTGATTTTTCTGTGGAGGTGAGGTCCCAGTATGTTGCCCAGACTGGTCTTGAACTACGAGGCTCAAGCAATCCTCTTGTCTTTGCCTCCCGAAGTGCTGGGATTATAGGACTGAGCCACCACACCTGGCCTAATTTTATAATCTGCCTTTTAAAAAATTTAGGTGTCATCCAGGCACGGTGGCTCACGCTTATAATCCCAGCACTTAAGGGAGGCTGAGGTGAGAGGATTGCCTGAGCCCACGGGTTTGAGACCAGCTTGGGCAACTTGGCGAGACCTCATCTCTATAATAAATCAAAAAATCAACCGACTGTGGTGGCGCATGCCTATAGTTTCAACTACTTGGAAGGATGAGCACCTGAGGCCAGCAGGTCAAGACTGTGGTGGCCATGAACATGCCGCTGCACTCTAACCTGGGCAACAGAGTGAGATTCTAACTCAAAAAACAAAAAAAAGTAAGTGTCCATGATTAAAAAAATATTCTATAACCTTTTTTATGCAGTGGGATATTTTATTGTAGGGATTCTGTAATTTATTGAGCCAGTTCTGTTTTATTGGTTGTCTATGTTCCTTTCGCTCTTTTAGAGAAATTTGTAGAATTTAGGAGTATACTTGATAGACTTTTCGTGCATTCTCCCAAAATGAGCACAAATATGTGAGGACCCCTAGGTGATAGCAGTTCTCTTAGAACAGTGACTGGGAAGTACATGCTGACAAATGCCACTCCCCAAATTTGGTGTGAGACAGTGGCCCTGGGCTCTGCAGCCTCCTCAGGCTCCCTTTCTGCACACATCCCTGCACAGGGCGTCGGGCAGGCATGAAGGAGTACTTTGCTCCCAAGCAGTAGCTAGCTGCACGTGGGAGTTCTCCGTGGTTTTCCTGGGGCTCTAGTTCTTCAGTGGTTCTTTAGGTGCGTGGGAGCTGATGCTCTGAGCGCCTCTTATCCTGCATCTACCCTCCCCTCTGTCTGGGCCCCTCATTGAAGGCCTTCACCCTCAAGGTGAGGTTCAGTTACCACAAAGCACTCAGGAGAGTTTCGTGTCTGATGAAGCCGTTGGTTGTCTGTTGGTTGTGGATGGCTCTTGTGCACCTGTGTATCAGGGTAGAGGTTCTCAAGTGAGGTCTCTAGGCTGGCATCATCCGTGGCATGGACTTAATGGAATGCAGATTCTCAGGCTCTGTGACTTACAGAATCAAAACTTCCAGTCTGTTAAGTGGCTCTCCTATGAAGAGGCTGGGCCTCGTCTCATCCAGTTCTGCCCTGGCTTGGCAGAGGTTGCAGTGTAGGGACCTGTGGCCAGGTCCTACTTGCTAACGTCTTTATTCAGCCGGTGCTATGTTAAGTAATGTAAGTTGCCAACTTTTTACATTACACTTACTTTTTAATTGGGAGATTTTATATAAAAATCCAGATCTCTGAATTTAAAATGTGGCAGATCTGTCTACACTGGACACAAATCCTCACAGGGCAGCAGCAGGTAGAACTTAGTCATAGCTGTCCTACAGGCATCTGAGATTGTGGGTGACTCAGGGCTAGTGTTTCTGTTGCTTTTAATTTTTTGGCATCCAGGACTTTTGGAGGAGTGGGGCCCGTGATTCTCAGAGCACTTCATATTTGAAGAAGCACCAAGGGGAAATGAATTCCCTCAACCAGAGAACACACTGGTGGGGTGGGGTGGAGAGAAGAGAAGAGAATATGTGGGTTTGGCCTTGTTCTGTAAAAATGAGATTCCTTTCAACTGTGCCTTAAAATCCTAACTCTGCATCTAGCTGAATGTGCAACTTCTGTTTCCACATATACAGTCGTAAGCATCCCCCATGTGTCTTCTCATCCCAGGTTTCAAAGAGCAGATTTATGATGTATACAGGTACTTGCCTCCAGCCACGCAGGTGGTTCTCATCAGTGCCACCCTGCCTCACGAAATCCTGGAGATGACCAACAAGTTCATGACGGACCCAATCCGCATCTTAGTGAAACGGTAAGAGCGCCCTCTTCTCAAGTGTTACTAAAACTCTGGGTTGTGCTTGGTAAATTGTTTTAAAACATGAAAATTCTTTTTAATTTCCTTTTATACTGCACATTCTTCTTTTACCCACTAGTTTCACATTTAAAAATCAACTGGCCAAGGTAAGTGAATTGCCTGAGGCTGTGGGTTCGAGACCCGCCTGGGCAACAACTTGACGAGACCTCATCTCTACAATAAATCAAAAAATCAGCCGGGCGTGGTAGCGCGTGCCTGTAATTCTGGCTACTTGGAAGGCTGAGGCGGAAGGATTGCTGGAGCCCAGCAGGTCGAGGCTACAGTGGCCGGGAGCAGCCACTGCTCTCCAGTCTGGGCGACAGAGTGAGACTCCGACTCAAAAAAAAAAAAAAAAAAAAAAAATCAGCTGACAGTATTTTGTTATCAGTTTTGTTTAGGACCGTATTTGAGTTGGTGCAAATTGTGAAATGTTCAGACAGATCCAGAGCATGGGCCTCTGTGGCAGAAATGACAGGGTGGGATGATGTGACTGGGGAGGGTGGGGTGGAGGTCAGGGCCTTCCCCATCAATGTCCCCCAGAGCTTGACCTGGCCCACCCTCAAGCCCTGGTTGGAGGAATCAGTGTAACAGAATTTGTCTTTTTCTTTAGTGATGAATTGACCCTGGAAGGCATCAAACAGTTTTTTGTGGCTGTGGAAAGAGAAGAGTGGAAATTTGATACCCTGTGTGATCTGTATGACACACTAACCATCACTCAGGCGGTCATTTTCTGCAACACCAAAAGGAAGGTATGCGCCCACTTCATTTCTTTGCTGTCCTTATGGGGAAATTGGAGATTGAGTCTCTCAGTGACTTGATCAAATTTTCTCTGTAAAGGACTGAATAGTACATGTTTTAGGCTTTCTGGATACATGGAACAGAAGCAGCTAACGACAATATGCAAGCAGATGGGTATGGCTGTATGCCATAAAACTGTTTACAGAAATACCGATGCTGGTCCCACCCTAGAGATTCAGATTAATTGGTTTAAGGTAGAACCCAGGCCTGAGTTTTAGCTTTCTAGGTGCTGCCATGGTGCAGGCAGAACTGAGGACCATTGGCCACTTTCCTGACAAAGAAGAAGGAGTTGGACTACATTCTAACAAGAGTTGAATTTAAATTTCAAATGAAGCCGGGCTCGGTGGCTCAGCCTGTAGTCCCGCACTTTGGGAGGCTGAGGTGAGTGGATTGCCTGAGCCTGTGGGTTCGAGACCCGCCTGGGCAACTTGGCGAGACCTCATCTCTACAATAATACAAAAATCAGCCGGGCGTGGTAGCACATGCCTGTAGTTCCAGCTACTTGGAAGGGTGAGGTGGAAGGATTGCCGGAGCCCAGCAGGTCGAGGCTGCAGTGGCCGAAAGCGGCCACTGCTCTCCCGTCTGGGTAACAGAGTGAGACTCCAACTAAAAAAAATAAATAAATAAATAAATAAATAAATTTCAAATGAAAATAGACACGGTTCCCCCCCCCACAAAGAATCATTCTTTGGAACAAATGAATTAAGAGGGTTTTGAAGTGATCTGCTGTATTTACTGTGCAAAAGTAAGTTTTCTACACATCTGGATAAGATTAGTCTGAGTTTTAAAAGCAGTTGCTTTATGAGTATTCATGTTGATTCTGTAAATAATTGGAATAAAATCCTAAATACACACGTCTGGTTTATTTTATGAGCTTCTAGTAGCATCTCCTGATTTGATTTGTAGGTTGACTGGCTGACAGAGAAAATGAGAGAAGCCAATTTCACCGTGTCCTCAATGCACGGAGACATGCCTCAGAAAGAGCGTGAGTCTATCATGAAGGAGTTCCGGTCCGGCGCCAGGTTGGTCAGCTGCTTTCTTTGGCCCCACTGTTAGGGTTTACTCGGCTGTGTGTGTTCCGTTCTTCATATGTACTAACTGCCTTGGTTCAGTGCCCCACACAGGGGAGACAGTGATTTGCTCTCATAGCTGAGGTTCATAGATTGCAGATAACCTTCCATTCTAGTAGGTGGGCATCCGCTCTGCTTCTGGGAGGCTGAGGTGAAAGCTAGCCTTAACTAGCTAAATTGGTTGGTTTGTTTAGAAGTTTTATTTATTTGTTTTAAAATACATAGGGATTTTCTGGGTTTTTTTTTTTTTTTTTTTTGAGTTGGACTCCCTTCTGTTGCCCAGGCTGGAGTGCAGTGGCGCACTCACAGCCACTGCAGCCTTGATCTGCTGGGCTTAGGTGATCCTTCTCCCTCAGCCTTTCAAGTAACTGGAACTACAGACACTTGCCACCATGCCCAGCTAATTTTTTGATTTATTGTAGAGACGAGGTTTCACCAAGTTGCCCAGGCTGGTCTCAAATCCCTGGGCTCAGGCAGTCCTCATGCCTTGGCCTCCCAAAGTGCTGGAATTACAGGCGTGATCCACCGTACCCTGCCTGTTCGTCTTTTTGTAATTGGTCTAATTTAGTTCTGTGGTAGTCAGAGAACATGGTTTGTATGGTTTCATTCCTTTGAAGTTCATCAGGTTTGCTTTGTGACCTAACTTATAGCCAGTTTACAAAATGTGTGCTGCATGCATACTTGAATAGGAGGTATACCCATTAGATTTCAGTTGCTAATTGTGTTTTTCAACTTATCTGTGTCCTTTTTTTCTTACTTTTTTTTTTGTTTGATAGGTACAGGGTCTAGCTGTGTTGCCTCAAACACTTGGGCTTGGGTGATCCTCCCACCTCAGCCTCTGAAAGTGTTAAGATGATACCTGTGAGTCACTTGCTGGCTCCTCTCCTTTTTTTAACCTCTGTTTTATCAGTGCTAGGAGTGCTGTAGAGGCAGTATTCCTTTGTAGTTCTACCTGTTCTTGACTTATCTATTCCAAGACTGTGTATACAGATTTAGAATTGTTTCTGAAGACTTCAGCGTGTCACTGAAGTGTCTTTATTGGTAGTTATGTTTTTTGTCCTAAAGTCTACTTTGTCTGAGTCTACTTTATACCTGCTTTGTTTTGGTTAGTGTTTACATAGTGTGTCTTCCATCTTTGTACGTCTTTTTTGTATCCTTGAGTTTTAGGTGAATTTCTTGGAATCACTTAGAGTTGGGTTTTGTTTTTGCTTGTTTTTGTTTGGGTCTAATACTTATAATAATCATCATCTCTCTCTTTTTTTTGGAGTTGGAGTCTCACTCTGTCGCCCAGGTTGGAGTGCAGTGGCATACTCATGGCCACCCCAGCATCAACTTGCTAGGCTCCGGCAAGTCTTCCGCCTCAGCCGTCCAAGTAGCTGGAACTACAGCTGTGTGCTACCACACTCAGCTAATTTTTTTTTTTTTTATTTACTGTAAAAACAGGTCTCACCAAGTTGCCCGGGCTGCTCTCAAACCCACGGGCTCAGGCAATTCACTCACCTCAGCCTCCCAAAGTGCTGGGATTATAGGCTGAGCCACCGAGCCCAGCCAATCATCATGTTTTAATTGGAACATTTATTTTAGTTTCATTTAATGTAATTTTTGTATTAATTTAATGTAAATTTCATTTAATGTAAATAACTTATAGGTATACATGTGCTGAATAATGACATACCACATACTTACCGCAACAGTAGTCTCATAAGATACTGTATTTTTACTGTACCTTTTCTGTATTTAGATATGTTTAGATACACAAATACTGATCGTTGGGTTACAGTTGCCTACAATATTCAGTACAGTAGCATATGGTACAGGTTTGCAGCCTAGGAGCAGTGGACTCTACAGTATAGCTTTGGTGTCTAGGTTTGTGTAGCATACTCTGATGGTCGCATAATGACGGTCACCTACGGACACATTTCTCAAAACATATCCCCACTGTTAACTGAGGCATGACTGTTTTTGGTTTTTAATCGACCATCTTATAAGTATACTTGTCTGTTTTTCCTTTCACTTTAAAGGATATTTGTTTCTTTGTATTATTGAGTAATTACCCTAGTGATTATAACATGTGTCTCTGTGTTCTTTTTTTTTGAGTTGGAGTCTCATTCTGTCACTCAGGCTGGAGTGCAGTGGCACACTCATGGCTGCTGTAGCCTCAACCTGCTGGGCAGGTGATCCTTCTGCCTCAGCCTTCCAAGTAGCTGGAACTACAGATGCACGTCACCACACCCGGCATTTTTTGTGATTTATTGTGGAGATGAGGTCTTGTCATATTGCTTAGGCTGGTCTCAAACCCGTGAGTTTAGGTTGTCTCCGCTTTCCAAAGTGCTGGGATTATAGGCGTGAGCCACCACTCCTGGCCAGCATCTGTTATTAATTGGTACTTTGTACTGTCTTCCCAGACAATACAAGAACCTTTCAACGTTAGCTTCATTTATATCCCAAACTTAATATTATTATTGTCATGTATTTTAATTTATATTTTAATTTTTATTTTTTTGAGTTGGAGTCTTACTCTGTCACCCAGACTGGAGTGCAGTGGCTGCTCCCAGCCACCGCAGCCTCGACCTGCTGGGTTCTGGCGATCCTTCCGCCTCAGCCTTTCAAGTCGCTGGAACTATAGGTGCGTGCTACCACACCCGGCTAATTTTTGATTTACTGTAGAGATGAGGTCTTGCCAAGTTGCCCGAACTGGCCTCGAACCTGCGGGCTCAGGCAATCCACTCACCTCGGCCTCCCAAAGTGCTGGGATTACAGGCTGAGCCACCGAGCCCAGCCAATTTTATGTATTTTAAACCACACTCGTCACTTTTGCTTTATATAGCAACATTTATTTAGATTTGGATACATGTTTACCTTATTGGTTATCCTCTATTTTTCTCATCTTTGGACTTCTTTATGGAATGAATTTTCTTCTGCCTGAAGAATGTCTTTTTGTAGTTTGGATCTCTAATAATAATTATTTGTTTCAGTTTGTCTGACAATGTCTACTTCACCCTGAAATGTCTTCCTCAGATACCTTGAAAGAAATATTTGCTGAGGTTCTAGTTTCTTGGTTGAGTCAGTTTCTTTCTAGCACTTTAATGATGTAATTCACAGATTTTTGGCTTCTATTGCTTATACTGGGAATTCAGCTGCTTATTTGTTGTTTTTTAAAAATGGTATCTTTTTTGCAGGCTGGTCTTTAGGTTTTCTTTGTGTTTTGTTTTCAGCAGTTTTTACTCTGGTATGTCTAGGTGTGGGTTTTATGTCTGTTGTTGGCATTTATAGTTCTTCTGGACTCCTGGGTCTCATCACTTTAAATCCTGTCCCATCCCATTCTTTCTCTCCCCCACTCTGGGACTCGAGGTTTATGTGATTCTGCAGCAGGGAGACCTCCCCGATTTTTGAACTTCACTGTCCTGTTTTACTATCCCTTAATACTTTAAATGCCTCTAGATCCAGATGTCCAATAGAAATATAAGTGAAGCTACATGTGTAATTCTAAAATTTCTAATAGCAACATTAAAATGGGTGAAAAGAAACAAGTTAAGTTTATTCTTTTTTTTTTTTTTTTTGAATCAGGGTCTCTGTGACCTGAGCTGGAGGCACAACCCCAGCTCACTTTAGCTTTGCTCTCCTGGGCTCAGGCAATCCTTGTACTTCAGCCTCCTGAGTAGCTGGGACTACAGGCACGCGTTACTATGCCTGACACATTAAAAGCGTTTTTTTTTTTTGGTAGAGTCTATATCTTGCTGTGTTGCCCAGGCTGGTCTTGAATTCCCGGGCTTAAGCAGTTCTCACACCTTAGCCTCTCAAAGTGCTGAGATTACAGGCATGAGCCACTATGCCCAGCAAGTTTATTTTTATTCTTAATGATAGATTTTATTTAACTTGAGATAAATCATTTCACCATGTAATTAGTATTTAAAGATTAATGAAGGTTTATTTTTTTTGGCATTCTTTTTTTTTTTCTTTTTGAGTTGTAGTCTCACTTTGTTGCCCAGACTGGAGTGCAGTGGCATACTCATAACCACCGTAGCCTCAACCTGCTGGACTCAGGCAGTCCTTCTGCCTCAGCTTTCCAAATAGCTGGAACTATAGGCACACACCACCACGCCCGGCTAATTTTTGGTTTATTGTAGAGTTGCCCAGGCTGGTCTCGAACCCCTGGGCTTAGGCAGTTCTCTTACCTCTGCCTCCCAAAGTGCTAGGATTATAGGTGTGGGCCACCGCGCCCAGCCAGTTTCTTCTTTTTTTTTTAAATTTTTAATTTTGAAGATGTGTGGTACAATTAAGGGTTAGGTGTAGAAATGTTGATGAGGTGTGCACCCGCACCTCCGCCTTCCCTCCCTCCCTCTGCCCCCCCTGACAGTTTCTAACAACTGCCAATCCTTTTCTTATAGTATTATGATTGTTCAAGGTCTGCATATGAGTGAGAACATGTGGTATTCAATTCTTTGTTTCTGTAATAGATCACTCAGTATTATAGACTCTAGGTCCATGCAAGTTGCTGCAAAGTTCATAATTTTGTTGTTCTTTATGACTGCATAATATTCCATCGTGTATATGTACCATATTTTTTTTATCCAGTCCTCTTTCAATGGACATCACGGTTGGTTCCATGTTTTTGCTATTGTGAATAATGCTACAGTAAACATGTGTGTGCAGGTATCTTTTTCATAGAGTGATTTGTGTTCCTTTGAGTATATTCCTAGTAGAGGGATTGCAGGGTCATATGGAAGGTTGATTTTTAGATCTCTGTTTTTCACAGAGGTTGTACTAGTTTACACTCCCACCAACAGTGTAGAAGTATTTCCTTTTCCCCTCATCCTCTCCAGCATCTGTTGTTTTTTGAGTTACTGATGATGGCCATCCTGACTGGAGTTAAGTAGTATCTCAGAGTAGTTTTAATTTGCAGTTCTTTTTTTTTTCTTTTGAGTTGGAGTCTCACTTTGTCACCCAGGCTGGAGTGCAGTGGCATACTCACGGCCACCCCAGCATCTACCTGCTGGGCTATGGCGATCCTTCCACCTCAGCCTTCCAAGTAGCCGGAACTACAGGCACGCTACCACCCCTGGCTAATTTTTTAATTTATTGTAGAGATGAGGTCTCACCATGTTGCCCAGGCTGGTCTTGAACCCGTGGGCTCAGGCACCAAGTGCTAGGATTACAGGCTTGTAATCTGGCCATATTGCATTTCTATACCCAGCCTTAATTTGCATTTCTTTGATGACCAGTGAGGCTGAGCATTTTTTCATGTATCTGTTGGCTGTTCATATGTCCTCTTTTGAGAAGTGTCTAGTCATATCTTTTGCCTACTTTGTAATAGTGCTGTTTGTTTTTTTTCTTTCTGGCATGTTTGAGTTCCTTGTAGATCTTAGATGTTAGACCTTTGTCAGATATACAGTTGGCAAATATTTTTTCATAGACTGTGGGCTGTCTCCCCACTTTCTTGATGGTTTCTTTGGCTTGTCAGTTTGTTGAGGTCCTACTTGTTTATCTTATCTCTTGAGTCTTGGGCATTTGGAGTTTTGATCAGGAATTGGTTGCTAGTTCCAATTTCCATAAGGGTGTCTCCTGCATTTTCTAATAGTTTGAGGTTTTATATTTAGGTCTTGATCCATTTATAGTTGATTTTTGTGTATGGTGATAGGTAGAGGTCTTGTTTTAATCTTCTGCATGTGATCAACCAGTTTTCCCAGCACCATTTACTGAATAGGTTCTCTTCTCCCCAGCGGTTGGTGGTGGAGGCTTTGTCGAAGATGAGTTAGTTGAGAAATTGAGGTTTTGCTTTCAGAATCTCTATCCTGTTCCATTGGTCTATTTTGTTCTTGTACCAATACCAGGCTGTTTTGATTATCGTCGCTTTACAATACAGCACCCCTTCTTGATAAAAACCCTCAAACATCTAGGCATAGATGGAGCATACCTCAAAATAGAGCCATCTGTGAGAAACCCACAGCCATCATACTGCTAAACAGACAGAAATTGGAACCATTTCCCCTGAAAATCATAACAAGACAAGGATGCCCACTCTCACCTTCCTGTTCAACATAGTATTGGAAGTCCTAGCTAGAGTAATCAACAAGAGAAGGAAATCAGGGGTATCCACATAGAAAAAGAGGAAGTTAAGTTATTCCTCGTTGTAGACAACATGATTCTATACTTCAAAAACCCAAGAGAATCTATGAAAAACCTCCTTGCACTACTAAAGGGCTTTGGCAAAGTCTCAGGGTATAAAATAAATGTGCTAAAGACAGTTGCATTCCTATACACCAACAATAAACAAACAGAAACCCAAATAAAAGCACAATCCCATTCACAATAGCTACACAAAAAATGAAATACCTTAGTATCTTCCTAACCAGAGAAGTGAAAGACCTTTTTTTTGTTGTTGTTGTTGGATTCTCACTCCATTGCCTAGGCTGGAGTACAATGGCACACTCATGGCCACCTTGGCCTCGACTTGCTAGGCTGTGGTGATCCTTCCACCTCAACTTTCCAAGTATCTGAAACTACAGGTGCGTGCTATCATGCCCGGCTAATTTTTATTTATTGTAGAGACGAGGTCTTACCAAGTTGCCCAGGCTGGTCTCGAACCCTTAGGCTCAGGTTATCCACTCGCCTCGGCCTCCCAAAGTGCTGGGATTACAGGCTGAGCCACTAATTCCAGCCCAATATTATTCTTAATGGTATATTTTTTTTAACTCAAGATATATTATTTCAACATGTAATTAACATTTTAAAATTAATGAGGACTTTTTTGCATTTTTTTTTTATTGTCTTCGTTCTACATGTACAGCATGTCTCATTTCAGAGCAGCTGTGTTTCAGATGGTCAGTGAGCATGTGGGGCTCTGGCCTCCGTGGTAGACAGTACAACTCTGTGGTATGTGAGGGAATGCTATGAACTTAATTTCAGATTTGAAGATAGTATAACCACTGAGCCAAAATCAGTGAGGATACTGTTTTTAATTGTTTGCTAGGCCAAAGTAAAATAATTTCTTCAATTATTGGTGTGGTATTGACAAATTAAATATAGTAGGCTAGGCATGGTGGCTCATGATTGTAATTTCAGTGCTTTGGGAGGCCAAGGTGGGAGGATCACTTGAGGCTAGGAGTTTGAGAACAGCCGGGCAACATAGCAAGACCCTGTTTATACACAAAATAAAAAAAAAAAAATTTAGTTGGATGAGGTGGTATGTACCTGTATTTCCAGCTACTCAGGAGGTTGAGGCAGGAGGATCACTTGAGTCCAGGAAGTCAAGGCTGCAGTGAGCTATGATCACACCCCTGCACTCTAGCCTGGGCAGTAGAGTGAGACCCCATCTCAATTTTAAAATAAAAATAAAGTATATAGTAAAAGATATCTAGAAAAGAAATGGTTTCATCTGATGGAGTACATACATGACTTAAGGAACTAAATGAAATGCCCCTCTGAATAGGTCTTTCCCAGTGTAATTCCTAACACTTCATGTTTTTAGAGGGACCAATGTGAGGGGTGATATGATATGTTTTTTGTAACCAGGCTGGCTTAAAATTAGTAATAGAAGCAAGTCCAACCTAATACTTTTATGACTAAGATGGTTGACTCAAACACTCTTTCTTTTTGCAGCCGAGTGCTCATTTCTACAGACGTCTGGGCCAGGGGCTTGGATGTCCCCCAGGTGTCCCTTATCATTAACTACGACCTGCCCAATAACAGAGAGTTGTATATACACAGGTAGGAGGCCAGCTCTTCACTGGTGTCACTTTTGTTGATGCATTTACTAAATCTTTGTGCTATAATTACTGAAGTGGTTTTGTTTTATTCTTGAAGAATTGGGAGATCAGGGCGATATGGCCGGAAGGGTGTGGCCATTAATTTTGTGAAGAATGATGACATCCGTATCCTCAGAGATATTGAGCAGTACTATTCTACGCAGATTGATGAAATGCCCATGAACGGTAGGAGATGACTCTGTTAGTGCAAACGTAGAAGGGACTTCCTAATTCTTGGTTTGGGACACTTGAGTTTTGGTTTTGAGACATTTATTGTGAAACTTTAGTTGAATTTATACATTTTTATTTTGTTTGTATTTTTTCTTAATTGATATCTTTCTTCACTTTCAGTTGCTGATCTGATCTAAAAAAGCAGTCTTATCACACTGAAGATGTGTTGGAGACTGGCTGCCTATTTTGTGCTCTGGTTTGGAAATATCTGGGATATTTGACCTGAAGAAGCATTCTCACTACACTTGAAGATGAGTTGGAGACTGTCCACCTGTTTTGTGCTCTGGTTTGAAAATATTTGGGGGCAGCTTCTATTTAATGGGGTTTATATGAACTCTCTTCCCATAGTCCCCAACCCCCCAGGAAAAGTTCTGGGGATTCTGCAATTTTTTCTTATCCATGTGTAAATAATGCATTGCTCTAAGTCTTTTTCATTAAACATTTAAAACTTTTTTCATAAACTCTGATTTATATTTCTAGTAACTTACTGTATAGTCTTGGGCAGGTCGTTTCACTCTGTTTTCTGATCTTCTAAATGGAAATAGTAAAATTGCCCGGCCCCTTATCTGGTTGGGGGTATTAATCTAAATTTCCAGGATTTGAGAGCGTGGAAATATTTTTAAAGTTCATTAGGTGATCCTAGTTAAAGGCATGTGAAATGGTGCGGTATATAGATGGAGTTTCCTGTGACTGGTCTGTGTGGCTCAGATTGTGGCTGGTGGACCAGCTACATCACTAAGAACTGGTAAGACGTGTGGGTGCTGAGACCCTGCCCTGACCTGCTGAGTGAGAGGGTACAGTTAACAAGATGCCCCAGGTGATGCACTGCAGGTCCCTGTGAGAAACTAGACTAGAGGTCTGCACTGTTGATGAGTTCGCCAAGAGCAGATACAGGCGTGCTTAGCAGTGGGGATGATGCCCACCACAGTGCTGGGTCTGGGCGTGCTGACTCAGAGACTCAGGCCACTTCCTCAGGAGCTGCTGTCAGCCCCTTACTACAGATGAGGTGTGGGCCAGGTTTTCACACAGGCACTCCAGAAGAACAGCTGAAGGCCTCCATTGCCAGTCATAATGATTCTGGGTTAATAATGGCACAGTGTTACAGGGGAGTAGGGTGGCATCAGCGACATGGGGAGGAGATGACAGGAAGCAGAAGGAGGAGATGGAGCTTAACCTGCGTCACATGCTGTCTAGGAAAGGTAATAATAAAAGAAACACTCATGAAAATGATCAACCGTGCCAGTGATTCGGAAATAGTATGTGATTGTCAAAGACTTAAAAACCACCGATCCTAAATGTTGATGATTTCAATAGGTGAAGACTTTCTGGATAACAACCTGACCCTTGGGTAGTCAGTGATGAAGTTATTTCCCTTTGATGACTCAGTCCTGCAGCTAGTAGTCTGGAATGTCGACTGTTCGAGGAAGCAGTTGACAGTATCACTCCTACCTGCACGAGGAAAGGAAGCTAAATGCTCATCACTGGGGGTGTGGGGAGGGAAATAATGGAACATTCCCATTGAGACCAGAAAGGGGGCAGAGAGAGAACGCATGGAAGTACTTGGGAGGGCAGTCTGGGCCTGGAGCCTCAGAGAAGCCAGATGGATTCAGCTGTGACCCATGGCTGTTGAGCATAGAGTTAAGGAGGGGGATTCTGTGTCTTGCTGGGTTGGCAAATGTCACTGGGCCTCTGGTCAGGTGGGAAAACTGTCTGTATAAACCCTGGGGGCTTCCCAAGATCCCTAGCAGCCAGGGCAAGACAGAAAAACGAACCCTGGGTATATAACTTAATGACAGAAACAATCTCACTACAGAAAACAGAAATGTATAATTTTTTTAAAAGCCATCCTTAATCCTCCAGTGTTAACAATTTGATGCCTGTCCTTGCCATATTTTGATTGATATTGTACATCTATATGTGTACATAAAATCTTTTTTTTTTTTTACAAAAATTTTAACTCACTTTGCCATGGTTCTTTAATGTAGATTTTTCACTTAGTAATATAAACATTTCACCATGTTTAAAAAAAAAGGGCCAAACACGGTGACTCATGCCTGTGATCCCAGCATTTTGAGAGGCCAAGGCAGGAGAATAGCTTGAGCCCAGGAGTTCGAGACTAATCTTGACAACATAGTGAAACCTCGACTCTACAAAAAGTCAAAAAATTAGCCAGATGTGGTGGCATGTGCCTATTGTCCTAGCTACTTAGAAGGCTGAGGTAGAAGGATCACCTGAGTCGTAGGGCTGAAGCTGCAGTGAACCATGATCATGCCACTCCACTGCAGCCGGGGTGACAAGAGTGAGACCCAACCCCCCAAAAAAAGTCTACTTTCCCACCCTCTAGACAATGTATCCCTTTGGAAGCAGTTTTTTTTTTTTTTTTTTTGAGTTGGAGTCTCACTCTGTCGCCCAGACTGGGGTGCAGTGGCCGCTCCCGGCCACTGCAGCCTCGAGCTGCTGGGCTCTAGCATTCCTTCTGCCTCAGCCTTCCAAGTAGCTGGAACTACAGGCGCGTGCTACCACACCCAGCTGATTTTTTTATTTATTGTGGAGATGAGGTCTCACCAAGTTGCCCAGGCAGGTCTTGAACCCGCGGGCTCAGGCAATCCACTCACCTCAGCGGGAAGCAGTTTTCAGTTACTGTATACTGCATGTGTATGTGCACGTGCACACTCTTGATTCATTAGGATAAATAATCTTTAAAAGTGATTTTTTGGATCAGGGCATATTTTCCATATTACTTTCCAGAATGCTTTTGCACCAGTTCTTCTTTTAGCAGTGCAGGGCCTGCTTCCCAGAACCTTGGGCATTTGGTGTATGTCTTAGTATAGAAATAGAATGGTAATGTTTATACTGTTGGCATGTTTCTTTATAGTAAGATCTAAAGACTGCTTAAAACAAAAATAACATACATAGAAGTAGACTACGTGACAAAAATAGCACAAGCCAGAGAAAGGAGTAACAGGTATACTGTCAAGATTCTTATACCACTACTTGAAGGCAGATTGTGATGAATTAAAGATGTAGAACATCTAAGTAATTTTTGGTACTAACCCTAAAGCAGTCAACCAGAAAAAGTGAAACAGAGAAATAGAGTGCCAGCATAGGAGACAAAATAGAATCCTAAACAACACTTAGTCCAAAAATGGCATGAAAAGGGAACAGAATTGTGGAGAGGGATAAGAAGAAAACAAAACTAGATAAAAAGCAAGTTATACCCAAAGTAAGCAGAAAGAAGGCAATACTAAAGATGAGAGTAGAAATAAACGCTATAAAGAATAGAAAAATAACAAAATCAACAAAATTCTTTGAAAAGTTCAACAAAATTGACAAATCTTTAGCAAGACTGGCCATAAAAAAGAAGGTTCAAGTAACTAAAATCAGGAATGAAAGTGGTGACGTTATAAGTGACCTTATAGACAAAGGATTACAAGAGAATATTATGAATTATATGCCAACAAATTAGATAACCTTGATAAAATGGACAAATTCTTAGAAGTACAAGCTACCGAAACTGACTCCAGGAGAAATAAAAAAACCAGGATAGACCTACAACAAACAAAAAGATTGAGTTAGTAATTTAAAAACTTCTCATGAACAAAAGCCCAAGCATGTGAATTCTACTAAATCTTTAAAGAATATTCATCACCAGCCCTTCACAATTTTTTTTTTCTTGAGTCCAAGTCTCACTCTGTTGCCCAGGCTGGCATGAGGTGGCATGCTCATGGCTACCACAGTCTCCACCTGCTGGGCTCAGGCAATCCTTCCACCTCAGCCTTCCAAGTAGCTGGAACTACAGGCGTGAACCACCATGTCTGGCTAATTTTTCTTATTGTAGAGACAAGGTCTCACCAAGTTGTCCAGGCCAGTCTCGAACCCCTGGGCTCAGGTCGTCCTCTCACCTCGTCCTCCCAAAGTGCTGCAATTACAGGTGTGAGCCACCATAATTCCCAGCCACAAACTCTTTCAAAAGAGGGAACACTCCCCAATTCATCCTATGAGGCCAGTGTTACCTGATATCAAAACAAAGATATCACACAAAAAAACTAGATCAAATCCCTAATAGTATAGATATAAAAATCCTCAACAGACTGGCAAACCAATTTCAGCAACATATAAAAAGGATTATATACCACGACACAGTGAGATTTATCATAGGAATGCAAAGTTAGTTTAATATCCAAAAATCTGTCAGTGTAGTATATCACAGTGTAGTATATCTGTCAGTGTAGAATGAAGGATATACTACACTGATCATCTCTAGATATAGAACAAACATTTGAGAAAATCCAACATCTTTTCAAGATAAAAAAAATGCTTAGCAAAGTAAAAATGGAAGGAGACTCTCAATGTGATAAACATCTGTAAAAACCTATAGCTAACTTTAGGCTTATCGGTGAAAGACTGGAAGTTCTGTCCCCTAGGATCAGGAACAGGATGACAGGAATGTCTGCTCTCACCACCATTTCTTAAAAACCTGTTAGAAGCTGGGCTCGGTGACTCAACCTGTAATCCCGCACCTTGGGAGGCTGAGGTGAGTGGATTGCCTGAGCCCGTGGGTTCGAGACCTGCCTGGGCAACTTGGTGAGACCTCATCTCTACAACAAATCAAAAAAATTAGCCGGGCATGGTAGCATGTGCCTGTAGTTCTAGCTACTCGGAAAGCTGAGATGGAAGGATTGCCGGTGCCCAGCAGTTCGAGGCTGTGGTGGCCGGGAGCGGCCACTGCACTCCAGTCTGGGCGACAGAGAGAGACTCCAACTCAAAAAAAAAAAAAAAACATGTTAGAACTAATAAATGAGTTAAAGTTTCAGGATATATGGTAAGTATAGAAAAGCCAATTGTATTTCTGTACACTAGCAATCTGAATAAAGATGAAAATAATTTCACTTACAATAGCATCAAAAAATAAAATAATCTAACAAAAGAAGTACAATACTTGTATACTGAAAATTGCAAAACACTCATTGAATTAAGAGCCTAAATACATAGAAATCCTAGGATCGGCTGGGCTCGGTGTCTCAACCTGTAATCCCAGCACTTTGAGAGGCCGAGGCAAGTGGATTGCCTGAGCCTGCGGCTTTGAGATCAGCCTGGGCAACATGGCAAGACCTCATCTCTACAATAAATTAAAAAATTAGCTGGGTGTGGTAGCATGTGCCTGTAGTTCTGGCTACTTGAAAGGCTGAAGCAGAAGGATTGCCAGAGCCCAGCAGGTTGATGCTGGGGTAGCTGTGAGCATGCCACTGCACTCCAGCCTGGGCGATGGAGTGAGACTCCAATTTAAAAAAAAAAAAATGCTAGGATCATGGATTGGAAGATATTAAAAAACACTGATGGGGAGAGATTGGAACCCTTAAACACTGCTGGTGGGATTGTGAAATGGCACAGCCTCCAAGGGAAACAGCTTGGCATTTCCTCAAAATGTCAAACTGAGTTTAACATGACTTAGCAGTTCTAATCGTAGATATATACCCAAGACAATAAAAAACAGATCTCCACACAAAAACCTGGTAAGTTCATACTGTTATTCACAACAGCCAAAAATGCATACAAACAAATGTGCATCAGCTGATGAGGGAGGTAAGCAAAAAATATGGGAAATGTATACACCGAATATGATTTGACAATAAAGAGGAGTGAAGTGCTGACATGCTACAGCTTGGGCGAATGAATCTTGACAATATGCCAGGGGAAAGAAGCCAGACACAAAAGGCCACATGTGGGATCTTTCCATTTATATGCTGTGTCCATAGAGACAGTAGATTCCTGGGTTCTGGAATCTGGGAGTGGGAGTGAGGAGTGAGTAAATGGGGAGTGACTGCTAATGGGTACAGGATTTCTTTAGGCATTTAAAATGTCTTGAATTATGCCTGAGCCCGTGGGTTTGAGACCCGCTTGGGCAACATGGCAAGACCTGTCTCTACAAAAAAATCAGAAAATTAGCTAGGTGTGGTGATGTGTGCCTGTAGTCCCAGCTACTTGGGAGGCTGATACTTGAGTCTAGAAGTTAGAGACTGCAGTGAGCCATGATTGTGCCACTGTCCTCCAGCCTATGCAACAGTGAGATCCTTGCAAAAAAAAAAAAAAAAAAAGCTAAAATAAATCAGGTGGGCATCTAACCCATTTTCCTCTAAAATTATACTTAAAAAAACAAAGAGGGCATGACCAAGGAAAAAAAGTAAATTGTTCAAAATAAAATTAAAAAGAAGGTATTGTTAAATTGGATTAAAAGCAGGGTACAACTACGCACTACCTATAGGAAATATAAAGACACAAATAAGTTAAAAGTATGGAGACGCACACTAATCAAAATAAACCAGAAGCAGCTGTATTGACATTAGACAAAGGAGATTTCAGAGCAAAGACTATTTCCAGGGACAAAGGGTCTTTTTTTTTTTTTTTTTTTTGAGTCAGGGTCTCACTGTCGCCCAGGGTGTACTATAGTGGCACAAACACCTCCTGGGCTCAGGTAATCCTCCTGCCTCAGCCTCCTGAGTACCTGGGACTACAGGTGCACATTACCATGTTCAGTTAATTTTTTGAGTTTTTGTAGAGGTGAGGTCTCACTATGTTGCCCAGGCTGATCTTGAACTGCTGGGCTCAAACAATCCTCTTACCTCAGCCTCCCAAATTGCTGGGATTACAGGTGTGAGCCACCACACCAGCTTGATTTCTTGTATATTGGCCTTGTATACTGCTGTCTTTCCTAAAAAATTGTTACTTCTAGTAGCTGTGTTGTAGGTTTCTTAAGATTTTCTACATAGAGGACCCTATAACCTAAATCAAGACTTCTTTGTTTCCACTCTGGATACCTTTTCTTTCTTTCTCTTGCCTTATTGCACTGGCTGGAATTCACAATATGATGGTAAATGGAAGCGACAGGAGAGGACACCTGTGTCTTGCTCCTGAGACAGTTACTGAAGGCTCCGATTACAACTGAGGATTTGTCTACTTCTCCCTGCAGTTTTATCAGTGTTTGCTTCTTGTGTTTCGAAGCTCTGTTATTAGGTGCAAAGATACTCAAATATTGTCACATCCCTTTGATAAATGACCTCTCTATCGTTATAAAATGGGGTTACAGGCGCGGTGGCTCAGCACTGGAATTTAAGACCAGCCTGGGCAACACGGCAAGACCTCATCTCTACAGTTAGAAAAAAGAAAAAAAAAATTAGCCAGGCATGGTGGCATGTGCCTCTAGTCTCAGCTACTTGTAAGGTTGAGGTAGAAGTGATATTCTGACTCAAAAAAAAAAAAAAAATTTTTTTTTTTTGAAAGGGAAATTTAGAAAACACCACTTTTTTTTTTTTAGAGACTGTCTTGTTCTGTCCCCCAGGCTGCACTGCAGTGGCACAACCATAGTTTATTGCAACCTTGAACTCCTGGGCTCGAGTGATCCTTTCACCTCAGCCTCCAGAGTTGCTGGGACAAGAGGCATGCTCCACTATACCCAGCTTGAAAACACATTTACAGTAGCATCAAATACATGAAATACTTAAGGGCACATTTGACAAAAGATGTGCAAGCCCTGTGCATTGAAAACTACAAAACACTGTTGTGAGTAGTTAAAGAAGCTATAAATAAATGAGAGTTATATTATCTTGATAGATTGAAAGAGTCAATAGTGTGAAGATGTCAATTCACTGTCAGTTGTGTCAATGGAGTCAGCACAATCAAAATACCAGGAGACTTTATTTTTAGTAGAAATTGACAAGCTGGTTTTTCAAGTTACATAGAAATCCACAAAGAACCTAGCATAGCCAAAACAACTTTGAAAAAGTGCATCAAGTTACTGCCTGATATCAAGAATTATTATAAAGCTACAGTAATAAAGGTAGTGTGGTATTGGCATAAATATAGACATGGAGATCTATAGAACACAATAGAAAGCCTAGAAGTGGACCACACATTTTTATGATCAGTGGATTTTCTACAAAGCTACTGAGGCAGTTCAATGGGGGAAAGGATGGCATTTTTTTTTTTTTTTAAGTTGGTATCTCACTCTGTCGCCCAGGCTGGAGTGCAGTGGCACTCTCATGGCCACCCCAGTGTCAACCTGCTGGGCTCAGGCGATCCTTCTGCCTCAGGCTTCCAAGTAACTAGAACTACAGGTGCGCACTACCACGCCCAGCTAACTTTTTTTTTTGATTTAGTGTAGAGACAAGGTCTCACCATGTTGCCCAGGCTGGTCTCAAAGAATAGTATTTTTTTTTTTTTGAGTTGGAGTCTCACTGTGTCGCCCAGACTGGCCGCTCCCGGTCACTGCAGCCTTGACCTGCTGGGCTCTGGCGATCCTTCTGCCTTAGCCTTCCAAGTAGCTGGAACTACAGGCACACACTACCACACCCGGCTAATTTTTGATTTATTGTAGAGATGAGGTCTCACCAAATTGCCCAGGCGGGTCTCGAACCTGTGGGCTCAGGCAATCCACCCACCTCAGCCTCCCAAAGCGCGGGATTACAGGCTGATGAGCCACCTGAGCCCCGGTGAAGGATAGTATTTTTAACAAATGGTGTTGGCTGGGCATGGTGGTTCACGCCTATAATCCCAGCACTTTGGGAGACTGAGATGAGAGGATTGCCTGAGCCCAGGGGATAGAGACCAGCCTGGGAAACTTGGTGAGACCTCATCTCTGCAATAAATCAAAATATTAGCTGGGTGTGGTGGCGCACACCTGCGGTTCCAGCTATATGGAAGGCTGAGGTGAAAGGATTGCCTGAGTCCAGCAGGTTGAGGCTACAGCAGCCGTGAGCGTGCCACTGCACTCCAGCCTGGGTGACCTCAACTCAAAAACAAAAACAAAAACAAATGATGTTGGAACAATTGGCTAGTCATATACAAAAATAAAACCTGTACCCTTAGTCCTGTGAAAGTTGTCAGAGTCAAAATGGAGTCACCTCTGTCAAACCCTGGCAAATGGAGCCAGGGAAGGCCATGAAGGGAGGGATGACACGCATGAATGCCTAATAAGAATTATCACAAGCCGGGCTTGGTGGCTCAGCCTGTAATCCCGTGCTTTGGGAGACTGAGGTGAGTGGATTGCCTGAGCCCGCGGGTTTGGGACCCGCCTGGGCAACTTGGCGAGACCTCATCTCTACAATAAATTAAAAAAAAAAAAAAGAATTATCACAAAAGAGGCTGGGTGCAGTGGCTCACACCTGTAATCCTAGCACCCTAAGAGGCTGAGACAGGAGGATCGCTTGAGTTCGGAGTTCAGGACCAGCCTGGGCAACATAGCAAGACCTTATTTCTACAAAAAATGATCAAAAAATTAAAAAAGAAAAAAACGTTTTTTAAAAGAAAAAATATTTAAAAAAATAAAAGAAAAAAAATAGCCAGGTGTGGTTTGCACCTGTAGTCCCAGCTACTTGAGAGGTTGTGGTGGAAGGATTGCCTGAGCCCAGGAGGTCAAGGCTGCAGTGAACCATGATCATGCCACTGTACTCCAACCTGGGCAACTCTGCAAAAACTACCGCCTTGCACAAAGGTCACCACAACCTGCACAAGAAATACTTCTGTGAGGACATCTGCCCAGCAACTGCCTGTCCAAACTTGGACTGATGCCACCCTTGCTACTGATCCTTGGAGCCAAAGATAATTATCTCCAAACAACTTATGTAACCCTCCTCATTTTCTCTTAAAAGCCCTGGTCTTCCTCTGCCTCCCTGAATGCACCCATATTGTGGTCTTTCTGAGCTCGGGGCCCTGTGGGCCTGTGCGTGTTGCAGCCTGTGCAACCGGCCCTGGCCACACACTGTATCCCTGTTGCAATGCACCTTCCTGAATAAGCATCATTTTATTTTAGAGAGCCTCTCTCTCTTATTTCGGTTGACGCTTCACATCATATACATAATCTAACTTGAAATTTTTGAAATGCAAGAGCTAGAATTGCATAACCTGTAGAAGAAAAATCTTAGTAACCTTGGGTTTGGCAAAGATTTATTTAAGAGAATATACAACGTAATTATAAAGTAGATTCATCAAAGTTAAACTTTAAAATTTTATTTTAGAGAGGGTGTCTCACTATAGTGCCCAGGTGGGAGTGCAGTGGCTAATCACAGGTGCAATCATTTTTGTTTGTTTTTTGAGTCGGAGTCTCACTCTGTCACCCAGGCTGGAGTGCAGTGGCACGCTGACAGCCACTACAGCCTCGACCTGCTGGGCTAAGGTGATCCTTCCGCCTCAGCCTTCCCAGTAGTTGAAACCACAGGCATATACCACCACGCCTGGCTAATTTTTTGATTTGTTGTAGAGATGAGGTCTCACCAAGTTGCCCAGGCTGGTCTCAAACCCCAGGCAATCCTCTCACCTTGGCCTCCCAGAGAGCTAGGATTATAGGTGTGAGCCACTGCGCCTAGCCACAGGTGCAGTCATAGCACACTTACAGCCCTGAACTCATGGGCTCAAGCAATTTTCCTGCCTCAGTCACCTGAGTAGCTGGGACTATACAGCTTGTGCCGCTGTGCCCAGCAAAATTTTTGCTCCTCAAAAGACAGTGTTGTAAAAGTAAAAAAAGGCAAACCACAGACTGAGAGAAAATATTTGCAAAGCATGTATCTGATGCTTTTTCCAGGCTGGTCTCTGCCTCCCAAAGTGCTGGGATCGCAGGCGTGAGCCGCTGCATCTGGCTGAAGTATTTTTATAACTCTAAGATAAGAAACAACCCAGTTTAACAATGAGTAAAACATTTGAACGGGCACTTGACCGAAGAAGATTTATGAATGACAGATAAACATGGAAAAAGATATTCAACATCATTAGTCATTAGAGAAATGTAAGTTAGTGCCACAAAGAGATACTCATTAGAAGGGCTAAAATGAAATAGACCATATCATTGTCAGCATGATGCAAAGCACCTGCGACTCTCCCACAGTGTTGGTAGGAATGCAAAAGGGCACAGCCATTTGGAAATAGTTTGGCTTTTTCTTTTTTCTTTTTTTTCCCTCTTGAGTCAGAGTCTCACTCTGTCGCCCAGGCTGGAGTGCCGTGGCGTGCACACGGCCACCACAACCTCAACCTGCTGGGCTCAGGCGATCCTACCGCCTCAGCCTTCCAAGTAGCTTGAACTACAGACGCGCACTACCATTTCTGGCTAATTTTTTGATATATCATAGAGATGAGGTCTCGCCAAGTTGCCCAGGCTGGTCTCGAACTCCTGGGCTCAGGCAATCCTCTCACCTCGGCCTCCCAAAGTGCTGGGATTACAGGCTTGAACCACTGTGCCTGTCCTGACATTTTCTTAAAGCACTAATCACACACCTCCCACATGAACTGACCATATCACCCTTGCTACTTGCCCGAAAGAAATGAAATCGCATCTGCTGAAGATGTGTCCATGATTGCTCATAGCGGCTTTATTCATAATAGTCAAACACTGGAAACGATCCTGATGTCCATAAAAGATGAATAGAGAAATTATGATATATCAATACAATGGAAAACTATTTTGCAATAAAAAAGGACTCGAAGACATTATGAGTAGTATTAGTGAGACAAAAAAAAAAAAAACCCTTGATATAAAATTCTAAAAAATGCAAACAAATTTATACTGACAAAAAGCAGACCAGTAGTTACCAATTAGTGGGGGACTGGAGATTGGGGTGGGAGATTACAAAGGAGTAGGGGAAAAGTGGGGGGACAATGGCTATGCATGTATGAATATAGAGGTGATTCACAGATATATACAATCTATGTTAAAATGGACCAAATTTTAAATTTTTTAAATTGTACATTTTAAGCCAGGCTCGGTGGCTCAGCCTGCAATCCCGCGCCTTTGGGAGGCTGAGGTGAGTGGATTGCCTGAGCCCGCGGGTTCGAGACTCGCCTGGGCAGAGAGACCTCATCTCTACAATAAAAATAAAAAAATCAGCCAGGCGTGGTAGCACATGCCTGTAATTCCGGCTACTCGGAAGGCTGAGGCGGAAGGATCGCTGGAGCCCAGCAGGTTGAGGCTGCGGTGGCCGGGAGCGGCCACTGCACTCCAGTCTGGGTGACAGAGTGAGACTCCAACTCAAAAGAAAAAAAAGAAAGAAAACAGATGAAGCTGACTGGGCAGGGCGTGGTAGCTCATGCCTATAATTCCAGGTCTTTGGGAGACTGAGGCAGAAGGATTCCTTGAGGCCAGGAGTTCAAGACCAGCCTGGAAAACACAGTGAGAACCCTTCCACCCCCATCTCGAATTAAAACAAAACAAAAATGAAGCTGTCTAGGGCACTGCCAAGTGCCTGTGGGCTCATGTCCCACGTGCGATGCTATGATTTGTGGACTGCTATGTGGGCAGACCCCCAGCCTCCTAGAAGACAGCACTCATTCCTCTCCCCACCCCATCCTATCCCTTCTCACATGGGGGGCAATGTTCCATATCATGCTGAGCTCCTCACCCAGGACTCCTGATACCCCTGTGCCACTGTCTGAAGGTTTGTATCCCAGTGCAATGTTGTGTTGAAACCTGATCCCCAGTGAGGTGGTATTAGGAGGTGGGGCCTTTGAGAGGTGATCAGGTCACGAGGGATGTCCTCAGGAATGGGATTAGACCCTCAGGAAAGAGGCTCAAGGGAGCTCGTTTCGCCCTTTCTGTTACATGATGGCAAAGACGACGCAATCCATGAAGCAGAGAGCAGCCCTCACCAGACACTGAGTCAGCCTTGATCTTGGACTTCTTGGCCACCAGAGCCGTGATAAGTCCATTTCTGTTGTTTGTAAATTACCTGGTCTGTTTTTTGTTATAGCAGTCAAAGGGGGGTCAGAACCTGTAAAGAGCAGAGGCCACAGTGGCCCTTTGAGGCTGGGTGAAGGTGAGGACCCTGATGGTCAGCCTAGTCCAGCAGAGGCCACCAAGCTCTATCAGTCCTTCCTGACCATCTCAAGCATCCATCACAGACCTTGGTGGGCCTGACAGAGCAGCAAATGCCCTTAGCACCAAGGCCAGAAGCATTGGAGTGGGCTGCCTCCCAGGGAGGGAGCCACTCCTCCTCACTCCTTTCCCTTCCGTCTCCTGTTTTATCTCCAATTACTTGGAAGCAGTGGACACACGCAGGGGGGTCTCCCTGTGCATGTCATCCACTCCACATGGCTTCCTCAGGAAGCATGGCCCAGACGGCCCCTTGCATCCACTCCACCTGCACTGATGGTCCCCTCTATGTCACTTTCTGGGCCTGCCTCACGACAGTGCCCCTGCTTCTTAACCCAAAACAGGACTAGGATGAGACGATGCAGCATCTTTGTTTTTTAGTTGGAGTCTCACTCACTCTTGTCGCCTGGCTGGAGTGCAGTAGCCTGCTCACGGCCACCACAACCTTGACACGCTGGGCTTAGGCGATCCTTCTGCCTCAGCCCCCCAAGCAGTTGGAACTACAGATGCACACCAACACGCCTGGCTAGTTTTTGTGATTTATTGTCGAGACGAGGTCTCACCAAGTTGCCCAGGTTGGTCTCAAACCCTTGGGCTCACACAATCCTTTTGCCTCAGCCTCCCAAAGTGCTGGGATTACAGGCCAAGCCACCATGCCTGGCCTGCATCTGTTAATATTATAACTTCTCTGTCTGCCTTACAGATGAGCTTTAGGGTGAGGTGACTCGGTCACGTTGATCTGGATAGTAGAAGTGGCATGTGGGGCTTATTGTGATGTGGCCGAAGTGCTCAGGCTGCTCCTCTAGAAACTGACCCCAAAGACGGGGCACTGGTCCACCTAGGCAGACATGCTGCCCCTAAGGGGGGTCACTGTGCTTTCTACTCCTGGTTTTCAAGAAGGCGGCAAAAATAATGTTTCCCTCTGCAGAGGACACTGAGGCCGGCCACTTCTTTGACCCCATCAATTCCAGGTGACAAAATGAAGTGTCTGACCAGATAAGGACAATGATTTCTGCTGGTGCCATTACCTCAATAAAATAGGGGTCCTTCCCTTTCTCCAGAATTGCCAGGGAGCAGCTGGTCCCAAGTTCACCTTTAACAGTGCCACCTGGGAACAGAACTCTGACCTCAGTCTAAAGTCTTAGGCCCCCTGTTGGAAAGCCCTTGCAACGCCCTCGTGTTCACACAGCCCAGGGGTCCCACAGCTCCCACCGTACGCCTGACACCCGGTTCAATCAGACATTCTCCATCACCTTAGTGATGAGTGATGTGGAAATGTGAGGTGACATGGGAGCATGAGGTGACGTGGGGATGTGAGGTGACATGCGAACATAAGGGTGACGTGGGAAGGTGAGGCGACATGGGGGCAGGGGGTGATATGGGGACGCAAGGATGAGGTGGGGACTTAAGGGTGGTGTCGGGATGTGGCGTGACGTGGGATGTGATGTGAAGTGGGGCCATGAGGGTGGCGTGGGGTCGTGGGAACTTGAGGTGACATGGCACACGGGATGATGTGGGGTGAGATGGGCGGGATGTGAGGTGATGCAGGATGTGAAGGATGCCGGCTTGAGAGAGGCAGAGGACAATACACACCCCCCAAGATGTCTGGGAGCTCACTTAGGACAAAGTGACGGCCTCCAGGCCGTGGCCCTGGGACGCATCCTCCCTGTCCCCAAATCCCAGAAAGACCAGCAGAAGCATGATCCCAAATGCCCCTTTTACTAAAAATAATTGCACTTCAGACTAAGAATCTCCCAAGTCCTGTGAATTCTCCCGAGGTCCCTGGGCTTACTCTGGTCAGACTGGTGGAGCTTTCTGGGCAGCCCATGGTGGCCACCCAGCCTGTCCTCTCGTGGGTCAGAATAGCAGGTGCATGGCAGGAGCTCAGGTGCAGATTCAACACTCCCACCCTGAGCACCCCCCTCTCTGGTGTCAGGGACAGACAGTGGGTGGGCGGCTCATGCCACCCCCACCAGTGAGAGGTGAAGGGAGGCAAACTTCACAACATTCCCAACAGAGTGACCCTCAAGGGCACTGGCCAGCGGTGGGATCTGAGGGAAAACTGTTCAGAGACAGAGAGCAGAGCCCCGACCCTGGGAGGTAGATGCAGCAAGCAACACGGCAGTCAGGGGGACGGTCAGTGCCTCAGGTTCTGCTGTGCTGGGAGACCGGCCTTGTCTGTGAAGATCAACCCGCTGTCCCAGTTAAGACCAACTGATGAGAAACTGCTCGCCCATCAACAGTGAGACAAGGATGTCCAGGATCTGGAAACGAAAGAAGGAAAAGTCAGGACTTCCCAGCAGCAGGGAGTCCTCAAGCGCCCAGGAGACAGTCTAGCTGTGGGTGGTGTGGACGCATGTGTCTGGCTGGGGAGGCTTCAGCTGGCTGGGGAGCTGGAGCAGGAAGGCATGGCTCTTTGCAGCCGCCACCTCCACGTGCTCTGGAAACGAGGTGCTGTTTGTCCCCAGCGTGTGAGTCCCCATCCTGACCCCATCACGCTCTGAGTGCAGACACAGGAGGGGGAAGGCACAGCTTGTGTGGCCAGCCCTTCCCACTCCTCCCTGAGGATCCCCTGTGAGGTCCCAGCATCCTCTGCTTCTAGCAGCAGCTGGGCAGGCACAGGCCACCAGGACCCCCGGAACGTCCTGCCCCTGCACCCACCCTGGGAGACTGAGAGCCCTCTGCCCCTCTGAGTCCACTTGCCTTGGTGTCGGGGCTGTAGGTGAAGTGGGAGACAGGGACGCCATTGGAGAGGACCTGCTGGGGGGCGGTGCCCACCCCCAGGACGGTCACCTTCTGAAGCTGCAGGCCAGCTCCCTCGCTGGCCACATGCACCAGCTCGTTCACGATTGTGTTCTGGGCCGAGCAGAGAGAGATGGAACGAGAAGGCAGAGGCGTCAGCAGGTGGTGGGGGCAGGGAAGCCCTATCAGAATAGGGACTTGTGATGGCATCAGAGAGATGGCCTCTGTGCAGATAAGAGGGCAGAGCTGCATGCCCCCACTTCAGCTGCTGATCCAGGGAGTGCCCACCCAGGGCAGGTGACTGCCCCCGGATCCTAGCCCAGCTCCCTTCATCAGGCAGTCACCCCCGAGGCGGCCCGCACCCAACCTGGGCAGTCCCAGGACTCACATTCTTGGCCAGGAAGGTGACCTGTGTGTAGGCCCCACGCTCCAGCACTCCCAGGCTCTCCCCATCGTCCCAGAACAGCTCCCCTCGGGCATCCCCGCCCACAGCCAGTGCCACAGCCAGGGCCATGGGCTGCCGGCGGGACTCCGTGGTTGTAAGGCCGGGGCCCTGGAGAGGGGGTGGACACGTGATGTCACTGTCCTTGGTAGAAGCCTCCAGAGCAGGGACACTAGGCCGAGATGGCCCCATGCTGCGAGGAACCTGGATCTGTCCTATGGCCGAGAGGATTGGACTCCATGGTACCTACCCTGGCTGATGCTAGCTGATCAGATGGCCCGAGACCCTTCAAGTATCATACCACAGTGGCTAGAGGCTGGGCCTGGCGGAGCTTCTGCTGTGTGGACCGCCAAGTTACCACTGGGCTGTGCTTTGTCCTTTGCAGGGCTGTCCCCCCACTGGCCTGGCTGGCACCTTGGTCTCCGTCCAATGGGGGTAGCACCTCCCCAGAAAACTCCCAGGCTTCGTCCCTCCCTGGGTTCCTGTGCCTCCCCCAGCTCCACAGTGCCGAGTCCACACCTCCACTGCAGCTGCCTGGCTTAGTACCTGCAGGGGGATGATGTGTCCAGCCCGGAGGTGGATGTTGATGGTGTCCAGGGGAGCTGACAACGTCACCCACTGCCCCTCGCTGTGGATGGCTGGCCCACGGGGAGCTGCAGGCAGAGGTGGAAGGCTGCCAAAGGCCTCTACTGGCACCTGGAGGGAGACAGCACTTCGAGAAGGGTCCTGGGCAGCACCGAGGCTCCCACACTGTCCTCGGTAGCCACAGCCTCCCTCTTCCAGGGCTCCATGGAGGCCCGGCGCCCACAAGCTGGGCCGTGGTCTTTGGGGCAGACTTGGGGCTCACTGCTGGGACTTGTCAGCCACTGAGTGGGGACAGAGACCAAGAGGCCTGGGCCCATGGTCAGGGGTACAGTGTGGCCTCAGTGATGGCTGCGGGACTCGAGAAGGTTGTCTCTCTGGAAAACAGGGATACTGTGAGGAGCAGATCGGGTGATACACCCAGAACACCCGAGCGAGGATCTGGCACACAGCCGGATTCAACAGACGCACGCTCCTCTTTCCACCACCAGGGCAGACCCACAGACGCTGCTCTGGTCTCTTCAACCCTCGGGCTTTCGTGGCCCCACGTCTCACCATCTGCAGGTTGTACCATATGCCTGTGGGGAAGTAGCCAGTCACTTCGGCCTTCCCGGCCTCAAGCACTGGGGTGATGAGCAGGCCCTCCCCCCATAGGAGCTGGCGGTCCACAGTCCAAGTGCGGGGGTCCTCGGGAAACCTGCAACAGGAAGGATGGCATGTGGGCCTGGTGATGGCGCAGGAGTGACCCTCGGCTCACATACCTACCCGCAGGGAGGCCCAGAAAGAGGAGCTGAATTGCCCTCCGTGGGAGCATATTAGACATGGCAGGGTGGGTTCCAGAGGACAGAAATCAACCCCAGAGCCTAGAGAACCTTCTCCCCCTGACATTCCCTGCCGCCATGCCCAGGGCAGAAATCAGAACTCATGCTTGAGGGCATCGCGACGGGGCCAGCCCCTGGCTTTACTTTGCTTATTTATCTCCTGATGATCAAAGTGGAATGTGCTCATCATCCAAACATTTTGAAAGCACAATAAAGTATCAACAAACAGAAAAAATTCCCCACAACCCCATAACCAAGGGCAACTATCAGCATGTGACAAATAGCCTTTCTCTCTTTTTGATGTCTTCCTCTAATCGAGATAGTCCTGTTGAGCAACTTTATCCATATCTTGTTTCCCACTCCTGCATGTGCAGGTGGCTTCCAGTTCTGGGGCATAATCATGGCAACAGATACATTTTATGCCTCTTCAGGTGACTTCGTTAGGCAGGATTTCTATTTGCCAAATTAATGCGTCAATGTAGAGTGCAACAAATGTTACAGATATGGCCATGAACGTGCCAATTTACATGCCTCCCACCGTGGCCCCACATTCTTGCCAGCATGGGATACTCTCATTTTCTCTGATGTATTCTCATTCTCAGGCAAAATAAATGGTATCTTTCTGTTTCAAGGCACATTTCTTGGAATGGTATCAGTGAAAATGGTAGAATAAAGACCTCTGAAAATCCTTTTCTCCATAAAAGCAACAAAAACATAGAAAAAATGGTCAGAATCAACTTGTTTAGGACTATGGAAACAAAGGCTTGCCGCAATCTGGGGAGCATTTATTTAAAACAAAGCAAAACACCTGTAATCCCAGCGCTTTGGGAGGCTGAGGTGAGTGGGTTGCCTGAGCCCACGGGTTTCAGACCAGCCCAGGCAACTTGGCAAGACCTCATCTCTACAATAAAATAAAAAACAGCCGGGTGTGGTAGTGTGTGTCTGTAGTTCCAACTCAAAAAACCCCAAAAAACAAAAACAAAGACAAACAAGCAAAAAAGTCTAGCTAAATCTTTGTCAGAACAGCAAGAACATCCAGCCCAGCTAAGTGTTGAAGACATTGCCTCTTCACTACCCCCGGCCACTTGGCAAAGGCTGGGAGACGTGCAGATCCCAGGCATGAGAATATCTCTGTCCAACTGTCTGCTGTCCACTAAGCTAGCCAAGCAGACTTCAGTGGCCACACACAACAAAGAACACACTTTACAGAATTAGATCAGGAAAGTCACCAAACAACCAGTAGCAGCAACAAAAAAGCAACAATAAAGCCTGAAGGGGATGGGGAATCTGATGATCAGAGTTGTCACACTTAAAATGTCCAGCTTGAAGCAAAAATTTAGGAGACACGTAAAGAAACAAGAAAGTATGCTCCACACAAAGGGGGAAAGGTAATTAGTAAAAACTGTCGCTGAGGAAAACCAGATATTGGACTTATGAGACAAAGACTTCAAGCCAGCTACTTTATTTTATTATTATCTTTTGAGTAGAAGTCTCACTCTGTCGCTCAGACTGGAGTGCAGTGTCCACTCCCGGCCACCGCAGCCTCAACCTGCTGGGCTCAGGCTATCCTTCTGTCTCAGCCTTCCAAGCAGCTGGAACTACAGGTGCGCGCTACTACGCCCGGCTAATTTTTGATTTATTGTAGAGATGAGGTCTCGCCAAGTTGCCCAGGCGGGTCTCAAACCCGTGGGCTCAGGCAATCCACTCACCTTGGCCTCCCAAAGTGCTGGGATTACAGGCTGAGCCACCGAGCCCAGCCAGTGTTGCTAAGTCTTGTTCGGGGGATATTACTGGGTTTCCTTTGCCATTCTTCTCCCTTAAGTCAGGTTCAAACTGACTCAATTACGATGGTTTTATCACTTGCTTTGCTGGCAGGCCTGGGTGTAATCAGCATTCTTCATCCTGAATTTCTCCATACCTTGAATGTCCCTGCCCTGAGCTGGCATCTAAGGGGGCCACCTCGGTAGGGAGGGCCTTGCCTCACTCTGTGGCAACCCGCTTGATCCTGGGGACATGGCCTGTAGCAGGACCGGGCTGCCTGGGTGTCATGGGCTCACGGTTAGCCCCCTCCCCTGGGGCACACATGGGCCATGGTCCTGGTCCAGGTCACTCACTCCAGGAAGAGGGGCCGGACCACGGTCTCCCCGGCAACGTGGGCTGCATGGAACAGCGTGTACAGGTAGGGAAGCAGTGCGTAGCGCAGGGCGAAGGCCTTCCTCATGGCCTGCTGTGCCGGCTCGCTGAACCTGTATGGCTCCTGAGGCTGTGGGCCGGGTGGGGGGCAAAGCAAGCCCCTGAGCCCTGGGGCCACGGGTCCCCTGGGAGACCCGGGGCACTTCTCCAGCAGGGACAGGATTCCCAGGGCAGGGTCTTGGTGGGTGGGACCTTCCCTGCCACCCTGGTCCTACCAGGCTATGAAGGTCATTGTGGTTCCGCATGAAGGGGTAGAAGGCACCCAGCTGGGTCCAGCGCACGCACAGTTCCTCCGAGGTATTGCCCAGGAAGCCGCAGATGTCGGCCCCAACCAGGGGCACCCCCAGCAGGTTAAACTGCAGGATTTCTGGGAGGACAGTCAGGCTGCTAGAGCAGGGCCAGCCCAGCCCAGGGACCCCGGGGGGACCTGTCTGCTGAGTGGCCAAAGGCTCCGGCATACCTCCCTCCTTGTAGGGCACTTCCTCCCACCCATGCCCCCTCCCTCCCGCTCCAGGCTCCTTTGAGCAGCCCTTCCGGAGGAGCTCACCTGGCACAGAGGAAGAGAGCTGCTCCCAGGCGCTCCACACATCCCCTGTCCAGTGGCCGGCATATCGGCCATGGCCAGCGAAGGTCGAGCGTGAGATCACAAAGGGGCGTGTCCCCCGAGCCTTTACCAGAGCCCTGGGTGGACAAGGGACACTGTGATTGCTGCGCAAAGCAGGGTCACCTGGGAACCAAATCACCACCTGCCTGAGTAGAGTGCTTGGAAGTGGCAGCAGGAGGGTGGAGCTGGGAGCAAGGGGCTGTCTGGGATGAGACAGAGACAGAGACAGGGAGGATGGCAAGGCTACCGCCAGTTTCTGCTGGGCACAGTCGGCTCTGCTTGGGCCGCCCTTACTACATTTGCTGATGTGCCGTGAACTCCAGGCTCATAGGAGTCACAAGGCCCTCGCTGGTGCGGGTTCCTCTGTCTTGCCACACCATCGAAGGTCCTTCCTCTAACCCCTGGCCTCGAGCAATCCTCCCAAGAATGCTGGGATTACAGGTGGGCGCCACCACGCTCAGCACTAGGTCTTTCCTCTAAACGGCAGGCATGAAGCAGGAGGGAGAGCACGGGCTCCAGGCTGGGGGTGTGGGGAGGGAGGGAGGGGCAGCGACCAGGGGAGGGGAGGGGAGGAGCACTCAAGCCCCCACTGGACCCTGGGGAAGTCTAGGTTTCTTCTTTTCCTCCTTGCGCCCCAGGCCCAGGGAAGGCCCAGCCGTCCTTGCGGCCCTGCGCGTGGGAAAGGCCAAGTGCAGAGCCGAGCAGGGCAGGCGGGGCCCTCACCTGTGGGAGGCAATGGCTTCCATCAGGCCATAGAGGTTGTGCAGGTTGTAGTGTGTGGAGAGGAACTGGTGGCTGGAGGCACAGATGGTGGCTGCCTGCAGGGTGCCCCCAACCACCCCTAGGAGAGAGGGGGACTGGTGTGCACGGAGTTTCCTCCCAGAGGGCTTTGTGGTGCCCCCGCCAGCCCCCAGTCCCAGAGCCCCTTTGCAGGTTGCTGCCTCCTCAGGCTGGGCCTCCTCATCCTGAAGCTGTTATAAACTCCTCTGCCCACGGTGCCGCCCTGGGAATGCAGGGCGCATCTCTGTGCAGTCTCCCCTGCTCCCAGTGTCAGGAACGAGGCGGGTGTCAAGAGCTGGACTTTATATACCCAGACTTCATATCCATTGTCTCCTGACCCAATTTAAGTGTCCCCCGCCTGTTCACCTAAGCCCGAGGGCCCTTCTCTCTGAAGGGTGACAAAAGATGCTTTGTGTGGCTGAATGTCAGTCAGCTCTAAAGCTCTCCTAGGCCTCTCTGTGCACTTTCTTGTAAACTCCAGTTTTGTTTTATTTTTTTTGAGTTGGAGTCTCACTCTGTCACCCAGACTGGAGTGCAGTGGCCGCTCCCGGCCACCACAGCCTTGACCCGCTGGGCTCTGGCGATTCTTCTGCCTCAGCCTTCCAAGTGGCTGGAACTACAGGCACGCGCTACCACGCCCGGCTAATTTTTTGATTTATTGTAGAGATGAGGTCTCACCAAGTTGCCCAGGTGGGTCTCGAACCCACGGGCTCAGGTAGTCCACTCACCTCAGCCTCCCAAGGTGTGGGATTACAGGCTGAGCCACCGAGCCCGGCTGTAAACTCCAGTTTTAACAAAGAATCTGCTAAGTCAGTTTAGCAAGAACCTTCCTCTCCCAACCTCCATATCTGATCACCCCCATGTCATCCTCTACCAGTCCCCAGTGATGTCTGATCACCTTGCGTGTCTTCAGCAAGAATCCTGTTAGGTTGGTTTAGCCAGACTTCCCCGTTCCCTGATGTTCCTTTTACTAATTTTGCACCCACTGACTCCCTCCCTGCTCCTTGCTACAAACCCCCACTTGCCCGCACTGCATGCCAAGGGGAGCCCAATCTCGCTCCCCACTGCAAGACCCCATTGCAGTGATCCCTGTACCTATCATGATGGTTCTGAATAGTTTGCCTCGCCGTGCTCTAATAAATGTCACTGAGGAATATTTTCCTTAGCAACACACGTGCCTCTACCGTGTCCATGTCTGGGTTGTTTGGCTGGCCTCTCCCCAACTCAGCCCCTCCTGGGGCCCCCTTCCTCCCCTTTTCTGGCTGGCTGCTGCCCACCTGCTTCTCAGAAACGGAAGCTCTGAGTCTCCCAGACCAAACAAGGGAAAACCCTCATCTGAGCCACTAAATCCCAGATGGCACCCCTGGGGCAGGCGGGTGGGAAAACTGACCGGGCATGTAGGGTGGGTGTTCCAGCTCATTGTCGGGGCAGCCATCCTCAGAGCCCCTTACGAAGTTGGAAGGTTCGTTCATGTCCTGCAGGAGAAGCCCAGGTGGTGAGTGATCCTGCCCAGAGCACAGAGGGTGGGGCTGACCCCCAGAGGCCATGGGGACATACAGGGGTGGGGGATATACTCACAATCCACATGCCATCAAAGGGCACCTGGGCATGGAACTCAGTCACCATGTCCTGCCACCAGTCCAGGGCCTCAGGGTTGGTGAAGTCGGGGAAGGCGGTGGATCCGGGCCACACCTGGACAATGAGAAGCCAGGGTGGAGAGACACAAATCGGCAAACCCAAGAGATCTACGCCCTGGGGGTCGATAAGCAGATCCCTTCCCACAAAGCACTGACACTGGGCCAGGGAGCCACAACCCTGGGAGAACGAGGGGCCACCCTCTGACACATCCACGGGGTCGGGGGGCTGTACTGCAGAACCAGAGAGCATTGGGGAAGGACTGTGGAGGCATCCCCTACCAAGCCCTGGAATTGAGTCTCACACATCTGTACCTGGGAACTCTTTCCTAGACATTCTCTCAGCTGGGAGCCCCCTTTCTCATGGCCCGATACACATTCTGGAACAGGGAGACTGGGACTCTGCTGAGCTCTCCATCTAAGCTGCTGGGAGGAGGCAGCAGGGTCTGGGAGGATGAGGACCCCTAGGCCTCACTGAGGGTCTGCAGAGCTACTGCCTGGGCTGGGCCCAGCTGCCCATGAAGTCAAAGACCCCCTGATGGAAGACATTAAGGTGGCGTTCCTTGTCAGCAGCCACCATCATTCCCAACCATGACTTGCTCCTCCCGATCTGTCCCACTGGACAGGATGGCTCCTAAAACCCTACCCTCTTCCTGAGCAGTTTGTTCCCTGCTTGCCAATCCCTTGTCCCCTAGACCCCCACCCTACCTTCCCAATCAGCGGCTGCCCAGTCCCATTGGTGATGAATACTCCCCTCCGCAGACCCTCATCGTAGGGTCTGTAGCTCCCAGGAGGGCCTGAGCTGCTGATGGCAGGATCCTAGGGATGAGAGAAATTGGTCAGGGTGAGGATATGGCCCTGGCACAGTCACTGGGAAAACAGGAAACTGCTCTTGAGACATTTATGAGTGACAAAGCAAAGGATGAAGCTGTACTGCATGCCCATGTGTGTACATGCATGAAGTTTTACTGCTTACATGTACTGCACACCCACATGTGTACACACACGTGTCTGGCTGGAGAAGAGATGGGAGGAACGGGACTAGCTAAAGGCAGTTGTGTCCGGATGCAAGCTTTACCCTTTAAATTTTTTAGAGTTTCACAAATGCTCTAGTGATCATTTATTTAATTATAGAAAAATAGTGAAAAAGAAAAGGCTGTGTTTACCCTCCCTGCTCTGCGTGGCCACTCACGCCTGCTTGCCCTCAGAGGGGCCCTGATGGAAATGGGCAGAGTCAGCTCGATGCAAACCTCTCAGCAACAATTCAAACCCTGTCCACGGAAGGAGGTCACTGTGGTGGGGGCCATTTGGTCTTTTCAGTGCCCCCTCCCTCCCTCCTTCTCTCACTCCTGCCTCCACCTCTGGCCATCAGTCCTGGCACCAGGCCCAGGCTGGATCAGTCCCCAGATCACATCCTTCTGGCTCTGGAACTGGCCCAGGGAAGGTTCTGTCTTTGTGCCGAGCAACTCAAGAGTCCTGCCCTGGGGATTTTCTATGGGAGCTGATGGGAGGAAGTCTCTGCTCTGTGGTGCCAGCACTAGGGCTGTGAGCCAACAGCTGCCCTGGGTCAGCCCTCCTTTCGTGGAGCGGCTCGGCCAGGAGACACACAGAGCCTCCATGGCTCCAGCTGCCTCTACTCCCAGCTCCACCCAGCACCTTCCAAAATGGGGTGACCTGGTGGCTTCAACTTATTGTGCCTCTGCCCATTTTTGCTTTAGGACAGTTCAAGTAACCTACAACTGAAAGAATCCTGAGTAACAGACAGATGTTTCCAGGGACCCTTAAACTGGACCTTCCTGGACAGCAGAGCAAAGCCTAGAAACTTCTTGGTATTCCCTCAATATTAAAAAGACCCTCAGAAAACATCCTGACCACAGCAGGCACGAGGAAGATGCTACATACAGAAGAAGACCGCGGGCACTGGGATGCCCCCTTCCCAAGACCTACACGGGGAGAAGTAGTACTCACCACGATCATCATGTATCGTCGGCCACCCTCATGGAGCTCCTGCACCATGGCCGGGAAGTCCTTGAAGCCATCCTTGTTGAAAGTGAAGTCCCTCCTGGCGTCCATGTAGTCCAGATCATTCCACTGGACGTCCTGCAGGTAGCAGGGAGCCGGCTGCTGGGGCCCGGGGAACCATGTCCCGGCTGGGCCCTTGTCTCCCCACCCTCACCCCACTTACCAGGGGAAGTGCGCCTGGGTCATGTTCTCCACCACCTGACGGACGATGGCGGTGGAGGAGTAGCCCCAGCGGCACAGGTGGAAGCCCAGGCCCCAGTACGGTGGCATGAATGGGTACCCTGCAGCCAACACCAGCGCTGTGAGTGGGTGGGTGGGGATGCAGGTGTAGGCATCACCATGCAGGGAGCAGAACCTACCCACAACGTCCAGATATTGCCGCACCACGCTCTTGGGCTCCGGGCCCAGGAAGACGTAGACATCCAGGATGCCGCCTGTTGACCTCCAGCTGAGGGCTGGACTTGGCTGCAGGACCACGTCTGTAGGAGCAGCCCTGGGGCTCAGGGACAAATATCACACCCAGAGGGTCCCACACTGCCTGGAAAGGGCCCACCACAGGTAGAGGGCAAGGTTCTCCCCACAGGGAGCCCAGAGAGGCCTGGGGGATGTGGGGCACCACAGTGAGCCGAGGAATCAGGCACGGGATGGGAAGATACGGAGCAGCTGGGCCTGAGCCTCCCTTCCTGGTCTCTGCCCACCTCCAGGGTGGGGCCCCAGAATCTCCTTAGGGGCATGGAAGGGCAGAGCTGGGAGAGGCCTCAGCCCACCAATGCATTTCTCAGAGGAGAAAACAAGGTCCAGTCCCGTGCCCACAGCCCTGCGTTGCTTCCAGCCTCGGGGCAGGGCCTCTCGCTATCCTGTGAAGGGAAGTCCAGACCTGGGCACTTGGGTTGGGGGGCAGCTTACCCATGGCGTTGCTGTTCAGCAGGAACACCCCGTGTGCTGACCCACCATCCTCCAGTGCCAGGTAGAAAGGGTGGGACCCGTAGAGGTTTGCACTGGGCTGGGATATGCAGGAGACAGTGGCTTAGCTCCTGTGGTCCCGGACTCTGCGGCCCCCACCCTGCTGCCCCTTCCTGTACCGTGGGTGCGAGGTCACGGTTCCACAGGGTGATCTTATTCCAGCTAGTGCTGAGCATCAGGGGGCTGAGGTGCTCGGCGAGGCCTGCAATGTACTGGGAAGGCAGGGAGGTGGAAAGCTGCAGAAACTGGTCAGCAAAGAACAGCGGGGCCACGGTCGTGTTCAGCCTGCAGGGCAGAGGCCGGGCTCACTTGCACTCACTGGGCCAGATGAGCCCGATGATCCTCCCAGAGAGCACCCCCTGGCCCTGGTGCCCCAAGAGGGTGGAGTGACCTGGCCAGCCCTGTGGCATGCAGACCCTGGGACAGGCAGCCATGCTAGGTCCACAGCCCTCAGCACCCTGGAACCGGGCATGTCAGAGAAGGTGCGCTGCCTGAGTGGGTCCATGCCATACTGATGGGCCTCTGAGAGGCTGCCCTCCAGGAACTGGCAGGCACCGGGACTGGGCACAGGCCTCATGGTTGCCCTGTGATACCTACAGTGGGTGTCTACTTTAGACCGGACCAGGTTTCTCAGCTTGGCACTGCTAATGCCTTGGGCCAATTCCCTTTGTGAGGATGGTCCTAGACACTGTAGGACATTCAGCAGCACTCTTAGCTTCGCCCACTAGAGGCCAGAAGCACCAAAAACAACTCCTGACATAGCCAAATGTCTCCTGGGGAAAACCCAGCACATGGGCAAGCCCCGGGATGGATGGTTGGAGAGGCCTCCTTAAAGTTGGGAGGCCTCGCACCAAGAAGGGGAGAGGATCAGCTGGAGACCCTGGTGGGCATGCTGGGTGGTCCAGGAACAGCCAGGAGGCCGATGGGGAAGGCAGACCGTGGCTGGGTCAGAAGTCGAGGGCAGACAGGGCGACCCTTCCTGGGGAGCACAGAGACCAGAAACTCACAGCACTCGGCCACCCAGCTTCCGGCGCACCATCACCCCAAAGGGCTCCTCAGAGAACTCCACGCTGTAGAGTGGGGACACTGCCTTGCTGCGGACGTGCGGGGTCTCCAGAGGCACCTCATAGCGCTTGTTAGCAGGATCTTTGATCTAAAAGAGAAAGAGACGGAGGTGTACCAGTCCACCCATTACCCTCCTCTCTCCAGAGGGAAGAGAGCACCCCGAGCGGTCAAGTCAGGTCCTGGCAGCAGCACACAGGCCATATGAGCGCAGCAGCTCATTCAGCTTCTCTGAGTCTAGGTTTCCTCATCTAAAGAGCCGGAAAGATGCCTCTCCTGGGCACCAGTAAAATATACAACACCCAGTAACTGAATTTCAGATAATCAACAAGTGGGTTTTTTTTTTAGTAGGCTATGTCCCAGATAGTGCATCCTTACACTTAACAACAAAATCATCCCTGTTATATGGAAGTCAGATTTACTGAGCATCCTCCATTTTTATTTGCGACCTCTGGCAACCCCATTCCACCTGGTCTTCCTTTTCATGAAGATAAACAGGCCCTAGCCCTGTCTTCCAAAGCACCTGTCACTGAGAGCTCCTGCCGCTCTCCAAAGGGAGCCAGCGTCAGCTCACACCTCGGCCCCCAGCACACACCCGTCCCTGTGAAGTGTGAGTGCACTACCTGTCCACCACATGCACCCTCTGTCCTCTCTGTCCTGGTCCCCGACCCCAACTGTGCGTGTACCCGGGTCTTGGCCCCCGCTCCTGCCCACCGTGAAGTGGAGGCGACTCTCAGTCTCCATCATCACGTCCAGCCGTAAGGTCAGAATGTCCTTTGGGAAGAAGGTGGGGCTGCTGCGGGTCAGGGTGGCCGTGTAGCCCATCTCAGAGGAACTCAGGTTCTCCAGCTTGTAACTGGGGTAGCTGGGGGGGAAGAAGCACCAGGGCTGCCCCATCTGGGTGCCCTGTGGCCCCAGCCTCGCAGGGACATAGCAGCAGCCACGGGCCTCACACTGCTCCTGGGTGATGGCCTTGTCTGGGGCACAGTCAAAGCGGCTGTTGGGGGGCACGTCGCACTGTGTGGGTGCTGCTCCAGGATGGCCGGTGTGCTCCTGGGTGGGCGGGGGCCCTGGCCCCTTGGCTCCCTGCTGGCGAGCTGGGTGCATGTCTTCCAGGAATGGGGGAAAGCCATCTGGTTCTTGGGGGACCACCAGGAAATCATGGAGCAAGACATGTCCCAAGAAGGCAGCTGTGGCCAAGGAAACGAGGACGCAGACCCCAAGCAGGGTCCGGGAGCAGGGCGGCCACCTCATAGTTGCATGAACAGCTGCTGGATGCCTGCGGGAAGAAGGAACCAGGCTCACTGGAAAGGCAGGAGGAAGCGACAGGAGGGGCCTCACTCACAGGATCTCAAAGTACCTCCTAGACATTAACTACGGGCTGGGTGAGGTGGGTCAGCGGCCCCTCCCTCCCAGAGCACAGGTGAGGAGGCCAGGGACTGCGGCAAGGGACTGCGAGATATTTGAACAGAGAAGTCTTCGAAATGTTACACATAAACCAAGCACGTCAAACAGCAAGTGGAGGGAGCTCTACTTCCGCATAAAGGCTGTGGCCACGGTCAAGGGCATGTCAGCAGAAGTGATTCTGGGACCTGCTACGTTCCCTTGGTTCCTCCCCTGATAGGCACACAGATATACCATGGTGAGAAATCTTGGGCACCACAGCCAAGGGCGACACTCTAGGTGGAAAAACCACAGGAAAGGACCTGTCCCCTGAGACTCCACAGATCAGGGCCCCTCCTGGCCCCATGTACATGGGAGAAATATGGTCTCTGTTTCAGCTGCTGTACCTGAGTGAGCCTCAGGTACAGAAATAGTGAGGCTCACTTTGATCATTCTGGGGGTAAGAGTGACTAGTAACTGCTACCGTCATTTTGTTTTTCTCTATGTTTCAATATTTTTTGAAGATATTGTATTCGTCTGACTTCTCCTAGGAGCAGAGGGAACCAACATGGAATTAAACAAGCATGAATTTTATTAGGGGAGTCTGAGAAAATGGGGAAGAAAGCTGGGAGAGCCATCACACCCACACAAGTCAGACCCCAAGGGAAGGAGAATAAAGGTTCCCAGCAGCAAGGCCATGGGGGGAGTCCATGGGGGGGGTCCTCAAACCAAACCTGGCCATCAGAGAAGTCTGGGTCTCCTAGGAATAGGCCTTGGAGCAGACGTAGGGGTGGATGTCAGAATGCAACAACTGGCAACTTGGCTGGGGAAGCTCCTTGCAGCGGGAATCCTGTTAGACATTCTCAGGTCTCGGGAAAAAGCCACACACCAGGCAGAAGAGAATGCAGGCCCTGAGGGAGTTTGACCAGTCATGTCACAACCTGGTCATGTTACAAAAGGGTAGGCTGGGAATGTTTTGACCAGCATCAGTGCTTGGCATTCCACCATGGGCCAATGATAAATGATGGTGCTCTGGGCTTGAGATTTAAACATTTACCCACAACTGACAACAAGTGTGAGTTTGTTCTTACACCAATCAATTCTCCAATTCTCCAGACACCAGCTAGGTGTCCTACAATTCAATCCAGTTCTGGCACTAACTACCCAGAGTTAGTGAGTACCCCACAGGTTAGGAGCTCAGTCCCACAAGACTAGACCTACTCCAGATGCCAACTGCAAGTCCCAGGTTGTCAATTGTAGTTATACATTTAGGGATTCCTACGACCCCCTCGTCAGGTTCAATAACTCACCAGAATGGCTCACAGAACTCAGGAAAGTGCTCTTCTTTCTTTTGATTTATTTATTTTGAGTTGAAGTCTCACTCTGTCGCCCAGGTTGGAGTGCAGCGGCATGCTCACCGCCACCGCAGCTTCCACCTGCTGAGCTCAGGTGATCCTTCTGTCTCAGCCTCCAAATAGCTGGAACTATGGGTGTGCACCACCATGCCAGGCTACTTTTTTTGATTTATTGTAGAGATGAGGTCTTGTCAAGTTGCCCAGGTTGGTCTCGAACCCAAGGACTCAGGCAATTCTCTCACCTTGGCCTACCAAAGTGCCGGGATTATAGACGTGAGCCATTGTACCTGGCCAGGAAAGTGCTTTTCTTACATTTCTAGTTTATTACAAAGACGACAACTCAAGAGCTGAATGAAGAGACCCGCAGGGCAAGGCGGAGTGGGGGATGGGCAGAGCTCCCATGTCCTCTCTGGGTGAACCAGCCCTCCCAGCCTCTAGGCTCTCCGATCCCTGTTTAGGGGTCTTTATGGAGGTTCCATCACCCAGACATGACGAAATCACTGGACACTAGTGATAACTCAGTCTTCAGCTCCTCTCCCCTCCCTCCCTGGAGAAGGGGTGGGCTGAAAGTCCCAGCCTTTTTTTAAAAAAATACATACGTTTTTATTTAGTAGCATTATTTTTATAACAAAGCACTTTTGATATAATTAAAATACACATGCTTTGAAAAAATATGGAACGCTTCACGAATTTGTGTGTCATCCTCGCGCAGGGGCCTGCTAATCTTCTCTATTGCTCCAGTTTTAGTATACATGCTGCCCAAGCGAACACAGTCCCAGCTTTCTACTCAGGCCTTGGTCCTTCGGGTGATCAGCCTCATCCAGAAGCTACTAGGCGCCCCAGCCACCAGTCATCTCATTAGCAAGCAGAAGGTTCTCTGATCACTCCGTTTCCAGGGGTTTTAGGTACTGCATGTCAGGAATCAGGGACAAAGACCAAATACAGTCCTGCCTTGCCTAACTGCTCAACGGGATCATTATAATTCAGGCGCTAGGGAACTCTGAACTCCTCACCCCAGGGGCTCAGACTCAGCAGTCAGCAAGGGTCCAGCAGTTGCATCTTTCATAGGCGGCAGAGGGGCCTGGGGTCACAGCCGATGCCTGAGCACTGCGTTCACCAGAAGGGGAAAGAGAGACTCGAAATGGGGAACACGTAGCCTCCAACACCCAGCTCTACACAGGAGGGCGGTTCCCAGGTCATCTCTAAGCTTGATAATTCACAGAGGAAAAATGGGGAAGGACTAGAGGTCAAGCTCTGCTCTCGGGGAAGAGGCTGGAAGCCCTGCCCTCGCGGTTGCTGGGTAAAACATCAGACAAACGGGTTCCCATCTGCTTCTGGGGTGTTACCACCGACAGAGCGGGGCAGAAGTAAAGCGTCTCACCCGCTCTGTGCCTCAGTTTCCCGCTGTAAGATAAGGCACGCACAGATCCTTCCTCACTGAGCACTGGGCGGATGAACGAGAAACTAGAAGTTTCCAGGGCCCTTCGTGTGGATGGGGTCACTGCCCCACCGGGGTCTCACCTGCTGGACCCTCCACCCGCGATCCGCGCGGCCCAGGCTACAACTAGCTCAACCTTTGCGATGAGGAAGCCCGGGACAGCCGATCGACCCATCGACCCCGCCCTCTATTGCGGAGGGGCCCCGACACCGCAGGACTGGTGGTCCAACAGCCCCCGCGGCCCTGCCCCTGCTCACCTCCGCGCACGCGCCCGGGCCGCCGCGGTGACTCGAGTCCAGCACGGGCGCGCGCGGAGGTGGGTCACATGGCCGGCACGCGCGCGCCGCGGGGCGGAGGCCGCGGCGGGTCACGTGACGAGACTGCCCGCGCAGGCGCCCCAGGCGAGGCTGCGCGCCCGCTCCACCCCCCCTAGTGGCGGCTGTGGCAGAGCGGGGCGTGTTGCGCTGTTTGGCGGCAGCCCGGCATCCTCGCATGGGCCCTTTGGCCCTCGGGTTGGGAAGGTGTCTCAGGGGAGCGGGTACCTGGCAGCGCGTCTGGCGTCTTTTGGGGAGAGGCCGGCCCGCGGGTGTGCACCGCCGCTGGTTCCTCCGCTGCCAGAGATGGGGCGTGGCCCCTGCTGGCGCGGTCCCGGCCGGATTCCCCGGTCCCTCTAGGTCAGAGATGGGGCGTGGCGCCGGCTCGCGCAGTCTCGGGCTGGTCCCGTTTCCTTTGGGGTCAGAGATGGGGCGTGGCACCTGCCCGTGCAGTCCTAGTCCGTCCCCATCGCCGCAGCTGTCAGGACTGTAAGAGGTGACCCAACTGCGCCCTGCGCCCGGGGATTCCAACCTGAGGACATCATCGGAAACGTGGACGGAGGTGCTCAGCGCGGACAGATTAAAACAGCCCAAATTTGGAGGCTCCTTAAACTCACTCCCTAATTTACCCTTATTCCTTAAAGGAATGGTCAAAACATCGTGATAACCCGTTGAAACCGACGATTCCGAAAACATTAACTATGGATTTTTTCACAAAAATGATAAAATGCTTATATTAAGATGAGCACACTTTTAGATGTGTGGTACAAAAACTGAACACGCCATATTACCTTGACCTGCCAAACAAAATGTATGCACAGAATGAATACCTAAGGAGATATGCCAAACAAGTGTTGCCTCTGGGTAGGGGCATTAAAATCTCCCCGTTCCTGTGGTAGTTTCTGTATTTCTGCAATGCTTTAGAATAAGTATGCGTTGCTCCCATATTCAGAAAAAGCTTTATTTTTATTCCTCTGTGGAAAGGTTTGAAAGTTAAATTATTTTGTAGGACATTTCCTTTAAACTGCAGAGAAACCATAAGGTGATCGGAAATCCAAGTATGTGGAGGAAGAGCACCAAGTTAACAATGCAGAAGAGACAGGTGGGCAGACGTGGGATATGATCTTTTGGCTTTAACCTTGCAGCACACTTTCTCTTGCAAGTTGTGCATCTGAAAGTAACCCAAACTGCGAGGTGGGGGCAGGAGAGGGGCCTTTGCGAGAGGAGAGCTCACCAGATGCAGTTGGAAACACTGGAATTTTACTAGGTTTAAATTGCTGAGTGGCTAAAAAAATTCCTACGGGTGGGGCTGTCCTGCCTATTTCTCTTAACTGATGTCCTTCTGAGGGTGCTCATAGTTTTCAGGAACACAACAGATTTTAAGTCCCTTGTAATAAACAAAATTCTGGATCTCTTCCTTGAGGGCCAGCCTGGGACGGTGCTCTCTAGGAGGGCCCTGGTGACTTGAATTTGCTGGCGATCCTCTGGCTGACCTTGTGCAGGGCCTGCTGGAACTGGGGGTACTCGTCCCGCACGTGGTCCAGGATGGTGGCGATGGCTGCCAGGCGCTCATCCAGACGCTGGCGCTCCAGCAGCAGAGACTGGCGGGAGCGGAACAGGAACACGTACCTCCCCTCCTTCACTGCCTGCAGGTGCTTAAGGCGCGTCTGCAGGGCCACGATCTCGGAGAGATTCTGGGCAGGAAAAGAGAGCTTGGATCAGGTTATGCAAAGCTGAAGGAGGACACCCTCAGGTCCACAAACTCAGACTCAGAAATGTCAAAGGAGAGAAATGCACCTGAACACAGATGCCCTCCAGGGAAGAGGCTGGTATTCCCTGGGTCAGAGTCTTTTCGTCCATTCATCATCTAGAAGACATTCTTTTTTTGAGTTGGAGTCTCACTCTGTCGCCCAGACTGGAGTGCAGTGGCATGCTCCCAGCCACCACAGCCTCGACCTGCTGGGCTCCGGCGATCTTTCCGCCTCAGCCTTCCAAGTAGTCAGAACTACAGGTATGCGCTACCATGCCCAACTAATTTTTGATTTATTGTAGAGACGAGGTCTCGCCAAGTTGCCCTGGTGGGTCTCGAACCGACAGGCTCAGGCAATCCACTCACCTCGGCCTCCCAAAGTGCTGGGATTACAGGCTGAGCCACCGAGCCTGGCCAGGAGCCATTCTTGACACCTGCCATGTGTCAGGCCCCATACTGGGCATGCTGCCCTCGTTGTCTCCCTCATCTCAGTTGATCAGGCCCCAGCCTTGCGGTCCTGCTCTACCCCTCTCTTTTGCTCACACCACATCCAAGCCAGCAGGAAATCCCACTGGGGCGACTTTCAAATAATATATATGCAGAATTTGGCAGCCTCGGCTCCTTCCCAGCCGCTTGGCCACCAACCTGAAGCACAATGGCCTCAAACAGCTTCCTGTGTCCAACCTTCCATCCACACTCACTGCCAGAGGGGGGTATTCTGCTAAGACCCAAGTCACTCAGCCCTAAAGTCTCCCTGTCTTCCCACCTCCCTCAGAGAAAAACCCAAAGTCATGATACTTCTCCCCCACAAGGCTTTACACAGCCTAGGTGGGCCCTCTCTGCCCACATCTCCGCACTCCAGGACCTGCCCTGCTGGCCTCTGCCTGGCCGTGGACAGTCTCAAGCTCCTTTGTGGGGTTACTTGCTGCCTGGGTTGATCCCCCTTTCTCATCTCCTTCAAGTCTTGACTCAAATGTCACCCACTCTGTGTGGCCTTCCTGGACTACTCTATCTCTTTAAAATCTTAAGCCCTGGCTAGGCTCTGTGGCTCAGCCTGTAATCCCAGCACTTTGGGAGGCCAAGGCGAGTGGATTGCTTGAGCCCACGGGTTCGAGACCAGCATGGGCAACTTGGTGAGACCTCGTCTCTACAATAAATCAAAAATTAGCCGGGTGTGGTAGTGCACGCCTGTAGCTCCGGCTACTTGGAAGACTGAGGCAGAAGGATTGTGTGAGCCTTGCAGGTCGAGGCTGCGGTGGCCGGGACATGCTGCTGCGCTCCAGTCTGGGTGACAGAGTAAGACTCCAACTCAAAAATAAATAAATAATAAATAAAATCTTAAGCCCTCATTCTACTGATGCTCCTGTCTCTTCTTTATTTCTCCCCAGACCATTTATCATCATCTACCCCGCCATACCCTTCTTTCTCATTTTTTGTTTATAGTCTGAACTCCTGCCCAGCATGCAGCCTCCAGGAGGGCAAGGGTTTCGTCTTCTTTGTTCTGTTCTGTAGCCCTAGCACCCAGAACACTGCTGGCCCGTAATAGATACACAATCAATATTCATTGAATGAATAAGCCACAAAAACGTGGGCAGTTGACCGTGCTGTTATTAGCCTGGGATCAGGAGGGGCCTTAGCCCAGGGACACGGGGCTTCTATGTGGGTGGCATGTTTTATGACTGAGGTGCCATCAGCCCTGGTGACCTCCTGGGTTGTTTTTTTTTTTACCTGTCGCTTGAGGGCCATGAGTTGGTCAAGGTCGGCTTCGACCATGTCGAGGTCTGCCTGCATGGCAGACAGGTTTTTCTGCTTCTCTAGGAGGGAGTTGCTCACATTTCTCTGTGTTTCTTCCAGTTCCAGGATGGTCTTGGTGCACTCCTCGGTGGCCTAGGACATAAACAGGACCATGCTAGGCCCCCACATACTGGCTACGTGGTGGACAGAGAAGAGTCAGGCTGTAAGGACTTGCCAGGTGCCTTCTGTATACTTCATCCAGGGAGGACTCCCAGGAGGAATCAAGGAGGCTCTGCCCTTCAGGATGTATTGCCAGGAGAGGTGAGCACCTGTGAGCTGCCAGGGCCTGGATGAGCCCACACTGCTCCCTTACGGCTTAGAGACATGGGTGGCCTGAGAAGTTCTGGGTGCCTTCTCCTGCAGTGGGTCTGTCTGCTCGGGCATGGGAACCAGGGACATTTCAACAGCTTTGTGCTAAGGGCAGGGCCAAGGCTATAAGGGGCGGAGAGGTGGGCTGGGGTGTGTGGGAAAGAGGAGGCTGGGGCCTCCCTGCAGAATCCTCACAGAATCCTTCTGCAGCAGAGGGCTGGGTGGTGAGGCCACGCACCCTCCACGTGGTATTGTTTCTGCCGTCGGGGGAAGAAGCACAGCTAAGAGCAGGGTAAACCAGGCAGCTCCTGGCAGCTGACAGGGCCCCAGGAATGATGAAGGAGGAGGGACAACTGACTCTCAGGGACTGGCTGGGGATGTGGAAGGACTTTGGGACAGGCAAGGCAGGGATGGGGAAAAGGCCCTGTCTGTGCATCAGTGTGGGGCGTGGCATGGGGACAGGAGGATTTGGGTACTGCTTGGAGCCAGATGTGAGGCAAGGGGTGGGTGTGGGGATCCCGGTAGTAGACCAAGAAGCCCAGGACAATGAAGAAAGGCTGGGGCCAGGACAGGAAGCTGAGGAAGAGTAGACGTTAGAAGTGGTCAATGCGGTGGACAAGGACTAAGAGGAGGTCACTCTGTCACCTCTTTCCAGAAACTTCCAGCAACTTCCAAATGAGTAGTCCAGGCACATCTGTCATTTTCCACTAACCTTTCCCCATACAGGATTTACCCTACAAGGGCTATTTTAACAATCTCCATGTAACCCTCTGGATGACTCCCAGAGATGGGTGCCCATTTCACAGGTCAGTAAACTGAAGCATCAAGAAGTCAGACAGTATGCCCAAGTCATGACTGGCATGGCAGTGCTGCAAGGCTGTGCTCTCCACTGTCCCTAAGGCCATCTCACCGCACATGGCCGTGGCTGCTGTTGCATTTGGCTCTGTCCCCCCCATCCCCAGCAGACAGGGAGCTGCAGGCTTGGAAGGGGTCCACATGTTCCCAAAGCCACACAGCCGGTCACTGTGGCTGTGGGGCCAGCCTGGGAAATCTGAGCCCCGAGCCCTGGCCTGGCAATGGCTGAGGGAGTGGACACCGGGTAGCACTAGTCCCTCCCAGGACAGGTCAGGCACTACACACTCAGTGGACACCAGGTAGCACTAGTCTCTCCCAGAACAGGTCAGGCACTACACACTCAGTTGATGTGGCCTGGAGGATAGGGACACGCGCTCTTGGGATGTCGACCATGCTCCCATCAGCCCATCTCTGGCACCCGCTCGGGGTCCTCAGTGCATGGGCTTCCCCTTCCCCATCGCTCTGTGCTTCCTCGATGTCACTTCTGTTAAGCAAAAAGGGGCTGAAACACAGCTGTCTCTGGCCCTCCATGGCACCATCCCAGTGCAGGTATCCTGCTAAACCCAAGACAAACTCCCAAAGACAGGCCCCGTGACAGCAGAACAATAGCATCCCTGAGCAGGCCACCCCTCTGACAGCCACTGCATCCTCACTCCTGGGGCCCAGCACCTGGGTCACGTGTCTCTGTTCACAGCTGGGGCAGTTGAGGCCCAGGGAATGCAGCAGCTTTCATCACAATGTGGGACAGGCTGGTCAGTCTGGTTCTAGAGCTGGGCTCTCGCATCTCCACTGTGCCCACTGTCACTTCTTGGTCACAGTTGAGACACAGCAACACTGACTGCAGCTGATGGCATGACATACAGCCCAGATGCAAGCAATGGAAATGGGACAGGAGGGGAGACAGCGTTGTGACGGCAGGGCAGGAGGTTTAGCAGGCGGACAGCCCTGGCCAGCGGGGGGGTGGTAATGCATGCTGAGTGTGTGCGAAGAACACCAGCAGACACTAGCACAAAGCCCCAGATCCTACAACAGACATTGAGCCTGAGCAGGAACGCCTTTCTGGAATGTTCATTGGGCCACGGAGGGAGAAAGAGATTCTTTTGATCTCTCTTTCCTTTCACACTGCTCCCTACCTTGTGAGTGTCCTTGATTTTCCGCCGCAGCTCAATCTGCTTGTGGTGGAAGCCTGCACGAGTGAGCACGTTCCTGTCCATCTTGCCCTGACCCTCGGCCTGGGTAGCAATGATGTCTCTGCGGGCGACGGCCAACTCCATGTTGCGGATCATCTTCTCCTGCTGCTTCAGCAGCTGCCCGTGCTTGACCTGGGAGCACAGGACAGAGGGGCTGGAGCAGGGCGGGCCGTGGCTGCACGGTGAGCGGCTGGGAGGCCACCTGCTCAAACTCCAGTCACACCAGATGGGTCTGGCAGAGAACAATGAGGGCTGTGCCAGCAGGAGGAACAAGGGATCTGGAGGCGTCACCCCGGGCCTGGACAGTGTTCCTGTTGCACACAGGATATGCAGGCAAACAGGGTGAGGCTGAGAAACTGCCAGAGACCGGAGGCGATGAAGGAGACATGAGAACCAAATGCAACCCCAGATCGGGGCCTGGAAAAGAGAATAGGTGTTATGGAGGAAACTGGTGAGATCTGATTAGAGTTTACAGTTTGGTTAGTATAGTACTAAGGTTGATTTCTTAGTTGGGACAATGCACTGCGGCTCTGTAAGGTGGCAATGTGTAGGCGAAGCTGGGCTGAGAGTCTATGGACCTGGGGCTGAGGACTGGGTTGCAGGGTGAGGACTGGCTGCAGGGGTGCGGGGGAAGTTTCTGGAGTCACAGAAAGATATGTCTCAATTGTGTCGGTGGCTACATAGATGTGTGCATGTGTTAGAGCCCAATAAACTGTATGTTTAAAATAAGCGTATCTGGCTGGGCTTGGTGGCTCAGCCTGTAATCCCAGCGCTTTGGGAGGCTGAGTTGAGTGGACTGCCTGAGCCCATGGGTTCGAGATCCGCCTGGGCAACTTGGCAAGACCTCATCTCTACAATAAATCAAAAATTAGCCAGGTGTGGTAGCGCGCACCTGTAGTTCCAGCTACTTGGAAGGCTGAAGCGGAAGGATCACCGGAGTCCAGCAGGTCGAGGCTGCAGTGACTGGGAGCAGCCACTGCACTCCAGTCTGGGCGACAGAGTGAGACTCCAACTCAAAAATAAATAAAGAAACAAACAAACAAACAAATAAATAAAATAAGCATATCTTATTATATGTACGTTATGCCTAAAAGAAAAAAACAGGCAAGAATCCCCAAGTTAAGAATGGTTGAGGGAGACCAACAAGCCTACCCTGATTTTAAAATGTTCCATAGAGTGACAATAATAAAATGCTCTGGAGCTGGCACAGGTTTTGTCAAAGTGATTGTCCCAAGGGACCAGAGAGCATGAAATGAGGATGGTAGAGAAGGAAGACAGCATCTCTGTGGGGACCACTGTGTGATCGATGTGGTCATTCAATTCAGCAAGAAAGCACAGATTATTTAATATAGGCTGTTGACATGAACACCCTGGCTGACAGAAGATAGAGATGAACCCTTGCTTCACACCATAACCCCAAATAAAGTCCAGGTGGGCTCAAGATTAAAGTCTGCGAAACAGTTGAAAAGAAGTTAGAAATATATGTGTGTGGCTCCAAACTGAGGTGAGCTTCTTATGCAACATAGGAGACCCAGAAGCCATGAAGAAAAAGACTGACACGTCACACAATAGAAACATTAAAAAATTGGTCTGGTAAGAACATTCTAAACAGAAGGTAATGGCGAATGATGGACTAAGAGACACTATATTTAATAGGTATTAAAGGCAGGGATTGATAACCCCCCAATTGTTAAGAAATAAGAAAACAGCTCAATATGAAAATCAGTCAAAGATATGAACAGGCAACCCCCAAATGAGGAAATGCCAGTCTCTCTTTCTCTCTCTCACACACACACACACACACACACACACACGCCCACTCAATTCCCCATGCACTTTGCAATGAACCAGCAATGCACGTAAGAGTGAGACTCCCCTTTTCATACTGTGGATGGTCAAACATCAAAGGCTGATAAATAAGTGAATTTACCAAAGACACAGAAACAAAGTCAATATACAAAAATCCATTGTATTTCTGCATACTAACAATGAACAACTAGAGACTGGAATTTAAAAACCTATCATTTATAATAGCACTGGCAAACATGGCACACTTAGGTCTATATCTAACAAAATATAAGCAAGATCTGGATGCCAAAAACTAAAAACACTGACAGAGGAAATCAAACAAGACCTTGAATAGATGGTGAGAGATATTGTGTACATGGACTGGAAAACTCAGGGCTGGTAACATGTCAATTCTTCCTAAACAGACCTACAGAGTCAATGCAATTCCAATCACATTCTCAGCAGAAGTTTTTATAGAAATTGATAAGCTGATTCTTAAATTTTTATGAAAAGGAAAACTATATAGAATAGACAAAACAATTGTGAAAGAAAAGATCAAAGTTGGAGGAATCTCCTAAGTATAGCGTTATAGAAATCAAAACAGTGGGATACTGAAGAAAGGGCAGAAATATAAATCAGTGGAACAGAGTAGAGAGCCAGAAACAGACCCACGCAAATATGGTCAACTGATTTCAACAAGGGCTAGAAGGTAATTCTGTGGAGAAAAGGTAGTCTTTTCACTAAGTGGGGCTGAGACGAGTGACATTCAAATGCAAAGATTTCTACCCCAATCCACCACTGCAGCATATACAAAAAGTAGCTCAAAATAGATCATGAACCTAAATCACTAAAAGTAAAACTAAAGGCATGAGGTTTCTGGAAGAAAACAGAAAATATTTGTGACCTTGGGCTGGACAAAGATGTCTTAGCTGCACTACCAAAATGCTCCATAAAAGAACAGATTGGGTAATTGGATGTCGTCACACAGGCAGATCTCAAATGCATGAGGCTAAGTGAGGAGAGCCAGGCTCAATATGCTTCACCCTGTTTGATCCACATTATGTGACATTCTGGAAAAGCCAAAACTACAGGAATGGAAACAGACTGGTGGTTGTCAGTAGCTGGGGTGTGGGGCAGTCTGACTACAGAAGGCATGAGGGAATCTAGGATGACGGAAATATCTTATATCACGATGTGATGGTAGCTACATGATTGTGCAGCTTTGCCAAAGCTCAAAGGGCTGATTGCCCCAAATTGTGAACTTTTACGCAATACCTCAATAAAAATAAAAAAGGTTAACAGACAGATAACACCCAAAACCATTGAGGTGGTAGGGACATGGCCACTGTCACTACGTTTTGGAATTACTTTTTGGAAAAGTAATCTGTCAGGCTTGATTACAGTCAGCATTTATATATTCTTTGACCTAGAAATCCTGCTTCTGGGACTCTAGTACCCAAAAAAGAATCTAGGAACAGCAACACCAGCACCAAAAGAACCCTAGGGAAGGATATTACTGTAACATTGGGTAACGATTGATGTTATGTGTCAACTTGACTGGGCCAAGGAATGCCCAGACAGTTGGTAAAACATTCTTTCTGGGTTCATCTGTGAGGGCATTTCCAGAAGAGGTTGGCATTTGAACGGGTAAACTGAGTAAAAAAGATCTTCCCTCACCAAAGCGGGCATCATCCAACCTGTTGCAAGCCTGAATCAAAAAAAAAAAAAAAGCTGGAAAAAGGGTGAATTTATTCTTTCTTCTTGAGCTGGGACATTGGACTGGGAGTGACACCATTGGCTCCCCTTCTCAGGTCTTTGGACTTGGACTGAATCACATTACTGGCTCTCCCAGGTCCCGGCTTGTAGATAGCAGATTGCAGGACTTCTCCGATATCATTGTCACATGAGTCAATTTTCACAACCAGCCAGTCTGTGTGTCTGTTTCTGTCTGTCTATCTCTCTGTGTATTCTGTTATTTCTGCTTTTTTCTAGAGAACCCTGAATAATACACATTGTTTCTAGCAACAAACAACAACAACAAACTGGAAAAAGTCTGAATTTTCATCAACCTGAGAATGTATAAATAAATTGTGATCTATCCATAGTATGTTTTGTAACTCTTAGAAGAATGGGTTAGCCGGGCTCAGTGGCTCAGCCTGTAATCCCGCGTCTTTGGGAGGCTGAGGTGAGTGGATTGCCGGAGCCTGCAGGTTCGAGACCCGTCTGGGCAACTTGGTGAGATTTCATCTCTACAATAAATCAAATAATTAACCGGGCGTGGTAGCGCGTGCCTGCAGTTCCAGCTACTGGGAAGGCTGAGGCAGAAGGAGCGCCGGAGCCCAGCAGGTCGAGGCTGCGGTGGCCGGGAGCGGCCACTGCACTCCAGTCTGGGTGACAGAGTGAGACTCCAACTCAAATAAAAAAAAAAAAAAAAAAAAAAAAAGAAGAATGGGTTAATGGTTCGCATTAAAAAAAAAAAAAAAAAATAGGCCGGGCTCGGTGGCTCAGCCTGTAATTCCACGCTTTGGGAGGCTGAGGTGAGTGAATTGCCTGAGCCCGCGGGTTCGAGACCCGCCTGGACAACTTGGTGAGACCTCATCTCTACAATAAATAAAAAAAAATTGGCCGGGTATGGTAGCGCACACCTGTAGTTTCGGCCACTTGGCAGGCTGAGATGGAAGGATCGCCGGAGCCCAGCAGGTTGAGGCTGCGGTGACCGGGAGTGTGCCACTGCACTCCAGTCTGGACGACAGAGTGAGACTCCAACTCAAAAAAAAAAAAAAAAAAAAAAGTTGCATCTATGGGAGGGAGGGAGGAGGGTGAGGGGACTTGACAACACAATGGGTACCTGGTCCACTTCCAGGGGAGTGAGGGCCACCTGGAAGCCCAAACTTCACTTGCATGCAGCCTACTTATGTGGTGAAACCTCCTTTGTACCCTACAGCTCTATAATAAATAAATAAGTTGTAGAATTCTACATGTACACTATATTGGTTAAGGAAAAACAAACACCAGAAGTAGGGAGGAAGGTAAGCCCTGTCCGTGTGCGTTTGTGTAAGATATGAGGTGTGTATGGTCTCTTATCCTGTGGGGGCCGGCACAGTTATCCTGACTGAGAAGGGGAAGCTGGGAGCGGCGGAATGGGGCCCGGTGGGAATCCCAGACCTCATCTTTGCTCCTCTCTGTGAACTTGGCTTGCTGCTGCAAACACACGTGGCACCTGTGGTTTGAGAAGTCAATTAAATGAAGTATATTTTTAAAAAACTGTATTAGTAGCATATGCATTTGATCTGAAAAATGACTCAACTGCCAGAGGGATTTTACTTAAAATGGCATTGTGAAAGTGATGCCACATTTATTTTTATTAACTGCCCCTATTTTTATCCTTAAGGCCCTGAACCTTTAGCTGGAGGACCACTTGTGATTTAATTACCAGCCTTTTTCAAGGCAATTAAATCAAGCTAAATGTAGCTGTGGAGAGAAAACATGGCCGAGGGATGAGGCAGGGCATTCTCTGAGCCCTTTTATTACGTGAGACTCTTTTTGCCTCACAGTGGGTAGAGCTCACTAGAGGGCCGTGAAGTTTGGGCACCACAACCAGCATTTAAAAATATCAGAGACCCCTGATTGCACGGAGTAAGGATAAAGTAGCATTTTGGGACATCATACACACATACTTGTGCATGTGTCCTGTGCTGTTCTGTAATGTTTCTGTGCAGTGAGAACAAAAGTGGGCAGATCCTTCTGCGAGAGGCAGGTCAAGGGGAACGATGCACTTGGCACTTGGTTGGCGGGCAGCTCACCGTGCTGGAGTGGGTCCCTCCCCAGGAATCTCACCAATTGCCACCAGACCGGGTGGCCCGTGTGGTTCCCACAGGGGTCGGGGAGAGCTGGGGCCTCAGTGTGGCCAGGCTCCCTAGAGCCCGTGGGGTGGTGCCACCAGGCCCTGGCCTCCCACTCCCCTCTGCTCACCTTCATCCTGTGGATCTCGGCCTTCATGGCTCGGATCTCCGTCTGGCCGACCTCGGAATCCACTGAGGAGCGCATCTCTTTGGCCAGTTGGATTTTTTTCTCCCAAAGCATAATCTGGTGTCTTCAGAGGAAGGAGAGGGAATATAAGAACTGGGAAAATTAGAAGTTTTCTTCTAATGCTTTGGCGAGCTCGTACTCCAAGGGGCAGGGCGTAGCTCGTGCTGCTGTGGCAGCGTTGAGCAGCCAGGGCAGAGACTGTAAGGCTCACAAAATCTGAACTGTGTCCTATCTGGCTCCTTACAGACACGACGGCCAACCCCCAAAAGATAAACCTCTGCACAGAGGGAGAGAGGGAGACAGACGGAGAGGGAGGGAGAAAGAGAGACGGAGGAAGGAAGAGAAGCAGAGGAAGAGGAGGAGGAGAGAGAGCATGAATATACAACTTTAGAAGCTGAGGAAATAAATATAATTGACAGGGGTTGACTTAAGAAGAAGTAAAAATCTTGACTTGACCAACAGTCTTAAAGCGATTAAAATGTCACCAAAGATACATTGCCCCCCCTGACCCCCCGCCCCGCAAGCATCGGTCCAGATGGTTTTTTGCCTAGATTCTATCAAACTACAAGGGATAGATGATCCCTTTGGTGCTTATTCTCTTCCAGGGCAAGTTAAATAAATCATGGTGTGCCCACACGACGCCTACTCAGCAACCATCTGACTGGGGATGCAGACCCACGTGCACTGGTGTGGAAAGGCAGCCACGAAAACACAAAACTGCTCCAAAGGGGAACGCATAGAACAATCCCATTTTTGTGAAAAACAGAGCAAAAACAAAGAAAGATATCTACACAATGGTTTTCAGGTAAGGGAAGAGAGTTGGAATGATATGATTTTCCCTTGAAATTTTGCACGTTACAGTTTAAAATGTTCAGGGCAGCCGGGCTCGGTGGCTCAGCCTGTAATCCTGCACCTTTGGGAGGCTGAGGTGAGTGAATTGCCTGAGCCCGCGGGTTCGAGACCCACCTGGGCAGCGAGACCTCATCTCTACAATAAATCAAAAAATCAGCCAGGCATGGTAGCACATGCCTGTAATTCCGGCTACTCGGAAGGCTGAGGCGGAAGGATCGCCAGAGCCCAGCAGGTGAGACTGCGGTGGCTGGGAGCGGCCACTGCACTCCAGTCTGGGCGACAGAGTGAGACTCCAACTCAAAAAAAAAAAAAATGTTCAGAGCAGAAGTGGGGTATGTGCTACTTTTATAACCAGGAACCTTAAAAGTAATATATATATATATATATATATATATATATATATATATATATTTTTTTTTTTTTTTTTTTTTTTTTTTTTTAAAGTTTATCCCAAAGAAGACCGCTTGATTTCTAGCGATGACTGATTTGGCTCAAGAGCGCCCCCGAGGGTGGTCGACCAGAACTCTGCAGGGGCTCCGGTTGTTCTTGGGGTTGCTCTGGATCCGCCAGGGTGGGCCGCGGAACCACACCCCCAGTGGCGTTGACTGGATGGCAGCCGCACCCTCAGACTGCAGGGGCAGTGACACTTATAACACATGCCTAGCTCTGAGGTGGAGACTCACTCTGCTTCCACCAGGCTGTTAAGGATGGCCGCCTTCTCCTCACTGAGCTGGTCCAGCTTCTCCTGCATCTCCATGGTCTCCCTCTCAGAGGCCTGCATGAGGGGAGAGGGCAGGACGGCTGTGGGTAGGGCCATGGGATCACGGGCGCCATCCCGTGCTCTCCAAGTCCTCGCGTGAACATCAGGACAGTGGGCCAGATTTCGCATCCCTCCACATGCGTCTGGAAGGTAGCGTGGCCCTATGTCCCGGGGCAATGCGCCCAAGTCAGGGACACTGTGTCCATTCGTGTGCTCGCCCTCCTTCGTTCCGTGCCCTGGGTTAACGAGTGGGTGCGGCGGGGGTGTCACCTGACCTTCAGCGAGCGCACCAACGCGTTCTCGGTCACCAGGTTGTCCTGCTGCAGCTCCTCCGAGCTGCACCGGTTTCTATTAATCAGCACGTTGAGCTTCTTCAGGTCGTTGTCCAATTCCTTCGTGTGGCGCTCAATCTCCCTTTGCTCCTTCTTCTCCTGATCGATCTTGCCTGCGGCAGAGAACAGAGGGGTGGGGGTGGGGAGAGAGACCTGGGGACCACGCAGCAGCAATGAGATGAGCCGGGGGCTTGTTTCTCCCAGTAGCCCCCCGGCCACACACACTGGTCCTTCCAGGGGGTGTATCTTCCTGGCCTGTAAGTTTCCTCATGCTCTTCGGGAGAAGGGAGAAGACCCATGTGCTGGGACAACCTTTAGGTGTAGGAGGAGCGAGCAGCGGGGTCCATCTCCCTCCCCAGGACTCTTGCCGTTCCCTGGACAGTGGGGACATGGCTGGGGCTCCCACACTGAGTCTCCAGGAACGGGGGGTCCTTAGCCCTCTGCCCTGCCCCAGCCAAGGTCAGGGGTGTCAAAGGACAGAGAATGACAGATATTCTTATTTATTTAGTATTATTGGTTTTTAGGGACAGGGTCTCACTCTGATGCCCAGTGATCATAGCTCACTGCAGCCTCGACCTCTTTGGCTCAAGTGATTCTTCTGTCTCAGCCTCCAAAGTAGCTGGGACTACAGGCACAGGCCACCACACCTGTCTAATTTTTAAATATTTTTGGTAGAGACAGTGTTTCACTGTGTTGCCCAGGCAGGTCTTGAACTCCTGGGCTCAAGTGATCCTCTGGCCTCGACCTTTTAAGTGCTGGGATTATAGGCATGAGGTACTACCCCAGTCTGATATTAAGATGGAAAGTACACAGATGTTCATAATGTGTTCATTAACTGGCTGCTCTTCCCAATTCCATTTCCCAGGTCCCCCCCGCTTTTCTTACCAGCTTTACTGAATGCTCCAGGGCATGGCCACCTGAGCCCCTTTATCTGCTCTCGCCCTGGGTGGTCCCACCCCGTCTCACAACCTGGTATTTCAGCCGCCTCCTGCTTTATGACACTGCGTTCAGCTGACAGCTCCGCAGCATCTTTTGGTGATCTCGACTCACCAAGGGCAGAGCACGAGGCAGTAGGACCTCTGAGAAGTGGCACGTTATGTGTCTGGGGAGAGCAGCCCCACTTCCCGTGGGGGACTTGTGGCAGGCCTGACCTGCATGGATTCCTGACCCAAGACCAAGCGGGATGGAGGATGTCTCTGCAGGGGGTCCTGTGCGTGGATGCTGGCCCAAAAAGGACACTCACCTTCCCTGTTCTGGGCACCCTGGCACTTTGGCAGACCCTCTGGTCTTAGAAGGGTGGGGGACCTCCCAGTGAAACAGTTTTCAGAGTCTAGCTGGAGATGACCTGGGACATCATCATGCTGAAGTCCACCCTGCAGGACCCTGGCTCTGTGTATGTGCATTGGCCGGGATAACAACTTTGGAAGCTTATCTGTCTAGGAGGCTCCTTGAGGTCTATGAACTTGGACACGTGTGGTAAATTTTCTCCAACCTCACACTGTGACGGCAAACTGGGCATCTGGGCAGACTTAGGCTTACGTTCACAATATACATACGCCGGCACTTTCGTTGTTTGCTTTAAGGCAGCGTGAACGTGGCGGGACATGTCCCTGAGCGGGCTTGTCCCTAGGAGGTGGGCCTCGTCCCCCCCGCCGTTGCAGCTGCTTGTCTGTGAGTCAGCTGAGCACGGGGCACTCACTTTCTATCCTTAGCTTCTTTTGTTCCAGGATGTGAAGCTCCTTCTTGGACCAGTCGAGGGACACCAGCTGCTCTTCGCGCTCCTGCGTGACCTTCACCATCTCCTGTTGCAGGCGGAGCCAGGTCACCTGGGCCTGGACAATGCTGGCACTGTGCTCCTCGATCAGCTTGGTCAGCCTTTTGATCTCGAGCTCCAGGGGCCCTACTTCTTCTCCCTAGAAAAGACGTTCGTCAAACAGCAAACTAGGCTGGGCTCAGTGGCTCAGCCTGTAATCCCAGCACTTTGGGAGGCCAGGGCGAGTGGATTGCCTGAGCCTGCAGGTTCAAGAGCAGCTCGGGCAACGTGGTGACCTCATCTCTACAATACATCAAAAATTAGTTGAACATGGTAGCACACACCTGTAGTTCCAGCTACTTGGAAGACCGAGGTGGAAGAATCGCCAGAGCCCAGCAGGCCGATGCTGGGGTGGCCGTGAGCGTGTCACTGCACTCCAGCTTGGGCGACAGAGTGAGACTCCAACTCAACAACAAAAAAAAGCAAACTAAGCCTTCTTGGGCTCAAAGGTCTTCCTTCTGGGTGGGCCACAGAAAGCCTGGACCCCTGAGGCCATGACTTGGGGGGCATCTATTCCAAGGAGGCCCAGTTAACTCTCAGAAGGGCCTGGGGTCCTGGATTGCATCCACTGACCTTGAGGGCTGAGGCCACATGCCATGGGCCTCGCTGAAGGAAATATGGGTGTCAAGGGGCTATGGAGTTCCCTTCATCCTCCCCTGCCCTCGAGCTCCACTGCTGGTGTCGCGCTACGAAGCCTTGTGGGTGTACCAGCAAGGTGGATGGGGCCCTCTGTTACCCAAAGAGGCTTTGAAAGTTATTGATTGATTGATTGATTGATTGAGACAGGGTCTCTGTCACACAGGCTGGAATGCAGTAGCATGATCATGGCGCATCGTAGCCTTGATCTCCTGGGCTCAGGCGATCCTCAGCCTCACAAGTAGCGGGGACTACGGCCTTGAGTACTTGTGCCTGGCTAATTTTTGTATTTTTTGTAGAGACGAGGTCTCACTATGTTGCCCAGACTGGGCTCAGGCGATCATTCTGCCTTGGCCTCCCAAAGTGCTGGGATTACAGGTGTGAGCCACTATGCCTAGTAAAAAGTTGTCTATTTTAACAGCAGACTGTCAGAGCTCAGGGGACTTTTTTTTTTTTTTTTTTGAGTTGGAGTCTCACTCTGTCGCCCGGACTGGAGTGCAGTGGCCACTCCCGGCCACCGCAGCCTCGACCTGCTGGGCTCCGGCGATCCTTCCGCCTCAGTCTTCCAAGTAGCTGGAACTACAGGCACGCGCTGCCATGCCTGGCTAATTTTTATTTTTTTGGATTTACTGTAGAGATGAGGTCTCACCAAGTTGCCCAGGCGGGTCTCAAACCCGCGGGCTTAGGCTATCCATTCACCTCAGCCTCCCAAGGCGCGGGATTACAGGCTGAGCCACCGAGCCCGGCTAGGGCTCAGGGACTTTACTCCCTCAGGATTTATCCAGCTATGTGGCTTTGAGAGCAACAAAAGGAGAATCTCCAGTGTTTGGGCCTAGCTAGGAGCTCAGCCCCAGATGCGCATACCACTCAGGGACTTGCAGCCTCTGGGGGGAGGGTCCTGAGGGTGTAGGGACCTAGATCATGTATAGGGCATCAAGCCTGAAATGCATGACACCACTTCTCAGAGCAGCAGATGAGCTCGTGCCAGGGGGAATTGATGTGGAACCCAGATGTCAGTGGCCATAAATGACATCTGATTGGACACAGCCACGCTTGTTCCTTTACATGTTGCCCACGGCTCCTTCCTCACCACAGAGGCAGAGCAGAGTCACTGCCTCAGAGACCAGCTGAGTCTGAAATCTCTCCCCTCTGGCCCTGAATCATAGGGCTCCGCACATCTGCCGGCCTGTTTGTAAGGCGAGTAGGTGACTGTGTTTTCTGCGGATTCATTTCTGACCATAGGCGGCTCTGCAGGGGTCTCTACCCCGCCAGGTACCCAGACCATGGCCCGTGGGCTCACCCCCAGCTCAGACACCATCTGCTCCAGCTGCTTGTTGAGGCAGTTGATGAAGCCCTGCTTCCTCTCGATGAGGATTGTGCGCCTGGAGATCTCGTTCTCGCTGTTGGTGATGAGCTCGTTGACTTTCTTCACCTCCTGGTCCAGCTCGGCGAGCGTCTTCCGGTGCACGTCCAGCCTACAGCTGGTCTGTGTGATTTCCAGGGTAGTCTGGGCAATGTCGCCGTCAATTTTGGAAAGATGTGTCACCTGAATTGGTCAAAGGAAAGGCCTGTGAACATTTTATTCCCCCTGGAGGCTCTGCGTGAGCTTGCTGGACTACCGTCGCCCAAATGTCTGGATGTTGGTCTGGAGAGACTGCAAAAACACAGTCTAGGGAGGAGGATGTTGGCTTTCTCTCTGTCTCAAGGGCCTGTCAAGGGACCTGCTTGTTGAAACCAGATGTTGACAAAAAAGAGAGAGAACGTTATTCGCTTTTCTTATTAAACAAATGTTTGCATACACTGTGGGGAGATATGAAACTACAGACCAGGACAGAAGAAAATGTTCAGTCACATGAAATTCCGGCACAAAGCCAATCACCATTACCATCTGGGATCTATCTTTCCTTCCAATTGTCTGTATCCATCCCTCAAAACAAAAATAGGAGGCTACTCTATATATTGGGTTGTAGCCTGCTTTTAAAGTTGATAACTCATGTCTTACTGAGGGGAGGCCCCCAAAAGCCCCAGAATTTACTTCTAAAAATTATTATGTATTTATTCTTACATGTATAAACTCCAGTCACCTTCAAAGTACCCTCTGTTTGATGCAATACACCTATCAAGATGCTTTTACCAACTGCTCAAAACAGTTTTTGAACTTGTCGATTTTGATGCCTTTTAGTGCTTCTGTCATTTTTTGTTTCACCTCTTTTATGTCAGCAAATATGTTTCTCTTTGAGGACTTTTTTCATTCAAGAAAACAATAACAACAAAAAATCGCTGGGGTCAACATCGGGTGAATAGGGAGGGTGGAGTCTGGGGGTCATGCTGTTTTTGGTCAAAAGCTGCTGAACACCTAGTGCGGTGTGGGCGGGTGCGTTCGTAAATCACCCATCATGAAATGGGCAAACACATTGAAAGAATCTCCAAAAAAAATGCACTGAAGCCAAACTCAGTCTTTCACAACACTACACAGATGCCAATGGGTTCCTAAAACACTTACCTCGTGGGGGAGGCCTAACCTGCAAGAGGCCCACCCTCCAAAAAAACAATTCCTTTTGGGGGGGTTCCCCCTCTCATATTCGTACAGCATGTAAGTTTTCATAGTTGTGCAATGCGCTACTATATTTGTGGCACAGTTTATGAGGCAGGCCTTAGTTGTTAGACAATGATCCTGCATGAGCTCTGAGGTGCCCTCCTGCTGTCCTGCAGGTCTGACTAGCCCATGCTGGCCTCCTCTGTGGGCTGTTTTGGTGGCCAAAGAAAGATTTGCTCAGATACCTTCCTGAGTCAGGGAGTTCATTGTGAGGATATTTGTGAAAATTGAAGAGGGAGGCAGCGGCTCTCACAGCCGCAAAGATGTGGCCAGAGCCACTTTGGGATGGGGTGATGTTTTCATTGCAGGGATGGGGTCCTCCTCCCATGGTGGCCTCGGCCCGTCCCTGTCCTGGCCTTCCCGATCTGCCCCTCATGCCTTGCCATTTGCTGCCTGTTGGCTCCTGCTACAGGAAGCCTCAGCTCTCTCATGGTCTGAGGCTCCTGCCACGCCAGCTTCCTGAGGGCCACCTCAGCATCTACCCTTGTGGTACCTGTGGGGTCTGTGTCTCCCACTCCCACTCCGATGGGCTACCTGGGTGACTTCCCAAGAGACCCAGTGTCCCCAGGTTGTGAAACCCAGACGCTGCCCCTCTACAGCGTCTGGAGTCCCGCCACAATGTCAGCTTGCAACCTCCTCCTTTGCCAAGTCACTCTTTTTTTATTTTTTTATTTTTATTTTTGAGTTGGAGTCTCACTCTGTCACCCAGACTGGAGTGCAGTGGCCGCTCCTGGCCACCACAGCCTCAATCTGCTGGGCTCCGGCGATCCTTCTGCCTCTGCCTTCCAAGTAGCCGGAATTACAAGCATGTGCTACCACGCCTGGCTGCTTTTTTGATTTATTGTAGAGATGAGGTCTTGCTGCCCAGGCGGGTCTCGAACCCGCAGGCTCACGCAATCCACTCACCTCAGCCTTCCAAAGGCGTGTGATTACAGGCTGAGCCACCAAGCCCGGCAGCCAAGTCACTCTTAGAGCTGAGCCCCCAAAAGGCTCTCCGCCTCACTCTCTGCCCCAGCCTTGCCACCTTGACGGGGCTATGGCTCCTAAGCCCCTTTCAGTCCCTCCACTGTTACCAGCTGGACCAGCCAGAACATTCCTGCTTCCCCGGCTTCACTCCTGGCTGTTTCTACTCCCCATGGAGCCCACCCTGTCCTCCTCCCAGGTATCCACACCCACCTTGGATTAACTGCCTAGACCCCAGAGTTGACTTCAGCTCCTGATGGATGGTCCCATCCACCCAAACTCTGCTCTTCCTCCCAGGTATGCCCTCTGCCCCACCTTCCATCAGCTGATGGGGCTTTTCAGCAGTCTTTTAAAATATGCCCTTTTCAAGAGCTGAACTAGCATCTGTTGGAAAATTGTTGTAATAGACAAATTTGTTGGCCTAAGACTCATTGCTTCCCTCTGCTGGACATCTGTGGTACTGAGTATATGTACAACCTATTGGGTCGCCCAGGAAGGCGGGTATGTCTCCGGTCCTTCGGGCCTGGGGTCTGGCGTCTAAGGGTCTAGAGTCTAGGGTCTGGGATCTGGGAACTGGCCTCAGCTGTGCTGCATAAGGGCCAGGCAGGCTACTTCACACCCGCCATGCTCCTCAGCTCCAGCACACTCCAGAGCCACCTGCTTTGACAGCCTCTTGGAGGCCAGGTGTGCGTCAGGTCAGCTTTGGCTCAGCTGGGCCTACTCCTGACCAGAAACCTCCAGATGACAATGGCAATGGCTGGGGAACATGGCTGCTTGCCTTCCCCAGGTACTCCGCTCGTGTTCTCACAAACGGTCAGATGTTATCTTCTGACACCTGCCTGGTAAGTAACAGGTGAACTCCCAGGCCTGAGCCTGAGTCCCCTGAGGCCCAGAATCACATGGAAGAGCATCGAGTCCCCCTCCTCTTCCATCCCTCAGTGGCACTTGGTGGTGGCTGCTGATATGTTGGTGGGGAATCTGCCGCCTCTCCTCCTAAGGCTAGGGTAGGGGCGGAAGGGAAGGCTTCTCCATGGGGATATGCCTCTGCCTGGCACAGGCGGCCTCTGAAGGGTCCTCCTAAGGGCCCACCCAAGGCAGGGGGACTCCAGTGGGGTCACACCTCTGGAAGAGGCAAAGAAAAAACAATTCAAGTAAAGAATGGCTTTTCCAAGGACAGAAAGTCTCCCCCACCCCCCCACAGCTGAGGGTAAAGCAGGACCCCAGGAGGCAAAAGTGAGCTCAAAACGGGGAGGGGGGCACCCCTGTCATGGAAGTTGAGGTCACCTTTCAGGACTTCCGGAGCAAATCAGCCTTTGAGTGGGGGTTCACCAGGCAGAGCTCGTGGGCAGTGTGGTGATCCACTTAGAACACTGCTACCCTGCGACCCAGGGTTTCTGCTTTAGCAATTCATCTTCAGAAGTGTGGACAGAGATTTATGACCAAGGATATTCGGTGCTGAGCTATTTACGATACTTAAAAACTAGAAACAGCCTGAGTGTCCCACAAACGAATTGTTAAACAATATATATACATTCATATGGTGAAATGATATGCAGAAATGAAAATCTAGGTTTTTGAAGGATATTTAATGGCATGGGAAAATGTTATGTTGAATGCAGTCAATATGGTAAGATGAAAAACTACGTAAGTAGTGAGAAATTCATTGATTCCTATACTTATTATTTGAACACTTTTCTCTGTGTTGCTCAGAGAAATTAATTAAAAATGGATTAAAATGGAACTAAAAATGGATACGAAAGGAGGCCAATGTTGTTTAAGATGTGTGTGTCTGTGTTTGCAGGAGTTTGAGTGTACGCATGTTTGTGTGTGTTTGTATGTGCTTGTATGTGTGTGTGTGTTTGCTTATGTGTGCATACGGAGATGTGTATATGCATGTGTGTTTGTATGGCGAATGTGTGTTCATGTGTGAGGATGAGTGTGTGTGTGTGTGTGTGTGTGCTTGTATGTGGGCATATATGTGTTTTTGTATAGAAGAATTTCCTTCTGGAAATTTAGGACATTTATTTAAAACGATCATTTCTGGCTGGGCTTGGTGGCTCAGCCTGCAATCCCAGCACTTTGGGAGGCCGAGGTGAGTGGATTGCCTGAGCCCACAGGTTCGAGACCCACCCGGGCAACTTGGCGAGACCTCATCTCTACAATAAATCAAAATTAGCCGGGCGTGGTTGCACACGCCTGTAGTTCCAGCTACTTGGAAGGCTGAGGTGGAAGGATCTCCTGAGCCCAGCAGGTCGAGGCTGCTGTGGCTGGGAGCGTGCCACTGCACTCCAGTCTGGGCAACGGAGTGAGACTCCAACTCAAAAAAAAAAAGGAAAGAAATTCTGAATTCTGGGATTTTTTTTGGGTCCCTCCTCATACTTTATCTATCATCATCATCACCATCTTCATCATCATCATCAATCAAATTGTCAAAGTAGGGGCCTAGAAGCTTCATCATGTACCATGGAGGTGGCTTTGGTATCACGTAAAGAATAAGTAACACGGGGGGTGGTTATGGATTTCATCACAGTAGAGCAGTGGTTCTCAAAGTGTGTTTCCTGGATTAGCTGCATCAGCATTACCTGGGAGCTTATTGAGGAAGCAGTTTCTGTTTCCCAGGCCCCGCCCAGACCTATGGAATCAGAAACTCTAGGGTGGGTCCAGCAATCTGTGTTTTAACAAACCTTTTGGGTGACTCTGATGCACAGTCAAGTTTGAGAACCACTTGGATGAGGCTGGTACCAGCAGGCTGAGTCAGGCCCACAGACATTTTCGCTTGGCCTGCATGGTGGTTGAACATTTTGAAGTTAGGTGCTCACATTCAAAATTTTGAATATTTCACATAAAATGTCAGATCTCCAGCTTCTCCACTGTGTGGCATGAAGTAGTAGCTTCCCCTTGAGACACAGCAAGGATCTCCCCGTTTGCCACATCCCTGTTACTCCCTGCTATTACGCCTGGCAAGCTTTGCTTATGCTCTTTACCTGTCTGAATTTGGCAACACTTGTTCCAGAACTGTTTATTTATAAAGTGTGTGATGTCATTCCATAGCCCTTCTTGCACAGAGGAGGAAGCAGAATCCCCAGAGAGGGGAGGTAGTTTGGTTTCTCATCTTGACCAGGACCAAACACAGCCCAAGGCGATGTGACTCCCAGACCTGCTCTCCTGAGGAAACTGAGGCACAGAGATTGGCAGAGAGAATTAGAGCCTCTCTGAGTCCCTGGTCATGCCAACCCAGCCCAGGACTTCAATGCTGAGCCGCTAAGATACTTTCAAGGATAAGACTTTGGGTGATATTGACCATTTCCCTTCTGTCTTGGAGTTCTGGTGTAAGGAGAGAGCTGGTGAGCTGGTGGAGAGGCCTGTTAACTTTCTCTGCTCTCAACATGACAGAGGGACAGAGGACAGGGCTGTGTTAAAGAGGGTTCTGGGTGTCTTTGAGGCCCAGCCCAGACCTCAGGCTTTCTCCTGCAAAGCAGACATCCCTCAGACCCTACCCAGACCCTACCAGGGTGAAAGTTGCAAGGAATAAGGCCACAGGGGCCTGCTGGCTGAAGTAATGAGGACCCCAGCTAAGTCAACGTAGTTCTGAGCAAGCCAGGTTACTCACTTCATGGGCCTCCAAGAGCTCACTCAGCAGAGGAGTGGAAAACCTTTATCTGCAGATGCCGGCCTAGGCCTCATGGGGCTGGGTCCCTACCACCAACATCATTTCCAGCCTCCTCCGGTCTGACCTTCACCTGCCCCAGGCCACTTCTCTTCTGTGCTCGCCCTTGAAGGGCTCCTTTGACTCCTGACTGTTCCAGGGACTCTCCTTCAGGCATTCTTTCATTCTTTCTCTCCTCTTCATCCTCCCTCCAGCTTAATCCCTCTCCCCTCTCAGGAATGTCTTTCCCTCAGAACTGACCCCAAATCCCTAACCTTACCCCACTTTGTACTGCACCCAGAGCCTGTTCTGACTGTAGATGCTAAACCCCGTTCCTCGGCTGCCCACTCCTTTCCTCCCAGGCCCAGCGACTACCAGCACTGGAAGCAACTCCCAGTCTTCACTTGGCAGGCACCTGGCATCCTAGTGGGAGGGGCTGGGGAAGAGGAGCTGGGCTCAGGGATCTGGGAGGCCCAGAAGGCCAAGCCTCCCTGTGATTCAGAGGAGGAAGAGAAGGGGAAGGAAAGGGTGAAGAGGGTGTGTGGCGGGGCAGGGAAGAGTGAGAGGAAGCCACGTTTGAGGTTCAGAGGGAGCCAAGGTGTTGAGAAGCACAAAGGACAGAATGATGAACAACTGTGATTTAAACTAAAGCAGTGGTTTCACGTTTCTTGGACCTGGAGCCCCAGGAAGAAATACATTTTACATCACGACACCACACAAAGTGTGTGTGACACACACATCTTGAAACTCGTTTCACATAAAGATACCCTTTCTGCATGTGATACACTAATATTTCCTATTATGCCGGGAGCATGCCACTGCACTCCAATCTGGGCGACAGTGAGATTCCAACTCAATATAAAATAAAATAAAATAATAAAAATATCATTTCTGAATGCTGGGACTAGAGCTGTTTTATCTTCTTCTTTATGCTTTTGTGTACTTTCAGGTTTTCTACAATGAAAATGTATTGCCTTTACAACTAGAACACAGTGGAAATGAGTGGCCATGCCAAGGCCCCTCTGCTCAGGTTGACTCTGCCCCTCCTATCCCCAGGATGGAGCGGGGCGCCCCGCACGCCCCCCTCTGGACAAGGGCAGCTTACCATATTGGTCTTCTCCTTCTGCAGCTTCAGGATGAGCTGGTTGAAGTACTTGGTCATCTTGTTAGAGGTCATATGCTCTTGCAGCTTCTCGCGGATGGAGGCTTCCATCTTCCTCTTCAGCTCCAGCTCCTGGTGGATGGCTTGGTGCACGACCTGCAACTCGCCCATGACTGCAGTGTGCTCCTGGAAAGGAAGAGTCACAGGCTGGACATTCTGGAGGAGGCACTGGCGTGGGCCAGGCACGACCCACGGGGCAGGCCTGGCCGCACCTGGTGGCCCTCGTTCAGGGTGTCCTCTGTGTCCTGCAGGGTGAGCCTGTAGGTGTTGAACTCGCTCTGCAGGGCCACTTGTTTGGTCAGGCACTGGGTGGTCAGCTTCTGCATCAGGTTGGCTTCCGTCTCCGTCCGGTTCAGGATGCCTGCCAGCTTCTCGTTCTTTTCTTCCTCCTTCACGATTGATTTCTTGTAAGCCTCAATCTCACCATCGATGGACTTGGCTTGGTGCTGGCATTCTCTGCAAAAATCGAGAGAGCAGAGCCAGTCATGTGCAGGGGAACCAGTGCATAGTTCTCCCCGGTGCAGAGGAAGCTCAAATTCAATATGTAGAGAAACAAATGAGGAAACTAACTCTTCTGATAGGAGGCAGATCTTTAAAAACTTGTTCTGTATTTTTCATTTTTATGGATACACAATAGTTGTACATATTTGTGGGACACGTGATATTTCGATACAAGCATTCAATGTGTAATGATCAAATCTGGATAGCTAGGACATCCATCACCTCAAACATTTATGGTTTCTTTGTGTTGGGAACTTTCCAGATCGTCTAACTGTTTTGAAATATACAGTAAATTACTGTTAACTATAGTTGTCCTGTTGGACTATTGAGCAGTAGTATTTATTCCTTCTGTCTAACCATATTTGTGTACCCAGTCACCACATCTTGACTACTATTTTCTAACATATCAATAGAACTATTATTCATCGAAAGTTCAAGTTTACAAGTCTTTTACATTATGATTATAGGGAGGAAGAAAGTAGTGCTTGGGTCAGACACTATGTGAGGAGGTTTTCATCGTCCCATCTTTTATTTTTATTTTTATTTTTTGAGGTGGAGTCTCAGGGTGGAGGGCTGAAGGGCAGTGGTGCGATCATGGCTCACTGCAGCTTTGACCTCCTGGGCTCAGGCGATCCTCTCACCTCAGTCTCCTGAGTGGCTGGGACTACAGGCCCACATCACAACCCCACTGATTTTTTGTTTTTTTGTTTTTTTTTAAATAGAGACAAGGTTTCACTATGTTGCTCAGGCAGGTCTTGAACTCCTAGGCTCAAGCAATCCTCCTGCCTCAACCTCCCAAAGTGCTAGGATTACAGGTGTGAGCTGCCATACCCATTTTCTGCCCATTTTCTTTAGTTGTGACAATAATCCTAGTAAGGAAATATTATCCCAGTTTTATAACTTTGGACACTGAAGCTCAGAGCATTTAAGTAACTAGCCCCAAATCTACATACAGTAAATGGTGTGACTGGAGGAAGAATGCCAGGTAGATCTCACTTCAATTTCTGCTGTCTTTTCCCCTCAGCAAACTGTTATGGAAATATCTATTATCAAGTTCTAAAACACAGATACTGGATTACACACACACACACACACACACACACACACACATATTTTTTGTAGAGACAGGATCTTGCTATGTTACCCAGGCTGATCTCTAATAACTGGCCTCAAGAGAGCCTCCTGACTTAGTCTCCCAAAGTGTTGGGATTACAGGTGTGAGCCACCACACCCAGCCTGGATAACAGAATTTCAGTTTTTGTGTGTGAGACATGTTTCCCTTTTATTCCACACTTTAAATGTTCCTGCTATACTTTAAATGTTTCTCTACTGACAGTATTTTATTCTTTAAAAAAGTTTTTGTTCAAAAATTCAAAGTGGGGGTAGAGGGGAATTTTAAAAGTACTTTCTTCTTGGACTCAAATAATACCTTCCATATTTTCCTCACATCTAGCCCCAGTCTTTCCATTCTCCTTCCCAAGCAACCTGTTACTATTTCTTAAATGTCTTCCCAGTTAGACTTCATGCATATACATGCATTATCTTTGTGTATTTATATGTACTTCTTTCCAGTTAAAAAATGACAAGTGGTAGTTTAGTATATCTGATTGCGTACCTTAGTTTTTCCTGTGCTGTGTCTTAGAGATATTCCATATCAGACCACATAGGCACGCCTTAATTTTTTCACATTCTCTTCAGACTGTATTCTTTTATTTTTGAAACAATTTTTATTTTTTATTTTCTGTGGAGATGAGGTCTCCCTATGTTGCCCAGGTTGGTCTCAAAACTCCTGGGCTCAAGCAATCCTCTTACCTCAGCATCTCAAAGTGCTGGGATTACAGGCATGAGCCACCACACCCAGAGAGACTGTATTCTAAATGATGAATATGCCATAATTGAATCATCCTCATTGATACAAATTTAGGCCCTCGCCCGTTTTCTGGTCTTTTTCTGATTTCATCACTGTATCAATAAATATCCATACACACAAAAATAGATATTAGAGAGAGATGCCATCTCCATGGGATGGAAGATTAACATTATTAAGATGTCAATTCTTCCCAAATTGATCTATGGATTGAAGTAGGCATATTTTTCCAGAATTTGACACGCACATTTTAAAATTGAAATGGAAGTCTAAAGGATCTAGAATAGCCAAAATAGTTTTGTAGAAGAACAACAAAGACTCACACTGTCTGATTTCAAGACTTTCTAAAGCTCGTTACCAAGACAACGTAGTATTGGTGAAAGAATAGACAGACAGAACAATGGATCAAAATAGAGAGTACAGAGACAGACACACATGCATATTCTCAATGGATTTTTGACAAATGTGCCAAAAGATCTCAGTGGAGAAAGGACTGTCTTTTCCAGAGGTGCTTCTGGGGCAACTGGAGATAAACACACACAAAAAACCTGAAACCCCACCTCACTCCATGACAAAAGTTAACTTGAAATGGACCATGTACCTAAGTGTAAGGACTCGAAAACATGGAAGAAAATCTTTATGGTCCTTTGGGATTTTTTTTCTTTTCTTTTTTTTTATTTGAGTTGGAGTCTCACTCTGTTGCCCAGACTGGAGTGCAGTGGCTGCTCCCGGCCACCGCAGCCTCGACCCGCTGGGCTCTGGCGATCCTTCCGTCTCAGCCTTCCAAGTAGCTGGAAGTACAGGCACACGCTACCACGCCCGGCTAATTTTTGATTTATTGTAGAGATGAGGTCTCGCCAAGTTGCCCATGCAGGTCTCGAACCCGCGGGTTCAGGCAGTCCACTCACCTCAGCCTCCCAAAGGTGCGGGACTACAGGCTGAGCCACCGAGCCCGGCTAGGGATTTCTTAAGACACAAAAAGCACAGACAGGCAGGGCGTGGAGGTTCAAGCCTGTAATCCCAGCACTTTGGGAGGCTGAGGTGAGGGGATTGCCTGAGCCCATGGGTTTGAGAACAGCCTGGGCAACTTGGTGAGACCTCATCTCTACAATAAAATAAAAAAAAATTAGCCGGGCAGGTGTGGTAGTACACGCCTGTAGTTCCAGCTACTTGGAAGGCTAAGGCGGAAGGATCACCTTAGTCCAGCAGGTTGATGCTGGGGTGGCCGTGAGAGTGCCACTGCACTCCAGCCTGGGTGACAGAGTGAGACTCCAACTCAAAAAAAAAAAAAAAGCATGAGCAAGAAAAATAATTAATAAATTGGATTTCATAAAAATGTAAAACTTCTGCTCTTTAAAAGTCAAGCTAGATGAAAAAACAAGCCACAGACTGGGACAAAAATATTTTCAAAACACACATCTGATAAAAGATGTATCCAGAATCTACGAAGAACTCTTCGAACTTGGTGATAAGATAAGCCACTCAATTTAAAAACGAGCAATACATTTCACCAAGGAAGATAGAAAAGTGGTAGATAAGCATAGGAAAAGGTGGCTAGCCTCATTGTCACTGGGAATGGGCAGATTCAACCCTTGATGCGATACCACTTTGTACCTGCTAATGACTGGGTTTAATGGCTAAAATGAAAATGAATGATAACACCAAATGCTGGTCAGTACGTGGAGCGACTGGGACTCTTACACATTGCTGCAGGGAAGGCAGTTTAGAACAAGTCACTTATGAAAACACTTCAGCAGGGTGTTATAAGTAAAATATACACTGAGATGTGATCTTACTTCTAGGTACAGACCTACTTTGGAGCTATTGCAGGTTCTGTTCCAGACCACTGCAATAAAGTGCATATCACAATAAAGCAAAGCGGGGCTCGGTGGCTCAGCCTGTAATCCTGCGCCTTTGGGAGGCTGAGGTAAGTGGATTGCCTGAGCCCGCGGGTTTGAGACCCGCCTGGGCAACTTGGCGAGCCCTCATCTCTACAATAAATCAAAAATCAGCCGAGCGCGGTAGCACACGCCTGTAATCCCGGCTACTCGAAAGGCTGAGGTGGAAGGATCACCGGAGCCCAGTAGGTCGAGGCTGTGGTGGCCGGGAGCGACCACTGCACTCCAGTCTGGGTGACAGAGTGCAACTCCAACTCAAAAAAATAAAACAATAAAGAGAGTCACACAAATCTTTTGGATTCCCAGTGTGCAAAAAGTTATTTATCCTATAATCTACTAAGTGTACAATAGCATTATATCTAAAAAACAATGTACATGCCTTAATTAAAAATACCTTATTGGCCGGGCTTGGTGGCTCAGCCTGTAATCCCAGCGCTTTGGGAGGCCGAGGTGAGTGGATTGCCTGAGCCCGCGGGTTCAAGACCCGCCTGGGCAACTTGGCGAGACCTCACCTTTACAATAAATTTTTAAAAAATCAGCCGGGCGTGGTAGCGTGTGTCTGTAATTCCGGCTACTCGGAAGGTTGAGGCAGAAGGATCGCCGGAGCCCAGCGGGTCGAGGCTGCGGTGGCCGGGAGCGTGCCACTGTACTCCGGTCTGGGCGACAGAGTGAGACACCAACTCAAAAAAATAATAATAAAATAAAATAAAAAAATAAAAATACCTTATTGATAAGAAGTGCTGCTGCTGATCACCTGAGCCTTTAGAGAGTCTTTGTGCTGGTGGAGGGTCTTGTTTTGATGTGGAAGGCTGCTAACTGATTGGGGCAGTGGTTGCTGAAATTTGGGGAGGCTGTGGCAATTTCCTACAATAAGACAATAATGAAGCTTGCTGTGTTGATTGGCTCTTCCTTTACAAAAGATTTCTGTATCATGTGAGGGTGTTTGATAGCGTTCCATGCTCTCAAAATCTGCCGCTGCTTTGTCAACTAGGTTTCTGGAATATTCTAAATCCCTTGTTGTCATTTCAACAATGTTCACGGCATCTTCACCAGGAATAGCTTCCATCTCAAGAGACCACTTTTTTTTCTTTTCTTTTTTTTTTGAGTTGGAGTCTCACTCTGTCGTCCAGACTGGAGTGCAGTGGCCACTCCCGGCCGCCGCAGCCTCGACCTGCTAGGCTCCGGAGATGCTTCCGCCTCAGCCTTCCAAGTTGCTGGAACTACCGGCATGAGCTACGATGCCCGGCTAATTTTTTGATTTATTGTAGAGATGAGGTCTCGCCAAGTTGCCCAGGCGGGTCTCGAACCTGCGGCTCAGGCAATCCACTCACCTTGGCCTCCCAAAGTGCGGGATTACAGGCTGAACCACCGAGCCTGGCTAAGAGACCGCTTTCTTTGCTCATTCAGAGGAAGCAACTCCTCATCCATTCAAATTTTATCATGAGGTTTCAGCTATTCAGTCACATTTTCAGATTCCACCTCTGGTGTTTGGTTTTTTGTTTTTAAATCAGGGTCTCACTCTGTCGCCCAGGCTAGAGTGCAGTGGCACCATCATGGTTCACTGTGGCCTTGATCTCTTGGGCTCAGGTGATCCTTTCGCCTCAGCCTCCTGAGTAGCTGAGACTGTAAGTGTGTGTCACCCCACCCAGCTAATTTTTTGACATTTTTTGTAGAGATGAGGTCTCACCTGGTCTTGAACTCCTGGGCTCAAACAATCCTCCTGTCTTAGCCTCCCAAAGTGTTGCAATTATAGGCATGAGCCAGGCCTCCATTTCTAATTCTAGTTCTCCTGTAGTTTCTACCACATCTGCAATGACTTCTTCCACCGAAGTCTTGAACCCCTTAACGTCATCGGGGTTGGGATCAGTTTCCTCCCAACTCCTGTTAATGTTGATTTTTTTTGGCCTCCTCCGATGAATAGCAAATGTACTTAATGGCATCTAGAGTACTGGATCCTTTCCAAGAGGTTTTCAGTTTACTCTGCCCAGATCCATCAGAGGAATCACTATCTATGGCAGCTATAGCCTTACAAAATGTATTACTTAAATAATAAGACTTGAAAATGGAAATAACTCCCTGATCCATGGACTACAAAGTGAATGTTGTGTTATCAGCCACGAAAACAACATTAATCTTGTACATCTATCAGAGCTCTAGTGACCAGCTGCATTGTCAATGAGCAGTAATATTTTGGAAGGAATCTCTTTTTCTGAGCAGTAAGTTTCAACAGCGGGTTTAAAATAGTCAGTAAACCATGCCGTAAACAAATATGATATCACCGAGGTCTTGTTTTTGCTTTTATAGAGCACAGGCAGAGTAGATTCAGCATAATTCCTAAGGGCCCTAGGATTTCCAGAATGGTAAGAGAGCAACGGTCTTAACTTAAAGTCCCAGCTGCATTAAACCTTATAATACGAGAGTCAGTCTGTGCTTTGCAACTTTGAAGTCAGGCACTTACTCCTCTCTAGCTACGAGAGTCCTAGACGATATCTTTTTCCAATAGAATGCTGTTTTGTCCATGTGGAAAATCTGTTGTTTAGTGTAGCCACTTTCATCAAGGATCTGAGCTAGACCTTCTGGAGAACTTGTTGAAGCTTCTCCATTAGCACTTGCATTTTTATGTCATAGAAATGGCTTCTAGCCGGGCTCGGTGGCTCAGCCTGTAATCCCGCGCCTTTGGGAGGTTGAGGTGAGTGGATTGCCTGAGCCCTCGGGTTCGAGACCCGCCTGGGCAGCGAGACCTCATCTCTAATAAATAAAAAAAAATCAGCCGGGCGTGGTAGCACATGCCTGTAGTTCCGGCTACTCGGAAGGCTGAGGTGGAAGGGTCACCAGAGACCAGCAGGTCGAGGCTGCGGTGGCTGGGAGCGGCCACTGCACTCCAGTCTGGACGACAGAGTGAGACTCCAACTCAAAAAAAAAAAAAAAAAAGAAATGACTTCTTTCCTTAAACCTCATGAACTAGCCTCTGCTAGCTTCCAACTTTTCTTCTGCAGCTTCCTCTCCTCCCTCAGCCTTTGGAGAATTGAAAAAAAAATGAGGGCCTTGACTCTAGATAAGGCGTTGGCTTAAGAGAGTGTTGTTACTGGTTTTATCTTCTAACCAGATCACTAACCCTTCTCGGTATCAGCAGTAAGGCTGCCTGGCTTTATCATGTGTGTGTTCACTGGAGTAGCGCTTTTCATTTCCTTCAGGAACTTTTCCTTTGCATTCACAACGTGGCTAACTGTTTGGCAAGAGAGGCCTAGATTCCAGTCTATCTCGGCTTTTGACACGCCTCCCTCACTAAGATTAATCATTTCTAGCTTTTGAATTAAAGTGAGAGACACGAGATGCTTCCTTTCACTTGAGCACTTAGAGGCCACTGTAGGGTTATTCATTGGCCTGATTTCGATATGGTTGTTCAGGGAATAGGGTGGCCTGAGGAGAGGGAGAGAGACAGTGAATGGCGGGTCGATGGCACAGTCAGAACACACACATTTATCAAGTTTGTCATTTCATATGGGCACGATTTATGGCATCCCAAGTCAGTGGAAATGGTTATATCAATGATCACTGATCACAGATTATCATAACAGATATAATAATAATACAAAAGTTTGAAATATTGTGAGAATTACCAAAATGTGACAGAGAGACACAAAATGAATACAGGCTGTTGGAAAAATGGTTGCAGTGGAATTACTCGATAAAGGGTTGCCAGAAACCTTCAATCTGGAAAAAACACAGTGTCCACAAAGCACAATAAAGTGAAGCACCATAAAACAAGATGTGTCTGTATCTACCCAGGAGAAATGGAGACATATGTCTATACAAAGACCTATACGGGACGGTCACAGCAGCTGTATTCATGGTATCCCCAGAATAGAAACAACCAGAATGTCACCAGTTGGTGGACGGATAAATACATTTCAATGTGTCCATACAATGGAATACTATTCAGCAATAAAAAGGAACAGACTACCAATCTTGCAGCATAAGTGAATCTCAAGAGCATTATGCTCACTGAAAGAAGGCAGACAAGAAAAGCGACGCACTGCAGGATTCCATTTATATGACATTCTAGAAATGGCAAAACTACAGGCACAGAAGGCAGAGCAGTGGTTGCCAGGGCTGGAGGTATGTAATTTTATACATACATTATCCTCAATAATCCCGACTTCAAATAATTAAGTTAGTCATCTTCTTTTTTTAGGAAGGAGCAGCCTTATAAATGTCTAAATTTGACAATAAAAATACGATGTCTGATTTAAAAAGATACGGTTACAAATTGCATGACAGAACTCTTAACACTCGGTAAAACATGTGCACGCAAGTGCTCTGACATGCTAATGAGTCTCCTTGTCACAAAAGGAGAAAGACGGTGGTATTTTTAAATCCCTTTCTCTGTTTTTCAAGTTTCCTGTAATGTGATTGCTTATCCTTGATAAAAATTATTTTTTTGGCTGGATACAGTGGCTCAGCCTGTAATCCCAGCACTTTGGGCAGCCGAGGTGAGAGGATTGCCTGAGTCCGGGGGTTCGAGACCAGCCTGGGCAACTTGGTGAGGCGTCGTCTCAACAGTAAATCTCAAAAACTAGCTAGGCGTGGGGTTGTGCATCTGTAGTTCCAGCTACTTGGAAGGCTGAGGTGGAAGGATCGCCTGAGCCCAGGAGGTAGAGGCTGTAGTGGCCGTGAACGTGCCACTGCACTCTAGCCTGGGCGACAAGAGTGAGACTATAACTCAAAAAAGAAATTATTTTCTTAAAAAAAAAATCACACTTAGCCGGGCTCGATGGCTTAGCCTGTAATCCCAGCGCTTTGGGAGGCTGAGGTGAGTGGATTGCCTGAGCCCGTGGGTTCGAGACCCATCTGGGCAACTTGGCGAGACCTCATCTCCACAATAAATCGAATAAGTAAGCCGGGCTCTGAGGCTCAGCCTGTAATCCCGTGATTTGGGAGGCCAAGGTGAGTGGATTGCCTGAACCCGCGGGTTCGAGACCTGCCTGGGGAACTTGGCAAGACCTCATCTCTACAATAAATAAAAAAATTAGCCGGATGTGGTAGCGCGCGCCTGTAGTTCCAGCTACTTGGAAGGCTGAGGCGGAAGGATCGCCGGAGCCCAGCAGGTAAAGGCTGCAGTGGCCAGGAGTGGCCACTGGACTCCAGTCTAAGTGACAGAGTGAGACTCCAACTCAAAAAAAAAAAAAAAATCACACTTTAAAAACTTCCTAGAGTAACAGGTACTGATAGAAAGTACAAATGCTCCTTGATTTCTGATGGGGTCACAGCCTGATAAACCCACTGTAAGCTGAAAATTTCACAGGTCAAAGTGCATTTACTATGCCTTGATGACTGAGCATCCTGGGCTAGCCCAGCTTGCCTCAGATGTTCTTGGAGCACCTCCATTAGCAAACAGTTGAGTAGAATCATCTAGCACAAAGCCTGTTTTATAATCAAGTATGGACTATCTCATGAAATGGAATTCTGTACGGAAAGTGAAAACCAGAGGGGTGGTGCAGGACTCGAAGTGTGGCTTCTACTGAATGTGTATCACTTTTTTTTTTTGAGTTGGAGTCTCAACTCTGTTGCCCAGGCTGGAGTGCAGTGGTACACTCACGGCCACCCCAGTGTGGACCCGCTGGGCTCAGGTGATCCCTCCACCTCGGCCTTCCAAGTAGCTGGAACTATAGGCATGTACTACCACGTCCAGCTAATTTTTTATTTATTGTAGCGACAAGGTCTCACCAAGTTGCCTGGGCTGGTCTTGAACCAGCAGGCTCAGGCAATCTACTCACCTTGGCCTCCCAAAGTGCTGGCATTACAGGCTAAGCCACCAAGGCTGGCCTGAATGTGTATCACTCTTAACAACCACGGTAATCGGGACCTTATGATGTATTTCCAGTAATCCAGAAGACCACATGCACTGAGTACTCAGGAAAGCCCTGCAAAGGCCCTGAGCTCTCACCTCTGACTGACCTTGAAACTGCACAAGTGGGAAGTGAAAGTGGCTGGTGGCTGCCAGGGCCAGGGGTGGGGCGGAATGGGGAGGTGGTGGAGTGACTGCTCAAGATGTGTGGGGCTTTATTTCAGGCTGATGGAAATGTTTTAGAATTAGACAGAGATGGTGATTGCATATTATGGATATACTAAATGTTGCTGAATTGCTCTTGGGTGCATGGGGTGCTAGTGGTGATTGGGTACCACCTGTTAGACTTCAGGCCAGAGAGAGTCGTGCTGGGGGCCGCCATGTCAATGCCCACATCCAGCCCACCCCACATTGCCTTCCCCTCCTCCCTACTCTTCTGTCAATTGGGGGCAATTGACAGTGCCTCCTCCAAGGGTCCATCCACCAGGGCCATACCAGACCAAGCCGAGCTTGGTGCCTGCCACACAGGAAATGTCAAATCACCTGCATGTGGCCTTGCTCTGATTCTATACCGGACCCTGCTGCCAATATCTAAGGCTGAAGGGGGAAAGGACTGAGACTCCCTGGTGGCATCTGTGACCCTCATCCTGTCTTCCCTCACTTCAGCAGGTTCCACGCCGAGGAGAAGAGCCTTCAAGGAGCCGCCTCTACCGTCATGGGATCTAGGGAAAAGGAAGTCCAGGAGACTGGAGCCAACCCTTCAGTTTTCTTGGGTCACTTGAAACAGGAAATGTAATCACATGTCTCATGTTTCCCCTGCATTTTTATGAGTGTGCAATAATCCTGCAAAACAGGGAAGACAGCAAGAAAAAACAGACACGAGAGGCACAGCCCTTAAACCAAACTCACAGCTTATGTACGAGACTCACGGGGGCAATATTCTGGTGGCCTCTCTCCAAGGGTTGGGAAATCAGACTATCTTCGAAGAGTTCAATTGTAGACTCAGCATGAGACAAAGAGACATACAAAGACATTGAAAAAAGAGAAAGTGCAGGACTTGGCTGGAACCTAACTGAGGATATTAACTTATCTGAAAAAATGCCATGAGTGTCGGAAGGGAGGAGGGGGTGGGTGGTTGAATGGAAAAGGTAGCCAAGGTCGGGGTGAGGGCTGCTGGGGGGCACACCTCCCTCTGGTTTGGACAGACCGGCCACATGGTCCAGGGGAGGAGCCAGGGGCAGGCAGGGCCTGGTGCCTAGACATTCATCCTCCAGCTGGGCCCAGAGCAGTGGCCTATATCTTCTGCTCCCAAGTTCTTTCTCACAGATTTGAATTTGCTAGTTGGGATGAAGCATTTGGTACTTTGGCATTTGTGTTTCACAACGCACATTAATGAACTGGCATGCTCATTTGCATGTCAGCCTCTGGTGAGCTTGAGTCAAATAAACTAACCCCTAGAACAGGGATGCCTTCTTGGCATGATGGCAAAACCGAGCTTCTGGGACGGGGGAGCCTGCTCAGAAGGGCATCCCCCAGGGCAAATGCCCCAAAATGCCCAGACAGCCACTGGGATGCTGCCCTTGTGTACACCTTCCAGACCATTGGCCAGGAACGTCACCATTTTTTTTCATGCTCTAAAATGCTCTACAAATCTGAACATCTAAGAGCTAGTATCTGATATGTATTTCATGCACTGCACTCCGGGCCTGGAAGTTCTAAACAATGCAATAATTTATTTTTGCAATGTCCTTATCTTCTGTGAAACCTGTCTCAGACTTCCTTCTTCAAACCTATCTGGATGCAAACCTTCGTTCTTCAACAGCACAGCTCAGCAATTATGGTTTGTAATTCTCACAGTGTCCTACCTGCCTGAATGCTTTAAAGATGGACCTTATGGCTCCCTGGGGCCTGGTACATTGTTCTAGGTGGAGTCAGTCACTCTTTCACTTGTTAGGTGTTTGTATGCGTGTGTATTTTGCTAAAATATTCAATCAGTATTCTGTGTGTGCACATTTTATAAAACAAGATGTCTTTTTTTTTTTGAGTTGGGGTCTCACTTGGTCGCCCAAACTGGAGTGCAGTGGCTGCTTCCGGCTACGCGCCTCGACCTGCTGGGCTCCGGTGATCCTTCCGCCTCAGCCTTCCAAGTAGCCGGAATTACAGGCATGCGCTACCACGCCCGGCTGATTTTTTGATTTATTGTAGAGATGAGGTCTCGCTGCCCAGGCGGGTCTCGAACCTGCGGGCTCAGGCAATCCACTCACCTCAGCCTCCTAAAGGCGCGGGATTACAGGCTGAGCCACCGAGCCCGGCTTCTATTTTTCTTTTCATCGATCAGATTGGCATAGTCCTAAAGTGTGACAACATGCTGAGCTGTCAAGTGGCTTTGAAACGCTGATGGTGGGGTATGACGGTCACCGCCCTATTTAGCAATACCTACCAGACTTATGTACCCTGGAACCCAGAAATTCCAGGTTTGATAGGTAATATAAGAAAATTATGTGGCATCCTATAAAACACAATAATGTAATGTGGTTATATACGACAATACTGCAGTAAACAAGGAATATGAACAATCTAACTGCCCAGACAGGAAGCTTCCTCCCAGAAGCATCCCAATGGAATGCCGTGTGCGGGGGGGTGGGGGGGGGGGATAAGGAATGAGCAGTTTTTATATTTTAGTTTGGGAAGTGCTCCAGGATATGTTGTTAAGTGAAAGAGACAGAAAGGTGCATAATGGCATGTGTGCTGTGCTCTTACGGTACAAGAGGAAAAGGAAGACTGCACAGATACGTTTTCTTGTGGTTGCATAGAAGGCTAGGGAGGTATGCCCAGGTAACCAGGACCTCTGTCGTGAAAAGGGATGGAGGAAGAGGAGAGCTTATTGGGAACAATTTTACAATGTCTTGAACCAGGAGGAGTCCATGTTTCCAAAAGACAAAGTGGGGAGGATGCCTCACAGAGAGGGTATGCGGGTTAGTCTTGGACGCAGGAGCGAGTTGGACAGTAGGGGACATCGTGGAGATGGTGTCTTCCCCTGGAAACTCTGCAGGGGACATGGGCCATGAGCCTTGGAGAGCCAGGCTGGGTGCTGGGCCCTCTGAGAGAACCTTGGCCATGACCTTACTCCAGATGCACAGTGGGTTTAAATGGCCAGGTACTAAGTACCAGCATTGGGCAGGAGAAAAAAACTGCCCGCGTTGGCGGATGGCCAAGTCCTCTTTTGTCCTGAGTGCACAGACAACCCTGGGCACTGGTGGGGCAAGCCCACACCCTGAGCTGCTGCTGGCTCTGGCTCCTCTACCTGTATATGAAAAGGGAAAACAAATCTTCACGTAAAACTTGCCAGTATCGTACCACAATTTTCCTTTGGCTTTATATTGTTGACTCAAGAAAGCAAAGGAAATGAGCATTTTCAATCCAGCATTATTCATATAAAAGAAAAGTCCTGGTTTAAAAACAAAATGGTTCCATTTGTCTTTTAATCACAGGACCAAGAAGGAAAAGCATTTCCGAGCCGTGTGATTCCTGCCAAGCCTCTGCCTCGCTGCTGAACCTGCAGGAGCCATCTGCTCCCTCATTTCCTCACCCCTTCATCCAGCAAGTCTTTCTTGAGCACCTGCTGTATCAGGCTCTGTGCTGAGCACCAAAAGTGGAGATGAAAAATCCTGGAGGCAAAGTGAAAACTCAGCCAACAAGCCAGCTCCAGCACCGGCGATGAGTTTCTGGGTCCCAGATCCCAAGACCTGATCACCCTGGGTGTTTTTAGGAATTAAGACCACTTCTCTGTCTCCAACTCCTGGCCCAAGTCTCATGTCTGTCCCCTGCTGCAACAGAGGGGACTCTAGGAGGAGGCCTCTTCCTCCCCTAGTCATTTGGTGACTAAAACAGAGGATTTGAACTGGAATGCAGCTCTCAGGCAGAACAATCAGGAAGGGATGGGGTTTCCGACTCAGGTGGTGGAAACTTCAAATCAAAGAGACATCTTTACCTCCCAAAGATAAATACCCCTTTCTCTTTCCCTCTCTCTCACCATTTCTCCTTAATCCTGCCAGGAAATCTGAGCACAAAAGCTTTGCTGCTCCCAGTGCCGCAGTTTGAAAGGATTTAAGAAACGCTGCAATCTTTTCAAACAATAAATAGGGGCGCTTTCAGGACAGAGGCTGGGCTGTAGGGCTCCAGGTGCGCCCTCCAGATCCGACAGGGCCTGGAAAGAGGGGAATGGGGAGCCTGTGCAACCACACATCCCCACGCCCCCACAGCCCACCTGTGTCCCTATGCTCTCCCTAGCCACCATACCTGAGCGCCTCCAGGATGGCCCTGTATGCCTCGTCACGGTGCTTCATGCCCATCAGGCTGGCGTCCCACTGCTGCAGGATGTGCCTTTTCTCTATGTGGATGGCGTCGATCTCCATGCAGGCCTACAGCCGAGGTGGAGGGGGCGTGAACATTTTTTTTTTTAATTACACTTTTATTAAGTATGGACACTGTCATGACTATTATACGTATACTAATTTAACACATTTTTTTCATTTAATATTTTTAAAAGTTTAGATTTGAGGGTACAAGTGGGTGTTTGCTACACAGACATGTTGTGTTGTGGTGGGGATTGGGTCTCGGGTGGCCCGTTCCCCAGAGAACATTCTGCCGCATAGGTAGTTTCTGAACCCTGACCCTCCTTCCCCCTTGTCTATTATCTGCATCTTGTGACAGTTTAGCTCCCGCCTAGGTGTGAGAACACACACGGTGTTTGGTTTTCTGTTTCTGAGTCAGTTTGCTTAGGATGATCTCTACCTCCACCCATGTTGCTGCAAAGGACATGATTTCATTCTTTTTTATGGCTGTGTAGTAGTCCATGGTGTATATGCACCACATTTTCAGTATCCATGGATCGGTTGATGGGCATTTAGGTTGAACCCACATCTTTGCAGTTGTGAACTGTGCTGTGATGAACATGTGGGTGCAGGTGTCTTTGTTATAGAACCACCCTCTGTTCCTTAGGGTAGATACCTAGTAATGGGATTGCTGGATCAAATAGTAGATCTACTTTTAGTTGTTTTTTTTTGTTTTTGAGTTGGAGTCTCACTCTGTCGCCCAGACTGGAGTGCAGTGGCCGCTCTCGGCCACTGCAGCCTCGACCTGCTGAGCTCCGGCGATCCTTCCGCCTCAGCCTTCCAAGCAGCTGGAACTACAGGTGCGCGCTACCACGCCCGGCTAATTTTTGATTTATTGTAGAGATGAGGTCTCACCAAGTTGCCCAGGCGGGTCTCAAACCCACAGGCTCAGGCAATCCACTCACCTCGACCTCCTAAGGCACGGGATTACAGGCTGAACTACTGAGCACGGTTTACTTTTAGCTCTTTGAGTAATCTCCATGCCACTTGAACGTCTGTCTTATTTCACCCATGAGTGAAGCCCCAAACAATGCCAGAGCACAATGTTCCTGAATCAGCCTCTTTTCCTTATCTCACCTGCACTTTCCTTCATCGTATATCAGCATGATTGATAGGAGTAAACACAAGACTAAATGCAGCTTTGAGGAAAATGTGCACGTCCCTCGGAGGTTTTTGCTCGGGGCCTGCGGTGTTCAGTGTTTGGAAATGAGGAGGAGAGGGAGAGGAGAGAAAAGAGGGATAGGTAGAGGGGGAGGAGGAGGAGGAACAGGCTTTCAGCATCAATGGCACGCCTGCTACAGGCCAGACACCCAGGCGGGGTTGGTGGTGTCATTGATTCAGGCCAAGGTCACATGGTGTGCATCCAACACCCCTTCCTGTAGGGAGCCCATGCTCGAAGGAGGCGGTGTTGGTCTGGAGATTGAGAGCATTCTGGGAACGAGGAAGCAGAGCTGGACAAGCAGGGGTGGGCAAGGGCGTCCAGAGGTCAGGGCAGGCTGAGGGGAGGCTGATGTCCTGCAGCTTCTCAGTGGTGGCTCAGGACCAGCTGGGATAAAGGCTTGGGCACGTGTAGGGGAAGGGCTTGAAAATTAGCTGGATGGTTTGGGAATTTATTCCAAGGGCAAGGAAGGTTCATTTATGCTGGTTCGTTGATGCTGGGGTTGGTACGGCTGCCTGGGCTTGAGCTCCGTGAGCTGTGGGCAGGCAACCTTGTCTCACTGTGTTTCAGTGTCCCCAGTGGTGATGTGGGCACAGGAGGAGTACTTGCTCCCTGGGCTTGCTGTCAAATGGATTGAAGCTGCACACCCAGCACAGCCTCAATCCCAGCCGTGGCTTTGAGTGGTACCTCGATGAATCCCCCTAACGCAACCATTGTGACTTTAGCAAGTTGGTGGCCCCGAGTCAGCCAACTCGAGTGCTGTCTTGTACAGCACTGAGTCCCGGAAGTATCTGCACATGGTGACATACACACATGCTTGGAAGACTGACAGCATATTTTTCCTCTCACAGATGTTTATTGAGAACTGTTGGGCAGCCTAGGAAGGGGCATTTTGCACGTCAAGGCAGTGACTTCCCCTTCTTTTTTTTTCTTTTAATTTTTAGTTGACACATTATCATAGTGTATATATACATGGGTACAGAGGGCCATTTCAATTCATGTATAATGTGCAATGATGATGTCTGGGTAATTGGCATATCCATCACTTCAAACGACTACCATCTCTTTGTGTTGGGAACATTCACTATCCTCTCTTCTAGCTATTTGAAAATGTGTAATAAGCTGGGCTCGGTGGCTCACCCTGTAATCCCAGCGCTTTGGGAGGCTGAGGTGAGTGGATTGCCTGAGCCTGTGGGTTCGAGACCCGCCTGGGCAACTTGGTGAGACCTCATCTCTACAATAAATCAAAAATTAGCTGGGTGTGGTAGCACGTGCCTGTAGTTCCAGCTACTTGGAAGGCTGAGACGGAAGGATTGCTGGAGCCCAGTAGGTTGAGGCTGTGGTGGCTGGGAGTGGCCACTGCACTCCAGTCTGGGTGACAGAGTGAGACTCCAACTCAAAAAAAAAAAAAGAAGAAGAAAATGTATAATAAATTGTTAACTATAGTCACCCTACAGTGTCACAAAACACTAGAACTTATTCTTTCTATCTAGTTAGAACTGTGTATCCATTAACCAGCCTCTCCCTGTCCTCCCCTCTGCCTCCCTTCCCAGACTCTAATAACCACAATTCTCTCTGCTTCCTTGAGTTCACATTTTTTTAGCTTCCAAGTGAGCAAGAACATGTGGTGTTTATCTTTTGTTCCTGGCTTATTTCACTCCATATAGTGATCTCCAGTTCTATGCTGCCTCAAATAACAGAATGTAACTCCTTTTAAAGGCTGAATAGTATTCTACTGTGTAAACACGTCACATTTTCTTTATTCATTCTTCTGCTGATAGAAATATAGTTTGTTTCCACATCTTGGCTAATGTGAATAGGGCTGCAATGAACGTGGGAGTGCAGATGTCTCTTCGATGATTGATTTCCTTTTCTTCAGGTAAATGCCCAGTAGTGGCACTGCTGGGTCATGTTTGAAAGGACAGACAGAGTGGGAAACCATTTTTTATCTTGTTCTTAAACCCTGACACAATGATGAGAAAGCAGAAGCTATGTTTTTGGAGAAATGCACACTTTAGGTAAAATTAACTTTACCGACTTTGTCTTTTCAGAAACAGACTTCCTGGTGCCAGGTATCAGAGGTATCTCATAGTGTCAATCAAGCTTACCTAGAGTAAAGGGAATTTGCAAGGCCTAAGATATCATACCTTGGTCAAGGATTGTAAAAGTCATGAAACTTGTAATTACAAAAGTTACCACCGCTCAGAGGGAGAGCAGGTAGGGATTCAATCTTTCAGTAAAATGGGCCCTATCTACTGGGAAGCCAAGGATCCCCGGAAGCTCCCCACTGGGAATGCATAGGAGATAAGGGGAGGTGCACCCTCCATTAGCTCTAAGGAATGTCATTTGGGAAGGTGCAGGAGCATTTGAACCCTTGTCAGGCCCTTCTGTACGGGCTATGATAATATGGACAGACATTAATGGGTCTCTGTGTCACAGGATCTCCAAGACATCCACAGGTGGTCGATAAGGAAGTCACGGCAGTCATGTACAACCTTTCCAAGGAAAAGGATTTAAGCCAGGACTTTGGGGGACTACAACGCCACACTCACCTAGAGTGTGGGCCTGCTCCCTGTCTGTGGAGATTGGACTTTTCTTAAATAAATCTTATCTTCTTTCACCTCTGTGTGTTGCAATTCTTTGCATTTACTCAAATCTTGGGGTTGCCAGCGTGCACCTCTGGTGGTGCTGCTCCTCTCCCTACACCTCTCCTCTCTCTCCATCCATACACCCTCACCCTGATCGGACCCTAACAATGTTTTTGTATTTGGGTAAGTTATGAATTAAGGAGGCTGCTCTCTGCCATTGAGCAGTGCAAGCACTGCCCAAAAGTGCTAGCAAGGTGGGGATCCAAATCTGGCAATTGAGACAGGGTCTCACTCAGGCTGGAGTACGGTAGCATGATCATAGCTCACTGCAGCCTCAACCTCCTGGACTCAAGTGATCCTCCCACCTCAGCCTCCCATGTTGATGGCACTACAGGCAATGGAGGTTTTAGTGTACAAAAATGTTATCCGCCTGCATCTTCTTTAGTAGTGTCCTGGGAATAGAATCCAAGTAGTGATATGTGGCAGTAGGGGGCAGAAGGAGGGAGTTAGCTGCCTGATGCAATACTGCCCTTGAGAAAGATCTTGATGAAAACCAATCTGGTATTTTCACAGTCAGTGTGGGAGGGCCTACCTTCCCTCTGTTCCCCCTTTATCTTTGCTAACTTGATAGGGCACTCCTTGTTGTTCAGTTTCTTGCTGCTTCCCTCAAATAATGTCCTTGATGGTCATGCAGTGGCCCCAGAATGTTCTGGGTGCTGGGAATAAGAAATGAACAAAGTGCGGGCAGCCTCTGCTGTGGTGGAGACATACGGAGGAGAGGGGCTGGAGGTGCAAAACAAAGCCACCTGTCTGGTGTAGCGCCTGTCACTCTGGTGTACACAAGCGCACAGGGCATTCCTTCTTGACAGTTGACATCTCTCCACATCTCCAGATTCACAAACGGCTACAAGCCTGTTTTCTCCTGGTATGTTTCCATCTCTGCATTTTTTTTTTCTTTGAGTTGGAGTCTCACTCTGTCACCCAGACTGGAGTGCAGTGGCCACTCCTGGCCACCGCAGCCTCTACCTGCTGGGCTCCGGCGATCCTTCTGCCTCAGCCTTCCAAGTAGCTGGAACCACAGGCGCACGTTACCACACCTGGCTAATTTTTATTTATTTTATTTATTTATTGTAGAGATGAGGTCTCACCAAGTTGCCCAGGCGGGTCTTGAACCTGCGGGCTCAGGCAATTCACTCACCTCGGCCTTCCAAAGTGCTGGGATTACAGGCTGAGGTACCGAGCCTGGCCCCCATCTCTGCATTTGTTGGTGGTGTCCATAATCTACTGAGGTTTCATTGTCGGTGTGGTCCACCCTCCTAATCTCCTCTAAGGTTCCTGCTTTTGGTGTTATGCTCAGAAAGGCCTCTCCAACCCAGGATTATATAAATGTTTTCATTTGCTTTCTTCTGGTACATTTTTCCCCATTTAAATACTTGATTCCATCTGGAATTTATTTTACTGTCTCATATGAGGAAAACATTTAATTTTTTTCACAAATGATTAACCACATGTCCCGACATCATTGAATATATAACTCATTAGTTCTCTGCTAATTTAGAATCGACTAGATTTTTATATAAACTTTGGCGTGTTTTGGGGCTCTCTCATAGGCTTCAACATCTTGCCTGTCTATCCTTGTCACACATTATTTTAACCTCTAGAGCTTTAGAGTATATTTTAATATTTGGTAGGGCAATGCTAGGGTGACTCAACATCCTGGTGTGCCCAGGACATGCTGGGATTAGCATGGAAGATCCCTCATCTTAGAGACCCTTCAGTCCTGGGCAAACCAGGACAGCTGCTCACCCTGTGTGAATCTTCCCTTCCAAAACAACTCTTGGCTAACTCTCCTAATTCTCAGGTAAACTCAAGTCACTTTGTTAATACAGAAACTGTTTTTTCCCTCAAGATTTTTTTTTTTTTTTGGGTCTGGGTCTCACTGTTGCCTCAGGCTGGAGTGCAGTAGCACAATTATGGCTCACTGCAGCCTTGACCTTCTGGGCTTAGGTGATCCTTCCACCTCAGCTTCCCAAGCGCTGGGACTACAGGCATAAGTCACCACGCCTGGCTAATTTTTGGATTTTTTTGTAGAGATAAGGTCTTGCTATGTTGCCCAGGCTGGTCTCAAATTCCTAGGCTCAAGCGAACCTCTCACCTCAGTCGCCCAAAGTGCTGAGATTATAGGTGTGAGCCACCATGCCTGGCCTCCCCTGAGATTCTGACTGGGACACAGTCCATGTTAATTATATCTAGTTGGAGAGAACAGGCAGCTGGACACTACTGAGTCTTGTGCCCTCCTGTCACCCTGGGACCCAGGCATGCTTGTCCACTCATTCAAATTCCCTTTTTTTCATTTTCAAACAAAAAGTGTATTGTTTCCTTTATGTCATTCCTGCACATATGAATGCAGATAGTGACTCACAGATTTCTTTAAAAAGTTAAAAGTAGCTGGGCTCGGTGGCTCAGCCTGTAATCCCAGTGCTTTGGGAGGCCATGGTGAGTGGATTACCTGAGCCCACGGGTTCAAGACCCGCCGGGGCAACTTGGCGAGACCTCATCTCTACAATTAATCAAAAATTAGCTGGGCATGGTAGCGTGCGCCTGTAGTTCCAGCTACTTGGAAGGCTGAGGCGGAAGGATCGCCAGAGCCCAGCAGGTTGAGGTTGTGGTGGCCGGGAGGGTGCCACTGCACTCCAGTTTGGGTGACGGAGTGAGATTCCAATTCAAATAAAATAAAATAAATAAAATAAAAGTAACTTTGGTTTCTGGTGTTGACCACCACAGGACTGAATCTGGTGCTGAGAAAAGCAGCTTTTTTTTTTTGAGTTGGAGTCTCACCATTACCCAGGCTGGAGTGCAGTGACACACTCATGGCCACCGCAGCCTCGACCTACTGGGTTCAGGCAATCCTTCTGCCTCAGCCTTCTAAGTTGCTGGAACTACAGGCACGTGCTACAACACTGGCTAATTATTTTTGATTTATTGTAGAGACGAGGTCTTGCCAAGTTGCCCAGGCTGGTCTTGAACCCATGGGCTCAGGCAATCCTCTTGCCTTGGTCTCCCAAAGTGCTGGGATTACAGGCTTGAGCCACTGAGCCTAGCCGGTAGCCTCTATACAGTTAGTCACCTCTGTTCCCTACTCCATACGGGGCAGAGATGTGGGTGCTGCGGGGAGCGCCAGCTGCCCACGGCTGGGATTGATTAGAAAGAGGCCCCCTGCAGGTTAAGGAACTTGAAGGGTCCCACAGCAAGCTGGCATCAGATGTGCATGGAGAGAACAGAATGCCTGAATTCCTGCTGTACCTTACAGTCACCCACTGGCCATCACAGGGATGAAAATATCAGCCATCAATCATCAGTATCTGCTACACCCCACCATGGGGAGGGTCAGAAGTTCTCAGATGCTTAAGGAGATATGCAGAGGTGCAAAACCTGGCTCCCACCCTGAAGGAGCTCGCAGACTAGCTGGGACAGACAGTTGGTTCTAGCCATTCATTCAACAGACCATCAGTGTCACATGTGGTGGCACTAACTGGGTGCTCCAGCCACAGAGAGCTCAGGGGCTGCTCTTACCTCGCTGACTGCTTTCCTTAGAATCCGGGTGTCCTCAGCTTGGGCAAAGTTCTGAGCCTCAAACAGAGCGATGTTTTCCTCCAGCTGGTTGGCTCGGGTGGTAAGCTGGTCCACGTAGAGGTCCTGGGACACAGGACGGGGAGATGCACAGTAAGGCCTGTCTGTGCCTAAGGGGCAAATGTCCACCAGCCCTGGGCCCAAGTCAATGCAACTGAGCTTGGCCCCCACCCCTCCAGGCTGCAGCGTTCACGCACGTGGTCATGAAACATGTGTTGAATCGGAAGAATACCTGCTTTTTCTTCTCGATTTCTGCCCGTGCCCTCTCTGCCTCGGCCTTCTTCACCACTTGCTTCATCATGCAGATGTCGTCGCGCACATCCTGGTTCATGTTCTGCATGTAGAAGAGGTGCAGGGCCAAGCTCTCCAGCTCTGTCTGCAGAGTCGCCACTGCGGGAGAGAGCAGAAGGCTGTTCCAGCCTCCTCCATGCAGAGACCCAAACTCTGGGCCCCCTTCCCATGGCTTAAGGTGAGACCAGGAAACTGCTTTTAAACTATCCAGACCCAGCCGGGCTCGGTGGCTCAGCCTGTAATCCCAGCGCTTTGGGGAGGCTGAGGTGAGTGGCTTGCCTGAGCCTGCGGGTTCGAGACCCACCTGGGCAACTTGGCGAGACCTCATCTCTATAATAAATAAAAAAATTAGCCGGGCGTGGTAGTGCGCGCCTGTAGTTCCAGCTACTCGGAAGGCTGAGGCGGAAGGATCGCTGGAGCCCAGCAGGTCGAGGCTGTGGTGGCCAGGAGCGGCCACTGCACTCCAGTCTGGGTGACAGAGTGAGACTCCAACTCAAAACAAAGCAAAACAAAACAAAACTATCCAGACCCAAACTCTGCCACTAAAGAGTTTACCATCTCCCTGAAGAGACAAAAATAAATGGACTCTACATCCACCAATTGTGACAAGCTGCTTCCCATCGTGTCGTTGAGATCCCCCCTGTAGTCTAAGGATGTACTGAAATAGTGTCGGATTTGTAGATTTCTTAGCATTGAAAAGTGAGCACGCTTAGCTAGAGCCCGCAGTCCTCTAGGAGGAAATCAGAGCACAGATGCCACTGAAGCCCCTGCACCAACACGGCCATGCAGCAGAACCCGGCAGAGAGGGCGAGGGCTGACACTCGGGCTGAGGCTCCAAGAGGCAGCACTTTCTACCCGCACAGAGTCAGAGAACCGATTTATGTCAGGGCTCTCAGAAGAGACCAAATCCTGAGGAACTGTTTCCTTTAACAAAGCTCACGTAAGCTTGATTTATGAGGTCTGACAATTAGGTTTGCAAACTTGCCACCAGGCATTTATGTTGGCAGCACTGTACAAACTCTCAGTAAGGTTTCATAACCTTGGTATATCAGTGTCTCACAGCTGTGTTCCTGTCGACATGTGGCAGTGTCTTGCTGGGTGCTGTTCATTATTATTGTTGCGTGTTTTTGTGTGCTGTCACGAGAACGTCAGAGCTTGAGTTAGAGCAATGGACAGACATTACATTTTCTTGTTAAACTTGGCAAGAGTGAAAGTGAAATCAAGGACATGTTAGTCCAAGTTTATGGGGATAATGCCATGAAGAAAATGGCAGTGTACAAATGGATGAAATGTTTTTCTGAGGGGAGAGAAAGTGTAACTGATGAAGAGAGGTCAGGAAGGTCAGTAGCAAGCAGAACTGATGAAAACGTTGCAAAAATCCATCAAATGATGCATCAAAATCATTGGGTGACTGTGAGAAGCATAGCAGACAAATAAACATAGATAGAGAAACAGGAAAATCTTAACTTAAAATCTTGGTATGAGAAAGGTAGCCGGGCTCGGTGGCTCAGCCTGTAATCCCAGTGCTTTGGGAGGCTGAGGTGAGTGGATTGCCTGAGCCTGCGGGTTCGAGACCCACCTGGGCAACTTGATGAGATCTCATCTCTACAATAAATCAAAAAATTAGCCAAGCGTGGTAGCGTGTGCCTGTAGTTCCAGCTACTTGGAAGGCTGAGGTGGAAGGATCACTGGAGCCCAGCAGGTCGAGGCTGCAGTGGCCGGGAGCAGGCACTGCACTCCAGTCTGGGCGACAGAGTGAGACTCCAACTCAAAAAAAAAAAAAAAGAAAGGTGTGTGCAAAAATGGTCCCGAAGGAGCTCTTGTATCACAACAATGCACCAGCTCACATAGCACTGTCTATGAGGGAATTTTAGCCAAGAAACAAATAACTGTATTGGAATACCCTCCCTACTCACCTGATCCGGTCCCCAGTGACTTTTTTCTTTACCCCAAGATAAAGGAAATATTGAAAGGAAGACATTTTGATGGCATTCAGGACATCAAGGGTAACACAATGGCAGCTCTGATGGCCATTCCAGAAAAAGTACACCCAAAATTGCTTTGATGGGTGGACTAGGTGCTGGTGTTGGTGCATATTTCCCAAGGGGAATACTTTGAAGGTGATAGTAGTGATATTCAGCAATGAGGTATGTAGCACTCTTTCTAGGATGAGTTTGCAAACTTAATTGTCAGACCTCATATAAAGCTGGACCAGTGTATTTTTTTAAAAATTTTTAATTTTAAAGATGTAGGGTAAAATTCAGGGTTAAGTATACAAATGTTCATTATGCAGTTACTCTTGCTGATAAGGTAGAACACCCGTGTATTTAGGGAGCTGTCCCTCCACCAATAATTGCTTATCACTTGTACAGAGCATTGCTTTTCAGGGGACAGATACAAACAGAAAACTGAATTACAGATCAAAAGTTTGCTAGATGAACACTGCATTGAGTCAGGTGTTCTCAAAGAATATAGCTTAAACTTGAAAAACAATTTTTAAAATACTTGTTGAAAAACTCCCAACACTAGAAAACACTGTAGCCCCTGTATGGTAGGAATTATGGGGGAGGGGGAGGTGTGGAAGCACGGGCACCAGGTGGGAGACTTTGTAGAGGTCACAGTGGTGTTAGAGAGGAGAGGAGAGATCTGAGATGTGTTTGGGCCCTTTGTCATAAAAGTGTACCAATACCAGGCTGTTTTGATTATTGTAGTTTTAAAATAAAGTTTGAAGTCTTGAAGTGTGATACCTCCTGCTTTGTTTCTGTTGCTAAGGATTGTTTTGGCTATTTGTGGTTGTTTATGTTTCCATATGAATTTCTTTATTGTTTCCAGATCTGAGAAGAATGATGTTGGTAATTTAATGGTTATTGCATTGAATCTGTAGATTGCCTTGGGTAGGATGGACATCTAACAATGTTGATTCTTCCAAATCCATGAGCATCGAATATTTTTCCACTTATTTGTGTCATTTTCGACTTCTTTGAGCAGTGTTTTGTAGTTTTCGTTGTAAGGTCTTTCATGTCTCTGGTTAGGAAGATGCTGAGGCATTTCATTTTTGTTGTTGTTGTTGTTGTTGCTATTATGAATGGGATTGTGCTTTTTATTTGGTTTTCTGTCTGTTTATTGTTGGTATATAAGAATACAACTGTCAGCCGGGCTTGGTGGCTCAGCCTGTAATCCCAGCACTTGGGGAGGCTGAGGTGAGTGGACTGCCTGAGCCCGCGGGTTCGAGATCCGCCTGGGCAAATTGGCAAGACCTCATCTCTACAATAAATCAAAAATTAGCCAGGCGTGGTAGCGCGTGCCTGTAGTTCCAGCTACTTGGAAGGCTGAGGCGGCAGGATCAACGGAGCCCAGCAGCTTGAGGCTGCGGTGGCTGGGAGCGGCCACTGCACTCCAGTCTGGGTGACTGAGTGAGACTCCAACTCAAAAAAAAAAAAAAAAAAAGAATATAACTGTCTTTGCACATTGATTTTGTACCCTGAGACTTTGCCAAAGTCCTTTATCAGTGCGGGTTTTTGACAGATCCTCTAGGCTCAGCCTCACTAATCATTAAAGAAATGCAAATTAAAACCACACTGAGATACCACCTAACTCCAATCAGGATGGCCATCATCAATAACTCAAAAAACAACAGATGCTAGAGAGGATGCAAGGAAAAAGGAACATTTCCACACTGTTGGTAGGAGTATAAATTAGTACAACCTCTGTGGAGAACAGTGTGGCGGTCGCTAAAGATTTAGAAATTGACCTTCCATATGACCCAGCAATTCCCCCTCTGGGAATATACCTGGAGGAACTCAAATCATTCTATAAAAAAGATATCTGCGTATGCGTGTTTATTGCAGCACTATTCACAATAACAAAAACAAAGAACCAACCGTGCTGCCCATCAAAAGTAGACTGGATAAAAAAATGTGGTACAAGCTGGGCTCGGTGGCTCAGCCTGTAATCCCGCGCCTTTGGGAGGCTGAGGTGAGTGGATTGCCTGAGCCCGCGGGTTCGAGACCCACCTGGGCAGTGAGACCTCATCTCTACAGTAAACAAAAAAAAAAAAACCAGCCGGGCGTGGTTGTGCATGCCCGTAATTCCGGCTACTCGGAAGGCTGAGGTGGAAGGATCACTGGAGCCCGGCAGATCGAGGCTGCGGTGGCTGGGAGCTGCCACTGCACTCCAGTCTGGGCGACAGAGTGAGACTCCAACTCAAAAAAAAAAAAAAAATGTGGTACATATACATGATGAAATGTTACATAGTCATAAAGAAAGACAAAATTGTGACGTTCACAGCAACTTGAACGGATTTATAGTCTATAATACCCAGTGATCTACCACAAAAACAAACAACTGAGTGTACCACTTGTTCTCACTCATAAGCAGACCCAGAACAATTGTCATAAAACTATAACCAAGGGATTGGCAGTAGTAGGACACCGCCAGGGGAGTGGAGGGGCACACTTCATCAATAAAGGTACTGATCTCAAACCAGGCAAAGTGGGGACCAAACTCAGGCCCAAACTTTACTTGTACGATGACCATTTGTATACCTAATCTTGAATTGTACCCCACATCTTTAAAGTAAACACATAATTTTTTAAAAGAATATGCCTTGTTTTCTCTGGTTGCTTACAAGGTTTTCTCTTTACAGCTTGTTTTAATCGGTTTGGTTTACAATGTGCCTTGGTGTAGTTTTCCTCATATATCTTGTGCTTGGGGTTCATTGTCGCTCTTGCATCTGTGGGTTTATGGTTTTTGCCAAATTTGGAAATTTTTCATCCAGGGTTTCTTTTAATATTTTTCCTGTTTTCCTTTTCCTCTGATATATGTGTATATGGGCCACTTGAAGTTATTTCTTTGCTTACAGATTTTCTGTTTTTTTTTTTTTTTTTTTCCTTTTTCTTCAGTCTTTTTTCCTCTCTGTGTAATTTTGGGTAGTTTCTATTGTAGCGATTTCTGGTCACTGCATTTTTGCTCATTTTAACTATTATTTATTGGAGTCAATTCCTTCAAGTGAGATTGTTGTATGAAAATATGCTTGCTTTATTTGGGGGAAGGAGCTGCCCAGTTGCTCTGTGAGGAGACTGTTACAACTTATCCTCTGTTCTAGGCTGAGTGGCTTCTCCCACAAAGAATCTGTGGAATCCCTAACCTCCAGCAACTCAGAATGTGACTATATTTGGAGATAGGGTCTTTAAAGAGGTGATTGAGGCAAAACAAGGTCATTAGGGTGGACCTTAGTCCTATAGGACAGGTGCCTTAATAAGAAGAGGAGATGAGGACACAGACACACACAGAGGGATGACCATGTGGAGATGCAGGGAGAAGGTGGCTGTCTACAAGCCTAGGAGAGAGGCCTTTAGAAGGAGCCAATCCTGCAGACGTCTTCATTTTGGGCTTGTACTCTCTAGAACCATGAGAACATAAACATGGGCTGTTTCAGGCCCCTTGTCTGTAGCACTTTGTATGGAAGCTCAAGCAGATGAAATTACCCCCCACCTAAATGTGCGGGAGTGTGCGTTTCCATACTTCCTTAAGAACACTGAATTAAATCTCTCTTTTCTTTGCTGGTTAAGCAACTAAAAGTCAGTATTTAAATTATTATTTTAAATGTCCTATTCTTTGATCATTAGTGAAGATAAACCTATTTTCACAGTTTTAGTTGCCAGGTGTCTTTTTCCTTCCCTGAATTTCTTGTCCATATCCTTGGCCATCCTTCTACCGGGATGTTCATCTTTTACTGATTGGCCTATGTGCTCTTTATGTTATAAATGCATGGTGGACAGTACTTTTAAATGGCTTCCATGATCTTGGCCCTCTGATGTTGCTCTCATAATCATGTTACACCACATGGCAAGAGGGAGATTATCAGGTGGGTCTGACCTGAGTGGGTGAGCCCTTTAAAAGCAGAGCATTTTTCTCCAGCTGGTGGCAAAAATGAAACCAGAAAGATTTGCAGCATGAGAGGAATTCAGTCGAGGAGAAGTTCTCCACTGGTGGCCTGAAGACAGAGAGGCCACATGACAGGGGATATGGGTGTTCTCTAGGAACCCAGAGCAGACCCTGCTGGTCACCAGCAGAAAGCAGGGGCCTCAGCCCTACAGGCATGAGGGGCTGAAATCTACCAACACCATAAAGAGCTTGGAAGAGGATTTTCCCCAAACTTCCCCATGGGAACTCAGTCAGCCTACACCTGATTCCAACCTACTTATGTTCCAAGCAGAGAGCCTGGACACACCACATTGGACTTCTGACCTACAGAACCATGAGCTAATGTGTAAATGGCCATTGCTTTAAGTCCCTGGGTTTGTGACAATTTGTTATGCAGCAACAGAAAACTAATATAGAAGATATGGATGCTGTCACAGATATTTCAAATATTTTTCCTAATATGTGTTTGTCCTTTAATGTTATTGTGCTTCTTGACAGATATGTTTTCATATAATCAAACCTGTCGGATTCCTCTGCTTTGAGCTCCACACTTCACATTGTAAAAGACCTTCCTCACCCCAAGATGATAAAAAGAAATTATTCTCCTAATGCTCCTGCAATTTTCTTAGATCTTTACTGTACCTGAAATTTATTTTCCTATACAATGAAATAGGAATCTAAGTATTTATTTTTCAGGTAGCCAAACGATAAAAAATATTTCGTGATTTAAAAATGCAACCTGTATATTTATATAGCTTGCAGTAGCTAAATTTCTAAGTAAATTTCCTTAAAGTTCTCTTTGAGGAATTGCTATTCTTCTTAAAATTTTTTCATTATACTTCCTTTTCAAAAATTTATTGGATATTGGTGTGCATTCAGTCTTCCAAGTGATCTTTAAAATCAGTTTGTCAAGAATAAAGCATTTTCTGTAATCCTGGCACTTTGGGAGGACAAGGAGGGCAGACTGCTTGAGCCCAGCAGTTCAAGATCGGCCAGCTTGGACAACATAGCAAGACCTCATTTCTACCAAAAAAAAAATTAGCTGAGTGTGGTGGTGCATGCTTGTAGTCCCAGCTACTTGGGATGCCAAGGTGGAAGGATCGCCTGAGCTCAGGAGGTTGAGGCTGCAGTAAGCTGTGATCAGTCATGATAATGCCACTGCACTCCAGTCTGGGTGACAGAGTGAGACTCCGACTCAAAAAAAGGGCACTTTTTATGTATAGATGCAGAATATCTCCAGCACACATTGTGAAGAGACAGAAAGCAAGGAACAGACCAGTAGGTATAAAATGTCATTTAAGTTTTTTTAAAAAAAATTTTTTTTAATCATTTAAGTTTTTTTAAAAAGAGAGAAAAATACATATACACACACCCTTATGACTGCTTATATCTGCAGAAATATCCTTAAAAGAATTCACAAGAATTGATGATGCTGATCACCTTTGTGGAGGGCCTTGATGAAGGTGGGGGACAGAGAGGAAGGAGATTTTTTCCCCGTAGAGCTCTTGAAGTTTGAATCATTACTTTTCCAAAATAAGTAAATAAGGAATTGTGTTAAATACATCTAAGTTCACCCCAAACATCTCATCATGGACTGTAATTGGAATTGCATTAAATTTATTATTAATTTGGAGAGAAATGACATTTTAATATATGCATCTTCCCAGCTAGTAGCATGGTTGCTCCATTTATTTAAATCTGTTTTATGTCCTTTAGTAAAATTTTACTGTTTTCTTCAGATTGGCTCACTTATTCCTATCAGACTGATTCTTAAGTATTTCATAGCTGTAGCTGTTATGAATGAGATTTTGAAAATATTGTAATTCCTAACTGGATATTGCCAGTAAAGAAGAAAACTATGGCCCTGGATTCTAACTATGTTTCGGATTTCTCACTGTTTCTATTGGATTTTGGTTTCATTAGTAAAGGATAAGAACTTTAGTATTTCATTTCCAAAATCTCCATCTCATTTCTTCTTCCTGTTTTCTTGCATTCCTGGAACCTCCAAAATGATGCTGGGGAACAGCTGTACTGGCAAGCATCCTCATCTCATGCCTGATTTTGAACTGATACCTAGTGCTTTCCATGGAGTAAAATTCTCTTTCTAGTTTCTGGTAAGTACTTAGGAAAAACTTTCCTTCTATCCTAGTTTGAGAAAGATGATGAGTTTTATCAAACATCATTTGGCATTTACCCAGAAAGCCTCCCCCCCCTTTATGAATATAATGCATTAAATTAGTACATTTCCTCATTGCAAATGATTCCTGAATTCCAGAAGCAAATCCTACTTGGCTATGAGGTATTTGTCTTTTAATATACTGTTGAACTTGATTTCCTAATATTTCTTTTTTTTTTGAGTTGGAGTCTCACTCTGTCACCCAGACTGGTGTGCAGTGGCACACTCCTGGCCACCGCAGCCTCAACCTGCTGGGCTCTGGTGATTTTTCTGCCTCAGCCTTCCAGGTAGCTGGAATTACAGGCGTGCACTACCACGCCCGGCTAATTTCTGATTTATTGTAGAGATGAGGTCTTGCCAAGTTGCCCAGGCGGGTCTTGAACCTGTGGGCTCAGGCAATCCACTCACCTCAGCCTCCCAAAGCGCTGGGATTACAGGCTGAGCCATCGAGCCCAGCTGATTTCCTAATATTTCATTCAGGATCTTCCACCTCATAAGTGGGACTGCTTTACAGTTTCCTGTTGTGTATGTTGCCAACTTTTGCAGTAGGCATTACACTAAGCCTTGTAGAACAAGGCAGGGAGATGTTCCCGAATTATCCACCCTCCCCGGAAGTGTATGTTCCTTGAAAGGTTCAGATACCAGTACTTTTAGGGAAAACAGATTTTTGGCAACATTTTCAATTTCTTCATTGATAAAACCAGCAGAATGTGTCGCTTTCTTAAAAATAAACAAAAACTCCCCTCAATTGTCTTGATGCCCAATGTTGTTACTTTTTGTTATTTGTTGGACATCCAAAAATTTATTAAGTTTATTAAGCGTATTGGTCATTTCAAATAATACATTTCGATTTTTTATTTCACCAGCATTTGCTTTTTGTCCTTATTAATATCTTCTCCTAGTTCTTTTTACTTACTTGTCCATTTTTAGCTTCTTGAAGAGAAGATTTTGTTTTTAGTCTTGTTTGTGGGAATGTAAATGATCTCTGCCAGCCCGTGGGCTTTGGCTGAGCAGTTCTGGCAGCAACCTGAGTCTTCACGCATGGACCTCCCGGAGTCTAACTGCAGTATAGATTGGAACCTTGTCTATCCATTTCCCTTAGAACTCTAAGCATTGACACCTTGCCACTTATATGTAAGATCTGTGATTCTCAGCCCTGGCTGCATGTTAGAATCATCTGGAGGTTTACAGGGAAAGGAAAAAAAAAAAGTAAAAACAATGCCTGGTCCTTCCCAGAACAAATCAATCAGACATCTGGGCTGGGCTGTCCCCAGTGGTTCTGAGTTCCCCCTGGGTTCCTCCAAGGGGCAGCCCTGGGTCAGGCATTGCGAGGTAATCTGGTTTATTCCTGCCTAGAAGCCTGTAGCATTTTTTCCTTTGCCTTTGGAATTCAAAAATTCCATCAGCTATGTCTAGGCATGTTTATTTTTTCTCCCAGCTGTCGACTCTCCAAGAGTCTTCGTATCTGAAGATTCGTCTTTCCTGAACTCATGCAGATGTTCTCCTGTATGTCATTGGTGACTGCCTCTCATCTCCTGAAATTTCTTTTTACGGACATTGATTTTTCCTGTTTATTGTCCATGTCTTACATCTCCTTCTCAAGATATCCATCATTTGGGGTTTGGCTCTGTATGTGGGGAAGATTACTCAAATTGACCTTTTTCTTCAGAAATTCAGTTTTCAACTGTATTCATTTATCTACTTAGTGCCTCTTTTTGGGATGATAAGTATATTTAATTTCAAGTATCCCTTTTTCCTAACACTTTGTTCTCATTTACTGATGCAACGTTCTCTAAAATCTCATGCAGAATACCAAGTGGTGCCAGCTCATACTCTGTTCTGGAATCAGGGCTGAGTTTGTCTGTTGACCCCTGTCTCCTCTCACATCTGGGGCTTGCCAAGGCGACTGTGGGCTTTCTTCATGGGCCAAGCTCCGTGCCTCACCTGACAGTGCAGTGGCAACAGCCCCACAGGCAGGGCTGGGAATGTCACCCAAATTTTTTGTGCTAATGGACAGAGATAGCGCTGCCTGATGCAACCCTTGTGTAGGGCAACACACACTCAGTAACAGCATGAACATGCCCTGGATATGGTCCCAAGCAGCAGGCTGGAGCCTGGGGAAGGGTCTTGGGGGTGGCCCACTCAAGATGCCCTCTTCCCCTCAGGCTCCCTGCCTGGGCACGCAGGTTATGCTGAGGACATGGATGAAGTGTTCTCTACACTTGTTGACCACATCTTGTACACTCTTTCTTGAGGCAGTCTCCATCCAACTCCTGCCTGGTTCACACTAGATCAGGCATGCCTGGATCAGTGCCCATTACCCTTGGTTACCTTTAGTTCACTATAATACCAAAAAATCCCACCTCAAGGAGAAATCGCAGCCATTTTGTCTGCATGCGACGTATGTAAACGCACCTTCTCACACGGCACCTGCCCGCTAGAAACCCCACCCTTTTCATTCTTAACCCTGCACTCTGCCCTAAGTAAAATGCTGTATAACCTGTGTGCCTTTTACAATCAGGAGCACTATTTTTCCTGTCCAGCTGACTGCTCCTGGGCCACCTTCCCTGTAAGTAAGTTACTGAATAAACCCCATGTCCTATCCGTTGTCTCCGGGTCATTTCTTCGGCCTTTTGGACACAATGCCTTCCCTTTTGAGGGTCCAGCACCTTGCTGGGTTGAATGGCCTCAGTTCCTATCCTCTTCTAATCTCCAGAAGGCACACAAAGTCCACGAAGGTGTCTGGATCTTTCCAGAAGCCCATCCACTCTTTGAACCCTCGCGGAGGTGAGCCAGCAGGTGCTCTGCTCAGCTCACTGTTAGGTGTGTGGAATGGGTTCCATGTGTCCTCTTTCAAGCTGGTCTAAATTCTATTATTTCTGGAGGATGTGGCTGTTTAGTTTCAGCGTGGATGAAATATTCTTCCTTTTGTGTGTGTGTGTGTGTGTGTGTGTGTGTGTGTGTTTTCTGTTAATTTGGTAGTAATTGGAGAGAGGTTCATGAATGCCCACTCACCCTAACTCCTGAAAATTCCAGAACCTCTTCTGCAAAATGTTTCTTTCCAGAACAGTTGGGATATACATATGATTCTATTTCCTTCCATATTCTTTTGGGTTATTTCTCTATTATGACAGTAATACAGAGTTGGTAAAGTTAGAAACCTCAAAAAGCAGGAAGACAGAAATAATCCCTAACCACAAGAGGAAACCACTGTTCCCTGTCACCTACGTCCCCCCGCTCTGTGCAAGGATGTTGCTTTAGCAGTAACATCTCATAGATCATGCCACAGCCCCTACTCTTATCCGATCCAAAGCTATCCATTAATCTGCCGCACACCCACGAACTTCCCATCCGGGCCACGCCCGCTCTCATGCCCGCTGGTGCCAGCCTTTGCCTCCTCCCTGGCCGGCTCGCTCCTGAGCCCCACCATGTCTATTCTGTGCTAGCCTTCTGGACTCACCTACCTTCGGACCTCTGCAGCCCACCCAGCCTCTCGTTTTTCGAGTTGTCGGTTCCAGGTTTTGCTGCTTTGCCCAATTTGGTGCCTTTTAAGACGTGTATGAGCCTTCCCTTCCCGTAAAGGGCTGGAACCTCCACAGGCTGCGCACGTCTCGTGCTTTTCCATGTGCTTTTTCTGCCCCGCCATGATACGTGGGGACAACCCACCGGGGCACGATGGCGCGTGGAGAGGCCCCGTGGGGACGCGGTGGCGCGTGGGGAAAGCCCACGGGGGACACGATGGCGCGTGGGAAGGCCCCGCGGGGACGCGGTGTCGCGTGGGGAAAACCCATGGGAGACGCAGTGAGCGTGGGGACACCCCGCTTCGGACGCGATGGCGAGTGGGGTCGCGGGCGCCTTACGCTTCTTGCGCTCGTCGTTGGCGGCCGCGCAGGTCTTGGTGTAGAGCGCGCGCACGCTCCGTAGCTCCTCCTCCTTCTGCCTCCGCCCGCACGCTGCGGTCGCGTGGCGGTCGTGGCTCTTCTCCAGCTGCATCTGCAGACGGGCCAGGTGCTGCTGGACCCCGTAGAGATTCACCCCCAGCTCCTGCCGCTGGACTCGGCTCTGCTTGGTGGCCACGCCCTACGCGAAGAGAGATCCGGGGTCACTGAGGCGGCGGCACTCAGCCAGGGTGGCGGACTGGACAGATACGCACCAGCTCATGGAGTTCAAGTTTCAGCTTTTCTATCTGCCGGTTAAGGTAGTTCTTCAGGGCTGTCTGGAATCTTATCATCAGGGGCTAAAACAATGGAAAAACCACATGCGGTTACCTTCCCGTCCCATCCAGGCTTGGCCTAGGTGGCCACAGTTCTCCTGCTAGGGGCGGTGGAGGGAGGTGGAGGGGCCAGAGATGACTTCCACGCAGAGGGTTCCCCGCTTCTGCCTGAGATTCTTACTCTGGAAGCCACAAATTAAAAGTACTTCATAGTCTCTTCCCACGGAGCCAAGTGTGTATTTTGGCAAAATAATGGTGAGCTGGGCTATGGTCCCAGAGACCAGAGAGCAGGAATGAGCAGTGGTCTGGGGAATTAATTTTCCCAGTGCAGCCCTGGCCTCCTTCCTGCTGCTGCCTTGAGCACCACACCTTCCCAAAGGGGATAATCAAATAAAAATGTGTCTTTGCCATTTGTTGGAGGGGTAGGACAAGGAATTGCAGTCTGCCTGGTACGCCCAAGGCAGTGGCTCTCAACAGGGGTCTTGTGCTCCTCACCCCTCAACACTGGACAATGTCTGGAGACATTTTTGACGATCACAACTAAGTGGGGGAGTGCTATGGCATCTAGTGGGTACGGGCCGGGTCTGCTGCCTAACAGCCTACAGTGCACATAACAGCCCCCACCACAAAGAATGATCTGGCTCTGTCAGTAGGGTGGTGGCTGAAACACAGACTTAGGCGTGTGAACCTAAAAGAAGAATCCACTTTACAAAGCAGTAGGCCAAAACAGTGCGGATAAGTTGTGTGTTGGACGGGTGAGACAGGAACACAGTATCTGGGGGACCAGGAACAGGCCACCATGGAGGCAGAGGGCAGAAGAGGGCCTAAGTTATTATACATCTGTGTAAGGCAAAAGCAGAACCTGAGAATATTTTCTTACATGGTCTGGGTCCAAAACCATCAGTTGGGAACCTTCGTCTTCCACCTCATCACTCCCCTCCGACGCCATTCTGTCCATCAAGGCCCTTTCCTCGGCACTTAGCAGTTGAACGGCTTCTTCTCTGGGATGAGCATTGGACTCCTCTGGAGGGACATCTGGGGGAGGAACAGCAGATATCATTGAGGAGTTGATGGAGAGAGTGCTTAATAATTCTGTTCTGGGAGAGTCAACAGGCAAAGCTGGTTTCCAGCTTCATGCAGCATGATGAAAATGAGAGAGAAAAAAGCATCCAAGCAGCCTAGGATGTCAGAAACGTCATTTATAGCATCTTCTATTCACAGACTCAACACATTCCGTGGAAAGGATCACATTTTAAAGATAGGCAAGAAGGAGCTTATTTTGTAGAAACTTCCTTTTTTTGAGTCTCACTCTGTTGCCCAGGCTGGAGTGCAGTGGCACACTCAAGGCCACCGCAGCCTCGACCTGCTGGCCTCAGATGATCCTTCTGCCTCAGCCTACCAAGTAGCTGGAACCACAGGGGTGTGCCACCACGCCTGGCTAGTTTTTTGATTTATTGTAGAGATGAGGTCTCAGCAAGTTGCTCAGGCTGGTCTTGAACCCTTGGGCTCAGGCAGTCCTCTTGCCTCTGCCTCCCAAAGTGTTGGGATTACAGACATGAGCTACTTGCCCAGCCAGAAACTTCTATTTCATAAAGAGTGAATAGAAAGGTGGCTACTTATTTGTGGATTAGATATGACTTTTCAAAAATGGGAAACAGCTGATAAGATTGAAAAAGAAACAAGATTGTAAATGAAGCTCTAGCTTCTGCGTTTCTATCCGTCCTGGTTGGAGAGATGCCTATTCTGTTTTTTACTAATTTAGACATGTGTTGTTTTCATGTTGCTTATGAACGACGCAAGGTTTTGGACCATCTGCACATTCGTACCATAGGGAACAAGTAATCTCCTGATTTGTTCTCCCATGCACACAACACTGGGATACCAGAGCCACGTAAGAGGACAGAGGTCTAGGAAAGCCTCGGAGACTCGGCAGACAGATGCACACTCAAGGCTGCTGCAGCAGCACTCCTCTCTCTGAGACCAGGAGGCAGTGAGAAATGGCTCCATTGGGCATGGAGTTGGGCGCTGTTGGCTCTTGCTAAGGTCCTGTTCTGCCACTTACTTGGATCAGCTACTTATTGCTTTTAGGGGACCCATCTGTAAAATGAAGAATGGTTCCTGTTTGTCAGGTTACTCGTAAGAATTAAATGAGATAAAATAGAGGACATGCTCAATACATGTAGCTAAATTTGTTAATAATATTTTTATCTTTAGGCTCACAGCCACTCGGGAAACAGGCAACAGGTGACCATTGAGTGGTGTCACTTGTGCAGAAGGGGATATGCAAGTGGCTTATCCTGTTGGACAGAACAGCCCCAGCTGGTGTGTTGGTACCTGGTTCCTGCAAGAAAGGCTCTTCCATGTCCAAGGATGTGGTGCTGCTTCCCCGGCTCAGTCTAAAGGGGTGTCGTGCACTCATAGGAAAGACCTGCTGGAGCTCTTCTGGGAATTTTGCCTGTGACAAGAACAACCGAAATTAAATCAATGAGAGCTTAATCATCACTGAGAAGTGACTTGATCCTGATTCAGTGTATTTTGTGAAAGTTACATTGTTAGACTAAAAATGGAGTCATTTGTGTTCAAACAACAGCAACAACAACAACAACAACAAAACCCCCAAAAACCTGAACAACACAGCCATAAAAGGAAGGGTCTCATAACAAAAATTATCGAAAGAACAAGCAATCAACAAACAAAAAACTCCACAAAACCCACGATCTTGTTCAAAGATCATTGCAACCTTACCACACACACACACACACACACACACACACACACACACACACACACACACACACACATGTCCAGCCTCGAATTGGAGCCACCCTTGTAGCCAAGGATAATTATCTTAAAACAATTATATAATCCTCCTCATTCTTCCTTTAAAATCCTTAATTTTCCTTTACCTCCCTGAATACAAATGTAATTTACTATGTCACACGTGGAGGCCAAATTAACTCCATATTGAATGCTAATATCCACCATGTTGACTTCTGATTAATTTTCGTTTTGGAAAGATTGCTAAGATTTCCTGTTTATCTGTTGTTCCTTTTGTAAGAGCAAGTATTTACTGTAGATCCTGCCTTTAGGTCAAAACAACCTGGATGTTGTCCTACTTTAATTGTCCTACACATCCTTTCTGGATGACCCCTTCCTGATGGTTTATAAGCCTTGGGGTCTGGGGGATAATGGTGAAGGGCTCCACCATCTTATTGTGGCTGGAGACACAAACATGGTGTCTGTTAAATGTTTCTTTTTTTTTTGAGTTGGAGTCTCACTCTGTCACCCAGACTGGAGTGCAGTGGCTGCTCCCAGCCACCGCAGCCTACCTGCTGGGCTCCGGCCATCCTTCCGCCTCAGCCTTCCAAGTAGCTGGAACTACAGGCGTGCACTACCACACCCGGCTAATTTTTTTGATTTATTGTAGAGATGAGGTCTCACCAAGTTGCCTAGGTGGGTCTCGAACCCACAGACTCAGGCAATCCACTCACCTCAGCCTCCTAAGGCGCAGGATTACAGGCTAAGCCACCGAGCCCAGCTCAAATCTTTCTTAAATTAAATGTTTCCCTCTTAAATGTTTCTTTCTGAGAAACTGGATATGTCAGCCTCTTTCTTCAGCATCTCAGCTTCCTCAGACTTTGGGGGTAGATTTTTATAGACCTGCCTACCATGAAACAGCATGTGGATTCCCACAGCAATACCCTATCCCCGAATAAACATCATTTTCTTTCAGAGAACCTCTCTCTGTTTGTCGTTTAGGCTGACACGTTACTCAAAGTTTAACACAATTGGTAAAGTAATAGAAAATCATTTGGATATAAAGATTGTTTGGCTTTTGCAAATTGTCAAAACAGAAAACATCTAGCCCTCTTCTCAGGGAATTCAGAAGTGGTTTCTGTCTGTCCTGATCTGCAGTTTGAGAGACCCAAGAAACCAAGAAACTTAAAAAGCCATACTTGCTGTAAAAGTAGTGTTTAGTTCACTATATTTTATATATCCCTACCTCATGCTCATTGTACTTTATGAAATCTTAGTTACCTCATGTTTACTATGTATTTTGTGTATTCCTACCTCATGTTCATTGTACTTTATGAAATCTTAGTACTTTAAATCCTACCTCAGACCCCGTAGAATTAGGCATATGTCGGGTGCCGGGTAGCGACTGATTGTGTAGTTATATAATGTCTTAAGTAGTGTTTGTATTTAGAACTCTTGGGTTAGGCATTGTTAGTCCCAATTGCCATGCTGACTTCTGCTTTTACAACGGGATGTAAATGTTAAAGCGATAAGCCCCTTTCAGACATTCCTTTGCAGCAGACTTGGAGACGCTAGTAATCTCCTGCCTGCTTGCTCAAGTTAATTTATACGCAGTGACTGTATGAACCTAACTTATCTGACATTCCACTCTGCCCGTTAAGTGGGTTTCTGTCAATCACGGGCAGTCAGGTTGAAGCCCACGAAAGGCACCTACCAATACCAAGTGTTCCCGTACCCATTAGGAGAAATTACCCAATCATGTAAAACCAAGTTTAAAGTTCTTTCCCCTCCCTCTGTAATGGTGTATAAAAACTGCTTGCCATACTGGATCGGGGCTCTCATCCCTGAAGCCACAGCTGGCTTCATTCGTGAGCCCAGACTCGAGCCTGAATAAAGACCCTTGTGTGTTTGCATCAGAGCTGGCTCTTTGGTGGTCTCTCGGATTTTGAATTTTGGATTTAACACAGCTAAGAGTAAATACTGAGGCATGGGTGTGTGTTGGATGTGGGAGCCTTTATTCCCACTCGCTGATCTCCTAGAGCAGCAGTTCCCAACCTTTGTTGGCATCAGGGACCTTTTTCATGAATGACAATTTTTTTCCATGGACTGGGGGCAAAGGGGATGGATGGTTTGGGGATGATTCAAGCTCATCACATTTATTGTGCACTTTATTTCTATTATGATTACATTGCAATATATAATGAAATAATTATACAACTCACAATTTAAAAAAAGAGGTACAGACAGAAGTGGTAAATAAAATAATGAGCAGGCCACATGTGGACTAAAATAAGCATCAGATCTGACTTCAAGCTTGCCACCAGATGCAGCTGTACATCCACTCACTGAGAGGGTTTTGATATGAGTCTGCAAGCAATTGATTTATTATGGTTTCTGGGCAGTCAAACCTCACTACTGATGTAAATCCGAATTTGCAGCCGCTCCCCAGTGTAGCATTACCACCTCAGCTCCACCTCAGGTTATCAGGCATTAGATTCTCATAAGGAGCGTGCAACCTAGATCCCTCACATGCACAGTTCACAATAGGGTTCGTGTTCCTATGAGAGTCTTATGTTGCCGCTGCTCTGACAGAAGGCGGAGCTCAGGCGGTAATGCCGGGGATGGGGAGTGGTTGTAAATACGGAAGTTTCGCTCGCTCCCTGCGGCTCACCTTCTGTAGTGCGGCCCAATTCCTAACAGGCCATGGTCCAGCACAGGTCTGTGGCCTGGAGGTTGGGGACTCCTGTCCTAGAGGATGGGAGACAACATTTTTACATCTCCTCTTTATAAAAGCAGGCTGAAAGTCTCTGCTCCAGGCAGGGGTCTCCCAAGAGGACTGTGTCTTCTTCTTTTCTTTCAAACCATCCACATTTCAATAAGAAAATATCGTCTGCTGACAAAAATGCCTGGCTCCATTTTAGCTTTAAGAGACTCTGGCAATTATTATTATTGTCAAATAATTATTTCTGATGATGAACTGGTGAATACTGGTAGCAACTGAAAATGAGACAGTGCTTTACTACCCTTAAAGAATATTTTACGAATCCTATCCCATGTTCCCCTCACCATAACCCCACAAGTCAGGTACTAGTCATTTCTGTTATCTGTAGAGGGAAGAAGCACACTCATGGCAGCTAAGAGCTTGCCCAAGTCTGCACAGCCAGCCATGGGTAGGTTCAATGCTGGGCTATCTCAGTCTCCAGCCCAGGCACTTTCTAACTATATTGCCTCAGATGATGCTGACTAGAAATTCTTCCTTCCTTTCTCCCTTCCTTCTTACCTTCCTTCCTTCTTTTTCTCCTTCCCCTCCTCTTCCTCCTCCTCCTCCTCTCTCTCTCTCTCTTGTTCTTTCTTTTTTTTGTCAGAATCTCATTCTGTCACTCAGGCAGGAGTGCAGTGGCATGATCATGGCTACCACGGTTTCGATCTGCTGGGCTCAGGCTATCTTTCCACCTCAGCCTTCTAAGTAGCTGGAACTACAGGCACACACCACCACATCTGACAAATTTTTATTTATTTATTGTAGAAACGAGGTCTTGCCAAGTTGCCCAGGCTGGTCTCAAACTCCTAGGCTCAGGCAATCCTTTTACCTTGGCCTCCCAAAGTGCTGTGATTACAGGCGTGAGCTACAGTGCCTGGCAGAAATTATTTCTGAGGCATCCAGAACCATAGTGGCATTCATGGGGCCTTGAGTCATGAGAAGTTGATGAGGTGTCCATGCACACAGCTGGACACAGCAATTCCTACTCTCACTGTCCATCTTTCTTCTGAAGACTCCACCAGCCCTGAGGAAGGGAGGTAGGGTGCTCTCAGAGTATGACCCTGCCCTCTGGTTGATCATTATTTGGGATGTTTTAGAAACCAGACCCAAGGATGGAAATCGGGTGTATAGGCCAACAAATGACCTTCACTTAGAAAAAGGTGAAGACACTGGGTTTTTTTTTTTTTTTGTTAAGTTCTTAAAAGTAGCTTAGACTCCATATTTGTCACTTATCATAAAGATTAATTTGGGTTTACCAAATATTAAATCATGCAATTCTCCAAAGTTATTAACTATTTTAAGTTTCACAGGGCAGGGGAGGGGAAGGGATCATTGCTTCATGGTTTAGAATGGTGGTTTTGAAACAAGAGCTACCATTTGCCATGTCAGCTGCATGATCCTGCCATGACCCTCCGCCTCTCAGTTTTCTCGTCTGCACAGAGGGGATAATAACAGTTCCTACCTCACAGGGTTGCTGTCAGGATTAAGACAGTACACATTTAGGGTATAGAAGAGTGTCTAGCCGGCAGTCAGTGATCGGAAATGTAATGCATCCTTGTCCCTCCTTCCCCTCCCTCCCCTTTCAGAACAACTCAAACCTAATCTATGCTGGGGGAGGGGGCAAATGCAATGAAAGGGGGAGATAGGTTACATCTGGGGAGGAATTCATCACACGAGTACATATAGGATAATGGGGGCCGGGTTTCTCACTGTTGGAGAAAGAAGAAAACCAGGAGGAACCTTTAAAGGAGGTTGGATAGATTTGGAGGTGTTGGCGTGCGCTATGGTTTGTGTGTGTGTGTTCCAATAAATAGAGATGTAAATGTATGTCTGTGTCTATGTGGCATGTATAAACGTGTGGATGTGGGTGCATATGCAATACATGCACACATTTCCCATCTCTTCCACTGAGAGGGCCTGGGGACAGTGATACCCCAGTGGTAGTGAGAGCCCCGGCATCCAAATCTTGACTTCTAAATTCTGTTTTTCATGAACAGAAACAGGGTTCTGGAGAAATATTTGATTCTAGGGCTGGGCAGTCTGTGCCAGAAAACAAAGTATTCAAAGAATGATGGAGGGCTCCACTGGCCAAATTAGAGACAAATTGGCCATCATGATATATAATGACAGTAATGGATTATAACCCAGTGAATCAAATGGGGAGCCATGAGACTATGCAGAGATAAATAAGTAAACGAATGAGTTGAATGTTTAATGAGGAATCGGGACATATGTATTGTTCCACAATAGCTCTCCATGGTTATCTCTGAGCACAGGGCTGCTTTAACACTTGAAAAATCAGTTGGTGTAACCTACCACATTAAAAAGAAAGAAAGAAAGAAAGAAAGAAAGAAAGAAAGAAAGAAAGAAAGAAAGAAAGAAAGAAATACAATCACCTCAATAGTCACAGAGAAAGAATTTGACAACATCCCACATTCTTTTATGATTGAAACAAAAACAATAACATTCAACAAACCGGAAAAAGAGGGAAACTTCCCCAACCTGATGAAGAGCATCTATAAAAACCCCCACAACTAACACCATACTCAATAGTGAAACACTGAGTGTTTTACCCATAAAATGAGGCACAAGACAGGATGTCTGCTCTCACCACTTCTATTCAACATTGTGTTGGAAGTTCTAGACAACGTGATCAAGCAAGAAAAAGAAATAAGGAGCATCCAGATTGGAAAGCAAGAAGTTAACTGCCTTTATTCTTAGATGACGTAACTATCTTTGTAAAAAAACCTATGGATTCTACAAACAGGCTACTGTAACAGGGGAGTTTAACAATGTTGCAGAATATAAGTTAAATATCCCCAAATCGATTGTATTTCTATTTTCTCGCAACAATTGGAAACCATTTACAATGGCATAAAAATGTTAAATACTAGCCGGGTTTGGTGGCTCAGCCTGTAATCCCGTGCCTTTGGGAGGCTGAGGTGAGTGGATTGCCTGAGCCCAGGGGTTCGAGACCCGCCTGGGCAGCAAGACCCTCATCTCTACAATAAATCAAAAAAATCAGCCGGGCGTGGTAGCGCATGCCTGTAATTCCGGCTACTTGGAAGGCTGAGGCAGAAGGATCACCGGAGCCCAGCAGGTCGAGGCTGCGGTGGCCGAGAGCGGCCACTGCACTCCAGTCTGGGTGACAGAGTGAGACTCCAACTCAAAAAAACAAAAACAAAAATGTTAAATACTTAAGGATAAATCTGACAAAAGATGTGGAAATAAGAAGTCCTAAATAAATGGTGGTAATCTGTTGTCATTTTTTTCATTCTAAATAATATTCACTTTCTTATCCTAAACAAATAAACAAAAAAAACCTCCCCATGGAATCTTTGTTAAATATAAAGGAGTAAAAAGTAACTTCTCAGTGGAGAATCCTGGTGCTTTTTCATCAAGTGGTCCAAGTAAACATCACCAGGATTGGGACAAACTGGAATCGTGCAGCATCTGGTGGGATGCTCTGAAAGCTCCGCATAACTTTTCTGATAGTCCCATCTAGGCGTCACAACTGGAACCTCATCATGAGGGAACACCCAGGAAAATCCAGACTGAGGGACATTTACAAACTAGCTGGGCTATGAACTTCACAAGGGTCAAGATTGTCAAGTCAAGAAAAGATTGAAGAGACACAAGAGATGTGAGAGCTCAAGGTAACGTGAGATTCCGAACTGAATCTCTTTGCTATAAAAGACATTATTGGGACATTTGGTGAAGCATGAATGAGGCCTAAACATCCCTTTGTAATACAGTAGCACGATTTCCAGGTTTTAATGGTTGTGCTGTGGCTGTCTGCAGGAAACACAGAAGCACTCCAAGGTTTTGGTGCAACATATCTGCAACTTTCTCTCCAATGTTTAAGGTAACAAAACATTCTTTTATTTTTTTTTGAGTTGGAGTCTCACTCAGTCGCCCAGACTGGAGTGCAGTGGCTGTTCCCAGCCACCGCAGCCTCGACCTGCTGGGCTCTGGCGATCCTTCCGCCTCAACCTTCCGAGTAGCCGGAATTACAGGCGCGCGCTACCACGCCCGGTTGATTTTTTGATTTATTATAGAGATGAGGTCTCACCTGCCCAGGCGGGTCTCGAACCCGCGGGCTCAGGCAATCCACTCACCTCAGCCTCCCAAAGGCGCGGAATTACAGGCTGAGCCACCGAGCCCGGCAACAAAACATTCTTTATATAGTACTTCATTTTTTCCTGTAAGTTTGTGATTATTTAATTTTTTTTTTTGAGTCAGAGTCTCACTCTTTCACCTAGGCTAGAGTGCAGAGGCACGCTCACAGCCACTGCAGCCTTGACCACCTGGGCTCAGGTGATCCTTCCTTTTTCAGCCTTCCAAGTAGTTGGAACTACAGGTGTGCACCACCACACCTGGCTAATTTTTAAATTTATTGTAGAGATGAGGTCTCGCCATGTTGCCCAGGCTAGTCTCAAACCCATGGGCTCAGGCAATCCTCTCACCTCTGCCTCCCAAAGTGCTGGAATTACAGGTGAGCCACCACACCCAGCTTACACATTTTTTTTTAAACTAAAAAATGTAAGATTGCAACTATTGTCATGGTTATTAGCTAGAGCTGTGCTGCCCAATATGGTAGCCACAGGGTGGTTATATAAGTGTAAATTAATTAGAGTCTTAAAAAATTAAAAGCTCAGTTCCTCCATCTCACTAGCCATATTTTGAGGGCTCTGTAGCCATGTGTGACTAATGGATCATATTGGATCATGCATCAGTTCCTGGAGAACTGGAAACCTGGCTGCCCTTACGTAGATGGTGGCTATGGAATGTCAACAGCCTTGAGTTTTGGAACACGGGAGAAGAGTCCAGGATCTCTTGGCATTCCATAGTGGATCCTGAGGCCCAAGTTTGCTGAGAAATTTCTAATAGGGATTGCAATTTGTATTCAGTTTACCCCTAAGTTCCTCCCACAGGGTGATGAACCAAATGGGTAGTGAGACAGTGGCACAGAACAGAACTCCGGGCTACTCACCAGTCTGTGAGCCATGGGTCCAGAGGTGCCCTGGTCCTTTTGCTTAGATGAGTCTGAGGCTTGGTGAGATGGCTCTGTGGAGATAACTCCCTGTTCTCTAGATTGTGAAGGACCAGTAGCTTCTTGGTAGGAGCCTTCAAGATCAGCTTCAGTGCTAACCCTTTCATATAAGGAGTGAATTTCCTCTCTAGGCGGTTCTGAGGGTGGGTATCTGAATAAGTCAGCTCTGTAGGACTGATTTGCCCTTCAGGGAATGGGGCTTCCATATCAAAATAGAATTCCTCTTCAGTTTCAGCCTCTCCATCGAACTCAACTTCTCCTTCTGTGGCAACTTCGTCATCATTTTTGACTTCCCCTCCAAATGCGGGTTCGCCTTCCATTGCAACTTCTTCAGTCTGGACTTCCCCTTCAAATGTGGCCTCCCCTTCCGTTGCGATTTCCCCTTCCGGATGCTCCATGGCACCAACAGCTTCTGCACTCTTCTGGCCATCATCCTTCTTTAGTGGTGACACCTGTGATGGTGTGGCAGGGGAGAAATCGGGAAACAAAGTATAAAGGACCATGTGAAGTTTCATTCTTTAGAGTGTAAATTATACTGTTGGGAAAACTGCATTTATCTACATCTCTGCATCACTAAGAGATCACGTTTTGTGCTTTAATTTATCTGTGTTCTCTGTTTTTCAAAATCATTTTGCATCCTTCATTACAGGAAATGAGTTCTGAAAAACTCAGGATAACCCAAGAATTGGATATACTTGGCATTCCTTACCACATCACCTTCGTTATCCTGTTCATCCTCTCCTTCAAAAACCGATCTGCTTTCTGGGCGAGACCTGCTTTCAAAGAAACAGTTGGACAGTTTTAAGTAATAGTTTTATTTTTCTTGGCATTTATCACCTCCTGAATTCTATATATCTATTTATTTTCTTGTTACTTTTCTGCTCCCCCACTAGGCTGTTGGCTGTGACTTTGCCAGCTGTCACTAACTATAGGACTAGATCACACCTGTCAGGCGGCGGAGGGACCACAACAGAATTGCTCTATGAATGAACAAAAAATATATTTATGGAAACATTAGAGGAACAGCACAATTAGATCACCCCAGGAAAGTCACCTCAAATACACTTGTGTCTGAGACAAAACTGGGGACAATAAATACACAGTAAAGAAAGCTGCACAGTCAGGATCAGCACTCTAGAGACTCTGCGAATTTCTCCATGATTTACACAGTACAAGAATATCATGATTCACGTTTTAAAAATATATATTTTTTTGAGTTGAAGTCTCACTCTGTCACCCAGACTGGTGTGCAGTGGCCGCTCCTGGCCACCGCAGCCTTGACCTGCTGGGCTCTGGCGATCCTTCCGCCTCAGCCTTCCAAGTAGCTGGAACTACAGGCGCGCGCTACCATGACCGGCTAATTTTTTGATTTATTGTAGAGATGAGGTCTTGCTAAGTTGCCCAGGTGGGTCTCAAACCCGCGGGCTCAGGCAATTCACTCACCTCAGCCTCCCAAGGTGCGGGATTCAGGCTGAGCCACCGAGCCTGGCTTAAAAAATATTTTTTAAAAAATGAAAGATACAACCTAATTTTTTTTGTCAGATTAATACATATGTGTGACATAAGGCAATGACAGTTCCCTGTGATAGTCCCTTTTCTTCCCAAAATAGTCATTGGTAATAATAAGAGATTTAGGGCTATATTCTTGCAGATGTTTTCTACACACACACACACACACACACACACACACACACACAATTAGAAATTATACCTACTGTTTCACGTTTAATTTAATTTACTCTTCATTTAATTTAACCTGGACCCCTTTCCATGTCAGTGCATACAGATCCACCTTTTTTTTTTTAAACAATATAGGAGTATTTAAGGTGAAAACAAATTATTTAAAATCATTTCTATCTTTTCAACCAAGCATAAGCAAGCAGAGGCTCGGTGGCAGGGATTTTGCTTAATCACACTCTCTGTGCGTCTCAGTGCACCACCAAGGCCCCACCAAAGCGCTCACGGTCCACCGCAGGACCGCCTTATGGCGGGGACCCGTCCCGCCTCCTTTGCAGGAGGACGGGCTGGGCTGCTCTGAATTCAGACGGGCTCGGTGCAAGGTCCGGGGCAGCATCCGGTAGACCCGCTCCGCGTAGGGTACCCCTGCTCTTAAGAGGGCTCTGCAGCAGGGACCACCAAGCATAGTGGTTGCCATGGTTACTGCCGGCGAGCGATTTCCGGGTCGTTATAGGGAGTCGTGCGCTCGGAGTAGGGGCAAGAGAGGGCAAGAGAGGACAAAGGGACAGGAGGTGAGAATTGAGAAGGGGCAGGCGTGAGGGGTGGGTGTGAGCCTGGAGGGTGGAGAAAGGTCCAGGAAATGGGGAGAGAGGAGACCGGTGGGAGGAAAGGGTCATGGAGGCGAGGGAGCGCCGAGAGAGGCTAGGGAAGGGGACGACGTGGAGGCACCCGGTGCGGACGACCGAGGGACGCGGCCTGGCCGCTCCAAGTCCCGGTGTCCCCTCGGCCCAGCTTACCCGCCCGCCTGGTCGCCCGGCTTCTCCATCTCCGTTGCTAGGCGACACCGTCAACATCCGGCGGGGCAGGGACCACGAGCGCCGGGAGGGCGGGGGCGGCCTGGGCCCCGCGCGGGGAGGCGCGGCCTTTGTGCCATTTGTATACACACAGAAACACATGTCATCTAGATATGTACATATCTTAGGGCATAAATATGCCTTTTCTTTATCGCTCTCTGTGTCCGAGCTCTGCCCCGCCTGGCCTCAGGTTCCGTAAAGCGACAACGGTGTCCACGTGCGCCAGCCGGCGACTCAGATGCCCCGGAGGAACGTGCCGGGCCCCGGGGCCCCGGGCGGGCTGGGAGCCCTGGGCGTAGCAGGCAGGGTCAGGGGGGCGGGAGGACGGTGGCCCCACGCCTGCCGTCCGCTTTTCCATCTCCAGCCTGGAGGCTCCGGCATCCCTCCCGGCATCCCCCAAGGGGTCCTGCAAAGAATCCTTGGCGAAGCATGGATGTCCAGTGACCTTCCAGAGAGTGTCGCTCCTCCTTAGCCCAAAATATGAAAAATATGCACGCAGAGGGCGGCACCGAGAGGGCGAGCGCGCACTCGGAGCGTCCCGGGGACCCTGCCTTCCTTCCGCGGGGCGCGGGGCGGCGGTCGGGGGCAGAGTCCCGGGGCCCAGGGCAGGCGGCAGGGCCTGGAGGCAGGACCAGCCGGGGACTAGGATCTTGGGCCCGGATCGGGGCCCGAAGGCGGGCGGGGGCCCAGGGACCCGGGCGCGGGCGGACCGGGGCCGGGCCCGAGGCGGGCGGGGGCGGGCGGGGGCGGGGCGGGGGCCGGGCCTCTCCGCGCGTCCCCGCCCCGCCGCGCCTCACTGGAGGCGGCAGCGACGGCGGCGGCGGCGGCGGCGGCTCCCGGAGCCGGCGCGAATCCGGCCTCCGCAGCGGGACCCGGGTGGGTATCTGGGCCGGGCCGGGGCCGCGGTAGCTGGGTCCCGGGGGCCCGCTGCAGGCTGAGTAGCGCCCCCTCGGCGGAGCTGGAGAGCGGGCGCGCCGGGCGCGTGGGCCTGCAGCCGCGGGGCTGGGGAGGGGCTGGGGTCCGGCCGCAGCCTCAGGGGTGAGGGGCTCCAGCAGGAGTGGGGCGCTGAGGGAGGACCCCGATCGCGCAGGGGCACCCTGGGGACTCCCTCCGCGGCGAGTGGGGGCGCCCCAGGCTGAGAGTGGCCTACTTCGGGGAGACTCGGTCCCCGCCTGTCTGGAACCGTGGACCGGGGAACTTGCGGTCTTTGTCTGGCTAGATCGTCAGAGCACGCAAATGGGAACTTCTGGGGTGCCAGCGCGCGTCCGCACAGCCCCCAAAGTGTGTGTCCACTCCAGCGGCGCGCGCGCTCTGCGTCCCCGGCTTGTAGGGTTGGGTGGTCTGGGCTGTTTAGGATCCGCGTGTCAGGGTACTCACTTCCTTTCGGCCTGGGTTCCTCTCTCTTGTTCGTTCCTTTAAAAAAAAAAAAAAAAAAAAAAATTTTTAAAAAGAGAAGAAAGAACGAAAGGAAGGAAAGAAAAAAGAAAAAGAAAAAGGCGATCCAAGATTGCTAAAAATAACCTAAGGAACTCTGCCAGAAACCGGTGAATCTTGAAATCCTGTTATTCCCTCACTCGGAAGTTGGTGTCATATGTTGGCCACAATCTAGTTCAGATTCTATTCAGAACTAGAAAATGAAAAGAAAAGACATCATAAAAGTTAGTCTGGCTTTCCTTATGGTGAAGTTTGTTGTGCTGCCTCGGTCAAGTTCATAAGAGAAGGTGGACTTAATAGGCTAGCCCCTGTTACTTGATCCCAAGGATTTATTTATTTTTTACTCCTGAGAGGCATCTAATTATTTTATCTGAAAAAAAGGGGAAATCGTTCTCCAAGATGCCCATATGATGCAGCACACTGTCAGACGGTGGGTGCAGAGACCGTAGGTGGGGGAATTCCATTCCAAATCTGTTACTGATTGATTATAGCCTTTTAAAAATCGATCTGAGTTTTAGAAATTCCTCATTAGAAACATTGACGTTAAAATGGATTTGTGAATTTTGAACACTTTTAAGAATCATGAAAGCTTTTAAAAATAGAGAATTATTAAAGTAAAGAATACCTTTTAGTATCAACTACAAAGTTCGTTAGGGTCTGTTGTTCGTATGGGAAGGCACGTTGTGTGCTGGGTGTCATTGTTGTGTTTTCTGTAGTTCACTTTTTGTATGTAGCTTGTTTATGGTGGGCAGAGAGTCTCAGAATATGGCTAAAGAAAGCTTTTATCCATGGGATTATTTAATCTTCTAGCAATGATGGTGGTTGTGTAGATAGCTCCTGCTTGTCGTGTGTGAATTCACTTAACCTACAAAATGAACTCATGAAGTCAGAACTGCAGTTTTCTTCACTTTACAGAGGGGGACACTGAGGCTTAGAGAAGTAAATTCCCAAGTTCAAGCAGCCAGGAGTGACAGAACTAGGTTCGGGCACAGGATGTTCCAGCTCCAAAAAACCATTGCACCATTCTGCCTCCTTTCTTGTAAGGGATCCCCACCATCCATATACACACACACTGCCAAAAGAGTCTTAAAAGTGCAAAGAGGCCGAACTAAAACCATGTCACTACTGGCTGGGAATATCAGTTCATTTTAGTCTGTAGGGAGCTCCCCAGGCTTCATTATAAAGACACTGAGTTTGTAGAACCTACCTAGAATTTCGCTGGTCTCTCTGCCCCCAGTTTTGGGTAATAAGGTGCTGTGGTTAAGAATATGGCATGCAAAGATGGATTTGTGGGTCCTATACCAACCCTAGCATTTAGTACTTAATTCTTCTGTGCCTTAGTTTCCCCCTCTGTAAATAGGAATAATGATATTACCTACTTCAAAGACTTGTTGAAAGGATTATAGTAAATGCTTGTTACCATTTATTATTGTTAATGACCATCTTTTGGATTTTTCACGTTTAGCTAGCTTGGTAAAATGTTTTGGTTTTGTGCTTTGACTTCTTGTTTGTGTGTGGTCTATCAGATAGAAAGCTGGTTCTAGGCAAATGTAGACTTCACCATCTATGTTTGTTGCACTCTTATCTTTATAACTTGGCTGGGGTCTAGGTCCCTGCAGGATGTTCTGGGGAGCAGAGCTGATTATGTTGCCTGGCAGAACCAATCTCCTGTGAAAATTTTAGTTCTCCCTTTTCCCTCCCCCAATGGACTCCAATTTTTTCACAGATCTGAATCCTCTCTTGTAAGACTAGCATCTTGGTTTCATACAAGGTGTGGAGATGATCTTTTTTTTTTTTTTTTTGAGTTGGAGTCACACTCTATTGCCCAGGCTGGAGTACAGTGGCACACTCACGGGCCACCCCAGCGTCGACCTGCTGGGCGCCAGTGATCCTTCTGCCTCAGTCTTTCCAAGTAGTCAGAACTACAGGTGTGAGCTACCATGCCTGGCTAATTTTTTTGATTTATTGTAGAGACGAGGTCTTGCCAAGTTGTCTGGGCTGATCTCAAACCTGTGGGCTCAGGCAATCCACTTGCCTCGGCCTCCCGAACCCAGCCAAGGATAACTCTTGAATATCAGGTTATAGCAGCAAAGATTGATTTTGTAGACATATATCATAGCATTTTTGCATTTGCATTATATTGATGTATCTAAGAAAGCACAAGTTTGCACTCTTCTTTCTTCTTTTCCCAAAAATGTAGGAAAATGGCCAGGTGCAGTGACTCACACCTGTAATCCCAGCTCTTTGGGAGGCCAAGGTGGGAGGATTGCTTGAGGCCAAGAGTTTGAGACTAGCCTGGGCAACACAGCAAGACACTGTCTCTACAAAAAAATCAAAAAAATTAGCTGGGTGTGTTGGCGTGGGGTGCCTGTAGTTCCAGCTATTCAGACGATGGAGGCTGGAGGATTGTCTGAGCCCAGGATGTTAAGGCTGTGGTGAGCCATGCTCGTGCCACTGCACTTCAGCCTGGGTGAGCGAGTGAGACTCTGGCTTAAAAAAAAAAAAAAAGAACAGGAAAATGATGTAGAGAATCTTTTTTCATTTACTTCAGTGGTAGTGTTCTTTTATCCTATTGACCTTATTGGTGTTTTTAATCCTATATGTCCTCTGGCACCTGCTTTTACATCTCTACTAAATGTGTTTTTATGAGCTGTCTGGTGGCATCTGATCTGAAATACATTCATTGTCTTCAGAACTTACATAACCATCCTCAAAGGATGAGAGAAATCGGGCCACTTGAAGACTAAGTTCGATTTATGCCCGCAGTAGCCTCTGTCATATGGATATAACAAAGACAGGAACAGAAAGAACCCAAGTCCATTGTCCAGTAGGGGTGGCTTGTCCTTCTCTAGCCGAGCCTTGGGCAGGGAGTCTGTACAGGTGTTTAAAGTGGATGTGTGTGTATGTGACGAATGATGTCTATGGACTGCAAATGCTTGGATGTTTTCGTATTATTTCCATGGTCTTTCTGGGTTGGCTCTTGGAGAAGCTGCCCTACCGTGTGTGCTACGCCTGTACTTGTGCTGGCCCTGATTTCAGTAGTCTTATCAAGTTGGTCATGATGCTCGCTAGCATTTGGAAGTAAAGGAAAGGGCAGACTTAACAGATGTCATTTGACACCTTTTCACCTGTCAATTTCTGTGAGTCAGAAATTTTAGCAAGATCAATTGTGTTGCTTTCGGGTGTTGTTAACACATCCCCCCTGGCCCATTTGAATTTTGTTTTGTGGTGTGTTAACTGCCACATACAGTGAGAACCTTTAGGCATCCATGTTTACAGGTACAATATAGAAGTCAGGTGTCCCTAGTCCAATTTGGGGTCAGACGTTGGTTTCCTGGCTGGATTTGCATCTTCCTTTGCCATTTGGATTGAGTTCTAGACCCTGGCTCATCTCTAAGTTGAGATTTTTCTCCCAGGCCCAACTTCCTTGGCTCTTTGTGGGAGGAAGGAGGGCGGTTGGGTCGGATTTGAAAATTTGCTGTCAAGGGGCACACCGCAAATGGTCTCTCCTTGGAAGCAGAGGCCTTGGGGTTTTCCAGGGAGTGGGCATTCATCTGAGTAACAACTGGACAGTTGGAAAAGGAGGGCTATAGCTAAGTAGGACATGAGGTCTCCCTCACCCTTGTTTCGTTGATTGTTTTGTCCAGTTACAACCTCTCAATTATCCTTTTCCTCCATGGTAACTGGTCCAAGGTTCCAGCACTGGAATGAGTGCCCTAAACCTTAGTTTCTTCATTTTATTTTTGGGTTTTCTTGGTTGTTGTTGTTGTTTTAGAGTTGGGGTCTTACTCTGTCACCCAGGCTGGAGTGCAGTGGCATGATCATGGCTTACCACAGCTTTGACCTCCTGGGCTCAGGCGATCCTCCTTCCTCAGCCTTCCAAGTAGCTGGGACTCCAGAAGCATGCCATCATGCCTGGTTAATTTTTAAAAAATTTCTTGTAGAATCGAGATCTCACTATGTTGCCCAGGATGGTCTTGAACTCCTGGGCTCAAGCAACCCTCCCACCTTGGCCTCTCAAAGGGTTGGGATTACAGACGTGAGCCAACGTCTCTGACCAGTTCCTTCATTTTAATCCAAGTTGATGTCCTGTTCTCCCTTCTCCAAGGAGGCTTATCTTTGGTCTGCAGCCTTTTTATGTGAATGCTGGTTGTGATGTATGTGTGTAGCCAGTACATTTCTCTTCTGCATTAATCCTACAACTTGAAGTTAGTGTAACTGAGAGGAGTCGTGTCAGCAGCACTGGGGCTTATCTTTTTTTTTTTTTTTTGAGTTGGAATCTGACTCCGTCGCCCAGGCTGGAGAGCAATGGCACACTCACGGCCACCTCAGCATCAACCTGCTGGGCTCCAGCTATTCTTCTGCCTCAGCCTTCCAAGTAGCTGGAACTACAGGTGTGCGCTACCACGCCTAGCTAATTTTTAATTTATTTATTGTAGAGACAAGGTCTCGCCAAGTTGCCCAGGCTGCTCTCGAACCCTCAGGCTCAGGCAATCCACTCACCTCGGCCTCCCAAAGTGCTGGGATTACAGGCTGAGCCACCCAGCCTGGCCAGGGTTTATCTTAATGTTGAGACTGAAGGAGACCCATCTTCCCCAAGCCATGCAGCCCAGTGACGGGGGTCCTGACCTAGGTTGCAGGATTTGATATCACCCTTAAGCTCTCAAAGCCAGGGGTTCCCAGAAAGATAGTGGTGTATCTGCCTGGTTCTGGGATCCAGGCGAATCAGCAGCAGATGTTTTGTGGGAGGAAAACGATCCTTGTCTGCGTGTGTCTGGCTCTGTTTAATAAGGCACCACCTTATCCCTGCTCTTTGTTGCTCGAGCTTCGAGGGCAAAGCAGATGAACCAGTTTCTGCTGGCCACATGGCAGGTGACCAGAGCGCAGGTCATTTTGTTTCTGAGCAGTCTGGCAGTGAAGAGGCCAGGGGAACCATCAGCTGTGGGCCTTACCTGCTGCAGTCAGCAGCTGTCACCTCCGCCCCTGCTGCAGTCAGCAGCTGTCACCTATGTGCTTGGGCTGTGTCCCTCAGGAAAGCGGGAACGGCCGGCTCTGTGTGGTGCCAGGATGAGGCGTGTCCTGCAGATCACTGCATCTCTGCCCTTGGCCCAGGGTGGCCCTGAGGCTGGCACATGGCACAGAGAGAAGGAAAGAAAAGGCTGCATTGGCGCCTCTCTCCTAGTGGCTCCAGGCTGCCCTGTTACTTTTTGTCTTCCTAGAAGGTTCCGGAAGAGACATTTACACCTTGGCTTTTATTTGTTTTCCTGTTTGGGAACCAATGGAGCCCTTTACACCAGGATAGGAAATCAAGGCTTTGGGTGGAGGCAGCCTCTGAGGCCAGGCACCGGTCTGGGTGTGTTTAGCTCTCCTGTGTCTATTCTTGCTGCTCTCAGGGGGACATCGGGGCACAAGAGCTCTCCTCTTCTGGGTTCCAGGCTTCAGTCCTCATCATACTGCTAGAAGAGCTCTGCATGGGGTTTGATGGTGACAAGCCTTCCTGGAAGTTAGACATCAGATCTGTACCGTGTAGAATTGAGGTCTCACTATATTGCCCAGACTGGTCTCAAACTCCTGGACACCCCTCAGGTTGCTGTGGTTGGCAGAAGAATGATGTTCCCCAAAGTTGTCCATGTCCTAATCCAGGGAATTTGAGAATATACGTGGCCATGGATTAAAGTTGCAGATGGAATTAAGGTTGCTAATCAGCCAACCTTGAGATGAGAGATTAGCCTGGATTATCTGGATGGACACAGTGGGATCTCATGTCCTTAAAAGCGGAAGAGGGAGGCAGGAGGGTCAGGATCAGAGTGAGGAGATGTGAGAAGGACTCGACCAGCCATGGGAGGCTTTGAGGATGGAAGAAGGTTCGAGAGCCAAGGAATGTGATGGCCTCTGGAAGCTGGAAGAAGCAACAGAACGGATTGTCCCTCGAGGCTTCCAGAAGGAATGCAGCACTGTGGACACTTTGATTTTAACCCAGTAGCACGCGTTTCAGGCTTCTGACCTCCTAGACTGTATGATAATACATCTGTGCTGTTTTAAGATGCTAAATTTGTGGTACTTTGTCACAGCAGCTATGGGAAGCGAACACTTGTGGGATGAGACTGCTTTCTAAAGGAAGCGAGAAGGGAGACTGTTGAATCATTTCTTAGTCTGTGTTTTGCTTATTCCTGATTTTGGGGTGACTTTGTCTCTTTCTCCATCTGGGAGAACTCTCTTTCCTAGGGTACAAATCATCAAATCTTGAGCAATGAATTTTGGGTAAAAGATGTCTTAACCTCACCCCTTGTAAATATTTGCTAGTGGAGACCCCATCCCTACCATGACCACACTGAGTTACAAAAGCTTTGACTGCTCTGGTCCTAGTTGAGTAGCCAAGTGGCTCCTAGAGGGGAGAGAGGGAATTCATGTGGTTAACAGCAGGCTCGCAGCTGTCTCCCAGCTGTCCCAGCTCCCACCCAGCAGCCCAGCCAATTCCTAACAAGGTTGTGAAAGAAGAAATCTGCTACCCCTCCCCTCTCCTCCACTCTCCTTCCTTCCCCTTCCTTTTCTTCCCCTCCCCTGTTGGGGCTTCTGGGGTTTCTTACAGCTTTCCCTTGCAGGTAGCACCCCACACTCCAGCCACCTCAAACCCCCTCTCCTCCTGGAAGCTGACTTCAGCTACCTTTATCACCAATTTAACTCACTCTTGCCAGCTACAGATGGTTGAGAAGCATTATTTCTCAAAGGTGTTCTGATTTTTAAAGAGTAGCAGGTTAATGGGAAAAGATGGAGGTGTTTCTGTGGAGTTTTTAAATTTTATGAGTGGGTGTATTTTGGTTGAGGGGAGGCCAAGCTGTTCTTTTCTTTCACATTACACAATAGACTATTTTGCAAGAATCTGGCCCTACCCAGTGGTCACTGATGGCTTTGAGCAGCACAGAATTCAGCAGGTAATTGTGCCCCAGTCACAGTTAAAAACTAGCAATGGCATTTTTACTTTTTTTTTTTTTTTGAGTTGGAGTCTCACTCTGTCACACAGACTGGAGTGCAGTGGCCACTCCTGGCCACCGCAGCCCTGACCTGCTGGGCTCCGGCGATTCTTCTGCCTTAGCCTTCCGAGTAGCTGGAATTACAAGCATGCGTTACCACGCCCGGCTGATTTTTTTATTTATTGTAGAGACGAGGTCTCACCATGTTGCCCAGGCTGGTATCGAACCTACGGGCTCAGGCAATCCTCTTGCCTTGGCCTCCCAAAGTGCTGGGATTATAGGCTTGAGCCACCATGCCTGGCCACTTTATACCTTTTTAAAGGATTACTTCCCTCCCTCCCTTTTTTTGTACACCCAAAAATGATGCACATTGTAGCTCTTGGCCTCCCTCTGTCTGTGTATTCTTCGTGCCAGTTGCCAAGTTGGCATTCCCATCCTTTCCATCAACAAAAACAAGGCATTTTGAACTTTAATGAAGATGTCAGTCTGGGAGCCACCTCATAAAAGGAGCTTCTTGGAGATGTGGTGCATTCAAGAGCTCATCATCTAATATCAACAAGCTGGCACTTTAAAAAAAAGTTTCTTTTGAGAAAGTGTCTCACTGTTGCCCAGGCTGGAATGCAGTGGCACGATCACAGCCTACCACAGCCTCAACCTCCTGGGCTCAAGGAATCCTTCCACCTCAGCCTTCCAGGTGCACACCACCACACCTGGCTAATTTTTGAATCTTTTTGTAGAGACAGGGTCTCACTATGTTGCCCACGATGGTCTCAAATTCCTAGGCTCAAGCGATTCTCTTGCCTTGGTTTTCCAAAGTGCTAGAATTACAGGCATAAGCCACCATTTTAAAGTAAAAATATTAAGTGACCACATTAGGGGAGAATGAGGTTCTTATTGATGTCAAGGGTCTACCTTTAGCTTCTTCTCTATCCACCCTCATCTTTCAGGATTTGGGGAGAGGATTTGTAATGATTGTCACAAGGTGTTTGGAGAACTTGCATTGCTATTTTGGTTTCAATGAACTCTTCAGAAAAGATTGGAGAAGCCATATATCTGTTCCTTGCTACTGTCTTCTTTCAGCTCCCCTTTGAGTGTTCCTTCATTTTGGGTGTCTTGAGATCTGTGCTGACTGCCTTGTCTTGTTTGTGTAATAATGAGAAGTCATATGGTCTATAGGAAGAGCCTCAGGCCTGTGGAAGGCACCTGGGTGTTCAAGTTGCCCTGAGTTCTGCACCTGGGCCACCCACCTTCTTTGCCTACCAGGGCGAATGGTTCTTTGCTCCCTTCTGACCTCCTAGGATGCCAGGTCTCTAAGGTCATGAGCATAAACGACTCTTCACTGTTGTGAGCAAGGGCCACTCAAGGTCTAGGTCTTGTAGATTCAGGACTTTAGAAAGATCTTCCATCAGACTGACTACTCAAGATGCTGGCCACCGGGCTTTCAGTCTAGGATCCAGACACTCCCGTTGATGCCAGCTCTGGTTCACACCATGTCTAGCAACTGAGTGTTTCATTGCATCCGTCCACACAGCTCTACCAAGTCTTTCTCTTTGGATGCAGGCTTCCTGTCTTGAGCTTCTTGTTGTTTTTAAATTAATAGATTTTATTTTTTCCCCCAGGGAGATTTTTTTTTTTAATTAAAGACTACTTTTTTTTAGAGCCGTTTTAGGTTCATAGCAAAATTGAGCAGAAGATACAGAGAGTTGTCATATAACCCCAGCCCCCACAGATGCACAGCCTCTCCCATTATCAGCACCCCCCACCAGAGGGTATATTTGTTTTAATCAACGAACCTATATGAGTTTGGCCAAATGTATAATGACATGTGTCCCCACCACTACAGTCTCATACCGGGTAGTTTCACTGCCCTGAAAATCCTTAGTTCTCCACCTGTTCATCACCTTCTCCTTCTTCTTCTTCTTCTTTTTTTCTTAGTTGGAGTCTTACTCTGTCACCCAGCCTGGAGTGCCCTGGCTCAAACACAGATCACATAGCCTCGACCTCCTGGGCTCAGGTGATCCTTCCCTCTCAGCCTCCTGAGAAGCTGGTACTATAGGCATGAGCCTCCATGCCTGGCTGATTTTATTTTTATTTTTTATTTTTTTGTAGAGACGAGGTCTCTCTATGTTGCCTACATGGTCTTGAACTCCTGGGCTCAAACAGTCCTCCTGCCTTGGCCTCCCAAAGTGCTGGAATTACAGGCATGAGCCACTGCACCTGGCTCCCTCCCTCCTTCTAACCCTTGGAAACTACTGATCTTTTTACTGTCTCCATAGTTTTACCGTTTCCAGAATGTCATATAGTTGAACTCATACAGTCTGTAGCCTTTTCAGACTGGCTTTTTTCTCATGATATGCATTGAATCTTCCTCCATGTCTTTTTGTGGCTTGATAATGTATTTCTTTTTAGCGTTGGATAACACTCCATTATCTGGATGTACCAGTGTGTGTATCCATTCACACTGTGAAAGACATTTTGGTTGCTTCCAAGCTTTGGCAATTACCAGTGAATCTGTTGTAAACATCTGTGTGCAGATTTCTGTGTGCTAGACTTTATCTTCTAGTGCAGCTTTAGGTTTATAGAAAAATGAGCAGAAAGTACAGACAGTACTGTGTGTGTGTGTGTGTGTGTGTGTGTGTATGTGTCTCCCACCCCACTAGGTTCTCCTATTGTTTTTTATTTAAGTTATATATAACATAGCATTTGCCACTTTGGCCATTTTTAAGTGTACAGCTCAGGGGCATTAAATACACTCAGAGTGTTGTGCGACCATCACCACCATCTGTTGCCAGAACTTTCTCACCATTCTGAGCTGAATAATCTTGGGACTCTCTGCCTTCAGCTGCTTTGCTGTTTGGTGGTCCTCCTCCACACCTGCCCCTTTCTGTGGTTTCCTCCCAAAATGCTCTGGGAGCCAACTTGTCCCTTCCTCCCTAGTGGTGCTCCTCACCATCTTGCACACACCTCTGAGGCCTCAGGACTGCTTTGTGCTTGTGAGATTTCCCTCTCCCACAATCAAAACCCCATCCCGAGTCTCTCAGAGAACGGTCTACTCCTTTGTGGTGCTCCCCACAGAACTTTCCAGCACCCTTCTCGGTGTGTGGATGTGAAGACACATGGTGTGTGAAGGAGTTCAGTGCCCAGTGGGACTCCATAAGTTATTGACTAAAGAAATAAAAAAACCAACTTTTAAATAATTACAGTTAATTTTATTCTGAAGTCTTACTGAGGACTGTAGATTATGGACTACAGAGAGGTTGTCGGGCTGTTCAAAAACAGTGTTTCATATACAGGTAGTGGGGGGATAGTATGGGCTTAGAAATTACATCAAACTGGCTCAGAAGTTGTGTTGAGGCAGAATCACACCAAGGTCTGGGTGTAAGAGCGCATCTGGTTGTCGATTACAGAGGCCTCATCTCTAACCCCGTCAGACGTTATTTTATGTGCAAGAAAGGCAAAGTGAAGGTCACTTATCTTTTAAGGAATCTAGTGACTCAGACTCAAGCAAGAGACATGGGGGGCTATGTACCCTGTCCTGTTCTGTCTTCAAAGTGTCTTTCCTGAGAGCTGCACATTGTCACTGTCAAGAGCTTGTGAAATTCTGCTGCAAGCAGAGAGGAGCGGACATGGCTTCTTAGTCTCCCTAAGTGTACTGGGAGGCCACGAGGGGCTGCCCTGCCTTGGATTCCCCCTGCCCCTTTCCCCTTGACATCCTGGCATGTGGGAGCATCACTTCCCAGTTAGGACTTCCCAGTCTGGGTTAGGACAAGATGGCAACAAGTGGAAGGGGCCCAGGATAAACAGCAGGGTTGGGTGCAGAGGGGTGTGGGATCCCCTTTTGGCCAGGACCCCTCCCTCTCAGGCAGACTGTTGAAGCCTATGCACCCCTGGAGGGGCTGAGAAGTATGGGGCTGCCTTGCAGTTATAGCCAGAGATGGGGTGGCCACACCTTCCCGCCACCACATGGCCCCGTCCCCGCTCGGATGTCCTGCACGTCCCAGCCTTCCTCCTGTCCCATCAGGCGCAGCTTCCCTGGCCCACAGCTTCCCCTCCAGCAGGAGTGGTGGGCAGCATGGGCCCCAGCTGGAAGATGGGCTTGAAAGACCAGGATGGCCTGACCTTAGAGATCTCAGAGGGTGATGAGACAGTGGCCCTAGGGTACAGCTTTCCCACTGGGGCTTCTGGTCACAGGGACCTAGAGTCGTTAGGAGGGTGGGACTCATTTTCTGTGCCCCCGTTCCCTGCTCTATGAAGAAGGAAGCATGTGACACCAGCAGGCGAGCCTTCCATGGTCCCTGGCTCTTAGGGACACACCCGAGGGACAGGAATGGACCAGAGCCCACTGTCCTGGGCACACCCCTGGTTGCCAGGCAGCAGTGCCTGCTGGGAGCTCCCAGCTGGTGAGTGATCCCAGCTGGTAGACCTGAAGCCCAGGAGCCAGGGCTGCTGCGAGGACACTCTGGGGGGCATCTTTCAGCCCCCCTCATTGAGCCCTCAGAGCTTGGGTGTCCCCTCCTTGAAGCTCATGAATGGACACTTCCTGCCGCCCAGTGACAGGTGGCTGGCTCATGTTTATGCACCCCAGTGGGTGGGGGAGGCTCTTGCAGCCCTGGATTCACCGAGGGCCCTCTAATCCTGTGAATGGTCTCCATCGACAGCCAGGAGAGAGTGGGGACCCAGAGAGTGACTGACAAGTCACCACTGATGCTGTTGGAGGACAGAGGCAAGGCTGACAGCGCAGAAGGGGTGTGTGTAGGGGTGTGATGGGTGTGTCTGTGGTGTGTAGTGTGTGGTGCCTGTGTGTGTGGTGTTTGTGTGTGGTGTGCGTGTCTATGTGTATAGAATGTGTGTGCTGTGCGTCTATATGTGGTGTGTATGGGTGTGGTTGTATTTCTGATATGTAGTGTGTGGTGTTTATGTAGCGTGTGTCTATATGTGGTGTGTGTCTTTGTGTTGTGAGCGGTGTATATGTGTCTGTGTATCTATGATGTGTAGTGTGTGGTGTTTGTGTCTGTGTGGTGTGTGTGGTGTGTATGTGTCTGTGTGTAGTATATGTATCTATCATGTGTAGTGTGTGGTGTCTGTGTGGTGTGTATGGTGTATATGTATCTATGTGTGGTGTATGTATCTATGATGTATAGTGTGTTGTGTGTGTGTTGTGTGTGTGTCTGTGCATGGTATTTGCATCTGTGTTGTGTAGTGTGTGGTGTGTATGTATCTATGTGAAGCATATCTATGATGTGTAATGTGTTGTGTGTGGTGTATATGTATCTGTGTGTAGTGTATGTATATATATGATGTGTAGTATGTTGTTTGTGTGGTGTGCATCTATGATGTGTAGTGTGTGTTATGTATGTATCAGTGTGGTATATCTATCGATGATGTGTAGTGTGGTGTGTGTGGTGTGTATGTATCTATGTGTGGTTTATGTATATATATGATGTGTAGCGTGTTATGTGTGTGGTGTGTGTGGTATATGCATCTATGATGTGTAGTGTGTGGTGTGTATGTATCAGTGTGGCATATCTATCGATGATGTGTAGTGTGTTGTGTGTGTGGTGTATATGTATCTATGTGTGGTTTATGTATATATATGATGTGTAGTGTGTTATGTGTGTGTGGTGTATGTGGTATATGCATCTATGATGTGTAGTGTGTGGTGTGTATGTATCAGTGTGGCATATCTATCGATGATGTGTAGTGTGTTGTGTTGTGGTGTGTATGTATCTATGTGTGGTGTATGTGTATATATGATGTGTAGTGTGTTATGTGTGTGTGGTGTGTGTGGTATATGCATCTGTGATGCGTAGTGTGTGGTGTGTATGTATCGGTGTGGCATATCTATCGATGATGTGTAGTGTGTTGTGTTGTGGTGTGTATGTATCTATGTGTGGTGTATGTGTATATATGATGTGTAGTATATTATGTGTGTGGTGTGTGTGGTATATGCATCTATGATGTGTAGTGTGTGGTGTGTATGTATCAGTGTGGCATATCTATCGATGATGTACAGTGTGTTGTGTTGTGGTGTGTATGTATCTATGTGTGGTGTATGTGTATATATGATGTGTAGTGTATACCGTGCGCGTGTCTGTGTGTGCGCATGTGCACCGTGCTTCTCTGCCTTCCAGCTTCGGGGCTGGGGTCCTCCGGGGCGCCCCCTCCTGCAGACCTGCTGGGCCAGTCCTGGGCATAGCCTCTGGTTCCCGACAGCCCCAGTTGGGAGATGCGCCCGGTTGGCTGTCGGCAAGGCCATCTGGCCCCAGAGCCGTGCTCTGTCACTGGGAAGCCGCTCCTCTTTAGCTGTCCCTGCTTGACTTGGGCCCACCGACACTTCCGGAGGGCTCGTCCCTGAGGCTACTGGCTTCCTCCATCCTCACCCTTAAGTGGCTGGGAACAGCTGTCCTCTTTGGTGTTCTTTTCCTTCCCCTCCTCTGTCAGGGTGGGGTGAACTCAAATTTCCATTCCCCACTGGAAGACTCACTGGAACTGCCAACCTAGGGCACTGCCAACTTGAGTTTTGGATGCTGAATGGAAATTCACACCAAGTTGGGAAGGCGCCCGGCTTGGCCATGGGAGGTGGAAGGTGGGGTCAGCCACAGCACACCAAGCTGTGATTGTGGTGGGGCTGGGACGTAGAGGAACACTCACAGTGGAGCCAGGGCCACCGAGGGAGCGGGGCTCGCTCCCAGCCCATGCCCTGAACCTGGAGCTTGGTGGCAGTTCTGCCTTCTGGCCTGGATGGAGGGAAGGAGCCCCTCGATGAGGGGGCCTTGCATTCTAAATAGCAACAGTGACAAAATAAGGCAGGGTTGGGACTTGAGGGAGAAATGACCGCCAGGACTGGGGTCCTCTGGCGGGAAAGGGTGCTTCTGGAGGGCTTGCTATAGTCTCATGAGGAAGCTGTGGCTTGCGGGCCAGGACTGCGAGGCCATAAGGAGGGCATTGGCTGCCAGGGCACCAGTCCCCATGTCAGCCTTTGCTGTACCCTGGAGTGCTCCCTGGCCTACCTGGGGAGAGGAGCTGCCACATTTAGCTTTTGAAAGGAAGTCCTGTGAATTTCTGAAAATGTATTTTGTGAATGTGATAATTGAATACATTCATATAATTTGTACAGACCAAATCAGTATACCTGGAATCTCCATCATCCTAAATATTTGTCTTTTCTTTATGCTAGAAACATTTGAATTATTGTCTTCTACCTATTTTGAATTGTACAATAGATTATTGTAAACCGTAGTCACCCTACCGATCCATAGGACTCTAGGTTTTACTTCTTCTATCAAACCATATATTTGTACCTATTAATTAACTTCTCTTCATCCTCTCTTCCCCCACCCTTCATGGCCTCTGGTAACTACTAGTCTACTCTCTGTCTTCATGAGATCCACTTTTTTAGCTCCTACATATGGGTGAGAACATGAGATGTTTATCTTTCTGTGGTTGGCTTATTTCACTTAACATAATGACCTCTGGTTCCATCTATATTGCTGCAAATGACAGGATTTCATTCTTTTTTTATGGCTGCATAATATTTCATTGTGTATATGTACCACGTTCTGTTTACCCATTCATCCGTTGATAAGCACTGAGGTCCAGCAAGCCCACTACAGGGTGTATACCCAAAATAAAGGAACTCAGTATTTCAAGAGGTAACTGCAGTCCCATGTTTACTGCAGCACTATTCACAGTAGCCAAAATATGGAAGACCATTTTTCAGTTACCAAAATGTTGACGATTTAAATTCCTGATAATGCTGGTGTCTTTTTGGGAATCCAATGAGTGCTGTGTATCTGAGGTTCAGTTGATCCTCATGGGGAAATAGTCAGGAATCCCAGAACGTAACCTCTGCAAATAATGAGGATACAGATGAAGATTTATGTGTGATAATACAGAATTTATTATTTAAATAGCAACTGGTTGGAAACCAAATGCCTGGCGATGGCAGCTGCCTTTGTTAAGAGGGTAGGCTGGCATTTTGAATTTGTTACAATGTGGTATATTAATTTCCTCTGGCTGCTGTACAGGACTGCCGTAACGGAGTACCCCAGACTAGGGGGCTCATGCAACAGAAATTTCTCCTTTCACACTTGGGCTGAAAGTCCCAAGATCAAGGTGTTGGCAGGGTTGGTTCCTTCTAAGGCTGTGAGGGAAGGGTCAGCTCCAGGTCTCTCTCCTTGTCTTGTAGATGGTGTCTTCATATCATGTCACATTCTCTTTGCATATACGTGTCCATCTCCAAATCTCTTTTTATGTGGAGACTGGTCATTTGGATTCGGGCCCACCCTAATGACCTCATTTTACCTTGATCACCTCTACAAACACAGTATCTTTAAAAAAGATGTCATTGTGGAGTATTGGAGGGGATAAGACTTAAACACATGAATTTTAGGGGACATACTTCAACCCATAACACTCAGGAAAATATACTTATGAAATAACTGAACGTAAGATATGATGTAATTCCACTGGGTGCGTTTTTAAAAATTAATTTTAAAATTAAAAAATTATTAATTAATTTTTTAAAAGTTTGAAAAATTGATCAAGGCTCTCCACTTGTAGTTTGATGATGAACAGCAGTTGGGAACTAGGTTTAATTTATATGAAATAGGTTCACAAAAGAAAAAAATACATGTTAAAAGAAAGAAGTAGGTAAGCATTGTCTTAAAAGAGTAAATAACCCTGGTTAATGTTTAACAGATATACCCAGATTTATCCAAAAGGAGCCTGGTCTCTCCAGAACAACCTGGGAGGGAGAGGGGAATTGTCCTTGTGGACCCGGATTGGGGAGGAGCCGGAACCTGGAGGACAAAGGTCTCAGGTTCCGGGATTTTCCTGCTCACTAAATGACTGGGTGCCCAGAACCCATTTTCTCGTTTGCAAAACGCACCTCCCGGAGCCACGGTGAGGCTTCACATCGGGTGACATGTGGGACGGCGTTCTATTTTGAGGACTTGTATTTTGGAATCTCCTTCAAAACTCCCAGCATATTCTTTTGATTATCCTCAATGGTGGCAAACATCTTCATTCAAAGATGGTTTTGATTTGAGGAAGCAGCTGAGAGTTGTTTGCAGCCAAGCCTGGCGATTAGGGTGATTACACAAAGTAACGCCTTTGAGACTCCAGAGGAGGAGGGATCCACCCGGCTGCTGCCTCACCCACTGTGAAGCCATGGCCACGCATGCCACGGAGCCCCCAACTGTGGCTGGGTTGAACTTCTGTGTGCGCTTCAGTGCAAAACACACACCAGACTGTAAAGACTTGAAGGCTGTAAAATATTTCATTAGGAATTTTTTTCATATTGATTATGTGCCCAAATCATAATAGTTTGGATATTCTGGGTTGAAAAAACATTATTTGTTTTTTGAGTTGGGCGTCTCACTCTTGTCAGTCAGGCTGGAGGGCAGTGACGTGTTGACAGTTCACCGCAGCTTCCAACTCCCAGGCTCAAGTGATCCTCCTACCTTCACCTCCCAAGTAGCTGGGACTACAGGCACGTGTCACTGTGTCAGCTAATTTTTTTTTTTTTTGTAGAGATGAGGTCTTACTATGTTGCCCAGGCTGGTCTTGAATTCCTGGGCTCAAGCCATCCTCCCACCTTGTTCTCCCAAAGTTGGAATTACAGGTGGAAATACTGTGCTTGACCAAAAAAAAAAAAATTATTAAAATTGATTTCACCTGTTTCTTTTCACTTATTTCTGGAGTCAGTGGCTATTTGCATGTGTGATCATAGCTCACCTCAGCCTAGAACTCCTGACCTCAAGTAATCCTCCCACCTCAGCCACCCGAGTAACTGGGACTACAGGTGTGTGCCACTGCATTTGGCTTCTTTTTGCTTTTCAAAACATGGGCCAGGCGCCATGGCTCATGCTTGCAATCGCAGCACTTTGAGATGTCAAGGTGGGAGGATCACTTGAGGCCAAGAATTTGAGACCAGCCTGGACAACATAGTGAGATCTCCTCTCTACAAAAAAAAATTTAAAAATTAGCTGGGCATGGTGGAGAGTGCCTGTAGTCCCAGCTTCTTGGGAGACTGAGGCAAGAGGATTGCCTGAGCCCAGGAGGTCAAGGCTGTGGTGAACCGTGATTGTGTCACTGCACTCCAGCCTGGTTAATAGAGTGAGACTCTGATTTCAAAAAAAATGTGACTAGCAGGAAATTCAAAATTATATATGTGGCTTACATTTTGAGCATAGCTGACCTAGAGAAGAAAGGGGATTTGTTTTCTTATACGGCTTGTTGACTGACTGCAATTCTTGAAAGCTAAAGATATTCTAGACAATGGAAGCATCATTAGAATAAGGAAGAATACAGATTCTCCAGGTGATTTATGGGAAAGATAGCACAACTTTTGATGTGCAGGTTGCAATGTGATTTTTAAAGAAGTTTCATAACTTAGACCAGGAGCAGCCAGAGGGCTTCTGGAGAGGTTGACCAGGAGGTGATTTGGACAGGCAGAGAGGAGTATCTTTGATACGGTCAGATGGTCTATGCCAGGGGTCTGCCATCTGCAGCCCATGGACAAAATCCAGCCTTCCAGCTGTTTTGTACAGCCCATGAGCTAAGGATTTTTTTTTTGGTAAAAAAATGGCTTTTACATTTTTATTTTTATTTATGTATTTATTTTTGAGACAAGGTCTTGCTCTGTCGCCCATGCTGGAGTGCAGTGGCACAATCATAGCTCACTGCAGCCTTGAACTCCTGGGCTCATTTAATCCTCCTGCCTTAACCTCCCAAGCTAGCTGGGACTGTAGGTGTGTACCACCATGCCCAGCTAATTTTTAAAATATTTTTGTTGAGACAGGATCTCACTGTTGCCTAGGCTGGTCTCAAACTCCTGATTTCAAGTGATCCTCCCACTGCAACCTCCCAAAGTGCTGGGATTACAGGTATGAGACACTGTGCTCAACCAGTTTTTACATTTTTTAACTGATTAAAAATATTGATTTTTTTTTGGCGCTTCGTGAAAATGTTATGGAATTCCAGCTTTTTTAATACAGTGTCTATAAATACAGTTTCTCCATTATAGTTGCACACATTGCTTATTGTCTGTGTCTGCTTCCACAAGACGGGTCAGAACTGAGTGGTCACCACAGGGAACATCTGGCTCAAAGACCCCAAAATGTTTACTGTCTGGCTCTTTGCAGAACAAGTTTGCCAACCCCTGCCTCGAGGGTTTGACTTTGTTCTGCAGCCCACACTGGACACACTGGGATGCCGAGAGGCCTGAAAACGGGTGGGTTAGGGAGACCCACAGGATTCAGGGCCTGGGCCCAGCTGAGATCCGTGGGAGCTGCCTGTGGCTCAGGGTTGAGGAGGTGAGGACCTGAGCTGGGTCACTGTCCCAGGACTGGCGATTTTCAAAGGCGATGCTGACATGGGAACCGGTGGGACTGGGAGATGGGAGTGGTGGATGGATCTGCCGGTGGAAAGATGCAGGACGGCTGGGAGTTGCTAGAATACTGTGCTTGGGGAAAGTCAGTAGTCACGGAGGCCACTGGAAATATGAAAATGGGGGCGGGACAGGCTGGAGAACAGAGTGGAGTCAGACAGAGGCACCCAGAAAGGCAGGTGGGGTGGAAGGTCGAGTGTTGAGCTGCTTGGTTCTAGGAGGGTCACCAATGAATCCGCCCCCTGTCTCCTGCTGAGCCAGCTGGGACCCTACCTTCCCACTCCGCCCCATCTGTCCCAAAGCTTAGCCAAGTGCTGGAAGTGAAAATAGCATGAACTTGACTTAGGGGACACCCTCAACCAGCTCCGGATTTTTGGAGACATGTGAAAAATGCAGAAAGTTCAAAAACAATATAATAGACCCTGAGACCCTCTACCAACAGATAATTTTTAATTTTTTTCATTTTTTTATTATAAAGATGTGGGGTGCAATTCAGGGTTAGGTATACAAACGTTGATTATGCAGGTACCCTCGTTGATGAAGTATGCCCCTCCCTCCCCTAGCAGTTTCCCTCAACTGCCAATCCCTTTCTTATAGTATTATAATAATTGTCCAAGGTCTGCTTATGCATGAAAACATATGGTACTCTGTTCTTGTTTCTGTGATAGATCACCCAGTATGATAGACTCTAAATCCATCCAAGTTGTTTCAAAGTCCATATGTTTGTCCTTTATGGCTGCATAATATTCCATTGTGTATATGAACCACGTTTTTTTTAATCTAGTCCAGCTTTGATGGGCAACATGGTTGGTTCCATGTTTTTGCTACTGTGAATAGAGTTGCAATAAACATACATGTGCAGGTATCTTTTTTGTAGAATGATTTGAGTTCCTCCGGGTATATTCCCAATAGGGGAGTTGCTGGGTCATATGGAGGGTCAATTTCTAGTTCTTTCAGAAATTGCCACAATGTCTTCCAAAGAGGTTGCACTAGTTTGCATTCCCACCAGCAGTTAGTTTTTTTTCTTATGGTAAAATACTATAACATGAAACTTATCATTTAAAAAATCTTTCCTTCCTTCCTTCCTTCCTTCCTTCCTTCCTTCCTTCCTTTAAAATTAGAGACTAGGTCTTGTTATGTTGCCCAGGCTGATCTCTCAAACTCCTGGACTCAAAACAATCCTCCTGCCTCGGCCTCCCAAAGTGCTGGAATTACAGGCATGAGCCAGCTGCATCTGGCCCATTTTAACCATTTTTAAGTATAGAGTTCAGTGGCACTAAGTATATTCATGTTGTGCAACCATCCCCAACATCCATCTTCAGACCTTTTTCTCATCTTCTGAAACTCGGTCCCCATTAAAAACACTAACTCCCCATCCCTCCTCCCCAGCTCCTGGCAGTCTCCCTCTACTTTCTGTCTCCATGAATCTGACCACTTTAGGAACCTCATATAAGTGGAATCAGACAACATTTGTCCTTTGTGCCTGGCTTCTCCCACTCAGCATAACGTCCTCAAGGTCCATGCATGTAGCATGTGTCAGCATTTCCTTCTTCTTTAAGGCTGAATAATATTCCATCAAACCACGTTTTCTTTATCTGCTCCCAGTCAATTGTTTCATCATATTGCCTTATTTCCCCTTCCATCCTCTCCCTCCTCTGCAGCCTTGTGAGGCTGGCCTGCACCCTGCACGGCTGTGGTTTGAGTCCTGGACATCCATCATCTGTGACCAGGATGCAGGCTTAATGCCTGTCTGTTAGTTTACACAGGTGACGTCAGCCCATGGTCGTTCCCTGGCTTGGTTGGGTGTGTGTGCTCGTGAGTGTCGTCTGAGTACAAGAGTCTGGTTGACTTACGCAGCTACTGCGTAGACCTTTGGCTGTTTCCGGTTTCCAGTTGGAACAGACTGGCTGCCAAAGCTGTCGTGTAGGTGTCTTGTATAATCGAGTTACAGATTCTCCATGCAGAGTCTGCAAGTGTTTTAGGTCCCAGTACACATTATGCATATACTTTATGCATCCCAGGTAGCTGTACCTACACAGGTATCTCTTCACATTTCCTGCCCCAGCACTGAGCCCCGCCACGGCCAGTGTGCAAGGTCATTTTTTCTTCTGTTTTTCCTCTTATGCTGGTCTTGACACACTAAGTTGATTTCAGGGTTTACTATAGAGCTACAAACTGCTGTTTGAAAACCCACCCCAGGAGCAAAGCACAGTGGCTCATGCCCGTAATCCCACCACTTTGGAAAGCCAAGGTGGGAGGATTGCTTGAACCTAGGAGTTTGAGACCAGCCTGGGCAACATAGTAAGACCTAGTCTCTTCAAAAACATTAGAATTAGTCATTAGGCGTGGTGGCACATGCCTATAGTCTCAGGTACTCTGGAGGCTGAGGTTGAAGGATTGCTTGAGTCCAGGAGTTTGAGGATGTAACAAGCCACTGCACTCCAGCCTGGGCAACAGAGTAAGACCCACTCTAAAAACAAAACAAAACATAAAGAAAGAAAGGAAGGAAGGAAGGAAGGAAAGAAAGAGAGAGAGAGAGAAAACCCACCCTAGGCCATTTCCTCAGAGTGAAATGACTGGGGTTGGGCCTTCTCCTATGGAATCACTCCCCTACCCAGGGGTAGACCAGAGCTCCGACAGCTCCTCTTTCCCAGCATCCTCTCCAGCGTGGCACAGTTTTAGGCCTAAAATTGCCTTTTGCCCGGGTGTTGCATATTTGTTTGAAACTGAGACTCTCTTTACATCATTATCCGTCCTTTGGTGTTCCTCTTATGCAAATTGCCCATTTTTTTCTACTGGGATGTTGCTTCTTTCTACAATGAACTTGTAAGAGTTCTTTATGTATTCTGGACACTGATCCTTTAGTTTCTAGGACTTTTTTGTTTTGTTTTGTTTTGTTTTTAATATGAATTGGGAGGACTCCTCTGTGCTGATGCAGGTGGAAACCTGGCCGCAAGAATGCCTGGAGGCTTTTAGGAGATCGCAGCAGTGGGAGCAGGTTTCCTCTAGCCTAGTGGTTCTCATCAGTGTGATTTCACCCCAAGGGGACAATTGACAATGTCTGGAGGCATTTTTGGTTGTCGTATTGGCAAGGGAGGTGCTGGTGGCATCTGTAGGTCAAGTCCAGGGATGCTGCTCAGCATCCTGTAATGCAAGGTGACACATGTTGGTGTGAGGCAGAACACAGCCCTGGGGACACCCGGTGCAAGTCCATGACCTTGACTGTGGATGCATCTTCTCTGTCTTCCTCACCCAGGCAGGTCTTGACGAGCCCTGCCTGGGCCAAAGCTTGCGGAGGATGGAAACACTCGCCCAGCAATGTCTCTGGGCCGCCTCCTTCGCCGGGCCTCCTCCAAAGCCTCGGACCTCCTGACCCTCACCCCAGGTGGCGGCAGCAGCGGGTCCCCCTCTGTCCTGGATGGAGAGATCATCTACTCCAAGAACAATGTCTGCGTGCACCCACCGGAGGGGCTGCAAGGGCTGGGGGAGCACCACCCAGGTGAGCCGGCGCAGGGGAGGCCTGGAGGTCATGGGCCTGGGGAGGGCTCGACAGGTCTCTCTCAAGTCACCAGGCCCCCGTTCAGAAGGCTGTTTCACTTCTTCATCTGCTCTTATCTGTCAGCTGTGAAGGGTGTTGGTGCCCTCTGACGAGACCTGTGTACACGTGGAGTGGAGGCAGGATGAGTTAAGGGATTGAAACAGTTTTCACTAGTTTGTTCAGGTCCTAGAAGGTGTGAGAGCTCTGAAGGGCTGCTGGGGGGAGCCCCTGCCCACCAGGTGAAGGAAGCCGGACCCCTCCTACAAGGGAACCTGCCGAGGTTGGGGCTTTCTCCTTAGCCCTGCGTCTGGAGTCGGGACCTCCATCCTTCAGGGTTTCCCCAAGGCAGAGGGCTGAGATGAGATTGGACTGGAGCAGCAGGCAGGGCTGGAGATGGAAGGAAATTCCTGGGAAGTCGCCGGTTTTGTTCACACTCTGCCCTGGAATCTCATGGTTTCAAAATGAGGGACAAAACTCCAGCTGGGTCTTGCAGGGTAGAAACAAGTCGTGGGACCTTTCTGGACACTCCATATAAACTCTGCACCACCTGCGGCATTCCTGGGACACTCATGGTCCCTGAGGGGAAGTCTTTCTCCTGGGGAGTTGGTAACTTTGTTATGCGCCACAGAGGAAGAGACTGTGCTTTTTTTTCCCTTCAGGGCCCAAGTTATGTTCTGAGCCAGGGCAGTAAGGCCCTGGGCCATAGCACAGAGGAAAGACATGTGCATTTGGTAACCGTAATTAATTGTAGACCTTCCAGAAAGGAGGGAGTCTGGAGATGTTAGGTCGGAGGGAGGAACAAAAAGATGCGTTAGTGATACCTGAGGCCTGCGTGTCCTTTGCCATTTGTGTAGACGACCTGCAACAAATAAATATATTGCTTTGTTCAGTTTGTACAATAACCTCCTGAGAATGGCTGGGTCCCAGCAGGCCTCTTTGGTGGGTGAGGACACAGGTGCTCAGAGAGGCTGAGTGTCTGTCGACTGAACAGCAACAGTTTCTGTGGGGCTGAAGGGCAGTCTCTAACTCTCCTCATTTCTTCCTGCTGCCCCTCGCCTCTAAAGGATGCTTTAGGGACCTATAGCCTGGCTGTGGCTCATGGGGTCTTGCTTCCTCTCCTCCGAAAGGGCCCACTCTAAGATTTGTGGGCCCAGGGCAAGAGTGCAGACAGCGGCCTGACAAGATGTCAAAATATTTAAAAGTTAAAAGTTACATTGAGGCCGGGCGCTGTGGCTCACACCTGTAATCTCAGCATTTTGTGAGGCAGAGGCGAGGGGATTGCCTGAGCCCAGGGGTTGGAGACCAGCGTGGGCAACTTGGCGAGACCTCATCTCTATAGTAAATTTTTAAAAAATCAGCTGGGTATGGTTGGCATATGCCTGTGGTTCCAGCTACTTGGAGGACTGAGGTGGAAGGACTGCCTGAGCCCAGCAAGTTGAGGCTGTGGTGGACGCGAGTGTGCCACTGCACTCCAGCCTGGGTGACAGAGTGAGACTCTCACTCAAATTAAAAAAAAAAATACATTGAAAAAAGAAAGGATATCTGAACATTTGGGATTTGGAAAAAAAAAATATATATATATATAGTGAGATCTGGGCACTTGACTTTATGCAAACTGTGTTTCCATAGAGTACTGAACAAATAAATTATTAAATAAGACAAAAGTTTAAATTGTGCTAATGAAATGGTTAAAGAAAGAATTCTGTCTTCTTGCCTTGGTAAGTGTCTTTACAGCCTCTCACAGTCAAGTGCAGGGTCCAGACTGGGAAAGCAGTCCCCAGCACCCCGCCTCCAGCTGAGGTTTCTTCCATTCTCGTGGTGTGGGCAGAGGCATTGGGGGGTCAGGTCCCTGGAGAATTGCTCTAGGAGGGAGGCGCGGGCCTGGGATGGCACAGCCTCTCACCTCACCCCATGGGGAGGGGTGTAGGGACTGGGGAGAAGGCTAGGCTCTGGGACCAGGCCTGAGCGTGTTATGGAACAGCCTGAGAACTTTGTGTGAAACACAGAGGGACAGCGAGAGGGACGGGGGAGCAGAGGCTCAGGCTCTCTTCCCAGTCCCAAAGCCACGTGGTTTGAGGATGTGGAAACACTTGGCCTCACCGTTGTGTAATCCACAGCTGCCTCACACACCCCCGGTTTCCCACCCCCCCTTGGAAAGGAAAGCAGTGCTAAGGAGATTTGGGAGTCGGGGTGCAGAGACCTGGGAACTGGGAGCAGGACGTCCAGGAATTGGGCTACCCCGAAATGGCTTGGTGTTGCATTAGAAAATGCCACCTCCCCCCAAAACCGAGTGCCCATCCACCGCCTGCTGACCCGGGAGAAGTCGCTTTTCTCCATCATCACCAGCAATCCAGTGTGTGACACTTCTGCCCAAGAAGTGGCCCCTTCATCCAAAAACCTGCATCAGAAAAAGTAAAAAATAAAAATCAAAAAAAGCTGAGTGCTGCTGCTGATTGGAAAAGGCCCAAACACCACCAGCTTGGATGTATTTTTTTGTGAAATAGAATAAAGTCTCCAGCTTGCATCCCCCTAATAGTGTTAGAAAGCTGTGAAGCTGGGCCCTTGAATGCCGAGCTTCTCCCCAGACACTGGGCTTCTTCCCGGACGCTGGGTTTCTCCCTGGGTGCTGGGCTTCTCCCAGGGCCACTGGGCTTGCCCAGTCTCTGATGAGAGGCAGGTCAGCCCAGGGGCCAGGTTGGAGGCTCTGGACACATGGAGAGTTTCCCATGCTTAGAAAAGTGTACATCAGGCTGTTGTTTGGGGACCAGCATCCCTAGATCTGCTGGAAGTGTGTGTGCTTAGAAAACACCCAGAGCTTGAACTCATTTCAAGCTCCATTGTGTTCCTCTAGTGTTTTTTGCTTGGAACCAAGCTGTATCTGGAGCCCGGCTTGTGATTTACTGAAGAGGGTGGTGGGAAGCTGGCCAAAGGTAGTGTTGGGGCCTCACCTAAAGCCTGCAGGGCCCTAACCCACCCATCCTGCTGGCTTCTTGCAGGTTACCTCTGCTTGTACATGGAGAAGGATGAGATGCTGGGGGCCACCCTCATCCTGGCGTGGGTCCCCAACTCTCGCATCCAGAGGCAGGATGAGGAGGCTTTGCGCTACATCACCCCAGAGAGCTCCCCCGTTCGCAAGGCACCCTGCCCTCGGGGTCGGCGTACCCGGAGCTCAGGGGCCTCCCACCAGCCCTCCCCCACAGAGCCGCGGCCCACCCTGATCCCCAAAGATGAGGACATCCTGGTGGTGGCCCAGAGTGCCCCAGATGGCGTGCTCGCCAGCCTAGCACCAGAGGACGGGGAGAAGCTGGCGCAGGGCCTGGGGGAGGACGGTCCCCTCCCGGCATCACAGCCTGCCCACAGCGACTCCGGGATCTTGTCCACGGTCAGTTCGCAGGACGGCACCGAGGAGGGGCGGGAGCCGCGGCCCGAGGCCGGGGAGGAGGAGGGCTCCTTGGAGCTGTCGGCCGAGGGCGTGAGCAGAGACAGCTCCTTCGACTCGGACTCCGACGCCTTCTCCTCGCCCTTCTGCCTCTCGCCCATCAGCACAGCCCTTGCCGAGAGCCGTGGCTCCGTGTTTCTGGAAAGCGACAGCAGGTGAGTGCCTTGGTTCTGGGTGTGGGCTCTCTGGGGTGGGTCCCCCAGCCTGACCTGGGCACATGGGAAGCAGTTGATCACGCGCTAGCTGAGGGCTAGAGGCCACTGTCTGTCAGTCCTCTGGCTGCAGAAGGCACTGCCTCCCCCCGGCGAAGGCTTCCTCACGGTGTCGCATCCCTTTACGCCCCACTGAGAGGATTGTGAAGGCCACACTCTTCTCTCTCTCACCTAGGACTCAACGGTCCCCTCCAGATCGGACCCATTTCCTGCAGTGAGTTCCCTGGGCCTCAGCCCAGGGAGACCTCCCTGGTAGAGGAGGGTCACATGGCACTGTGAGGTTCCTCAGGGCCTCTTGGAGGTGGGCCTGCTCCAGGCTGGAGAGAGTGAAGTCACACAGGCCAGAGCCCTCGGAGCAAGCACAGGTGGGCCTGGCCTTTGCCCTGGGTGTGGTCCTTGTGCTTGTTAGATTTCTAGGCAAATGGTGGTGATAACCTTAGACAACAGTAAGAGCTGACATTAGTCAGTGAGCAAATGATTAGTTATTGAGCTCCTGCTGTATGCTGGCGTGTGCTGGATTTGATGGTCTGGGCATTGCCAGGGCCCAGTCCTGGACACCGTGTGCTATGAATGATATATTTTTAAGCTTCCACCACTCCCAACCCTGTGAGGTAGGTCTCAATGTTACCCCTTCATATAACAGGGAAAAGGAAGACTCAGAGAAGGTAAGTGATTTGCTGGAGGTCACCCAGTCAGTATGTAAACCAAGCCGGGATTTGAACCCAGCTGGGTATAGCACGAGCTCGAAGCACAGAAGGTCACACGAACCCATTAAGTAAGCGAGCAAAGGGGCAGGGTGTAGTGACACAGAATGCTCTGCTGGCTTCAGCAGGAATGAATTTGAGATGGATTCCTTTCTGATTTTATCCCTTCAATAAGATGTGGTCCATTAAAGCCCAAGGGGGAACTGATAACATTTGTCTCAATTATTTGAGAGTACAGATAAAAGCAAGCAGTCGTAACCGAGGACTCCAGCTCCCCTGGATGAGGTTCACTGAACTGTGTGGCATTTCGGGCCCGGGAACCAGGCTGGGGACAAAACTCCAGCCCCGGCCTGGGTCCCGCTGGCTGGGCTCAGTCAGAGCTCCCCCTGGTGGTGCCATGCTGGCAGTGCAGTGGGACCTGAGGGTGTCCCTGTGTCCCCAGAGCCCAGGCGGAGAGGAAGGTTGGAGCTCTACCCCAAAGAGGTGGCCGGCTTGGGCCACGGTCTCGGAGCTGAGGACTTAGTGGCAGAACCCAAACCAGAACCTGGCCTGTCAGCTCCCTATCCAGCAGCCTCGTCTCATAAGGAGCTCAGATTTAGGAATTAGGGAATTGAGATCTGGCACCGTTGGTTAGGGTGAACCTGGGAAAGTTCTTCTTGGAGCCTCAGTTTCTTCATTTGTAAGAGGAAGATAGTAATATGCATTTTATGGGAGTATCATGGGAATGCGCTGCTGGCTCCCCCTTCCCCATCCTCTGCCTTGGTGGATTTCCACCAGGGCTACAGGGAGGGATCACCCCAGGAGAGCTTTTTTTTGTGTTGGAGTCTCACTCCATTCCCCAGGCTGAGTGCAGTGGCATGCTCATGGCCACCCAGCACCAGCCTGCTGGGCTCGGCGATCCTTCTGCCTCAGCCTTCCTAGTAGCTGGAACTCCGGGTGCGTGCTATTGCGCTTGACTCATTTTTTTTTTTTTTAATTGTAGAGATGAGGTCTCGCCAAGTTGCCTGGGCTGGCTTGAACCTGCAGACTCAGGCAATCCACTCGCTCGGCCTCCCAAAGCTGGGATTACAGGCTGAGCCACCAAGCCCGGCCCAGGAAAGCTTTTATACCGATGCCTAGGTACCTCCAGGTTCTTCTAAAGCTGTGATTCTCACCTGGTGCCAATTCTGTCCCCAGAGGACATGTGACACTGTCAGGAGACACTGTTGTCACAGCCGAGGCTGAGGGTGTGCTGGCATCCAGCGGGTGGCAGTCAGGGATGCTGCACAACCAATTGCTAGCTGAGCTGCCCTTCAGCCCGGGACCCTTATCCTGTATCTCTCATCATGAAGCCTTGTCTCCTGAGCCACCAAGCCGGGTACCATGTGGCCCCTGCTGAGTGAGGCTGCCTCCCTCCCCACCCACAACTCCATGTCCAAGTCTCCTCTCTGACTCTCAGTCCATGGGGCTCTCTGTGCCCCATGCTTTTTCTTTTGGAGTTGGAGTCTCACTCTGTTGCCCAGGCTGGAATGCAGTGGCATGCTCATGGCCACTGCAGCCTTGACCTGCTGGGCTTGGACTATCCTTCTGCCTCAGCTTTCCAAGTAGCTGGAACTACAGCCACGCGCCACCACGCCCGGCTAATTTTTTGATTTATTGTAGAGACGAGGTCTCACCAAGTTGCCCAGGCTGGTCTTGAACCCCTGAGCTCAGGCAAGCCTCTTGCCTCAGCCTCCCAAATTGCTGGGATTACAGGCTTGAGCCACTGCGCCTGGTGCCCCCACACTTTTAAGCCCACAATCCTCTCTTCCATGCTCCCGATTGGCCAACTCTGCCCTGGGGTGCCTTCCTGTCTGGCTTTTAGGAGAGCCTTCTCTGAACCCCCAGTCTGAGGAGGGTGTTCCCCATCGCCCCCTTCTCTGTTCTACCCCTTGAGCCCCAGCTGCATGCCGTGTCCTGTCCATCTGCTGGGAGGCGGGTGGTGGTGAAGGAGTGAACTTCAGAACTCAACAGATTTGCTTGTGATCCTGGCATCACCCTCTCTCCCCCACCGCTGGGAAGTTTTGTGATCTTGAGGAAGTTACCCCCTGTGTCCAAAATTCAGCTGCCCCATGGGTTTGAAATGCAGCCAACAACACTCTTGTGGGGCGGGTCAGCATGAGGGTTGAGTGCCAGGTTGGGGCCCACGGTTGGAGATCCTAGCTGGGGGATCCTCGCTCAGGGGAGCCGTCCTCAGCCGGGGGCTGTGCTGGGATGCTCGCCTCCTCCTGGCCCTGCTCATGATGGAGGCACAGAAAATGCTTCTTGGCCTTGTGGCTGCCCATCCCGTGGGCCTCTCCGCCTTGGGGCCTGGACAGTCCTGCATTACGTGCCCTTCAGGCCCTCTTCAGTCCAGTTCAGCAGAGGTGGACATGAATGGGACCCTCCCCACCCCTCCGGGAGCGCGTGCTCCAGTCTGGGGCTGACATGGAATCAGCCAGTCTTCAAGACAGAAGTCGTAGTTGTAACAGTCACAGCAGTTCCAGCCAACCCTGTCATGCATGCTTGGCTATTGAGAGCTTTAAAGAAAACAGATTCTTAAAGTGGCTGGGTGGGCCCCAGAATCTGTATTTTCCTGGCCTTTCCTTGCCCCTGTGTTCTGTGTGTCCAGTGTGCTGTCTTGGCTATCACTACATCATAGATCCTGGAAGCAAAGCTTGGACTTCCTGCTCCCTCCCCGTCCCCTAAGGCACCTTCAAGTGAAGGGACCGGAAACCCTTGACTAAAATGGTCGGCTGTACTGGACCGTAGAGCGGGCATCCCCAACCCAGCGGCTCAGGAGAATCCCTTGAGTGACTTTTAAAAATCCTGATGCCCAGGTCACATCTGAACCAATTAAAACAGAATCTCTGGGTGTGGGGCCAAGGAATCAGCATCTTTTGAACTCCTGGAGGGAGGTTCTAATGTATAACCAGAGTTGAGAGCCCCCTCTGTGTAGGAGGCCAACGGGAGAGAGAGGGGCCCTGGTGCACTGGAGCAAGGAGGGGTGTCAGGGCTGAGGTCCGCAGGGAGCTGGCCATCCCACAGGGGGCGTGGCTTTGAGGACTTGCCTGCACTCACTGCGGCTCTGGAGTGGAAGTTCTCCATTACTCTACCTGGGAATTGAGTCCCCAGGAGGGTAGAGCAGGTAGGCTGGCTCGTTGGACCCCTCTAGTGGCGGAACTGAAGAACTACACGTGCGGGCTGCGTGTCTGGCTGGGATTGGCCAGGAGGAGGAACAGCCCCTGGGATTCCAGGGCTCCCCAGACACTTGCTTATCTGGCAGGCACTTCACAGAAGGGCTACGTGGTTTTAGAAATGAGTGTGTGCCCTGGGCTCTCGCATTCGTGCACTGCCTGTGCCGTGCGGTACAGCCAGACAGGACCTGGTTCCTGAAAGGTGGTCTCCTGAGTCCTCAGCCCGTAGGCCAGGGACGACCTGGAAATCCTTGACCAAACGAGCGTTCAAGGCTGATTTGGGTTGATGAGAACCACTGCGGCCAACTCATCCTCGTGGACCTGCCTCCCTGCCCTGAGATCCTGAGTGTCCCCGAGCCAGGGTTGGGCTCTGGGCTCTCTGCTTCCTGCACTTATCCTGGTGTCAGAAAGAAAGGCGTGGGTTGTGGGGAGGATGACCACGAGGCAGGATCAGTGGACGTCCTGCCTTCATTTCTGTGCCTAAGGCAACCGTCCAGTCGAAAGAGCCAGGTGGGTGAGGGTATGGGTGGCAGGGGACCCCAAGTGGCAGGCACCCTGTCCTGGAGAGGTGGGTTGATGATTTGGATAAAGAACTGGAGCAGCTTCTACTCCCTAAGTCCAAATGTCTCTTCTGGAACTCATCCTAAGAAATAATCCAAATTACAGAAAGAAAGAAAAAAAAATTTGCCTGAAGATGTTCATCATGGTATTCTTTATAATGGGGGGGGAGATCCTGAAGGCAGATCCATTGAGGTTCATCTGCTGGATCAAGGAGTTTCCCTGCGGCCCATAAGCTCCCTGAAATCTTACCCCACCTTTTAATTTAATTTTTTAGAGACAGGGTCTCACTCTGTTGTCCCGACTGGAGTGCAATGGTATGACTCTAGCTCACTGCAGCCTCCAGTTTCTGGGCTAAAGTGATCCTCCCATCTCACTCTCCCAAGTAGCTGAGACTACAAGTACGCACCACCATGCCTGGCTAATTAAAAAATTCATTTTTTGTAGAGACAGGGTCTTGCCCTTTTGCCCAGGCTGATCTGGAACTCCTGGCCTGAAGTGATCCTTCCACCTTGGCCTGCTGAGTAGCTGGGACCACAGGTGTGAGCCACTGTGCCCAGCCAATCTCGCTCCACTTCGTGTGGGAGCTCATGGGTGCACATTTCTATGAGGAAGGGGCACCCTCTGATTTCCCAAAAGGTCTGTGATCCCCCAAAAGGTTCAGAACCTCGCGCTACCGGGAGGAAGAAGATCCGGTAGTGATAATAAGGACTGTGCTGCCACAGGAAAGTTTATCAAATGTAAAGCAGGAAACGAGTTGTGATTGTGCACATTATGATTAAACGGTGAAAAGGCCTGAGGCATGAGCAAGGTGGCTCAGGGCAGCACTGCCCGTAGAGCTTCTGACAAGATGAACAGGACCGAGATCTGCACCGTCCTGTGTGGTGGCCGCTGGCTTCACGTGGCCTGTGAACCCTTGAAGTCGACGGAGCAAACTGAATTTTTAATTTTACGCGATATTGATGAATATAAATTTAACTAGCAACCGTGGCCAGACAGCAGTTTGATAGGAAGATGTGTTCATGTGTTACCCTAGTGTGATTATGAGTCATTTTCTTTTTCTTTCTCGGTTTCAGAAATGTTATTCTGTGATGATGTTAGTCTTAGGATGAAAAACATTTTTTATAAATAGAACCCTGCACCTTCGAGCCTGGTGTTGCCTGACCTGCTGCCTTGCATACTTGCTAATGAGAAAGCCCCCGGGGCGATCTGGTCACTGAGGTCCTTCCCGTGACACAGATGCTGATGGCCTGCCACCCTCGTAACACAGATGCTGATGGCCTGCCACCCTCGTCCCCGATGGTGATTTTTCCCCCGGGGAAATGAGTGCTGCGATCTCTCTCTCCTCGGATCCTCCTGGCTTGCCTTCTCAGGGTGCTGGCCCCAGTAATGGTGGTGTGCTGGGTTTTGAAAGGGGCGGGGTGGTTTCGCCTTGGGGTTTGGCCTCTACTGTGGTTTCTGTGGTGCACGGTTCCTGCCAACTCAGACATGGGCCGGGCAAGCCAGCATGTGGGCACGACCCGTGAGCAATGTGCCCACCTTCCCTGGGGTCCTGCTGGGAGGCCCACCTACCCCTCCAGCCTTTCCTCTTGTTCTTTCCCATGCACCCTGGGCTTTTTTAACCCAGGCCCTGCTCCTTCCGTCTGGAAGGTTCTCCTCTCTCCTGCTGGAATTCCAGCCCGCCTGCAGGTGAAAAGACTTTATCTTGTGGCCCCTGCCCAGACCTGTGTTTTCTCTCTGGAGAGTTCCGATCCATGCTGGTACATTCAGTTCCCTGTTGCTTCTTCACGTGGGTCTCACCAGGTGTCTGGGCCAGTGCTGCCCAACAGAACTTGCTGTGCTGATGGACTCTGTCTTGTGCAGTGACCCTCCTGCCCTGTGTGACTGCCACTCCCTGGGAATGTGGCAGATGTAACCCAGCAACTGGATTTTCAATTCTATTTATCTTTAATGAATGTACACTTTTTTTTAAGAGACAAGGTCTCACTCCAGGCTGGAGTGCAGTGGTGCCATCACGGCTCACTATAGCCTCAAGCTCCTGGGCTTGGGTGATCCTCCTGCTGTAACTTCCCAAGTAACTGAGATTACACCATACCCGGCTAATTTTTAAGTTTTTTTATAGAGACAGGGTCTCGCTATGTTGCCCAGGCTGGTTTCGAATTCCTGGCCTACAGTGATCCTCCTGCCTCGGCCTCCCAAAGTGCCAGGATTACAGGCGTGAGCCACCGCACCTTTAATGTAAATTTCAAAGCCACATGTGGTGAGGGGCTTCCATGTCAGACAGGACAGGTTCAGATGATGCATTCCTGTGAGAACAGAAGGTGAACCCCAGAGATGTAGGTACCCTCCCAGGAGAGCAGGCCCCCAAATTCTCTGCCAGAAAAAAAGGACGAGAGCCAACAGTGAGCCAACAGGTTCCCCACCCCCACCCAGGGTGCCGCTTTCACGCGGGCTGGCAGTGGAAGGGTTCAGGTTACCATGAAGCCACAGGTGGAGCCTGGAGCCAGCCCGTGCCGGTGACAGTGGAGCCTGCGGGTGAGTTACTGCCCCACCTCGCCAGCCCCCGCACCCCCTGCAGGTACCAGCCTACCCCGCAGGGCCAGCCAGGCCGAAGTAAATGGTCTCCTAAGTGCTTTTTGCCTTCAGGAGAAAAAGGCTCCCTGACGACAGGGTATCAGCGGTAACAGCTGAATTATTAATGGCGTTATCATTCATCGTTGGCGTCACGGCCCCTGTCCTCCCACACGCTACAGAGGACAGAAATGAGGCTCCCGGGAAGGATCCAGTCTCTGGGAAAGATCAGAATCGTGAGCTTGGACTGGGACCCAGCCCTGGATGCGTCCTTGCCGCAAGGGCCTGGGGTGTCGCCCGGGTCACCCAAAACCCTGCTCGGGTCCCTAATTCCTGTGCTGGTTTTCCTAAATAGTCTTGCCGTTCCTTTTCTGCCCAACCATCTGGGGCAGGCCTGGCTGGGTGGGAACTCCTGGGTACAGATGAAGAAATGAAACAGTGGTGAACCGACAAGGGGTGTCCTTTGCCCCTTCTTGACTCTCAGTTCCCAGATCAGAGTAGCTGTTCAGCAAACAAGAACCCAGAGATGGGAGAGGAGGGGATGGGGGTGAGGGAACAGCCTTCAGAGGAGGGAAGGGCACGTGGGAACGTCCAGAGGCAGGAGATAGCAGAAGGTGGGGTAGGGCAGAGTGCCTGTCTGAGGGTTCACTACAGCGACAGAAATAACCAGGGATGGGTGTGGTGCAGAGAGCAGTTGTGGGGACCTGGCCCAGGGACTGCCACCAGCCAGGTGAGGGGCAAGCGTGTCCCAGAGAGACATGGGAGGTGGGGTGGCTGGAATCAGCAGGAGATGGGAAGGCACAGAGCCGGGGTTTGGATCCCCTGATCCTCCCAAATGTCAGGCCTGGACGCCTAGTCTCAGTCATGGGCCAGCCCCAGAGCCCTGGGATGACCCAGGGGCATCCACCGCCACCATCCCTCCCCCAGGATGCTCCAGGAACACCCACCTCCTCCTGGGCCCCCAGCAGCAGCCTGGCAGCCAGGAAGCTGGCAGCTTCTGAAGATCTGTTGTTTGGGTTTGTTTGTGCTTTGTAACCGGGAGCTGAGATTTATTTCTTTAAAACATCCCAGCGCCCGACACCCTGCAATCTGTTCTGTGCTTCGTTAAGTCTAATCTTGTCTTATGTTTCTGTAGCACTTGGCAGGCTCTGGGAGGCATTTCCCTCTTCCTGACTCTCCCCTCCAAGTCAAGGAGGCTGCCATCAGCTGCTCCCCCGTGTCCGGGGGTTGGGGGTGGGTAGCTGACACCAGGGATCTGAAGGAAGCAACGAAAGGAAGGGCAGCTGGCACGACTGTGTCCTGTGGACTGGCCTGCAGCCATGGTCAGTCTAGAAGCAGCCACGGGACATAGCCTTGCCCGAGTGTCACTGCCAGGCCAGGAAGCCAGGCGGGTGCCCAGGCCGTGCACGGGCCTCCTCTCTGGCTGCCCCTCAGCTCCGGCAGCTCATCAGCAGGCGGCGGCGGCCACCAGCTCCAGGAGCTTGGAGGAGATGCCAGAGAATTCCGGCTGGGTCTCGGCAGTGCCCAGTGTTTGATGTGCGACTCCGGGGCGGCTGTTTGGCTCACACGTGGTGCCCGGGGAGGGAAGGGGCTGGCAGGCTTTGTTGGGCGGGGCCTGTAGCCTAGACGGCTTTTCAGTCAGGTGCCCGGTTGTGAACCCAAGCCCCACCCGAGATCCCTAGGGTGTGACCTTGGCAAGGTGTTTAACCACTCGGGGCCTCAGTTTCCCCATGTGTGAAATGGGGTCATTGCGAGAGTTAAGCAAGGCAATGCATGTGAAAGTGCTATGGAGAGGGCTCAGCACAGAGTGGGGAAATAATAACATCACAATGATGGAAGAACAGATGGCTCTTGTGCATCACCCAGTAGCGGGCCAGCTCAGTGCCAGGTACTTTGTATGGGTATTCTGGGGCTGCCCAAACTGGGTGGCTTAAAACAAGAGAAACTGATTTGCTCAGGGTTCTGCAGGCCAGAAGTCCAAAGTCAAGGTGAGTTCAGGTCTGTGCTCCCTCTCATGGTCCGGGGAGGACCCTTCCTTGCCTTTTCCAGCTTTTGGTGGCTTCAGGCGTGTGGCTGCATCACTCCATCTCTGCCTCCATTCTCACGTGGTTCTTCTCCCTCCTGTGCTCCCCCCTCTTCTCAAAAGGACACTGGTCATTAGATCAGGACCCACTCTAATCCAGTATGACCTCATCTTAACTTGACTACATCCAAAAAGACCCTGTTTCCAAATAAGGTCCCGTGGGGAGATTCCAGTGGACATGGATTTGGGGGACACTGTTCACCCCAGCACATGCTCCGCGGGTGCTGACTCCATCCTTGAAACAGCCCTGAGGCCCATGCCATTAGCATCTCGCTTTAGGAAAGGCGGACTCAGAGCTCAAGTCTCCTGCACAACGCCATGGCACGTGGAGTTCCTGACTGAGGCAGAGACTCTGACGTTAAAAACAAGAAGCCCTAGCCGGGCTCGGTGGCTCAGCCTGTAATCCCGCGCCTTTGGGAGGCTGAGGTGAGTGGATTGCCTGAGCCCCTGGGTTCGAGACCCGCCTGGGCAGCGAGACCTCATCTCTACAATAAATCAAAAATCAGCCGGGCGTGGTAGCGCATGCCTGTAATTCTGGCTATCAGAAGGCTGAGGCGGAAGGATCGCCGGAGCCCAGCAGGTCGAGGCTGCGGTGGCCAGGAGCGGCCACTGCACTCCAGTCTGGGCGACAGAGTGAGACTCCAACTCAAACAAACAAACAAACAAACAAACAAACAAACAAAAAAACAAGAAGCCCTGCCGGGATCGGTGGCTCAGTCTGTCATCCCAGCACTTTGGGAGGCCGAGGCAAGTGAATTGCCTGAGCCCGTGGGTTCGAGATCAGCCCAGGCAACTTGGTGAGACCTCGTCTCTGTAATTACAAACAACAACAACAACAACAAATTAGCCTGGTGTGGTAGTGCATGCTTGTAGTTTCGGCTACTTGGAAGGCTGAGGAGGAGGATTGCCAGAGCCCAGCAGGTCAACATTGGGGTGGCTGTGAGTGTGCCATGGCACTCCAACCTGGGCGACAGAGTGAGACTCTAACTCAAAAAAGAAAAGAAAAGAAAAAACCAAGAAGCCCAAAACCAAGACAGAATCAGGCCCTGGGGAAGCCCCTCATTTCTGTCCTATGTCAGTTGCCCCTTGCCACCCGGCCCTGTTGATCCCCCGGAACTGAGCAAATGGGTCTGGTCAGGAGTCCCCAGAAAGGTTGAGGCCCCAACAAAGGAACTGTAGAAATCTGCTTTAAAAGTGACAAAGGCAATATTTGTTCATTTAAGGCATTTTGGGGGAAGGGTATAAGGAACATATTTTGGAACTTTGGTTCCTCTGGCATTGCTATTATCACCACTTTGGCTCTTTCTTTTTTCCCTCTGGACTTTCAAAGTTGGGAATTGCACTCATCTGTCCCAAGGGTTGGCAGGTGGGCCCTACAGGAAGTCTTTTCTGCTATTCCGGCCAAACGGCACAAAAATGTGTGAGTGGGCAAGGCTGGGTTCCATCAAAACTTGATTATGGAGCCCAAAATGTGTCATTTTGATTTTTTTCAACATTTGAAAATGTTCAAAACCACCCTCACAGAAACTCGCACACACGTTTTTATAGCAACTGTGTTCATGAATGCCCCAAACCAGAACCAACCATGATGCCCTTCAGGGGATAAATGGATGAGCAAACTGTGGTGCGTCCAGTCAATGGAATACTGTTTATTGAGAAAAAGAATTGAGCTGTCCAGCCCTGAGAAGATATGGAGGAACCTTAAATGCATATGGCTAATATGAGAGAAGCTGTTCTGAAAAGGCTACAGACTATATGATTCCAGCTATAGAACATTCTGGAAGAGGCAAAACTATGAAGACAGTAGAAAGATCAACAGCTACCAGGGACTCAAGGGGAGGAAAGGAGGAATGAGTGGACACAGGATTTTGCGGACAGTGACATTGTTCTGTGTGACACTGCAGTGGTAGACACAGGGCATTGTACATCTGTCAAAACCCACAGCATGTACAAGATCTAACAATTAAGCTTGTGAACTCATCTTACAAGAAGTACTACATGCCTTCTTGCTGAATATCACTATAGTCACCTTCAAAAGACTCTCCTTGGGAAGCTATGCACCAACACCAGCACTGAGTCCACCCATCAAAGCAATTTTGGAACTCTTTTTCTGGAATGGCCATCAGAGCTGTCATCCTATTACCCTTGATGTCCCGAATGCCATCAAAATGTCTTCTTTTCAATGTTTCCTTTATCTTGGGGTAAAGAAAAAAGTCACTGGGGGCCAGATCAGATGAGTAGGGAGGGTATTCCAATACAGTTATTTGCTTCCTGGCTAAAAACTCCCTCACAGGCAGTGTTGTGTGAGCTGGTGCATTGTCATGATGCAAGAGCTCCTTCAGGACCATTTTTGTATATACCTTTCTCATAACAAGATTTTCAGTTAAGATTTTTCTAACTGTTTCTCTGTCAATGTTTATTTGATCTGCTATGCTTCTCATCATCAGCTGATGATTTTGAATTATAATTCGATGGATTTTTGCAATGTTTTCATCAGTTCTGCTTGTTATTGACTGTCCTGACCTCTTTTCATCAGTGATGCTTTCTCTCCTCTCAGAAAAATGTTTAATCCATTTGCACACTGCCGTTTTCTTCATGGTATTATCCTCATAAACTTGGACTAACATGTCCCTTATTTCACTTTCACTCTTGCCGAGTTTAATAAGAAGTTTAATGTTTGTTCGTTGCTGTAATTCAAGCTCTGACATTCTCACAATGGCACACAAAGCATGCAACAGCAATAATGAATGCCACTCAGCAAGACACTGCCACATATCAACACAAACACAATTGTGAGACACTGATATACCAAGGCTATGAAACCTTACCGAGTTGTTTGTACGATGCTGCCAATGTAAGAGCACCGTAGCAAGTTTGTGAACTTAATTGTCAGGCTGCATACGCTACCAAGAATCATCCCTGTTGGAGACCACAGACTTAATTATTACTAATAATGTTCTAATATTGGTTCGTCAGTTATAGCAAATGTACCGTGAGAATGCAAAGAATTAATAATATGGGAAACTGTTTTTGGGGGGATATATGGAGACTGTGTTTCTGCTCAGTTTTGCTGTGAACCTAAAACAGCTCTAAAAGGTAAAAACCTATTCATTAAAAAAACAATTCTTGGTTCATGGGCTATACCAAGACAGCAGCCTCAGTTTAGTGCTCAGGCCATGATATGCTGACCCCTGACTTAGACTGACTTTGCCCAGTAGAAATGTCTTGGGAGTCACCTCTGTGATTTAAAATGTTCTGTCAGCCACATTTTTAAAGTTTTTATTTTGAAATATCTATAGAGCCCCAGGACGTTGAGGAAAAAAAAAAAAAGCACAGGGAGGTCCTGTACCCCCTTCACCCCCATCTTCCAGTAGAAACATCCTGAATGAAACCATAGTATGTTCTCCAAACCAGGAAGTTGGGGTTGGCACAATCCATAGCTCTCGCGGTATTACAGACACCCATCTGCGTTTGCCAGTGTAGGGTCCTGGGTCATGTTTGAGGTGTAGAGCTGTTCCCACACCAAGGGCTCCCTCATGCTGCCCCAGCATAGATGTACCCAACTCCTTGCCCTCATGCCTCACGCCTGGCAACCACGCCTCTCTTCTCCATTCCTAGAAGAATTTTATATAAATGGAGTCCTACACGATGTAAGCTTGGAGATTGGCTTCTTTTCATTTAGTGTAATCCCCTTAAGCTCCATCCAAGCTGTTGTCTGTATCAAGAATGTGTTTCTTTTAACTGTTGAGTTGGGTTCCACGGCACAGATCTCCCACGGTATATTCAACCACTCACCCAGCGAAGGACACTGAAGGATCGCTTCCAGTCTGGGGCTATTACAAAAAAAGCTGCCACGAACATTCTTGTACGGGTTTTTGTCTGTACATAAGTTTTCATTTCTCTGGAATAAATCCCCAGGAATGCAATTGCTGGGTCATATGGCGACTGATTGTATGTTTAGCTTTAAAGGAAATTGCCAAACTGTTTTTCAGAGTGGCTGTACCATTTTCCATTCCCGCCAGCAATTTATGAGTGATCTGGTTTCTTCCCTCCCCATCCTTACCAGTATTTGCCGTTTGAGCTAGTGTTTTTTGTTTGTTTGTTTTTGCCGTTCTAGTAGGTGTGTAGTTATGTCTCACTGAGGTTTTAATTTGCGTTACCCTAATGACCATGCTGTCCAGCATCTTTTCATGTGTTTATTTGCCATCCATATATCTTCTTTTATAAAATGTCTCTTCAAGCAAAAGTGCCCACATTCTAATCAGGCTTTTTTTTTTTTTTTTAACTATTGAGTTTTGAGAGTTCTTTATCTATTCTAGAAACAAGTCCTTTATTGGATGTGTGATTTACAAATATTTCTCTCAGTCTGTAGATATTTTTTCATCCTTGTAGCAGTTTCTTTCACAAGGCAGAAGGTTTACATTTTATGAAGTCCAGCTTAACAACTGTTCCTTTTATGAATCACACTTTTGATGTCAAGTTTAAGAACTCCTGGCCTAGTCCTAGATCCTGAGGTTGTTTTCCTGTTATTTTCCTAGAAGTTCTATTTAGGTCAAGGTTCATTTTTTGCCTTTGGATGTCCAGTTGTTCCAGCACCATTTGTTAAAAGGCCATTCTTTCTCCACTGGATGCCTTTGCCCTTTTGTCCCAAATCAGTTGAGCGTATTTGTGTGCATCCAGTAGCTACATTAAAAAAAAGTAAAATTAATTTTTAAAATGGTCCAGTATATTCAAAATAGTATCATTTCAATGTGCTATTAGTGTCAATCATCGTTGATGAAGGACATTTTTCATTCTGTCTTTTTACCAAGTCGTGGGCATCCCGTGTGTACTTTATACCTGGAACACATCTCACTTTGGACTTGCAACATTTCGAGTGCCGATGCCACGTGTGGCTTGGGAGTCACTGCATTGACCAGCTATGGGTCTACACGGATTGATGACCTGCTTTTTTTTTAGCATTCCCTGGCCAGCCTTTTCTCACCCTTTGTCCTTGATGGTTGGGTGGTTTGTAGAAGGTTGTCTGGAGAGGGTTTCATTGGCCCTGTAGGGGATCTTGTAGCCCTGACCTCTCCCTGGCTCTGAGCTGGGATTCTAGAAGTCACTGGCCAAGTGCTTCCTCCAAGGGAGCTGGATTCTGAAGAGATACTGGGCAGTGCATCTAGTGAGTCGTCTTGAAGTCATGCTGTTGAGTGCTCTCCAAAGGACTGACAGCTCTTTAAAAAGCTGACCTCTTTCTACTAAAGCTGTCAGGTCAGGGAGGAAACGAGTGCATCAACTCTCCTGAACCAAAAAGAAGGAAGTTCAGGCTCCTGGAGAGGCTGGGCTCCCTGGAGACACTCTGCATCAGGAGGGCTGTCAAAGGTCAGGGAAATGAGACTTGTCAGCCTTTTCCACCGCAGTTCACAAACCACGACAGCCGTTCTGGGAGGCCTTGATGCAACCCTAGCCTACCGTTTGCATGGGCGCCCTCCGGGGGCTGAGCTGCTAAGAATGCTTGGGGCTGCCCTTGGGAGCAGAAAGCCAGAGGCCTTGGGGACCAGGCTCTTGCATCAGCAGCCCTGGCAGGGCCCCACTGGGCCTGGGGACCCACAGGAGCTTCCTAGAGATCTGAGCGTGCGGTTACAGGCGCCCAGAGGCGGTGACGTGGCAGTGTCTCCTGGGCCAGTCTGGGAGCTCACAGTGTGCCTTCGGGGACCCACACCTGGCTGTTGCAATGTAATCCAACACCTGACGCAACCCTCCACAAAAGTCAGGGGTAGGGGGCAAAGGACTTTTTTCTTGTGTTCGAAATACTCCCAAATCCGGTTCTGTTTGCCTTCGTATCTTTCCCAGCAGAGTAAACAGAAGGGGCACGTTCACATGGGCTCTCCTTCCAATCCAACCAGTGTTCCTTAAGCACCTGCCATGCAGAGGCACAGGGCAGAGGCCTCTTGGTGGCCCCTCCACCTGTGTCCACAACGTGCTTCTTGGCCTCAGGGAATCTGCTTTGGGAACCTGAAAGTGTGACTTCGCCAGGCAGCCAGACACTCAGCCACACTTGTCCAAACCTTCCTGACCCCCCTTAACCCCAGGCAGTGACACAGATGGCCTCTGAATGTGAGACCCAAGAAACAAGTCCCTGGGTCACCTCCCAGCTCTGCCTGGCTGTGTGCTGGCCGGTGATTACTTTCATTGCCTCAGTTTCCCCTCTGCGCCATGAGGCTGTGCTATTATCTCTCCCATGAGACTGTCACAAGGAGTGGTGTCTGGACAGGTCCGGGGAACAACACCCAGCTCTGCGCCATCCGCTGCAACGGGTGTTGGGCCTTTCTTGAGCCTGACCTGGCACTGTCACCACTCTGTCTCGCCCTTGCATTCCTAGGAATGGGGGGTTGAGACCGGCCTCTAGGGTCAGTGGGAAAATGCCACTTCTGTTGCACTGTTTTCAATAGTCTCCAAAACGAGGTGTGGACCTTCTAGAGAAAGTGGGTATCTCCTGAAGGGCTCTGATGCAGAAAGTGCTGTAGGAGGGAGGTGCCTGGGGTGACAAGAGACTAAGGGAATGCCCTGGAGGGAGGGAGAGGGCAGCTGGCTGTTACTGGTCACTGGTGGAGGAGGGCTGCATTACCAGGTGGGAAGGGAGAGGAAAGGAAACCTGGAACCTGGAAACCGGGGCGGGTGGTACATGTGGCCTCTCCTGGGAAGCCTCTGGGGCTGGTGGTGAAGCCAGAACCGGTAGATTGTAAAGGCATCAGGATCTGTCTTGCTTCTGTAAATATTTAAACACTGGGAGGATTATTTTTGGTAGCTATAGCCTCTCTCTGAGCCTGGCGAGCTGCCGGGACCGGTGTCGAGTGACATCGGGTGCAAGGCAGCCCCCCCTACCCCTCACCCTGGCCCCGGGCTCTCTGTGTTTGCTGTTCCAGTGGTCACAATTTGATTCAAGTCATAGATGCCCCTTTTGGGAACCATGGAAAGACAGTCTTAGGCTTCCACCTTCAGGGTCAGACCAGCGTGACAAACACAGATTCCACGTCCACGATGTTTCCCTGCCAGTGGTTGAAAGGGCCAGTTCTGCAGGCTCCAGAGCTCACACAGGCCAAGAACAGCAGCGGAGCCCAGCTGGGGACACCCCAGGGAGGTGGCCGCGCTCTGCCAGACCCACTGGGGTGAAAGGACACATTGTGCACTCGGCCATGGGGGAAGTTGCAGAGAGGCGTCTTTGTCAGCTGACAAGCAAGAGCATGTTTCTCGGGGCAGGCAGTGGCCACGGCTGGGGACTGGCTTGGGCGCAGGGCACTGAGGTCTGACGAGGATCAAGGGTCCATTGGGCCCCAGCTCTTTGCCGATGATTGGCTCTCCTCCATTTCCTCCTGCCCTAGAATTGGGCTTGGGCACATGGCCCTGCCGCTCCCCTGAACTGCCTGGGCCCCTATGAAGATGGCCGCTCCACCCCTTTAAAACTGCGTAGAGGTGGCACTTCTGCTCGGGGAGGGAATCTCTGGGTGCCCAGCAGATGGCAGGCTTCCCCCAGATCAACCAGGGGCTGCCCACTGCCTGCCACGCCTCCCATCCCTCCCCCGTAGCACCCCGCCCCCACCTGCACCGGACTGGAGGGAGGTCCTGCCTGCCTTTCCCTCCCCACCTGTCCTCCCTGCTCGTCACTGCCTCCTCCCTTGCTGGCTTTGGTAAGCCCTCAGCCATGTGGACATTAACTAGCAAGTGCTTGCCATCAGTTAGAAGTGACGGGCTAGGTTCCAAGCTCAGCTCCTGGCCAGGCCCCTCTCAGGGTCTACAGACAATGCTTCTGCGTCCCTTCTCCTTCGAGCAACCTTCCTTCTTCCCCTCTGACTTCCTGCCTCTTCTCTTGGTGTCTGGTGGGTGGAGAGTCACCAGCTCGGCCTCTTCCCTATGCCAGACCTGTGCCAGTCAACACGTCCCAGGGACCAGAGGGGTCTCAGACATGCTTGGCCTCTGGCCCCAAAGTGGAGGCTGATGGGGTGGGTGGGCAGCCGGACGCAGCCAGACACAGCCTACTTCTTGTCCTGGCTGCTCCCCCTGTCTGGACACACAGGTCCCCAGGACAGCCCTACTGAGTCTCCAGGGTGGCCTTGTCTGAAATTTACTTTTCGGACTTCCTGCTTTTTAAAATTGTTACACAGATGGCTTGCGGTCCATATAGAACCATCAGAAATAAAGAGAAGGTACTCGAAAGAATTGAGAGCAGGTACTCAAACGATAGTTCACAGCAGCACTATTCATAGCCCAAGATGGAAGTGACCCAAGTGTCCGCTGACCTATGAACAGATAAACCAAGCGTGTTTACACATACCATGAATATTCAGCTTTACAGGAAGGAAGCTCTGACATGCGACAGCATGGATGAACCTTGAGGACATTCTGCTCGGTGAAATAAGCCAGACACAAAAGGACACATACTGTATGATTCCATTTAAATGAGAGTCCTAGAGTTGTCAGATTCATAGAGGCAGAAAGTAAAATGCAAGTTGCCAGGGGCCGGATGAGGGGGGAATGGGGAATTATTGTTTAATGGGGACAGAGCTTCAGTTTGGGAGATGGGGAAATTCTGGCGATGGATCGTGTGATGGTTGTACGACAGGGTGAATGCACTTAATGCCACTGAACTGTACATTGAAAATGGCTAAGGTGGTAAATTTTATGCTACGGACACTTTACTGCAATAAAAGTGAGAGAGAAGGAAAAAGAAGTTGAGATCACCAGGGAAACTGGGACCGTGAGAAACCACCTTTGATGCACATTTTTCCAGCCTTTTGAGAACCGACTTTTTTGGATTAGGTCCTGTAAGCCCATGTAGGCTGTCCTCGCCCCAACATCTGTGAACTTCAGGTTGGGAAATCACCCCTTAAGGTGCCACCACGACTCACCTCTGTCCGGGCTGGAATGCAAGGCTCACGTGGGGCAGGCACTGCACCATGACCTGAGCGCTGAGCGTGGGTCCAGCTCCCATCATGCCAGGCAGCCCTTCGCTGGCCGGGTGTCTGGGACCACTCACTGCACTCATCTCGTGCAGCGGTGGCTGCTGTCTGCATGGCTGGTTCAATCTGACTTGAAGCCTCTGTCCAAGCAGCTGAAAGTAAAATCTAATTATTAGGCTCTGACAGCTGGTCCTTCCTAGAGACCTGTCATGAGGGGTGGGAGGACCCAGATGGAAGCTTCCAGAACATTGTTGAGATGGGAGCAGGAGATAGCACTTTCTCTCTGTTTTTTGTGAGCTTAGAAAAACAGACACTCCCCATTGTCTCCTGGGAATTTGGAAATCTGAGCACAGGTTTTTGGGCGTGGACGCTGCATAGAGGCTTGCTGCCGGGAGCCAGAGGGGTCAGAGAGCCCTCCAGCCACCCCAGGAGGGAGGGGACCCTTCAGCCAACACTTGGAGATCTAGAAGAGGGCACCAAGGCAGGCCTGGCTTAGTGAGTGGCCTTGAGGGCACAGTGGATCTCTCCTCCCCACCCTCTACTTTGGTAATCTTTTCAATAACATTCTCTGGTGGGACGGGCCAGGGCCTGTGTTTATGCTGGTCTGTTTGCAGCATGAGAATGTTCGTGTATTTTAATGAAGGTGTAGTATCTTGGCCTCTCGGGCTGAATAAGCAAAAGCTGCTATAGAAGCCAGCTGGGTCTGCAGGCCCCCGAGCTAGGAAAAGCTGCCTGTTTCTAGGAATTGACCTCCTGTTAGTGGTCTGGACCTGGGCCTTGCCAGGCGGTCCCACAGTAAGACTGCTGCCAGTGGTGGGGGTACCGATGAATGCAGTGGTCCCTGGGCCAATGCCTGACAGCCCCGGGGATGGGGGGGTGGGGAACTCTGCCTTCTTGAAGCAGCCCAAATATCCTTGGCCTGTCGTGGGTGTTTTCAATGTCCGGGGGGTCCTGGCACAGTTTATACACAGTTGTGACCTTTTGGTGGGTGCTTGGCCAAAGATCACCCCCACCTCTCTGTGAGGTCTACCCCAATGGCTTGTTGGGACAGTGAAAGGGCCCCAGTGAAGACTTCGGGGTCATTGCTCCAAGAGGGCACTGCCCGGAGCCCTCCTGTAGACATGAACAGAGACTTGCCCATCTGCAAATGAACTCTACAGAGGCCTGTTTGCCATGCCAAAGTGTTGGGAAAAGGCGAAGCAGCAGGTATTCAAGAGGACTTTCTCCATGACAGACACACACAAAAAACCAAAAACACAACAACAACAACAACAACGACAACAACAAAAACATGCCTTTTGTTCTGGAAATAGCCTGGCACGTTGTTTATTTTGGGGCGTGCCACTCAAGCGAGGCACAGAGTGGAAAAGTGGCCCAATCAAAGCCATAGTGCTAGAGATGTCCCGCTTTGCTGGACCTGAGCATTTGGCCAGAGGGGCTTTGATGCATTGAGCGATAAAATCCGTTGGGCAGGACCTGGGAAGGATTTCAGCTTTAAGAACTTTGCTCTGATTATTTAATGGGTGAAATTCATTCCTATGCTGTCTGCATTTCTCTACCTATTGTGGGGATCCCTGATTGTGGGGTACACAGCGCTGCATTTGAGGGTCTCCCATGTTGGGGATGTTCTTTGAGCCCCATGGAATCCTGTCTTGGAGTGGGATTGGCAAGCAGCTGAGAGTTTGCTTTTGTATAATGGATGATGGAAAAATGTCCCCACTCAGGCTCTACAGTTTCTTTTTTGAATTTAAGAAGCTGCCTTTGGGGAAACTTTTTTGTTGGCAGGGGGACTGAGAGTGCCAGGCCTGGAGGAAGGGCTGAGGTCAGCATGCAGGTATGGGTTAAGAGAGGTGACACCAGCTAGCAAAGCCCGGAAGACAGGACCATGCTGAGAATTTCCAGCTGGGCTGGCTGGGACACACTTCACCATACTTAGCAGGATTGGACTTTGATTTTTTGTGACTGACAAAACAAACAGAGGCCCGCTAAGTTTTGCTTTGGGGTTGACTGCCGACTAAAGGGTCAACATCTCGTGCATAAAACCTTCCAGAAAACATCTTTTTGCTCCTAACATTAATTTTTCTCCCCTTTTGTTGGAGTTTATTTGGTAAGTTACTGGTGTGAGTTGACAGAATTGTTTGGTACAGAGCACAGGCACCTAGATTCACCAGGACCCTGGCTGGGACAGCAGGGCTGGTGGCACTCTGTGTGTGCATTTGACTTTCAGCTGTTGTCTTACCACAGGGAGGCCTCTGCCGGTTCCTGCCCTCCGTGCCCCTTGGGTACAGGCCTGGTGGAGCAGACTGTGAGGGATCTGGCCTTGACTCACAGCTCTCTCCAGTTGACAAAAGGAAAATATTTTCAGTTTGGGCAGATTGGCCACCACCGTTGCCGGAGCTGGAAGAGGCCAGTCGGCCGGTGTGACTTTTCAGGATGGTGGTGTTTGTTCAGTGTGTTGTTTTTGCTCGGTGACTTTGGGGAGCGCGTAAAAGTCTCGGCAAACGCCTCCTTGCCGGGGAGCCACGGCCCAGGCTGGGGGCCAGGCAGGCGCCTCCCAGGTAGGTGTCAGGGAAAATGTCCAAAGTAATAAATTTATTTCTGGGAGTGCGTATATTGTCCCCTCTCCCTTCTAAACACACATACACACCAACAGAGTTTTGGGGAGAAATATCTCGTTCAGAGTTATTTTGAGTCAGAAGAAAATATTCACGGTCTTCTCATTCTCCCTCACTTATTTAATTTGTTCCTTTATTCCCCTCTTTTTTTAGAACCATGTTTGGAATTTCTGGGCAACCCCATTTCCCCAAATTTAACGTTCTCCCCTCCAAATCTCATGCAGGCGTAAAATCTGAGAACTTCTGAGAGTGTCTCTGAGTTTGTGTGTCCTCTCCAGCCCAGCACAAGTGTGTTTGTCCATGTGAAAACCTTCATGAAGAAAAATTCCTCACTTGCCCAGAAGCCAGCAGCTCTTGTAGGAGCCTCTAAACCTCACTGAACCCAAGTATCCTAGTTCTAACTTAACTCCCTTTCCCCTGAGAACCAACTCTAGCACCCAGGGTTCTGTCTGCAGAGGAAGGCCACACAGCTGGGAGCAAAAAATGCCCAACCAGGGGCCACCTTCATGGGGTCACTCCCTAATCCCGCCTCAGCCTTCACTCTCCTGGTCACTGGGCAAATGCCCACACCATGCATTATGTTCTAAACATAACCATCCTTAAAGAAATGCTTGTTCCCCACCCCTCCCCAGAACAAGATATTCTGGAATCCTGTCCTCTATGGGTTCCAGAATATATTTATGGGACTGTGACCTGGGGAGGCCATCCTGCTTCCTGCTTCTTGCTCTTGGCCGGAGGCCACTTCTGCCTGAGGCAATAACACTGGGGACAGTCCCACTACCCATCCTGGTCCGGACCTTCTGTGGCCCTCAATAGAGGTGCCTGAGCCCCACTTCATGTTTAGGATTCCTCTGTGGAAACAAAATTTGTGCCAGATGGATTTGCTCCAAGACCACCGCAAGAAGGGAGACCAGTAAACACAGCAGCAGAGACCACAGGGTAAAAGGACACAGTTGACACCGAGGTCCAGCTTCTCCCTATGGGTTACCCTCCCACTCCCCCCCTGCCTCAACCAGGCCATCAAACCCTGCTTCTGGCCGGGTTTGGTGGCTCAGCCTGTAATCCCAGCACTTTGGGAGACCGAGGTGAGTAGATTGCCTGAGCCCATGGATTTGAGACCCGCCCAGGCAACTTGGCAAGACCTCATCTCTACAATAAATCCAAAAATTAGCCAGGCACGATAGCTCGTGTCTGTAGTTCCAGCTACTTGGAAGGCTGAGGCGGAAGGATCGCCGGAGCCCGACAGGTCGATGCTGGGGTGGCCATAAGCATGCCACTGCACTGCAGCCTGGGCGACAGAACAAGACTCCGATTCAAAAACAAAAACAACCCCGCGCCTTTGGGAGACTGAGGTGAGTGGATTGCCTGAGCCCGCGGGTTTGAGACCCACCTGCGCAGCGAGACTTCATCTCTACAACAAATCAAAAAATCAGCCAGGCATGGTAGTGCATGCCTGTAATTCCGGCTACTTGGAAGGTTGAGGTGGAAGGATCGCCGGAGCCCAGCAGGTCGAGGCTGTGGTGGCCGGGAGCGGCCACTGCACTCCAGTCTGGGTGACAGAGTGAGACTCCAACTCAAAAAAAACCCCCAAAAAACAAAAAAAAAACGAAAACAAAAAACCTGCTTTGAGCCGGCTTCAGGCTTCTCATTCAACAAAACCTTCCCATTGACCTGACTGGAAGCATCATCTTCCACTGAGGACTCAGCCCTGGCTCTCAGCAGGGCCAGGTTTGCTGAGACTTCCTGGGAATGGAAAACCCAACCAGGATACTGGTTTCCAAGATGAACCCCATTCTCTCACCAGGGAGGCTCTGTCCTTTAATAAGAGGCAAGGCCTAGGCCTCCTGGGTCCCTGTTTCTCTGTCAGGGCAGATATACCCCTTACCATTCATCCTGCAAAGGCCAGGCTCTGGCACAAGTTGGCATCTGCGGTCTCTCTTTTGCCTTTGTTGCTGGAAAGTCTTGGGGTAGGGGGACACTGTGTGGTTTCTCTGCAGACGGGTGTTCTCTGAAAATGTCCCGGGAGGCCACCATCATGACAATGATGACACAGGCAGAGGAGTCCACTCTTGCGCTCTGATTTGAAACTATGCACATCTGTGCCAGTCGGAAGCATCGGCCTGCACTGGACTTCCATCTTTGAGATGATCAGAGATGGCTGCACATTTATGAAGTGAACAGAGCCTTGTGACTTAGACCTTGGGCCCAAAGTCTGAGATCCTGAAAGTGAGGGATGCTTTTGGCTCCAAGTGGTGGACATGGCCCAAGCACACACCCTTGCTACCCAGTCTCCCACACATTGGGACCACGCGGTTATTGGCACTGCCGTGATTTATGCAACTGCTAATCAAAAGCTTTTATTTTCTGATCATCTCTCCATTTGATGGATGGCAGATGCCAATGCAGTGAAAATATAAACAGATTCCAGTCAGAATATTTCAAAGCAGAAACCAGCCATTCTGAAGAGCAGAGGATGGTGCCCCTTCTGCCGCCTAGCAAGCAGTTTCATTGGGAAAAATTATTTTTCATAACCTTTTTGCTTTCTTATTTAAATGAAGCTCCGCCAAGTGAGTTTGGCGTAGCGAAGGGCTCCTAATTTGGTCCCCCTTGACCTCTGCAGCCTTGATTGGCAGTTTGTTGTCGGGCTCCAAGTTGTGCCTGTAAGGTAGGAGCCAGCAGAACAAATGCCCTAGGACAGCTTGCCGTCCCCGAGGACCCGGCGGAGGGGGGAGAGCGTGCAATTAGAGAGGTCTTCACACAGAAAGTTAATTAGCTACTAAATAGCATTTAGCACAGTTTACGATGGGAAATGCACGTTTGAAAAGCAAATAGAGATCAATGAGAAATGGCTGCCACCAGGATGGAGATCCTGGCCCACCGGCACCTCGCCCCCCATGTTGAACCCAGCACCAGGTTGGGGCATGGGGTGGGCATTCCCTTGTGGGGTGAAGGGCACACAAGACAGACTGACCTACGTTCCCAGGAGAAGTTACCCTAAGAGTGAGGGCCAAGCCGAGCTCAGTGGGCTCAGCCTGTAATCTCACACTTTGGGAGACTGAGGTGAGTGGATTGCCTGAGCCCGCGGGTTCGAGACCCACCCGGGCAACTTGGCGAGACCTAGTCTATACAATAAATCAAAAAATCAGCCGGGCGTGGTAGCACGTGCCTGTAGTTCCGGTTACTTGAAAGCCTGAGGCAGAAGGATCGCTGGAGCCCAGGAGGTCGAGGCTGCGGTGGCCGGGAGCGGCCCTTGCACTCCAGTCTGGGCGACAGAGTGAGACTCCTACTCAAAATAAAAAAAAGAAAAAGAAAAGAGTGAGGGCCAGGCCATCGCATGCTGGGACCTGCCGGAGAGACACCCCCAAGCAACCTTCCTGGCCATGGAGGGACTGTCCTGCCTTGCACACACGGCCTAACTTCCCTATCAAATAAAAATGAGGTAAACATGTCCTCAGTACTGAGAACTATGTCCATGGTGGGTTAGAACATGTCCCTCCCCAACACTCATGTCCTTCCAGAACCTCAGCATGTGATCTTATTTGGAAATAGGGTCTTTGCAGATGTAGTCAAGGCAAGGAGCAAGATGAGGTTGTCCTGGATTAAGGTGGTTCTAAATCCAGTGAGTGCCCTTAAAAGACAGAGGAGGAGCCGGGCTCGGTGGCTCAGCCTGTCATCCTGCGCCTTTGGGAGGCTGAGGTGAGTGGATTGCCTGAGCCCACGGGTTCGAGACCCCCCTGGGCAGCGAGACCTCATCTCTACAATAAATAAAAAATCAGCCAGGCGTGGTAGCGCGCGCCTGTAATTCCGGCTACTCAGAAGGCTGAGGCGGAAGGATTGCCGGAGCCCAGCAGGTAGAGGCTGCCGGTGGCCTGGAGCGGCCATTGCACTCAAGTCTGGGTGATGGAGTGAAACTCCAACTCAAAAAAAAAAAAAAAAAAGAAGCAGATGCTGACACCACACAGAAACATGAGCCAAAAAAAAAAAAAAAGAGAAGGGCACACAGATACTGGGAGAAGCCACGCGAGACCGAGGCAGAGATGGGAGCGTTGCAGTTGCACGTTCAGGAACAAGGATCTGAGATGACCCAAGAAGCTGGAAGTGGCAGGAGGGATCATCCCCTGGAGTCTTCAAAGGGAGCGTGGCCCTGCTGACACCTCGATGGCCAACTTCTGATACCCAGAATTATGAGAATACATTGCTATTGTTTTCCATGTTCGGTCTGTGGTCCTTTGTTATAGCAGTGCTGGGAAACACAGTGTTGCCACTGAAACACAGCCCCCACCTCTGCCATGGGACCTGGAGTCCCCATGTGCTGCCCTGTCTGAAGCTGGAGCATGGTGTGGTGGGGAAGAGGAAGCCAGGCTCCTGTCAGACGAGGGGGGCTTTAGGACCTGCTTCTATTTTCTGTAAGATCTAAGAACTGACTTAGCTGTTTGTTTTTTCCTACTTGTTTTATTTTTCTGTTGATACTGTGGGCTGATTGCTTGGGATTATTTTTTGTTTTGTAAAGGATGGTTTTTCTTTTTCTTTTTCTTTTTTTTTTTTTTTGTCTTTGATGCTTTCTATGTTTTGGAGGGTTTTGTTTTAGATTATAAAAGTAGTACCTGCTCACTAAAGAAATCTTGGAAAAAGGGAAAAGACAAAGGAAAAGGATGGAATCCTACCTAAATCACCTCCCAACCCACTGCTGTTAACATTTTGGTGAATTTCCTTCAGACTTATGCTTATTTTTCTGGTTTTTGATGTTTAAGTTATTTTAAAGAGTTGTAGACAGGCTATATATAAAATTTGGTTTCTTGGTTTAAAATGTTCAAATTTTTTTATGTTTGATACATGCAAAAGAACATACACAATATGTGAGCCATGAAACATAATATTGAAGTGAACCACCATGACCTACCACCCCTCTGTGTGTACGCGACCACAGGTTCCTTCCTCCATAGTTGTTTTGTTCCTGAACACCAGTCTCTGGGAGGAACCTCTCTAGAATGCCGCGCACATCATTTCCTTGCTCTCCTGAAGTGGGCTTTCCACATATGTGTCCATTTCTCAACATTATGCTGTTCAGTTTTGTCTGATTTTGAGCACTGAGCAAATGTCATCATTGTTGTGGCCTTCTGCAGCTCAGTTTTGTGTGCCTGAGGTTCTGAAGTTCATTTATTCTGACTACTGGGGAACATTCTACACCACATCTGTTTCCAGGCCTTCCACATTCTGTCGATGACCACTTGACTTGTTTTGGGTTTTTTTTCTCTGTGAATGATGACACCGTGACAGTCCTTGTGGCCATCTTTGGTGCAAGAGGTCATGAGTCCCTTGGAGAGGGAGGCGTACCTGGACCCACAAGGTGTGTTCAACTTTGTAAAATGTGCCAACTGTTTTCAACCAGGGCTGGGCCAGCTGGCACCCCCACCAGAATTGTGTGGTCTGTCCTGCTATTCTGCCATAAACATCCCCGCCCCCCGCCACTCTCACCATCATGTCTTCTGAACGGCCATCATGTTCCATGTGTATGTAATGGCCTACTGGGGAGGGACATGACATTTCACTTGACCCTACCCTTTGTGTGGACGCTGAGTGGTTTCCAGCATTCCCGTTCATTCTTGATGAACGTGTCTGTGCTTGGTGCTGATCCACAGATGACATTCTTTCTCCGAGGGGTTCCCAGAAACAGAAGCAAAGAGGAAACACTTCAGTCCTTGAGATTAGTGGCCAAATCGCTGCCTTCGAGCTTTGAGCCTTGGTTGTGGACAAATCTACAGATGTGCACAAAGGTATCAAGATAAAGATCTATGTACATGTGTACATACCCCAGAGGCCTGTGCATGTAGTATATATGTGCACAACAGAGGCTCCATGTATAATTTTGTGCCTGCACAGAGGTTCATTGTGTGCGTGTGTATACACATAAACACATGTAGAGGTTCGGTGTATGCCTGTCTGCATCCAGAGGCTTGGTGTGGATGTGTGTGCATGCACATAGAGGTTTAGTGTAAATGTGGGTGTACATGCAGGTTCATTGTATATGTGTATACACACACCTGCACAGAGAAGTCCAGTGTGATATCATTTACTTTACAGAAAAATGAAAGCAGAAACAACCCATGTGCTTGTGTGTCAGGAATGTTTAAAGAAATACACAGAATCTGAAGCAGCCCCCAAAAGAAGTATAGCTGCTATCAACCTACCAAGAGGCCACAGGCCCTGAGTAGATTAACTAGGAAAGACCAGCTGGAACACAGTATTGACAGCATGATCGTATTTTTTCTTTAATGTATGTACATGTGCATATATGCGTGTTCTGTATGTGTGCATGCTTCTAGAGACCCTGCTAGAGCCTATAGTTCCGGCTACTTGGAAGGCTGAAGCGGAAGGATCGCCGGAGCCCAGCAGGTCGATGCTGGGGAGGCTGTGAGCATGCCGCTGCACTCTAGCCCAGGAGACAGATTAAGACTCCAACTCAAAAAAATAAAAAGAAAAAAAAGAAAGTGTTGCTGGTGTGGTGGGTTAGAAATCATGTTCATGTGCATTTCTTTTTGTTTGTTTGTTTTTGTTTTTTTTGAGTTGGAGTCTCACTCTGTCGCCCAGACTGGAGTGCAGTGGCCGCTCCCGGCCACCGCAGCCTCAACCTGCTGGGCTCCGGTGATCCTTCCGCCTCAACTTTCCAAGTAGCCGAAATTACAGGCATGCGCTACCACGCCCGGCTGATTTTTTGATTTATTGTAGAGATGAGGTCTCGCTGCCCAGGCAGGTCTCGAACCCGCGGGCTCAGGCAATCCACTCACCTCAGCGTCCCAAAGGCGCGGGATTACAGGCTGAGCCACCGAGCCCGGCTCATGTCATTTCTTTATAGCTGGTGATTTGGGGCATATTTCTGTGTGTTTGTTCACTTGATGTCTTCTTTTGTGAGCTCTGTGTGACAGAAGGAGGGTGTTAAACTCATCAGGGGGTATCCAAAACCTTCCCCTGTGTGTCACCTCCTGGGGTGTCCTGATGTCTTCATTCCTTCTTCTCTGGAAGTCTGCTCGGAGGAAAAAATAGTTACTGGAAGTCTAGGCCCAGCCTGGAGCTCTGGTGCAAGCCCTTCTCCCAGCAAGGCCAGGGCGGACTGAGGGTGGCCACACCATTCAGGGAAGCAGCCTTTCTAAGACCATATTCTCTGGTTGGGGGTAGCCATTTTGCTCTAAGACTATTCCATCGGCTGGGGCCCCAATCCTGGTTTGCATCAAGTGCTCTGAGCCAAGCCAAGCCGTGACTTGGTGCTGAAACACGCTGTTGGTCCCCTGAAACCAGGCCCAGGGATGATGAAACCAAGTGGAGTAAAGAAAGAAGGCGGGAAAAAGATCTCGAACCAAATTCTTATGTCACTCCTGCCATGAGGTGGTGTAATTCAGTTTTGCAGTGTTGAGCATGTAGATGGAATTTTTTTTTTTAAGTTGGAGTCTCACTCTGTCACCCAGGCTGGAGTGCAGTGACACGCTCACGGCCACCACAACCTTGACCTCCTGGGCTCAGGCAATCTTTCTGCCTCAGTCTTCCAAGTAGCTGGAACTACAGGCATGCGCCATCACGCCAGGCTAATTTTTTCATTTATTGTAGAGATGAGATCTTGCCAAGTTGCCCAGGCTGGTCTTGAACCCGAGGGCTCAGGCAATACTCTCACCTCGGCCTTCCAAAGTGCTGGGATTATAGGTGTGGGCCACTGTGCCCAGTAGATGGAATTTAAATGAATATAAATGAATAGCCAGGCCCTATCAAAGAGTGCAGGTGGCTATTGCCATCATTATTATTTGCAGTTTGGGGTCAGGAAGGGTGAAGAGTGACCAACAGCTCTCACAGGGTCTCCTGGGGCCCAGTTCACAGTTGCCAACCCCCAGTCTTGGTCCCAGCAGCTCTAGGTTAGGTCTGGATCAACACACAAGGGACTGTCAGTCCCTTCCAGCCTACAGGGACTGACAGTAACAGGGACAGGTAATAGATTCAGATAGTCCCAGGCGTGTCACCGAGAGTCCTAGAAGATGTGTCTGGAAGAGTCCATCAGTTCTACCCATCTCTGCTATTGGGACCCCTGGGAGTGGTTCAGATAAACCCAGACTCTCTGAAAGGTGGGACAGAGCTGTGTGGGGTGTCACAATGGCCCCGAATCCAGAAGATTCTGACTCCTTACTCCCTCTTCCTCCCACCTCTGTGTCTCTTAGCTGGTCCTTTCACTTGGCGCCTCAGTGTCCTCGTTAGAGAGATGAATAGACTGGACCTGATGACCTTCAGGGTCCTATGACCACAAGCTCTTTTCTGGACAAACCCGGCTACCCCAGCCCATGACATAGCACCCCAAATTCCCACTGCCAGTTCTCCTGGGAACCTCTTATTGTCGTGTCTCTCTGGGAAAGAAGGCTCTGGCCGTTAGGGTGAAATTTGCTGACCCTATATGATGGTCAAGAAGTCCTCTCTGTGAAGCCAAGAGAAGGGGAATTTGGGCTGAAAGCCTGAAAAAGAGTTCATGAAATTTAATCAGATGCCTAAGGGGAACACCTAAATTTAGTCAAATTATTATTAGTATTCATTCCATTTTTAAATTGCCTAGGGGAACGTCACGGAAAAGTAAGGAAACCACCAGCCCGATATTGACACAGGTGATTATTCCTTTCCTGCAGAGCACTAGGATACACAGAGGTCTCCATGAACCTCAAGGCCACCGTCAGTGGCACAGTGAGCTTCTCCTCTGGGTCTGGGGAAGCCTGGCCTGAGAGGGTCTGGGAAGGGACAGGTGCCCACAGCCATTGTCAAGCAAGCCTGAAGACTTCCTGTATTTTCCCATAACAGAAACATCCAGGAATCGCACATGGACTTTGGCCTCCTTTATGGGCCCCAAGATCTGGCCAGCGGAACTCACCACCTACATGCACACAGAGCCAATGCCTACATGGCCCTGGTCAGTGAAGACCCCTCTCAAGGGTCTGCTTCTTGCTACTTAGTTCTTCTCTGGCTTCAGTCTCTGCTTGATTCTGTAGTTGGGGCAGGCTTTTTGGTGGAAAAAGGAGACAAGGATGAGAACCATATGATTCAGAGTCTGACCAATGATGGGGCTGCTTCCTTTCAGGACTGATGTTCCAAGTGTTCTTGCAGCCAAGGTATACCTTTTTATGGCACTAAATAACCTGGGCCTGCAAAAGGATCTGTGATCTTCTGTCCCCAAACAGTATTTGGATAACAATTGAATGTTTGGTTCCAAAGAGGTGATGTAGGGCTGTTTGCACACTCAAGTACATTTGCAGCACCAGGGTCCTTCCTGTCTCCTGCCTTTCTAGCGGACTCTGTGTTCCTCACACATAACAACATCAAGGTTGGGCGCAGTGTCAGTTTCGTTTTGAATGGGCCGTGTGGTTGGTGGCACTGGGAATGCCTGAGTTCCTAATCCCTCTGCTGGGTATCTGGGGTCTGCCCCCTGGTGCATGTGTTCTCTGCTCCTACCAGGGTAGCCTGGTAGGCCTTGCCTTGGTTGGGCACTGGCTCTTGCCAGAACTTGTGTAACTCCTCATTTTTTTCTAGGTCGTACAAAATTTCCCAGGTATGACCACAAACGAAGAGATTGAGCACATGGGGCCAGTGGCAGCACTTTGGTTTAGAATCATCTTATTTGCTTTCCTATGTTAAGTTCCTGTAAAATCTGGGGGAAAAAAAATGTTCAACTGTACCTTTCGTTCTCGTTGGGTTCAGAAAAATCTCTTTGCTGTTGTCTTCAAGGATGAAGTCGGGAGGGAATGGAAACAGAACAATTGGCTCTCAAAAGCTGGCTCAGAAGCAACTGGGAGTGGTCTCTAGACTGCTCAAGCTATTAATTATTTTGCTTTATTTATTGGATGTACCCAGCGTCCCTTTGCCTCCAAGCATATTTGCAAATGCCTTAAGGGAAAAAGAGAAACAAATGATTCCTGCCATCAGAGTCTCCAACCCGTAATGAATAATACCGTGTAATAATGTTAAATGGAAAAGCCCAGTACAGCATCACATGCATGTCAGGAGTCTCCCTCGTAACAGTTATGAATACATACGACGTGCGGCAACTCGGAGGCTCATGATAGAGGTTGGATTTGTTGAGTGAAATTTGTCTTAATTTTCCTGGGAAATCTGGTGAGATCACTCCATTTGACTAAGAAAAAAATTAAAAACAGCACCCAAAAGACTGGCGTGGTCCTTCATCCTACCTGCCTGGACTCTTACAAGCCTGTTATAACTGCTCCCCCCCTACACACACGCAGGCTGGCAAAAGAAAAGAAAAAAGGCCTTGCCTGGTTACCTTTTCCTAAATTGTGCTGGTAATAAACCTGAAAGATGTGCCTACTCTCTTCCTCCCGATGATTTACACCTTTCCTAATTAGCCTGTGTGTGCTCACGTGGTGTCGCCAGATCCAATCTGCAGAGTTAATCGCCCGAGTGAGCGGAGACACCGCCCTCCCCAGCCCGCTGGTGCAGCTTGGGCTCCGGAGCTGGGATTTAACCCCTGCCGGACTCTGCCTTTTTTTTCCCCCTGGGCTTTGCGGCCGAAAAGCCAGGTTGTCTTGGGTGCGGGCTGATGGCTCTCCCAAGCTCCACCACAGGGCAGGTTCCAGGGGCTGAGATGACGTAGAATCAGGATGGCTCTGCTCCGATCACTTTCCATTTCACTCGTGACAGAAATGACATCTTGAGTCTCGTAGATAGAACGGGGTCCCCGTGGGACCCCTTGGCACCAAGGCCTCCAAACAGCTTATGAGCCCCTCCCTGGCAGCAGAGTCGCCAGTCACAAAGGGTTATTGCTATGGCCTGCTGCTCCGGCAGGGACATGGATCATCCTTCTGTGCATGGCTGGGTGGGCTCTGCCACTAAACCCCGGAGCAGAGCCTGGTGGCCTCTGTGGTCAGCAGGAAGCTGACGGAGTCCAGCCCTGCAGGTGGATGGACCCAGCACCGCCATGTGTGCACGTGTCTGTGATGCTAATTACGCCAGACGTGCTCTGGTTTTGCTTGGAATGCTTAGTTTAGTGTGCATTTTAGAAACCGCCAGGATTTTAGAGCCTGGTGGGGTCGTAGAGATGGTAGAGTCCCGCCACCTTGCTGGCAGTTCACAGATGGAGAGATGAAGGCATAGAGAGTGAGATTGGTTTGTCACCCCCATCCTCCTGTGTGCCTGGCCCCTGTGGGGCGGGGGTTACAAAGACAGCTAAGACTTCCCCCTTGCTTGGGGTGCCAGACACATCGATAGGCTGCAGGGACGCTGGAGAACGGCTCAGGCTGGGGGATGAGGAGTCGGGGAGGGTGGTGTCCCCCCTCCATGGAGTTGGAAACCTGAGGTTGGAGGGCTGCTGTTCCATACTGGCCCCTTCTCATCCTCCCCTTTTCTCAACACCGAAATCTGTGTGATCTACACATCCATGCACCCCGGGACCATCTCTGGGATTGGGTGGGGCTGCAGACATCTTCCTTCTCTTCACATAGTGGAGGCCAGGGAGGTTTCAGGAAAGATTTGAATGTGGGACTGTGGCTCTCCTTGTTAGGGATGGAGTGAGATGCCCCAGGGCAAGGTAGAATATTCCAGCAGGTGGGACATTGAAGGTGAATTTATGAGCAGAAAAGATGCTCGAGTTGGGTGCTGGATTTGATTGGTCCCTTTCTCTTGCCAGAGGGTCCTAGGACTTTTGTTTTAAGTCACTAGAGCAGCTTAGCCAGCAGGTGAAGAATATCCCATCCGATGTTCCCTGCCGCTTCCTGTGGGTTGGGCCTCCCCTGGGCTGTGTGAAACAGGAGAGGATGCGTCAGAAGGGTCTGGAATGGGACAGCGAAATCCACCTCCGGTGTCTGACTCCATCCAGAGGGAATCACTTGAAATTCGTTTCAGGCGAATAGAAAGGCACTGTCAACAGAGGAGACAACAGACCAGGCACAGTGGCTCACACCTATAACCCCAGCACTTTGATAGGCTGAGGCAGGAGGATTGCCTGAGCCCAGGAGTTCAAGACCAGCCTGGCCAACATCATGAGACCTCGTCTCTACAAAAAAAAAATTTCAGAAAATTAGCTGGGCATGGTGTCACACACTTGTAGTCTCAGCTACTCAGGAGGTTGAGGTAGAAGGATCACCTGAGCCCAGGAGGTCGAGGCTGTGGTGAGCTTTGATTGTACTACTGCACTCCAGCCTGAATGACAGAGTGAGGTCCTGTCAAAAACAAAACAAAACAAAACACAGGGGAAACTTTAGTAATAACTCAACATTTGAAAGCCCTACGTATGAAGCTGGTTGCGCATGCCTGTAGTCTCAGCGACTCCAGAGGCTGAGATGGGACGATCGCTTGAGCCCAGGAGTTTGGGACAGCTTGGGCAACAGAGTGAGACCCTGTCTCTACAAAAAAAAAAAAAAAATGGCCAGGCTCGATGGCTTAGCCTGTAATCACAGCACTTTGGGGGTCGAGGTGAGTGGATTGCCTGAGCCTGCGGGTTCAAGACTAGCCCAGGAAACTCGATGAGACCTTATCTCTACAATAAAACAAAAATTAGCACGCCTACAGTTCCAGCTACTTGGATGGCTGAGGCAAAAGGATCGCCGATGCCCAGCAGATGGATGCTGGGAGTTTGAGGCTGCAGTGAGCTGTGATTGTGCCACTGTTCTCCAACCTGGGTGACAGAACAAGACCCTGTCTCCAACAAAGAAAAGAAAGAAAGCCCTATATGAACAAATGCCTTATTCTTGGAACATAACAGAGGATAAGAAGACACTCTCCCCTGCTGCAAGAAAGACAAAGTACAGTGATCAGAGACACAGAGTGGCATTGAGCAATGACTGGGCCTCTCTGGGTCTCAGTTTTCGCATCTGAAAAGTGGGCGTGCTGACAGAGATGCAAGGGTCTCTTGTATAAACCTTTAGAGCTGTGTCTGCTCCATATGTGCTTGTTCTTTCTTTATTCTGTCCTTGCTCTCTGCTTTGTCTGGACAGGGGTTAGTAAGGCCAAGATCACAGGTTGCCCTGTGTGTGCACCAGTTAGCCTCGCAGGGACAAAACAGAACTTGGAAATTGCTGGCACTGTTACTGCTGCCTGGTGTCCTCATGCCCTGACTAGCAGTCTTGCCTGGAAAACAGCAGAAGCCTAGATGACACAGGGTGATCTGTTCCCATGGCTAGAGGGCTGCCTGCCACAACTGCTGTAGGTCTGAGATGCAGAGGCTTGGCCAGGTCTCTGCACAGACCCCCGTCTGTTTCAAAGTGGGGCTCATGTACCATGGGTGTGGGCCCACGCAGGTATGGCCAGGAATTGCGTCGTGCTAAGGGCTCCAGGGACAGAGTTTGTGGGCGGCCCGTGACAGGTTTGGAATGGCTGGGGGCCCAAAGCTGAGCACAGTTGGCTGCAGAAGGGGATAAAAAGTGACATTTGTCTTCCCACTTCAGGACGGACCTGTTGTGGGTGGCGGCCCTCTCAATACCTGACACCCCACCGCCCCACCCCTTTGTCACTTGTTGATCCTTTGGAATCAGGAGCTGGGGCTCCAGAGAACATTGCAGTTACTCTAGGTCTCATTCTTTTGAGCAAGCTTTTTGTCTAAGCGATCAAGGAATCTTCACAAGGGCTTAAAGAACACCTGGTTGGCTCAGAGCAGCTTTTAAGTAGGCCACATAGGAGACAGGCGTTCCAAGAAAACCTCTCAACCTGCTGGGGCCAAGTGTGTGAATAGGACCTGGCTGCGGCATTGGCCAGAGCTCAAACTGCACGAAGCCAGGCTTTCCAATCCAGGCAGATTACAGGAGATTGGATCGTTTTGTTCTTCCTGAACTCCAAAGACTGGTATTCATGACATAGAGTTTACCAAATGTGACGAAACAAAATAAAACACAACTTGCTGTCCCCAAAATCCAAAGCCTTGCTGGAGGGTTGAGGAATGATGCAGAGACTGGCAGATTTTTCTGGGTCTTTGTGACCTTTCAAGTAAAACAGCAAATGCAGGGAAGGAATAGCGATGAATGACGGAACAGACACCTTCTTCCTCAGGCTTCACACAAGGCTGCAGGGGCGGCCCCAGGTGTGGTGCAGGGGGGCCCCCTACCTCAGGTCAAAGATGGACACCGAGCCGGGCTCGGTGGCTCAGCCTATAATCCCGCGCCTTTGGGAGGCTGAGGTGAGTGGATTGCCTGAGCCCGCGGGTTCGAGACCCGCCTGGGCAACTTGGTGAGACCTCACCTCTACAATAAATCAAAAATTAGCCAGACGTGGTAGCGCGCGCCTGTAGTTATGGCTACTCGGAAGGCTGAGGCGAAAGGATTGCCGGCGCCCAGCAGGTCGAGGCTGCGGTGGCCGGGAGCGGCCACTGCACTCCAGTCTGGGTGACAGAGTGAGACTCCAACTCAAAAAAAAAACCAAAAAAAAAAAACCAAAGATGGACACTAAGGCCAGATCAGGACGTGGATGGGCAGATGGCCACAAGGCCACTATGAAAGCAAGGTGACCGGCCCTCTACCCTCTTTCAACATTTCTGAACCTGCTCCACAAAGTCTTCTTCTTCTTCAAATAAACCAGAGCCATTCCCAGAAGAAGTGAGCGCAAACAGCACTTCCTCCCAGCCCCACCTCAGGTCTGGGCGGCCTTTGCATGATCCAGCTTGGGCTACGCATCTGGGGAGCGCCCAGACCCAGGGAGGTGAGGGAATGAACTTTACAGTGGAGGAAACCGAGAGACTCTACAGCATGAACCTGTTTCTTGTTTACGTTTTTTAAATTGTAGTAAAATATACGCAACCTAGGCCTCCCCTTTATCTGCAGTTTCGCTTTCTGTAGTTTCAATTACCTATGGTCAGCCACGATCTGAAAATATTAAATGGAAAATTCTAGAGATAAACAATTCATAAGTTTTAGATTGCACACCGTTCTGGGCAACTTGGTGAAACCTCCCGCCCTCCGGCTCCATCCCACTCAGGATGGGGATCATCCCCCGTCCAGCGTCTCCAAGCATTGCCTGTCATCAGTCACTTCGCAGCATATTGGTGATCAGATGGATGGTCACAGGACCACATGCTTGTTCAGGTCACCCTTATTTGACTTAATAATGACCCCAAGCCGGGCTCGGTGGCTCAGCCTGTAATCCCGTGCCTTTGGGAGGCTGAGGTGAGTGGATTGCCTGAACCCGCGGGTTCGAGACCCTCCTGGGCGGTGAGACCTCATCTCTACAATAAATCAAAAATCAGCAGGGCGTGGTAGCGCATGCCTGTAATTCCGGCTACTTGGAAGGCTGAGGCGGAAGGATCGCCAGAGCCCAGTAGGTCAAGGCTGCGGTGGCCGGGAGCGGCCACTGCACTCCAGTCTGGGCGACAGAGTGAGACTCCAACTCAAAAAATAAAAAATAAAAAAAATGACCCCAGAGTCACTGTCACACGAGTAGCAATGCTGGGAATTTGGATATGCCAAAGAGAAGCTGCAAAGTACTTCCTTTAAGTGAAAAGGTGGAAGTTCTCAATTGAATAAGAAAAAAATAATGTGCTGAACCAGGTACACACAGACATAGCGATGAAAACAACAGACACTAGGGACCCCTAAAGGGAGGAGAGTGGGGGGAGGGTTGAAAAGCTGCCTGTTGGGTACCCTGTTCACTGTTTGAGTGATGGGTTTAATAGAAGCCCAGACCTCACCATCACACAATAGACCCATGTAACAACAACAAAAGTCATGTGCTGTGTTTGCTAAGACCTACAGTAAGAATAAACTTTTATTACAGTATTTTTACCTTTTTTTTTTTTTAACAAGACAGTACTGCTCTGTTGCCCAGGCTGGTGTGCAGTGGTACGATCATAGTTCACCACAGCCTCTATCTCCTGGGCTCAAGTGATCCTCCTGTCTCAGCCCTCCTGAATAGCTAGGACTACAGGTGTGTGTCACCATGCCGGGCTAATTTTTTTTTTCTTTTTTTTTTTTTTGTAGAGATGGGGTGTTTCCCAAGCCGACTTTGAACTCTTGGCCTCAAGCCATTCACTCGCCCCAGCCTCCCAAAGTGCTGGGGTTACAGGTGTGAGCCACTGCGCCCAGCCAGCTCTCTTATTATTAATCTTTTACTGTGCCTAATTTGTAAATTAAACTTTATCAAATGTATGTACATGCATATTTAGGAAAAAACATAGTATTTATAGGATTCAGTACTATTCAAGGTTTCAGACATCCACTGGGGATCCTAGATTGTATCCCCCTGGGATAAGAGGAGGCCACTATTAACATACAATTTACCATCTTAGCCATCTTAAAGTGTACAGTTCTATAATATTAAACACATTCACACTGTTGTGCGACCATCACCAACATCCAACTCCAAAATTTTTTCATACTCCCAAATGGAAACTCTGTCCCCACTCAACACTAACTCCCCATTCCCCACCCCACTCCAGCCCCTGGCAGCCTCCGTTTTGCTTTCTGTCTCTACACTGGAGACCACCCGAGGCACCTCACATGAGTGGAATCCCACAGTATTTGTCCTTTTGTGTCTGGCTTATTTCACTCAGCATAATGTCCTCAAGGTCCATCCATGTTGTGGCCTGTGTCAGAATTTCCTTCCTTTTTAAGGCTGAATAATATTCCATTGTATGGATGGGTCATATTTTGTCTGTACATTCATAATCAATGGGTACTTGGGTTATTCCCACCTTTGACTATTGTGAATAATGCTGTTATGAACATGGGGATACACGTGTCTGTTTGAGTCCCTGCTTTCAGTTCTTTTGGGCAACCCTCTTTTTCATTTTTTGAGTTGAGATCTCGCTTCGTTGCCTAGGCTGGAGTGCAGTGGCATGATCATGGCATACTGCAGCCTTGACCTCCTGGACTCAGGCAATTCTTCTACCTCTGCCTCCCGAGTCGCGGGGAGCACAGGCATGTGCCAGCACTCCTGACTTATTTTTTTATTTTTTGTAGAGACAAAGACTTGCTATGCTGCCTAGGCTGGTCTTGAACTCCTGGACTCAAGCAATCCTCTCACCTCGGCCTCCCAAATTGCTGAGATTATAGGCATGAGCCACCATGTCTGGTCTGGGCAAACCCTTTTTAACAGTCAACATCAGGGCCCTTATCAGAGTTATCTGATCAGCCCTCCTGGGACCCTTCTCATCCCTTTCCCATATGCCCTGTACCCACTTGAGCTCTTCCTTCACCTGAAAGACAGCCAAAACTGGTACCCACACCACCTCCTCTGGGAGAAAGACTTCCTAGAGCCCCCATCCCTGCCCCCTGCGATGTTCCTGTCTGACACCTCTGAGCACTTTCCACTTCTCCTCCATCAGCTCACGGTCCAGTCCGTGTGGTGTCAAAATTATCCACGTCCTTAGCTTAGCTCTCCTATGAGATTCTCGTCTCCTGGTGGGTGGGGGAGTGGCTTCCTCGTTTTTCTTGAGTGAGCTAACTGTTGTAGAGAAGAGCGATCGATTCCACTATCATGGAGTGAAAGATGAAAGACTTGTTTTTCATTGCTTCTGAGCCATTATTTCAAAATGGTGTCTACTAGCTACTTGGGAAGATGCCTTCAAGTATATGTAAGCACATACAATGAAGTTTGCATGAAGAATTACCAAACTACTGACAAAGATGACTTCTTGGGGGACAGGGCTTCCAATGCTGATTCTGCACACTTAAGCTTTTTTTTTTGAAATTTTAACCACAAGAATGAATTTATTACTTCAAATGTTAAACAACTAAAAAAATACATGGAGTATATATTAGCATAACAATTATTTACAACTGGGCTCGGTGGCTCAGCCTGTAATCCCGTGGTTTGGGAGGCTGAGGTGAGTGGATTGCCTGAGCCCGTGGGTTCGTGACTCACCTGGGCAACTTGGCGAGACCTTCTCTCTACAATAAATCAAAAAATTAGCCGGGCGTGATAGTGCGCACCTGTAGTTCCAGCTACGTAGAAGGCTGAGGTGGAAGGATCGCTGGAGCCCAGCAGGTCGAGGCTGCAGTGGCCGGGAGCGGCCACTGCACTCCAGTCTGGGTGACAGAGTGAGACTCCAACTCAAAAAAAAAAAAAAAAAATTATTTACAATTCCCACACCAGGAGAAAAGTCAAACTCAACAATATAAGACCAAACTGAATTTCTGTTTGCAAGCTGGTACTGTTTACACAATAGGACAAATATAATGCTACATGCTTAGCTTATTTCATGTGTTCATTTCCCCTGGGGGTCTTTGCTGGCTCTTCCCTATCTTTCCAGGCCTCACTGAGGACCCCCCAAGTCCACCTCTCTAGAGTGGCCATTCCCGCGCTCTCTGCCTCCTACCCTGTGCACCCTATGACACAGTTACCCTTTTGTGAGTTTACTGGTTCGTTTCCCACCAGAATGAAGTTCTGCTTGGGTGAGGACCACATCTAGTCATCTGCAGGTCATGGGGGCACTTGGAAGTTTTTGTTGAATGAACAGATATTTTCTGAGGTCATTATTTGTGCAAGACCATTTGCTAGGACATATACAAGATGAGTCAGACAGGAGCAATGGGTGCCTAGTGACTTCTTTTTAATAATTCATGTAACACAAAAGTTACCCTTTGTTTGTTTGTTTTTTGAGTCAGAGTCTCACTCTGTCGCCCAGGCCAGAGTTGCAGTGGCATACTCATGGCTACCGCAACCTTGACCTGCTGGGCTCAGGTGATCCCTCTGCCTTAGCCTTCCAAGTAGCTGGAACTTCAGGCACGCCCCACCATACCTGGCTAATTTTTTTGATTCATTGTAGATATGAGGTCTCGCCAAGTTGCTGGTCTTGAACCCCTGGGCTCAGATCCTCTCACCCCCACTTGCCAAAGTGCTGGGATTACAGGCGTGAGCTACTGCGTCCGGCCCAGAAGTTACCCTTTTAACATGTACAATGCAGTGGCATTTAGTGCATTCATGAAGTTATGTGACCACCATCACTACCTAATACCAGAATGTTATCCTTACTCCCAAAAGAAACCCACACTCATTAGCAGTTACCCCTCAACTTTCCTGCCTCAGCCCCTGGTCACCCCTCATCTGCTTTCTGTCTCTATGGGTTTGCCTTTTCTGGATATTTTATATAAATGGAATCTTACACTAGGTGGCCTTTTGTGACTGACTTCTTTCACTTAGAATTATGTTGTCAGGATTCATCCATGTTGTAACGTGCGTCAGTACTTCATTGCCTTATGCAGCTGAACAATTTTCCATTGTATGGATATACCACTATACCACATTTTTTTGTTGTTGTTTTTGGGTTGGCATCTCACTCCATCACCCAGGCTGGAGTGCAGTAGCATGCTCACGGCCACCCAGCGTCAACCTGCTGGGCTCCGGTGATCCTTCCACCTCAGCCTTCCAAGTAGCCAAAACTACAGGCGTGTGTTACCACACCCGGCTAATTTTTATTTATTTATTGTAGAGATGAGGTCTTGTCAAGTTGCCTGGGCTGGTCTCGAACCCGCGGGCTCAGGCAGTCCACTTGCCGTGGCCTCCCAAAGGGCTGGGATTACAGGCTGAACCACCGAGCACGGCTGTCACATTTTAAAAAAATCTAATCATCAGTTGACAGACATATGGATCATTTCTCCTTTGGGATATTATGAATAACGCTGCTATGAGCACTTGTGTAAAAGTTATGTAGACAAATGTTTTCTGTTTTCCTGGATATATACCCAGGAGTGGAATTGCTTAGTCATATGTTAAGTCTATGTTTAATTTGCAAGGAACTACCAGACTGTTTTGTGGAATTTGTGGCACATCAGCTGTGTTCCAATTTCTCTACATCCTCAACAACACTTATTATTCTCCATCTTTTTTATTTTAGCCGTCCTGGTGGGTATGAAGTGGTATCTCTTTGTGGTTTGAATTTGCATTTCTGTAGTGACTAATGATATGAAGCATCTTTTCTTTTCTTTTTTTTTTTTTTGAGTTGGAGTCTTACTCTGTCACCCAGACTGGAGTGCAGTGGCCGCTCCCGGCCACTGCAGCCTCGACCTGCTGGGCTCCGGCGATCCTTCTGCCTCAGCCTTCCAAGTAGCTGGAATTACATGCATGCGCTACCATGCCCAGCTGATTTTTGATTTATTGTAGAGATGAGGTCTCGCTGCCCAGGCAGGTCTCGAACCCGCTGGCTCAGGCAATCCACTCACCTCAGCCTCCCAAAGGCGCGGGATTACAGACTGAGCCACTGAGCCCGGCTGAAGCATCTTTTCATGTGCTTATTGGCCACTTATACGTCTTCACTGGAGAACTGTCTATTCAAATTCTTGGCCCATTTTAGAATTAGGTCACTTATCTTTCTATTCTTGCATTTTAAGTTTTTAAAAATATTCTTGGTACCAGTCCCTTGTCAGATATACGATTTGCAAATATTTTCTCACAATCTACAGGTTGTCTTTTCACTTTTTTGATGGTGATGGTTGAAGCATAAGAGTTTTTAATTTTTATAAAGTCAAACATCTATTTTTTCTCTGGTTTCTTGTGCTTTTTATGCAACATCAAAGAAAACGATCTAACTCAAGGATATGATGATTTATGCTATGTTTTCTTCTTCTTTATTTTTTAAATTATATATATATTTATTTTAAAATTGTGGGGTACAATTATGGGTTAGGTATACAAATATTCATTGTACAGGTACCCTTGTTGATGAGGTGTGCCCCTCTCCTTTAAAGCAGAATTTATTGAGAGGACAGAAAAGCTCCCACCGTGGGAGGGGACCCGAAGGAGTTGCCCTCCTAAATTTTCTTCTAAGAGCTTTATAGTTTTAACTCTTACCCTTAGTCTCTGATCTATTTTGAGTTAATTTTTGTAGGTAGTGTAAGGTAATGGTCTAACTTCATTCTCTTGCATATGGATATCCAATTGTCCCAATCCCATTTGTTGAAAAGGCTATTCTTTTCTCCATTGAATTGTTTTGGCATTTTTAGAAACAATTGGCCATAAATGTGTGGGTTTATTTCTGGACTCTCAATTCCATTCCATTGATTAATATGTGTATCCTTATGCCACAACACACCATCTTGATTACTGTAACTGTGTAGTTTTGAAATTAGGACATGTGAACCCTCCAGCTTTTCTTTTTTTAGTGTTGTTTTTGGTATTCTAGATCCTATGCATTCCATATGAATTTTAGGATCAACTTGTCAATATCTGTAAAAAAAAAAAAAGCAGCCGGGAATTGTGTTGAATCTGTGTATCAATTTGGGAAATATTGCTGTCTTAACAATATTAAATCTTCCAATCTATGAACATGGGATGCCTTTCCATATATTTCAGTCTTTCAACAATGTTTGGTAGTCCTAAGTACACAAGTCTTATACTTTGTGTGTGTGCGTGCGTGTGTGTACTACAAATGAAATGGTTTTATTAATTTGATTTTTTGATTTTTCATTGCCAGTGTATATAAAAACAATTAATTTTTATATATTGATCTTATATCCTGTAGCCTTGCTGAATTTTTTATTAGTTCTAGCAGGTTTTTTGTGTGTAGGTGTATAAGAATAGTCTACATGCTAGAGCATGTCATTTGCTAATAGACATAGTTTTGCTTCTTTCTTTCATATCTGGTTGCCTTTTATTTCTTAATCTTGCCTAATTGCCCTGGGTAGAACCTCCAGCACAATGTTGAATAGAAGTGGTGAGAGTGACATCTTTGTCTTGTTCTTAATCCTATGGTGAAAAGTTTTCAGTCTTTCACAATTAAATCTGTAAGTTTTTCATAGATACCCTTTAACAGACTGAGGAAGTTCCTTTCTATTTTTAGTTTGGTGAGTATTTTTACCATGAAGTGGTGTTGGATTGGCGAATGTTTTTCTGCATCTATTGAGATGATCGTGTGTTTTTTGCCTTTTGCTTTATTAATCTAGTGTATTACATTGATTGATCTTCATATGTCGAGCCAATCTTGCATTCCTGGAATAAATCCTACTTGGTCATGGTATACAGTTCTTCTTATATCTTGTTGGATTTGGTTTGCCTGTATTTTATTGGAGATTTTTTGTGTCTATTCATTAGGGATTTCGTAAGGATCTAAAGTTTTATTTTCTTGTGATGTCTTTGTCTGGTTTTAGTATTGACAAGTGACTTTTATACAAAGTCAAAAGCGAAGCACACAAAAAAGACTGACGAATGTCTAAGGATTTTGCAAGAGATAAAGGAAAAATCAGCATATACTGGCCCTGCTACATGTCTCAGACACTCTGCTTAGTGGCTTCCCTAAGGATCAAAGGAGAACAACGTGGAGGAAGTGGTATTTGAGCCGGGCCTTGGAGAGGAAAGCTAGGGAGAAAGAGAGGCAGAGAGGGCAGGCCAGAGACAGAGAGACCCAAGTAAGCAAATCCTGGAGAGAGGAGGTTATGGTATATGGAAAGGAAGTGAGCTGCCAAGCTTGCCTGTGGTATAGAGGAGTATGTTAGGAGGTATACTGGGTTGAATAGTGTTCTCCCAAATTCATGTCCACCTGGAACCTCAGAATGCAAGCTTATTTGGAAATAGAGTTTTTACAGATGTAATTAGTTAAGATAAGGTCATTCTGGATTAGGCTGGGCCCCAATCCAGTGTGTGGTGTCCTTGTCCTAATAAGAAGAGAAAACACACAGAGACCCACAAACAGGGAAGAAGGCCACATGATGGCGGAGGCAGAGATTAGAGTGGTACAGCTGAAGGCCATGGACTGCCAGTAACTGCCAGAAGCTGCAGAGACACAAGGAAGGAGTCTCCCTTAGACTTTCAGAGGGAGCATGGCCCTGTTGACGCCGTGATTTCAGACTTCTGGTATCCAGAACTGTGAGCGAATCCACTTCTCTTGTTTCAAGCCATGCGACTGTGGTCACTTATACAGCGCGTTAGGAAACTCAGATAAAGGGAAGGGGGGGATGAGTCAAGGGCAGCTCGCAGAGCAGATTCAGTGCCGGACTAAGGACTGGAGCTTTACTGGTTGGCAAGACCTGACCACTGACGATTTCAAAGCCAGGAGCAGGGGCATGGGGAGAAGCAGACACATTTTCAGGGACGTTCTTTTAGAGATGTTGTTTTTTATTTTTATTTATTTATTTATTTTTTTGAGTTGGAGTCTCACTCTGCCGCCCAGACTGGAGTGCAGTGGCCGCTCCCGGCCACCGCAGCCTTGACCTGCTGGGCTCCGGCGATCCTTCCGCCTCAGCCTTCCAAGTAGCTGGAACTACAGTCGCGCGCTATTTTTTTTTTTTTTTTTGCCGGCTCATTTTTTTTTTTAACTTATTGTAGAGGTGAGGTCTCGCCAAGTTGCCCAGGCGGGTCTCAAACCCGTGGGCTCAGGCAATCCACTCACCTCAGCCTCCCAAGACGCAGGATTACAGGCTGAGCCACCGAACCCAGCTGAGATGTTGTTTTTTAAAATAGAGGGTTGTTTCTTTCTTAGTTGTACCATTGTCTCTGGAAGGATACATCAAAAGGTTGTGAGTTGGGGCTTTCTCTCAGCCATACCTGGCTGTCGGTCTCGCATGGGCATGGACCATTTGTGAAATCTGGGGACTTTATTTCTGGCTTTAGTCTCCTTAGCAATAAAATGGTCTTTATACTGTCACTCATAGGGCTGATATAAAAAAGTCTTCAAAGCAATTAGCAGAGCTCCCAGCACACAAGAGTCTCCAATACATGGTAACCATTATGGTGTTACTTATTTTTGGCCTCACTTTTTCCTTTTTTCCCCTAAATTATTCTTATTGGTTTTATAATATAAAAAGAAATATTGACTTCTTTTTTAAAAAATAGGAGTACAGAAAATTCAGAATGATTCAAGATTCAAAATGAATGATCCCTTTTAAAAAATTTGAAACAATGAACAAGATGAAAATAAACTATAATCATGCCATCTAGAGACCATTACAATTTTAGTGTCATTTTCTACTTCTATATTTATGTAGATATACAATACCTATAAGTATGTATTATATATAAAACAATATTGATATCATATTTCATATCTACTAGTTTTACATCCTATCTTCTTCACCCAGTATAATTGTGTGAGCATTTTCTTTGGTCATTACATACTTTTATTATAGACTTCGTAATCACTTAATGATGCATCATAGAATCTGCCACAATATATTAAAATATTCCCCTATGTTGAAAATTTAGCAGTAATGCTGAGTTGAGTATTGGTAGGGTTTTTCTTTTTTTTTTTAATAACTACCTTGAGGTATAATTGTTCAATAAACTTCACATGTTTAAAGTGTACAGTTTTGAGACATATAATATACACCTGTGAAACCATCACCGCAATCAAGGTGATGAACAAATCTGTCACTCTCAAAAGTCTGTGTCCCTTGTGATCCTTCCCTCCATCCTCCATCCTTAAAATGACTTACTAGGCCAGGTGCGGTGGCTCAAGCCTGTAATCCCAGCACTTTGGGAGGCCGAGGTGAGAGAAATGCTTGAGCTCAGGGATTCAAGACCAGCTTGAGCAACATGGTGAAACCTGGTCTCTACAATAAATAAAAAAATTAGCCGGGCATGGCAGCACATGCCTGTTGTTGCAGATACTTGGAAGGATTGCCTGAGCCCAGCAGGTTGAGGCTATGATGGCCGTGAGCATGCCATTGCACTCCAGCCTGGACAATAAAGTGAGACTCCAACTCAAAAAAAAAAAAAAAAAAAAAAAAAAAAGACTTATCTGCAATTTGGCTATGATTTCTTGGATATGACACCAATAGCACAGGCATTAAAAGAAAAAATAAACCAATTGGACCCCATGAAAATGTTTAAAATGTGTGCATCAAAAAACACTATCAGCAGAGTATAAAGGCAACCCACAGAATATGAACAAATATTTGCAAATCGTGTATCTAATAAGGGATTAATACCCAGGATATACAGAAAACTCCTGAAACTCAATAACAACCCAAGCAACCCAATTCAAACACGGTCAAAAGACTTGAAAATAAATTTATCCAAAGAAAATAAACAAATGGCCAATAAGTACATGAAAAGGTGCTCAATGTCACTAACCACTAGAGAAATGCAAATTAAAACTACAATTAAATAATGCCTCATACCCATTAGGATGTTTACTTTCTTTCCTTTTTTTTTTTTTTTTTAGTTGGAGTCTCACTCTGTCACCCAGACTGGAGTGCAGTGGCCGTTTCCGGCCACTGCAGCCTCGACCTGCTGGGCTCCGGAGATCCTTCCGCCTCAGCCTTCCAAGTAGCTGGAACTACAGGTGCATGCTACCACACCCTGCTGATTTTTTTGATTTATTGTAGAGATGAGGTCTCGCCAAGTTGCCCAGGCAGGTCTCGAACCCGCGGGCTCAGGCAATCCACTCACCTCAGCCTCCCAAGGCACGGGATTACAGGCTGAGCCACAGAAAATAACAAGTGTTGGTGAGGACATGGAGAAACTGGAATCCTTGTGCACTGCTGGTGGGAAAGTAAAATGTAAAAAGCCACTGTGGAAAACAGTACAATGGTTTCTCAAAAAATTAAAAATAGAATTACCATATGATCCAGTAATTCCACTTCCTGGTATATACCCAAAAGAATCGAAAGTAGGAGCACAAAGATATATTTGTACACCCATGCTCTTAGCAGCATTCTTCACAATAGCCAAAACATAGAAGCAATGCAAGTGTCCATCAACAGATGAATATATTAAACAAAATGCAGTTCACCCTTACAATGGAAAACTGTTCAGCCATAAAAAGGCAGGAAATGCTGATACAAGCTACAACATGGGTCAACCTTGAGGACATTATGCTCAGTGAAATAAGCTGGTCACAAAAAGACAATACTGTATGATTCTACTTATATGAGGTTCTTAAGTCAGATTCAGAGACAGACATTAGGTGTTCCTTGGGGCTTGGTGGGCGAGGGCAGTGGAGAGTTATTGTTTAACAGGTATAGAGTTTTAGTTGTGTAAGATCAAAAGAGTTCAGAAGATGAAAGATGATGATCATCATACAATATCATAAATGTTTTGAATACCAACAAATTGTACACTTAGAAATGGTTAAAATGGGCTGGTCACTGTGGCTCATACCTGTAATCCCAGCACTTTAGGAGACCAAGGTAGGAGGATCACTTGAACCCAGGAATTCAAGACTAGCTTGGGCGATATAGTGAGACCTCATCTCAATAAAAAATAAAAATAGCAGCTGCAGTCCCAGCTACTCTGGAGGTTGAGGCAGAAGAAACTCCTGCGGTGAGCTGTAATTGTGCCACCGCACTCCAGCCTGGGCCACAATGTGAGACTCCAAGAGGGAGGTGGGGGAGGGAGAAGATTAAGATAATAATTTTGCTAATAAGTGTATTTTAACACAATAAAAAATGGGAAAATGACTTGTCTGCTGTCGCTCTAGATTAGTTTGCCTTTTCTAGAATTTTGTGTAAATGAAATCATCCAGTATGTGCTCTTTTTTGTCTTGCTTCTTTCACTCCATGTAATCTTTTTGCAATGTCTCCACACTGTTGTGTATATTCATAGTTTATTCCTTGTTGTTGCTGAGTGATATTCCATTGTATGTATAGACCACAGTTTTATTCTACATATAGCTGTTGATAAACACTATAATTATTTTTCCAAAGTGGCTGTGGCATGTTACATTCTCACCATTAGTGTAAGAGAGCTCCAGTTCCTTCATGTCCTCACCAACACTTGGTATGGTTCAACTTTTTTTATTCTTATTTTTTTTTTAGTTGGAGTCTCACTCCATCCTCCAGGCTGGAATGCAATGGCACACTCATGGCCACCACAGCTTCGACCTGCTGGGCTCAGGTGATCCTTCCACCTCAGCCTTCCAAGTAGCTGGAACTACAAGTGCGCACTACCCTGCCTGGCTAATTTTTTGATTTATTGTGGAGATGAGGTCTCACCAAGTTGCCCAGGCTGGTCTTGAACCCATGAGCTCAGACAATCCTCTCACCTAGGCTTCCCAAAGTGCTGGGATTATAGGCGTGAGCCACTGGGCCTGGCCGATTCATCTTTTTCATTGTGACTATTCTGATAGGTGAGTAGGAATGTCTCATTGTGGTTTCAGTTTGCATTTCCCTGATTACTAATAGTGCTGAGTATCTTTTCTTGTAGCCTTTTGTGTCTGGCTTCTTTCATTTAACATCATACATTTGAGATTCATCCATACTGTTGTGCGTATTAGCAATTTGTTCCTTGTTATTGCTGAGTAGTATGTATTTCATTGCACGCTTGTTTATCCATTAGCCAGTTGAAAGATATTTGTGGTTTTTCTTGTTTTTTTTTTTTAATGATGAGCAAAACTGCTATAAATATTCACACACAGGTTTTTATTGTGTGAACTTTTTTCATGTCTTTTGGATAAACACCCAGGAGGGGGATTGTTGAGTCATGTGGTGAGTGTATGTTTGCTACACTCATCTTCAAAGTGGCTCTTTCATTGACATCCTCCACAATGTACAGGAAGGAGCTTCATTGCTCTGCTTCCTGGGCAGTACTAGGCATGTCAGTTTCATTCGTTTGTTTTTTAGTGATTCCCATAGGTGTATTGTGCATCACATCATGTTTCTTTACATGGCTTTGTGGTTTTGGTTTGCATTTCTCTAATGATGAATGATGTTGAACACCTTTTTTTTTCTTTTTTTTTTTTTTGAGTTGAAGTCTCACTCTGTCACCCAGACTGGAGTGCAGTGGCCGCTCCCAGCCACCACAGCTTCGACCTGCTGGGCTCTGGTGATCCTTCCACCTCAGCCTTCCAAGTAACTGGAACTACAGGCGCGCGCTACCACGGCCGGCTCATTTTTTATTTATTGTAGAGATGAGGTCTCGCCTAGTTGCCCAGGCGGGTCTCGAACCCGCTGGCTCAGGCAATCCACTCACCTCAGCCTCTCAAGGCGTGGGATTACAGGCTGAGCCACCGAGCCCTGCTTGAACACCGTTTCATATGCTTGTTTGCCATCTGAATATCTTCTTTGGTAAGGGATCTTTTCAACTAATTGCCCATTTTTTGATTGTATTGTTTGTTTTCTTATTACTGTTTTGAGGATTCTTTATATATTTTGTACGTAATCCTTTATCAGATAAGTGTTTTGCAAATACCTTTTCTGAGTCTGTGGCTTGTCTTTTTTTTCTTTTCTTTTCTTTTTTTTTTTTTTTGAGTTGGAGTCTCACTCTGTCGCCCAGACTGGAGTGCAGTGGCTGCTCTCGGCCACCGCAGCCTCGACCTGCTGTGTTCCGGCGATCCTTCTGCCTCAGCCTTCCAAGTAGCCGGAATTACAGGCATGCGCTACCACACCCGGCTGATTTTTTGATTTATTGTTGAGATGAGGTCTTGCTGCCCAGGCGGGTCTTGAACCCGCGGGCTCAGGCAATCCACTCACCTCAGCCTCCCAAAGGCGTGGGATTACAGGCTGAGCCACCGAGCCTGGCTGTCTTTTTATTTTCTTAACAGTGTCTTTCAAAGAGCAGAAGTTGTTCATTTTAATAAAACCTGATTTATCTTTTTTTCCTCTTATGGTCACTCTGGCGATCTTTCCGCCTCAGCCTTCCAAGTAGCTGGAACTACAGGCGCGCGCTACCACGCCCGGCTAATTTTTTGATTTATTGCAGAGATGAGGTCTCGCCTGCCCAGGCGGGTCTTGAACACACGGGCTCAGGCAATCCACTCACCTCAGCCTCCCAAAGGCACGGAATTACAGGCTGAGCCACCGAGCCTGGCTGGATACAAGTTCTTTATTGGGTATATGTTTTGTGAATATTTTTTCCCAGACTGTGACTCACATTTTTATTTATTTTTAAGAGTATTTTGATTAAAAAAAATTGTCCTTAATTTTCCAGTATATTAATTATTTCTTTTATAGTTTGTGCTTTTTGTGTTCCATCTGAGAGACCAGGGTCTATTTCAAGGTTGCAAAGGTTTTTTTTTTATGGATTTTCCTGGAAGTTTTATAGTTTAGTTTTACATCTAGGTCTGTGATTCATTTTGAGATAATTTTGGGGTATGATGTGGTTTGATGTTAATTTTTTTCATACAAACATCCAGTTGATTCAGCATCATTTGTTGAAAAGCCATCCTTTCTCCATTGAATTGCCTTTGCATTTTTGTTGATAATCAATTTATATTTCTGGACTCATTATTATTATTATTGTTATTATTATTATTATCATCATGTTCCACGGATTATTTGTCTAGTTGTATTTTCTTTTTTTTTTTTTTTGAGTTGGAATCTCACTCTGTCACCTAGACTGGAGTGCAGTGGCCGCTCCTGGCCACCGCAGCCTCAACCTGCTGGACTCCAGCGATCCTTCTGCCTCAGCCTTCCAAGTAGCTGGAACTACAGGCACGCGCTACCACGCCCGGCTAATTTTTTATTTATTGTAGAGATGAGGTCTCACCAAGTTGCCCAGGCGGGTCTTGAACCCGCGGGCTCAGGCAATCCACTCACCTCAGCCTCCCAAAGCACGGGATTACAGGCTGAGACACCGAGCCCGGCTGTCTAGTTGTATTTTCACCAGTACCAAATTCTCCTGTTTATGGTAGCTGTATACCAAAATCAACTCCTCCAACCTTCATTTTCTTTTTTTATAGTTGCTCTGGCTACCCTACTTCAAAATTTTAGAGTCAGCTTGTTAATTTCTACCAAAAATTCCTGCTGGAATTTTTATTGGGATTGAGTTGAGTCTACAGATCGGTTTGGCAGGATCACCATCTTTGAGCTGGAGTCTCACTCTATCGCCCAGGCTGGAATGCAGTGGCACAGTCACAGCTACCCCAGCGTTGACCTGCTGGGCTCTGGCGATCCTTCCGCTTCAGCCTTCCAAGTAATCGGATCTACAGGCAAGTGCTACCATGCCCGGCTAATTTTTGATTTATTGTAGAGACGAGGTCTCACCAAGTTCCCAGCCTGGTCTCGAACCTGTGGGTTCAGGCAATCCACTTGCCTCGGCATTCCAAAGTGCTGGGATTACAGTGTTGACTGTTTTAATCCATGGCATTGACTGGAAGTGCAGAAGCAAGCATTAGTACCTTGTTCCTGCTCTTCGGGGGGAAAAATTCAGTCTTTTCCCAATAAGTACGATGTTACCTATAGAATATTTGTAGGTGTCCCTCATCAATTTGAGGAGATTCCCTTCTATTCCTGGTTTGTAAACAATTTTGATCATAAATGAGCACTGGAGTTTTGTCACATACTTTTTCTGCATCTAATCATGTAAGTATTTTGGGGGGATACCTCTGGTTGTTTCCTTAGGAATATTTCTTAGAAATAAAAATAAAGAGTCAAAATGTATAAACGTTCTTAAGCTTTTTGCGTCCTATTTCCAAATTGCCATGCGGAGAAATTTAGCCAATTTATATTTCCCTCCAAACCATGCAAGAGTGACTGTGTCCCCAAACCCTTGCCTACATACACTAGATTTTATAATGTTTAAATTGCCACCAATTTCATAAGCCTCCTCCCAAATGTTATCTTGTTTCCATTTGCATTTATTTCGCGACTCTGGACTTGCAAATTATATTGGTTATTTGTATTTATTCTCAAGTAAATTGTTTTTCCTTTTTTTTTTTTGCCAGTTTTATATTGGGCATTTATTTTTTATTTACATACTTTTTAACATATTAAAAAATGAATCCTTATCATATATATATCCATTTGTTCTTTGGCTTTTCTTTTTGCTTTGTTGGGTTTTTAAAAATTAGACTTTATATTTTTGAAGTAGTTTTAGGTTCACAGTAAAATTGAGTGGAAAGTGCAGTCAGTTATCCTACAGCCCAGCAACCAGCTTCCTCACTGTCAGCATTCTCTACCAGAGGGTACCTGTGTTAGGATCCATGAATCTTCACTGACATGTCATCATCACTCAGAGTCTGTAGTTGACATTAGGGTTCACTCTTGGTGTTGTGCACGAGTTTCGACACATGCATAATGACACATGTCCACTGTTTTAGTATCATACAGGCTAGTTTCACTGCCCTGAAATCCTCTGAGCTCCACTTGCTCATCCCTCCCTCCCCAAGCCCTGATAACCACTCATCTTTTGACTATCTCAAAACTTCTGCCTCTTCTGGAATACAATGTAGTTGGAATCACAGAGTATATAGCCTTTTCAGACCGGCTTCCTTCACTAATAGGCATTTAAGTTTTCTTCATGTTTTCTCATGGCTTGATAGCTCTTTTCTTCTTCTCTCAGTCAGAGTCTCACGTTGTCACTCTCTTCCGGGCTCAGGCAATCCTTCTGCCCCAGCCTCCTGACTAGCTGAGACTAGGGGCACAGGCCATCACAACCCACTAATATTTTTTATTTTTTGTAGAGACAAGGTCTCGCTGTGTTGCCCAGGCTGATCTTGAACTCCTAGGCTCAAGCAGACCTCCCACTTCAGCCTCCCAAAGTGCTAGGATTACAGGCATGAGCCACCACGCCCAGCCCATTTTTTTTTTTAAAGCTGGAATCGCACTCTGTCGCTCAGCCTGGAGTGCAGTGGCATAATCATGGCCACCGCAGCCTTGGCCTGCTGGGCTCTGGTGATCCTTCCACCTCAGCCTTCCAAGTAGTTGGAACTACAGGCATGAGCCACTACATCTGGCTAATTTTTTAATTTTTGTAGAGATGAGGTCTTGCCATGTTGGCCAGGCTGGTCTTGAACCCCTGGGCTCAGGCAATCCTCTCGGCTCAACCTCCCAAAGTGCTGGGATTATAGGCTTCAGCCACGTGCCCAGCTCATTTCTTTTTTAAGGATGAATAATATTCCATTGTCTGGATGTACCACAGTTTACTTAAGTTTATTTATCAATTCACTACCAAAGGACATCCTGGTTGCTTCCAGGTTTTGGCAATTATGAGGCTCCACCAAAGGGTGGCATTATTTTCAGGCTCCTCCCACATCCTTCTCACCTCCATACTGAACACCCCACGCCCACCTTGCTCCTCCAGGACCCGCATGACCCTCCCGGCATGCTGTGTCTTGCTCACAGATGAGCAGGCCACGGTTCCCAGAAATCAGATAGAGGATGGAGACTCACTTTGGCAGAGTCATGGCTAGGAGGCCTCCTGCCCCAGTGCTGTGGCCCCACTGGTCCCCTGGAAGGGAAGGAACCAATTTCAAACCAGGAAAGAGTCAGAGAGAGAAAGAGAGACAGAGGCACAACACCACACACCTTCCTCCGACAACATGCCTCCAGGCAGAAGTCTGCTTAGCCCTCTCACAACTCCTTAGGGGACAATTATTTGCATTAATTAATTGATTGATGCATTAATTCAAGACATTATGCTTGGAGCCCACAGCTGGGTTTCCATTGACTTTTTGTTCAACCAACTCAAAGGCTCAGGATGAAGAAAGGTAAGAGCAAACTTAGAGGTTTGGATATTTTAAATAATGCTAAAATATGCACCCCCTCCACCTTGACAACCACAACTCAGAATGTTTACAGGCTTCTTCTTCCTCCTCAAGCTTGCTCTGAAAACCGACACATCCAGTATGTATCAGTTGTCAGTTGTCTATGGCCGTGTAACAAACCACCCCACACTTAGCAGCTTGAAACAGCCACCTTTTCTCTGCTCACAAGCCTTCAGTTTGACTGAGCATGGGCAGGCTGTTCTGCTGGGCTCCCTGGGGCTTACCCTGGTGGCTGCTGTGGCCATCTGCACTGGGGAATGGCCTCTGTTCACAGGTGCGGGGGGCTCTGGTGCTGTCCACTGAGTGTCTCTCTCATGATCTCTCATCTCTTTTACCTAGGCTGTGATGAGAGAGAGTGCAGAAGTTACCAGGCTCCCTGAGGCTCAGGCCCCGGAACTCATACACCACCACCTTTGCTACATTCCACTGGTCAAAATAAGGCCCACGCACATTCAGGGGTGGGGACACAGATGCCACTCTTGATAAGACAAACTGCAAAGAATTTGAGGCCATTTAAATCTACAACTCTTTCGCTCAGCTCTGGGGGCTGACAGGGCTGGGTTGGCAAGGGGCAGCTGACATAGGACAGAAACAAGGAACTTCCCCAGGGCCTGATTCCATCTTGGTTTTGGGCTTGTTTTTAACATCAGGGTCGCTGCCTCAGCCAGGAACTCCACGTGCCATGACTTTGTGCAGGATACTTGAGCTCTGAGTTCCCCTTTCCTAAAGCAGGATGTTAACAGCATGGGCCTCAGGGCTGTTTCAAGGATCGACCCACAGAGCATGTGCTGGGGTGAAGAGTGTCCCCCAAATCCATGTCCATTGAAACCTCCCCACGGGACCTTATTTGGATACAGGGTCTTTTCTTTTTGAGTTGGAGTCTCACTCCATCGCCCAGGCTGGAGTACAGTGGCATACTCATGGCCGCCCCAGCGTCAACCTGCTGGGCTCCGATGTTCCTTCTGCCCCAACCTTTCAAGTAGCTGGAACTACAGGCGCACACTACCATGCCTGGCTAATTTTTGATTTATTGTAGAGATGAGATCTCCCTAAATTGCCCGGGTGGGTCTCAAACCCGCGGGCTCAGGCAATCCACTGGCCTCGGCCTCCCAAAGTGCTGCGATTATAGGCTGAGCCACCAAGCCCGGCCGGAAACAGGGTCTTCTTAGATGTAATCAAGTTAAGATGAGGTTAACCTACAGTGGAGAAAGAACCCATTTTCTGTGTTTTGCTGGGATCTTGCTGACTTCTCTTGTTCATTTCTGTTTTTGCCTTAAGCAATTCCTCAGAAAATGACAGAAACTAAGAAATGCCCCATTTCTTAAAGTGTAACATCTTCTAGTTCTATCTCTAAGACACTTTTAACTTAATATAAGCATCCTGGGAGTTATCGCCTGAATAACCCATCCTTTTAATTCTAATGCATCACACATAATTTTATGAACAAGTCAAATTATTTGCAGCATATATGAATATTCTTGAAACCAAATCGCATAAAAAGATAATACAAAATAAAAAAATTACATATCCTTATTTTCTCCAGAGCTTATTTTCTTCAAAAAATTCTTTTTGGAGTTGGGGTCTCACTCTGTTTGCCCACTCACCATGGCCTTGACTTCCTGGACTCAGGTGATCCTTCCGCCTCAGCCTCCTGGATATTTAGGACCTCAGGTGCCAGCCAGTACATCTGGCTACTTTAAAAATTTTTTTTCTGGAGACAAGATCTCTACTGTGTTGCCCAGGCTAGTTAGTCTCTGAACTCCTGGGCTCAAGCAATCCTCCTGCCTCTGCCTCCCAAAGTGCTGGGATTACAGTCGTGAGCCAGAGCACCCAGCCCTAAAATCCTTTTCTATGACTTCAAAATTCCCAGACACTTTGCATTTTCATTCCAGGCTGAGTATTAAATGATGTGTGCTCTGGGCAGAGCCAGTGCTGGGAGCTGGGGATGCTGAGGCCATCAAGATGTAGCCCACCAATCAGACCAAGTCCTACGTGACTGCACAGGGTAGTATCTGCTCAGACAGGCCTCAGATAAACAGAGAACTGAGGCCTCCATCAACTCTGCTCCAGTTTGAACCCCAGCTGTAGGCCCCAAGCACAGTGTCTTGAGTAAATGAATCAATCCATTAATTAATGCAAATGATTTGCCCCTAAGGAGTTGTGAGAGGGGGTTAAGCAGACTTCTGCCCTGAGGCATGTTGCCAGGGGAGGGTGTGTCACGGCCCCTCTCTCAGGGACTCTCTCTCCTGGTTTGGAATCAGCTCCTGCTCCTTTAAGGGGACCAGTAGGGCCACAGCACGGGGGTGGGAGTGGGGTGGGGGTGGGGGGTGGGGGGTGGAAAGGGAACTTCAGCCCAGACACTGCCAAAGTGAGCTTCCATCTTCTATCTAGTTTCTGGAAACCTCGACCAGCCTGATAGAGTGAGCAGGATGCAGGGTGCTGGGAGCTTTTTTTTTTTTGAGTTGGAGTCTCACTCTTGTTACCCAGGCTGGAAGGCAGAGGCACGCTCACGGCCACTGCAGCCTCCCCCCGCTGGACTTAGGCGATCCTTCTGCCTCAGCCTTGCAAGTAACTAGAACTACAAACGCTCACCACCATGTCCGGCTAGTTTTTGTGATTTATTGTAGAGACGAGGTCTCACCAAGTTGCCCCGGCTGGTCTCAAACCCACCGGCTCAGGCAATCCTCTCACCTCGGCCTCCCAAGTGCTGGGATTACAGACTAAGCCACCGTGCCCAGCCTGCTGGGAGCTTTTTAAGATCAATCTGGGTGTCTTCGGAGTGGTAAGGACAGGAGAGGAGGCTGGAGACGATGTCACCCTTTGGTGGCCCCTCTCCCTGGGTTGCACACTGAGCACAGGCTCCCTGAGCTGCCATGGGCCCCTGGGTTCATAAGCAGACTATGAGTGGTGGTATAAAGTGATTGTGGCTGGGCTGTCCTCACACCTGCGTCCTGCCTCGTGTTTTAAACCGTGGTTTCCTAGTGCAGCCTGGCTGGGGACTCCCTGCGAAGACGTGGGCGAATCCTCAGCTTTCTGGGAGCCTCGTTCGTCGCTGGGCTGCAGCAGTTCACATTGCCTACCCACCTACTTGTTTGTGTCTAGTTTTACCTGCTTCTGCATCCTCTGACAGTCCAGGTACCCCCAGCAAGGGGAGGACCTGGCTCAAATGATTTCCTTAGACAGGGAAGAAAAACCATGAGCCACACACAGGCCCTGTGTTGCTCCCAAAGCAGCAAAGGGTCCTAAAAAGGCCAGTCTTTTTTTTTTTTTTAAATATGAGTTCTCACTCTGTTGCCCAGGCTGGAGTGTAGCAGCACAATCACTGCACACTGCAACCTCGACCTCCTGGGCTCAGGTGATTCTTCTGCCTCAGCCTTCCAAGTAGCTAGAATTACAGGCACACGCCACCACTCCCAGCTGGTTATTTTATTTTATTTTGTAGAGATGATACTTCACTATGTTGCCCAGACTAATCTTGAACTCCTGGTCTCAAGTGATCCTCCCACCTCGGCCTCCCAAAGTGCTGGGATTACAGGTGTGAGCCACCGTGCCCAGCCTAAAAGGCCAGTTTTTCTTACTGAGGAGGTTCCAAGTTAGGAGGGACTGTGTTTGAGCCATCCAAAGGAGCTTTATCGAGAACTGATGCCCACTCCAGAAAGATGCACCTCTAGATTAATCACCTCTGACACTTTTATATTATGGGCTCATCAGGACAGCAGGTAGAGAGAGTGCAGCCACATCTCTGGAGGGCACCACCGTGGGAGTCCAAACTCACTCTTGCCTTGACTCATTATATTTGAGCAGACATTTGCTAGACTATTGAACCTCAAGAGACAGGATTTAACCTGTGGTGTGGCTGAATCCATGTAACAAAATAGTTTGCATGGGAAATGTAACAAATTTACGAATATTAAAAAAAAATAGCAGAATAAATGGGGTCGTATTGCCGAATTTAGAGGCTGTAAAATGTGCTGGTGAGAACATAAGCCCCCAAAGCTTGGATTTTAATCTCAGCCTCACCACCTGCTAGCAGTAGGGCCTTGGGCAAGTTACATAGCCTTTCTGAGCCTCAGTTTCCCTTCTGTACAATGGGGGTAATACCACTACTAATTTCATAGGATTTTGTGAGGATTATATGTAATAGAAACACATGGGACATCATTAACCCAGGGCCTGGCCCTTACTGTTTTAATAAATGTGCACTATCATTATTAATAGTATTCATAACCCAAATGTTTCCTCATCGAACCATAAACTGAACCAATATTTTTTCAGGAACATCGTGAGCCAGTTAAGCCAAAGCAGAAGCCCCATTCTATCTAAAATAGTCACAAAATAGCAACCCTTAGCAAAAAACCCAGAGGACCGGGCCCCACACTGTTAAGTAAACAAAGCCTTGTATTATCCTTACTTTATACACGAGGAGGCAAAGGCTCAGAGAGGTTTGGTAAGTTGGCTAAAGTCACAAAGAAACCCCTGTCAGTGTGACCTTGACTGTCATTACAATGGCTGACTGCCTCTGTGGAAGTGGAATGGAATCTGATCGTGAAGGTGCTTTCCTGTCCAAGTTGAAGTATAACTGTGGGTGACTAGCAATGGGACACATTCACTCGTTCATTTATAGGTGTTTATGGGAGCTCGCTATGTCTGGCATTTCAGTCGTGTCTGTCAGAGTGTGTGTTTAAGCTTGCCGCGTATGTTTATTTATTTATTTTTTTGAGTTGGAGTCTCACTCCATCACCCAGGCTAGAGTACAGTGGCACGCTCACGGCCACCCCAGCGTCAACCTGCTGGGCTCCGGCTATCCTTCCGCCTCAGCCTTCTGAGTAACCAAAATTACAGGCGCGCACTACCACACTTGGCTTAATTTTTTTAATTTATTGTAGAGATGAGGTCTTGCCAAGTTGCCCGGGCTGGTCTCGAACCCATGGGCTCAGGCAATCCACTGGCCTCGGCCTCCCAAAGTGCTGGAATTACAGGCGCCGCGTATGTTTAAATGGCTTCATATCCACACCCCTCACACGACCCTACGGCCCCCCAACCGCCCCCCCCCAACCCTCCCCTCCCACTGGCGAGGCAGAGAGATGTGTGGCCATCACATGACTTGCTCCACCAGCCCCCCCACCAGCTCAGACGCCAGCCTGCGGTTCCCGGACAGCAACGGCCTTCTGCAGACCCCACGCTGGGACGAGCCGCAGCGGGTGTGCGCCCTGGAGCAGATCTGCGGTGTGTTTCGCGTGGACCTGGGACACATGCGCTCTCTCCGCCTTTTCTTCAGGTGAGAAGCATCTCCCGGCGCTTCCTGGGAGCGGCCTATGCGGTCTTCCCAGTGGGGTTTTGGTCGGGCCCTGGATGCGGGCCCTGGCTGATCTGGCCGGTGTTGGTCTTCCTAGACCTCTGCCACCTCCCTCGCTGAGCCAATCGGCAGCAGTTTCCACTGTGGCCACCCCACAGTAATTGGACCCGGAGAGCTACCCAACTCCCTCCTCCACCTGCAGGGTGATGGTAGTCAGCCATTGCTTGGGACTCTGGCTTGGGGGAAGAAACCAAACCAGGGTGACTGCAGACAGTAGCAGTGGGAAACCGCTCTGATCACTGGTGAGATGCTCGCAGCTCAGCCAGTCGTGTGCCGGCCGGGCCATGGCTTTCTGGTAGGAGGCTGTCATCTTTTGTGATGAGTGGGCTGTCCCTAGCTTCCTGCCCGTATTTCTTGCATCAGATCTCATCTCCTTATAGTCAGGGCAACCCTGAAAACAGACACATCCCATATGTATCAGTCGGGTCAAACAACTGATGAGTCCAGAGCCACTCCCAGGCCCAGGGCCACGTTCCAGTCTTTCCTCCCAGGGCATCCAGGGCTGGCCTGACTTACGGATGTTGATTGAGTTTCCCAGGAGGGTTCTCCCAGCAAGCCACCAACACAAGTTGGAGAACCTCCGTGAGGTTCTCTTAGCATCGGTCCCGCTGTGGCTCAAAACCAGATTCCAGCTAACACAGGCACCCGCATCCACCCCCGGATCCCCTAGACAGCCCAGCCTATGGGGCCAGGCAGAGGGTGGTGGAGAGAAGGGTGCTCTAGCAGGTCTCCAGAGAGGAGCGACAGGGCTCCCGAGGAGAAAACTGTTTTGCCTTCATCAGCAAAGTAGGTGATGGTTTTTGTTTGGGTGCAATTCTGTCCCCTCGCACCACCGGCCAAACCCCACGGGGACTTACTGTTTCCTGCCTCTGAGGTCGGGGATAGTGGCCTCTGATTATACTTGGAAATAAAAACCCGTGTTTGCATATAAATGGGGCTTTTCTCTCCCCCCTCCAATGGCTCTTCAGCGATGAGGCCTGCACCAGCGGTCAGCTGGTCGTCGCCAGTCGGGAGAGCCAATACAAGGTTTTCCACTTCCACCACGGTGGCCTGGACAAGCTGTCGGATGTGTTTCAGCAGTGGAAATACTGTACCGAGACGCACCTCAAAGATCAGGTAGCCCCTCAAACACTGGTGCTGTCCCCAGGGGGCAGGGCTGGAGTCCCCACGCCAGAAGACACCAGGCCGCTGACGCTCTCTGCAGGCCTCCTGGAGGCCCTGCACCTCTCCAGCGGGTCTCTCTCCTCCTGGGTCCTGTGTCTGGGGTCTCTGGATCTGAGGGCTCACAGGGTGTGACCTGTGGTGGCTGGGTGGCTGACAGAGCGGCAACTTTGGGTTTGAGACATGTGCCCAGGGGTTTTTGTAAAGTCAGTGCTGTGCACTTGAAAAATCATGTTTTGACAGGACTTCCTGCCATATTTTGCTCAATCTACATACAAATGTAATAAGAGCTCTTTAATTATCTGTTTAAGATACTGTATGTGCTTATTAGGAACGGGGCTGACTTTAAAATTCCCTTCCTTCCCACAGAGCCTCCTGCTGGCTTCCCTTATTACAGTAGCATGGCTTTTTTTTCCCCCTACATTGAACAACCTTTGATTTTTGAATTAAATGTCAGCTGCAGTTTTGCCCTGGATTCGTGACTGCTCGCGGAGACAATCTGACAGGCTGGCTCCCTGCTCGCAGAACAGCGATCCCTTTGTATGTGGCCAATCACATGTAATTTATTGCAGACCCTCCCGGCAAAGGGAAGTTAGGCCGAACGAGGCATTAATTCCGTTTTTTTTTTTTTTTTTTTTTTTTTTGCGGCTGGGGTCGGGGAGGGAGTGGGGGCGGCGTCCCAGTGGGCCGGGGAGAAGGGAGCAGCGAAGGGAAACCGATTTTAAGATGAAGGTATTTTCATTTTAATTGCGCCTAATTACACTTGCCATTTAGGGGTTTGTATGCAGGGACAGCCCCGTCCCCTCCTTTCAGAAGAGAGCGAGGCTTTTAAATCCTGGGAAAAGCGTCCTTGGCTCCCGAAGCCACGGGAGTTTGAGACACTCACCTTTGCCCAATTTTCCTCCTGTCCGGCAGGTCGCCCCTGAAAAGACGTGCATGCAGTTCTCCATCCGACGCCCCAAGCTGCCGTCCTCCGAGACGCACCCCGAGGAGAGCATGTACAAGAGGCTGGATGTCTCTGCCTGGCTCAACCACCTGAACGAGCTGGGCCAGGTGGAAGAGGAGTACAAGCTTCGGAAGGTGAGGACCGGCCGGGAACCAGGAGCTAGCTAGCAGGCAGGAGGGCCGGGGCCTGGCCGCCAGCCTGCACCCACAGGCCACCTCCTCTGGAGGGTCCCGTTCCCTTGTGTGAGGTTCCATGTGAACACGCCGATAAAGCAATCAAAGCTGCTGCCTTGAAAAAGGGGGAAAAAAAAAACTCCGGAGCGGGTTTGGGGGATACCGTGTCAGCCTGCATAGAAGGGTTTGCAGTGAAATGCAACATTTCCAAAACCAGGGATTAGGCCATGACGTGAGAACGACACGTTAATCTGAGCGCCACCCCAGGGGGGGCATTGACATTGAAATGAGCCGGGTTTGTGTCCTGTATGGGAATTGAGGGCCAGTGCTTTCCCCTTGTAAACATGTGCAAATTGCAGAGATCTGAATCCAGGCACACCAAAGCCACCAAAACACACATCTCTGGGGACCGGGGGTTTCTTTGAGCTGCCCTATTTTATCCCCTCCCCAACTTCTGCCGCTTCCTCCAGGCCATTTTCTTTGGCGGCATTGATGTGTCAATCCGGGGGGAGGTCTGGCCCTTCCTGCTGCGCTATTACAGCCACGAGTCCACGTCCGAGGAGCGGGAGGCGCTGCGGCTGCAGAAGCGAAAGGAATACGCAGAGATCCAGCAGAAAAGGTAACGCCGGGACCGGCCCGGCCCACCCCACCAAGCCGCGGAGGAAAATGTCATTTGAAAAGGCAATTTGAGGTGCAATTCAGCATTGATAATATGTTTCGTGACCCATAGTTTCTTTGGAAAATGGGTCTCCCAGGAACGTGAGCGGTAGGGCAGGGTAAGTGCAGTCATTATGCCAAGCACTCGGGCCTCGGAACTGCGGCGCTCGTTAGCTCACATGTCAAGGTTTTAGGAGCCTTGTTCAGCAGACTTAACTAGGCACTGAGGCCCAGCTGCTGCAGGCCAGGCTGGGAACGGGGCCTCAAGGGGCAAAGGGAGTCAGTTGGGACTAGCCTGGGGCTGGGGTCTGGCTCTGTGACCAGCTCTTCTTCCTGGGCTGTGCTCAGCTCCCATCCAGGATGCTGGGCTGGGGCTAAGGCCTCAGTACCCACTGGGCAGCAGCCTGCTGGCCTCTCTGGGATACTGGGGCCTGGGAGGCCGAGTCAGTGTCAGGGGAAGGGCTTGGGCACATACCACCCAGTCATGTTAGGGGTGGGAAGCCTGTGGCCGCCAGCGACAGCCACACCCATTCCCATCCAGGGGACAGAGGCTGAAGGGAAGGCCCCTTCCTGCAGTATGTGTGCGGTTCGCTGACCACACTGGGTGGGTGCTCTATTCCACACAGGCTCTCCATGACTCCAGACGAGCACACAGCCTTCTGGCGCAATGTGCAGTTCACTGTGGACAAAGACGTGGTGCGCACGGACCGGAGCAACCAGTTCTTCCGAGGGGAAGACAATCCGAATGTGGAAAGTATGAGGTACTCCCTCCCAGGCCAGCAAGCTTCCCTACCTGCAAGACTTCGAGCCTCACCTGAACCCCCAGGGCCTCCGTTGACCTACTGGGAAGTAGACAGGCCCCTCAGCGACTTTCTGCAGGGGCTTCTTCCAGGTTCATATGTCAAGGCCCAGAAGTGGAAGATAAGCTATTCATGAGCCGCTTTGATTGGCATCTCATGGCCGGAGCATCCTTGGGGAGCCACATGGGGCCCTCCCAAGGGTGCCAGCAAAGCTCCTCTATTCCGTGGCTCCACCAAGCCTGCCCATGCTCGGCTCACACCAACCGTGGAAGAGCCTCCCGTGAGTCCCCTCCATCTCCCCGTGGGTGGTCCCTTAATGATAAAGCCACACAGAGCCAGAGGCTGGCATCTCTGACATTCTGCTGCCGCCTAGCAAATAACTGCCCCCAAATTAGCAGCCCATAAACATGTCCCTGCCAGCCCACCCTTTGTCACAGGCAGTCAACCCTTAAAGTCAGGCCCGCGTCCTGCTCTCCCCCTCCTCTCGAGGTTCTGTGTTCTTCCTCACTCCCTTTTGCAAAGTGAGGGTGTATGTGTCTGGAACCTGAGCTTCGGCTCTGAGCTACCTCCCCGACCACAAGATCAAGGCAAGGGGCAGGCAGCCAGAGTCTCCAGCCTGGGTCTCTGTGGGCCATCACCCTCTGTTGTCTCCACTGCCTGGCCAGGAGGATTCTGCTGAACTATGCTGTGTACAACCCAGCCGTTGGCTACTCCCAGGGCATGTCAGACCTGGTGGCGCCCATCCTGGCCGAGGTCCTGGACGAGTCGGATACCTTCTGGTGCTTTGTGGGTTTGATGCAGAACACGATCTTCGTCAGCTCTCCTCGAGATGAGGACATGGAGAAACAGCTGGTGAGACTCAGGGGGATGACTGCGTGTTGAAGGGACCGAGACAGCTCGCGCCGCCCCCTCCTCCTGCTGCCGAGGTCTCTGGCTTGGCCGCTGTGGTTCAGTGAGCAGCAGAAACGACAGGACAGGAGTTGCTGATGGGATATGGGGGTCTTAGCCCTGGCAGCCAGGGAAGGGCCAGCTGCTTCTAGGAGAGATGCCACTTCCCGGTCTTTGGAGAGAGTGCCCCTCACACTCCCCACGGAGGCTGGGTCCTGTGGGGCCCTTGTCCGCGGCCTCCCTCCTGCCTGCACGTTACAGCCCAGCCCAGGCTTCCTGGCAGGGCAAGGAAGGGGCGATCCCATCACAGCTGACCCTGTGCTTTGTCAAATGGGTTCTCAGGTGTGTCTGGGCAGCTCTCAACTGAAGGCCAATACCACCGAGGCTCCCAAGTGGGGACTGGAACAGGAGGGGCTCCTGATGCCACCCTGAGACCCCCCGGGAAAGTTTCCACCTCCCATCCCGAGGACAACTGGCCTTTCCTGGAGTGCCAGCTGGATCAGCCTCACGTAGACCAGGCAGCACTGAATGTTGGCGGAGGGGCCAAGCCCAGCTAGGTTGAGCCAGGCACTCCATTCACTGTTCTCACCTTGTATCACCTGTCTGTGCCAAGCACCTGCCGGGTGCCATCGTGAGCACTGGGATGTGGGCCTGGATGCCTGGTGCCATCGTGAGCACTGGGAGAAAGCTGGGCCTGGAAGCTGGCAGTGCGAGCAGAAGCTCCCCTGGGTGCCAGGAGAGCAATACAGAAGATCCCTGGGAGGCAGGAGGGCCCGGAACTGGCAGTCTGAGCAGAGGAAGCTGGCGCTGGGGGAGGGATGCAGAGGGTGCTCATGCTAGACAGAAGGCTCTGCATGGGGGCTGGCTCCAGGGCACGTGGGGGCTGGCCCTGCGTGTTGCCGAGGCTGGGCTGAGCAGAGCTTTCTGGATGGTGACACTGAGTGACTTGGTCTTGCTGGACCAGGCCTGTCATGTGCAGTGAGGGTGGAGCTGAGCGGAGGCCCTCGAAGGCCAGGCCCACAGAGCGTGTCCTTTAGACTAACTGTGGAGGCATACTGGCAACTAGCAGGACAGCTGAGCACAGCAGAGGATTTGCGGCCAAGGGAAGCTGAGCAGAGTGGTAAAGGCACCTTGGTGAGGGGTGGGAATGGGGCATCCATGAGGGAGTCAGTTGCAGGTGTGGACTTGACCCTGCTGTGGGCAACGGGACAGAGAACTGGCTAGTCAGGAAAGATTCTCAGAACCCATTTCTATGAAGGGCTGTAGTGGCTCCAGTGCTGTGTTGTGAGAACAATGGGCTACTTGTGTGGGAAGGGGACATGTGGCCCCGAGCCCTGCTTAGGACCCCTCTAACTGCGATCTAACCCCACCTCAGCTGTGGGCTGACCCAGCCGAGCAAACCCTGTCTGCGTCATCCGCATTGGTGTGATGTCAGGTTTCCACGGTGCCTGGGAGGCAATTACAGGGTCTGACGCCATTCGCCCCTGACAGCTTACGGCAGCACACAGCCGGGTGACTCATTAACTGTTGGAGATTGATTTTCCAACGGCATTGGTGAAGTCAGCGGCCCGAGCCCGGGTGCTGCCAGAAATAACCCTAATCTTGTCCTACGCACGTCACTGGGTGGTGACCTTAGTCACAGGAATCGGGTGTCCCAGGGCTCAGACATCAGCTCTGGGAGATGATGGATCTTGGTGATTGGAGCAGAAAGGGATTGAGTCAGGGCCCACAGGTGCTTGGGCTCCCCTTGCCAGGAGGGGTGGGTGCTGAAAACAGCCCCCGGGTGTCTGCTGAGGCTGAGGAGTCTTCCCAGCTGGGGAATGGCTTGCTCAGCCTCCCACCATAGGGTACAATGCTTTGCCTTGCCCTGGGCCATGCCACAACCCTGGGGCAGTCTTAAATCTGGGACAAACTGGCAAAGGCAGGTGTGAGCCCGATCTAGCAGAATAACATAAGCAGGTGGCAGACATATATAGAGGCAGAGACCTCGCTGTGTGCTTCCCAAGGTGGGGGTGTCCTGAGGAAGGGCCCCAGTGGGAGTGAGCTTCCTGGGCAGGCAGAAAGGCCATGTGAGGGCTGGGGGCTGATGCATCCTGGCCTCGCCTTCAGCTGTATTTGCGGGAGCTGCTGCGACTGACACATCTGCGATTCTACCAGCACCTGGTATCGCTGGGTGAGGACGGCCTGCAGATGCTCTTCTGCCACCGCTGGCTCCTGCTATGCTTCAAGCGGGAGTTCCCTGAGGCCGAGGCCCTGCGGATCTGGGAGGCCTGCTGGGCCCACTACCAGGTGAGCCAGGGCGGGGTCTGAGGGCTGGGCATGGCGGGACCACAGCCATGAGCAACCGTGACCATCCTGCACCCAGCCTTCGAGGAGGGCATCCTGCCCCATCCACCTCGTCCCCACCCACCCACGCCACACGTCAGCCCCCCGTCCGACGATTACTTTCCGGTCCCACGTGGCTGGCTCCAGACCTCGCAGCTCGCCTCCCAAGTCACTGAAATCGATGCAAATTGCCCGCTGACTGCGCTCATTACCACGTTCTGGGGCTGAGCTCCCTCCTGTCACAACCAATCAGTGTGAGCGACATCGTCAGGGGCCGAGCGAGGCCACAGCAGCCCAGGACGCCCATGCCCATGAGCTGGAGGCAGCGCTGCCCCACCCCCCTCGGGCCTTCCCTGCTATACAGGTCCGGCTCACTCCGTCACCCTCTCGAGCAGGGAAAAGGACTGAGATCCACTTCCCCACCAGTCCCTCTGGAGAGTCCCGATCAGCAATGCTGACTTGCATGCTCCATCCACCATTATCAGTGTCTCCTCAACAAACTCCCCTTGGAGCACAGCACTGGCTCTGTCACATGGCTTTCAGGGATCCGCCAGCGATGGTAAAGGATAGACAAGTCTCTTTGAATCCATCAACCTTTTACAAAAACAGTATTGATGCATCCAGGAGGGACAGACCCTTTCTGCAAGAGCGGGCTCCGTTCACCACGGCAGCCTCCATCAGACGAAGAACCCAGAAGACAGTCTGAATGCTACCGGCCCCAAGACATTTGCAGCAGCATTTCCCATCCTTGCTAATGTCACAGGGGAACGAGATCTGAGGAAAGCCAGTGAAGAAACCCAGCGCCGGCGCCACCAGCCGTCTTTGTATTCCTTCATCCTGGCTTGCCTCTGGCCCAGATCTTGGCTGCATTTCTCACCTGTGGGACGTGGACGTTCAGGATGAAATAGCTGCACTAATAAAAGGGAAGCCCTGGCATGGATGATCCAAAATGCTAGATCACCCCCCTCAGAAAAAGAAAATCATGCCTCATTGCATGTTTTTCAGCAGCAGATTTGCCACCCTCAATCATTATGTTTATGTTAATATTACAAATGAAGTCAGAGCACTGTCCAACAGATGAGGCTGTTTCTTTCTTCCTTTCTTTCTTGTTTGTAGAGACAGGGACTTGCTATGTTGCCCAGGCTGGTCCTGAACTCCTGTACTCAAGCAATCCTCCCAGAGTGCTGGGATTACAGGTGTGCGCCACCATGCCCGGCCTGGGGGCATTTCTCATGGTAATTTTCTATCTACTTCTCAAATTTAATGAACTATAGTAAAAATGATAGAAAGAGGCCCTCTTGCACATTTCTGTTGGCTGCCATTTCGTCTGAAGCCCACAAAGAAAGTCTCTATTGTTTTCAGACTGTGAACTAAATTTAGTCACATTTGGCCCCCTCCTTTGATCAATTTAGTAGTACTGGGGCAGGGGGTAAGCTAATCAGCCAGGAGTGAGCTCTGTGGAAGGGGGGGGGTCACTTCCAGATGATGCCTTTACCTATTCAGCAACCTCTGAGGGAGAAAAGGCTCCCTTCCTTCTGTTTACTGCTAATTTGCCTTGGGGGCTGGGCCACCCTGAACCCTGTCCTGAGAACCAAAGTCAGCCCTGTGCTGCCATCCAGTCAACGTAGAATGTGCCCCCACCTTCCTCTGCAAGAGAAACTGGGCTTCTACCTTCCTGGAACTTCTCTGTGGTTTCTCACCCCAGCCAGAGTTCACATCACTGCAGAAGAATCAGTTAGAGCCAAGACAAGACCATTCTGGCTTAGTGGGGAGGAAGGGGCTGGGTAGCCTGGGGTTGGTCTCTCCCAGAGCAGGCTGGGGCATGGGAGCCAGCCACCGTATCTGCCGTCATCGTGCACTCTGCTGGGTCTGGGTTGGGAATGAGGTTCCTTCTGGTTTGGGTGGTAGACATCGGGAGACTAAACACGGACTTCCCCGTCCTTCCTCTGCATCCGGAAGTGAGTGTGCATCAAAGGCAGTTGCCTTGAGGCATTCAGACAGGAGAACACACAGGATGTATTGGGACCGAGTGCTGGCTTCCTGTTGTCCGCTGGCATTGCTGGGCTGGCCTTATGAGGTGGCCCTGAATAAGGAAGGCAGTGGAGTCCTCGATGGGCCTGCCCTGAAAGAGGGCAAAGGACAGCCGAATCGTTTCAGCCACCCCACGGGAACCTCCAGGGAGCTGCTGTGCCCCGTTCTTTTAGGATCTTGCGGCTTTTCTAGCAACAAACCATGCAGTCACCTCTAGGGCATGAGGTGGGGACGTGGCCAGGAGGTGGGAGTAGGTGGCCAGTAGGTGGTGGCCAGAGGCTCTTTCTTAGGATATAGTCCATGAACCACTCAAGCGAGTTCTAATCCAGTCTTACACACACACACACCATCTCTCAGGACCTTTATGAATTAGACTTCCAATGAGCGCAGGCCAATCTTCAGAGGAAGGGTGTTCTTTGACCCCCACCCCCACAAAGACCACCCAAATTGCTGCCCAGAAGAGCACCAGCAGCCCACGGGTGTTCAGCTCCAGATCATCCTTTCTGGATATCACAGCAGCCTAAGGATGTGGGTACGAAGACTGGCCCCATTTGCAGATGGAGAAGCTGAGGACTGAAGAGGCTGCATGGCTGGCCTAGGGCCACACGGCCTGTAAGCTGGGCTCTGAGCCCAGATGCCTCACCCTGGAGCCCTCACCCCGGAGCCCTCACCCACGCCTCTACTCTCAATTTCCCCATCGAGGCGGGGCCTGGGGCTCGGTTATGGCCCTTATCTGAACTCCACTTTCCCCTAGACGGACTACTTCCACCTTTTCATCTGCGTGGCCATTGTGGCCATCTATGGGGATGATGTCATTGAGCAGCAGCTGGCCACTGACCAGATGCTCCTGCACTTCGGAAACCTTGCCATGCACATGAACGGGGAGCTCGTTCTCAGAAAGGTGAGCACTGCCCTCCTGCAGAGACCCACACCCAGACGTGGCCCCAGCCTGCACTCAGAGCCGCACCCCTTCATATAGGCCCCACCTCGTCTGCTGAGTCTCAGAACCCCTCCACCTGCTTGGGCCCCACCCCACCTGTTGCGCTGGGAACTCCCTGCCAAGGCCCAGGGGTCAACACCTGTTGCAGCTTGGCTGTGTCGCCACGCAGCTGTCCCCAAGCTCTTTGGGGACACCATCCTAGATCAGGCCCCTGACACTAGAGCCTCCCTCACCTGCCAGAGTGAACTAATTCCCAGGGATACAGACAGGTTCCTACCCTGGGACAGCTCCCTTCCAGCTCAGAGCTAAGAAAACTGAGAAGGAGGCTGGACACTGAGTGGGGGCAGGGGTGGCAGCTTCTCACCCAAGAACAACCAGAATAACGGGGGGCCTTGAGGTCCTGCCACCTTCCCTGCTTCCCAGACTCCTCCTGAAGACAGTACTTGGTAGAGCTCTTGGTGGTCCATCAGAGCAGTGAGGAGGGGTCCCGGGGTCAGTGGTGCCCCTGTAGGGCCTGAAAGGTGGCTGTGGGCTGGAGCAGAGTGCCAGGGGGCTGAGTGAGAGAGGGTCCTGCCAAAGAGGACAGGTGGGCCTTGCAGGGTTAGGGGAACCGAGCCAACAGGCCCTGCTAACCCTCCAGCTGAGGGCCGTCTGGGAGCCTTCTTCATCCTGAACCATATGTGAGTGTTGGCTGAGGGTCTCACGGGTCTCATGGGTCCTGTCACTGTCGCCATTTGGCCTAACAGTTGTGCTGTGCTGGTGTTGATGGGATAGGTGGGCAGAACCTGGGACATAGTGACCCACATGGGTGCTGGCCTTGCTGCTGTGGCTCTTTGGCCACTCCCGTGGGGACCATTGACCGCCCGGCTGTCCCCGCTTCCCCGTCACCACCTGTGTTCTCTCTTTGCAGGCGAGAAGTCTGCTGTATCAGTTTCGCCTCCTACCCCGGATCCCCTGCAGCCTGCACGATCTGTGTAAGCTGTGCGGAACAGGCATGTGGGACAGTGGCTACATGCCCGCCGTGGAGTGTACCGGCAACCATCCGGGCTCAGAGAGCTGTCCCTACGGGGGCACGGTGGAGATGCCTTCACCTAAGCCCCTGCGAGAAGGCAAGAAGGGCCCAAAGTCGCCTCGGGAAGGCTTTGGCTTCCGCAGATAGGTTGGGCTCCCTGCATCGGACAGGGGTTGAGGGGACCTCACCAGGGGTCCTGGGCATGGGAGGGGGTGGGGATGGGCGTGAAGGGGACAGGGGGTGGTAGAAACGTAAGGAAAATGCCTTTGGGCAATGTGAAGGGAACCTTTTCATAGTGATGACAAAATCAGAGTCCGGAAGTGACAGAAGTGACCTGCCAGCCCCCCAACAGTCGGCTCCTGAAATGCGCACGCCACTCCACCTGAGACACAGCCTGCTGGGTTCTCGTTGGCTGCCTCGAAGGATGTCACCGTGGCCCAGAAATTCCTCCCGCTTCATTGGTGACCAGAAGACATCACCAGACAATGAGAAAAGCAGAGACAGGAGAAGGCCTTGTTCACCCACCAGCTCCAAGGGCTGCAAAATGGAGGGGGAGCCCAGAGACATCTTTGCGAGCCAGACATACTTCCTCATCAGACCCTGTTCTCTCTGAGGGAGCCAAACACACTTCCTGTGGCTTCCCTAGCCACAGCTGTGAGTGACACAGATAGGAAGATGTCTGCCAGAAAAAAAAAAAAAAAAAGCCCAACTGATTTCAGGAAGAAAGGTGTAGGAATGTGGAGGCCTTAAGCTTGGGGCTTTTGACACTGTCCATGTAAACATTTCATACTTCTAGAATTTGAAGGAACTGCCTGCCCAGGAGCCCAAGCTGCAGCTGTTGGAGAAGCATCAATTCCTTTTGCTTAGCTGGGGGTCTTCTGCATGAGGTCAACTCCACCCATGAAATACAGCAACCAGCTGGGAGCTGAATGGGTTGAAGTGTGTGTGTGTGTGTAAGATCCTCTGAAGAGAAGCTGCTTTGTCCCAGAGAAGGGGTAGTATATTAACTAACCAACCAAGACCAGGCTCCTGAAAATAGTAAGGCTCTTCCTCTTCCCCACAGGACTTGCAGTCTCTACTGTGAACATGGATCTTCCATAAGTCTGCTTCTCAGGTGGTTGGACACAAGAGCAACCATAGAAGCATAGCCAGCTCTCAGGGCTCTCTGTTTTCCATGTGGGAGTGAGGTCTTCCAACACACTCTTCCTCTTCCAAAAGACTGTGTATCAGTCACTCCCTCTGGGGTTTAGATGTGGACAGACAAGGGCATACAATCTATGATATGAGAGCTCCTAACCAACTTTAAAGTATCAAGCCATTTGCACGGCAAGCTATTTTCTTTTGTTTTTTGAGTCAGGGTCTTGCTCTGTCACCCAGGCTGGAGTGCAGTGGCATTATCCCAGCTCATCACAGCCTCGACCTCCTGGGCTCAGGCGATCCTTCCACCTCAGCCTCCTAAGTAGCTGACGTTGGTAGCCATGCACCACCATGCCTGGCTAATTAAAAAAAAATTTTTTGTAGAGACAAAGTCTTGCTATGTTACCCAGGCTGGTCTTGAACTTCTGGGCTCAAGTAGCCATCTCTCCTTGGCCTCTCAACATGCTAGGATTATAGGCGTGAGCCACACACCTGGCCGGAAAAGCTACTTCTTGAACAAGTGGGAGCAAAGGGACTTGAGTCCCTCCTTGAATTCCCCAGCACGTTCTTCTGGGAAGAAAGATCCTTGATGTGCTGAGTCTCATGGGGACGGGACAGAGGGCTTCTTATTCTGGATTTTTCTCCCTGGTGGGGGGCGTACTGCTCATCAGTGCCACTTGAGAAAGATGTTGAGCAACAGGGAAGAGGAGATCGCCAGCTGCCTCCCCCTTCCCTCAGCCTCTCTTTTCTCTTTGAGTCCGAGTCCTCTGGCAGGTACTTCCAAGTTTCGAGGTCCCTCTGTCCCAGAACCTTTTGGAGAGACAATCCTGGAGTGCTGACTGTTACAGTCCAGGGGTGGGGGTTCTGAGTGGGGGTGGGTGAACTTCTCATCCACTTTGCTTCAGGGAAAGAAGAGTTGTCTTTCTGCATTGGCTCCTGACTCACTAGGGAAGTGGACAGAGCTAACCAGGCATGCCCTGCCCTGACCCTCCTCTAGAAAGCACATCTGCATGGATGGGTTTATCACTTATCCATTGTCACAGCAATGCTGCATAACAAATAGCCCCCCAAAATCGGTGACCTAAAACAATGTGCACTTGTCTAGCACACAAGTCTGCAGGGCAGGAGTCTGTGGAGTTCTCCTGATCTAGGTTTGGCTTGTTCACATGTCTGGGGCCACTGGGCTGTTATGTCCCAGGGGGTGCTCAGGGTGCAAATAGGACTTGGCACTGCTCCATGGGCTTTGGTCCCTCCCGCAGGCCAGCTCTGGTGAAAGCAGAAATGAGCAAGTGCCTTCCAAGCCTTGGCGGACACCACACCTCCCATATTCTCCTTGGCCAAAGCAAGTTGCATGGCCGGACTCAGCATTAAGGTGTGGGGAAATGGACCTGTCCCTTGAGCTCTATACGGTCAGAGCAGAAGGCTGAGAATTCAGAGGGGTGAAGAACCAGGACTGCTGCTACCGTCAGCCTAGCAGTCTTGGTCCCAATCACACTGGTTTGGAAGACTCCTCCCCTGCAGAGGAAGAGGGTCCCCCTCGCCTCACCCTTGCCAGCAGGAATAGCGTCCCCATCTTTTACCTGATACCTTGTGCCTTCGGGCTGTTGTGCTTAGGGGCTGGGGGAGCAGGTTCAGGAATCCACTCACTTTGGAGGATCCTGGGTGGAAGACATTCATTCCAAGTCTCCTGGCTCCCACAGTTTCTCACTCCCACAGCTCCCCAAGCCCTGCCCCAGACCAGTCAGCTGCACCTCCGTACCAAGTGCCACCCTCACCTGTCATAGCTTCCACCTCACACTCCCTGTGGGCTGGCCTGGATCCCAGTGAGCCCTGTACCTCCAGCCAGCCTGGACCTGGGTGTGCGGGGCTCCACCGAGGACACATTGCTCTGGAGGGGACAGAGAAACCCCGCCCCGTGCACAACTCCTTAATCTGGATGCAATTAGAGGAAACCAGCCAAAAACCCTGCGGCAGCTGTTGCCCCAGGATTATTCCCAGCCAGCAAAAGGCATTAGGGCGATAATTCAGTCATTAGACTTCTAGCCTTCCCCCCGCCAGAACGTGCAAATAGGGGCTAATCAGCCCTGCACGGCCATCCTCAGCAATGCTGCTTATTTAACCCATTTTTTAAAATGACACTTAATGTTATTGGCTGGCGTACGTGTGTGCGCATACTTAAAAGTTGACGCGCGCTCCGGCCCCACTGCTAATGTCTGTGCTGACAGCATTGCAGTATCGTTCAGGGCCTCTGGGAAGAGAGGGCGCCTTTGATGTGGGTGTGCTGGCACCAGAGGGGCAGCATGGCAGGCTTGACGCTTCTCGCCTGGGAAGGTCTCACAAGGGTGGGGATGCACAGACCGGGAAAATGGTGGAGTGGGGGCTGGACGAGAACTCAGTGATCTGGGCTGGGAGCAGGGAGACTGGTGTCCTCGCTGGGGCGCGGAGGAGAATGGTGTGCTTTTCCAGAAGGTTCTAACTTGAGTCCCAGCCAGAAGACTCGGAATTCACAAGTCACAAGCCAGGTAGGGTGTGAGGGCCCCAGCCCACCCCTGTGGGGGAGGAGGGTCCGAAGTCAGGGGCACAGCCCCATCAGCAGCCTTCGGCTTGGGCATGCTGGTAGACAGTGCCATGTCGTTCCCAGGTTGCTGAGGGTCAGGGGGCGGGAGCGGGGGAGAGGGCTGTTAAATTCAGGAAGGAGGAGACCTTGACCCCTGTTCTTTGAGTTTTCTGTAAGAGCCCTGACTGAAGCCCTGCCAGGAGTGGGCAGGGCAGCTGGACAGGATGCTGGTTCTGAAACAAGGGCCTCCCCGTGGGCTGAGGGGCAGTGGCTGGCAGCGGTCATCCAGTTCTGGTCTTTGGTGGGTGGTCACTGGGAACTGAGGTGGGGAGGTGGCAGCCAGAAATGGGGTGAGGACCATAGACCTGTGAGGTGGTCGATTTCTGTTAAGGTCTCTCTGAGCCCCTTGTTTGTTTGGCTGTCCCAGGATGATGGGCACCTACCCATGGTCGTGCCCCGTGGAAGCCTTTCTCCTGTCCAGCACCCTCTTCTCCTGCAGGGAGGTGGGGGATGTCAGGACTCCACCTTGAGCTTCCTTAGCAGAAGGAAGCACCCCTGCAGGCTACTCTGCCTTGGAGAAAAGAGGAAGGGGATCCCCTGGGAAAACCCACACATGTGCAAGGGTGCAGCCTGGGCTGGAGGGGCCAAGGCTGGCTGCCCAGTTGGGCCACAAGGGAGGGGACAGGACCATCAGCCTGAGCTGGGCTTCTCCATCCCTTGGCGAGAAGGGCGTCCCTGCCTCAGAGGGAGCCGCCCCAAAACTGAAAAGCTAATTTCCACCCCCGGCCCAAGTTTGTGAGGCCTGAGGACGTGCCCCGCTAAGGGCTGGGAAGCAGTGTGTGTAAGGGAAGCATCTTCACCCAAGGGCCGGGCATCTGGTCTCTGCTGCCTCAGCTCCCCACCCCCATATGTGGCCTTCTGCCTCTCCCAGCCTCAGCTTCCTCACTTGTAACATGAGAATAACTACGCCCACTCAGGCCTCACAGAACTGCGGTGGGGACTCTTCATGTAAAGCTGTCATGAGGATGATGCACTAAGTCCCAGGGACTATACCTGCCACTCAGGGAAGAGACTGCTGAACCTAGCCTTCAGCAGCACGGACTGAGACAGCCAGCATGCTCCGCATCCAGAACTCTCCCCGGGTTTGGAGTTGGCAAGCCTGCGCTCCCTTCCACGCATACATCCGCCTAGCTGTGTGTCCTCGGCTGAGGGCGAACCTCTCTGTGCCTCTTCTCCAAAATTTGCTCCATGCCACCCACGCCTGCCACGAAGAAGAACCAACCATGAGACACATCTTCAGCGATCCCACCAGGCATACGTGCATGCGTGCGTGCGTGTGCAAGGCTCTCCAGCAGGAAAATGGTGCTGGCACCACACATCCTGCCCCTCTGCTGGGAGGGTCCCTTGGGCCTCGGACTCTGGCCTCCTGGGAATGAGCTTCGGAATCTGGAGGGGGGCGTCCTTGGGCAGAGCCCGGGGTGCAAACAGCCTGCGGCTACCTGGCCTTTTAAATACATTGTGTTGAATTTTCAGATAGGGTGGTAGCATTTCAAGTTCAAAGAGAGATCAAGCCACATGACCATCTTTTCTCCAGCATTTGTGGGATAAGGAGGTGGGATATTTTTTGCTCTCATTTAAGGGAAAATTTCATGAAATTTCCACCATTACCAAGATATTACTGATGTCCATGCCATGGCGAGTGATTCGTTCTTGGTATTTTGTTTTAATTTTAATATAATCGCCCACCGGTCAGACCCAGGGCTGGTCACCATGACCCCTGCCAGCCATGGCCCTGACAATGCTTCTGGCTCTAACGGATTCCACTGCAAAGTAAATAAAACCATACTGACAACAAATGTACGCTGTGCCGTGCTTCTAGAAGTGCTGGTGGGATTTGCTGATCACAGCATGGCAGGCTCTGGGGCTGGGCAAAGAGGGGACCCTGTGGAAGCACAGGGACAGCCTGCAGACACGTCCAGGCTACCCAGGCTCTCCAGTGTTTTGGGGGGGGAGCCAACCAGTGGTGTGGCAGACACCCGCTCTGGGAGGCCTTGACTGCTGGGCTGTGGGTGGACCACGCTTGGGGATCAGCCGGGAGGAAGGGCAGCTCCAGGGCCTCCAGCCTCGCAGGCCACGCACGATGGAGAGAGGTCGATGGAAGAATTGATGAGAGGTTGCTGGGTCTTACACGGAAAGGGCCTGTTAACCCATGCTGGCCCCAGTGCCTGGAAACACAAACAGTCTTTAACTGCGCCTTAGCTGCCAGGGCTCCGATTTCAGGAAAAGCCTCAGTCTTGCATTGGTGAACTTTTTAAAGGAGGCAAGCAAGGTGAATTTGACCTTGCTAGTAGGGATGGGAGTTAGGGAAATTTGGGCTTGCCCTGCCAAGCTCTGGAGCTGTGCAGCAGGGATGCTGCCCCAGGGATCATGGGGCGGGTGGGCAGAGGAGGATGGGCTTGTGTAGCAGGTTGCTCCTGGTTCTCCTGGAGCACAGCAGGGCGGCCAGCTCTGGCCCTTAACCGAGGCGCCCTTTGGAGTTTCAAGCTGTTTTTCTGTTGTTCTGCGTGTATCTTTCCACCCTTTTGCCTGCGAGGGTGGGGGAAGCACGAGTAACTCCTGTCTGCACTACTGGGCTGGGCAAAGAGGGGACCCAGTGGAAGCACAGGGACAGCCTGCAGACACGTCCAGCCTGCCCAGGCTCTCCAGTGTTTGGGGAGGGCAGGAGAGCCAGCCAGTGGTGTGGCAGACACCCGCTCTGGGAGACACGTCTGATGGCCTGTCTCACCTGCCCCCTACCTGGCCTTAGCTTAGACATCTGAGCGCCTCGCCACCCTCTCTTCGTGTGCCCCTCGGAGGTTGGCTGGCCATATGCCACGGGCCAGGCTACAGGAGGGGCTACAGGCTTCCCCCAGGAGAGAAGCCAGAGCCGGCATTGACTGCACAGGGGAGGCGTTTACTACTATGCTTGGCTGGTGGCTCTCTTTGAGGAAACTTTGTCTGTCTGGGAGTGAAAGGTGTTGCTCCCTCATCCTTTCTGGAAGCCAACCCTGGCTCCAATCCCTAAAACATCTATGGTGGCCAAGGGGTGACGAGGGGAACCCGGGAACTCAAGGGCCTCAGACCTCACATCACCCACCTCTGAGGCATGACCGCTGCAGACAGCGGAAACACATGAGGGCAACTCGTCCTCTGGAAGGATGGTCCCGTCGCCCTTAGGAGAGCCCTGCAGGGGGATGAGGCCCATCTTGACCCAAACTCAGGCCACCAACTGGACCTGTCTCCGCCTAGAAGGGCCCTTCCGACCTGCCCTGCAGCTGGTCCCCTGGATATGGCCCGGGCAGGACACATCAGAATGTCTGTCTTGTTCTGCTCTAGTTCTCCCGTAAATGACAACCATGCAGTCACCAGTGCCAGCCAAGGGAATGTACATGCCACCTGGAGAGTCAGACTCTCCAGGGGCAATTCCCCTGGGAATGCCCAGCCCCCTATTGTCCTGGGGGACAAATTGAATCCCTGTGTGAGCCCCCATCAATCCTTGAGATGTGCCATCTCAATTATGATGGGCATCTCTCCTCCACCCACCCGGCAGGCGATGAGCTGGGTAGGAAGGGATATGCCAAACACGTGGGGGAGGGGGGCGGGCTCTCTATCCTTAGGGTTAGCAGGTGCCTCTCTGCCTGGGGAGGGCTGGCAGACGCTCTGCAGGAAAGTTCTTTGGGGACCTTGTTTGTGTCCACAGCCCTGTTCTGGCTGAAGGGACTCTTCCAGATTCTTCATTCATGCATGCATTCACTCAACTGTTACCATCAGACGTGGGCTTGCTCCCAGGAAACAAGGCAGCAGCATGCGGGGTTTCCTGGGTTTCTGGGGTCGACGTACATGTACCCTGCAAACCCTCAAATGAACAAATCCACCCTGCTAGTCCCCAAGGGAGGCCACGTGGCCCTCTGGGGCCGACTGGGCAAACCTTGAACCCCCAGTTTCTGTGAGGCCTTTGCCTCTCCCCCTTCTTACTTCAAAGACAGGTGAGCAACAAATGTCACTTGCTTTGTTTTCTTTCAACCAAATTGAAGTCCTGTGTGAGCCTCCGTCAATCCTGTGCCATCTCAATTATTTTGGGCATCTCTCCTCCACCCACCCGGCAGGCGATGAGCTGGGTAGGAAGGGATATGCCGAACACGTGGGGGAGGGGGGCGGGCTCCCTGCCCCTGGACCTCTATAGCCATGGAGACACCGTCTGTCCAAACCCAGAGAATCTCGTGAGATCTGCCTCTGCCACTTCTTTGGTTGGGGCTCTGGTATCTGGGGACATCTGCATCTGTGCCTCACCTTGTCCCAGTGAAGGGATCCCCAACACCCTCCCTCACACAGGGAGACCTCAAGCCACACCCCCTTTTTTGGTTCAAGTGTGCTGACACCCTCTGCCCACCCCACATCCACCCGGGAAGGGTCCAGACCTTCAGTCACTTTCGTACCCCCTATGGACCGGAAGACACCTGCCGGCGACCTCACGGAAAACGTGCAGATGTTGGCATTCTGACACTTCAGAAGTGACGGCTCCTCCTTCGTCCTCCCTCCCCCACCCGTGGTCCTCCTCTCTCTGCATCTCAGGAGAGCAACCAGATCTCCAGGTTCCTGGGGCGTGTACCATGTAATTTAGACAAAGTGGTCTGAAAATATGCCATTCAGCCCCTGAATAGGAAAACAAGTCTGCCTTGACAGGTCGGGTGCCATCAGCTCTTCAACATGGAACAAAAGAGGGCACTTTATGTTTGGAGTCGTTAGAGAGAATGACTTAATAATTTCCTTAATTGACGTTTGGGTGCTGACATGAGGATGGCTCAACAGGAGTACAGAGCCACAGGCTGGGTGGGGACAGCGTCAGCTCCTCAGGAAGCAGAAGCCGGTTCAAAACCGCCTCAGCCATGGGGCACGTGCAGGCCACAAAATGGGAAGACTTCGCCGAGGGCTGACACAAAACCTCCTGATAAAGTTTCCGGGTTTGTGACCATAAACAAGCACAACAGAAAAAAGACACTGAGGGTCCTAGTGACCGCAAGTTAATAGTGAATCAGCACATGACCTGGCAGTCTTTAAACCTAACAGTAGAGTGTGAAAATGGGCTCCTCACTCCACCCCAGGGTGCAGAGGGTCCACAGGAACCACATAGGGCAGGGTGTGGACATGGGAATGGCACGTTCCTGAGTTCGCTTCATGGAAAGCCTGCCCTCTGGTACAGTGCTCAGTTTCCCTCTGCATCAGCTAATCTCAGTGACCTTGAACTAGCTGAGACACAAAATCATCCAGGAACACATGTCAGGGTGGGTGAGTGGGTGGCAGATGGGATCACACTGTAATGACAGTCCCCAGGGCAGTGTCTGGGAATCCAGCCTCTACCCTCCATTCTGCCCGCCTCCTGCTCAGATTAGGAGAGCAGAAATAAAGTACCAGTGACCCACAGACCACCGGGCAAGGGTCTGGGTGCCCTCTGGGGGAATGCCACCCAAACAGTGGGGTGGGCCTAGCTCCCGCCGAAGAGCGCACTGAAGATTCCTCAGGAGAGTCTTCAAAGCCCAGACATCCTCTTGGTTTTCTGATAAATCCCCAGGTTCTGCCCAATGACTAATTTAGATGGGGGTTTCCCCAGTTCTTGATCTTTCTGTTCGACTGGGCCACGTGACCGCCTGAACCGGGCAGACAAACAGAAGTGGAGTTTGAAGGCTCGGTGTCTGCCAGAGTGAGTCAGGGTAGCCAGTGGGGGTGGGGGCTGCTGGGACACAGACAGGTGGGGTGAAGACATGTCCAGGGCAGGTGATCCAGCAGCTTCCCGGATGAGATAAAGAGCTGAGCTCCTCCAGATGTCGTCTGAAAGGCTGACCCACCCAGAGCTATTGATGGAAGCTGGGGTGGGGGCCTCTCAGGGTGGGTGAGTCCTGGAGCTGGATTTAGACTCTTGGCTAGTGCAAGCTGGATGGAGAGCTGCTCCACAGGTGTTTCTCCAGGTGCCCACAGCGGGGCTAGCACACCACACCTGGGAGTTGTCCCCCCCCCCGCTTCTGGCCTACTGTGTCCCCCTCCCCCCATTGCTCCCCACCTCTGTGTATCCCCTCCTCCATGCAATGGCAGCAGGGCCACCCAGGATCCTGCAGATGTGAGCGTGCTAGCAGAAGGACCATGGCCCTTCCCCTCCGTCCTCTGGGCTGGAGTACCACCACCAGGGCAGCCCCAAAGTGGCCCCAAGTTCCCTGAAAGGGCAGGGACCCCAGTCTGAGATTCAGCCCTGACACCCCCACCCTCCATCGTGTACCTGAAACTAACCCAGAACACCAAGGTCTGTTTGAAGGGTGGGCCACCAGATCCCCAGAATCTGGCCCACCATGGCTTTGGTTAGAGGGAACACCCCACCAGAAAGCATCCCAGAGACAGAGACTCCCTGTGGCTTTCCGGTAGTGTGCACCCCCCACCTCCAGCCGTGGACGTGTGCCTGACTGACTGCATGGAGACCCCCTAGGGTGTTGTACTCTCTAGAAAGCAAGTTGAGGGTCCCTGGCCTTGGCCTGAGCGAGGGGTCGGGCCAAGCTCTAGGAGTCTGGAGCCCAGGAGGGTCAAGGTTGTCTCCTCCTTCTCCAAGGCTGTCTGTCCCCACATCTCCTCTTGCTCCAACTGGGCCACGCCAAGCCCCTGCAGGACAAAGAGCACCATGAACCCTTAAGAACGACCCCCAAACTCTTGATTTCAAGAAAAAATGGGTCCTACAAGCCTCTGAGTCCCCATGACGAGGGCCCCATCAGGCAGACAGACTGGACTTTGGTCTGGAGTCGCTGAGGACTTTGCCCAAGACCAGCACCGGCAGCTCTCAGCTTGCTGGGCCCCAGACCTGCTGTGGAGGGAGGTGGGGGCATTACGGAGAGGCCTTTGTCTCCCCACTCCTCCCACAGGGAACTCCAGGTCCCTGGTGTTTTTTTCTGAGGACTGAGGGTCCCTTTACTTTGTTAAGGGTTTATAAAGAAAGAGGGTCGTGGGACAGAGACAGAGAGGCTGAGGGTGAGAGCCCTGGAAGCTGAAGCCAGTCACCTTTGCTGCAGGCTGGTTCCAGGGGTGGTGCTGGGCGTGGGCTCCGGGGAAGGTGTGTGGGGGGGCTCCGGAGGGGGAGGAGGCTGGAGCCAGAAGCCTGGTTAGGCCCTGCTCTGGTAGGGGGTGGGGGTGGTGAGTGAGCAGAATTCTGTAGCAAGCGGTGCTGGGAGGGGGTGGTCGGGGAAGTTTCACCTTCCTTTTGGGACTCCTGGGGGCTCAGTGTTGGGTTTCACCAAAGTGATGCCTTGGTAATGGTGCCAGCTTGCACGGTGCCCTTTTAATTAGATTCTCCCCAATCCCCTCCGCCATCCGGTTATTAATATTTATCTGGAGCACACCTGATGTGATTAGACGAGTGGGCCCCGGGGGTGGGGGCGCCCCCTCCCATTCCCGCCCCTGCGTTCCCCTCAGCCGGAGTCCCCACCCGAGTGTCCCCTCCTCTCGTCCCCGTGCCGGTCCCAAGCCCCTCTGCGCCCCGCGCCCCACCCCGCGTGCCCTCCTCGCCCTCCCCCGGGCGGCACGTCATGCACGGCGGCTCCTCCAAGGCGAGGCGTGTGCCTGGCGGCGGGGTCCCCGCACGCGGAGAAGGGGCCCGCTGGGTGTGAAATCAAAAGAAACGGCAACAAAGCCCCTTCCGCAGAAAATGGGATGGATGCGAGCGCGGCCGGCCTCTTCCTGCTGGAATGGGAATTAGCGCGAGGATTATTTTGAGGACGCGGGGTCCCACTGCGCCCACACGCGCCTCCTCCTGCCGGCCCGGCGGGGCTCGCGGCGCGGGGACCCCTCCCCCCAGCCTGGGTGGGCTGGGGGCTCCGGAGGAGACCGATTCCTGGTGAGAAGCCCAGGCTTGGCAGAAACTCCGCAGCAGGGCAGAGTCGGAGTGGAAAACCCGGCTGTATTCACCAGGACAGCAGAACGGGAGGGGGCAGGGCCAGCCTCACGCGAAGCCCCCTCCAGTCCCAGGGGCGGTGACTGCATTCTCGGACCGGGAGTGGAGGACCGCGGGGGAACAGAGGGGTGGATTAAGGAGCTGTCAAAATGCTAAACCTGAATGTCTTCCAGAGGTCCCTGGCAGATGTCTTCCAGGCTGCGGAGGGGAGGTCCCTTTCTGTCTCAGGCTCCCTCTGTAGAGCAGACCCCAGCCTAAGCTTTGGAACTTGCTTTCTAGAGAGGACAACACCCTAGGGGGTCTCCTTGCAGTCAGTCAGGCACACGTCCACGGCTGGAGGTGGGGGACGCACACTGCCGGAAAGCCACAGGGAGTCTCTGTCTCTGGGATGCTTTCTGGTGGGGTGTTCCCTCTAACCAAAGCCATGGTGGGCCAGATTCTGTTGAGGGAGCTATACAGCTTCTAGGCCCGAACAGCAGCCTCATGGGTTCTTTCTTCTCATTTGGAGTAAACAGGCCTCTGTCCAGTTGCGATGTCCTTCCCAGGCCATTGCAGGAGACCATTCCCAAAGCTTATGGGCCCTGAGGATGGCCATTCAACTGCTTAGGGAGGCCCCCAGAAGAGGGATTAAGTATCTCAAGGTGGGAAAGGGAACCTTGAAGTCAACTAGGCTGACTCCAGGCAGGGGACACGACCCTCTCCCTATTGGCTGCTCTTTCTCTTTCTAGATCCTTTCCCTACCCACCAGGGGTTGAGGGGCAGACCATGTGGGTTGGACTCACTGAGTGATCTTGGGCACCACGCCTCCCTTCTCTGGGCCTCAGAGGTACTGCCTCCGTCACGGGGTGGAAGGTTGGTGGGTGATCCCCAGCCGGACCGCCGAGTCCTTGCTTTGGGAGGCATGAGAGGAGCTCCCAGCTCTGACTATCCCGCTAAGCCAACTCCTCAAATGTGAAAGGGGGCCTTCAGCTCCCTCCTTTCAGGAAGAAGGGTAGCGAACACGCATTGAGCACCTGCTGCATACCAAAAGGAGCCCAGGCAGGGAAAGGATGTTTATTCAGAGGAGAAACAGACTGGGAAAGGAAGCGCTTGCTCTCGTCCCACAAAGGGCGCGAGAGACAGGCGAGTTCAGAGGCACTCAGGGCCAACTCCTCACAAGCTCTGCTCCTTCCTCCTGTCCCACTTCATGCCCCCACCTCAATTCTCCCCCATCTGACTCCATCCATCCCCTATCGCATTCCCCCTCTCACCTCCCACATGCCCCCCTCCCAGAGCCCTCGGTCCCTATTCCACTTCCCAGGACACTTTTTTTTTTTTTTGAGTTGGAGTCTCACTCTGTCACCCAGACTGGAATGCAGTGCCCGCTCCCGGCCACCGCAGCCTCGATCTGCTGGGCTCCAGCAATCCTTCTCCCTCAGCCTTCCAAGTAGCTGGAACTACAGGCTTGTGCTACCACGCCCGGCTCATTTTTGATTTATTGTAGAGATGAGGTCTCGCCAAGTTGCCCAGGCGGGTCTCGAACCTGCGGGCTCAGACAATCCACTTCACCTCAGCCTCCCAAAGGCGTGGGATTACAGGCTGAGCCACTGAGCCCGGCTTCCCAGGATACTTTGAGGGCGTGGGTGGGGCCAGGATCCTCCTCTTGAAAATCACACAGAAATATGCAGGAAGCAGGACGGGCAATGCTGATGGCAGGAGGGGTGGGGAGTGGGCAGGGAGGGAGGCACAGGGTCCTGCCCCACGGGGTCCAACTGGCGGGGTTTTCAGGTGCCAGGAAGTTGGGTCAGGGTTGCAACACAAAAGGGTAGCGGCTGCGAGCTTGCGCTGGCTGGGCTCAGCAGTGCCAGACTTTAGAACCACCCGGGAGCTAAATGTGGTGGTCCTGGGCCCTGCCGCAGATGTCAGGGTCGTAGAGTGCTTGTTGGACACTCTTCTGGAACCTGGACCCTGCCCTCCAAGATGCCTGATTCCCAGGGAACTTGGCAGTCTCCTTCCTGCCCCCAACTTCAGAGGCCACGGTGGTGGTCAAGGGGGTTTCCAACACCTCAGGGTGTTCAAGGAGCCTCAGAGAGGTGCCCACCCTCCTCCCAAGTGGAGACCCCTGAGGTGGAGGAGCTGGGGCAGGAATGTTGGGCACTTCTGTCCTCCCGACTCCCAGGCCTGGAGCTCTTTTTACCTGTTTTTATATTCTTGTAGACACAGAAATGGAACCTTCACGCACCTGTAAGCTTAGAATCCAGCTGATTTTCCAAAGTGCTGAGCCACAACGGTGTCTCACATCACTCCTAGAAGAGGAACCAGCCCCAGGCCAGACCTGGCACCTTTGGGCCAAGACTGCCTCCTCCAGGAAGTCCCCCAACCTCACATGATAGAGCTGCTGGCCAGCCCCACTCAGGAAGGTACCCCGCCTCCGCCATCTCTGGGCCACTCCTGGATCGCAGGACCCCTGGAGGTCAATGCACAGGGGTCATCTCCGCTCAGCCCAGCTGCCACCATGTGTCCAGCCAGGGATGACCTTTCCTTCTGTCCTCCATGGTCTTCATGAGAAGGACTGCCAAAAGTCCTCAAGGGCCTGGCTCTGGGTCCAAGGCTGTCTCACACGGCAGGGACCACAGGATGTCCCTAGTGGGGGATTTCGGCTCAAGGGCTCCCCATGACCCCAGGAGAAAGGCTGTGCTGGAATCCTGGGCTCCGCATTCCAGCACATGATGTGGCCTCTCTGAACTTAGTGTCAGTAACTAGGACACAGGTTCTGCCTCCAGGAACATCAGGGACTCTGATGAAATGAAGTCAGCCCCTCTCCTAAATTCAAGCACCCGTGGACCCCCACCTCAGCAATGCTGGAGGGACCCCAACCCCATGTCTCCGCCCACACCCAGCACATCCTAATCCCGTGCATCAAGACCCTCTCCATACCTGCCACCGAGAGCCCTGGGGGGGTGCCCTCTCACTCCAGAGTCCCATGGGCACAGAGAGGGCAGCCATATTGGTCATGCCTGGCCCCGGGTCTGCAGCGGCCTCAGGGTGTTTGCTAGATAATAAATGAATAAACGAGGGCCCCTCCTGGGTGCTCTGCAAATATTGTCTGAATGAAGGACCGCCGCCACCAATACAGACACACGTGAGAGTACACAGATCATAAAAGAGGCCGTGACAAGTGCTGATGGACCGATAAGATTAGATCCCAGGCACAGAGGCCTCTCAGCAGGTCACCAAAGTGGGCCGGGAGAGACAAGAACAGCTTTTTGCTTAGAGCCAAGTTTGAGAATGTTCTTTTTTTTTTCTTTTTAGAGACAGGGTCTCACTGTTGCCCAGGTTGGAGTGCAGTGGTACCATCATAGTTCACTGCAGCTTCGAACTCCTGGGCTCCAGTGATCCTCCTGCCTCAGCCTCCCGAGTAACTGGAACTACAGAAGCACACCACCACGACTGGCTGTTTTTTAGTAAAGACGGGGGTCTCACTATGTTTCCCAGGCTGGTCTTGAACTCCTGGCCTCAAATGATCCTCCTGCCTCAGCCTCCCAAAGGTCTGGGATTATAGGCATGAACCACTGTGCCCAACAAGAATGGTCCTGATGTTCTATGGCAACCTCTGTTACCATGGGTCTTTTTTTTTTTTTTTTTTTTAGTTGGGGTCTCACTCTGTCACCCAAGTGACATGGAGTGCCATGGCACACTCACGGCCACCCCAGCCTCAACCTGCTGGGTTCAGGTGATCCTTCCACCTCAGCCTTCCAAGTAGCTGGAACTACAGGTGCGCACTACCACACCTGGCTTATTTTTGATTTATTGTAGAAAGGAGTTCTCGCCAAGTTGCCCGGGCTGGTCTCGAACCTGCAGGCTCAGGCAATCCACTCACCTCAGCCTCCCAAAGTGCTGGGGTGACAGACTGAGCCACAGAAACCAGCCGAACATGGGTCTTTTGATTCCAGTCAAGGCCCCTTTCTTACTGTGTAGCCTTGGGCAAGTCACTTAGCTTCTCTGAGCCTCACATGGCTCATCAGTGAAATGTGGACAAGCAGGACCCACCGCTAGTGCTCATTTCAGGAATCAGATGCAAAACAGGAAGTAGCAGGCACAAAAAGCACATCCCGTGTGCCTGCCTGCTAGAAGCACTCATGCTGTGGTCTCGTGACTAGGGTCTGTTGCACGTGGAGAGCACTGCTGAAGGAAGAGTAGCTGGGTTGACCCCCAGCACAGTGGACACAGCTTCTCCAGACTTGGGTGTCCCCATCTCTGTTGCCCTGCATGAGCCCTCAGTCATGCACAACCCCCTCTCTGGGCCTGAGCCGTCAAGGGCTCAGGTGACTGTCCCACAGCTGGTATGAGAGGTGAAGACAAGGGATAGGGACAAGGGCATTGGCCCAGTTGTCTCTAGCCACTGCATGTTCAGCCCTAACGGCACCCTGAAGGTGGGAAGTTCCTGGCCCGTTCATAGATGAGCACACAGGAACAGAGTTTGGGGACATGCTGCGGTCACTCAGCCGGATCGTGGCCCTCACAGAGGACATTGCTACAGCTCAGAGTTGACCCAGAGCAGAGTCAGGGGGAGTGGACCCTGCCCTGGCAGGGGTGTGAACACAGAGGAGCAGAGAGAACCGGGGTCCCAAGGCTGGGAAAGCCTGGGGATCACAAACTTGTTCCCAGCCCACCCTGGGGAGGGAGTCCCAGCCTGCTTCCCTCCATCACTGCTGTGACACTCAGGTCTTATGCAGGTGGAGGCAGTCCCTGGTCCTGTGTACCCTGCTCAGGCCAAGGGCGTGAGAGCCCTGGGAGCAGAAGCCTTCGGCAGCGTTGACCGCAATGGCTGGCTGGGACCTGGGGCCGGGTGGCGAGCAAGGGCCTCTCCTGTAGGATTTGTATCTTTCACTGAGTTTATTTTCAGCCAAGGGACTGTTGGGGAGCTGGCCTCACTGGGCTGGGAAAGGTGGTAGCAGGAGAAAGGGGGTCCCTGGGGCTCCATGGAAGGGTGAGGGGATCTGTGGAGGAGGAAAGCTGCCTTGGGAATGTCTTGTGCCCCTGGCAGGGATAGTGGGGATGCTGGGCCAAGGCCTCCATCCTGAGGAGAGACCCAAGGACACCATGGTGTCCGGTGCTGCTGGGGGAGGAGCACCCTAAGCTGGGAGCTGGGGCAGTTCAGGGGTTCGACTGGCAGTGCCCTGTCTGTTCCATGACAGCCCCACCCACAGGGATTCATCAGGGAGCTCCAAGGTCCAGGGTTCCCAAACCCGTGGCTGTGGCATTCGATGTCTTCAGCCCTGAAGACTCTAGTTGCCACCCACTTCCGGTGAGTGACATGTGCCTGCTGGGGAAGGTTGGAGGATCCCAGCGCGGGGCTCACGAGTGGCCGTCACTGGTGGAGGGAGGGGCATAACGTTCTGGCTGGTTTTGACCCCGGGATGGCCAGAGCACAGGATTCAGCATAAGAGGGGGTATGGGTTTCTGGACCACTGTGACTAGTCTAGACAATGAGGGGCTTAACTAAAGCCGATGCTTTCTGGGCATCTACCATATGGCAGAAACCCAACAGAGCTCTCTCGGTCATTCCTCACAATGGCCACATGGGGTAGGACTATTACGACTCCCATCTTCTGGATTAGGAAACTGGGGCACAAAGAGGTTAAGTGATCTACCTAAGGTCACACAGCTACTTAGTGGCCAGCTGGATTCAAGTAAGGGCAGCCTGGCCCAGAGCACACACCCCAAACCAGGACTGGGTTTCTGATCCCACCACCCCTTTCCCTGACTTGCCTCCTCCTTCTAGGTTGCTAATGCTGAGGATGACAGCTCAAGGACAGGTGTCCCCAAGAAAGACGGGCTAAACTTGGGGCCTAGATGGGAGGGGGGTGAGCTTGAGGAGAGTTCTGGGCATTGAGGAGGAGTTACATAGTCCCCAGGGTAATCTGACCTGGTCCCGAGGATTCCGTTGGAGAATGCGCACATACCAGCAACCGGAAATGACCCAGGAAGCTCAAGGCCAGTGGTCGCCCTTCCTGCAAACCAGACACCCCAAGGGGGCATCTCACAGGATGCCTGGGGATCAGTGTAACATGATGAAAAACCTGGAGCCCTCAGCTCTCAGTTCTGGTCTTAGCCACCGATCCTCATCTCTATGCCTCAGTTTCCCTGCTGTATGAGGGCGAGGATGGTAATATCCTCCACATGAGGTAGGTGTGAAGTGTCCAGGAAATGCCCCTGGGAAAGGGAGCAGAGAGCACAGTGCCTGCTCCCAGGGGGCCCTCGGTGAAGGGCAATGACTTCAGAGAGGAAGCCAGACAGTTCCCTCGGGACAGGAAGCCAGCAGACGCCCCGGCCCGGATAAGGGGGGGATGGGCTCCTGGTGGGGGTACAGAGCCGGGCCCCTTCCCTAGGAGCCCTGTGAAGATGGACACAGGGAGCCGCCATGCCAGTTGCCAGTCAGAGGCATTTGCTGATCTACCCAGAGAGGGGCCGCTGGCTCTGCTTGGCTATCTCATGGCCTTGAACTTTCCATTCTGTTTTGCAATCAGTTCAGAAGGCGGCATTTCTAGACTCCCTTCTTATCACCGGGAAACTTCTAACACAACAATAGCTGATTGTGCTGCTCTCCTAGGTGCGGCTAAATTCCTGGACAACCCCTACTTTTTTTTATTTGGTATCTTTGGAACTATAATGGATCCCATTGTGATTGGCCTGTTCGGGGGATGGTGTGGCCCTTGGGTTTAGAAGCATGAAAGGGTAGTGGGGGCTGAGGAGGGAGCCTGGGGGGACCCGGGGGCACCCAGCATGACAACCAAGGGAAAACTCAGAGTGACTCAATGGCATTCTTTTGCATAAGTCACCTGGAGACAGCATCACCCTGACTAGTTGATTTGAAAATATGTAGCTATTAGTTAAACCACAAATGTTTATTTTTATTCAATTATTAAGAAATAAAATAGGTCAATAATTTTTACCCTCCCCTCTCACCCCTCACCCCACACCCCATGCCTGGTCAGGATAGAGCCGCCACAGATTCGTCTGAATGTGACAACAGCCTGTCAGATATGTGCTGTGGAGAGGCACTTGGGGGCAGGAGACCCGAGTTGGGACAGGCCCAGCCCCCGGGGCAGCATAGCTCTCTGACCCTGGGTGCACTGGCTCTCCAGGGTCCAAGGTCTGTGAATGAGTCAGGCAGGGAGGCTGGCCTGCCAAGGGAGCCCTCTGTCCATGTGTAGCTGCCAGCTCCCAGCAGGATCCCCTGTGCCGGGCCTCAGGATCCTGCCTCCAGCTCAACAGCCTGGCCCCAGGAGAGCTCCCCTGCCCAGAACTCTGGGTGCCACCTGCTACCACTGTTTCCCCAGCCCCAGGGGACTTCCTGCCTCACCCGGGCTCCTGAGAAAACCCCAGGAGGGATTTCTTAGAATGTGCAGCAGTTGCCGTGCAGTCAAGGACTTGGCAGGGGCCCCAGCAGCCGGAACAGGGAAGCAGATCAAGTTCCGAGGCCTGGAAGTCAGGCGTGTTGATGGGGAGGCCAAGGGGCCAGAGTGGTGCCTGCTGTGGACACCGGGACCTGCCACTTGGTGGGGAACCTCCGGTGGGCCTCCTGCCACCCTGCCCTCGCTGTCCCTGTCTGTAAAGTGGCACCACTCAGGCCAGACCCTTTCTTCCCTGGCTGGCCGGGCTAAATGGGAACAGGTTTAGTTGGTATTTGACACCATGCCTAGGATGGAGAGATGGTTCAGGAAAGGTCGTCGCCATTGTGAAAGAAACAAACATGCTTAAAGAAATTGGCGTTTGCTGTCTTCTGGGTATTTTCACTGGTTCATCCCACTGGGTCTTCCCAACACAATCCCAACTTGGAAAAGGAAAAGGACTTGCTCGAGATAGCCTCCTGGTCAGTTTTCTGACCAGTTTCCTGAATTCCGCTATCCGGCTGACACAAGGGCCCACGTGCCACAGAGGTTCACCCGTCTGAGATTTAATTTTAGCCCTGAGACTCCCTTCTCAACCTGGAACACAGGTTCCCCAAGGTCTATGGGACAAAACTTGGATATCATAAGAGACACCTGCTTGAAGGTCATCTTCCTGGGTGGCAGGGAGGCTTTGCCCAGCAGGGTCTGGACTCCTGACGGGCATAGCCTTGGAAAGCAAGAGGGGTAGCCGGGAAGGGTCCATGTCGGGGACCTTCAGAGACCACTGGGTGGGGGTTGGTGTAGGCTTCCCAGGTGTGCCCGTCTGTCCTGGGGACAGGAGACAAGGCTTGCTTTTCCATGGGCTTGTCAGGCAATCTAGAACTCTAGAGACTTGGGGAGCAGTGAGCTCACCATTGCTGTACTGTTCAAGAAAGCCTGGAGGGGGCGCTGCTCGGCAGACTGTGTGTCTACCAGATGACCAGGTGGACTTGAGGACCCACCGTAGGTTCAAGAGCTCAGCTCAAGCCTTGGGGGGTGGGGAGCTCAGGCCAAAGGAGGGCCAAGGGCCTAGGGGAGCTGCCAGGGTCTCAAGAGAAGCCAGAAATGCACGAGTGTGTGTGTCCTGTCAGGCAGAGAGCCAGGAGCACTAGCCCCCTGGTGTTGTGGACAGAACCCAGGAGTCGCCCGGCAGAGGCAGGCGTGACGAGGCTGTGGTCTGGCCTGGACAGCGATCCTGCAGGGAAAAGACGCGAGGCCTCTCACCTGCGGCTCCCAGCCAAGAACAGCCTGCACTCCCAGACCCCACAGAAGCCATGGTGCTTGGGAGGAGACATCAGAGCAGGTGAGGTCAGCTGGGAAAGCTTCCTAGGAGAGATGACTTCTCTGCCGGGTGGAGGGTATCTCAGAGTCTCTCTTGCTGTCATACTTGCTTCAAAAGAGCAGCCACAAACCACTTCTGCAGGGACTTGCAGAGCTGGTGGGTCACCCAACCTCTTGTCAGCTTAGAAAAACCCAAACTGTTTTGCTTTTTTTCCCCCACTAATTTATTGAAAAGAAGTTCGAGTAACATAAAATCAACCATTTTAAAGTGTACAATTCAGCGGCATTGACTACACTCACGATTTCGTGCAATGGCCGCTGCTGTCTAGTTATAGAACATTTTCCTTACCCCGAAGGAAATCCTTCCATCCGTGCTCACCAAACAGCTTCTCCTCCTCCTCCAACCCCAGGCAACTACTGATCTGCGATCTCTGTCTCTGGATTTGCTTATTTGGGATATTTCATATTCCAAGGCATTTTACAAAGGGATTAAAAGAGCAAAAAGCAGACAACTGGATTCCAGTCCCCACTGCTCATTTCCAGCTGTGTAGCCTTGAGCACAATACTGTACCTCCTGTCTCAGTCTCCTCATCTGTGAAATGGACATAGCATGCCTATAATACGGTTGTTGTAGGGATCATCCATGTAGAGCACTGAGCATAGTGTGTGCCCCCAAATCCTTGGCGCTTTGTAGCTGCTGTTGCTGTGTCAGGTGTCAGGATGGGATGGGACAAGGACATCTGGGGTCCTGGAAGAGCAAAACCTGGAACGGCAGATCTGACCTGGCTTTCCACTGGCATGGCCTGTGTCTGCAGCCTGGGGCAGGTCACATAACCATTCCAAGTCTGCATCTGCCCCTTCCTCCTTCGGTGATATGGGGCCTCAGTTTCCCCATCTGTGGAATGGTAATGCATTCATGGCGTTGAGAGGGTTGAGCCTGGCATCGTGGTGGGCAGATGGGAAGGAAGAGGCTCTGGATGGCATATTCTACCCTCCTGTAGGGCTGCAGTGGGGACCAGGGTGGTCTCGAGGGGAGATTCCCGGAAGGGGGTAAGCATAGGCAGCCAATGTCAAGGTCATTGAGGGGCAGGGGGCTGGGACTGAGAACAGCAGGCAGAGCCCAACTCTCCTTGTAAACAAGTGGCTGGATACTTCCTGTCCCGGCTCCCCTGGCAGGCGATCCATCAGCTCAGCTGTGACTGTCCGGAGCCACCGAGTGGCCATAAATGCGCCCGGCCCCCACCCCTGCGAGTCGCCCAGGTTTTATGTTGTAAGAACACTGTGGGGCGTCTCAAACACACCACTAATGACAGGCATCATGAAGCAATAAAAGTGATGGGGCTGGGGGGGGCGGCGGGAAGGGCGGGGGTTGCCAGTCGCTGGCTCCCCTGGCGGCGGCAGGAGCTCTCCGAGAATTGATTAGTCTTGGACGTGCTGACCTTTTTGTTCTTGAAAAATTGCTTTTGAGCAGCTGAGGCAATAAAAGTGAATTGATTCAGAGAGAACGAGGATGAAATTTGCGTTAGGCAAGGAGCAGTGGATAAACGCCCAGTGATGTCAACACAGCCACCCCACCACCACCACCACCACCACCACCACCACCACCACCACCACCACCACCACCACCACCGGGCAAGCCCTAGAGAAGTGGGCAGGGCAGGTGCCGCTGGGAGGGCCGGCAGGGCCTCCCCAGATGTTTGTGGCAGAGAAACGAAACTGATAGCAAAAGAGGGAGGGGTGTAGATGAAATGAAATGGAATAGAGTGTAGGAAGCGGAAGAAGGCAAAAGAGAAAAACACAAGGGGAAGAATTTGGGCTCCATCTAGGAAGGCAAAAGGGAGGACCCAGAGAGGCCCTGGAAAGAGAGAGAGAGTCACATAAGCACTCACGTGCACGACAATCGCATGCAGTCCCCACAAAGCCTTTTGTTTGTCCCCATTTTATAGAATGAGAAGCTGAGGCCCAGAGAAGTCAAGAAACCTGCTTGAGGTCACTCAGTCTGGATGTGGTAAAGCACCGTAGAGCCTCTCTGAAGCCAGGCTCCAGAGGATGAGCCCTTTCCTAGGTCACTGTCAGCATTGAGGAGGCACTGGAGTGGAGGGAATGTCCCCTAGTTTCCTGATAACAAGGCACAGAGAAGATAAGCATCACGGCCAAGGTCCCTGGGTACAGAAGGGTGATTCTGGAACTCAGCCACCCTGACCAAATCTCCCTCTCAGCACCTAAGACGGTTTCCTCACAGGGTCCCTTGGGAAACGGCAGAAGTCCAGGTCTGTAAAAGCTCAAACTGCATTTGCAGGTGCCTAAGATGTTAGCTGAGCTGAGGCTGCCCAGCCTGGGAGGCAGGTTAAGTTATATTTCACCCCTGCAGTTGCCAAAACCCTGCTCCTTCTACCAGAGTCCCTAGAGTTCGTGAACGTGGACCACACTCCTGGATGTGGTGCTGGTGGGGTTAAGATGTAGACTCTCCTAGCTTTCCCCAGATCAGGCGGGTGCCAGAAGTGGTTGGTGTCTCCCCAAAACACAGGCACTCCACGGGGAAAACCCCTGACCAGAGCACCTGCAGCAATTCCTGGCCCAGGCTCTGTGAGTGGCCAGCTCCCAAGGTCCAGGATGAGCCACTGCCAGGTGGCTGCCCTCAGACCCCAGCCAACCCCCCAGAGGGACCAGCCCAGGGCTGCCCATCACTTTGGACATCCTGGATCCCACTTCCCCACACGAGTGGGTGGCACTGCACTCTGCCCAGAGCCTGGCGTCTCCCCTTCGCCAGAGGCACTCACGCCTGTGCCCCTCCCCTTGCCACCTCTATTTTCTGAGACCGGAAAGGACTCGCTTGCCAGGGTCCCAAGAGTAGCTGGGGTTTTCTGCCTTCCTCCGTGGCTGCACCGGTCACCCAGGTGCCTCAGCACGCACCAGCAGCTCCAGCGGGGGGACTTCCCGGCTGCCTCTGGAGCAGGTCTGAGTGCGTTTCTCCTTTGCCATCTGCACCCCCTCCCCGTCCGTGGCAGGAGGGGCTGTGCTGAGCTGTCAGGCGCCCCCACCCCCCTCAGGGCTCCCCCGGGCGCGGGGGGCCTGGGGCACGCAGGTTGCCGGGCGACAGCACCGTTGCCAGTGGAGACGTTCACGCACACGCCCCCCCCGGGGGGCGTCCCCAACCCAGGCTGCCTCATGCTGGAGAGGCGGGGGCAGGGAAGAGGGTGGGCCTGGCCCAGGCGCCACGTGGGGAACCTACCCCCCATCCTGCTTGCTTCACACCAGCCGGTGCCCTCCGAACCTTCAAGAGCCCTCATGCGCCCATTCTACAGTGGGTGGCCTCCCCACCCACGCAGCCCCTCCCCATGCCCACCACATTTGAGCTGGACTCGCTGAAGCAGCGCAGGAGAGAAGGCAGTGGTGACTCTGTTCCCAGCCCTGCCCCAACCTTCCGGGCTGTTTACCTGTGAGGGCACCGGGAAGATGGGAAGGGACATCTTTTAAGGGAGTTGGGACATTTCTGTACAGGGAAACTGAGGCTCAGAGTGCTTGGTAACTTACCCGAGGCTTTACTGCTAGGGACAGGAAGAGCTGGGATTGGGACCCAGGCTGCTTGACGCCCAGCCTTAGCTGATCCTCCCTCTGCCCACTCGGTATCCAGCCGGGTAACGGCCAGCTCGGCCTCTCCCTCTCTGACTGCATACTCCCAGCTGCAGAAAGAGGTGGTTCCTGGAGCAGCGCCCGCCTGGGGTTTGGGCCTAGGCTGGGCACAGGGCCGAGAAGCCACTGCTCTGTCCTCCTGGGAGCAGTCCTGGCACCGCCAGTGCATGAATAAGGCCTGGTACAGCCCCGGGAGAGGGTGTGCAGAGGTCAGCTGGGAGGGCCGAACCGCGGCATTCTTTGGCTGCCAGGTGCAGCTGGACCTGTTCTGCCTGGGCTGGGCTGTCTTACTTCCCCTGGAGCTGAGCGGCAGCTGGGAGGAAGAGCAGGTGGGGCCAGTGCTTCAAGAGGGCCCTTGGACTCCCACCGCAGGGGACCCAGTCGCCAGGGGCCAGGGGCCTGGGACCCATGTACTGGAGCCAAGGACAGGGAATGTCAGGAGATCAGGCTGGAACCCCTAGCCCCTTTTTCCTGCAGGCCAGGCCTGGGGCTGGCAGAGGCCACTCCCCGCGTCTTGATGGCTGGTCCCAGCCTGTGATCCACCCGTAGGAGTCACAACAGGTTCCTTGCTCCGTGTTCTGCGAGACCCCGGGAATCCTGTACCTGCAAATACTGGATGAAGGTCAGCTGAATAACTCATCTGTGATTATTCATTCATCGGAGATCCGTTCAGCAATTTCTACTCATCTCAATTCTGTTGTGATAAAATGCAAATTCCTTTGAAAGTGTTATGAGAGTCAGAGTAAGTCTTGTCATTCTCAGAAACCAAAAGTGCTACTGCCATCTCACGCGGGCTTGTGAATTTCTACGACTTTAAAAGGAACCCCCCCTTCTGGAAAAAGTTGGCCCTCTCTGATCTAGCTAACGTACCCCCACCACCACCCACATTTGCTTCTCCCCAACACCTGAGGTTGGTGGAGAAGGAGAGTTATAGGGGTAGCCCCCTTTGTCCCAGGGGTGGTCTGTGGGTCACTCACTCACCACATGTCCTGACTGGGGTGGGCCCTGGCACATGGCATCAGCGGGTGTGGGTTAGTCAGCACCTGGAAGGGGAGGCAGAAGTCCACACCGAGGGCTCAGGCAAGGGAGGGTGGACAGTGGGAACCCTTGGGGGAAGAGGAATCTTGACCTGCACTGAAGAAGATGGTGGGGAGGGGGTGGATAGGGGTGGGTTCTGTCCTAGTGGGAAGGTCTGGCTGGAACAAGCAGGTAGAAGCACTCGGAGTGAGTCAACCAGGGAGGCAGCCCCTCGAGCCTCGTCCTGGGCTCTGCGGGGGGTGTATTGCAAACTCCTGGCTCCATTGGTCCCCCACATGCCACCACACACAGACCACCTTGCCCCGTCCACTGGGGCCTGGACGCAGGAGAGCATGTTCATGTTCACAGACTAGTTTGGGCACAGCCAAAGTAGGAAAAGGAAGGCACAACACAAAGGAGATCACGCAGTGCCAGAATGAGTGCACCCTGCCATTCATGGAGGAGGTGGCACATATCTGTGGGTGAGGGTTTGCCAGTGAGTCTGTGTGGGACGCATTTGTATGTACACCGTCCACAGGCAGGTGCGCGGTGTACAGGGCTTGCACACACACATGTGCACACACACACAGGGAAGCATCTGGGTCAATACCATTCCTGGGTCTGTTGGTGATGCCCTAAGCAGTTTGCAAGGGGAGGGACTCTGGGCAGTGTCCAGTCAGAAAGGCCGTACTCTGTCTCCTGATTCCAGAACTGGCCCCTCCCTGCCCTGGTGCACAGGAGAGAAATGGACACGGACCTCCCCCAGGGCCCCAGTTGCTCTGCCCACAGACACCCCCTTCCTGCACACAGAGTCCCTAAGGACCTGGCATTTGGGGGCAGTCGGCAGTAGCTTTAATGGTTGATGATGACTGAGAATATTTGGAGCCTGCCTTTTGGGATGAGTCGACCAGATGCCACACCCATTAATTCACAGCCTTCCTCCTTCCAGGCTGGATGGCTCAACTTTTTGACCCCACTTGGGTGGCTTTTTCCAATAACCATCTCCTCCATCAGAGAATGATGGTGTCCCACCAGAACAGATGTCCTGGTAGTGTTTGCTGTGGTCTGGAAGAGGAGTTCCAGCCACTGTCCTTGGCCTATCAGCAGGGCAGTGGCACCATGCAGGGAAACAGCCTTTCAGAGAGGAAATGGCCCTGATCTGTGTGGAACTCCCCCAATGTCTGTGGAGGCCCTTATGGTTGGCCAATGCTGACAGCACCGGGGATACCCACATGAGAAAAGGAACGGGAAGAGCCAGTGACTGCTCTTCCGGTGGGGCGGTGCACTATGAACTGCATCACATCCTTCATAATCCCTCCTTTATATCTTACAATGGGGAGGAGGAGGGAGGTGTGAGAGGGGTACCTGTTCAAAGCCCAGCAATGTCCCAAACAACCAAAATACCCAACAAAGAAACATAGTGTAGCCGCAGATCATGGACACACATTCAATCCAGGATTTCAAAAAAATACTAAGGTCCCAAAAGACTTGTGTGTGACTCTATCGACATGAAATGTCCAGAACTGGCAAACCCATGGAGATAGGAAGCAAGTTAGTGGTTTGCCCAGGGGCTGGGGGAGGGAGGGGAGGGAGAGTAACTGCTACTGGGTGCAGGGTTTCTTTGAGGGAGAGACAAGAATGTTCTGGAATTAGATTACGGTGAAGGCTGCACAATTGGAAATTTACTGAAAACCATTGAATGGTATATTTTCAATAGGAGAATTTATGGTATACTATTTATATCTCAATAAAGCTGGTAAATGTTTGAAGTCTCATGAGGAAGTGTTCCTGTAGTTATTCATCAGCATGTTCATCTTGACTTCATTGTTATTAAAATAAAATGTGTGACCAGGTATACATAGTAAAAAAGACTAGAGGAAAACACAGCAAACAGCAGTGGCTTTGTCTGGGTGTAAAGGAACCAAGAAAATGTCTTATCCTTCGTGTGTGAACAGTTGGCGGGCAGGATCCATCTAAAACTGTGGGTGACGCTACTGTCCCATAGCTAAGCCCCTGGACCGGCCCCTCCCTGCCCAAGGCGACCCCATGACTCACTGGCAGAGGCATTGAGCGGTCAAGTGTCAGCTCCTCCCTGGATAGGGAATGTGGCGCGGCCGGCAGGGTGGGCAGGTGAGGCAGCACAGTGGGCGTGGTGGGCAGGCTGGCCCGTGCGCCCCTCTGGCTGTGTTCTCCTGATGCTTCCGCTCAAGACAAATGGGCAAGAGACGGAGCTGTAATTACCCCATGGGTAGGCGGGCTTGGCACCCCTCCTTCATTCTTGAGGAGTGAGGTCACCCCTGGTGCCCTGGCCTGACTCTCCCTCTGGGCCCCGGCAAACACTTAGCCCCCTAAGCCAAGACATTGCCTCTCCTGTGCCTTCTGGTCTGTCCTGACCCATCTTCTCCCAGTCCCAACTACACTCAGAGCACTTCAAGGGGATTTGAGCGCCTCCTCTGTCTACTCTCACCCCCTAGTCCCCTGCCCCTCTGTCTCCCCCTCAAAGAAACCCTGCACCCAGTAGCAGTTACTCTCCCTCCCCCTCCCTCCCCCTCCCTCCCCCTCCCTCCCCCAGCCCCTGGGCAAACCACTAACTTGCTTCCTATCTCCATGGGTTTGCCAGTTCTGGACATTTCATGTCGATAGAGTCACACACAAGTCTTTTGGGACCTTAGTATTTTTTGAAACCCTGGATTGAATGAGTGTCCATGGTCTGTGGATACACTATGTTTCTTTCTGTGCCCACCACTGCACTCTGCACCCCTTCCAGCGGCACCTCACCCACCCAGTGTCTGCCTTTGGCTTGCTGCTGCCACCCTCCCCTGAAACTTGGCTCCTCCCCACATGCCCTCACCTGGGCCCGCTGCCCCCTCCTAGTTTCCTCTAAGGTCACTTGCACTTCCACTCTCTGACCAACCCCCTAAGCAGGGGCACATGAAGGCCTGCTGTCCTAGTGTCCTCCCCTAGGTTCCCTGTCTCCAAGTCTCCCAGAGCTGAGCTAGCTCAGTTCGTAAATGATGGACAAGTGAATGAATGAATGAAATGGGACAGTGGTCCTGGATGTTACCTCCGGGCTGGCGGGAAGTGCATATAGCCTTGTAAGGGAAAGTCCCTGGGGAATAGGGTCATTGCCACAGGCAACGCCTGGGTCACTTGGTTATTCCTGGCCCATGAGGACATCCAAGGCGGGAGTGGGCCTAAGCGAGGGGACCCTGAGAGTGGGGCAGCTGCCTGACCACTCGGGGCATGGAGGGCTTGGTGAGGCCACAGTGGGGGAGTTCAGCCCTGGAGGGAGCAGAGAAGGAGCATCCAGGGCCCGAGCGGGAGGTTTTCCAGAAGCCAGCTGGGGTGGGCCAGGGGTCAGGGGTCAGGCCTTCAGGACACAGTGCTTGGGGACAGGAGCCCGAGGTCAGCCAGGCTGCTCCGGGAGATCCCTAGCCCTCAGGCAAGTCTCTAAGTTGGGAGCAAGTGCCACCCATGGGGACGAGAGACCGACATCTGCACTGTTCAGCCCCAACCACACGGGCAACGCAGATGTGACCAGGAATACAAAGCCACAATTAGCTCTCCCGTTCTGTCACCATGCTGCTGGCCCGGCTGGAGGAACAGGAGGAAGGGCAGCCTGGTGGCCCCTGCTGCCTCTGGAACCCAGGGGAGCCCAAGAGATCACAGGTGCAGTCAGAGGTGGGCACTGACCAGGGGAAGGCCAGACTGACAGAAAGCTCAAGTGTGGACCAGGCAAGGGACTCACCTTGGCACAGAGAGGCCACTGGAGGGAGTGACAGATGCGGGAAACCTGGGTTTAAACCCCAGCTCTGCCAGTTTCTAGCTGTGTCACCTCGAGCAAGTTACCCTACCTCTCTGAGGCTTGATTGCCTCCAATGTAAGAAGGGTTAAAAATACTGATGTCCCAGGTATTTTTACAGGTCGGTGCAAGGGTTAGCATGATAAAGAACACATGCTTCACACCCCAGGACTGATATTCCTTCCAGACATTCCTATTGTGAATATCATCACATTATTACTGTCTGGTCTTAATATCTCAGCTCCTGAGGTGAGACTGTCCTCAGGGTCCACCTCTCAGACACTGAGCCTCCTCCTCTGTCTGTACACTTATCCCTGGAGACTTAGGATATTTTAAGCAATCTTTCATGGATCTGAAGGGTTTTGCCCCAGGCCCTTGTCCACTTTGCAAAAACTCTCCTTGCCTCACCCTTAAACTTGTCCACTCACTCTGACAATCTGAATCCTTGGGGAAAACATGCAGTTATGCTCCCTGGGGCACCAGGGCCTCCTCACTGGGTCCTGGGTTAGGCGCTGCATCAGAGGCATGGCTGAGGACAGGTGGGCGTGGCTATGAGTCAGAGTGGGCGTGGCCATAGGTTAGGGTGGGCATGGCTCTGTGGCCACGACTGTCCCTTCCTTTTGCTTTGAAAGCCCTTCATAAGTGCACTTTGCTGGCACCTTCCCTGGTCACTGGGGGCCTAGAGCAGGACCTTCCCGGGAGGGGGCACTGTAGGCTCTGTCCCTGGGCCTTGCACACCTGACAAGGCCTGGCTGGGCAGAAGGGGCTTGGGGCTGGGGGCGCTCCCGGAAGAGGCGAAGGAAAGAGAAGGCTTGGGTGGCTCTCTGAGGTCAGCCTGCCTATTTTCACATCCCTTTCCGAACGAGGTCAGGATAGCCAACCCTACAGCTTGTCACTCAGCGGGACTGTAATCTCCAGAGAACCTGGTATCTTTGGGGAATCAAACCCAGGCCAAGGACACTCTGTCCCCAAAGCGGGCTCCCAGCCAGCTCCCTCAGGCCCCTGATCAACCAGAAAGATCCTTGGCCTCTGGAGTCAGACAGACAAGCCTGAACCAATCCTCCCAGCTGAGAAACAGGCAGGTGCTCTGCTTCTCCAGACCTCGGCTTTCTCTTCTGTAGGATGGGCAGGGTCGAGGGAGCAAGTCCCAGGGAGGTCTCCAGTGAGGTAAGCTGTGGAGAGCAGATGCTCAGGCCCATGGCCTGTCTTCTGGAAAAATTGCTCTCAGGAGGACAGGGCCATCTTGAGGAGCTTAACCCAGACACCCAGCTCTGCTCTTTGGAGGGAGGGGCACACGGGCAGGTGGGATCCCAGGCTGGGTCCTGGGGAGCAATGGGAAGCCCTGAAAGGGTCCGTTCCCCACAACTCCCCCACCCACGGGCCTTTTCCAACACATTGAGGGGAGGGGACCACTAAGCATGGCCACCCTCAGTCCCACATGAGCGATGGACAGGGGACCTGCCCTACTTGCCCCTGCACCCATAGGAGACACGCAGAAAGGTTGGGGAGCAGGCAAAATCTAGAATGTGGCTGTGGCTTGTTTCTCTCCTGCCATACACCCTGAAACTTGGTTCCTCCCAACATGCCCTCACCTGGCCCCGCTGCCCTCTCCTAGCTTCCTCCAAGGTCACTTGCACTTCCACTCTCTGACCACCCCCCTAAGCAGGAACATACACAGGCCTGCTGTCCTAGTGCCCTCCCCTAGGTGGGAGAATCTGATGGACGATCTGAATCCTCCCACAGAAAACATGCTTTTAGGCCCACTGGGACACCAGAGCCTCCTCACTGGGTCCTGGGTTAGGCGCTGCATCAGAGGCATGGCCGAGGACAGGTGAGCATGGCTATGAGCCAGAGTGGGCATGGCCATGGGTCAGGGTGGGCATGGCTGTGGGTTAGGATGGGCGTGGCTGGGGGTCCCATGGGTCAAGGGTGGGCTTCTCATCTGGGCAGGTCAGCACGCTGACTTGCTTGGACAAGCCAAGGCCTGTAGAGGTCAGGGAGTTTCAGGAATGGAAAGGTTCACCTAAGGGCCCACTATGGTGGACACCCTAGTCCCCCATCCAGAAAAAAGGTTGGTTTCCTGAATCAAGCGTCCCTCAGCTGTCGGTTCCCTTAGGGGATCACCTCAGGGAAGAGAGGCTCCAGCCAAGAGCACAAACCTTCCAGGGCAGGAGCATCCAATGGCCATTGGAGCTGGGGTATAAAGGTCCCGCCCTCTTCCCCAAATCAGGATGGCATAGAGGGGCCACCCATCCACAGAGCTCCCCAGGATGGATGGAGTCTTCCTCAGGTCCCCTGTGCATCCCGCTTCTCTCTCTGCCAGGCCCTTCCTCCTTCTTCTCCTTTCTCAGGTGTGAGCCCCAGAACTGCTGGACCTCCTGACCCAGTGCCTCCCAGTGAGTCTGCTCCCTGGACACTCACCCTACAAGCAAGCGACAGGACTACAGAAAGTCACCCCTTCTCACTGTCAATCCCAAGAACAGATAAAGACTCCTCCCTTAGTTTCCCCAATATAATCAGCTTCCAGGATATCTGTAGTGTGTTGAATAGTGTCTCCCACAAATTCATGTCCACCCAGAACCTCAGGAAAGGAGGAAATGGTGTTTTTCAAGATGTAATCAGTTAAGGCTCCTGAGATGCAGTCCTCCTAGATATGGGGTAGACCCTAAACCCAATCTTATGACCTTGTAAGAAGAGGAGAGGACACAGAGGCACACACATACACAGAAAGGTCAGGCAAAGATGGAAGCAGCGGCTGGAGTGATGTGTCCACAGTGAAGCACTCCAAGCACTGCCCACACCGCTAGAAGCCCGGAGAGGCACACAGCTGATGCTCCCTCAGAAGGAACCAACCCTGCTGACCCTTGGGTCTGGGACTTGTGGCCTCTGAAACTGTGAGAGTACAGGTTTCTGTTGCTTTAAGTCACCTAGCTTGTGTTTTTTTCGGCAGCCACAGGAAACGAATACAATTTCCGAGGCAAAACAAAACAATCTAAAGACATAAGGTGCAGTCCGTCCTGTACAAGCCTGTTTGCCATGTTTTGCCCCCAGACACAACATTTGGGGCAAACCAAGCTCCAGGGCGGGCTGGAGGTGGGGACAGGTGGTAAAGGGGCTCATGCCCTGAGCCATGGGATGGATTTTATCCTGCAGGTGCTTTGGAGTCAAGCAGGAGAGAAATGAGACGGATCTAAAGTTCTAGAAAGAACTCCCTTGTAGTTGTTATCAAGTGTTTGTTGGAGGAAAGCCGGGGAGGAGGAGAGGACACAAGTGGCCGACCACCCGTTTTAGCACTGGATGTCCACTCCCTGAGAAGCCCTTAATCCTGGGCAAGCTGGGACAGTTGGGCAGGCTGGTTGAGCGACTTGATGGCACATTGGATAAAGAGAGGGAGGCTGGCGAAAGGGGGAGCAGATTCTGGAACTGTTTAGAGACAACTGGATCTGGGAGGAGTCAAGTCTGGAGGAGGGGGCCGATCTTGGAGAAAACACGTTCCTCTTGGACATATAGAGACGGATGTTCTGGTGGGTCATCTGGATTTTGGGACTGGCCTGGGAACTGCTGTGAGGCCAGGCCCTGCCAGACACTTCTGTTAAGACTGGAGTTGAAACCAGGAGCCAGAGGGCAGGGTGCAGAGGAGCCTCGCTCCACCACATGGAAAGATGTTCCCCAGCCTGGGTCTGTGGGTGATGCTGGAAGAGATGGTGAGAGTTTGGCAGCCGCAGGTTCTGAGACTGTGGGGGCTGAGGCAGTGGGTGCTGAGGCAGTGGGTGCTCAGGCAGTGGATGCTGTGACCTGGGTGCTGAGGCAGTGGGAGCTGAGACCATGGGTTCTGAGATAATGAGTGCTGAGACCGTGGGTGCTGAGACCATGGGTCCTGAGACCATGGGTGCTGAGGCTATGGGTGCTGAGACTGTGGGCACTAAGACCATGGGCACTGAGACCATAGGACTGAGGCTGTGGGTCAAAATGCCTAACACAATGGGCAGACAGAAGATATGGCCAGGGAAAAAGCTGCACCACGTTAGTGTTTATAGGGCTTATTTTCTGGTATGAAAACAACCTGGAGAGAAATTAAAATGCACCAGGCAGTATGAAAAGAGGGGAAAGAGTAACCTTTCCATGGAGAAGCCTGACACCCATACCTCAGCCAGGTGATTGGGTCAGCTTCAGCAGTGACATGGCGTGTGGACCCTCCGCACGATGGATGGGAAGAGCACGTCGCCTCTGACCTCTTCCACCCCAAACACACAACCTCTGGATAAACAAAGAACATCAGACAAAACCCAGTAGAGGGGCCATCTACAAAACCTGATCAGTGCTCCCCAGAATTGCCAGGGTCATCAAAAACAAGAAGTCTGAGAAACTCGCCACAGCCCAGAGGATCCTGAGGAAACCTGAGGACCCAAAGTCATGTGAAATCCTGGGACAGAAAAAGGACAGCAGGTAAAAACTAGGGAATCTGAATACAGCATGGACTTCAACATATTAGCATGGTTCACGAACTTGACAAGTATCCCACACTAACGAAAGATATCAATGGGTGTGGGTCTGTGGGAACTCGGTACCGTCTTCAAAACGTTTCTGCAGGTCTGAAACTATGCCAATATTAAAATTTATTGTTTCATAAAAAAGCAATGGAATAGTATTCCAAGAACATGGATAGTTTACAAAAAAGGAAATACAAATGGGCTAATAAACATATAACAAAACCCTCAATCATAGTATAGTGATGATTACATTTTAAAAAATTTAAAAACAGTGGAGATATTTTTACCTATTCTAATAACACAGATGTAAAACTCTGATAATACCAAATGTTGATGGAGGCACTGTGCATTGTGGGGCATGGGGGGGGAAATACATTGGTAATTTGCTGGTGCCTCTTATAAAGTCCAATCTTTATACACTGTGAACCAGCAATTCCACCTCTGGGAACTTAGCCTGCAGGAACACTGGGACAAAAACATCTTGCTGAAGTGCCCAAAGTTATTTGAAAAAGTGTTTGTAAGAGTCAAAGATTCAGGGGAAAGCAGTCTATGAATAGACTCAAAATTAAATAAATAAATTTAATTTAAATGAAATAAACTGGGAGGCTGAGGAGGGAGAATTGCTTGAGCCCAGGAGTTTGAGACCAGCCTGGGCAACATAGCAAGACCTCATCTCTGAAAAAGAAAAATCCCAAAAATTAGCCGGGTGTGGTAGCACACGCCTGTAGTCCCAGCTACTGAGGAGGCTGAGGTGGAAAGATCACCTGAGCCCAGGAGGTCATAAATAAATAAATGTTAAATTTATTATAAATTATTCCATTTAATGGAATTTTATGGATACAATTAAAATCATTAGTGTATTTTATAGACTATGTAAATTATGGTCTTACGTAGAAAGTTTTCCAAGAAATGCTATTACTAAGTAAAAAAGGTGTGAAACATTTAAATGGTGTCTACACACAAGAGTATGTGTGCACAGAGAGGCTGGTTTCACAGAACAACCTCTGGTTGTCACACACGAGGCACACAGAAGGACCCTGTGCTTGGCTGAATGCTCTGCCATTGCTGATTTGAGATGTTAATCACTCTATTTTGGAGTTTGTGTTTTGTAACTGAGGTCCGTAGGACAGTGCAGTGTGTACCCCGGTGGATACTTATAGTACATGCTTCCTTGGCACACAGCATTGACAAGCCCCAAGAGCAGAGGGTCTGATGGACAATGAGTGCTGAGACCGTGGGTGCTGAGACCGCGGGTGTTCAGGGAGACACAGACTGCGCCAGAGGCAAGTCCGCCAAGGAAGAGGGGACCCCGATGGCTCTGAAAAGCCACGCTTCCTGTTCCAACCAGACCTTGCTTCAAACACAAAGAATAATGCACTACAATTCTAAGAACTACGACCCACCAGTGCAGCCTGTGTTAGCCTTTCCAATTCATGTTACTCCCTGTATTAGCCAACCACGCACGCTGATGTGATGACACAGAATGACAGGACAAGATGACACAGAATGACAGGACAAGACAAGGCCGACCACTGCTCCTGTTCCTTCAGTCCTTCCCTATGCATCAGGAAACTGAAGGCAGAGGGTGTTGATAGAATGTGTGCATATCAAGAACTGAGATAAAAATGGTTGAGGCAGGCGCAGTGGCTCATGCCTGCAATCCTGAAGCTTTGGGGGGCCAAGGCTGGAAGATTGCTTGAGACCGGGAGTTCAAGACCAGCCTGGGCAGCATAGCAAGACCCCTGTCTCTGCAAAAAAGAAAAATAAAATAAAATTAGCCGGGCATGGTGGCACACACCTGTAGTCCCAGCTACTTGGGAGACTCAGGTGGGAGGATCACTTGAGTCCAGGAGTTTGAGTCTGCAATAAGCTATGATCGCACCACTACACTCCAGCCTGGGCAATAGAGAAAGACCCAGTCTCTAAAACAAAACAAAACAAAAAACAGTTGAGTTAATTTTGCGCAGTATCTCTACTCTTCTGCTAAAAGCAAGGTGCTTGTCCATGAGTGAGCTACCAAATAGGAAATGTCATAGTTCAATGATTCCACATGAGTTAAATACTCTTATATTTGTCATTAAAACTGTCATTGCACCTTGTCAAGGTGAGTGGTGAAATGCCTGCCTATAATTTAAAGTTTTAATTTTTCTCTACTTAGAGTGCCATTAAATAGCAAATAAAGCCGGGCTCAGCGGCTCAGCCTGTAATCCCACGCCTTTGGGAGGCTGAGGTGAGTGGATTGCCTGAGCCCGCGGGTTCGAGACCCGCCTGAGCAGCGAGACCTCATCTCTACAATAAATCAAAAAATCAGCTGGGTCTGGCAGCGCGCGCCTGTAATTCCGGCTACTCGGAAGGCTGAGGCGGAAGGATCGCCGAAGACCAGCAGGTCGAGGCTGCGGTGGCCGGGAGCATGCCACTGCACTCCAGTCCGGGCGACAGAGTGAGACTCCAACTCAAAAAAAAAAAAGCAAATAAAATCACCATAGAGTGAGAATCTGCAGAAGGAAGGAAGAAAAAATCTTTCTATCGGTGTGACTTTATTTTTTTTTTATTTTTGAGTTGGAGTCTCACTCTGTCGCCCAGACTCGAGTGCAGTGGCCGCTCCCGGCCACCGCAGCCTCGACCTGCTGGGCTCCGGCGATCCTTCCCCCTCAGCCTTCCATGTAGCTGGAACAACAGGCATGCGCTACCACACCCGGCTAATTTTTTTGATTTATTGTAGAGATGAGGTCTCACTAAGTTGCCCAGGCAGGTCTCGAACCCGCGGGCTCAGACAATCGACTCACCTCAGCCTCCCAAAGTGCAGGATTATAGGCTGAGCCACCGAGCCCGGCTTTGGTGTGACGTTAATGGCATTTTTTTCCTTGTTTGAAGAAAGGGGTGGTCTACACGAAATAAAAATACCAGACCAATCATGGCAGAAGGCCAAGGAAGGAAGGAGCATTGTTATGCTGGAGTGGTGTTCTACATAAGGTTGGACAACCCGCCCGCCACCTGTGTTCCACGGGGGACCCAGGCATCAGGGGATGTATGGGGAGGGTACATCCACTGGAAGGCTCTTCTGTGGGTGGGGCTGATGGTGGGAGATGCTGGTACAACCCTAGCTCCCTGACACCGATGACCCAAGGGAGAAGCTTGCTTCACTGCCCAGCAAGGTGGGCACAATTCTCATAATAAGCCCCAAGGACAGATTGACAGTGTGGTGGGGGGAAGAGTCACTGACCCAGAAAGAGCTTAGAGGATGGTTGATAGAACGTGCCTTTCAAAGCTCACCACAGATGGGCAGCCAACAAGGGTGTTGCTTCATCTATACAGCCTGTAGGGATCAAGGAAGGAGAACCTGGAGGCCAAGTGCAGCTGCCCATCAAAGCCATAATCCCCTGCCCAGTTTTTAGACCTCTGGCAATTCTCAGACCTAGATAGAACTTGTCGACTGAGGAGAGACTGGGTCCCATGTGGAAAAAGCCTGCAATGACCAATGCGTGTGGTCATGAATCCCCAAGTCCTTCCCTAAGGACTTATGGCCATTTGCATAGGTCACCATACACCGGAGGCAAGGGACTCCTCATGCAGTGTCTGAGTTGACCCTTGGGGACCCAACATGTAATGGTGGTCCTCTGTTGGAGTGTGAGGACTGAGGAACCAATGTTGCCCCGCCCTAGTGACTCATGGTTGGCTCATGAGCTCCATGGGCTCACCCAGAGGCCATTTACTGGTCCCTGAATATATGGTTGGCATGGACATACCCCCTGCATTCATCCATTCATCCACAAGGCAAGAGATGTTAGAATGAGAAAGCAGTCGGAAGGGTGGTAGACAGTGTTTTAGTCTACTCGGTCTGCTGTAATAAGATACTATCAACTGGGTGGTATATGAAAAACAGAAAGTTTAAAAAAATTTTTTGTACAAGCAATGTCTTGCTCTATTGCCTATGCTGATCTCCAACTCCTGGGCTCAAACTATCCTCCTGCCTCAGCCTCCCAAAGTGCTGGGATTGCAGGTATGCGTCACCATGCCTGAGCAGAAACTTATTACTCACAGTTCTGAGGTTGGAAGTTCAATATCAAGGTACCCTGCAGATCTGGTATCTAGGAAGGGCTCATTTCCTACTTCTTGTGCCCTCATATGGAGGAAGGGGATGGGTGGGCTCCCTTGAGCCTCTTCTATACAGGCACTAATCCCATTCCTGAGAGCTCTGCCTTCAGGACATAATCATCTTCCAAAGTCTCCACCCCTTAATACTATGACCTTGGGGGTTAGGGTTTCAACATAAGAATCTGGGGTGAGCACAAACATTCAGACCATAGTAGCAGGAAAACAGCCCTCCAAAGAAGTTCACATTCGAGTGTCTTGAATCTGTGACTAAGTTACCTTACATGGCAAGGAGGAGTTAAAGTTGCAGTTGGAATTAAGGTTGTTAAGCAGTTGAGTTTGTTTGTTTGTTTTCTTGAGTCAGGGTCTCATTCTGTTGCCCAGGCTGGAATGCAGTGGCATGATCATGACTCACCGCAGGCTTGACCTCCTGGCTTCAGACAATCCTTCTCTCTCAGCCTCCCAAGTCTCCCATGTGAGAGTCAGCTGACATTGCTAGCTTTGAGGATGGAAGAAGGGCTGTGAGCCAGCGAACATGGGTAGTCTCTAGAAAGCGAAAGCGCAGGAAGTAGATTCTCCCCAAGAGCCTCCAAAAGGAACAAAGCCTTGCCAGTACCTTCATTTGAACCTAGTGAGACCCATTTTGGACTTCTGGCCTCCAGAACTATAAGATAAATTTGTGTTTTAATCCACTAAATGTATGGTACTTTGTTACAGCCGCAAGAGTAATCTAATATACCACAACCCTCCAGATAAGATAGTGCATATTAAAAAGTATTTTACCCTCAGGGGAACAGCAGAGATTTGTACCACTCTCAGACTGAAAGGACACAGAGGCAGCAGTCCCTCTCGCATGCCCATTCGATTGACTAGTCTCTCTGAAAATCATGGATAAATCCTGGAAGATAACAGTGGACAACTGCAAACTCAACTAAATGGTGGCCCCAATTGCAGCTGTTCTTCCAGATGTATCTCAGCTAACACAGAGTGACATGGCCTCGAGTCCATGACAGGTGGTCATTGAGCTGACAAATGCATTATTTCCCAGCCCTACCACAAAGGAGATCAGAAGGAGTGGGCCAATAGTATACATTCACTGTCTTGTCCCAAGGCTACGTCTACTCTCTTTTCATCTATCTGTTATAATATAGTCCTAAGCGACCTGGGCTTTCTGGAGAACATCATATAAGCCTACTGTGTTGATGTTATCATGTTAATCAGATCACATGGGCAAGAAACACTGGTACTTTGGAAACTTTGATAAGTTTGCACTCCAAGGAGTGAAAGATAAGCCCTACAAGGGCTGTAGGGTTCTGGATGTCTAAGGCACATGCTGAGACATTAGAGGTAGACAGATATCCGCTCCCCTGCAAAGAGATGCCTGGTGGATTGCTTCCATCCTGGAGGTAGTGTGCTCCACAGTTGGGAATTCACGAATAATTTTGAGAGGACCCAGAGCAGGAAGGGGCTCTGTAGTAGAGACAGCTCTGCCATTCCTACTCCTTGCCCCTACAGATCATGTGGTTTTAGAGATGCTGCACAGAAAAAAAAGATGCCATAGGTTGCTTGTTGATGGCAAACCTCGATTGGAGATCACAATCTAGATCCCTTTGGACCCTGGAGCAAGTCATGCCATCTACAGTAGAGTATTACACATTGTTTAAAAGGCAGCTCTGGGTGTGCTTTTGGTCATCAACTATCAACAAGCGTGTAACCAGAACTTATATCATGAGCTGGGTCACATCAGACCTGCCAAGCCAGACAGATAGACCCAGTAGAATCCATCACGGGATGGAAATTGTCCGTCAGGATCAAGCACAAGCAGGGCCACAGACACAAGCAGGTACCCTTAGTACCTAGAGCTTGGGGGATGGAAAGTGAAAATCTCCACATTGGACCAAGGAACCCATTTATGGTCAGAAACCTGTGACCAGCGGATCCACTGACTTCGTCACACACTGCGTCACCCAGAAACTGCTGGCCTCAGCGTGATGCATTGGCGTTTGGAAGGTGTGGCTAAGATAATGCAAGGGTGTGGCATCATCCTGCAGGATACAGAACACATGTGAAATCAACAATCATTGGCCCAAGAACCAGGCGGTGGGAGGAGGAGTGTCTCCATTTACTATCATTCCAGGGGCTCACTTGGGGGAATGTTTGTTTTCCAACCTCACAACTCTAGGTTTGGTGAGTCTGCAAGACGTGATCCTCAGAGAGAGACTCTTCTGCCAGGATTCACAGAAGGGATCCTATTAAACTTGAAGACACAGCTGCTGGCTGGGCACTTCAGGCTCCTTGTACCAGGAGGCCAGCAAGTAAGGGAAGACATCACCATCTTGGCAGGGGTAATTGACTCTGATCAGTGTCGGGGGCAGGGAGGGCAGAGGCTACAGTTTCAAAATGGAGAAGGGGAGAAGATGAGCAACACCCAAGTCAATCCAATGGAGCATCTCTACACGCCCATACCCAATTTTTTTTATAGCAAATGCAGAGGTGCAGCAGCCACAACCTGAGAAGAGCATGGTGACCAGGGGCTCAAAGCCCTCAGGGATTAGAGTCTGGGTCCCTCCAACTGGTAAGCCACCTAGGCCAGCAGAGGTGCTAGCTAAGGGTGAGGGGAGGTCTAGGGTGTAGAGATAGGGAGGAAGATGATGTCACCTCTGGCTCTGAGACCAGTTGCAGTAGCGGGAACTAGAGTTTGAACAACAAACCTTCCTTTTGTAAATTTTCCCAGGAATAGAGACTATAGTGGGTTGAATGGTGGGCCCCCAAAACACCAGATCAAATCCTAACCTCAGGCACCTGTGAGTGTGACCTTATTTGGAAAAACAGTTTTTGTAGGTGTAATAAGTTAACAATCTCAAGAGGAGATCATCCTGGATTACTCAAGTGGGTCCTAAATCTGATGACAAATGTCTTTATACGAGACAGAAGAGATGACACAGACACAGAGGTGAAGAACGTGTGATAACAGAGGCAGAGACTGGAGTGATACAGCCACATGCCAAGGAACTCTTGGAGCCACCAGAAGCTGGAAGAGGCAAGACCTTCCCCTAGAACCTTCAGAGGGAGCATGACCCTGCCAACACCTTGACTTCTGCCCTCCGGAATGGTGGAGAATAAGTTTCCATTGTTTTAAGCCACCAGGTGTGTGGTAATTTGTTGCAGCAGCCCAGGAGGCTAATACAGGGACTCAAGGAATCCTGAAGGCATTGTTCTAGGGTGGGGGAACCTTGCCTTACAAAAGAGGTGGAAGCCGATGGCACAGGGGGCGGGCGGTCATGGATGCTGTGGTACGTTGCCTTCAGGACCGAGCTGCAGGGAGTGCTGCCCAAAGCTGAGTCCCTCTCCAGGCGCTGCCTCCCCAGGTATCCCACATCCAGGGTTGGTTGATGAGATGGCACGTAGGCCCCTGGCCTCAATTTGGGACCCTCTGTGCAGCCGTCCCAGCTCTAGAGCTCCCCATGGTGGGCTGAGGCCACTCCTCCCACTGCACCGTGGCCCAAGTCTGCCCTCTGTCCGACCTTGCATCCCTTGGTCTGTCCTGCAGGTGTCGTTCCTAAGTGTGCCCCACTCAACCCACAGCACCCAGTTCTAAGAGTCTCAGAGCCTGATTCCCCAGCACCAACCGCTGAGGGGTATCTCAACCTCCAAGGGAAAGGATGAATGACTTAACAAGTGGGGCCGGGACAACTCAGGAACCATCTGGAATCAAGTTGAATCTGAACCTTGCATCTAACACCAAAGAAATCACAGACAGCTCAAAGAGTTAAAAACCTAAAGAGCTCATAAGAAAGCACAGAGAAATTTCCAAGTGATCTTTCTTTCTTTTTTGGAGCCTGAGTTCTCTGTCACCCACCAAAACCAGATGCCATAAAAGAAAGAATAATAAATTTGATTACAATTACTGTATTATTTGTAATTCTTTAGGGGAAAGCCACCATTTAAATTTAAAAAAATAAAACCTGAGAAAAAGATTTGCAATTCATCACAAAAGATCATTTTCTTTAAAAACACAGAATGACAAATCAATTTTTAAAGATCAATAACTCAATAGTAAAATGGTCAAATGATATCACCCGGTCACAGACAAGGAAATACATATGGTTCCGGAACACATAAAATATGCTCCATTCCACCTTCTTTAAATTGAAGTGAAATTCACTTAACACAATTAATCATTTTAACGTGAACAACTCAGTGACATTTAATAAGTACCTTCATGGGGTTGTGCACCTGCCACCTCTATCTAACTAACTCCAAAACATTTTTCTCACCCAAAAGGAAACCCTCTCCCCGTGAGTAGGCACTCTCCATTCTTCCTCCTCCCCACACCCTGGTGACCACCAATCTCTCTCTATGGATTTACTCTCATTTTGTATAAATGGAATCATAGAAAATGTGGGCTTTCATGTCTGGTTTCTTTCACATAGCATGTTTTCAGTGTTTCAACCATGTTGTAGCATGTATCCGACTTCCTTCCTTTCTATGGCTGAATAATATTCCATCGTATGGTTCTACCGCAATTTTTTCATGTATCCCTTGATGACACTGGGTTGTCTTCACCTTGTAGACTTTGTGCTTTGTGAATAATGCTGCTCTGAACATGCGTGTACATGGATCTGTTAGAGTTTCTGTTTCCAATGTTCTGGGGAATCTATCTAGGAGTGGAGTTGCTAAGGCTTATGGTAATTCTATGTGTAACTTTTTTTTTGAGTAAGGGTCTTATTCTGTTGTCCAGGCTGGAGTACAGTGGCATGCTCACAGCTCAACACAGCCTCGAGCTCCTGGATTAAAGCGATCCTTTCACTTCAGCCTCCCAAGTAGCTGGGACTACAGATGCTCACCACACGTCTGGCTAATCTTTTGACTTTTTGCACAGATGAGATCTTGTTATGTTGACCTGGTTGGTCTCAAACTCCTGGGCTCAAGGGATCCTCTCATCTCGGTCTCCCAAAAGCTGGGATTACAGGTGTGAGCCACTGAGCCCAGCCTCTATGTATAACTTTTTGAGGAACCACTGAACTGTTTTCCACAGTGGCTGCACCATTTTATAATTCCCACCAGTAGTGTATGTGGGTTCAATATATTCACATTCTCCCCCCAATCTTGTTACCCGTCCCTCCCTGTTTTGATTACAGCCATCCTAATGGGTGTGGGGTGGTGCCTCTTTGTGGGTTTGATTTGCATTTCCCCAGTGATCCATGTTGCTGAGCATCTGTTCACATTTGTTGTCCTTTGTGTGTCTTCTGTGGAGAAATGTCTATTCAAGTCTTTTGCCCATTTTTAATTGGGTTATTTGTCTTTTGGTTGTTAAATTGTATGTGCTCCTTATACATTCTGGATACCAGGTCCTTATAAGATACATGATTTGCAAATATTTTCTCCCATTCTATGGGTGACCTATTCACTTTCTTGAGAATGTCCTGTGATGCACAAAAGTTTTCCTTTGGAGGAAGTCCAACATATCCATTTTTAAAAATTTTGTTGCTTGTGCTTTTGGTATCATCAGCTTCTCTTTCAATAAGACAAATACAAATCTAAACTATTCTGAAATACAAAGTCTCACTTATTTATTTGATTATAGACTTATTGATGGGTAAACACATTTCTCTGACGTATAGATTGATAAAACTTCTTTAAAGAGTATTTTTCAGCTGGGCATGGTGGCTCATACCTGTAATCCCAGCACTTTGAGAGGCAGAGGCAAGAGGATTGCCTGAGCCCAGGGGTTCAAGACCAGCCTGGGCATCTTGGTGAGAACTTGTCTCTACCATAAATAAAAAAATCAGCTAGGCGTGGTGGCGCATGCCTGTGGTTCCAGTTATTTGGAAGGCTGAGGCTGAAGGATCACCTGAACCCAGCAGGCAGAGGCTGCGGTGGCCATGGGCATGCCACTGCACTTCAGCCTGGGTGACAGCGTGAGACTCCTATTCAAAAATAAATAAATAAAAATAAAAATGAAGGACATTTTTCAGCATCTAACCAAGTTATAATAGTTCAGTTTGGTTCAGCAATTCAGGGAATTTTTCCTAGATGCCCTGGCACACCAACAAATGATATGTGTACAGCTAGAGTGCACCTTGGAGCATCACCTTTGTATTATCAAAGGTCAGAAACCACCTGAATGCTCATCTGTGGTGGCACAGTTAAATAAATCGTGACACATCCCTATAATGGGCCACTTGACAGCTGTCAGAGAAATGAGGAAGCTTTCTCCGTTCTGAGACAGAGCAGTGTTTAGGGACACAAGGTGACGACAGCCAGGTACAGAGGATGTGAGTGCACATTGTGTAAACAGGACAAGGGGAAGGCATAAGAATCCACGCTGTCACCACGTATTCTTAGAATATCTCTGAAAAGGGACAGATGAGATGACAGTCCTGGTTGCTCCCAGAGAAACTCCAAGGTAGCTGAGGGACAGCCTGCCAACTTCACAGGCTTGCCACCTGCAAAGTCACACAGCCTGGCTCCTAGGGCCCTGCGTGTGGCTTCATGCTGTCCGGTCACCATCTTGAATTTCTTAATCTTTTTTTCCAATTTTTTATTGTGGTAAAATACATATAACATAAAAGTTACCATTTTAACCATTATGTGTGTGTGTGTGCAGGTCAGTGACATTAAGCATATTCACATTGTTGTACAACCACTTTGTCGCTACCATCCATCTCCAGAACGTTCTCATCCTTCCAAAATGGAAACTCTGTCCCCAGTAAATAATAACTTTCCATTCCTTCCTCCCCTGCCCCTGGTAACCACCACTGTACTTTCTGTGTCTATGAGTTTAACCACTCTAGGGCCCTCACAAAAGCATGATTATACAGTGCTTTCTTGTGCATGACTGGCTTATTTCACTTAACGTGAATGTCCTTAAGTTTCATCCATGTTGTAGCATGTATCAGAATTTCCTTCTTTTTCAAGGGTGAATAATATTCCATTGTATGGATATACTGTATTTGCTAATTTATCTGTCAGTCAATGGACAGCAGGGTTGCTGTCATGTTTCAGCTATTGTGAATACTGTTGCTATGAACATGAGTGTACAAATATCTCTTTAAGACACTGCTCTCAATTCTTTTGAAAATTATCCTAGTCCACTTGTTCTGCTTTGACAAAATGCCTTAGACTTGGCAATTTATAAAGAATTGAATTTATTTCTTGTAGTTCTGGAGGCTAAAAAGTCCAAGATCAAGGCCCCGGCATTGGTGTCTTGTGAAGGCTGCTCTCTGTTGCCAAGAGGACTTTCTTTTATAAGGGTGCTAATCTCGTTGATAAGGGTTCTGCCCTCATGACTTGGTCACCCCTTAATACTATTGCATTGAGAATTAAGTTTCAACATATATTTTGGAGGGGACATCATCATTCAAACCATATGCCCAGAATTGTAATTGCTGGATCATATGTTAATTCAATTTTTAGTTTTTTGAGCAACCACTATACTGTTTGCCACAGCAGCGGCACCAATTTTACATTCCCACCAATAGTGCACAGGGCTCCAATTTCTCTATGTCCTCACCAACCAACACTTGTAATTTTCTCTTTGTTTGTTTGTTTGTTTTGAGTCGGAGTTCTACTCTGTCGCCCAGACTGGAGGGTAGTGGCACACTTCCGGCCACTGCAGCCTCGACCCACTGGGCTCCAGAGATCTTTCCACCTCAGCCTTCCAAGTAACGGGAACTACAGGCATGTACTACCACACCCGGCTAATTGTTGATTTATTGTAAAGATAAGGTCTTGCCATGTTGCCTGGGCGGGTCTCGAACCTGCAGGCTCAGGCAATCCATTCGCCTCAGCCTCCCAAAGTGTTGGGATTACAGACTGAGCCACCGAACCTGGCCTGCTTGTTTTTTAATTTTATTTATTTATTTTATTTATTTATTTATTTTGAGTTGGAGTCTCAGTCTGTCGCCCAGACTGGAGTGCAGTGGCCGCTCCCGGCCACCGCAGCCTTGACCTGCTGGGCTCTGGCGATCCTTCCACCTCAACCTTCCGAGTAGTTGGAATCACAGGCACTCACTACCACACCCGGCTGATTTTTTTTTTTATTTGTTGTAGAGATGAGGTTTCGCCAAGTTGCCCAGGAGGGTCTTAAACCCGCGGACTCAGGAAATCCACTCACCTCAGCCTCCCAAAGGCATGGGATTACAGGCTGAGCCACCGAGCCTGGCTTGTTTGTTTTTTAATAGTAGCCATCTTAACGGGTGTGAGGTGATATCTAATTGTAATTTTGTTGTGCATTTCCCTAGCGACTCTTAATGATTCTTATACAAAGGTCCCATATCTTCATCTTGCATGGGGCCCTGGCAACCCTGGCACAGGGATGGAAGGGAGACATCAAACCCTTGACATCTTTTGATTTTTAAACCAAGAGATTGTGTAACCTATTCTAAAACCACTTATATTCAGATGGAAGGAGGAAAGAGGAGGGGAGGGAGGGAATATCTTTTTTTAAAACCAGTAGCAACAAAGCCAGGCCCAATTAAGGACCCATCCACAAGGGTACACCTCATCTCAGGACTCACACCCTATACCCCATCTGCTACCTGTGGGTTTCTCCAGGAGTCTCGAGCATTGGGTCAGGGCCAGAACTGTGCCTTTCACTGATGTCTGTGGAAAGAGCAGGTGAATTACTGACCAGCCATCACAAAGATCAACCTCAACCTTGGACCAATGGGCCATGAAGTGTTGGACCTTAGAAACACACCCACCAGAGTTCCCCAATGAGCATATAGACTGGTGTCCTTGGGCTTTCCTCCCTGGACTACCCTTCACCTGGGCTAGGGGTGTAAGAGGAAGAGAGTTCAAAAGTTCAAGGGCTGGAAGGAGGTCTGTTTGTGGTTTCAAAACAAGGACATGGACATGAACATGAACATGAACATGAACATGAAACTTGGGAGCTGCAATCCCCAGACAACTCCATGTTGAAATTGATGGGCAAGATGTCAGGAAGAGGATGTGGTCCTACCCACCCTCCTTCCCTCCTCCCAACCTTAGGATGGTGATGATGACGATGACATTGATGACGACAATGATGAGGGTGACGATGGCAGTAGCAGAGGAATAAGAGACTGATGACAACAATTATGATGATGGTGGTGATGGTGAGGAGGAGGATGGTGACAACAGTGACGAAGAAGGTGGAAGGAAGCTGCCTAGCCTTTCCTGAATGCCCACAGTGTGGAGGAGAGGAAGCTGCCTAGCCTTTCCTGAATGCCCACAGGAAAGGAAGCTGCCTAGCCTTTCCTGAATGCCCACAGTGTGCTGCTGGCCCGGTGCTTCCTGTCACTTGTGTAATCCAGTTCCCCCACCCAACCTCACAGCCCTGGGCCCTGCACCACTGTGCCCAGGAAGATCCATAGAGGGTCCTTTGAACCCCTCACACTCCAGTCACCTCCCTGCTGGGACTGACAAACCAGGTACTGGGTGACCCATGCCCCCCCAATTTCCTGGAACCAAGAGGGTATGGGGTGCAGAGCAGTAGGAGACCAACAAGGGCTGACTTGCCTTTGCCCCAGGGTGGTTGTAAGGATGAGGTGAAATAAAGTCTGCAAAGGCAAGGTGGCGCCTGCGACTGGCACTGGGGCAAGTGTACCTGGGACTTTGGGCTGAGCTGACATTTGTCAAACTCTCGCTGACTGACAAGGCCTGTGCCAATCACCCTCCCCAGCTCATGTCACCCCTCCCCCATCAGTCACCCATTCCTTTTCCCATTTTGCTGCTGAGGGAACCAACTGAGGTCTAGAGGCATCAACTGCCTCTTTTTCCTACAAACCCTGCCCCCACCCCGCTGGCCCAAAAAGAACCATCCAGGTGACAGCTGCAGACACTTGCTTGCACCAGGTCTCTTAGGAGCTCCCCTCAGGGAGATGGCCTAAAAAATAACTGAAGGTGAGGGGAAGTGAAGGTCTTCTCGCTTCCAGGGAAGTCCAAGAGTCCAGAGAAAGAGACCCTCCATTCCAGCCCACCCAGGCTGACTAGGACTGTTTGGAGAAAGTACTGGGGGTGGGCTGGAGGGGAGGGAGGTCTGAACTGGCTCAGCGCACTCCCCTGAAAGCACTCTCACGGGTGCTTGGGCATACACTCACCACCCCACACCCTGGTGCAGGCAAGTGTCTGCCCCGCTTCCTGGAGTCTTGGGTGGCAGTTCAGAAACTTCTGTCAGTCCTCCTTGCAGGGACTGCTATGCTGTGTGACCTTGAGGAAAAGACCCTCTCTGTTTCTGCTCTTCATCTGTCCTGGGAGAGGAGCCATGCTGGTTCAGCTTGTCTAGGGTTACAAGATGCAGGCTGGAGCTACCAGAAACTTCTGTGGTCTGGTCCTGTCCACTCATTTATGGATGGAGAGGATGAGGTCTGGAATGGCCAGAGAGCCACTCACGGTCTTGTGGATGGGGAGGGAAAGAGGGAAGAATCCACTCTCCCAGGCCGCTCTGGCCAAGGGTCTGGAGTTGGAGAGAAAGGTCAAATTTAAGATCTTAGACCCTCCTCCACCAGCAGGGTTCTCTGAGAGGCTGGAAGGTCCCAGAACCCTCCTCCCACAAGGGCTTGGCCAAGACCCTCAGGAAAGCCTCCAGCTCTCCTGGGCATGAATGGTTCTAGAGCATGCTGTCCTCCCTTTGGAGGCCTCAAGAGCTGAGGCCGTCTGTCTGACCCTGTCTGGTGACATGACCACCAGAGCAGGGCTCCCCCTCACACCCTCCCTTTGGGGCCCCCGTGTGTCTCTGCCTGATGCTTTGTGTCTTCACGGCCATCTCCCAAGCCTCACTGAGTTCTAGGAAAGCAGATCACCCTGTCCTGGGGGTCCCCAGGCTCAAGGCATGACTGTCAACTGACTGACTCCAGGCAATGAAGGGACAAAACCCTGGGTCACATTTCCTGGTGGGCTCAGAGGGAGGCAGGGCAGGATCCCACCAGCAGCCGCTCAGATCTCCTGCCTCCCAGGAGCCCGGTACAACCCAATTGTGGGCTGTCTCCACCTGTCAAGTTCAATGTCAGACACGGTTCTTGGGTAACGGAGCGCAGAGAAACGATCGCTGCACGGTGAAAGCTGATATTTGGTGCCGCTGAGGACTTTGAAATTTCACTGTATACTAAGTTCTGAATAACATGTGATTCTGCTGTGTGCAAAGGCTGGCATGTGTGCTTCAGGTTGTGTGGGGAGATTCAGGAGGAAGAAACTGGGGGAACAGGGTGGTCCAGGCTTGTAGAAAAGCTTGGGTGAGATGGGGGACCAGATAAGACATCCAGGAAAACTAGCAGCCCCTGAATACCGGCTCCTTCCTTTCTTACTGGTTAGCTTGTTGAAAACCGCCACCGCCCTGGAGACAGGGTTGGCAAGGGCCCCTTCCTACGCTCACACCTCACTGATCCAGAATGAGTTTACCAGATGGATCAGACCGTCCATCCCACGGCTCCTCTGGCTCAAAGTCATCCAGGGCACCCCCTTCCCTGACAGCTTTCATGATAAACTCTAAACCCTTGTCCTGGCATTCAAGGTCCTTCCTGGAAGGGTCCCTTCCTGTGTGCTCAGCTTTATCTGCAGTCGCTGCCCCCTGCTGCCCTCATCCTCATCTCTCCTCCACCTGCCACTGAGCCGCAGCGGACATCTCATTCATTCCCTCACCACACAGAGCTTTCTGTCTGCTGGAGCCACCCTCTTTCCATCAGCCTCTCTTCCTCTTGAATATCCATTTTGTACGCATAAAACTCAGCCCCCAGAACCTCCTCCAGGGAGCCTTCCCTGACCTGCCCCCTCCCCAGGGATAAGTGTTTTTCTTATGTCAGTCCAGCTCCCTCTGCCTTCTCCATTCTGGCCCCCACAATTCCCCTGGCTAAGACCCCTGCCCAGAGTCATAACAGCCAATGAGGGTCTTGCCCAGGACCCCTTGTTGGACAAGGAGTCCCCGGCATGGAACTGCAAAGCAAGGGGCTATGGATACAAGTTCGCGCCTAGTCCTGCCTTGACGCCCCCTGAACCTGGAGTGGAGGTTTTGGCTCCCCAAGCCCCTTTTTCTCATCCACGTACTTGGCCAGATGTGCAAATGAGGTGAAAATGTGATGGACCCTTGTGCAAGCAAACCCTTATGCGTGGTTTGCTTTCCTATTAGCTGTGGTCAGACACAATTGCCACAGGTGTGGGGGTCCAGGAATGCCAGATGCAGAGCTCAGTGTTCTGTCCTGGCTCGCCTGGTGGGGGTGTCCGCTTTCTTATAGAAGATCCCTCTGGGTTTGGTGGGGAGGGAGAGGAGCAGCTTCTGGGCCAACCATGATGGGACTGGGGACATGCCAGGCTGTGGGGAGTCTGGCTCTTACAGACACTTCCTAGAGAGTTACCTTGGATGTGCCCCACCAGGAAGCACTGAGAAGCAATGGGCTTCCTCCAGCAATTACAGGTAGAATTTTCATGTGAGCCAGTAGTTCCACTTCTCAGGGCAGACCCCCAAAATGGCAAGTGGAATGGGCATGGTGACTCATGCTTGTAATCACAATACTTTAGGAGGCAAAGGTGGGATGATCACTTGCACCCAGGAGTTCAAGACCAGCCTGGACAACATAGTGAGATCTCATCTCTACATAAAAATAAATAAATAAATAAATAAATAATAAGCATGGTGGTCTACGCCTATAGTCCCAGCTACCCAGGAGGTTGAGGTGGGGGGATAACATGAGCCCAGTAAGTTGAGGCAGCAGTGGGCCATGATTGTGCCACTGCACTCCAGCTTGAGTAACAGAATGAGACCCTAACTTAAAAAAGAAAAGAATTGAAAACAGGGACCCAAACAAATACATGTGCACACATGTTCATATCAACATTATTCACAATTGCTAAACAAGCTGCGTGTTCTCTGCAAGATGAGTGGATAAACAAAATGTGGTCCATTCATACAATGGAATATTATTCAGTCGTAAAAAGGAATCAAATGCTGACACTTGTTGCCTGGATGAAATACCAAAACATTATGCTCAGTGAAAGAAACTAGACACAAAAGGCACATATTGCATGATTCCATTTATACGAACTATCTAGAATAGACAAATCCTTGGAGACAGAAAGCAGATGACCAGTTGCCGGGAGCTTGGGGGAGCAGGGAATGGAGAGTGATTGCTTGATGGGTAGTACACGGCTTCCATTTCCATGAGGTGATGAAGATGTCCTGGAACTCAGTAGAGGTAGTTTTTTTACAATATTGTGAACATCTAAATGACACCGAGTTGTATACTTTATGGTTAACTTTATGGTTATGTGAATTTCACCTCAATTTAGAAGAAGTAGCAGTATAGTAGTAGTAGGGCTGGTGGTGATAGCAATAATACTGGTAGCAATAAATAGTGGTACTAGTGAGTAATAATAGTGCTGGTGGTGATAGCAATAATACTAGTAGTGATAAATAGTGGTACTAGTGAGTAATAAGAATGCCGGTGATGGCAGGGCTCGGTGGCTCAGCCTGTAATCCCGCGCTTTGGGAGGCTGAGGTGAGTGGATTGCCTGAGCCCGCGGATTTGAGACCTGCCTGGGTAACTTGGCGAGACCTCATCTCTACAATAAATCAGAACAATCAGTCGGGCATGGTAGCGCTCACCTGTAGTTCCAGCTACTTGGAAGGTTGAAGCGGAAGGATTGCCGGAGCCCAGCAGGTCAAGGCTGCGGTGGCCGGGAGCGGCCACTGCACTCCAGTCTGGGCGACAGAGTGAGACTCCAACTCAAAAAAAAAAAAAGGATGCTGGTGGTGATAGCAATAATACTAGTAGTAATAAATAGTGTTACTAGTGAGTAATAAGAATGCCGGTGGTGATAGCAATAATACTAGTAGTAATTGTGGTACTAGTGAGTAATAAGAGTGTGGAGGTGGTGCTGGCAGTGGTATGAGTAATAATGGTGGTAGTAGTAATAGGACATGGGTAATCCTTGGCTCCACCCCAGGAATAGCATGAAGGAAGTAGTCCTGGGACACCAGGTAAACATCAGCACTTACCAGCAACGCTCCAGGCTGGAGCAGAGGCAGGGGCTCCAGAAGGCCCTTTCCCCACAAGGAGTTGTTTTAATCAGAGTCCTCTGGAGAGACAGATTGATGGGATTTATATATAGCATATATAATATATATTACATAGTATATATAATATATACACAGAGAGAGAGAGAGAGACAGCAAAGGAGAGAGACAGAGACAGAGGAGAGATGAGAGGGGATTGATTAGGAGAACTGGCATGCTCAACTATGGAGGCTGAGAAGTCCCACGACAGGCCGCCAGTAAGCTGGAGATTTGGGAAGCCCATAGCATAGCACATTGCAAGTCCAAAGACCTCGGAACCAGGGAAGCTGATGATGTAACTCTCAGTCCAAGGCCAAAGGTCTGAGAACCCAGGGAGGGGGGTGGCAGGGCACTGGTGCAAGCCCTGGAGTTCAAAAGTCAGAGAATGTGGAGTGCTGACGGCTAGGGCAAGAGGAGAAGGGTAACCTGGCTCCGAAAGAGAGGACAAGAATTTGCCCTTTCTCCACCTTTTTGTGCCCCCCTCAGCCCTCAGCCAATTGCATGGTGCCCGCCTACATGGAAGGTGGATCTTCCCCACTCAGTCTGCCACTCACACAGGAACCTCCTCTGGAAACACCCTCACAGACACACCTGGGGCCACCCAATCATTCTAATCATTCTAAATGCCAAGCCCCCAGGTTTCCCTTTCAGCAGAATAGGAACAGAATAGCAGAATAGGTTTTCCTTTCAGAGCCTGCCGAAGCATGATAAATCATTTTTTACCAGTTATCTGGGCACCCCTTAATCCAGTCAAGTTTACATCCAAAATCAACTACCACAGGAACATTTCCAAGAATTTTATCTAGCATTGCCAAGTCAGGAAAGCACAAGCATGCGATAGAGGCTGGTGATGCAAACGAAAAGGCGGGCAGTCAGAGACTCAAAGAAGAAACCAAAGCCATCATCGTGATATGCTACTCGACTGTGCACTGAATTTTTACATATAGCGTCGTAGTAATATAATCACGATTGATCTTCAACTTTTAGTACCAACTGTAAAGAAAGTACAGGAGATAGTAGGTCACAGAACAGATTACCAACCTCAGTCTTGGCAGGCATGCAGGAGCAGCAGAGTTGTGGAGGGAAGCAGTGGAGAAGATGGAGCCATGAAGGGCAGTGCAGGGACTCTAATATCCCCACTGTCCCGGGGAGGGGCCAGCCAAGAGATGCTGGGACAGTGTCTTCCATGGCTCTGGAAATGGGGCATGATAAATTTACATGATAAATTTACATGGACATGATAAATTTACAGCAGCAGGGGAGTCGAATGTCGTGGCCCACCTCTACTGGAAGGGGCAGGGATGGAACTGGGTTTAATCCTCAACCACCACAGCAGGAAGGTCAATGTCTCAACATGAATTCCAAGATAAAAGCAGTGATGTATTCCAGTCCCACGACATTCAACAGCATCTTCATGCCTTCAACTCCTAAATATGTACCTTTGCCCAAATCATGCTCCCAGCTCCAGTGGACCACACCCAGCTACAGATGGGTGGCATCTCCACCAGGCTGTGAAGGAGCAACCCAACTCAACACGTCCCAAACTGGACACCCGATCATCCCCCACACCTGCTCCTCCAACACATTTCTCCATCTGAATGCTTGGCAACTCTATTTTAATTTTTGACAACTCCTTCCTTCCAGTTGTCCCAGCAAATAAAACTTGGAGTATCCTTGGAGTATCCATCTCTCATGCCCCACATCCAATCCATCAACAGACCCTGTTGTCTCTACCTTCAATATTGACCAGGAAGCCAGAATCTGACCACTTTCCACTCCCTTCCATTGGTCCCAGGCCACCATCGTCTCTGCCTGGATGAATGCAATAGCCTCCCAACCAGTGTCCCTGCTTCTTATCCCATCCCAGAATAAGCCTCAACAGAGAAGTCCAAATGATCCTCTAAAAACCCGTCAGCTCATGCCCCTCCTCTGCTCAGAATCTAGAAAGAGTTCCTGAGTTTACTCAGGAGGGAAAAAAAAAAGCTGCAGTCCTTACAGTTGCCTACAAGGCACCTCTCTCCATCACCCCTTTGACCTCATCTGTGACTCTGCTGTCCCCTCCAGACCACTGACACCCTTACTGCTCCTGAGCACACCAGGAGCACCCCTACTCAGGGCTTCTGCCTGGGATACCCCTCCTCCCCCTTCCCCAGATCTCCACATGGCTATCCCTCTCTTCTACTTCAAGCCTTCGCTCAAGTGTCTCCTCAGTTCGGTGCTCTCTGATCATCCTCTTTTAATCTGCATTCCTGAGTCCCACCTTATCCTGCTCTATTTTCTCCCCAAAGCACATCTTGCATTCTCGGCCACATCCAATTGATGTGTTTATGATGTGTATTGTTTGCTGTGCATCTACTCCTGCTGGAATTATGTTTGCTCCAGGGTGAGGCTAGTTCCCGACATCAGCTCCTGGAGAGAAGGCATCTTTGCCTCTTTTATTCATGGAGTTTCACAAGGGCCTAGAACAGTACCAGGCACACAGGAGGCCCTCAGTAAATATTGTTCAAATGGGGGGACTGAATAAATGTGTCATCGACACTCAGTCAAATTACATCTTTTAAGTACGTGAGGCTGTGTTTCTCAACTCAACAAAAAAAAAAGGTAAAACAGCTGGAACACAGTGGTTCACACCCGTAATCTCAGCATGTTGGGATACCAATGCAGGAGAATCACTTGAGCCCAGGAGTTCAAGACCAGCCTGGGCAACATAGCCAGACCTCATCTCTACAAAATATCAATAAATTATTTGGGCGTAGTGGCATGTGCCTGTGGTCCCAGCTACTCAGGAGGCTGAGGCAGGAGGACTGCCTGATTAGGTCGAGGCTACAGTGAGCTGGAAGCTTGCCACTGCACTCTAGCCTGGGCAACAGAGTGAAACTCACTCTGGCTCAAAAAAAAAAAAAAAAAGATAACACATCTTTGTTTTAAAAAGTGAAACCATATAAAGACATATATATTTTATATATATGTATGAAGATATACAAAGATAAATGACAAAAAGTTAATCACTTTCCCTACCTTCCCTCCAGCCTCACTTCTCTAAAGTATCCAGATTGGAGTGTTTTTTTGTTTGTTTGTTTAGTTTTGGGTTTTTTTTTTTCAGTTCATATAGTCTTTTTGTTGTTGTTGTTGAGTTGGAGTCTTACTCCGTCACCCAGGCTGGAGTGCAGTGGCATGCTCACGGCCACCCCAGTGTCAATCCGCTGGGGTCTGGCGATCCTTCCGCCTCAGCCTTCCAAGTGGCCGGTACTACAGGTGCGCCCTATCATGCCCAGCTAATTCTTGATTTATTGTAGAGATGAGATCTCGCCAAGTTGCCCGGGTTGGTCTCGAACCTATGGACTCAGGCAATCCACTCACCTCGGTCTCCCAAGTTGCTGGGATGACGGGCTGAACCACCGAGCCTGGCCAGTTTGTTTAGTCTTATTTAAACAGAAACAAAACATACACGGGAACCATCTATTCATTTTCTCTGCTGCGCAGCCTGGCATTAGGATTAGTGGCTCTGATGGCCAGTTGGGCTACTCTTTCCATGATGGCTTTGCAGTTCTTAGAAGAAACATTATGAGCAATCTCAGCACAGTAAGATGTGTTGCTCGTCAACAGCACTTCCAGTTCCTTGACCTTGTGGACCAGGGAATTCCGGAAGCTAATGGGCAGCATGTGCTTTGTTTTTGTTGTTTTTGTTGTTGTTCCCATAGCCAGTGTTGGGCATCAAGTGCTGGCCCTTGACTCTTCTACACACCCTGCTGTCAATACCTCTGGGTTTCTACCAGTTACACTTAATCTTGACATATCGATTTAACTGGTGCCAGATGAACTTCTTGGTCCTCTTTTTGCTGATCTCGGGCACCATGAAGGATCTGAGGGTGGCCATGATGCCACGTGAAAGATGGACGCCCCCTCCACAGGCAACGTCCAGAAAGAGAGGGGAAGGTCCAGGTTGGGGTTTTGCTACAGATTTCTCACATTCATACCACAGTATACCAGTATAGGGGACTGGGATTATTTCTTGCTTCATGTAAGAAAATATGGAGGTCATAGCGCATGACTTCTAGTTGTGTTTTTCCCCCTTTTTACCGAATATTTGATAGATATCCCCCTCCATGGCAATTGGCATAGATTTCACTTATTCCTTTTCAAGGCTGCCACGGTGTGAATATACCACAATTTATAAAACCATTCCCCTAGCTGGGCATGGTTGCTCATGCCTGTTATCTCACTTTGGGAGGCTGAGGTGGGATGATCGCTTGAGCCCAGGAGTTCAAGACCAGCCTGGGCAACATAACTAGGCCTCATCTCTATAAAAAAATTTTTAAAAATTAGCCAGGTGTGGTGACTCTCATTTGTAGTCCCAGCTACTAGGGGGGCTGAGAAAGGGGCATTGTTTGAGCCCAGGACTTTGAGGCTACAGTGAGCCATGATCATGTCACTGTACTCTAGTCTGGGTGACTGAGTGAGACCTTGATTTTTTAAAAAAATCATTCCTCTAAAGATAGGCATTTAAAAATTACTTCCAATTTCTTTGTTTTATTTTTTGTTTTTGCTTTGCTTTGGTTTTGCCCACCATAACAATGCTGGAAAAGCATTCTTTTACATCTATTTTCATTTACTGTTGTTTTCATTTCTAAAAAAGAGATTTCCAAAAGTGGGATCATTGGGCCAAAGTTTATGTGTATGATTTTCTTCTTAAGATATTGCTAGATTACTTTCCCGAAAGTTGTTGCCATTTACATTTCCACTAGGCATGAAGAGATGTCTATTTCCCCCACTTTTTTTTTTTTTTTTTACCTTAGTGAACCTTAGTGCTTGTATCAAATTTTAGTGACCTAAAGGGTGAACGGTGTATCACTTCATTGTCTTAATTCGTATTTTTCTGCCAGTGATGCTAAACATTGTTTCATATTTGCCCTGAAGCCAATGTTGGTCACTGTATCCATATGTTTCAACCGCACTAGCCTGAGTGAGGTGGCACATACCCAAAATCCCAACACTTTGGGGGTTATGACAGAAAGATTGCTTGAGCCCAAGCGTTCAAGATCAACCTGGGCAACATGACAAGACCTCATTACTACAGAAAAAAAAATTAGCTGGGTGTGGTGGCACATGCCTGTAGTCCCAGCTACTCGGGAGACTGAGGTGGAAGGATCGCCTGAGCCCAGAAGATTAAGGCTGCAGCCTGGACTAAAGCGTGAGACCCCCACCTCAAAAATAAATAAACAAATACATTTCAATTTTATTGGGGTTTACACATGTTTTAAATGCAACAGACCATGTGAGTCTCCTTTTCTATGAATTACTTGTTTATATTCTTTGCCTTTTTTTTTTTTTTTGAGTTGTGTGTTCCTAATCAAATTTATGAGCTGGGTTGGTCACTGTGGCTCACACCTGTAATCCCGGTACCCTGAGGGGCTGAGGTGGTAGCATCACTTGAGTCCAGTTCAAAACCAGTCTGGGCAACATAGCAAGACCTCATCTCTACAAAAAATTAAAAAGTTAGCCAGGCGTGGTGGCATGTGCCTGTAGTTCCAGCTACTGGGGAGGCTGAGGTGGGAGAATCACTTGAGCTCAGGAGGTTGAGGCTGCAGCGAGCTGGGATAGTGCCACTGTACTCCAGCCTGGGAAGCAGAGTGAGACCCTGTCACACACACACAAAAAATTAAAATGTATAAGCTTTTTAACATTGAAGAAATTAAACATGATGCTCACGCACCACACATATGTCCATACACGTATATATGCATCACACACACACACACACACACACACACACACACACACACACACACACGGGGTCAGGGCATGCTCTGGGGCACAGCAGTGGGAAGACCCAGGGCCTGGAGGGTTGGGATGTGGAGTAGAGGGCAGGGGAGGGATGTGGCCACCGAGAGTAACCAGCCCAGACCTTGGAAAAGGTTTGGGGATTGCTTGACCTACTATGACATCTTCCTCCACTCCTGACATCCATATGAGGAGACCCTGAGGCCCTTGCACCCCACACCCCAGCACCCCTAAGCAGCACACCTCACCCCCACCCTTCCCACCCCGTGTACTAGGAACGGCTGTACCACCAGGTGAGCAAATGGGGCCAGGCCCTACTTCCCCACCCCCAGCCTGGCTTCCAGGAGCTCTGACGGAGGTTTCCTCCCTGTCTGAGGTCTCTTTGGGGTGTTTTGGATGAGCAGCTTTTGACACGCTGAATGGGAAGTTGCTTTTTTCCCTCCTGCTTCTGAGACTCCACTCTTAAGGTTTTAATTGCAGAAGGCTCTGAGGTTGGGTAGCACTCCTCTCAGCCTGGCAGGTGCAGGGGATGTCGGCTTCGAGGGGATGGTGTGGGGGAGGGTACGTGCACCATCATGTGCCTGGAGTCATACTGTCATTTAACCCCTGTGTTCCCAGACCTCCCATCCCCCAGCACCATACAGTTCTCACACCTATGTCAGCACTGGGAGGTGTCAGCCATCAGAAAACCACCCTCATTCCCCTCTCCTGCCACCTACCCTCCTTTTCTTCTGTCACCTCAAAAGAGGACTCCTTCCCACAAGCTCAGGGTCAGTTCCATTCCAGAACCACACACCAAGCTCCTGGCATGACCCAGGCACTGGAGTAGGTGTGGTGACAGGGCAGTGAACCACCACGAGCCCTGGGAGCATCGTGTCCTTAGCTTCTTCTCGCAGGTTGCACCTTCAACCTCCCTTCCATCAGGTCCTTCCCACTGGTTTCCAAACCTATTCCCAGGTGGCCCCTCTTAAAAAATGAAACAGAATTTGCATTCCAGACAAGATGGTGTAGGCTCACTTCTCACTGCTCCTCCCTGCAAAGCACAGCCATCAACCCTGGAAATAACCAAGAGACACCCCAAGGAGAACTTTGAGAGGTGGCAGGAAGACAGCAGATGGGTCCAGGCCCAGGACAAGAGGCACCACAGTGAGGCAGAGCATCCTGCAAGAGGAAGTGTCCAGCTGGCCTTCTGCCCCTTAAGCAGAATCAGCAGGAGCCAGTAGCAGTCCCAGTGGCATCAGATTAGCTAAGCAGGCCAAAGTAACACCAAAAGAACTCTGCAAATTAAATTATCCTAGGAACTATAGCCCACAACAGTAGGTCAGCCTGAACATGCATGCTAAATCTAAACAGGGTGACTGCCTTCTAAAAGAAAAGACTTGAAGAAAATCCAGAGTCTTCTAATATAATAGATTAAATGTCATACCAAGAACCAAGAAAGCCACAATTTGAATGAGAAAAGATGATCAATTGATGACAACATCAAGATGAATCAAATGTGGAAATAATCTGGTGAGGATTTTAAAGCAGCATAAAAATGCTCCAGCAAGCAATTACAAATTCTCTTGAAACAAATAAAAATATCTCAGCAAATAAATAGCTGTAAAAAAGAACAGGGTGGGCTAGGCACGGTAACTCACACTTATAATCCCAGCACTTTGGGAGACTAAGACAGGAGGATCACTTGAGTCTAAAAGTTCAAGACAAGAACACCCTGGGCAACATAGCAAAACATGCCTGTAGTTCCAGCTATTCAGGAGGTTGAGAAGGGTGGATCTGATCTCTTCAGTCCAGGAGTTCGAGGCTACAGTGAGCCATGATCATGCCACTGTATCATGAACAGAGTGGATATTACAGATCTGAAAAACATAGTAACAGAATTAACAAGCTCAAATGAATGGGATAAGAGAGGATAGAATTAGTGGACTTGAGAACAGATCAATAGAATTTATCTAATCTGAACAATAGAAAGAAAACATACTGGTCGGGGAGAAAGAACAGTAGCCCAGGGACCCAGGGAGCAAAAACAAAGGATCCAACATACATAGTATTGGAGTTCCAGAAGGAGAGGAGAAAAAGAATGAGGATAAAAGAGTATTAAAAGTAACAGTGGCTGAAAATGTCCCGAATTTGTCAAACAACAAACCTACAGATTCAAGAAGCTAAGCCAATCTCAAAAAGGAAAAGCCCAAAGAAATCTCATTCCTCATAATTAAACTTCTGACAACTAAGGGGAAAAAATATATACTGAAAGTAGCCAAAACAAAATGACATATTCCCTGTAGAAGGATAACAACTTGAATGATAAATTTCCCATCTGAAACCATGAAGACCAATGAAGGTGACAGTTTGCAACAGCTGCAAAGAAGCAATCGTCAATGGCGAATCCTATCTGGTAAAACTATTCCTCAGGAATGGAGAGGAAATAAAGACATTCTCAGATTTTAAAGCAACATAAAAATACTTCAACAGCAATTACAAGCTCTCAAATGAGAAAAACAGAAAATCTATTTTTCTCTGAAAGATTCATTGCTAGCAGACCTGCCTTTAAAGAACTGCTAAAGGAAGTTCTTCAAACAAAAAGAAAATGGAACCCTTGAGCACTCCAGCCTGTGAAACAGAGTGAGACCTTGTCTCTAAAAGAATAAGTAAACACAAATAAAAGGAGAAAAGGTCGAGGAACCTAAATGGGAAATAAGGCTTCCACACTTCACTGCAGGTGATAACATGCTGATACCAACAGACAATGCCACCTAGGTGTATTGTAATATCCAGAATGACCATTAGGGAAACTATACACATAAATACACTCGAGATCTCTGTCAACAAATCAAGACAGGGTTCTGGTGTTCAAGTAAGTCACAGAAAGGCAAGATAAGGTAAACAGGGGAAACAAATAGAAAAACAAATATTTAAATGGTAGACTTAAGTCCTAACATATTGGCAACTTACAAATAAAAAGTATTTAAATACCAAGTAAAAGGCAGAGATTGGCAGAGTCTATTTTTTTAAATGACCCAACTATACACTGTTTACAAGAAACTCACTTCAAACTCAATGGTGACATTTCACCAAAGAGGATATACAGATGGCAAATAAGCACAGGAAAAGACATCCAACATCATGAGCCACTAGGGAAATGCAAATTAAAAACACAATGAGACATCACTAACACCTATCAGACATTTTTTTTTTTTTTTTGAGTTGGAGTCTTACTTCATTGCCCAGACTGGAGTGCAGTGGCCGCTCCCGGCCACCGCAGCCTCGACCTGCTGGGCTCCTGCGATCCTTCCGCCTCAGGCTTCTGAGTAGCTGGAACTACAGGCACGCGCTACCACGCCCGGCTAATTTATTTATTTATTTATTTAGAGATGAGGTCTCGCCAAGTTGCCCAGGCGGGTCTCGAACCCACGGACTCAGGCAATGCACTCACCTCAGCCTCCCAAAGTGCTGGGATTACAGGCGGAGCCACCGAGCCTGCTAGACATTTTTTAAAGTGGCAACACCAGGTCCAGCATGGTGGCTCATGTCTGTAATCCTAGAACTTTGGGAAGCCAAGACTGGAGGATTGCCTGAGCCCAGGAGTTTGAGACCAGCCTGTGCAACAAGGCGAGACCCCGTCTCTATAACAAGTTAAAGAACTGGCCAGGCTTGGTGGCACACATCTGTAGTTCCAGCTACTTGGAAGACTGAAGTGGAAAGATCGCCTGAGCCCAGCAGGTCCAGGCTGTGGTAGCCGTGATCGTGTCACTGCATTCTAGCCTGGGCGATAGAGTGAGACTCCAACTCAAAAAGAAACAAAAAAAAACAGTGGCAACACTAAATACTGGTAAGGATGCAGTGAAATTGCATCACTCACACACTCCTGGTGTGAATGTCAAATGCTGCAGCCCTTGGAAAGCAGTTTGGCAGTTTCTTTTAAAAACTAAACACACAATTAGCATATGGCCCAGAAATTGCACTCTTGGTTCACATCCTAGCCTGGACACAATGTCCATAGCAGCTTTATTCATAATAGCCACAATCTAGAAATGCTTAGGTGTATTTCTGGTTTGTGGCTATTATGAATCAATCCGATGAGTAATGTTAAACCAACTGTGGTGTATCACAGCATGGAACACTCCTCAGACACAGGAAGACCAACTATTGACACACACAGCACCTTGCATGACTCTTCAAGGAATTCTTTTGAGTGAAAAAAGGTCAAATTACCAAAAATTGCACGGTAGGCCGGACTCGGTGGCTCAGCCCGTAATGCCAGCACTTTGGGAGACCGAGGTGACAGGATTGCCTGAGCCCGCGGGTTCGAGGCCCACCCAGGCAAATTGGCAAGACCTCACTTCTACAATAAATCAATAATTAGCCAGGTGTGGTAGCGCGCGCCTATAGTTTCAGCTACTTGGAAGGTTGAGGTGGAAGGCTCAATCGCAGGAGCCCAGCAGGTCGAAGCTGCATTGGCCGGGAGTGTGCCACTGCCCTCCAGCCTGGGTGAGACTCCAACTCAAAAAAAAAAAAAAAAGAAAGACTGTATGGTATATGATTGCATTTATATAATATTCTTTTTTTTTTTGAGTCGAGGTCCCACTCTGTTGCCCAGGCTGGAATGTAGTGGCATGATCACAGCTCACTGCAGTCTGACCTCCTGGGCCAGGTGATCCTTCCTCCTCAACCTCCCATGTAGCTGGGACTACTGGCATGTGCCACCATGTTCAGCTAATTTTAAAATTTTTTTGTAGAGACCAGGTCTCGCTCTGTTGCCCATGCTGGTCTCTAAATCCTGGGCTCAAATGATCCTCCCACCTAGGCCTTCCAAAGTGCTGGAATTTCAAGCATGAGCCACTGTGCCTGACCAGCAATTATGTAACTTTTTTTTTTTTGAGTTGGAGTCGCACTGTGTCGCCCATACTGGAGTGCAGTGGCACACTCCTAGCCACCACAGCCTTGACCTGCTGGGCTCTGGCGATCCTTCCACCTCAGCCTTCCAAGTAGCTGGAACTACAGGCGTGCGCTACCACACCTGTCTAATTATTTCGAGACCCGCCTAAGCAACTTGGTGAGACCTCACTTCTACAGTAAATCAAAAAATCAGCTGGGTGTGGTAGCGTGCGCCTGTAGTTCCAGCTATTTGGAAGGCTGAGGTGGAAGGATCGCCAGAGCCCAGCAAGTCGAGGCTGCGGTGACCGGGAGCGTGCCACTGCACACCAGTCTGGGCGACAGAGTGAGACTCCAACTCAAAAAAAAAAAAAAGAAAAAAGAAATATACACAAATGAGCCCAGCAAAACCAGGGACATATCAGCAGGATCGGTGTGCTGTATCAACACCAGTGTCTTGGTTGTAATTTTGTAGCCTGGTCTTACAAGAGCTCACCATCTCGGTACCCTGAGTAGATGGTACACAGGTTACTCTATATTATTTCTTACAACAAAATGTGAACCAACAATGATCTCAACGTTAAAAGATTAGTTTTAAAAATAAGCAAAAATTAAAAGTAAGCCAAAACAAACCCCCTCCTGACTGCCTTTACCTCTAGTTCTGCTCTCTGTCTTTCCCCCTGCCCTAACCACTCACCCCTGCTGACAGTCCTTACCCTGTGTCGTCAAAGCCCCTGCCTCAATGGCTACCGTGCTATCGCAGAGCTGGAACCAATAGCCCTGAGTTCATATCCTGACATTGTCATTTTCCAGCTGTGTGGCCTAGGACAAAGACTTAATATAGAAGTCTCCACCAGGCACAGAGGCTCACGCCTGTAATCCCAGCAGGCAAGGCGGAGGTGAGGCGAGAGGATTGCCTGAGTTCAGAGGTTCGAGAACAGCTTGAACAATTTGGTGAGACCTTTCTCTCTACAATGAATTAAAAAATTAGCCAGGCGAGGTGGTGAACGCCTGTAGTTCCAACTACTTGGAAGGCCGAGGAGGAAGGATTGCCTGAGGCTAGCAGGTTGAGGCTGCTGTAGCTATGAGCATGCCACTGCACTCCAGTCTGGGCAAAAACAGACTCCAACTCAAAAGAAAAAGAAGGAGAAGGAGAAGAAGAGGAAGGAAAAGAAGAAGTCTCTAAATCTGAAGATTTTTTAAAAACTATGTAGCTCAGATCCCATTCTAGGTGTATCAAATAAGGATTCTCTTGTGGTAGTTGTTAAAACAGAAATACCAAGTGTCTGAAGCAGCCCATCAGATACTCATGTTTGGGCTTCAACCTTAAACTTCAGAGCCTCTATTTCTCCCCTTGTTAAATGGTTGATGACAATAACCTCACAGCACTGACCGAGGCCAGTGGGGTCCTGTTTATTCCCTGTCCCAGCACCTCCAGGCTCCTGGTCTCTCCAGCCTCCCAGTCCCTCCTCCCCCTTCAGGCATAGTTGGTGTCAAGGCTTCACAACTCTCTCATGTCCTTCCACTGGACGGCCTTCTCTGGGTAACACTACCCGGTCCCCTCCGGCAGGTGGATAAACTGGTGAGTTTAAAGGAAGGAGGTGAGTTCCCCTGACTTTCTGTGAGATGTACCACTTGCTCTGCACATACTTCCTCTGCAAGTGTGTGAAACAGGTGTAACCCCAGGGCATGCCCAGCCAGTGTAATTTGCAGGACCCAGTGCTAAAGGAAAATGCAGGAGTCTTTTGTTCAAAAAGTATTGAGAGGCTTAGCAAGGTGACCCGCAACTGTAATCCCAGCACTTTGGGAGGCTGAGGCAAGAGGATCTCTTGAGCCTGAGTTTGAGACCAACTTGGGCGACATAGTGAGGCCCTGCCTCTACATAAAAATTAAAAATTCCACTCCAGCCTGGGTGACAGAAGAAATCCTCATCTTAAAAAAATATATATATCCCTCAAAGATATTGAATTTTTTTTTAAATGGCCAGAGCGTTGCCTCATGCTTGCAATCCCAGCACTTTGAGAGACTGAGGTGGGAAGACTGCTTGAGCCCAGGAGTTCAAGACCAGCCTAGGCAACATAGCAAGACTTCATCTCTACAAAAAATTGAAAAATTAGCCAGATGTGGTACAAGCCTGTAGTCCCAGCTACTCAGGAGGCTGAGGCGGAAGGATGGCCTGAACCCAGGAGGTCAAGGCTGCAGTGAGCCGTGATCATGCCACTGCACTACAGCCTAGACAGCAGAGTGAGATCTCAACTCAAAAATTTAATTTAAAACATTTTTGTTTAAGTATTGAGAATCTTTAAACAGCAATAAAGCAACAGCAGAGAGGGAACCAAGCCTGGGCCTGCACCATGCCCGTGGGGAAGGCTGGAGGGACCCAGCTCAGCTGTGAGTGTGTGAAGCCTAACTCAAGAGTGAGATGTCAGCAACTGGCACCTTCAACCACAAAGGCTTCAGGACCAGGCTGCCATGATGAGCTGCACCTTTCAGAGCCTGTCTCGCTCTCTCTCTCGCTCTCTCTCTCTCTCTCCTCTCTCTCTCTCGGTCAGGTCAATCTGAGCAGGGCAAAGGAAGATGCTTACAGACACACCTGAGACCCCATCAGCCTGCAAGGAGACTTTTAGAAACATGCATTTCAGGAAGCAAAACCTTCCTTCGATCCTACACACATCCCTCTTGCTGCAATTGGGCCTCCACTCTATCCCCAGTGGCAGATGGCGAGTCCTCACCCCTCCTGTAGCGACCACTTATACTCCGGTGCTGTGGATGCAGCCTCCACCTCCCCAGTTCAGCCTGGCTTTACCTCTCACCTGCTGCTCAGGCCCAAAGCAACGGTGCTGCACCAGGTCTCCCTCCCCATCCACATGTTAAACTCCAAGGATATACCCCAGTCTTGTCTGGCTCTCTCATGTTGGCTGCTGGGACTGGGGGTACGGGGGAGCAGTACAGAGCTAACAGAGTTGACCCCTCTATCTGCTCCTTCAGGAGTTTCTGGGGAAGGAGGAGAAGGCTCAGCCTCTAGACTCTGCCAGGCCAGGGCACCCTTGGGAGCTCCCCACCCAAGCCAGCCCTCCTCCCGAGACTTCCAGCCTCAGGAAATGGATGGACTTCTCCCCAAGGGAGGTAGGAAGAAGGGGAGACAGGAGGAGGAGGGACAGGTGGGAGGGCATCTAGAGGTCATCTTTCTTCCCTCTTTCCTGGGACTGGTCTACGAGGTGGGGTCTCAGGGACCAGCACTTCGGGGAAGGGTCAGGAGTGGTCTTTCTGCCTGGGAATCTCCCAGTGCCTGTTTGAATGCAGAGTCCCGGGCCTCTCTGGCCTATGCTGTACCCACCTCTCTGCTGGGAATCCATGGGCACGCTTGTGTCTGATAACCCTGGTGATGCCCAGAGGGAAAGAGGTGGGCCGGGGGTCTGCAGGAGGCAGGAGAACTGGGAGACAGCAACCAATTCCAGAGCCTTCCAAAGGCCCCGCCCATTCCCAAGCCAGCACTTAATCCTCCATCCCTGCCACTTAACCTCTCCCACCAGGGACTGGGGCACTTTAACTCTTTTAAAATAAACCCTGAGGGCTCAGAAGAAATTGTTGCCAGCAATTCTAAAGCCTAGACCCCTAAGGGCAATCAGCGGTTTTTTATCTAGCTGCTGTGTGTTCCAGACTGTCACTGGAGGCCTCCCCGTGGCTCCCTGCTATCCTGGGAAGGGCAACCTAGGGAGAATGGCTTGGACACCCCGAAGCCTGGTCTAGGCTGCCTTAGCTTCCCTCTAATTTTCTTCATTCCAAGTGAGCAAACCCCAGTCAGGCAGGCCAGGATCCATCTAAAACCTCTTCCTGGCTAAGAAATCCTGGACCATTACTTATTCCAAGTCTCCTTTTTCTGCAAAAAGGGGATTCACATGACTCTTGTAAGGTTTAAACAAACAATGACATGCTCACAAGGTTAAAGGTCACTGAGGAAAGGTAGGAGCCCAGACTTAGCCCCAGGTGTGAACCCCCCAGGTGTGAGTCCCCAGGTGTGAGCCCCCAGATGTGAACCCCCAGGTGTGAGTCCCCAGGGTGTGAGCTCCCTTCAAGTGTGAGGTCCCAAGGTGTGAGCCCTCTAAGTGTGAGCCCTCCAAGTGTGAGCCCTCCAGGTCTGAGCTCCCAGGTGTGAGCCCCCAGGTGTGAGCCCTCTAAGTGTGAAACTCCCCCAGATATGAGATTCTTAGGTGTGAGCCCCCCAAGTATAAGCCCCCACCAGGTGTGAGCCAGTAGCCTGCGCCCAGTGGCCTCCCACCATCTGAAGCCACTCAGCACCCAGATGGGAGAATCATCAGACAAAACACAGGAACTGGTTATGTTGAATGTCAGATACACAACAAATCATCTTTTAGTATAAGTATGTCCCAAATCTGCATAGGTGGGCATTATTTATCTGAAATTCAAATTTAAATGGGTGTTCTTATTTGCAAAAATCTGGAAGCCTTCACTGAAAGATATCTGGTAACTGGGATTTGGGTTTTGGTTTTTTAAATCCCCTGACAGGAGAAGGCACACACACAAAGAAATGTACATGAAAAGTAGGATACAAATCTATAGCTGCATTATCATCATTATTTGTTTTTAAAATGTAATGTATATTCACACAGAGAGCGAATCACCCAAATATAGACATTCACCAAGCCTGAAATAGAGAGAGAAGAAAGGCTGGAAGGCAATCTCCAAACATTAACTGAGTCTATCTCTGGGTCATTAAATTATAGGCAGCCTTTTTCTTTTTTTTCTTTCTTTTTTCTTTTTTCTTCTCTTTTTCTTTCTTTCTTTCTTTCTTTCTTTCTTTCTTTCTTTCTTTCTTCTTTCCTTCTTTCTTTCTCTTCCTTTCTTCCTTCCTTCCTCCCTCTCATCGTTCCTTCCTTTTTAAATTTTCCAACATTTTTCAGTAAACATGTATTACTTTATGATAAAAATATATATCAAAACAATCACTTCTGTGGAGAATATTTTAATTTATTATTAGTAGTATTTTTTTTTTTTGTCGAAACAGGGTTTCACTCTATTGCCCAGGCTGGTCTCAACTCCTGGCCTCAAGGGATCCTCCCACCTCAGCCTCACAATGTGCTGGGATTCCAGGCAGGAGCCACCATGCCCAGCAGGGAATCTTTTAAAATGCTGTTGCCCTGTTAAAGAGTGACTGAATAAAACAAAGAAAATACATCCACGTGTCATCCTGCTACCCCGATCCCCCTTGAACATCCTTGTAAGATGCAGAGACTGCGTGTTTCCCTGCTGGCGAGGACCATAATTCATCCCTGCCTGGGTGTGTCTGAGGCTCTGACCTTAACTGCACTTCAGGACCAACCCAGGGGGTGACAACCTCAGGGCTGAGGGTGGAGGCTTTGCTATGCTTCCATCCCAGCCCCACCCCCTCGGTGTTATGCTGTGAGTTGTCACACCTCATTTTGTTTTTATAGTTTTCCATTTCCTCCTTGCTGTTACCTGTTGTTACTCACTGCTGTCCCCGTGCGCCTTAACAGTCACTCTCACTTCTACATCTTCCTTCTCGTCCTCTGTGGATGACACACACAAAGGAACACCGTGTTTTTGTGTTTTTTTTGAGTTGGAGTCTCACTCTGTCACCCAGACTGGAGTGCAGTGGCCGCTCCCGGCCACCGCAGCCTTGACCTACTGGGCTCCGGAGATCCTTCCGCCTCAGCCTTCCGAGTAGTCAGAATGACAGGCGCGCACTACCACGCCCAGCTAATTTTTTAAAAAATTTATTGTAGAGATGAGGTCTCGCCTGCCCAGGCGGGTCTCGAACCCACGGGCTCAGGCAATCCACTCACCTCAGCCTCCCAAAGGTGCGGGATTACAGGCTGAGCCACCATGACTGCATCAAGTTAGAGGAAGTGACTCCGAGGGAGAGCGTAGTGGGTGAACTCTGGGCATCAGTCGTGGAGTCCACAGTCACTGGCACGCAGGTGTCTCTTCATCTTGCCACTAGGTTATGGCCGTTTTCCTCAAGTGTATGTGGGGCAAGTGGACCTGAAGAGATGTCTAGGCCCAGTTCAGAGTCTACATTTTTCAATATACACAACCAAATTCCACTGCAATAAATGAATATGGACTTACCTTATGGAGCCAGAGGCCCTAAAACTTGAGTGAAGGTCACGGGACATAGGATCGGAGGTGACCAAGGTGAAAAGACATGTCAGTCAGGGATCAGATGTAGAAAACAGAAGCCACTCTGGCTATTAGAAAGTGAAATTGCGAGCTTACCAAATCATTGGGCAGGCCAGAGAGGCAGACTATACCTTGGGCCTCCAAAATGACTCCCAGGATACCACCAAACCTGCCTCCGAGAAGCCATGTGGGGGACCAGGGAGCAGTGGCTCCAGAGTGCCCGGTCACTTTGTGAGTCAGTAAGCAGCTGTAACCTGCCACACTTGCCAGGTTCATACTGGCCAAAAATGGACAGTCCCCCTTTCCGCTGCCTCTCGACACCCACGAACCAGTGACCTATCCCTGGACTGCTGCCCGGCATGACCACCACCAAGAAAAGAAAACATAGTTGCCTCTGTATCAATCCCAAGAACACATCTGATGGGGCAGGGACCCCTGAGAAGTGTCCCTCTCAGCTATCTTCTCTGCATTGTGGGAGGGGGAGAGGAGCTGCTCAGGGCCAGTCTACCCATCCCAAGGGAATGGGATAAAAGCCAATCACTCTATGTAGAAAATGTCCTTCCAGAGGGACCTGCATGAGGGACTGCATGGAGCTGGTTCTAGAATCTATTTGCTGCCATCTTGGCCGCATCACTTTAGACTTGAGTCTGTCATGAGGTGATTACAGTGCTTTGTAAAACTGGAAAACTGTTAGGGACCCCTGCCTGCCCCTAACAGTTCCTCAGTGCAAGCACCCTTTCCTTTCCTCCACAACAGGCATCAAAGCTGATTTTTGCCTATAATCCCAGCACTTTGGGAGGCCGAGGTGAGAGGATTGCCCGAACCTGTGGGTTCAAGACCAGACTGGGCAACATGGTGAGATCTTGTCTCTACAAAATAAATAAATAAATAAATAAATTAGCCAGACATGGTATAGCCTATAGTTCCAGCTACTTGGAAGGCTGAGGCAGAAGGATTGTCTGAGCCCAGCAGATCAACACTGGAGTGGATATGAGCGTGCCACTGCACTCCATCCTGGGCAACGGAGTGAGAATCCAACTCAAAAAACAAACAAAACATAAAAAGCTGATTTTTAGCCACTGCCTAACAGGTACTAGGGAACAGGTGAACCCACTCGGAGAGTAGAACCGGGCCCCATGAAGATGCCGCCCCACACGTGGAATTGTATCGGGTGGCTCAATGTTCAGGCCTCTTGCCTGCCAGCACGCTTCATGCAGAGAGCTTGAGACTGGCCATGGTGGGGTTATTTACACCATGGGAATTAGTGAACCAGATAGACCAGGGTTGTTTGTCCCCATCTTCCAGAGCTTATCATTAAACATTTACCCATATGCCATTGATAAAGGCAATGAGGATGGGTGAACTTTCTGGATGGCGGTGAGTTTGGTGGGTCTGCACCCTGGGTCACGGGGAAGCCATCACACCTGGACTCCCAGACCCCACCCTAGGCGAATTGAATGAGAAACTGGAGGAAGCAGAGAGATTGGGCAGAGGATTGTAGGGCTATGGGGGAGACCTGCCAGCAGTGTTTGCTTGTGACTGGGAAGTCCTTTGGGAGGCTCTGCTGGTGCAGAGAAGAGGAAGATGACCAAGTCCTCTTGGTCATGAGTTAAAAGGGATGAACTCCAGAGGCCATGGCAGGAGAAGGGAGGAGATGGGACAGAACCAGGCAGGCCAGCAGGGATGTGCAATAGTTTCCACCAGGATGCCTATGGCCTTTCTTTCTTTCTTTCTTTCTTTTTTTTTTTTTTTTTGAGTTGGAGTCTCATTCCGTCACCCAGGCTGGAGTGCAGTGGCATGCTCACTGCCACCCCAGCGTCAACCTGCCGGGCTCAGGTGATCCTTTCACCTCAGTAACTGGAACTATAGGTGCACACTACCATGGCCAGCTAATTTTTTGATTCGTTGTAGAGATGAGGTCTCACCAAAGTGCCCAGGCTGTGATTGAACCCATGGGCTCAGGCAATCCCCTCACCTTGGCCTCCCAAAGTACTGGGATTACAGGCTTGAGCCACGGCATCCGGCCCTTTTTTTTAATAGGCAGTCTCACTATGTTGTCCAGGCTGGGGGCTCAAGTAATCCTCCCATCTTAGCCTCCCTAGTTGCTGGGATTATAGGCGTGTACCACCACACCTTCAAGGCAAAGACATTTTCGGCTGGGGAGAGCTTGGGGGACTGTTGCATTCGGGGTGATGCCAACTGTGTTCTCCCCTGAGATCACTTGTGCCCGAGGATGCAGAAGGCTCAAAGAAGCAATCCCTCTAGCAGAACCTGTGACAATTCACACGGGACAGAAATCTCCTCCTCCCAGCTCAGTCTACAAGGCATCGTGGAGTATCTTTGTGGCTTTATTCTGGGGAAAACCAGTATATGGTGATTGCAAACTGAATTTAAAACTACAGAAGAGCAAAGGAGCAAAATAAAAATCCAGACGCTATGGCCCAGAGGTGATGACAATGGAAGGCTGCAAACTTGGTGTTCCTCCAGGCACCGCTGTGCAAACTCACGCTGTGTGGAGCCGGCTCAGCCACACTCCTGGCTCATCCAGGACCCCAAGCAAGTGGGGAACAGAAAGGGGGAGTTGGGCCACTTCCAGCCCGTCTGGATAGACTCCAGGCTCCAACCCCTGGACACCAGCTGGGCCAAGCCCTTGTCCTGAGCCATTGCTTTGTCTAGCCGATGGTGGGTTGCAGGTCTTTGCCAGGGACAGGCCAGGACTGTGTAGCCTTGACCTCTGCAGATGCCACGTGGCCTGGTCAACCTCCCCGCTGAGCAGCCATTCTTCCCTCATCTCCAGCTGATCCTGAGTGCATCCCCAGCCTCCCCCAGCACCTGCAGGTGACCTTGTCCTTGGCTTTTTGAAAAGCTCGCAGCCGGGACAGCGCCTGCTCAAACCCCTCCCTTCTCGGCACTCCAGAACAAGTGCCTAACCTGAGCTGCCTGCACACGCCCTCCCATCCTCCCCTCCCCTGCATCTTTGGTTCTTCTTATTCCGACTCTTATCTCTTTTGTCATGAAATATGCACTCCTTTGCTTGACCTCCACCACCCCTCCAGCCCAGCCTTTCACTCCTTCACTCCCCTTCTCCTCTCTGACAACCTACATGGCATGGTCAATACTCAATCTTGCTGCCTGTGTGTATGTAGGTATGCACATGTGTGTGCATATGTGGATGATGTTTGTGCATGCATGTACATGTGCATGTGCCATATGTTAGTGTGTGCGTGCAGGCATGTGTGTGCATGTGTATGCGCAGGTCTGTGTGCGTGTGTGCAGCCTTGTGTGTGTTTGTGCATGCAGGCACGTGTGTGCGTGTGCATATGTCCACCCCTAACTCTCCATAACTCCCTGTCTGCTCTCTTCTGTCTGCAAAATAGCCTTCTCCAAGTTCCCCTACTCTGTCTCCAGGGCCTTTCTCCAACCTCCTCCTGGGTCCCCCTGGGCCTCCCCTTTCTCCTGAAGCCTGTGTTTGCTGTGGCCCCTGGGACTGGCTCCCCGACCTGTATCTGTCTCTTCCATGGCTGCCTTTCCTGGGACATTCCCCCGAGAGCTGCCCTTGGTCTTCTGTGACTCTTCTCCGCTCTCTTCGACAATGACCCAATCTATAGCTTCAGCACGTCCCAGACTTCTAACAACAGCAGTAGGAAGCCTGAGGCTTACCAACTCCTGAACCTCGCCCTCCTGGGTGCCCACTTTATAGGGAGGAGGCTGTGATCCAGGTCCCCACCCATGGTCAAGGCAGAGCCAAGACTCCAATGCAAGTGGTTCCTAACCACCAGGACACGCAACCTTTCCCCCCTGACCACTGCTGGCTGCCCACAGAGCATCCTCCTGGCTGCCAGGCTCCTTCCACTCCACCCGGTGACCTTTCTGCCAGGCCAGTGTCACTCTGTCCTGCCGGGTGCTCCCTGCTCCCGGGGTGGTTCCCAGATCTCTTACCTCTAACCACCCCATCACCTTGAGTTGGATGTTGATGGCTTCAGTGCATCCTGCTGCAGGAACCTGCTCTTGTCTGCCTGTTCTTGTCCACCCCACCCCCAGCTGCCAGATTAATCTCCCGAAAACACTGTCAAGAGTCGAGCATTGATTGCATCACTTGTCAAGTGTGGGTTACGGCTTGGCTGTGATCAGCGTCTGGCGAGCTCAAATAAATCCTTTGGAATTCTGAAGACCATTATCCCCGAAAATGTGTGTGAGCTCAGGGATTCTGCAAACACAGCTGGATTTCAGGGACAGCCTGCGGAGGCTTGGGGGTGCCCCCAAGAGCGGGGTCAGCTGGGGGGGATTCTCTATTGTTCATAGGTCCCAGCCCGGGGGCTGTATTCGTTTCCTGGGACTGCCGTAACAAATCAGCACAAACTGGGTGGCTTAAACAACGGAAATGTATTCTCCCAGGCTTCTGGAGGCCAGAGTGCAGAATCCAGGTGTCGGCAGGGGCACGCTCCCTCCCACAAGGGTCTTGGGTAGATCTCTTCCTTGCCTTTCCAGCTTCTGGGGGTTGCTGGTGATTCTTGGTTTGTGGCTTGTGTTTGTGCAGGCATGTGTGTACACGTGTATCTGTGTGTTCATGTGTATGTGATCACCCCTAACCCTCACACCTCCGTCTGCTCTTTCCTGTCTGCAACACTGCCCTCTCCAAGTTCCCCTACTCTGTCCCAGGGCCCTTCTCTGACCTCCTGGGTCCCCCTGGGCCTCCCCTTTCTCCTGAAGCCTATTTGCTGTGGTCCCTGGGACCAGCTCCCCAACCGGCAACTGTCTCTTCCAAGGCCGCCCTTCCTCCAGTTTCAGCCTCTGTCTTCATATGCCTTCTTCCTTGTGTGTCCGTGTCTCTGGGTCTAAATTTATCTCTTCTTATAAGGACACAAGTTAGGTTTAATTAAGTGCCCACCCTAATCCAGGATGACCTCATCTAACTTTGATTACATCTGCAAAGATCCTATTTCCAAACAAGGTCACCTTCTGAAGTTACCGGTGGACGTGGATTCAGGGGGCGGATAAGGGAACATTATTCAATCCGGCCCTGGGGTCATCCCAGCAGTTGAATAGGACTTCAGTGAGACTGGAGCAACCAGGAAAAGCCCCAGTCCTGGGAAAGCTGGGGGACACTGAGGCTAGTGACTGGCTAAACAAAAACAGGAGGGAGGAGAGGAGAAGAGACAGAAACAGGAGAGGCAGAGGACAGGGACCATCGGCAAGGGTGGACATTCTAGAGCAGAGTTTGCCGCTGGCGACAGGAGGTCAACACCACCGAGACAGCCCTGCCATCTCCACCTCAGAGGGTTCTGGCGTGTCACTCCCGGGCCTCCGCTGCAGCCAAGCCCTGCTTGGAGTCCCAGTTCTTCACATCTCGCTGAGCAGCTGACGGCGCAGGGGCCGGCCGCCCCCACCGGCCACCAGCCCTGCGAGAGACACATGCGCAGACCCGTGGAGGACGCAGCCCCATAATTACCCTCAGCTGCTGAATGGAGCCCACTTAAATGATAAGCAGACTCCCCCAGCAGGAGGCCACCCCGCCCGCTGCCCACGGCAGGCCACAGACACCTCGGAGGTGCGACTGCGGTCCCGCTGACATCAGCGGCTTCGCTGCCTGTAACAGAAGCCCTGGACGTGCATGGGGAAGAAGAAACCCTCCCCCAGAGGAAACCCAAGCTCTGGCCTTGCCTGCCAGCCTGCCTGCCTCACAGGCTGTTGCAAAATTGCTGTCTTCCAGGGTGGGAGCCTTCACAGTGAGCCCTGGTGAGCAGATGACACCTTATGGATGTGGCCTGCCAGACTCAGGGACCCAACTGAACAGTCCCATGGGTGCCTGCAAAGGCCACCTCCCACCCTGCCCCTGGCCTCATTTTCTTTTTTCTTTTTCTTTTTTTTTTTGAGTTGGAGTCTCACTCTGTTGCCCAGACTGGAGTGCAGTGCCCGCTCCCGGCCACCACAGCCTTGACCTGTTGGGCTCCGGCGATCCTTCCACCTCATTTTCTTTTCTTTTCGTTTTTTATTGAGTCAGAATTTCACTCTGTCACTCAGGCTGCTAGAGTGCAGTGACATGCTCCTGGCCGCCGCAGCCTCCACCTGCCGGGCTCCGACGATCCTTCTGCCTCAACCTACCAAGTAGCTGGAGCTACAGGCGCACACCACTACCCCAGGCTTTTTTTTTTTTTTTTTTTTTAGTTGGAGTCTCACTCTGTCGTTCAGACTGGAGTGCAGTGGCATGCTCACGGCCACAGAAGCCTCGACCTGCTGGGCTCAGGCGATCCTTCCGCCTCAGCCTTCCAAGTAGCTAGAACTACAGGAGCATGCCACCATACTTGACTTTTTTCTTTTATTTTCTTTTTTTGAGTCAGAGACTCATTCCATAGCCCGGGCTGGAGTGCCATGGCACACTCACAGCCACACCAGCATGGACCTGTTGGGCTCTGGCAATACTTCTACCTCGGCCTTCCAAGTAGCCGGAACTATAGGCGCATGCCACCACACCCAGCTAATTTTTTCTTTTTTTTTGAGTTGGAGTCTCACTCTGTCGCCCAGACCGGAGTACAGTGACCGCTCCCGGCCACCGCAGCCTCGACCTGCTGGGCTCCGGCGATCCTTCCGCCTCAGCCTTCCAAGTAGCCGGAATTTCAGGCATGCGCTACCACGCCCAGCTGATTTTTTGATTTATTGTAGAGATGAGGTCTCGCTGCCCAGGCGGGTCTCGAACCTGCGGGCTCAGGCAATCCACTCACCTCAGCCTCCCAAAGGCGCGGGATTACAGGCTGAGCCACCGAGCCCGGCTTAATTTTTTCATTTATTGTAGAGACGAGGTCTCACCATGTTGCCCAGGCTGGTCTCAAACCTGTGGACTCAGGCAATCATTTTTGTCTCAGTCCCCCAAAGTGCTGGGGTTACAGACTTGAGCCACCGCACCCGGCTGCTATTTTTTTTTTTTTTTAACTTGTAGAGATGAGGTCTAGCCAAGTTGCTCAAGCTGGTCTCAAACCCCTGGGTTCAGGCAATGCTCACGCCTTTGCCTCCTAAAGTACTGGGATTACTGGTGTGAGCCACTATTCCTGGCTGACCTCATTTTCTATGTCCACCTGGGTGGGGCTCCTAGGGAGACAGGCTGGGCTGAACTCTCTGTCTGCACTTGTTTGAGCCCCAGATGATGCCTCCCTTGCCAAGTCAGCTGCCAGGCTGGCCACACCAGGGTTATAAATGACAACTGGTGCCAGGTCCAGCCGCCAGTGCTGCCTTGGGCCCTGAGGACTATGAGGGACACAACCCAAAACTCTAATGGGTTGGACTCCAGAGGAATTTACCCAACCTGGGACTTAGAAGTCAACCCACCTGGCCCCAGACCTGTACTGTCCACCATGGAGGCCACAGCCCTACGTGGATGGGAAGCCCTTGGAATCTGGCAAGTCCCAGGGGAAAGGTGACATTAGATACAAAATCCACACTGGATTTCTAAAACTTAGAACAACAGCAAGAAAGTTGAAGATCTCAATCATAATTTTAATAATAACCGTATGTTGGCATGCCAATGTTTTGGACATGCCTGGCTAAATAAAATATATTACATATAATATTATATATAATAATATATACTATATAATGATATAGTATTAAAATTAAGTTCGCCTGTTTCTTTTTTGCATTTTTAGTGTCGCCACCAGAAATTGTCAAATCCCATACATGGTTCATATAATATTTCTATGGGACAGCACTGCCCCAGACGGCCACTATGAATAGGAAAGCCCACCACCTACTCACTGACGAGGGGCATCAGACAGGCCCCTTGCTGAGTGACTTCCAGGAATTCAACTGGCCTCTCTAAGCCTCATCTGGGACACGGAGCGACCACTATCCCACTTGGTCTATTGGGAGAATTAAATGAAGAGTTTTATAAAGTACTTAACACAAGTACTCAGTACCAAGTAAGGGCTCAGAACATAGCTGGTCTTAGCCTCACCCTCCAAAACCTCACGGAGATGCAATCTCTGTGATCAGCTCACTGTTGGCTTCACATTTAATGCATTCCCTCAGAAAGAATTGCCACAAGGGGCTCACACCTGTAATCACAGCACTCAAGATGATTGCTTGATCCCAGAAGTTTGAGACCAGCCTAGGCAATATAGCAAAACCTCGTCTGGAGAAAAAAAAAAAAAATCAAAAAATTGGCAGGTCATGGTGGTGCATTCCTGTAGTCTCGGTTATTTGAGAGGTTAAGGCAGAATGATCGTCTGAGCCCAGGAGGTTGAGGCTATGGTAAGCCATGATTGTGCCACTGCACTCCAGCCTGGATGACAGTGTGAGAACCTGACTCAGAAAAAAAAAAAAAAAAAGGTTAGGCTCGGTGGCTCAGCCCATAATCCCAGCACTTTGGGAAGCCGAGGCGAGTGAATTACCTGAGCCTGTGGGTTCGAGGCCAGCCTGGGCCAGTTGGCGAGACCTCATCTCTACAATAAATCAAAAATTAGCCGAGCATGGTGGCACGCTCCTATAGTTTCAGCACTTGGAAGACTGAGGCGGAAGGATCGCTGGAACCCAGCAGGTCAACACTGGGGTGGCCGTGAGTGTGCTACTGCACTCCAGCCTGGGAGACAGAGTGAGACTCCAACTCAAAAAAAAAAGAATTTCCACATAGGTGCCTGAGTGCCTGCTGGGATGCAGGGAGATAAAGAAGAAATGGCAGGCACATCCCGCCAGCCCATAATTTATAGTCTAGCAGAGGAGATAAGGCACGCACACACACACAGATACGAAACAGTTAAACCGCCATCCCACGCAATGTGATGAAGTGTCAACATGAGAGCTGCAGATGGGCGTGCTGATGGGAGAGAGAGGTCCACGTGGCAGCATCTTGGCGGTGGATGGGGAGAGGATGAGCAGAGCAGGGAGGCCTGGTGGCCGGCAGCTGGACACAGAGTGCCTGGCACACAGCAGGGGCTCGATGACTGTTAGGAGCGCCATCCACGCAGATGGGGATCTGTGATCCCAACTCTGATGCTCAGCAGCCGGGTGAAGCCATTTAGTCAGCGTCAGAGCCTCCGTTTTCTCATCTGTAAAATGGAGGCTTGTGAAGAGCCAAGAGGTAGGAAAAGGGCCTTGAGCCATGCCTGAGATGCAGGAGTGCTCTGTAGAGGGTCTGCCTCTTCCCTCCCTCCCCTGATCAGGCAGAGACAAGGCTGCAGATGAAGCCCCAGGCAGGAGGTAGGTGCCAGAAGAAGGTCTTCAGAGCTTAGACAAGGGAATTGGGTGGCTTGGAAGGAAACGAGTAACGAGATGGGAGTTTAGGGCAGATTGGCAGAAGAAAGTCAGAGCTATGGCATGTGCCCTGATCCGGGCACCTGGAGGTAAGGACCGGACCAGGCAGGACAGAGAATAGCCCCAGGAACTGTATCTTTCCAAAACTTGCATGTGTGTTTAATGGGAACTATAGGTTTGGTTTTAGCAATGGGGTCTTGCTATGTTGTTCAGGCTGGTCTCAAACTCCTGGTCTCAAACAATCTTCCCACCTCAGCCTCCCGAGTAGCTGGGACTACAGCTATGCACCACCACACCTGACTAACTATAGGGGTTCAATGGCATCAACAAAACCTTTATGCCCATCACGAATGTGCCTGTCATTATAATGTTGTGTACCCATTTAGTGATCTTTTTGCTTCACTCATCACATCTTGCACACTCAGGGGCCTTTCAGGGATGAAATGGTTAATCTTATGTGCCAGCCTGACAGGGCTACAGGATTCCCAGAGAGCCAGGGAAACATTCTTACCTGGTGTCTTTGAGAGTGCTTCTGAAAGAGACTATCCCTTGCATCAGTAGACCCAGGAAAGAAGATCTACCCTCCCCAATGCAGGTCGAACCATCCAATCCATGAGGGCCTGGATGGAACAGGAAGACAGACAAAAGGCCAGTTCGCCCTGTTTGCTTGGACTGGGACATCCATCTTCTCCTGTCTCAGACATCGGAGCTGCTGGTTCTCAGGCCTTTGGACTCAGATGGAATTACACGGCTGGCTTCCCTGGTTCTCTAGCGTGCAGACGATGGATCATGGGCCCTCTTGGCCCCCGTATTGCATGAGCCCACAATAAACTCCCTCTTATAGACCTGCATATCCTGCTGACTCCATTTTCCTGGAGAGTTCTGAGTGATCCATGGTAGAAGCCAACTGCAGCTCCAGGGTTCAGGGTCCTTCTTCTGTGCATCCTTCCTGTGGTCTCAGTGCCAGGCCAGGGTTATATCTGATGAGGATTCTGGGTCTTTGGCTTCTTGCGTGTGAAGAGGATAAAATGGATAATAATGGAGATGTCACAGACTTGGCACGAACATTAAATTAGAAGACCTATCACAGCACTTGACCCCTGGTAGGTGCTTAGTGGATGAGTGTCACTTCTCTTTCTACTTATAAGAAAAGGAGCAGGCATAGTGACTCATGCCTATAATCCCAGCACTTTGGGAGGCTGAGGCAGGAGGATCCTTTGAGGTGAGGAATTGGAGACTAACCTGGGCAGCATAGTGAGACCCCAACTCCTTTTTAAAAAGAAAGAAAGATCAATGAAGTTAAAAATTTCAGCCAGGTGCAGTGGCTCATGCCTATAATCCCAGCACTTTGGGAGGCAAAGGTGACCAGCCTGGGCAACTTGAGGAGACCTCGTCTCTACAATAAATCAAAAAAATTAGCCAGACCTGGGCAACAGGGTAAGACTCTTACTCAAAAACAAACAAACAAACAAAAAAACACTTTTGGCTGGACATAGTGGCTCATACCTGTAATTCCAGAACTCTGGGAGGCCAAGGCGGGAGGATTGCTTGAGCCCAGGAATTTGAGATCAACCCAAGCAACAGAGCAAGACTTTGTCTCTACAAAATAAAAAATTAGCTGGTCATGGTGATGCATGCCTGTAGTCCCAGCAACTCAGGAGGCTGAGGTAGGAGGATCACTTGCCCAGAAGTTGGAGGCTAGGGTGAGCTGTGATTGTGCCACTGCAGCCTAGGTGACGTACATAAATAAATAAAATTGTGAACTCCAAGACAACGAGGACTTGTGTCTGTTTAACTCACTCAACATTGTCACCCACAGCCTCCCCCCCTAGCCTTATCACAGGCCTGAAGCCCTGGAGGTACTTTTCCAGCTTGGGGAAGGTGTCTGGGGCCCGGCAGCCCTGGGTTTGAGTCCAAGCCCACGTGCCACTTTGCATGACCAGCTAGAGCCTCAGTTTCCCCTCTGTAAGTGGAAGGCTAAGACACACCACTCAAAATGAAGTACAAGCTATGTGATCACAATACAAACGTGCTGCCCTCCTGGGCACATAACCAGGTTGGTGCCTGGTTCTCAACTCCAGCCAGCCAGTGGTTCCCAGTTTCCCTGGTCTGTCTCTCGTGGCCCCCAAGCCTGTGTGTCCTAGGCTGGCAGTGGACTGGACGTTAAAATATCCTCTTCACGCTCAAGAAGCCAAAGGCCCAGAATCCATGGCACAGATGCCCCAAATCCCAACTCCATCTCTCAGAGAGGGCCCAGCAATGTCATGCTCAGTGCTGTCCAGGGCTGCCTCGGCTGCGATCGGTGTGTTCCCCTGTGCCGAGGACCTCCTGGGAATAAGCAGACCTGGAACCAGGACAAAAAACCTTCTAACACCTGTACAAGGATCAAGGGGCATTGATGGGATGGCAGTGACAGTTTTTGGGCTCCAAGTCTCAAGGGCCCCAGGGGCTCCATGAGCCCCAGATGTGGGCTCCTTCAGCTCTCGGACCTTATCCTGGACCACATGCAACACCTGCTGCCTCAGAAACAGCAAGGTGTGCGGCTCAGGCAGCTGAGAAGGAGAGGAGCCAGTCTCTAGAAAGAATTTATTCCAACAGGCTTGGACCCATGAGGTCTTGACCACAACCTCCCCACCCCCTCCCCTGCCAACAGGGAGATGTGAGCAGCTTGCTGGGCAGAGATCCTGGCCCGGGCTTGGCTGCCCTGGGTGCTTTCCTGTCTTAATAGCAATAATAAAAACAATAAAAATAACAGTAATGGCTACCATGTGTGGTACACACTCACTCCTGCCACACATGGTGCTGAGTGCTTTGCCTGTGAATCCAGTTAACCCCCATACCTACCAGCCATTTTACCAAGAGTCTTGGTTTTAGAATGGGGAAACTCATTTGCTCAAGGTCACAGGGTGAGTAAATGATCTAGATGAGACACAAACCTACACACCCTGGATGCCGGAGTGAGCCCTGCCCCTCCCATCTTTGGTGTCTGAGTCTTCAAATCCACACTTAAGGATGCAGCAAGCTGTGATGGTGAGGGAGAGATGGTGCTCCTGGGATGCTTCTGAAATGGTGGCCATTTTATTATTATTATTTCTAGAGACTTGGTCTTGCTCTGTTGCCCAGGTTGGAGAGTAGTGGCATGATCATAGCTCACTGCAGCCTCAAGCTCCTGGCTTCAAACAATCCTCCCACCTCAGCTACCAAATAGCTGGGACTACAGGAACACACTATCACACTTGGCTAATTAAAAAATAAAAATTTTGTTTTTAGAAATGGGGTCTGGCTATGTTGCCCAGGCCGGTCTTGAACTCCTGACCTCAAACGATCCTCCCACCTCTCTGCCTCCCAAAGTGTTGGGTGTTGGGATTGCAGGTGTGAACCACTGTGTTCAGCCATGATGACCAGTTGCAGAGGAAAGCCCGCTAGGGAGGGCAATGGCCTGTGGCTCTCTACCTCAGTGTGTACTTATCCTGCAGGCTCCTCCTCCAGTCCCAAGAACTGCCCCATGGTCCCAGGGTCTGAGCCTGATCCATTATCTGGTCCTCCCACTCCCCTGCTTTAAGTCTCCAAAGGCCTCCCAAAGCAATGAGACTCAAGGCACAGCCCCGCAGACAGACTGCCCTCTCCCTTGTCCTGCCAGCTCCCCCAGCTCACACTGCCCCCTCCTGCTGCCTTTCTCCTGGTCTTGGAACACATTCCATAGACACCTCCCTCAGGGTCTTTGCACCTGCTGTCCCAGCTCCCTGAAACAACCCCGGGATCCAGGTCATTACATGGCTGTTTCCTGCTCAACACAGATAATTCACATGCTCCTTCCTCAGTGAGGCCTTCCCTGACCACCCAGCCTAAAGCACACTTTATACAAACACATTCTTAAAGCAAACCACAAAAAGGATCATTGTTTTCCCACAGCAAGAGGGAGGGTCAAGGTTGGGGTTGGACCAGTCTCCTCCTTGGGCTTAGCAGATATAGAAGCTGGAAGAGTGGACAGGGTAAATCCTAGGACACAAGGTCCCCTAACAGCTGATAGGACAGAAAAAGCAGCATCATCGAGCAGCCCTGAGGATAATGGGGCATGTGCCCTCTGACTTCAGGACAATGCCTTGGTTCCGGGGGTTTATATGGCCCACAGGAAAGAAAACCGTGTCCTGGGTATAGAAGCTGAAGATACAGTCCTGAAGGCCGAGGGTCACTATCCATAGGCCTATGCTGCACCTTCCATTATGACCCTATCTGGCATGCCATAGCCCCCACCCCACCAATGCCCGGTTTTTACCACTGTCCTCATGGCCTAGTCTCTCCTCCTGTCTTCTGACTTCTTTGGGGATGGCCAGTTGTGGAGAAGAATTAGTCCTCTCAGTCCCATTTCATCAAACATATATTTAATGAAGCATGTCAAATATGTTTACTTTAAATATGTTTAATTTAAGGGGCTGGTCACTATATGAGGTGCTAATAAATGTGTAGGGTTAGCAACTGGCTCTCTTGAAAAAACTATATGTGTGTGTATATATTTATTTATTATAAATATTTATAGCATGCAACTTACAAATAATAATGAAATGGACAATACCTTTCACCATAAGCTCCATATAACAATTGATTCACAGAACATGCTCTTTGCTTTTGGCCAAAGTCTTGGCTCACTAGCTGGCCCAGGCCTGCTGTTGACAAATGAATGTGGCTCTGACCTGAATGGTAGTGAATATTTTCATCTAAGTTAACCAATTAAATGAAAGTACCAGCCTGGGCAACACAACGAGACTTCTTCTCTACCCAAAATCAAAAAACTAGCCAGGCATGGTGGCTCAAGCCTGTAGTCCCAGCTACTCAGGAGGCTGAGATGGAAGGATCGCCTGAACCCGGGAGGTTGAGGCTGTGGTGAGCCATGAGCATGCCACTACACTCCAGTCTGGGCAACAGAGTGAGACTTCAACTTAAGAAAAAATAAAACAAAGTGAAACGACGAAGGAGTAAGAGTAGGTCAAACTTCACTTGTTTATCACGATGTCAGCGACTTCTTTGATGAATCAGATAACAGTTCTTCAACACTGGAAGAGTATTTTCTCCTTCGTGTGTGTGTGTGTGTGTGTGCGCGCGCGCTATTCATGACATAATGGCTACAGACAGGACACACTTTTAAGTTTAGTCTGCTTCATGGACGGACTTGGTGGCTCAGCTTGTAATCCCAGCACTTTGGGAGGCTGAGGCAAGTGGATTGCCTAAACCCACGGGTTCGAGACCTGCCCGGGCAACTTGGTGATACCTTATCTCTACAATTAAAAAATAAATAAAATCAGGCGGGTATCGTAGCACACACCTGTAGTTCTGGCTACTTGGAAGGCTGAGGCAGAGGGATCGCTGGAGCCCAGCAGGTCAATGCTGGGTTGGCCGTGAGCATGCTACTGCACTCCAGCCTGGGCAACAGAGTGAGACTCCAACTAAAAAAAAAATCTGTTTCATTAATATTTTTCTACCACTTTCTAAAGTCTAGACAATCAACAACACAATACATTGCATCATAATTTGTGGTGTTTTCTGATTCCCGTAGTGTTAATACTCCCACCATGGCTGATATCAACTACCAACATGACTGAAGGTAGAATCAGAATGAGATGTGTGGAAGTCACTGCTGAGAAATGTTTCCACCATACAGATTTAGGGGGTGTAAATAACCTCAGAACATGAGAATTGTAAAATAATCAGGAAGGAAGCCAGGTGTGGTAGTACACAACGGTAAATCCCAGCTGCCCAGGAGGCTGAGGCTGGAGGATCACTTGAGCTCAGGAGTTCGAGGTTATAATGAATTATGATCTCACCACTGCACCCCAGCCTGGGCCACAGAACAAGACCCTGTCTCTAAAAAAAAAAAAAAAAAAAAAAAAATAATAATAATAATAATAATTAGGGACTAGGTGCAGTGGCTCATACCTGTAATCCAAGCGCTTTGGGAGGCGGAAGCAAGTGGATTGCCTGAGGTTGGGAATTTGAAACCAGCCTAGGCAACTTGGCGAGACCTCATATCTACAATAAATCAAAAAATTAGCCAGGCATGGTGGCACGCGCCTTGGAAGGCTGAAGTAGAAGGCTCACCTGAGCCCAGCAAGTCGAGGCTGTGGTGGCTGTGATCTTACCACTGCGCTGCAGTCTGGGCAACAGAGCGAGACTCTGACTCAATAGTAACAACAGCAACAAGGAAGCAAAACATTTGGGCATGTATTACCTTTGTTCTTTTTTTTTAAGCAAGAAAGCAGGATTTATTGAGAGGACAGAAAAACTCCCACAGTGGGAGGGGACCTGAAGGGGTTGCCCACCTTTGTTCTTAATATAGTTTATTTAACTGTAAATTTAAATCATTTATTTTATTTTATTTTTTTTGAGTTGGAGTCTCACTTTGTTGCCCAGACTGGAGTGCAGTGGCCGCTCCCGGCCACCACAGCCTCACCTGCTGGGCTCCAGTGATCCTTCCGCCTCAGCCTTCTGAGTAGCTGGAATTACAGGCATGCGCTACCACGCCAGGCTGATTTTTTGATTTATTGTAGAGATGAAGTCTCGCTACCCAGGCGGGTCTCGAACCCGAGGGCTCAGGCAATCCACTCATCTCAGCCTCCCAAAGACGCAGGATTATAGGCTGAGCCACCGAGCCTGGCTTTTTTTTTTTTTTTTTTTTTTTGAGTAGAGATCTCACTTGTCACCCAGGCTGCAGTGCAATGGCATGATCACAGTTTACCATAGCCTCAGCCCACTGGGCTCAGGCGATTCTTCTGCCTCAGCCTCCCATGTAGCTGGGACTACAGGCATGTGTCACCACGCCTGGCTAATTATTTTATTTTTTTATAGAGATGAGATCTCTCCCTGTTGCCCAGGCTTGTCTCAAGCTCCTGGGCTCAAACAATCTCCCCCCCTCAGCCTCCCAAATAGCTGGAATTACAGGTGTGAGCCACCGCATCTGGCCTAAATCACTTAATTTTTAATAATGGCTATGTTTAACAACTGGTTCACAACATTTCTGAAAACACAGCCAATGGCCCTCGCAAGCCAGTATGAGCCAGCCTCAGTTGGCTACAAGGGAAGCTTATCTTGGGTCTCACAAAAATCTGATTTACTCAGCATTCACTTGACAAATGTTTTCCAGGCACCTACTGTGGCCAGATACTGTTCTAGGTGCCAGTACAAGTCAGATAAGGGCTTGAGCTGGCCCCTGTCTTTGAGCCACTTATGTTCCAGTAGGAGACACTGAAACACAAGCGTCATCAACACACAGATGATATTGTCTGTTAGGAGGTAGAAGCGCTATGGAAACAGAAACACGGAGACTGGAGATGTGGGTGGGGGCCAGGGTAGGGCAGGGACAGGATCAGCTCATGGAAAAGATGACACTTGAGTGAAGACCAAGGAAAAGGAGAGACACCAGCAGATATTTGAGGAAAAACATGACAAGCTGTGGCCACAGCCAGTGGAAAGGCCCTGAGGCAGCAACATGCCGGGCATGTTTGAGGATCAGTGGAGGGGCCCAAGTGCCTGGAGCAGAGCGTGGGAGAGAATGTGGCAGGAAAGGTGGGGGGAGGGGGGTGATGGGGACACAAGAAGCAGGGCTGAAAATCTTAGCTGCTTTTTACAGATGCATAAACTGAGGCCTGAAGTCACCCAGGTGGTGAGTGGGAATACTGAAAGAAGCCTGGGTCAGTCTGGCTGTAGCCACACTATGCTCCTGATTCCGCATGACAGAGGGATTGGCGGCAGGTATCCCACACACCCCAGTTCCTCCCTGGCTCAACAACCCTAACTGGCCATGGCTGAGGGTCCTGTCAGGCCAGACTCCTGAATCTGGACCTCTGGCAAGTGGGACAAGCTGGGAGGCATAGAAACCCTCCACCAGGTATTGGGACCCAGGGCCCGAGGGGGCTCCCACGACGGAGTCGAAGGCAAAAGCTGTCTCTCTTTTTTTCTTTTTTTTTGAGTAGAGGTCTCACTTGTCGCCCAGGCTGGAGTGCAATGGCATGACTGCAGCTCACTGCAGGCTTGACCTACTGGGCTCATGTGATCCTTCTGCCTCAGCCTCCAGGGTAGCTGAGACTACAGGCATTAGCCACCACACTCAGCCATGTCAGACCTGCTTTTTCTGGGTCTCCTTCTGGTCTGATGTGCAGGTAGTTGAGGGGTACCCCACGTGAAGTCGTATCCCCATTGCATGAGTCAGTTGTTCGATATAGCTGGCCTGGAGGTTACAGCCTCGGGGAGTCAAGTAGCAAAGGAAGTGGCTCCTCTGTGGGTGGGAGGAGGGTGACCAAGTGTAAACACTACAGCTAGGGGGTGCTGACACTCCCTCTGCCAAGTAAGTCTGGTCATCTTGGGTAGAGCTGGACCCCTGACCCTAGGGGTCACCGCTAGAATTTCTTCCATCAGGCAGACTGGGTTAATGCTCCACCATCTTGAAAAGGTTAATAATATTGAACAAGGGGGTCCACATTTTATTTTGCCCTGCAGGTCAGACAAACAGCCCTGCTGGATTTGTCTGGGTGAGGCAGGGAGTCAGGAAAATCCTGTGAGGGAGTCCCTTGCCACCAGAGTCCTCTGGAAAAAGGATGGACCAGTTCTGGTGAGCTGGGATACTCTGTGTTGCTTCAAGTCGCAAGCCGAGATAGGAGTGAGGAGGAGAGAAACCTTTCTTAGGTTTCAGACCCATCTGTCTTTGAGAGGGGTGGGGGGTTCTAGTGAGTTCTGTCCTAGGATCCTGGTGCTCATTTTTCAAGATACTTCTGCCCAGCTAGAATCTTGCCTGTGGGCCTCCAGGCCGTGCGGGAGAACCAAAGGATGGCTGTTGTGAAACAATTATGGCCAGTCAGACCAGTCTGTTCAATACTCTATTGACACGTTCACCTTGGCAACCTGGAGGCCGGCTCCTCCGTGAGTGATTCCACCTCCTGGAGTCACTTTGGTCTTAAAGGCACATCTTCGTGCTCTCCCAGCTGGTGCAGGACCCCAGTGAATTAGGACAGGGCTATGCATGCACCAGCAGAAGGTGGGGGAACTTCTCCCTGCCCAACCGGCGGCCCCATTTCCACTTTGAGGTGAGGGGCCTCCTCCTTTGTGCCCGCCCCCAGTCCTGGACCTTACAGTCAAGCTCTCATTTACCTGGGGCTGGGGATGGGGTTACAGAGGTGCTCTGCTTTGAGTCTAGCTCTCTCCAGGGGGCAGAGTATACTAGGCCCAGGTGGCAGGTCCAGTAATGCCTCTGCAGGATTGGAGGGCCTGAGTTGAGGTGGAAATCATGGGTGTGCATTACTACTAATCAGGCTTCTAATGAGCGACATGAAAAATGGCAGCAGCACGATCAATGTTGCTCAGAGCAGCGTGCAGCTTGGCGGACTGCTTCCACTACCATGGGCCTTGCCCTTCTGGAAAACCAGAACTGCCCAGACCTACGACTTGTCCTGCAGGATACACACAGGTGCCACAGTGAAGTGCAGCGTTTCTTTGTAATTGCCACAAAGCATACGTCAGAAGGCAGGCGTGGCTCCCTCCTGTCAGGCTGAGAAGTGAGTGGGAAATTGGCCAGGGTTGAATTGCCCTTGGTTCAATCGCTGAACACCCATGGCGTGGCATCCGTGCCCATCTGTCCATCTGTCTGTCTGTCAGGGCCTATTTGGGGAAGGAAGCAGGAGTCAGGCGTAGTACAAATGGAAATGTGTATCTTTGCTAGTGGGGAACCAAGAAGGAGATGAAAAAGTCGCACTGGCAGAGTGTGGGAGTGAGCCATCCTCAGATAGCTCAGTGTGTATACAGCTGTAGATGTTTTTCTGAATTCCAAGAAAGACTTGTCTTCCACATGGCCTTCTTCAGCAATATTTTTCTGGTTCTCTGCGGTGTTTTTTGACTTCCATGGTACTAGTTCTTAGTCTCTGGGCTGAAAAAATAAAACCCAGTAATCACCAACAGCTTCTGAAAGAGAAGGACCCTTTCTCTATATGGCTCTTCTTCTATGAAGGTTTGCCATTTCTTTAGAATCAAAGAAAACACCAGTTTCAAACAAGGGGATGGGGGATGGGGGACACAGGTCCTTTTCTGAACCTTCCGATCCGAATGAGTCAAAGAATACAAAATCACCCCATTATAATCATTACTGTCAAATCACAGGACAATCAACTCACTGACACAGGCCAGACGGACGTCCGGGAGAAATCCACAGTGCCAGGGCTGCCTCAGAGCCTGATGGAACTGAGTTCTCTAAAATAAAACAAGTAGAGAGGGATAGGCCTTGTATTTCTCTTTTCCTGTCTTCCCTATTACTTTGACATGCTTTCTATTTTAGTATCATTCACCAAAAGTCAGCATTCTGAGTGAGGAGAAGTGGCCCGGAAATGCCCAAATGCTCCAGCGCACATAGGCAGGTGGACTCCAGGGCCCCAGGACCATTGGTCTGGAGCCAACAGCTGATTCATATGAAGCCATCCACATGGCAAGCTGGTGGTCTTAATCCCCAGAGGTCCCATTCTTTTGTGGGCCCCTTCCTCCATAGGAAAAAAAGCATTAAAAATTACACTTTACAGCCGGGCTCAGTGGCTCAGCCTATAATCCCGTGCCTTTGGGAGGCTGAGGTGAGTGGATTGCCTGAGCCCGCGGGTTCAAGACCCGCCTGGGCGGCGAGACCTCATCTCTACAGTAAATCAAAAAATCAGCCGGGCGTGGTAGTGCATGCCTGTAATTCCGGCTACTCGGAAGGCTGAGGCGGAAGGATCGCTGGAGCCCAGCAGGCAAGGCTGCGGTGGCCGGGAGCAGCCACCGCACTCCAGTTTGGGCGACCGAGTGAGACTTCAACTCAAAAAAAAAAAAAAAAAATTACACTTTGCAATCTCATTGCCATAAAGATGAACACATCAATACTATATTAATTCACAACAAAACATTATCTTTGACTTCAAGAGTTCACCTTCTGATTTTAAAAAAATTGTATGTACATTCGGTGGAATATTATTCAGTCTTAAAAATGAAGGAGGCTGGACTCAGTGGCTCAGCCTGTAATCCCAGCACTTTGGGAGGCCAAGGCAAGTGGATTGCCTGAGCCCATGGGTTTGACACCAGCCCCGGCAACTTGGCAAGACCTCGTCTGTACAATAAATAATAATAATAAGAAATTAGCCAGGTGTGGTAGCACGTGCCTGTAGTTCCCGCTATTTGGAAGGCTGAGGTGGAAGGATCGCCAGAGCCCAGCAGGTCGACACTGGGGTGGCCATGAGCAGGCCACTGCACTCCAGCCTGGGTGACAGAGTGGGAGTCTAACTCAAAAAAAAAAAAAAAAGAAGAAGAAGAAGGAAGGAAATTCAGACACAATATGAATGAACCCTGAGGACATTATGCTAAGTGAGATAAGGTAGACACAAAAGGACAAATATTGTATGATTCCACGAAATGAGGTCCCTAGAGATAGAAGGTAGACTTGTGGTTGGGGAGAGGGAGATGGGGAATGGGAGAGCTGTGTTTAATGGGGACAGAGTTTCAGTTGGAAAGATGAAAAAGTTCTAGAGATGGATGGTGGCAATGGTCACACACAATGTGAATGTGCTTCATGCCACTGACGTGTACACTTAAAAGCTGTTTAAATGGGACATGGCACATTATGTATATTCACCACAGGTTTTAAAGTAAACAATTTTTAAAAAATTAGAACATTTTCATGGGACTCAAGAGAATCATGGGACATGCAGGAAGCTTCCTGGGTTCAATGGTGAGTGGCTCTGCCCAGAAGCAGACAGGGTTGGCCCCACCCTTGTGTGCCACCCATGTCCTTTATCAGTTGAACATTGATATTCATTGATGTTCATTGACATGACTGGAGGAAGGATATTTTTTCCAACCAGTGTTTGTCTGAGCCCAGAAAAAAAAAACAACAAGGAAATAACGAACTTTATCTGAAACTTCATCTAGTGATTATAATCTCAAGAGTTCCAACCTGGTTCCTACCCTCTCTCAAGGTCCTTGTCTCCATCAGAAGTCCAGGATGTGGGGGTCCCTTCCCCTTCATAGGGTATCTCTCTTGGCTTTAGTTTGCAACCCATGGGACATGTCCCTTATGCAGGAATGTCTGGGCATTTTTAAGAGGTGGTATTTATCAACCAAGTAAACTTTCTTTAGTGAACTTCGGTTTAGGGAAAGCAGTTCCTGGTGGGGCTTTGATTCTAGGCTCTCCTCCAGTATCCTAATTCCTAAGGTCAGCAAGCTTGGCACTGGGGGGAATTGGCAGTCATGTCCGTTTGAGTCTTATTGGTCTCTGATAGCAGAACAAGGGGTTCTGTGATCCTCTGGGCCTGAAATGTCCTTTTAAATCTTCAAATAAAAAGATATGTGTATGCTCCTCGTGTGGACTTCCCCTGGGAGTGGAACAACGCTGAGCAGAGGGCCATGTGGGCAGCAATGGTCCTCACCACTGGGATGTGTTTAGTCCTAAATGCGCAGGGGTTCCAAAGGTTCAAAGTCCCCCTGGAGCCAGCTGTTTCTGGCTGCAAAAGCAGCAGTTGGGCCGCCGGGGTCGGGGGAGGGGTCGGGGTGTGCAGGAAACGGAGTATGCGGGCTTCTCCATCCACCCCTCACCGCAGTGAGCCCCCCATTTTGCCCCCATCCAGACCTCCTTCCCACCGCTGGAGAGGCACCGAGGGGCTGCCCAGCAGGCCCAGAGCTGCGCCCAGCCCAGGGGGAGTCCGCCCCCTAGGGGAGGGCGTAGCGAGTGCAGGCACCACTGCGCCCCTGCCCCGGCCCCGCCCGGGCACCCAGGGCTGGCAGGTGAGGCTCCAAAGGGGAGACCTAGGAGGAGAAGGGCGGGGGACGGGGTGGGGGGGAGATCCTCAAGGACCATCCCAGGAAACGGCCTTCTGGAAGAAGCTGGGGAAGGAGACTTCTTGGGAACCTGGGGTATCTTTCCGAAAGTGGAGTCGAGGGGACACCCACATATTTATATTAGGATTCAGAAAGGTGGGGCAAAATTGGCTGGGTGACCAAGTCTCACGATCTGGTCATCGGGGATGGGGGTTGGATTGGGGTTGGGAGTGGGCACGGGGGCCGGGACAGGGAGTGATGAAATTGCACAGCGGCCAGACTCAGCTCCGGAAGTGTCCAAAGCCCGGGCCCGATGCAGACGATATGCAATTTGGGGGGTTGCCCTAAGTTTTACCACCCGCCTCCCGCCCCCGCAGTGCAAGCCAAGCTGCGGTCTGGGCCCTCCCGGCCGCCATCCCACGACCAGAGGATCCCTGAAGAACCCCTCCGTTGCCCCTCGGGCCTGCAGAAACGTCGCCCCCCCCCCAGGTGTCCCGCGGGCTTCCCCGCGCTCCCGCCCCCGGGGATCGATCGGCTGGCGGGCGATGCGCGGCCCCGGCTCCTGAGCCTCCGCCCCCTCCCCCGCTCGGGCTACGCAGGACGCGGCCTCCAAGCAGCGTCCTCACGGTTCCGGGCCGCGGCCGGATCCGGCTCCAGGCCAGCCGGGGAGGCGGAGACGCACCGGGCCCTTCCGATCGGGCCGCCCCTCTGCTCCAGGGTTGGGGAGAGGGGAACTGGAATGAGCCCAGCTTCCCCGCCGGCGACGCCCGGCGCCCCCTCTTCTCCCCCCCGCCCCACCACCACGTCAAATACTCCCCTCTGGCGCGCGCTTAACCCTCCGTGCGCCGCGAGGCCGGGAGGGGGGTATCCGCGGGGGAGGGGAGGGCTGCGATGGGGGAGCAGTGGCGCTTCGGCTGACGACCACTTCGGGGTCCGCCTAGCGATTTTTATTTCATTCCCTGCTTGGCTGCAGCAGCTCTTGGTTGGAAAAAGGAAGAAAGAAATCTGCCCTGTGTGTGGGCCCCGCTGGGTTTGGGGGCGCGACGGGGACACCCGAGAGCAAAACGCAGGGGCAGGCGTGGAGGGGCGAACCTGCAGGGCAGGCGAGAGCCGCGGGGAGACCTTGGGCAAACGAAACCCAAATAAAAAACACCGTACGCCGAGGCCGTTGTGAGAGCGCGGCGGCAGCGCGGCGGCGGCGGGCGGTGGAAGCGGTTCCAAAGATCATATTTGAAATATGGATCCCGGGGGCGCCTATCTCCAGGCTGGCGGAGCCTCGAGCCCGAGCGCGGGGCGGGGACCGGGTGCGCTTCTCCAGGCAGGCCTGGGGAGGCTGCCGTGACGTTGGGGGGGAGAGGGTGAGCATCGTTGAAACCAGCGCGTCCCGCTTCGGCGCCTGCGACCCCAGCGTGCCGCAATGCGGAGGCACGGCCCTGCGGGCGCCGGTGTGGCCCCAGGGGTGCCCGGGCCCTGCCAAAGGGCCATGGTCTCGCTGTGCTCGGGGCCCGTGTCCCCACCCGCGCACCCTGCCGGGCCAGCCCACCTGGATCCCGGACTGCAGCCTCGCGGGGCCCGCTGGGGTGGGACTCGGGGACGCCGGGAGCTTCACCGCCCAAGTGAAAACCGACCCTTGGCGGGCGGCGTGACCAAGAGCAAAAACATTGGAGTGGGAACACCGAGGTTGGAGGGGCACGCTTAGAAACAAAGCCACCCCTCCGGGAGGGCGAGGGAGCGAGTGCAGGGCCTCTCCCGTCCCCCCCCCCCGCAGTCCCGCCGGCTCAGCTCCCCCTTAGCCGCTGCTTCAAGTGCGGTATCACAAACGCCAGCGCTGAAGTCCAAGACAAGTTTCCCTACTAAGGACAAGGGAGAGAAATGAGTTCTTGTCAAAGCACGGGTAGATTTTGTAGTGGTTACTGGTAAATCCCCCCTAGGCTATCTGAAATCCACCTCCGGGGGCCTGGAAAACTACACCAACTCGAGAGCTTTCGAGTCAGGGGACTGGTCCGGGAAGCCAGAGGCGGCCCCTTCCGGGCACAGCCCAGACCTGGGCTCCGTAGGCGGCCGGTGGCAACCTCCTTGCCGAGAGCGCCTATTCAGGGAGAGGGTTCCTTTAAGAAGTCGATTATTTTCCCGGGTTGGCACGGGTCATGCCTCTTTCCAAACCGGACTCAGTAACCACCCTCCAGCCCACGGCCGTTAAAAGGTTCCCGACTTCTCCAGGGCCCACTCCCTCAGCCCTGTCCCCTCCAGGCGAGAGTCTGTGGCTGAGAGAGATAGCATCGCTCCTCTCTTGGGGCCCCTGAGGGCCCCAGGGGCCCAGATCGAGGTGGCGTCTGGAAAGCCTCAGCCCGTCGGCAGAAGCATAGGGCCGGGATCCAACTCTGTCTGGGAGGGGGCATCGTCAAATGAGCGGGCCGGCGACCCTTCTGGGGATTCCCCATGGGGCTCTGGGTATCCGGAGTCGGGGGCAGGGGCCCCAGCGGAAGGCTCTGGGAATCCCGAGTTTAGGGCCAATCTCGACTGCAGCTCCCTCCGAGGGGCCAAGACAGGGGGTGGGATGGTAGGGGCTGCCCCAGAGGTTTCCCTGGAAGGGCTCCAGGGTGTCAGGGGAGCTTCCAGGGGCGCCAACCATCCGCTCCCGGTATTCAGTCCCCGCCTCCTCCCTGCCGCCCATTAGCTCTCCCGCTGACCCGAGATCCTCCCCACACCAGCCCGCACGTGAGGGGTGCCCCAGGGCTGGGCCACCGAAGTTAGGATAGGGGTCCGGGAGTCGGCCTCTCTCCCTATCTGCCCACCCTCCACGAGGACAAAATAAATAAGTTGCTGCGCTCAAAGAGTGCTTGTGTATTTCGGTAACCTTCTGAATCGTCTGCAAAAAGCCGGGGGGTGGGGGGAGGACTGTGGCCCGGGTGGGGGTGGGGGGCTGCCGAAGTGCTCGGGCGGCCCCTCCAGCAGTCTTGGGGAGCCGGAAGGCTCCTCGCGCCACAACACAGGCAGCTTCAGAAAATATCCGCTGTAGGGAGCCCCCCTTCCTCCCCAACTCCGCGGCAGGCCCAGCCCGGCTCCTACAAACTCGCCGTCGGGGCGCCGGGTCCACCGTGTGGCCCCTAAGTGCCGAGCGCGGGCCCCCGAAGGGCCTGGGCGGAGAAAGCTGAGCGGAGTCCGACGCCCCTGGCGGCGGGGAGGCTGCAGCAGCCGCTCGCCCTTCCCCGGCGCCCCCGACCTGGTCTCCGCGGAAACACCCACTGCAAACAGATTTTCCAGGGGATTTTCAAGTAAGGGGGAGGGAGTGTCGGGAAACTCAGCCCCTTCCCGGGCAAAGGGACTGGCCGGGACTCGGTCGCTGCAGACCTCTCTAACGACCGACATCGCGGCTGGCTCCGGGACGGGCGACTGTCGCGCTGACAGCACTTCTCGCGCCAGCCTCGGGGACCCGTCTCCCTCCGCCGCAGAGCCGTCCCACACGACAGTTTCTCGCCCCAGGCAAGAATTCCAGGAAAGAGCCAAACAGCAGGAGGAGAAAAACCTTTTCCTGTGCCTCCCCCTACCCCCAGCTTCCATAAACCCTGAAAGCCCCCTAGTAGGGGAACTGCAGGCAGGCGTCGTCCCACCTTGCTCGCCTCCGCCCAAACACGCGTGGAACCCTAGGATTGAGCCTCAAGCTTGTCAGAGAGCAGTCGCAGGCCGAGCCCCTCTGGTATTCCCAGAAGATGACCCTCACCCCCAGCAACCCCCGGGGAGGAGCCACGTGGGTCCCAGTCCGCAGCGGCCGCCCGTCAGGCAGCCGGAGACTCCGCGGCCGCTGTAGCTGCGAAGTGGCCTGAAATGGTGGAGTCAACGTGTTCTCCAACACCAGACCGTCTTCAGGCTTCCAGGCTTCCGTGGATTCCTGGGAGAACACGAGCCCCGCGCAGGCTTTGGGGCATTGCTGCCGCACCTCGCCCCTCCCCTGCTCGCCCAGGCCCCCGCATTGTCCCCACCGGGCATCATGGGACGTGTGTAAGGGCAGTAGCGGAGACCCGGATGGCTCTTTGCCCGCCCCCCTCGCTCGCTCCATTCTCGCTCGGCTTTTGCTCTTTTTCTTTCTCCGTGGACGCTCAGCCAAGGGATTGCGCAAGCTTCCGCTCGCGGTCTTTCAAGAGCCGGGATCGGGCCCTGGACACACCCAAACCAGGCGCGCCCCTGCCCTGACACCCAGGCCGCCCTGCCCCCTCCCGGGTCCTCCCGCCCCGACCCCACGGAGCCCGCGGGCCCGCCGGCGGCGCCCTCGGAAAGCCGCATGGGGCGCAGCAGCTCCCCCAGCCGGACGCAGGAGCCGCACGCCGGAACGCGCCGTCTCGCTGCCGGAGGTGCTAAACTTCACACTCGGCGGCCTCTCCGGCCGCGTCCACTGGGCCTCGGCTAGGCCGCCTGTCGGAACTGGGGTCCGTGGACCAGGACGAATGCGCGACTCCTCGGCCATTCCATTCGCCTCCCCTTCGCGCCGCCGGCTCTTCCCGGCTCGGCCTCAATCTCCTCCCGGCCCTCCCTGCTCCTCCTTTCGAGGCCCGTCCCGGGACCCCGCTTAGTCCCCTCAGGCCCCCAGGAAGGCCCGGACAGCCCCGGCCCCTCTCTCTGCCTCCTGCGCCTCTCGCCCTGCTTGGCCTTGGGGGCTGCCAGACACCGGACGTCGCGCCCCGTCAATGAATGGGCCGAGCGTAAATTCGGAGCCGCTGAGGATTCGGAATGGCATCGGATTCGAGCCCGTTTCTGGAGAGATTCTCGAGCGCTAGGGCCCCGAGGTTGGCTACTCCTCGGTCCCCTTCCTCTCCTCTGTTCTTCGAGCTCTCCTCGGCACCCAGTCCTCGGTCTTCTCCCCGCCCTTTCTCTTCCTTCCCCGCTTTTCTAAAAGCCAGAAGCCGGAGGGGGGGCGGGGGCGGGGCTCGGGAAGGTGGGGGCGCGAGCTGCCCCTGCCGCGACTCTGCCCCCTGTCGGCTGCTCCCCAGCCTCGGGAGCCGCGCATGACGCAATGTGGTGCAACTGTAAACTAAGGGATGCCTCCGTGGCCCCCAGCAGGGGTCCCTGGGCCGGGCACACGGAGAACGCGCGGCGAGGGAGGAGGCCCGGGCTCCCGGCTGCGGGCGAGGAGTCGCTGCCGAGCCCCTCCCGGCCTGTCAAGCTCTCCACCCTGCTCCTCCCCAGCCGACACACCTCTTCTTCCCGGTCCCCGCTCCCTCTCTGCAGCCTCCCTCTTCCAGGCTCGCAGATCCCTCCCCCTGCACCTCCCCGGCGCCCTCCCTGCGCGGCCCCCTCCCGCGTCCTTCCTCCTCCCCCCGCCGCCCGGGCCCGGGGCCTCCGGTAGGCCCGGCTGCGCCAATCCGCGCCGCGGCCCGCCCCCTGACGCCGAGCTGGGCCCGGCGAGGCCCCGCCCGCTGACGTCCGGGATTTGCATGAGTTCTTGTGCAGCAGCGGCCCGGGCTCAGTTGTCTGAGCGAGCGCGAGCGGGGAGCGGGGCGGCGCGGGCAGCGGCGGGCCGGCCGGGCTGTGCGGAGCGGGCGGCGGCGGCGGCGGGCGGCGGCGGCGGCGGCGGGCGGGCGGCGTGGGCCACGGGGGCGCCTCGGCTGGGGCGGCAGCTGGGCGCCGGCGGGAGCCAGCAGCGTGTGCAGCCGCGCCGGCCGCCCGCGCCCCGGCGCGCTCCGGCTCGGCCATGGAGCTGCCAGCTGTTGGCGAGCACGTCTTCGCGGTGGAGAGCATCGAGAAGAAGCGGATCCGCAAGGTAGGGCGGCGCGGGGGCGGGCGAGCGGCGGCCGGGGCGGCCCGCGAGGAGGCGGGGAGGGGGTGGGGAGGCTGCGGGCCGGGGCCGGGGATCCCGCGGAAGCTGATGGAGTGCTGTCTCTTCCCCCCTCAGGGCAGAGTGGAGTATCTGGTGAAATGGAGAGGCTGGTCCCCCAAGTAAGTAGCGGCGGAGGGCGGGGGCCCGGCGTGCGGAGGCGCGGGGCTCGGGGCCGCCGGACCCGCCGAGCTGGTGGGGTGGTGGGGGGAGCGGACGGGAGGCGGGGTGGAGGTGGGGTGGAGGGAGGAGGGGGTGGGGAAGTCGGTGGCAGGCACTGGGGAAGCCGAGTCGCCGAGCCCGAGCCCGGCGCCCTGTGTTGTGCTCCGCTCTCCGGGAAATGCCATCACTAATTTATGCACTAAAAGGAGCCGGAGGAGCTGGAGAGGCGCGGGGCCGAGCCGGGGAGGCCGGCGGAGGGAGGGAGGGCGCAGGCACTGACTGATGTGCAGCAGAAAATGGCTCCTTTCCCCTTTCCCTCCACCGAACGGCTCCATATTGCAAAACCAAAAAAAAAAAAAAATTAAAAAGCGACGAAAATGCAATTGTGTGCCTCCTCCCTCCTAGTGGTGCAGGGAGGGGAAGAAAAAAGGCAGAAAATGTTGGGAACTGTCACTGCAGCGCTTTTGGTGGGGAATTTTTTTTTTCTTTAATTTGAAATGCGAAGGCACCGGATGGAGATAGACGCGCAGGCACACGCACACACACGCACACACACACACACACACACACACACACACAGAGGCATATTTTTGTGTTGCTGAGTATTTGGGGTCTGCTTGCCCATGACAGCGGGCTCCTGGGCCACGAGGGGGTGCGGGGGGGCCGCTGGGCTGTCGGTTATCGGATTAGGGGTCAAATGGAGAACGGCTGAAGCCCTTGCGGGGACTCCGGGCTGTGGAGAGGAGGAGGGAGACTGCGACTTTGCATTTCAGCTGCTTTGCACGCAGGGTTCCCGGGGAGCAAAGTGGCTTTGGATCACGTCGCAGTAACATGCTTAAAATTCTTGACAACTGCAAAATAAACTGCTACTTTCATTTTCTTCACCCCTCCCCTTTCTTTCTGCCCTTGTGTGTTTATTTTGATGGGGAGGTGGATGTGGGGGGGACGTGTATCAGGGACCAGTGTCAGGCCTGCAGAAATCTACCCTCCACAGCCACAGCTCGATAGCTTTGGGTTCCTGAAGACAGAGCAGGGCCTTATATGTCACTCCCCACCTGGAGGCCGAAAAGCTGGCTTTTTTTTTTTTTTTTTTTTTTTTTTTTTACACCGTGTTCCCCTCCCTTTTCCCTTGCAAGATATAACACGTGGGAACCCGAGGAGAACATCCTGGATCCCAGGCTGCTGATCGCCTTCCAGAACAGGTGAGCGTCCCCCAAGCGGCCACCGCCCCGCCGCCGGTGACCGTATATGGGAATGGAAAAGTGGGCAACGCAGCAATATGGAAGGGGAAAGGGCGGGGGAGGAGGGCCGGCGGGAATCTCCCCCCACCCGCCCGAACAGCGCGGCTACGGCCCTGACTCCTCTAACCAGTGTCCTTGGCGGTTGCTGCCGCTTAGGGGTGGGGGCGGGGCAGGGCTTGCGTTTTGGGGGAACTTTGGGAAGGGAGCATTCGGGTGGCCCCGCAGCTGCCCGGAGAACTCGAGGCTGAGCCTAGTTCCCTGCGGGCTCCTCCTGTTGCAACCCTGGAGCCCCACCCCTGGAGCCGAGGTGTTGCTTTCCTGCAGCCACTGGCCGCTTGGCACCCGCACCTCAGCGGTGCAGCTCTGAGGACGCTGGCGTTGTGAAACCGCCCAGACGTCACGGAACTGAACTTAACCTGTTGGCGGCTGGAGAAAAGTTGACAAGGCCTTAAGTCCGCACCCTCACCCCCCAGGGAGTTTGGGACTGGCAGAGAATAGATTCTGTCTGGCGCCGCGGGTTGCCCTTCACACCCCCCACTGGGCCACTGGGCGGGGCATGGTGCTCTATCCTGAGGACAGGGGGTGTGGGGTGGGCGTTCCTGGTGGTGGAGGGGTGGCTTCTTCCGAGGGGCTTATCCTCGTGCGCACAGATGCTTGTCACGCTGCAGCTGCTGCAGCTGGATTCGCTGCTGGTGGCTGTGGTTCTCTTTTTCGGGGAGGGTGGAAGGGGGAAGGGAGAGGAGGGAAGGAGCCGCCAAGTCCTCGGAGCTCGGCCACCCGCTGCCTTCCATCTCTCCTCCCTTTTATTTTGCATTATTTCCTGTGGTGCGTTTGGCGCTAAAACTGCAAACGGTAGACCCTCTGAGCTAGCGGCAGGCCGGGAAGTTGCCCTCCTGTAACGCAGGGGGGCGCCCAGCAGGGATCCTGCCCCAACTCCACCTGGGAGTTCACCACCCTGTAACCATGTCAGCGGCTGATGCCATGTTGCATAATGGGTCCCTAAAGAATTAAAATGCAGGCTGTTGCAATGCCATGCAACTTCAGAGTCAGGCCCCGCCACCGCCCCAGGGCATGGCAGAACTCCCCTGGGTTAGCCCATGTTGGTGGGGGGTCCGCGGGGGTAGAGACTAGGGTCGCTGGAGAGCTGGTTTCTGGCCTTGAAATGGGCTGCGATTTTGGCAAACACAGGAGAGAGGCGCCCCCTTCTCCCATGGAGGGCTTGGTAGTGCCCAGCATGATCCGCCCCCCACCCCCACTCCCAGGCGCGAGTCACCCTTAGTCTGGCCTGCAGGCGGAACCCTGGAGGCTGTAGTGACCGGTTCCTCCTCCCGTGGGCATTATTAATAGTTTGGACACTGAGGCTGCCGGAGCCGGTGCTCCAATCAGGTGATGGTGCTTCCCAGCTCAGCCCCGCCACCCTGCTCTACTGGCTAGCAGAGCCCCTTCACCAGGTGGCTACTAACCTGGCCAGACCCTGGCCTCGGTGGCCCGCCCCCGCCCCCAGCCCCTAATTGGCTCATTTGCTGCTATGTAAACAAGGGTACAGCCCCTCCCCCTGTTTAGTGCCTGCCCTTTAAGAAAACGAGTCCTCCCTTCTGCCGGAGGCACTCGTTATCTGAATCTTAATGAGGTCATTAGCATCCCGGGCTTCTGATGGGGAGGGATGAGGTCGCCCACACCTCGTTTGGACTTGTCTGTATACCCAGGACCCCCGCATCCACTGCGCTTTGCATAGAGCCACCCAAGGTCGTTGGGCGCCAGTGCTGGAGGTCCAGCCCCAAGCTTCCACCTCCTGAGCATAGAGGAGGGCTTCAGGAGTGCAGAGTGCGGGTTTGGGTGCTGACATCAGAGATGGGGGGGGTGCCTTTGCCGAGGACCCCTTGGGCAAAGGAGAGTTAGTACGAGGGTAAAGCATGTGCTGGGACCTGACGAGGCGACCTTCTGCCGAAGCCCTTTATTCCTGTGTCCTGCTGGCCCCTGCCTGATGCTCTCTGAAGGTGGGAGGCATCACGGAGGACTCTGGGATTGTCGAGGAGAGGTGACCCTGAGGCTAACAGCACTGCCCTCTGTTCCCTCCCCACAGGGAGCGGCAGGAGCAGCTGATGGGATATCGGAAGAGAGGGCCGAAGCCCAAACCGCTGGTGGTGCAGGTGAATATGAGCGCTGGTCCCGGGGCGCCCACCAGACTTCCCTTGACACTGCCACCAGAGCTGCCTCCAGGCCCAGAGGGTGGGGGGATTCCTCCAGAGCGCCCCAGATTGCTTCCTCTCTTCTAGACCACCCCATCCCACCCCCATGACGCAGCTGCGGGCCTGGTGGGGACTGGGACGCTCCTGATGCTCCCAGCGCACCAGGGGGCCGGCCTTCTCCCTCCTCTCACCCATCCGCTTCCTTCAGGTACCTACCTTTGCCCGTCGCTCCAATGTACTGACCGGACTCCAGGACTCCACTGACAACCGCGCCAAGCTGGATCTGGGCGCGCAGGGCAAGGGCCAGGGGCACCAGTACGAGCTCAACAGCAAGAAGCACCACCAGTACCAGCCACACAGCAAGGAGCGGGCGGGCAAGCCCCCACCCCCGGGCAAGAGCGGCAAGTACTACTACCAGCTCAACAGCAAGAAGCACCACCCCTACCAGCCCGACCCCAAAATGTACGACCTGCAGTACCAGGGCGGCCACAAGGAGGCGCCCAGCCCCACCTGCCCGGACCTGGGCGCCAAGAGCCACCCGCCTGACAAGTGGGCCCACGGCGCGGGGGCCAAGGGCTACCTGGGAGCCGTGAAGCCTCTGGCGGGTGCGGCCGGCACTCCGGGCAAAGGCTCGGAGAAGGGGCCCCCCAACGGCATGACGCCAGCCCCCAAGGAGGCCGTGACGGGCAACGGCATCGGGGGCAAGATGAAGATCGTCAAGAACAAGAACAAGAACGGGCGCATCGTGATCGTGATGAGCAAGTACATGGAGAACGGCATGCAGGCGGTGAAGATCAAGTCTGGCGAGGCGGCCGAGGGCGAGGCGCGCTCCCCCAGCCACAGGAAGCGAGCTGCGGAGGAGCGCCACCCGCCGGCCGACAGGACTTTCAAAAAGGCGGCGGGCGCCGAGGAAAAGAAGGCGGAGGCGCCCTCCAAGAGGAGGGAGGAGGAAGCGCCGGGGGCTGGCGACCCGCAGCCCCAGGACGCTGGCTCCCGCAAGCTCTCCCCGACCAAGGAGGCCTTTGGCGAGCAGCCGCTGCAGCTCACCACCAAGCCCGACCCGCTGGCCTGGGACCCGGCCCGGGGACCGCACCCGCCCTCCCACCACCACCACCACCACCACCACCACCACCACCACCACGCCGCCGGCCTGAATCTCTCCCACGCGCGCAAGCGCTGCCTCTCCGAGACCCACGGCGAGCGCGAGCCCTGCAAGAAGCGCCTGACAGCGCGCAGCATCAGCACCCCAACCTGCCTGGGGGGCAGTCCAGCCGCCGAGCGCCTCGCTGAAGTGCCACCGGCGGCCGCCCTCCCGCAGCCCGAGGTCATCCTGCTGGACTCCGACCTGGATGAGCCCATAGACTTGCGCTGCGTCAAGACGCGCAGCGAGGCTGGAGAGCCGCCCAGCTCTCTCCAAGTGAAGCCCGAGGCGCCCGCGATGGCGGCCGCGGCGGCCGCGCCCGCGCCGGCGGCTGAGAAGCCTCCAGCCGAGGCCCAGGACGAGCCCGCGGAGCCGCTGAGCGAGTTCAAGCCCTTCTTTGGGAATATAATTATCACCGATGTCACCGCGAACTGCCTCACCGTCACGTTCAAAGAGTACGTCACGGTGTAGCCGGGGGCGTCAGAAGGGAAGCGCGGTCCCCGCGGGGCTTAGCACCTGGGGCCTGGGGCCGGCCCCCCGCTGGCCGACCTCGGGCGATCCGAGCTGGTCCCTAGGGGGAGGCACCCGAAACCGAGGTAACTGCGGTCCTTCTGCGGGCGGCTGTCGAGCCGGCGAGAGGCACCCGTCCCGGCCCTGCTCCTTCCACATGGTGCCTGCGGGTCTTGCCCTCACCTGTCCCTTCTCCGCGGGAGACGAGAGCTGCGGCCCCTCCCCTCCCTTGAGGACCTCCGGAACTGACAGGGCAGCCACGCGCGGCGGTCTCAGAGTTATAGTATTATATTTTAACCGTGCTAACTTGTCAAGTGCTGACTCTACTCCCGTTTGTACGTGGTGTTATTATTGAAACGTATTGTTTGAGCTCAAAAGGCCCGACTACCCCCTTCGGGCTGCTATATATATATTTATTTGTAGGTATTTATATATTGAAATATAAAAACCTAGATTTATGGAGTTTCCTCTAGATCATGTTATATTCTATATCAGACAAACTTATTTTCTGTTGACCTTCCCCTCCATTCAGTATTTCGGTTGATTTCATTTCCTCCCCGTCTTCTCCACTTCCAGGAACTGCAATACCAGTAACCTTGGTATATATTTTTTGATACTGTACACATGGATGTGTTGTTTCTATGTGCAAAAAAAAGTTTGTTAAAAGCTGAACGAGCTCTCTAGAAACTGCTGCTACTAGAAATGTCTAAACTATAAGCTTCCAATTATTACCTGCTTGAATGTAAATATTAAATGGAGATGTCGAAGGTGCATTTTTGCTGTTTGAGACGAGCGCAGGGGCACTGTCAGAGGTGAGAGGGCGACTGGACCCCTCTTCCCACCCACTTCGCCCAAGGTCTGCGGTGCAAAACGCTGCGTCCTGCGTTGAGCCTCTGCGGGAGCAGAGTGGACCGGTTTCGCGGGCTGCGGTGCCCGCGCTGGAGGAGTGACCCCGCTCCCCGGGAAGTCGGAGAGGCGCTCGGCTGGAAAGGGGAATTCCTGCGGGGAGGGGGTGCGGAGCCATCCCCGCCCCCAGAGCTTTCTGGCCCGCGGTGCCCACCGCGCTGGCAAACCGTGGGATCTGGGTCGCGGAGAAGGGCGCAGGGGAGAGCGGCGCAAGCACGCGGGTGAGGCTGGCCGCACCCGCCCCGCTGCGGCTGACCTTTGTCCCTTCCCACCCCCCCACCCCCCCACGGAGCGCAACACACCCATTCGCAGGCCCTGGCGGGGCCGGGTTGTTCCTCCGTAATCCCTGCCCGGTAGGGCAGGTTCCGCGGGGCGGGGACCCCCCACCCGCTCCAGCGTCCCTCGCTGGCATCGCCGGCCCCGCCCGGCCGAGAAAGCCGCGGAGGCTCTTTCTCTGTCAGGCGCTCTCCCCGGAAACCACCAGGCCAGAGGCTCCGACTGGAGGCGCGGCGAGCTCAGCCAGGGTGGGGGGCGGGGGGCTTCCTGCGAGATGGAGGGGGAGAAGGAGGGGGAGGAGTGCGGGCCAGCAAGGCCTGCCACCCCCGCTTCCTTCGCGATCGAGGAGAGCTGGGACTCGTCACCCATCCCCCTTGGGTGGCAGGGCCGGGGTTCTCGGTGGTGCGGGGGAGGAAGGGGTGGAGGGCCCGAGGGGGCGAGGCGAGCGGGCCGAACTCCGGGGTGCCGCGGGCCGGCCAGGAAGCCGCGACCCGGGAATGCTGCGGCCGTGGCCAGCTTTCTGCAGACGCAGCGATCTTCCTCCAGGCTGAGGTGGCCGCGCAGGGCTGGGGCCGCGGGACCGGCGGCCTGGTGGGCGCGGGGCTGCTCTGGGCCTCCAAGGCCCTTCGCCTGCCAGCCCGAGGCCGAGGGGCCGGGACCCGTGCGGGGCGCCAGGGCGGAAGAGGTCACCGTGGTTCAGAACAGGGAGGTGGCGAGAGAGCCAGCGTGGGGAAGGCCAGGGCAGGAGATAGAAGGCCAGGAGGGCGGGAGTCCTGAATGCGGACAGTGTGGCCAGTGTTGGCTGCAGGCCACCGGCGTCTGGAGGTGGGGGAGGGGAGCCTAGCAGGGGGAGGGGAGGAGGGAAGAGAAGTTCTTTTAAAAAAAAAAAAGCCGTTGGGAGTTTCTAGTCTTAGCTTTTGTGAATTGTCCCTCCCACCACCCCCAACACCCCAGCCCCCTTTCGAGTGAGTTAAGCACTCCACCTCCCCCCATGTAATGAATGCCCTTTGCCACCCTGGGAGTGGAGGAGGGTGATCTTGCTTCTGGCAAACTGCCTGCTCAACACTAGAATTGGGCCTGTCCTTCACTGGCTGGTACACAAAGGCCCATGCCAGGCATGGACTTCGTCTCCCTGTTTTTCTAGTTGAGGAGAAATGAAAACTCAGGAATGGGAAGAGGTCTGCACGGTTGGTGACTCAAGAGTGAGCCTTCTACCCTGGGGGTGCTCCCCCCCCACCCTGGGTGGCTTCTGCCCGGCTGGGCTTGGAGGTGGAGATGGGGGAGGGGAGGTAAAGGGTGGCATTCCTGGAGGGCAGGGAAGGAGAATGTTCCACTGCCATTCCTGGAAAGGTGTGGCCTGCAGGTGGCCTGAGGCCTTCAAGCCAGGACTGGTGGCAGGGCTTTTTGGGGTGAGGCTTAGAGAAAGATGATCCTGACAAGAGCCTGGAGTATAAGATTAGAAGGCAGAAAAAGGGCAGGTCAGAGGGAGAGGTGGGGATGCCAGTCTAGTGTCCAACCCAATAGAGTGTCCAAGACCCCCTCTGTCCCTGCTGAACTCCTCAGACATGCCAGGCACTACCAGTACATGTTTCCTATTCAATCCCCACAACGTTGAGCTCCCAATGAGTTGAGTCTGAGGTTCTGCTGGGAAGACAGCCTTCCCAGGTTCTGTGCTGATTCTAGAACCAAGCTGGGTGCTCCACCAGCATGGTACCCATGGCAACCACCCCAGGGCCTCTTGGACACAGGGCTTCAAAGACATCCAAGGTGCAGAAATGCTCCAACTGGTTGAGGGCCCTAACACGGGGACAGGAGAGTTTCTCCCAAAGGGCCTCTGGGTGGGGAGAGTCCAGTAGTACCGGTTATCCTGAGTGCAGGCTGCTTCTTCCCAACCAGGAACCTGAATATCCCCCTCAGTGCCCAGCACTTCACAAGCAGAGGGTCGTAAACTCTCCCTCTGAGTCCAAGTTCAGGGAAAGGAGGAAAGTAGGGAGCGAACTGGGTCTTGACCCTGCATGCTAGGAAACCCAAAGGTCTTTGTTTTTTCTCTAAATGAAACTTCCTTTTTTTTTGAGTTGGAGTCTCACTCTGTCGCCCAGACTAGAGTGCAGTGGCCGCTCCCGGCCACCGCAGCCTTGACCTGCTGGGCTCCGGCGATCCTTCCGCCTCAGCCTTCCAAGTAGCTGGAACTACAGGCGTGCGCTACCACGCGCGACTAATTTTTGATCTGTTGTAGAGATGAGGTCTCGCCAAGTTGCCCAGGCGGGTCTTGAACCTGCGGGCTCAGGCAATCCACTCACCTCAGCCTCCTAAAGGTGCGGGATTACAGGCTGAGGCACCGAGCCCCTAAATGAACCTTTCTAATGGGGTTGAGCTGACTCAGTGTGAAGAGAGGCTGACTTGTGCATCCACACCTGAAAAGCGAGCTCCCCTTCACCAGCCCAGCCCCGACTCTAACTCTGGTCTCTGCTAGGCTACTCCTCCCCAACTCGTTTGCACAAGAGCCAAGTTCAGCCCTTATTTCATCCTTGGATCCCCCTCGGGCCAAGGGAGAGGAGATCCACAGATCCAGGTTGCTTTGGGTCTAGGGTTGCCAGATTGAGCAAATAAAAATCTAGGACGCCCAGTGAAATTTGAATTTCAGATGCCCAATGCATGATTTTTTAGTAGAAGCATGCCCCATGAAATACTTGAGACATGCTTCTACTTTTAAAAAAAAAGAGAGAGAGAGGAAAGAATGTGTTTATGTAAAATTAGCTGGGCATCCTGATTTTTATCTGGAAGCCCTATTTCAGTCCTGAACAGGCAACATGGTCAGTTCCTGCCACAGGGACATTTTTGTCCACTAGGAGAGAGAAGGCATAGAAATCCAAAAGTCACTGGTCCTGCAAGTATGGTTATGATAATGACATTGGGTATGTTGGTGAGGCTTAGAGTGGTTGCTGGATAGCTGGAGGATGGCAGGGCCCTCGCCTGTGATTTAAGCAGGGTCATTGGAGTTCCCTGTGCATGTGATACAACCCAAAGAAGTAGGGAGCCCAGAATTGGTCCCTTTGCCATGTGGCCCACATTGGGCTTTTGAATTGAGGCTCTTCCCCACTCCTGCCAGCACTGAACAACAGGCTTCTGGAACATACCAGGAACACTGAACAGATCTGGTTGGTATGCCCACTCTCTTTACCAAAGAACCTTTACCTTCCTGCACCTTCACTTCCTGCACTTCCTGGTCATCTTATTTATTGTTGTTGTTATTATTATTTTATTGTAGAGATTAAGTCTCGCCATGTTGCCCAGGCTGGTCTCGAACTCATGGGCTCAGGCAGTCCTTTTGCCTCCACCTCCCAAAGTGCTGGGATTACAGGTGTGAACCACCGCACCCAGCCATCCTGGTCATCTTCTTAAAAGCCAAGATGGTGAAGATAAATTGGGCCAAGAGAGAGAGACTTGAGCACTTCTGGAACCCCCCTAAGTAAACACACAGGTTATTTTTTCACCAGAGAACAATAAACATCCCATGTCAGATCCAAATGTCTTCTAACAACTTCTGGCTTGGAGCCTTAGCTTGACCAGGGGACATACAGGAGCCGACACAGTGATATTTACTGCTAATAACTCTCCTGACCCTTCCCCCTCTCGCTGACTCTGTAGTCTACCCTCAGTTCCTGCTGGAAGTGGGGGTGATTTATCGACCTGGGACCTTACCTCAGCCTCCCCAGCTTTAGTCTAGATTCCTGAGAGTGACATTGGAACAGGAAAGAGTTAGGATGGCAGATTGACAAGGCTGCTCTTGGACAAAACCAGATCCTCATGCTTTTCCAAACAAGTGTGTTCTCTGGGTCTATATTTTGATGGCTGCCCATCTGAAAAGGTGAAGAATCTGAAGCGGAAACACTACTGATGGCTGGTATTCTTGGATACAAGTGTCTATTTCCTGCAGCCACTAGATCAGAAATCCACCCCCAACTCCTTTCTGCTCCTCTCTTCCCTTTGCAGTTAATGGTAGCAGTTAACATTGATTGAGTGCTTATTAGTGCCAAGCACTTTAGGGAGATTATCTCATTTAATTCTCACAATGTCTCCATGAGGTGGGCCTATCATTGTACCTGTCTTATAGGTGGCAATATGAAGGCTTGATAGTTTGAGTGACCTGACAAGGTCAAACAGCCAGTCAATGGGGAATGAGACAGGGATTCAGAACTAGCATTGTTTGTCTCCCAGGGCCCTTCTTCCAGCTTCCAGGGTTCTAAGGGTCCTTCAGAGGAGAGCTCAGGTCCCATCCCCTTCCTGAAGTTTTTCTAGATTATTCCAGCCTTTATCAGGGCTTGTTCTGCCGATCTACCAAAGTATTCACTGTTCTCTGCCCCCTGCCCCCACCCACAAATCATGGTCAATCACTTACACGCTGCAACATACATGCACACATGGACCTGGGTTCTCCAACTAGAGAGACTTGAGCTCCTGAAAGGCATGTCTTGGGTATCTTCTGCACTCCCTCAGCTCATGCACAGTTCTTAAATAGAAACCTCGGAATCCGATGCCTCCTGTGTGTGTCTGTACAGAGAATGTGTGTGTGTGTGTGTGTGTGTGTGTGTGTGTGTGTGTGTGTGTGTGTTACTAGAGCTTTCAGGCAGGGAAACTATTAACATTGTCAGCAAACCAAGGACCCAGTACGGCCCCAGCATTCAGGAGGCTCAACTCCCCACAGCCAAGAGGCTGTTCCTTTTCCCTACCTTGGGCAGAGCGCAGACAGGCACGCGCAACAGCTGCTTTGAGGTCCCACCGCTCCCTCGCTCCTCACCTGATCCATTTGTGAGAATTTCAGGAGACTCTAGGTAATTATGTAGTAATTGAATTTGGGGAAACAGACCCTAAGGATAATCCTGGAGTAAGTTCCAGGAAAACTCATGGTTTAATTTCTGCATTTAGCCTAGTGGTGCACATTACCTGTTCCTAACAGCATTGCAACTACCTCGTCCTGGTGTATGTGCATTTTGACATGTGGTTCAAGATGATAGAAATGTGGGACATGCACACACACACACACACACACACACACACACACACACACTTTTATTTTGGGATTTGGTCTTCATGTGAGCTGTGTGGATAAGTCCTGACACAGTAAGAACTCACTAAGTGTTGGCTGTGGTTACTATTTCTCTAAACTGATTATCTGCAGGTTTACAAATCTAGCTTGGGGCAGAGGGCTGGCATTAATGGGGGCTGTCCAATTGCATGTGTGTGCACACGTGTGTGTGATGGGCTGAAAGAGGGTCGCAGTCATGCAGCCTGTACCGGCAGGAACGCCTCACATTTACTGCCTGAGTGAAGGACCCTTTCAAATGCGCCCTGGAGTTTAATATTGCCAACAACTGGCCCTGAATCCTTTCAACCTGCGCCAGGTGTAATGTAAACCCCCCTGGATTTCCTCCCTTTCCTGTTTCATCTGGGAAATTCTTCACTAATACCATGGTATCTGGTTTCTCATTGTTATCCTCTCCTTTAGACAGCCTCGTGGGGTGGGCTTCGGGAAGGTGTGCGGAAAGCTCTCGGCTCTCCACAATGACACCTGCTCTGTGCTCATTCCCACCACCATCCTCCAGAACCTCAGTGCGGTATGAGTCACAGTATCCTGGGGACGTGTGCAAAACCTGTCACACTGTGAGAGAAGGGTCTTGAGTGGTCACCTCACTTCCATAAAGCAGTGTCCAAATTGAGAAGAGAACAATGATGTCTAGCTCCTTTGGAATGTATCACTGAGATTATGTTAGTGTCATGAAATAATGGTGTGCCATCAATTCTTTGTGAGGATACTTTCTGTCGAAGGTTGAGGACAAGGAAAAATACCAGCCAGGTGGAGAAGGCCTGGGTGGTTCCACATGCATGCAGAGGACTGTCTATTTCCCCTGACCCTCTAGAGGAGGTGGGATCACAAAATCATGTGAATGTGGGGGTGGGGACAGCAGAGATTGGCAAGATGAACCCCTCCTATGGCCAGGCGGAAGCTGCATCGCCATAGCCATTTCCTGCTTTGTTTATGGTGCTCTGGACTCTCCTACCAGTGAGAGGAGGGGAGAGGAAGTACCCAGCAGGGTGAGGCAGACGCAGGCCTGGCTGTGTTCCTCTCAACCTTCCATGCATCTTCCCACCGGCTCCTCTCCTGGCATTGAAAATTATTTATGTTTGCAAATTGCTTTTGACTCACATGAGTTATTCCTCTTGCCTGCCAACAAGTCTGGGGTGAGAGAGAGTTATCGAGCCTGCAAGCTGAGAAATCCAAGGGAGATGGATGAAGGAGCATTGGAGTGGAAGTCATGAGCCTTGGGATTTGGTCCCTGCCACCGCCATGGCCATTGCACTCCCTTCCTGGGCCTTGGGTTCTCATCCGCAAAATGAGAGGGTTGGAAGGGTATGCTCTGGGCTTTTGTGGCTCTGATATTCCCTGGGGCTTTTTCATCTGAAGAGCCACGGAGGAAGCTACTCCCTCACCTGAGCCTGGCAGACCCTCCACTGCTGAGTGCAGGAGGCCGGAGACAGTACTACCCAGCCCCTGGCCTAGCAGGAAGAACGAGATGGGTGGCCGAGAATGTTTCTTCCCTTTGTCTTTTGCATCACTCCAGTCCTTAGTGATGTCTAGCTCCATAGACTAGGATGAAAACAAATGTCTGCAGAGGAACCGGAAGGATGGAAAGTCCCTGGGGCTGGTCCAGAAGAGAAACACAAACACCTCAAATAATCAGCATAATCACAACCAGGGCCAGAGTGGGATCAGCTCCATGGTGGGGGGAAAGGGGACATGGATGGAGTCACCTGCCCTTCCAAGAGGGAAGGACTGGCCCACTGATGATGGAATCACAGAAGCTCAGTGCAGAGAGAGGCCATGGAATTTCTGTTTCAAACCCTTCGCTCTACAGATAGGGAAACTGAGCCCCCAAAAGACCAAAGCCAACATCAGGGTGAATTATTGATTCTATCCAAGAGAGATCATTCTCTACCCACAAGTGGCTATCTGAGTTCCAAAAGGGAGCAGTGTTTAGGAATTTACCTACTATAAACTGGACATATTACTAGGAATGATGATGTAATCCAAAGTTCAGTGTCGTAGCAGTGAGTGAGTGGCCAAGTGTGGCTGTTAGAGTGCTGTGGTCTGGCTTCGATTCTCTGGACTGTGGTTTGGGACCTAACCCAGAAAGATGTGAGGGTCTGGTCTCTCTCCAATCCAGCGACCACCAAGTGGGGAGGAAGGCTGCTGTGGACCCAGTCCTTCAAGGTGGTGAGAAACCTGCCAACCTCAGAGTTTTGAGTTGGCTCTGCCTTGGCAGAAAGATAGTATTTGCTTGGCCCTGGCCAAACCACAGTGAACTTCAGCCCTGGGTCCACAGGGGAGTTTGGGGTCTGTGATCCCTCCTGTGTGAGGGAACCTATGGGTGGGCAGAAGGCATTCGGATAGTGAGGAGAGGAACTTTTCTGCACAGTGCCTTTCCCCTGAAGCCTGTTCTTTCTCCTGGGCCTGGAGATGAGTTCCTGGAGCACGAGAGCTCACCCAGGGTAGACTATGGTACCTCCAAGGTTGAGCTTCTTAGAGGGAACTCTTCTTATTTCCATTTGATTCCTCTTGGGAAAGAAGCACCACCACATGATATACCTAACAAGGTCTTCAGCTGTAGGTTAACCTGGGCCTTGGCCTCTGTGGCACTTGCACTCATGGGCATTTCAATGTTTTGGAGAGACAATAGGAAAGGGGAGAGAAAGGACCAAAATCAAGGGAGAAGGAAGCAGAAGGGAGAAAGGAAATCAAGAGAAGACCAGAGATGGAGACAAAAACAAAGGTGAGATCAGAGGGACAGGGACAAAAAAAAAAGGAGAACCATAACAGAAACAGAGAGAGAAAGAGAGAAACAGATAAGGAGAGACACCAAAGAGATAAGGTAGAAGATACAAAGACCAAAACAAGGCTGGGAGAAACTGAGTAATTTAAAAACACCAAGTTAGAAGCATCAAAGCCAGCATTCCAAAGGGCCAAACTGACACCGTGTGCCTCCTGATACAATGTACTGAGAAGGACATAACGTCATTCCAGTGGTGTTCCTGATGAAAATGCAGACCTGAATTCTAACCACGAAGCAATATCAGGTGGGCACTCTTCAAAACTCCAAGACTAAGGAATCTAGAAAGAGGCTGAAGCCCTGCCCCAGGCAGAGGAGACAAAAGAGAGAGGATGTTGAATGCAGTTCATGATCCTGGTTTGGATCTTGGAGCAGGAAAAAAAACTATATATAGTTTTTTTATATAGTTTTCTTTATAAAGAACATTACTGAGAAAATGAACCAAACCGAATATGGACTGGGGGTTTGGTTATCGACAATAGTACTGGGTGGAAGTTAAACACCCTGTTTCTGATAATGGCATGGTGGTTGTGAAAATAACGACCCTGTTCCTAGGGAAAACACACTACTCTAAAGTACATGGGCATAAAGGGGCACAGGATCTCCATCTTGCTCTCAAGTAATTCAGGGAAAAAAATGGGAAAAAAGAAATATATATATATATATAAAGAGAGAAAGAATGGCAAAACAAATGGGGCGAATGTAAACAACTGGTGAACCTACATAAAGGATGCATGGAAGTTCCTTTACTAATCTTGCAACTTTTCTGTAAGTTGTCCAAAAATGCTGGGTTGAGATTTTTTAAAAAAATTCTTGGCTCATGCCTATAATCCCAGTACTTTGACAGGCCAAGGCGGAAAGATTTCTTGTGCCCAGGAGTTCCCACACCAGCCTAAGTTTAATAAAGACCTCATCTCTAAAAACAAACAAACTAACTAACTAACTGGACATGGTGTTGGGTGCTCTAATCCTAGCTACTTGCACCTGTAGTCCCAGCTACTGAGGCAGAAGGATCGCCTGAGCCCAGAGGTTGAGGGTGTAGTGAGCCGTGATCGTGCCACTGCCCTCCAGCCTAGGCAATAGAGGGAGAGCCTGACAAGAAGAAGAAGGAGAAAAAATAGAAGAAAAGGAGGAAGAAAGGGAAGGGGAAGAAAAGAAAAGGGAAGGGAAAACAGGGGAAGGAGAGAAAGGGAACAGGGATGCGGAAGGAGTTGAGAAGAAGAAGAGGCAGCAGCAATTGGTCCTTGAAATTGTCCTCTTGGGTACGGGCACAGGTGCTGGCCCTGAGCTTTGTGGGGTTCTGAGAAGGACTGTAAGTAACTCCCCACGTAGGCAAAGCTCAAAGCCAGAGACCCTGTTTCTGTGAATAATCTGGGTAAGTTTCCTGGTTTCTTGCTACCTACTTGAAGGCTTGTGTGAGTATTTTCCTACTTTACCCCTTGTCCTCAACACAAACCAGTGGATTCTGGGAGTGCGAGGACACAGGCACCCAGGCCCTGCACCAGGAGGATCCCAGCCACCTCCAGGCCAGGCAGGACCCTCCCACGGCACAGCTGAGCCCAACCTTTGGCCAATCATTACTCTTGGCCAAGTGAGGAAGCGGAATGTGGCAGAAAGAACAAAGATCAGGGAGTGGGCAAACCTGGCTACCGGTACCAGCTGTGCTGGTGCTGTACTCACCAGCTCTGTGCCCTGGGACCAGTGGCTCTGCTCCCAGAGCTCCTAGGGCTAGCTCATTCTTACCACTGAGTCTCCTAAATGTCACCCTTGAGAGAAGCCATCCCTGACCACCAGCCTAAAGTAGACTTTATCTTATTACCTGTTTTTTTCTTCTCTACAGCAGGTGTCCTTATCTGAGATTATTGATTTGTTAACTGGTCTCCCTCCCTCACTAGAATGTAAACACCATGAGAGCAAGTCCTCATCCTTCTTGCTCACCTCTCTGTTCTCAGCTCCTAGAACTTGGCAGATGCTCCAGGGCTATTTGCTGAGGAAAGGGAGGAAGGGAAGGAAGAAAGGAACTGGAGAGGGAAGGAAAGGTGAGGGGAGAAAGAAGGTAGGAAAGTCTTTGAAATGCTTAGTAATAAGACAGAGGTGATAATTGATGGTGCAGAGAGTGTTTGCTTGGAGAAGGGCTAGGGCAGTCCCCTGGGTGGTGTGAGTCCTTAGGGGCAATGTTGACATGATTGTCAAGCCCATCTCAGTCCTGTCCCAGGGCTGGCCACAGCTGGCATGTTCCTGCTTGGTGATTTGGTCATTCATCTGGATGTCTGGTCATTTTTAGTTCATCTGGGGAAGAGTAGGTTGGAAGAGGTGAATTATTTTGTCATGATGGGACCAAGGTTGGAGCCTGCTCATGGAAATGTCGTAGGCCCTGGAAATACTCAGTCATGCCTCCGGTGAAAAGATTCTGAACCTGAAGCACCCATGGGCCCAGGTCACACTCCTCATACTGGCCTGGGCCTTCCCATTCTGACCGTGCAGTATACCAGAAAACAATTATGCCTTTCTCTGCTCTCACTTGCCTCCCTGTAATGGGAGAGAGGCAAGGTCAACAGAAAACAGTAAGAGCTGCCTGGCTGGTTGAGCCATGACAGAGCGTGAATGAATGGGTGACCCCTCTGGGAATTTAGGTTAGTGTTACTCACAGTTTGGTTTGTTCCTGTACATAAGCCACTCTGGAAACAACAGGCCTCCATCTAGGCCTGACCTTTGTCTTGCCAGATAGCTGGTGGGACTGCGGCATGCCAAGATGCTCGCCAGAAGGGACTACAGTATCCCAAATAAAACCGGTCCCTTTCCCAACCCAATCAGGGCCCAAGGGAAGAACCTCATGGAAATGCAACCCCCAAAGAGACAGGAAGTCACTCAGAAGGTAGAGGAGAAAACTTCCAGCACAGAGGTATACATACTGCTGGTGACAACTGCCTAGCTTCCCCAGTGGCACTGATGAAAGATCTAAATTCCCACTGTGCCTTGCAGGGAACACACCACACAGACCAATGTAGCCAGTCACATCTTGGCAAGCCAGGAAGTAGGGACCATATTGAAGTTTAAAACATTAGAGGCAGTCTTCTGGTTGGCTCCAGCCGCCTCCCCAGCTGGGCAGAGAAACGCAATGTGCCTCCAGCTCCAGACCAGCTGGGTCTCTTGCAGGCCAGCCATCTCTTTGTGTCGTCCATGCCTTGTGCGGTGGGTTTGGGAACTGCCATGTTGAATGGATTGCTGACAAAGGAAGAGACCAACTTGTGACCTGGTGTCCCAAATTCCTGTTTTCAAGATAAGAGTGGGCAAACAGTCAGATCTATAAATAATGCTCTACAGAATGGCCTTCCTGGAGCACCTCGCAGCTCGGCAGACGTGAATGGCTTACTTCTCCCTACTCCAAATACAGAGCTGGCTAGCTCTCCCTGGACCTCTGGAAGCCCCAGTGCAAGAGCCCTCCTTGCCTTCTCTATCCATGCAAGGAACATGGAGGAGAAGAACGAGCTGGTTTTCATCCCTCAAAATGCCCTGCAGTCACACAGCTGCCCAGAAACTCAGATAGGAAAGAGTCCCATCTCTTAGATGTTTTAAATCCTCAGTTTGCCCCCAGTTGGTTTGAAAAGCCTTAACCAAGCTGACTGGGAGTGTGTCCAGATGTCCAGACAGAGGCTGTGTGCTCAGGGATCCCTGTCATACCTTCCCACTCTGTTGACCCATCTCCTGCATCTGTTGGACTGTCTCTTGTTGGTAGGGAGTGTGTCTTTTTCACCATCATTTCCTAGCATAGCCTAGCACAGTATCTAGATGGTCTGGATAAATATTGATTGAATAAAAGAGTTCGGCTTGCAAGGTCTCCGTCACTGCTTCTATCTCAGAAAAGAGTAGAAATCCCCAGGGATCCATGCTATCCTTTGCTGTCCAGCCAGGCTCCCGGCACACAGCTAGCCCTCAGGTTCTGTCGGGGAATCCTCAGGGTCAGTGGTATTTCTCCCTTGCTCATGTTACTGGGAGGTGGAAGAGACACCTCTCTTTCTCTCTCTCTGGCTCTCTCGCTCTTTCTCTGCATGTCTAAACATTAGTTATTAGGTTTGGTCTTTGTCCTTTACTCTTCTTTGATTTACGAAATAGAGATTCCTTTTGTCACAGCTTGTGGGCTGTTTTGTTCTCTGAAGATTTTCATCATCAGTTTGCATTTAGGAGAGTTGCCAGCAGTGACACTGGCCCCTGAATACATACTGCTGCCTGGTGTTCCCATGACCCCTTAATGGCGATAACTCATCATTATAGATTGCTTACTGAGCCAGGAACCATGCAAGAGCCCTCCCATGCTTTCTCTCTTTTAATCCTCGCAATAACCTGAAGTTATATGTACTATTATTACCCCCACGAGGAAATGCATGCTTTCAGAGGACAAGTACTTGGCCAGGGGTCACATAGCTAGTAAGTGGTAGAGTCGGGGCTCAGATCCAGTTAGCCTGGGCTCCTAGCCATGATGCTGTGCCACCGTCGTTGGGAGTTTTCGGATGCAAAGAGTGTGCTGGCCAGGAGGGCAGTCAACTTGGCCACAACCAAGTTGTGTCAGCTGTGGACTGAGATGAACTCTATAAATTGAACAGCTTCCTAGGACTATAGAGTCACCACAAAGATGGAGCTGGAAGGAGCCTTGGGGAGACTCTGGGACACCAGTCTCTCATTTACAAGTGAATACAATGAAACTGAGCCCCACACTTTGGCAGACAAAGTATCTAAAACCAGCAGGGAACAGCATTTCTCCCTGTGGTCTCTACTTGGGATCTACCCTCAATGCAGACTAAGAGAGTTCAGTTACATATGGGGTGGGATCTGCTGGAGTCCTGGTTCAGACCCAGACACCTTGGCTTGCCCCAGAGCTGGCTCAGCCCCCTGGGGGACTCCTAAGTTGCATATGACTCCAGGGTGGCCTCCAAAATGGAGAGGCTGCTGGTTACCCCATCTGCTCTCCGGGACTGGCAACTCACTCCCTTGTCTTCACGCCTGGGTTTACTTGTTGCCTCTTCTCTTTCACAAACTTGAGCTGATGAGAGGTTCATCATCTTCACTTTGTGGTTGTTCTATTTCCATGGCTATTCCATCAATGCTCAGGTTTAGGTCCCATCTTCATGGACTGGGTTGCCAGTTCTACAAATCCTGAGCCCAAGTTGATGGGACAACTTCCATCTGACCTTTCCTCCACCCTCAGCCCTCGGTTAACCTCTGTGAAAGCTCTCAGCAGCACCGAACACTTCCCCTTCATGGCACTTACCAAGGTTGTAAATTACATAATGTTATATTATTACATAATGTGGCTTTTTAATTGGTTTCCCATCACTCCAAACTGTAAGCACCATGAGGACAGAAGCCATGTCTGTTTTATATATATTCATAAAAACACCCCTAATAATCCTGAGTACTAGGTTTGACCAGCATAGAGATATAGGCAGGAGAGCAGTCGATAGATGGATGGTTGGATGGATGGGTGGATAAATGGATGGATACTGAAGGAGCAAGCGGAAAATTGTCCAGGATGACAGATGGCCAGAACTGTGCCCTTCTCTAAAGATGAGCAGTATCTCATTGTGCAGAACAGTGAGACAAAGAGGACTCAGAGTCACTGCTCTAATTCTTCCCACCCTCCTGCCCACCTGCCACCGCCACCATGGAGGCCTCCTGTCACAACTGCCCCCAGAAGGCTTTCCATCCCTTATTTAGCCCTTCCCTGATGGGCAGCGCCTAGGTGGGGAGGAAGCTTCAAGTGGTTGGTGACAAGTTGAATTCTCTCTTCTTTCTGGTCATTGGGATTTTACCTCCTTCATCCTTTGGTTGCTGCTCATAGGAAGGTATTTGGAGTATCCCAGTAGCTGTGAGGGAGAGGTGTGTGAGCAGGCTAGAAGAGATCACTTTTACTTTTTTCCTGGAAGAAATCCAGTCCCAGTGCCTATCTCTTGTTTTATCTTGAGATCCCCAAGAAAGAGAGGAAATGGATGGTGATGATGGGGCAGTGGCTCCTTTCTTTTTTTTTTTTTTTTTGAGTTGGAGTCTCACTCTGTCGCCCAGACTGGAGTGCAGTGGCCGCTCCCGGCCACCACAGCCTTGACCTGCTGGGCTCCGGCGATCCCGGCGATCCTTCCGCCTCAGCCTTCCAAGTAGCCAGAATTACAGGTGCGCGCTACCACGCCCTGCTGATTTTTTGATTTATTGTAGAGATGAGGTCTTGCTGCCCAGGCGGGCCTCGAACCCGTGGGCTCAGGCAATCCACTCACCTCAGCCTCCCAAAGGCGCAGGATTACAGGCTGAGCCACCGAGCCCGGCTTAGTGGCTCCTTTCTAAGGCACTAGTTTCCCTTCTGCTGCTGCCTCCACGCTGATGATGCATGGAGCCTCCTAGTCACCTTCTTCTACCTTGATGCAGGGCCTAGCACAGTGCCAGGAATAGAGGAATTTTTAGAGCATGTAATGAAATTTTTCCATGATCATGAGGGCAACACGTATAACATGGACATTAACATGGAAACAAAAGGCTCCTCTTCCCACCATTTTTCTAATGTGACACCTACCAAGTGTCAGATAGTTTGGTGCTATTTCTTCACTGAGTCCTCACTACAGTCCCATTGTGCAGACAAGGAAAGGGAAGACTGCGGAACAGAAACCCTAACAGAGCTAGGGGTTCAAACCCAGGTGTGGGCCATGCTTCTGTTTGCTTTGTTCTTTGGAAATTTGGAGTCTTGGAGGCAGAGGCCCTAGATGTCATTCAGGCCACCCTCCAATGTAAGCAGGAATTCCCTCCCAGATTTCCCAGGACCTAGTGGGACTAGGGATCAGAGTGTCCAGCCCCACCCTACCTAGGACATCCTAATTGTAGACTCCTCCTCCTGAACCACTTTTCCATCCAACCTTCCTACCACTTCCTTCCTCTCCATCTAGGCGCTGCCCACCAGGGCAGGGGCCCAAGTCTGGGTGGCCTTGGGGTATACATCTTGGCAGGAGGGCTCTCCAACCTGTGGAGTGACCCAGTCCTCACTCTGCCGTGGCCTGTTCAACTGGGCACGCACCCTCTCTGGTCTCGGACTCAACTCCCTCTAATACTTGAAAGAGGGAGCTCAGTCTCTACCTAGCGAATGGTGAAAGAGTAGGGCTTTTTCTTATTTTCCCCCCACTACTCCTCTGTACTTTCACCCGCTTTTTAGAAACCTTCCAATGTGGCCTAGAAGGAATAAGCAAGCTATGAGTTTCCTAGTCGGGAGGTGGATGGCTGCAACTGCAGGCAGCCGTCTGCCTCCCCCTCCTCAGGGTAATTACCGGGAAAGGGAACGGGGGAACCCTAAGGGAGCACACCGTTGGATCAGAAGCCTGGGACAGGAAGAAGTGGGATGGCCCTGGAGGACCCCTAGCCTGACACCATTTACTGCCTACGGGTGCTGATCGCCTCTTCCCCCACAAAATAAAGAGGTGGGGAGTGAGAAGGGGGCGGGGCTCGGAGGAGGAGCGCACCGGGCGCATCTCTGCTCCGCTGACTCCGCAAAACTGGCCCCACCAGGAGTCGCCGGGGCGCCTGACTGAGCCCGACGGGCGGCGCCCTCCGCCGGGCGGGCTGCCTGCCCTCCCACGGCCCGGGCCAGGCCCGCGACGCTGGCGGCCGGCCATGTTCCCTCCTCGCTCTGGCGACCGCGCAGCTCAGCCCTGCACACCGGCCGCCAGCTCCGCACTTGGCCGAGACCGCAGCCGCCCGGTCACGCACCATTCTGTGTCATCCCTGGGCCGGGGGCAGCTGGCCCGCGCCGCACGCGGTCACCACGTAGCAGGTGGGACCCTCGCCTCCAGGGGGTTCTCGTGCACAGGGGCCACGGGCTGGACGTGGGGGCGTAGTCGCTTTCTGGGAAATTGCTCTTAGAGCCTTTGAAACACGTGTGCGCGTGGGCCGCGGGGCCACATGCCCACCCTCCTGCCGCAACCTGGCTGCTAAAGCTGGGACGCGTCACCGGGGTATTTCTCGCCTCTCCCGCCCGCAGTCCCCTCGAGGCCAGCCTGGGTCTTCTCCAGCAACATTCTGTGACCCCACGCAGCCGCCCTGGTGGGCCTGGCTGCCTCCTAGTGGTTCGCCGCTCGATTCCGGGCTCAGCTCGCTGTCTCAGGGCAGCTGACGTCCCCCACGCGCGCACAGGGCCGGCACACATGGCAGCTCTGCCCCAGGGGAGGAGACGACCGGGGCCCCGGAGTGGAGTTTCCACCGTCGGTTTTCACGATGTGGGGAGACGGGGAGAGAAGAGGCCCAGAGACCCCGCACGCGCGGACAGGAGTGTCGCTTTGACGCTGGCCTTCTGGGCAAATCCATTCGTCGCAGGGCAGCCAAGGAGGCGGCCGAGCCTGGCTCACCCCACCCTGGAAGCCGGCCGCCCGCCGCCCGAGGAGGCTTGGGAAATGGGCGAAGTGGTCAGACTGGTTTCCGGAGCCGGGCTCGGAATCCACGCGGGCTGGCAGGCATTGGTGGGGGAGGACCGAACCCCGAGGGCGGCAGCAGCGGAGAGGCGACCCGGGGGTGCTTTGTTTTCCCGACACTAGTAGGCGACCCGCGGAGTGGGGGTGGCGGTCGGGTGGGGAAACCCAGTTTTCAAGTGTGGACCAGGGGACAGGTCGCTCCCTACCCCTACCCGCGGTGCCAAGCCCTCCACCGGCTGTGCTCCTGGCTCCCCGATGTTGGCCAAGAGCACTTGAGGAGTGAGTTCCGGATCCACCAGCAAGCCTGGGCTTTGATCTCGGAATCTGAAAGAAATGGGGGTGGAGTGGAGAAGAGCCAGCCCTGCCACTAACCTGCTGAATGACATTACACCAGTCATGCCCCCTCTCCCAGCCTGAGTTTCCTCATCTACCACTGCCCCTTCCAGTCGGACACTCCCGAGAGTCTAGGTGGATTCCGGGATGGGGACTCCTGGGGTCGCTGGAGTGAGGAGGGGGGCCGCAGAGCCGGTGGCCACGTGCTCCCCGGGATTGAGCAGTCCCGAGGAAATACAATTGGTTGTTGAGGAACGTGGGCGCTCCCACCCCACCTCCAGTCCCGAGGGCTTGGGGACAGGAAAATGGAGTCTTCAGGGAGCAAATGCCCTAGCAAGGAGTAACATGGCACTTGACAGCAAAGGCTGCCACGCATCAGGTTCTGGGTGTTCCTGCACAGAGCCTAGGTCCCGAGTTCCCATGCACAGGCGTTAGGAAAGGGGCTGAGCGGATTGGGGAGATGAGGCGACAGCTCTGTCATCCCAGAGAATGGAAGGCTGAATTTCCCCCGATTTGCAGCTGCTCGGCAGGGGGGAGAGGGGTCTCCAGAGTGGTCCACGCTGCGGTCTTCTCCGGTTCCTCGTGGGAAAACAGGGGTCGTGAGGTTGGCACCACGAGCAGGCGGTGGGGGCTCCTGACCCCCCCAACCCTATCAGAAGAGAAAAGGGACCTAGAGCTAGGAAAGTGCCCAGCCCTCATCTCTGCCGCACCGGTGGGGACCTTCCCCCCACCCCCCGTAACCAGAGTGGGCTGGGGCGCGGGTCCAGGCCGGTGAGCCAGTGTGGGCAGGGGAATCCTCAACAGCCCTCTGGGGCTAGGCGAGTGGCCGTTCCACGCGGAGCCCCCCTTGGGGCGGGGAGCGTCGGCTCTCGGGAGGGGCGGGGCGAGGGTGCGGGCCATGGGGCCCCCAGGCCGCCCAGCCCGGGTGGGCTGCAGGGGCCCCCGCTGGCCCGGGGCGGGCTTTGTCTGCGGCAGCTCCGCTTTGGGAAGGCGCCAGCCGGGGTACAAGATGGCGGGGAAAGGGTGGGATCGCAGGCGCCCGCCACGCGGAGCGGCCCCGCTCTGCCTGCAATAGAGCAAGGGGAGGGGCAGGGGCATCGGCGACACAGCCTGCCCTGTGCCCCCTGTGGCCACCGACCGCACCCCCCCGCCGGTAACCCCGCGCCCGCTGCCCCCTCCGCCTCTGTCTGGCGGCTGCAGCCTCCGTCTCACTCCGCAGCGCCCGGGCCGCGGCAGCTGCAGAAAATGGCTGCCAAAGCGGCGCCAGTCGCCACACTGCCACGGGCGGGGGCGGGGGCGGACGCCGCAGCCCCCCGCAGCCCTGCTCCCCTCCCCCGCCTGGAGACTCTCCGCCAGGCGCCGGGACCCTCCTGGGCACCGGAGGAACGGGGGCCGCAGCGGGGACAAGCTGGGGGAGGGGCGGTTACCTGGCGGCGAAGGGGGGGCGCGGCTAGGGGGAGGCCGGGGGACACTGCGGGAAGGGCGCTGTCAGGCATCCCCACCCCCCACCCCGCATGTCGGGTGCCCTCGCGAGGTCGTGGCGCCCGAGTGGGACAATGTTAATGGGGTGCTGGCTTCATTGATCGCGCGCTGCCCCCACCCATTTAGAAATCAGCCTCTCACCCCCTCACCCCCAACCCCCCGCCTCCCACTCCTCCCAGGCGTTGGAACTGGGCTGGCCAGCCTGATGCTCCCCCAGAAAAATAAAAAATAAATAAAAAGGCTGTGTGCGTGCCGGCTGCAGAACGACCCAAGCCCGGAACTCTGCGGAGAAGATCCGGGTGGATCCTCCGGCGCCATGAACCGCAGCCGCCGCAGCGGCTCAGCAGGTGCGGAGCGCCCACTCTCCTCTCAGTGAGGAGCCGCTCCTCGACCCTTGCCTTGGCCCTCCAGGGAGCTGCCCGCGCCAAGGAGGCGCCCGCGGTCACCTTGCTGCTCTCCAGTACCCGGGCCCAAGCACCCTTCTCCAGGCACCAATGCAAGCCCGGGACTCCGGAGAGGGGCGCCCAGGGCGAGCTGGACACCCAGCCTGGGGCGCGGGCTCCGCGTAGGGTCCCGGGGCGCATCAGGGGAGGGTCGGGTGGCGAAATTGCCCAGGAGCTCCAGGACTGAGGTTGCTGAGGAATAAACGAAAAGTGCGAGCCGGGGACCTGTGGGTAGGGTTGGGTTCTGGAGTTGGGGCCACTTGGCACAGACACGTGAGTCCGTAGCCCCCTCCTCTCTCAACCAAAAGGAACCCGGGCTCTGGGCGGGCTGGTCCGGCCAAGGAGAGGTGTGTCTGTAGATCTGGTACTTTATTTTTCCCTATCTGCAAGTTTCTCTCACACCCCTTCCGCCAACCGTGACTCTTCTGGTGATTTCACCACCACTTGATGGAAAATTCAAATTCTATGAATAAGAGGGTAGGGGCCAGGGACTAGGAACCAACAGGTCAGGAAAACGGGTTTCCAGGTTCGGGAGAGACTTCTGCTTTGGGGGTTTAAGAATAGAGAAGTGGCGCACTTAAGGAGTCACGTCCCTGTGCCGGGAGATGTCGGAGGATACCTGGGGTCTGCAACCCTCCTCCCCACCTGAGCAAAGGAATCCATGTACTGAAGCCCGCCGAAACTTGAGGATGCGATTTTAAAATAAATGACTCCGCTAAATGGGCGTGGGAGACGCAGGGCAGGGACTGGGTATTTCGGGGGCACCGAGAGATAGCACTCAGGGGCGATGGGTTTTCCAGGACTCAAGAGGTCTCCGCGGGAGAGGTCCAGCGCTGGGCGCAGACCCAGGCAACACACCTTGCCCTGAGAGCACCCCCAGGTCTTGTTCTGGAGGGAAGCCGCTTTCTGCTAGGCAAAACACCGAGGCAGCGAGTCTCAGCCAAGGTCAGGGAGGGATACGTGCTGGCACCAAGGGCTGCTGCGGCCGCAGCGCTTCCTTCCGCTTAAACAGAGAGGAGGCGGCGGCGGTCGAAGCTAACTCTATCCAGCAGGCAGCGCCCTCCCCAATCTCGCACCCGCGTTCCCTGGCAGTGCCCGCTCCCGTCACCTTTCTCCAAGAGGAGCCAGGTTGGGGAATTTGAGATCGAGAAGGTGGGCGAGGGTAGAGGAGGATGCTGGAGACGGAGCAAAGGTCACGCGTGTCATCGCGCCCTCCGTCCCCATCCCCCACCCTAACGACCCTCCCACGCGACCCCCACCTGCGCCATGTTCCAGGCGCAGGCTGCCCAGTAGGGGGCATCGCTGGGCGCCTCCGGGAGGCGGCAGCCCTAGAGGCGAGCTCGGTCACAGGCAAAGTTCCCAGGGCGCCAGGGTGCCCATTGTCTTAGCTATCCCTTTGGGGTGTCCTCGGTACAGGAGCAGGTCCCCAAGGTGATGGCTCTGGCCGCCCCGGCGGCGCTAGGAGAACATGTACATCAGAGCTGGCGACAGCCTCCGGAGAGGTCAGCCGGACACCTGTGCATGCGTGCGCGTGCGCGCGCCTCTGCGCTGTGCAGAGAGGGCGAGGGGCGCCCCCGGATCCGCAGCGCCTTTTCTGCCTGAGTTTGAGGCGATTGCCTTATTCCTAGAGGAATAGGGATGCCTTCTCCCACCGCCTGCTCCCATCCCGCGGGTGGGCCCAGCTCTGGGCACCTGACCTGCATCCCGCAACCATCGCTCCACTGCATTCTGTCTGGAAATCTGAGTGGCTCTTCTAGTGCATTTTTCTCCCCGCACGCTGGGTTCCCCCCACCCCCAACAATTGGCAGGTTTTTAAAGTAACCTTTAAATGAGACATCGATTTACCATTATTATGATTGCATTCAGAAATCCAGCCCGTAGGGACACCCTGAGAGATGCTAATTTGGTGGTACCTAGGGCTGTTTGTGGTTTAGCACATCCCTAGCCCCCGAAAGCACATTTCGTCCGCAGCTAATTGCTCTGATTATTTGGGTGGGGGGGCGAAGCGAGTGCGTGTGGGGGCGACTCGGACTGTTCCCAGAGCCCGTTGCGTGCACGCAGTGAACCTGATGCTGCAGCGGCTACTGCGGCAGGACACACACACACACAAAACACACACACACACACACACACACACCAGCTCCCCTCCCGCATCCGGGCCTTCCTGCTCCTTCGCGGTTGCTCTCTGGGTTTGGGGAGGGGGTGCGTGGGGCGGGAGTGGGAGCGTGCGCGGAGGGGGCGAGAACAGGCCGTGCGGCCCCGGGAGAAAAATGACAACGAGACAGAGGGGGAGGAGGACGGCCTCGGGAAGAAATATTGGGGAGAGGGTGCAGGCAAAAGGGGGGGTAAGCAAAAGGGGGTGCCGAGGCGAGAGGCGGAGACACCCGGGGAGAAAGAAAGGGAGGGGGCGGGGAGCGGGCGGGGGCGCCTGGCTGATTTCCACTCGTGAGAGCCGGTTGCCGAGAGACGCTCGGGCCAATGAGCGCGCACCAGCTCAGCCCGGCGCCCGCCGCGTGCCCTTATATGGTGCGGCCGCTCGGCGGGCGCTCGCGCACATCGCCATATAAGGGCAGGAACCTAAATACAGGCTATACCTTGTTCTCCGCTCGCCCGGCCGCGGCCCCGGCGATCGATGAGCGCGCCGCCGAGCGGGCTGCGGAGCGCGGGCCCCGGAGCCGGCGGGGAGGGGGCCGCGGTGGCCGCTCGGGCCGGGCCAGATGTGGCCGGCACAGTGGCAGCCTGGCCAGCTGTGGCGCTCGGAAGATGCCACCCGCCACCGCCACGCTCCCCCTCCTTCCCGCCCGCTTTCCCTCTCCCCCTCCCCTCGTTTCGAGGTGCAAATGCAAATGAACCGGATTGAAATCTAATTGCTTTTGTTTAAAAAAAATGTGAGCGAGCCTGTGTTGAGTTTGAGCAAAGGCCCAAGATCCCGGGGAAACCAAGTCCCAGAGCCTGGGGGCGGGGGAGGGGAGGAGAAGGGCCCCGAGATTCTGATTTGGAGGTTCAGGGTCCGTCCAGCTGTCTCCCAGGCCCGGCCCGCCTGCTGTCGTCTGAGGTCCAGTGCCCCCTATCTCTGACCCTTTGGTGCCAGGCCTGGCAGAGGTCCCAGGCTGGGACTCGCGGGGTGCACGGGGCGGGAGCTATGCCTGCCGCAGCGCGAGGAAGGCAGGAGTGTGGCCACGGGGACCCACGGGCTTCGAGTCTCGGTGACGCAGGCAGCTTGGAGCCAGCCTGGCAGCAGGAGGAAGAGGTGGGAGGTGTCGTGGTCACACCTCTCTTCCCTGTCGTTGTGCAGCCCTGCTTCATGATGGCAGGCTATATGCTGCCTGTGGTGACAGGCCCCAGCAGGCTGAGGCCCAGCTCAGAGACTGAACCCCACCTGAGCGGGATAGGGACCTCCTTTGCGAGTAGTAGGAGGGGCCTCAGGGAGCACTCCATCCAGGGTGGAGCCTTCGGAGATCCTGATCAACCTGTATCACTAGATGCCTGCCGGTGCTGATGACCTCAATGTCCTGTCTCCAACAGGGTGCTCCTCTGCTTTCTTTCTCGCCTCTTCTGGCTGGTCTCCTTGCCAAACGGAAGAGGAGTTTGGGCTGCCCGGAGGGAAGAGTGGCCCCAGGATGTCAAGGACTGTGGCTGAGCAGAGGGGCCTCTGGCTGGGACCTATGGTGTGTTGACTTAGTTCTCCCACTCAGCCTGGTGTCACGGCAACATGGCATGAGTTGTATGCTGTGGTGGACTCCAAGGTAGCCCATCCAGCGTCCCCACCAGGTGCAAACTGAGCCCCCTCCCCCAATGCTGGCAGCTAGCAAGAGAGACTTCCCAACACCCCCAGCTCCCAAGGTCCCGCTGGCAGATGGCATAGGAGAAGCCTGTGCACCTGAACCCGTGGCCCCTAAGAAGGAGAAAACCGTCCCCCATGTACGTCCCATTGCCCTTCAGGTGCCCCTGAAGCCGTGTCGCCCTCACCTCAGCTCCCTAGTGCCTGCAGATGCTGACAAGAAAGCCTCTCCCTCCAAGGAGGCCATTTCCAGTAGCATGATGCCACCTATAGAATGTACCTGGAATTAGTCTGAGCTGCAGCTACTCTGCCAGCAGCCAGGAGCTGGAGGGAGGATCACGCGTTGGATTGCTCCTCGCTGGGTATGGGACGAGAGGTGGGCTAGTCACCAAGTGCTTCCTCCTGGACTCCTCCTCTTGCCATCTTGGGTCCCTTAGGTAGGTAGCTCTGGGCCACACATCATTGGGGAAGTTGTGGCTGGCATTTGGTGTGTCTGGGACAGGAATCTGCTGCTCCCATGAGTACCCCCAGCTTCCCAGGTGGGCACAAACTCTGGGGTTCCATGTGTTGTCCTAGGCGGGTGCAACAAGCATTTTCTAAAGATTCTGTATTTTCAATATACCTGCCTGAACGATCCTCTGACATATCGGATGGGTGCTCCAAGGCTAACTGCTCCAAATCCTCATTTTACAGGGAAAAACTGAGGTCAGGAGAAAGAGTGACTTGTCCAAGGTAACTCAGCCAGCCCAGGGCAGAGCAAGCCAGGGCTGGAACCCAGCCTTTGGATTCCCAGTCCATTGCTTTGGTATTATGTAGGCACCTCTCAGCAGATGCCAGGCACAGGCTTCTGTGTCAGTGTGTCTTGTCAGTCCAGGCACCCTGAACCCTAGCATGGGAACTTGAAACCGACTACCATTAATCTCAGCGTGCTCTCTGGGCAGCTGGGAGGGTGGAGGGAGACAGAAGCAGGGAGACCCAACTGGATTTTGGCCCCAGGCTGCTGAGCTCCTGGTCCTGTCAGAGGCTGGGATCTCTAAGAGCCAGTGACCCCCACATCTGGGGCAGCTCTCTCCTGCCAAGCCCCAAGACCTGGAGTAGAATGGCCATATCCCTTGCCACCTCCCTTAGGCACCTGGTTCCACAGTAAGAGCAACTCCAAAAGCTCCCTTTATGCTTCTCAACTCCTGAGTGACTGATTTAGGTCAAGCTCTGTCTTGTGGTTTGACTTGGTCACCAGCAAGTTACTTAACCCTCTGAGTCTGTTTCTTCATCATGAAATGTGGTGAATGGGCCTCCTGCTAAGGGCTGTGATGAGGAATAAGAGCAGAGCCAGAGCCCGGGAAGAATCTGGCACAGAGTAGCCCTCCTCGGTGGACAGTCACTACATCTGCCCACTCCCACCATGCTGGTACGCCCTCTCGTGCCAGGATGAATGCCAGGTTCTGGGGGTACAGACAACCATAAAACATCGTGTACATTTGAGCCGCTGTGGAAATAGGCACTCGAAGCTCTCCCTGGAGGGATCCTCTAGGCGAGTGTTTGGCGGGTGTGGGCTCCAGTCCCTCCACACCCTTACACAATTTCCTCCAGTCCCACCTGGCTCCACCTTCTGCACTGCCCTGTGCCCTGTGACAGTCCAGGGCCCTACAGCCCTTCTCATATCCACTGCCTAGAGCATCCTCAGAGCTGCCGGGGAGACAGCTCTAGAAGCCTTCCCTTCAGGAAAAGGGATGCCTGAACCTACAGAAGCTGGGAAGAAGCAGCACCTTGCCCTAGAAAACCGAGCCTGGGTCCCTTCTCCCCACCTAGGGAAAACAGGATGTGTGGGTGTAGAATGTGGGGTCCTGTATTGCTGGAATCCAAAGTACTCCTATGTGGGCCCACTATAGGTGCCTGTTGTAGCAACAAAATGGAAAAGAACCTGCCCATTCCACCGGTGGGAACACTGATTTCCAGGAGAAGGACCTGATCTTGTTCTTGAGGTGCAAGCATCTGAGGCACTCCCTTGATTCTGTGGAAACCCCAGTCCCACAATCTGAAGTTGGGAGCATTGAGAGTACAGTTGGAGGGGATCCCAGGTGAGCCCATAGGTGCTGTGGGGCTCCCCGGGATCCCTGGGAGAAATCGGCTCTGTCTCGCCCTGTCTGTTTCCAGTCATTTTCCCCGACATCCACTTCGGTGTCCTCCCTTTCCCTCCCCCTACATTCCATGTTCTTCACCAGCCCTGTGACTTCCCCACCTGTGGTCCTCTTTCCTCAGAGGGCTCCGTTCAAGCCCGGGCCTGGCTGGATCCACCTCCCCTCTGCCCACCTCCACTCACCCTCTCTATTTCAACTGGATGCCCCCTACCCTCACCTCAGACCAGACCTATGCAAAGCGGGACTTGCACCTCTTGTCTGACTGGACTTGGGGATGTGTTCTTGGAAGGTTCCAACTCCCTTGAGGGAATGTGCCTGCCTCTCCATCTCTCACTGGCGAACTGCAGGGGCCACTTGGAGGCTGAAGCCTGGTGTTCTTCCAGGTTGGACGGCACTCCCCTCGGAAGAAGAGGTCTGGCTCCTCCCCTCAGTTTGGGGGTAGGGTGAGGAGGACAGTTTTCCAAGGGACCGCTCAAGAGCCTAGAACAGAAAGTGGTGAGAGAACAAGATCCACTAGAAATCTTCTCCTTGCAGACCAAAGAAAAGGTTTTGGGAATAGGAGACTTGACAACCCTGCAGACAGCCCCACTGGCCACCTTCTCGTCTATTTATCAGTTCCACTCTCCAAAAGGGAGAAACTGAGGCCGAAACCTGGGACTGTGACTGGGAGGTCTAGAATCCCGATTTGCTCTAGTTTTCTGGCTGGGAAAAGATAGGGGGACAGCTGGAGTCTTTGCTCAGGTATCCCAAGGGTACCCTTCCCCAAACTGCCCTTCCCTGAAGGATGCTGTGATCTCTCTCTCTCTCTCTCTCTCTCTCTCTCTCTCTCACACACACACACACACACACACACACACACGCGCGCGCGCGCAGAAGGAAGGTCAGTCTGCACCATTAGGGAGGCATAAAAAAGTCCGATTAGAGACTGCCCCCAAAAGGTAGCAGCAATGAACACCGAGGAAAGAGGAGGGAAATGGATCAAGACCTCCACGTCCCAACCCAGCAGCCTGGGATCTCTGGAGCCATCCCCTTCCCAGGCCCCACAGTCCCTTGGCACCCTCCTCCCTTCCCACCAAAACAGCCAGTCAGTCCTTTCCTGGTGGGACTGAGATTCTCTGCCCATTTTCCTTCCTTTTACCCATTTCACCCAGCAGGTCATTCCACCCACAGCAATTCCTTCCTCAGCTTCCTCCCGAACTCCTGATTTTTTAAAAAAGAAGAATTCTATCAGGGTTCTTGGTTGCAAGCCTAAGTTGCCGACACCTCCTTCATTAAACATACATCTTTTGGAAGAGATGGGGAGCTCTTTTCTGTAGAGGGGTGAGGGAGGTGCCGAAGATCTTCAGCCCTCTCTGGTACCTTTGACATGCTGCACTGTTTACCCCAGGAGGAGGGATGGTGCCCTTGCATAGGATAAGTTCTGCTGCAAAATTCCTCTGGAGCCCAGAATTGCCCTGCGATTATAATTCTGGTCCAAATTCATTTACCATATTTATTTGTGGATTTTGCCCTCCCACTCCTCTTCATAGTAAAGAAGATCAAGAAGATTTTTTAATGCATAAAAGATGTTTCCTTCACATAATGCCCCCCCCACCACCCACACACCCTTTTATTCTGCTTTGAGTCCAACGATTTCTGCTGCCCTGGTGGCCGAGGCCACCATCCCAGAGCAAGGAAGTGCTCCGTCTTGATCTGTCCAAAGGGTGGGGAACTGAGTCTCTGGAGGGTCCGGACCCAGGCCCAGAGTGCTGGTTTATGGGACACCTCCTTAATCCTCATCCAACCGCCGATCGGCCCTCTCCCCACCCTGTCACATTCAAGGTCCACTCCCATTACCCAGCCACAGTCCATGCGGTCCCTGTCTCAGGGACCACTGAACCTCTCACGATGGATGGCGTGATGGTGGGGGTGTCTGTGGGGACTTCCACGGCGGCTCAGCCTTTCCTCCGTTTGGCCAAAAAAGTAGCTAGGCTCTAAGGCTGAAACTAGATAAATAAAGAAACTCAGCGTGAACACCAATTTTCGCTGCTTTAAACTTCATGTCTCCCCAGTCCTGGTCAAGAACCTCACACCCTATGCAAAACCAGCTTTTCTTGCCTTGCGCCTCTGCTTTCAGGATCTGGAGGAGTAGCTGAAGAAAAGAAAATTAATTTCGCCTCTGATTGCTGTGTTATTCTAGATAAGCCATTATTATGCAAATGAGGGAGTGCGGCTCTCAGGATGAATAAGAACGGTGCCGGTAGCGGCGCAGGACAGCCCCAGATGTTTGCATAATTACTTCTGCCCCAACTTCGGGAGTGCAAAATGTCAAGGGAGGAAGTTGTGCGGGTAAATACGGTACCACGTTCCCTGAATTTGATTTCCTAGAGACTGGCGGGGAAGCCGACCCAAGGCTTCAGCTGCTGAGAGAAAAGGCATCCTAGCTCCGGGCGAGGGTGTCCGGGCCGAGTGGCCGTCTGCGCCCTTCCCCGGGAGGTTGAGCCACCCCGCGGCCGAGGGCGGCCGGGAAGAACAGGGTCCCGCCCGGGGAGTGCGGCGCTTGCGCGGGCTCAGAGCTGCCGCTGGCCCCGCGCTTTCCGGCAGCCCCGGAACCGGCAACACGGCTTCTGGGCGTGCGCGGAGCCGCCGCGCTCTGGCCGCGCAGCCTCGACGCCAGCCGGGCCTCGTCGGGCCCCAGACAGCGCCCTCTCCCGGGGCCACGGCTGGGGGCGCACCGAGGAAACCCCGTCTGGGGTGCGCTGGGAAAGGCGCCGGCCGGAGCCGAGGACGCCGCGGTTTCGCTTAGATCCTCGCGGGCACTGCCGCGTGTTCTCGGTCGACGTTCGGGCGTCGGCCCCGGGGTTTGCTGCCCGCTTTGCCAGTTCCCGCGGTGGTCGTGCGGGCTGACGGGCGCCTCCGCACCCGAGGATCTGAGAGAGGTCCCAGCCTCGTCTCCGCAGCTTGTGCCTCCTCGAGTACCTCGGCAGTCTCCGGCTCTTAGGCTTTTCTGACCTCTACAAGAAGAGTCTGGACTTTGGCTCTTATCGTAAACATCCTTGCCAGGGAGGTGAGACGCAGTTTATATTCGTCCCTCGAGGCGTCTGTCCCTGGACGGTTGGGCCAGGTGGGCTTGGCGGGCTGGTAGCGGACCTCCACTTCGGAACTCACTTGGTGGTCCTTCTTCCCAAGAGGGCTCGGTTAAAGCCCAGCTGGACCTGCCTCCTGTGCTCACCTCCGCTCACCCTCTCCGTTTCAAGTGAAGGTCCCCAAGTCCCAACAAGAAGTTAGTTTAATTCCTTCCGCTTGGGGGCGGGTAGGAAATGAGAAAACGTAAAAACGGAGTCCTAGGCTTCCCTGAGCCGCGGAAGAGCCTGCATGAGGTCTAGGAGGTGGGGCACCACCTAGACACATCACTGTGGCCTCCGGTGATGCCGGCAGCTGCAGTGCCAACCCCGGCGGAACTCGGGTTCAAGGGAGCCCAGGGCGTAGGGCGACCTCGCTGAGCAGGCCCTGGTGCCACCATTCCTTGCCTCGTCAAGCCTCACACTGTTTTCCCTTGAGAGAGTGGCTGCTCCCTGCCTTCCCTTCGGGCTGGGTCATGGGGGGAGGGGCCGCGCACAGGCCTTGCGGCATAACCGCTCAGGCGAGGCTCTCGGTGCAGACAGAATCTGGGTCAAACTCTTGCACCTGGGGCATCTTGAACCGCAGGCTGCCGCCCATGGGTTGAGCCGTCGGGCCAACACCGACGTAGCAGCAGAGTCCGCTCGCCCTGGGTATCCCCAGGCGAAGGGCGTGGGGGTGGGGGCTTCTGAAAACGTCCTGGTTTCGGATGGGGCTCCAGGGTCTCGACCCCTAGACCTCCCACCTGTCCCAGGCTGCTCTGCCGCCACGCCCCAGCGCCCTCCCACCTCCTCGCCGCTCGAAGTCCCGCTCCCGGCTGTGCCTAGTCTGTCCCATCGGAGCCCCTTCCCCCGGAAGGCAAGAACCGAGCACCCAGACCCGTCGACGCTCGGGCGCTTTCCAGGCCACAGTTCTGCAGGGCCGCCTCCCTTTTCTCCCCAAGGACGCCTCTGAGCTCCTGAGCCGACTTTCGCAAGAAGCACTAGGCAGCATTCCTGGGGAGGCTTGCGTGTGCATATGTGCATTTGTGCGTGTATAGGGGTCCGTCCCGCGGCGCGCATGCGTGCGGGCTCGGGTGCTGTGCGCGTGCTCCCGCAGCCACGCTCTCTCAGCGCAGTCGGCTTCTTTCAGTCGAGCCCACCTGGCCCAACCCGTCTGGGGTAAATGCCCCAAGGGATGTCTATAAACTGCGTCCTTGCAGCACGCCGTCGGTTTTCCAGGGAGGATAGATGCGTGCTGAGCCACCTGTCCGTTGTTGCACTCACTGGGAAGTAGAGACAGCCTGGGTTGACACTGGGCTCCTCCGGGAAAATCATCCGAACCAGAACCGCCTGATCCCATTAGAGTGTCCTGGCCCCAGAACGCCAATAGTAGGAACAACAGTAACAGTACTAATGAATATTTATTGAGCATTTGCCTGTGCCTGACAGTGATATCTCACTGAACCCTCCCATGGACTCTGTTGGGAAAGCATGCTAATACTCCTCTCTCTCTGTAAAACAAATAGTTATGGAAGGTGAGGCACAGAGAGGTTAAGTAACTTGCACAAGGGCACGCAGCTAGCAAGTGGATTTGAACCTAGGCAGGCTGGTTTCAAACCCACATTTTTAGCTACTAAGTTCTACCATTAAAAAAAAAAAAATACCAAAACTCCAGCCAACACCCAGGCCCCTAGAGCTCCCTCCCTATTCTGTTGTTCCAACCTCATCTTTTTTGCTGAGGGCCTTGAGACGTCTCCCTGCCAGCTCCCGGAGGTTCCACCAGCCCTTTCTTACCCTGAATTCTTTCCTCAAGCCTTGAAGAAACTGAAATGTCAGGAGGGTCCAAAGCCCCTGCTGTGGAACATGAGCGACTAGAGCTTAGGACGTCTTAGGCAGAACCCTGTGCTGTGTGCCCTTCCGCTGCCCCGCCCAAGTCCCTGGGCCACACTGTGGCTCAGTTTCTTCATCTGTAAAGTAGGGACGGTAGAACTTATTTTACCTGGTTGTTGTGAACCTCAAGGGTGAGAGGCACTAGTCATAAACTAATTAAACAATAGATGTTGCTCAACTCCGAGGGGATATTTTCCTCCCGCGGTGGGTAGGAAAGGGGGCTAAGGCAGAAGTCAAAGATTATGTGGAGCGAGTGCAGACTTGTGGGAGATCATTGTAAAGTGGCCATTTCCTTCTTATCCGCTGCGGCTTCTCTAACGAGGAGGAGCAGGACCTCTACCAGGGAGGAGAGAGCGGGACAGGAAAGGTGAGAACTTCTTGCTCCAGGAAACAACTAGAAGCTGAAGCCCAGGCCAGAAACCCGGGTCGCCCAGGCCAGTCTGCCCAGGCTTGGTCTTCGAAACTCTTTCCAGGGTGTCGGGCCCCCCCTGCGGCGGTCCCAGGCGTCCCCGGCAAGCGCCCGGCCCTGGCTCGGGCATGGGGGAAGCAGCGCTGGGGGACGCCCCGGGGCTTCAGGGCCGCGGAGGTAAGCCACAGGTCGCGGCCACGGCACACGCGGCCACGCCTCGAGGCCGTCGCGCTCACTTCACAGCCGGCCGGCGCCCGCCCGAGGCAGAAGGTTGGCTTCCAAGTCCGTCCGCGTCCGCGGCCAAGACCGGGCAAGTCCGACGCCCGCCAAGTCGCGGAGTTGAAACGCTCCCGGGGAACGAGCCGCGGCCCGGCCTCAGCCTCCAGCTAGAGAACGCGCTAGGGCTTGCTGGTCTGGCCGGCGACCCGGGAGCCCCCCGCCCAGCTGGGGCCTGCCCCGCCCCTCTCCTCGGACAGCGCCAGCCTCGGGCCTCCCTCTCGAGAGGGAGGCAAGTCCGTGGGCTGCGGACCCAGGGAGGCGCAAGTGGGCCCCCAGACGCCAGGCTCGCGGGAGGCCGGGGCATGGAGTGCAGAGCCCCGGCGCCTTACCGAGGCTGGGGCCGAGGGTTCGAGCGGGCTCCCAGGAGCAGGTTGAGGCCCTTTGTCGGGAAGGGCAGTCGCGGGCCGTGCGCCCAGGTCGTCGGAAGGAGTGCGGAACCCCGCAGGAGACGCAGGGACTCGGGAAGCAGGTGTCCCCGGGCGGGCGGGCGCCCGCATTTCCGTAAACAAAGAAACAGGACAGCTCATCTCGGGAAGGCGGCGGCTGTTAAGAGAATCGCCGACAATTTCCTTCATAAAAATGCGATCTGAGAGCATTTGATTTCCACTTTCACTCCCCCTCGCCCCCGCCCCAACACACGCACTGTCTCCAAAGACACTCAAATTGCAGCCATATGGGGCTAAAGTAATAGGAAGCAGTTACCTTATTTATTGCAGAGGCGGCGCACGCGAACCTGCAGCCGCCGCGGCCGCCGCCGCCGCCGCCGCCGCCGCCAACCGCAGCCGGGACCGCCAAGCGAGGGGATTAAGAGCAGCGGGTTCTTGTCCTTTGAAACTTTGTTTTGTTGACTCCTGGGAGGTGTACCTGGCAAAGGCAATTATCTAACTTTGAAGGAGAAAAGCGGTTTGTGGAGAAAAGGGAGGTGGTCTGGGAAAAGTTGAGTTGGTCTGAGAAGGGGGGTTTCAATCAGAAAGAGGAAGAGCAGTTCGGTTGGTACCCACGACAGTGCCACCAGCTGATCCATCCCAAAGGACCGATCCGACCTCGGCCGAGTGATGGCACCACCACGCGCGTGCTAGCGCCCTCTCCTGGCCCACGCAGGCATTCTCCCGTGCCCACCAAGCCGGAGCCCAGCTCCAGATTGGGGGCACTACCATCCTCTTTCTCCGACCGCCAATGAGGCGGACCCAGGGAGGCATATGTGAGCCCCTAGACTCCAGGTTCATCTTCAGACTGAGGAGGAGTGACCTGTTTCCACACCCTCTGCAACTGCTCTCCACGCAGCTGGCTGCAGGGTGGCCGGGCAAGGGTGAGACACCCTTTCCCCCACGTCGCGGGTCGCCTTCCTCCGTGGGAGGGAGCACCTGTGCTGCCTACAAGCGCCAGGCTGCGCCTGACCTCAGATTATCCTCTGCTCCTTTTCTTCTCATTTGAGTTCTACCTTTGCCACAGGCTCTGCAGGAATCCCCCGACGTATGCAAACTCAAACACCGCGCAAGGATCACTTTATGCAGAGCAAGTGTTTCCGAAAGAATGGCTCTCAGACACAGAGATGGGCAGAAATATGGAGCGGACAGCAAAAATAATTACCAAATGCCCCTGCAGGGGAGGGGGCTGTGCTTGCCAGAGCCAGGGGTTTCATTTTTTCACTTCAAGCTTCAGAGATAGTTAGGAAAAGAAGGACAAAGGAGGCAGAAAGAAAGAGGGAGCTAGGAAGGAAGGGAGGGAGGGAGGGTAGAGAGGAAGGAAAGAAGGGAGAGAAAAGAGAAGGAAGAAACACAGGGAGGGAGGAGAGCTAGTTTGTTCAGCGTGAAACTGAAACCATCGACCTCTGCACGCCTCCTGCAAACCCCGAGCTCTGTAAAGGCACCCAACGCAAGCACAGCTCCGGGGACAGAGCTCCAGAAACCCTATCTGGAGTAAAACCACCAGAGTTCGCCGGCGCAGGGGTGCGGGGCGGAGGAGGGGGGGCGGAGGCGAGGCGGGTCTGGTCCCCCGGCCCACTCCCGGCAAGCTCTCTCCCTCCGGCCTCCGAGGTGGCCCTGGAGCCCGCCCGAGAGCTCCGGCGGCCGGCGCGGGGCGCGGGGCGCGGGGCTCGGGGCGGACCGGCAGCCGTCGCCCGCGGCGGGCGGCGGATTCCAAGAGGGGGCGGGCGGGACGTGCAGAGCGACCCGAGCCTAGGGCGGAGGGTGGGCTTTTTCGGGGCGGGGAAACCAGACACTTACAGGCGGCTGAGGCCGACTTTATTTTTACTGCCCAAACTGTTGGAAAGTATTTAAGCTTAAACAGAAACAGCTGTATCGCTGGCACCGGCCGACGAAACTATTTGTTACCGGGAATGACTTTTTATGATTAAGGACGCTGCCGTCGGCGGCCTCTCACGGGCGGCCCGGGCGGGTCGCCGGGCGATCTGGGCGACGTCGATGCGCGGTCTGCTAAGACAGAACGGCCGAAGAGATGAGACCGTTCGCCCAGCGCCCACCTTGTGCAGTTTGGGAGCAAGGCCAAAGGCTGGAACCCGCGTTTCCAGGGCGAGGGGAGGACGGCGCGGAAGGCGGGCCCAGTGCCGCGCCTGCCCGGCCGGTCGAGGACCCCGCCGCGCCGGCCATCCGCCGCGCACCCCGCTTTGGACAGGAGGCCAGTTTTCCGCTCCGGGCTTCCCGCCCCTCCGAGTCACACTCCTTGGCTCGATTCTACTCTCTGTCTCTTTCTATCGTTCTCCCTGTGCCTTTCTCTTCCTCCCCCCCCCCTGTCTGCCACTCTATCCCTGGCCAAGGGAAACCGCTTTCAGTCGAGCTGGTCATCGACGTTTCAACTAAATCGTGGGTTCCATGGAGTAGGAGTTGGGGTTTGGAGCTTGGGCGATCAGATCAAAAGACGACAGGGAGCTGGGCCCAGACTGCGGCTGCTGTTCCCGCCGCCGCCCCCGCCACGGGTCGCCGCGAGCCGAGCGCGCGGGGGTCGGCGTGTGACTCTCGTGTGTGCGCACTCGAGGCAGCCGCGACCCGGCCCTCGTCCCCGTCCCAGCAGCCCGCCATCTTCGCGCGTGAGACCCTTTCCCCGAGCCCGCACCGGACCCGGCGACGCCCCCACAACTTCCCGCGCCGCCGTTTCTCGCAGGGTGCTGGCCGCGCAGGTTGGGAAGAGCGGTGGACAGGAAGGGCGCGGGCCGGGGCCGGGGCGCAGAGGAAGCCAGGCGCGCCCCCAACCGCGCGCCCCCACCCTGGTCAAGCTCCAGGCTCTCCCCTGACGGTCGTCCACGTCCTTAACACACCTAGGCCCTGGGCAGGGGCAGCCAGGGCCGGCGACACTCGGGCCGGGCCTGGCGGAGGCGCGCAGCGCGGGCTGGGGGCAGGGGCAGGTGGCTGCGGGCGTCGGGGCGGTCGGGGGGCAGGAAGAAGTCGCGCGACGTCCCCCGCGGGGTCCCGGGCCGCAGGCAGGCAGGCTCCGGGCAACAGCCCGGCCTCCACCAGGTCTGCTGTCGGACGCAGAGCTGGGGACGAGCGCTCCAGCCAGCTCGGCTCGCAGGGCCCGGAGGGTGGCCGAGGGCAGGGCTGCGCGACAGGAGACTGAGACACAGGCACATTGATTTGTTAGCGGGACCGGGCTGGCGGCGGCGGGGGAGGCCGTTGTCATGGAGACCGAGGGTCGGGTGTGTGGCTCCGGGGGGAGGGGGCCGGGAGCGAGGCGCCGGTCGAGGGGCGCGTCGCCGGGTCTCGGGGTTCGGGCGCGGTCCGCAGCGCCCCAGCACCTGTGCATTGTGCATTGTGCGGCTCGGGCGGCTGTGGGGGGGAGGGGAGGGCGCGAGTCCAATGCGGTGGGGGTGGGGCGGGCTGGGGTCTGACGAAGGGGCGGAGTATAGCTGACACGGCCGCGGGGATCCCAGCGAGAGCTGTGGGGGACGCCGAACACCGGAGGGACAACTTGGCAGCGGGGGAGGGGGCCCGGGCGAGGACAGAGGGCAGCCGACCCCCCTCAGTAGCTCCGCAGACTGACAGTGGCCGGGCCCGCCCTCCCCGCGGCGTCACTTCCGGCGGCGCCCCCCCCGCCCGCGCTCTCCGTCTCTGGAGTCGTCTCGGACTCCGCCCCCTGGCGATTGGAACGCGGGTCACGTAGCAACGCGGGGGAGAAAGGGAGAGGGGCGTGGCCCGGAAATCGCCCAATCAGAGCGCGGGGGCGCAGGCCTCAGGCCGCTCGGCTTTAGCAACGTCGTTAGCAACACGTGGGGCGGGAGGAAGCTGGGAGCGGAGGAGCGAGGGGGGGGCCGAGCGGAGGAGAGCGGGAGGGGGGCCGCGGGAGGGAGCAAGCGCGCGGGGAGGAGGAGGAGAACTGACGTCAGCGGGAGAGTATTATGGTCTGTCGTGCGCTGGCTGCTGCTTTTCTGCTCCTGGAAGCGGCCAAGGGGGGAAGCGGCGAGTCAACATGGAGCTTTCAGCAGTGGGGGAGCGGGTGTTCGCGGCCGAAGCCCTCCTGAAGCGGCGCATACGAAAAGTAGGTGCCCCCGGGCCTCGGGCCTCGGCGCGGCCGGGCCCTCCCCTCCCGGTCCGGGTTCCCTCCCCCTGCTGCAGCCCAGCTTCCCTTCCCCCAGGTCCCAGCAGCGGCCGCGGCCGTGGCGGCGGCGACGGCGGCGGCTCTGAGCCCAGGCGCTTTCCTTAGACTTGCAGCGATGCACAGATTGCATGGGTGGGGGGCGGGGTGGGGGATGAATGCCGGTGCATGCACTTTGTGCAGCGTTAGGTGCAGGGGTGATGCAGCGGGCGCGTGCATTTTGCGGTGGGGTTTCAAGCATTCATTTGGTGCATGCATTTTCGCATGTATTTCTTGTGTCCTCCTCATGCATTTCTCCCCATGCACACACACATTTCCCCTTTGCATCCGCAGGGACGCATGGAATATCTCGTGAAATGGAAGGGCTGGTCGCAGAAGTAAGTAGGTTATATGCAATTCTCACCCTAGGCTGTTATTCGGGAGGGTTCTTTCTTCCTCCTTTCCCCTTTACATTGAAATACAATACAATGCAGCGAGAAAAGTTACACACACACACACACCCCACACCCTCACACTCTCTGTTCTCTCCTTGCTCCTGGGACTGATGCCCACTTCTTCCTGATTCCTTTTAGGTACAGCACATGGGAGCCCGAAGAAAACATCCTGGATGCTCGCTTGCTCGCAGCCTTTGAGGAAAGGTACAGACCCCTTCCAAGCCACGGCCACTCTCAGAAACACATAGGGCGGCTTCTCTCTAGCCTGGACTGGACCCACTTGGTTTTTCTGTTCACACACCCTTTCTCCCTCCCTCCTTTCTCCAGGGAACGAGAGATGGAGCTCTATGGCCCCAAAAAGCGAGGACCCAAACCCAAAACCTTCCTCCTCAAGGTAGTATGGCAGTGTCCAATGGGGGACAGCGATGTTGTTGAGTCATTTGTGGGAAGGGGGCTCTGAGGGCTGAGAGCCAATGGGGTGTCCACACATGTTGCCTGTTTGTAATCTAGGAGGGAGTCCCCTGACAGGATGTCACCAAGTCAGTGGCAGCACCAAGGGGTGTCTGGGGGGAGGAGGGGCTTAGCCACACTAGAATCTCTTTAACCTTCCCCCCACAACCATCTCAAATGGACATACAACCAAACACAAGAAGTGTGTTCTCTGCAAATGACTGCTTCCAGACAAATCTTCTACCCCATCCGCCCTCTCAGCCCCATCTCCCTCCCCACCCATTCTTGGAGAAATTTCCAGGCATTAGAGGGTGAAGCTGAGAAGTCAAGCTTGGAGGAGGGGGTGAGGGTGGAGGCGTGGGGCCCTGCTCCATTCTTGACACCATTTTCTCTCTTGCAGGCCCAGGCCAAGGCAAAGGCCAAGACTTACGAGTTCCGAAGTGACTCAGCCCGGGGCATCCGGATTCCCTACCCTGGCCGCTCGCCCCAGGACCTGGCCTCGACTTCCCGGGCTCGAGAGGGCCTTCGAAACATGGGTCTGTCTCCACCTGGGAGCAGCAGCAGCACCAGCAGCACCTGCCGAGCTGAGCCCCCTCGGGACCGAGACCGAGACCGGGAGAGGGAGCGGGAACGTGAGAGGGAGCGGGAACGTGAGAGAGAGCGAGAGCGGGGCGCCAGCCGCATGGATGAAAAGCCCAGCTCACCAGGGGACAGCTCCAAGAAGAGAGGCCCCAAGCCCCGGAAGGAGCTCCTGGACCCCTCACAGAGGCCTTTGGGAGAACCCAGTGATGGCCTTGGAGATTACCTCAAGGGCAGGAAGCTGGACGACACCCCTTCTGGGGCAGGAAAGTTCCCAGCAGGACACAGTGTGATCCAGCTGGCCCGAAGGCAGGACTCGGACCTGGTGCAGTGTGGCGTGACCAGCCCTAGCTCAGCAGAGGCCACGGGCAAGCTGGGTGTGGACACCTTCCCAGCCAGGGTCATAAAGCACCGGGCTACCTTCCTGGAGGCCAGAGGCCAGGGTGCCCTAGACCCTGGCGGCCCCCGGGTCCGGCATGGCTTAGGCACCCCCAGCTCTGTTGGGGGCCTGTATCGGGACATGGGGGCCCAGGGGGGAAGGCCCTCCCTCATCGCCAGGATCCCAGTGGCCAGAATCCTGGGGGACCCGGAGGAGGAGTCCTGGAGCCCCTCCCTGACTAACCTGGAGAAGGTGGTGGTCACAGACGTGACCTCAAACTTTTTGACCGTCACCATTAAGGAAAGTAACACGGACCAAGGCTTCTTTAAAGAGAAAAGATGAATGCTGGGTGGGTGAGCCCAGGACAAGTGCAGAGGAGAGTGAGCGTGAGCTTGGCATAGTGCTTTTGATTTCTGGGTGGGATGTGGCCTTCTGGCTGGTCCTGCCCCTAACATCACACCCCCTCAGCCTCTTTCATTCCTCCTTCCTCCCTCTCAGTTTTGGTTGGAAAGATTATCTCTAGAGTTATATTTTCTATTAGATGTAAATATGTTATTTAAGAAAAATATCTAAATATATATATTTCAACTCTTGAAGTTGTTTTATTTAAACAAGGAGAGAGAGAGACTCAGTGTTTTAGTTGGGGCTGGAGGGGCCCCATCCCCCCAGGGCACTAGGAAAGTTGGGGACCTGGGTTTGAGGTTTCTGAGGGCGTCTGGAGGGACTCAGCCTGCCCACCTTAGCCCTGCGCCACTGCCCAATGCCAGACTCCTGGTACCAAGGCAGGGCCCAGGTTTGTACTCTCTTCCCATTGGCCAGCCAGGCCAACAAAAGGTTGGCTCCCCAATCAGAAAACGGGGGTGGGGTCAGTCTGCTTTTCTTTTCTTTTCTATTTTTTTTTTTAAGATTAAGAAGCCTATTAGGGGAAGAAAGTATTAAATTGAATAACCGTTTCTTGTGTGATGTTGAAGGTAAAAAGTCTCGGCGGACGGGGACAGGAGGTTCCCCCCCAGGACCACACCAGGCAATGCACTTTAGGGAGGGGTGTGTGTGGGGTACACGCAGATCGTGTGTGTGTCATGTGGATAAAATCTCCCCGTTCCCTCGATTCCTTTCCTTACTCCGCAGAAAGAAATCCAGCGAATCTGTTTACATTCCCGAAATGCCAGGATAAATTGGGAGGATTGCGTGTCAGTGCCCAGATTTCGAGACGGTTGTTTTACAAGAAAAGTGTTGGGGTGGACTTTTCCTTTTCGCGTCTTGTAGCTTCGCCAGCAGAAGAGACGGTGGCCCCCACCTCCCAGGAAGAGTTGGACCAGCCTCCCTCCCTCGGGGAGGGTGGGCCGTCAGTTCCGCGATGGACACACGGCCAGACAGGCCCACCCTGCGGGACCCACGGAGGGCGGCGCTGGGCGGCGGGCGTACCCGGGCCCTCGCCGTGGCCGGGCTGGGAGTGCGGCGGAGGGGACCTGGGCTCGGAGCCGGGGCAGGACTCACATCCCCGCGGCTCCGGCCGGGCGACAGGAAGGGGGGGGGCGAGGCGGAGTTTTCGTCCAAGAAAGCGCATCAGAACTTTTGCTTTTTCCTCCCCCCGCTTCTTAAAAGCAAAAGCTATAATTTATAGGCCTTTTCGATTTGCAGAGTGTTCTCTATTTGAACTCGACACAAACTCCACCAAAGGGAGGGGGGAGCGGGAGTAGGGAGTGGAGACGGCCGCGGCGGGGGAGGCTGTGCGCGGCGGCGGGGCCCGAGACGCCTCCGCCCCAGCAGACTTCTGACCGCTGCGCTCCGAGGGCGCAGAGCGCGCGCCCCTCTTTGGACTCAAAAGCACAAATCTGTCCCCCCACCCGCTCCCGTCCCCTGGAGCACTGATCCTGCAGCCTCCCCGCCCTCCCCGCCCTTAAAGGGCCAGCGAAAATCTAACTTCCCACTGCTTGTCGAGGGAGGGGCGCCGGAGGAAGCACAGATTCGGGGCGAGCGAGGCGGGGAGTCGGGGGCGAGGGAGCGCCGAGGTGCGGGGGGGGGGTGTGGCTGGGAAGGAGCCCCAGCCGGGTCCTCGGCACTCCCGGCTTCCCACCCCCCTTCTCAGCCTCTCTCTTCTCCAGACTTCCTTGCCTTTAAAGAGAGAGAAAAAGAGGAAAACGGTGTACTACATGATTTTGTTTGTTTTTTAATATCAAATTGCGCCTATAAAGAGAAGCCCCTGGAAAGGGGATTTTTATCTGCTCACATTTGTAAAACTGGTATTTTAGACTTTGTTTGTATAAAGAAGCGCCGTGGAGAGAGTGTATCCATTTAAATGTCGACGCTATTTTCAGAAGAAACTTCACTGAAGGGGCATGTCTGTTACCGAGTGGACGCGGACTCCGGGATGCGTGTCCTTACCTGGCTGTCGCCTTCCCTTCTCGCCTGTCCTTTCCTACGCTCCCACTTTCCTCCCTCCTGGGCCCTCTGCCCCTTCCCTCCGACCTGGGTCCGGTCTCCAGCGCCCCTCCGTCCTGCTGTTTGTCCGTGGCCGTGCATACGTGTCTCCTTCGCTCGCTCTTGCAACGCTGACCTGGGGGGTGGGTGGGCAGGGGCCGGGGCCACGTGGCTGGGAGTCTGCAGCCGCGCGGGATGTGCGCTGTTGGGTTTATTTAATTCTAAGATTTGTACAAATCTCGAATCGATCTCCGCCTCAGCTCAAGAGTGAAGCTTCGGTACCTATTTTCTGCGGTCGTGAATGTCTGTATCCAATGCCGCTTTTTACGTGTTTAAATATATACTTTGTAAATAGAGACATGTCTCGGTTTTCTTTTATTTTTCCCTGACCAGAGGGAAGAGACGCCCCAGGAAAGAGAGAACCCGTCCCTCTCTTTCCTCGTGACCCATCCCATGCCCCGCCCTCGTCCCCATGGCTGGGGAGGATTCTTGCAAAGGCCCTTCCCCCACTGGGGGAGCCCCACCCAGCGGGGAGAGAGGTGGGCTTGGGAGGGAGTGGTCTTATGAGTGGTCTTCTCCCCCTCAGTCTTCTGGGGGTAAGCCATGGCTTTCCTTACCTGCCAACAGCACTCCTTCGGGGCTCAGGAAGAATTTGGGGACCCCGGGAAGATGCGCGTGACATCGGGGTTCACCTGATCGGTGCTCCCCCCCCGCGCACCCCGCCCCAAGACGGACGTCATGGGTCTCCGAGGCCCGGGTGTGTGGCAGCCTCGCCCCCTGGCCTTCTGGGCCCGCTCCCCAGTGCTGTCGTGGGATCCACGCCCCAGACCCACCCCGCCTTGCTAGCGCTCCCCGAAATACAGAGCCTCGCGCCTATTGATTGAGGAATTGAATTCGCGGGTATTGCTAGGCAACTGCCTGCTCGGAGCCGGCGCAGAGCGCGCTGATGTGATTAGTGAACCTGGAGCCGCCGCCGCAGCCCCGCGCACCCCGCCCCCCAGTCCCACGGCCTCTCCGCCCGTGGTCTTCCTGGCCGGCCTAAACCCCAACGCCGGGCGCGGGACGGTCGAGGGGAGAGCAGAGCCAGAGCGGGGGTGGGGGCCGTTCTCAGCCCTCCCTGGTCACAGACCTCGCAGCAGTGGGGGCGGGGTCGTGAAGCCGGCACCGGAGACCCGCCCTCGGGATCCCCAACGAGGCGAGACCATCGCCTTGAGCCCACTTCCACGACTGCAGTGCTCCGCGGACGTCGCCCCGATGAGAAGCCGCGACCCAGGCGCACCCGCGGAGCCCTCTCGGAGGGCCACGGGAAAGCAGTCGCTCGCGCATCTCCTGCCTGGGCTGAGGGGTGGGTGGACGGCCCCCGGCGGGGCGCTCCCCACTTCCTTCCCCGGGCCGTGTGACCTGCGTTGGGAGGCTCGAGAGAACAGGGTCGGCCCGGCGCCTGGTCTCAGAGCGTGGAGTGCCCTTCCGACGTGAGCGGCCCGCGCGCAGCCGAGGAGGGTCGCTGGCCGCGCCGGGCCAAGGTCTAAAGTCTACGCCCGAGGAGGCTGCCCTGGCCGGGCTGACCGGCTCGGCGCGAGCAGGGGACGTCAGGGGGGCGAAGAAGGTGGTGGGGTGGCTCAGCGATGGTCGCAGCCGCGGCCTCGCTGTCCGGACGGGGCTCCTCCGTGGGGCGTCCACTCGTGGGTGTTTGGGGCGGCGGCGCGGACTCCTGCTGAGGGAGGGTGCCACCGTCGATCTCGGCTTTGAGGAGCTCTTTCCGCGGGTTTCTGTTTCCTGGGCAGAGTCTCCGGGAATCCTCTCACCTGCAGAGGCCAGGTGTGGAGGCCTCGGCACGCCCGCCGCGCCGCCTCCAGGCTCCGGCCCCGGCCGGTTACCCCGCATCCCGAGGACAGGGCTGACTGGTATGGCCGCCGCCAGCGCGGAGCCTGGCCCTGCACAAACGTTGGTTGCACTAGAATATTTATGCTTTTGCAAGAGTGTCGGATCGGATCCATATTCTGTCCCTTTGATGCTCGCTTCCCACCGGTCCTGGTGGAGGCCCTTCGCCGTGCTCTGGAGGCCGCCGAAGCTCAGCCTGCCCCTGCCCTCTGGGGAATCAGGTGCTGGCTCCTCCTCTCTCACCAAAACGTCCTCCAGGCCTAGAGAACCCGGCTGAAGTCCGAGATGGGGGCGGCTCCGGGCCCCGCCGGGCCTGCCGTCCAGGGTGGAAGGTGGCTGCCCGCAGCCTCGGGGCCTGAACGCGGCGTGAGAGGCTGTGGGCTGGGCGCGGGGCTTTCCTCCTGTGACTTCGACGACGGACGCGGCTGGGACCCCGGGCAGCCGGGGTGCGGGTAGTGCAATTGCGTTCCCGGGCAGCCTGGAGTGGCAGGGTGGCCTCTCCCCGGCACGTCCAAAGCGCTGGCGGCCCGAACTTCGTGGGACGCGCGCGCCCTCTGCAGGCCGCGACCACAACCCCCATCCCCGGCGCCCACCCCTCCCCCCGGGAGGCCGGTGCCTTCCTGGCTCCAGACTGCGGCAGAGAAAGCCTCATCTCCCCCCACGCAAAGGCACTGCTGGGCGCCCACCACTACGGGCCCCCCGCCTGCGTCCTCCTTGTAGCCCGGGTCTCGAGCCACGAGGGAGGAAGGAGGTGTCCAGCCGCCCGGTTCCCGGTCCTTCTAGCCCCGCGGCACCCTTAGCGCCCGGCGTCCTCGGGCGGGTCGCAACGGCGCGAGGCCGGGCCCTCGGGCGGGTCGCGCCCCTTGCAGCTCAGCTCATTCTTCTGCGAAGACGGTGGATTAGGCGATCAAATCAGCAGCGCAGAAACTAACAAAGGCTGGTGTGGGCCAGGGCTCAGCACACGTCTGGCCAAGTCCCTGTAGAAATGGGCTCTCTGGAAAGCCTGGCTCTCCGTGGGAGCAGCGCGTGCTCCTGCTCGGCTAGCTCGCTCCTTCCAGGTGGTCCCCAAACCCTTTCCGCAGCTCTCAAAAGTCAGGGGACAGGACGCTGGGGTCACCCCTGCCCACCTTCTCCAAAACAATACAGAGCCTTCGGAAGGCAACAAAAGAAAACCCACCACAGCCTTCTCTGCATGAATCTAATTTCGAATTCGCAGGCCTTTCTGGAGCCCGGTAGAACCGGGGGTTACACTTCTACTTGTAGGGGACCCCTCCTCCTGAACCAAAGCATTCAGGCCTTGCCCCAAGGAACCTTCGACCAGTGGCCCAACTTCCCTCTTCTCTTCAAAGGAAGCGCCATTCTCCCCTGAGGCTGAAATTTATGAATAAATTCATGTGGACAGGCGTGCACTTAGAGGACCAGACAAGGTATGTGATAAGAAACCCTCTATCAGGAGCCTTGGGTCAGGAGTCACAGTAGTGCACTGACTCAAGCACTTCCCAGCAACTCTGCTGAAATTTTATAGCTGTGTCCTTTTAAAGTGTTACCACATGTGGTGGATTCGAGTTGAGTAGCTTTCTAACACAGATCTTTGAATACTGTGGGGGTGGGAGGGAGAGAGAATTTTGGTTTTCTTTAAATGTTTCTGGGAGATGCCTCAAACTGAATTTATTCTATATTACAGCATCCCTGACCTCGACTTATCAGATACCAGTGACATTCCTACTCCGCATTATTTTTCTAACTTTCCCATTAAATTGGAGTTTCTCTCCCAGTGCTTTGAGAGGCCAAGATGGGAGGATCACTTGAGACCAAGAGTTTGAGAACAGCCAGGGCAATACAGCAAGAAGCTGTCTCAAAAGAAAAAAAGTTGGCTGGGCATGGTGGTTCCAGCTACTTGGGAGGCAAGAGGATCTCTTGACCCCAAAATGTCAAGGCTGCAGTGAACTATGATGGTGCCACTGCACTCCAGCCTGGGCGAGACAGTGAGACCATCTCTTAAAAAAAAAAAAAGTCACCGAGTTTCCTACACTTAGCACTGCTGACAACCCAGGAAGGACCATTTTTTGTTGTGGGGCCAGTCTTGTGCATTGTGGGATGTTCAGCAGCACTTCTGGCCTCTACCCACTAGGTCCCAGTAGCACCTGTCCTACAGCCTGACAACCACAATGATCACTAGACATGACAGATGTCCCCAGGGATGCCAAACTGTCCTCACTTGTGAAGCACTGGTGTAGGGACTCTTGAAACCCCATCCGTTGCCTAGAAAAACATCTTTTTTCTGCACCCCATGAAAGTGGCTAAACCTTTCCCAAAATCTTTCATTTTTCCATGCCACAGTAATTTCAGTCCCTGCCCAGATGAATATTCTGCCTCAAGAAAAAGACAGTGCAGTCTGTTGCATTTTAAGGCATCACTCATGATGTACACCAGGAAGAAAGTTTTTTTTAAAAAAATTTATTGATATACTAAGAGTTAACAAAAAGACAAAAATCTTCTGACATCGTTTGCTAATGTCTTTTCCTGCAAAATAAATTAACGTCAGTCTTAAAAAATCTGCAACGTATGCTAGTGTTAGTTTTCCCAGATTGCTAGAAACCCCCCAGAACAATGAGATGCACTTGAGTAAGATCTGGTCATCTAGGCACTACCTCACTTGACTCGAATCCCTTTCCTAAAAGCATCCCGGGCTTCTTGGGGGGAAGCGTTTCCTTGAACTGGTTGGTCCTAGTTAAATGTGGGGGCGGGGCTGCTGTCCCGCTTCAATAAAAATCATCTTATCCCAAGGCAATAACATATCCACTTTTGTTCTTTCAAGGACGCAAACAGCCACAGTTTAAAGCAATTAGAAGTGGCAAACATCAATGATTTGGCTTTTTCTTTTTAATTGAAAAACACAAATCCAGCCAGTGATTGGCACTGGTTCAAAGTCCTATTCCTCTCACAAAGTCTTTCGCTAATGAAATCTCTCGGCCCAAAGCCCTCGAGTAAGGTCAGAATTTTGAGTGTCACCAGAACAAGGTACACTCTTTTTGGTACAAAAAAAATATATAAAAAAATATGCCAATACCCCTAAGGAGGAGGACAGAGAGGCCACTTCTTCCTGTCTGATACAGAAGCAAACAAATACAAGGCAGGTTAATACAGCCACTGAATATACACACTGTGCCACAGTTCATATGTGACCCCCAAGGATAAAGAAACATCGCATCTTAGCTACACACATAAATAGCAGCAAATAAAAATATAAAAAGTACTACTTTTATTTATTGGTAAACATAAGATGACCAATTCTGAGCATTTAGTGCGGCTTCCCAGTGGCGGTGCTCACAATCTAACAAGACCCACTGGGGCTCACACGCACCAAGAAATGCACGACACAGCAAGGCAAAGTGGCTGGGAGTAAGGTGTTTGCAGATTGAAACTTTGGGATTGAAGTAGCTGGTAAACAAAAGGCACCAAATCAGGGTTTGGAGAGACCTGCTGCTAGGGACGTATCTGGTTAGCCCTGGCACAGACACCTCATTTCTCCAGCAGCTCCTGGAACCCCAGGGCCATCCCCAAGGGCTGGGAGGAGACAGCAATTGTTGGTCTGGCTTTGGAGCCTCTAAGGCAGCACAGTGCCTGGCTGGAAAGGAGCTTTAAGGTTTAGGAGGTTGTCAGCCCCCCTGTAAGGGGGGCTGGTTGTCTGGGGACAGGGAGGTTGGTGGAAGTGGCCCAGTGCACTGGGGTCCTTTCCCCCTCCTAGGCTGTGCAGTGAGCTGGACTCTCCCCATATCCCACCAGAGCAGCACAGGGGCAATTCTTACTGTCCACTTCCAGCCCCAGCCTGCCAAGGTGGGCACCACTCCTGCTGCAGCCAGCACAGCCACCGTGGGCTAGCCCTGAGGCAGCAGATGGACAGGCAACCCTCAATGCAGTCACAGATATGGGTCCCTCCCCAAAGGCACGCTGCTGAGATCAATTTGGCTACACAAAAGCCACCTCTTCCCATTTGGCATGGAAGGTGAGGTACTGGGGACACACAGCCTGGCAGGCCTCCACCTTGGAAACCAGCGCCCACTCTGAAAGTCTGGACTGGTCTGTGAAAGGGCAGGTCTTCCCTGCAATCCTGCGACTGGAATAGAGCCCCACATCTGCTGTCTAACTGCAACAAAAGCAGAAACGGTCACTGTCCCCACCCTCCCCGAGTCCTTTTTGGCATTACAAAGGCCCAGTGACCAGATTGCCTGCCGCTGCTACCTCCAGGCCTGCCCACTGTCCCACCTCTGCCTGAAGCCAGTGTCTCAGAACAGAAATCCTGATACATCAGAGATCATACAAGATACCTCCAAGACATGGTCATTTGGGGAGACAGGGGCTTAAAATCATGAGTGTCTGTCTTTTTCCAGGCAGGGGGTAAGGCTGACAGATCTGGTCCTACAGGTCCCTCTACCAGGTGGGCAGCTTAGACTTCATTTTGCTTACCACATGGCACAGGAACACTTCTTAGTTTGGAAGGAGAACGTGGAACCCCTAAAATTGAGGGGGGGATTGTCAGGGGAAGTGGTCACCAAGGAATGGCCCTTCTACTTGGGCAGGACCCTGCATGGGCAGAGCAAGAGGAAAGTTGTGTGGGGGGTGCACCACAGCTGGGAGCCAGTGAAGGACTGTACCCTCACCCCCCCAAGGCTCTGTGGGCCACGATTAGGACCAAACTAGTCCCTTATTACCAGAAAATACATTCCAGAGTGGAAAGAGGCTTGCCCGCTAAGGTGCCACTCACTGAACACCCTCTGGCTTGAGCACCTCCACTTTGGGTTTTCCTTGGGACCAGAGTTCTGGGCCTGTAGTGCTTCTTCAGAGTCCAGCAGCTTCAGTCCTCAGAACTGGGGCCTACTCTGGTGGGCCCCGGGCAGGGGTGCATGTGGGAATGCACTTGGAGGGGGACTCAGGGGACAGACAAGAAGGACAGCAATGACAGCCGCCACTTCTGCTCCAAACCCTGCAAGCTGTGGGAACAGCCCCTCCGCACACATGCTGGCATCCTGAGCCAACGTTTGGGAGCTGTAAATATTACTCTGAACTAGGGTCAGGCATATGCAAAGCCAACCTCTTTAGGGTTCCTGATCTTGCCCGGTTACAGTGTCCTTTACACAAAGACCCCAGCCCCTGGCTGTCTGGCCCAGGCACCGTGTGAAGGGCAGGGCTCTGGCTGTCAGGCAGAGGGAGCACAAGTGGGCCCCTCCCTGAAGCAGTCCCACCGGGCCTTGCCTACCCCCAATACACATCCTCTCCCCACCCCAGGGGAGAAGCCCCCCTGACCTCTGGCCCCTCAGAAACTGGGAGCAAAGCTGCGACTCAGTCATGCAGGTCAGGGAGAGGCAGTTCACACAGCACCAACGTGGCCAAGCTACACACACCCGCTCTTCTCAAGAGTCAGCTTGAGCTACAGGTGCACCCAGGTTTCCTGAGGTGAAACGGGAGAGCAGAGGCCCAGAGAGGTAGGAATACGGTGAAGCCCGGCCCCAGCGAGGCAACTGGCTTCCTGCCCCAAGTCCCAGGGCAGGCTGTGGCGTGGGGGAAGGCCCTTCCCTGCCTGCCTATCAAGGAGACCACCCGCCTCCCGTTACGAGCCAGGCCCCCGAGAGGGTTCAGGCTGTGGGTCACTTATCCAAGCAACACCAGAGGCAGGCAAGGGGAGGCAAGACCCAGGCAGCAGTCGGCTGTGGGTCAGGGCAACTGTGGGGGCTTCAATAATGTCTCAGGTTGAAGAAGCCCACACTGGTGGGCGATTCCTTCACTGTGACAGTAATGAGGTTGGCAGTGACGTCGGTGACGAAGACGTGCTCGATGAGGCTGCGGGTGGGCTTCCAGTCCTGGCTGGTCTGAACAGACACAGACGGGTTCTGCCCGGTGCCCACAGGTGGGGCTGAGTCGGGGTCTGAGTCGGAGCTGCTGCTCTCCTCGCCGGCACTCATCTCCGGCAGCACGGTCGCCTTGCGGACTTCTCCAGGGGCTGCGCGGCCCTCCTGCCCGCTGGGGGCTGCACTGCCCTTGGTACAGTCCCTCTTGCGCACAGGAGGGGGCAGAGCTGCCGCCCTGGAGGCCAGCTTCTCACCTTTGCTGGTGTCAGTGGGCACACCAGCCCCAGTGCCCCCTGTGGGGCCACCCCCAGCACCCTTCCCAGTGGCTGGAACCCCCTTGGTGGCCACAGCATGGCGGGCAAGCATGCCCACCCCAGGCATGCCATTCTTGATGCTCTGTAAGTCCAAGACCTGAAGGCTCAGCTCCTGGGTGGATGCTGGCTGGGGGCCAGGGCACCCGGCGGGGAGCCTGCTGCCTCCATGGGCATGTAGGGGGCCCCCGGTGCTCCCCCCTTTCTGCTCCACAGCCCCACTGCCAGGGGCCTTGGGGACTTTGCTTCCTGGGGTGCTCGCCCCCAGCTCCCCTTTCTGCGTCCTCACCTTCAGGTCCAGCCCAAGGCCGCACTTATTGGTGGCCTGGGCCTTGAGTGCCAACCTGCTGGCGGCCTGGGTCTGGCTCTGGGTCATCCGGTTCATGTAGTGCACGATGGAGCTCTGCCAGCTGATGCTACCCCGGCTGGGGCTGCTGGCCATGCCCTTCATCAGGCTGGCCAGGTTCTCCGGAGTGGCCATGGTGCCGGGGCCGCTGCAGGCCTCCTTGGTGTGGGCCTTCAGGGCTGCCAGGCCTGCTACAGGGGCACTGAGTGGAGGGGGCAGCTTGCCAGCTGGGGCGCCCAGGTCCTTCCGGGCGGTCTTCAGCACCCTGGCCAGGCTCACAGGTCTCCGGGCCGCCTTCTGTTCTGGGGGCAGGGGCTTGCGGCCCCGCTTCTTCCGGATGGGATCCTTCAGCTCGGGCTTGGCCACCAAGATCTGGGCCTTCTTCTGCGGCACGGGGTGGGTCTCACGGCCCCGGGGACCCCTCTTGGCATCTAGGTCGCTGTCATCCTCTTCATCTGAGGAAGAGGAGGAAGACGTGGAGGAAGAAGAGGAACTGCTGGATTTGGATTTGGAGGGAGCATCGGGTTCCTGGAAAGATAAAGGGGAAAGCGTCATGCCTCCACTGCCCAGTCCCAGGGTACCACACTGTCCCCAAGGGGCACCGGGCACCTTGCCACCAGCACCTCCGGTGGCTTCCAGACCAGAGAGGCAGCCAGGAAGAAGTGATTTCTCACCACGTTTTTCCAGAAAGTACTTAAAAGGTCCTTATGAGGGTCCATGAGATGCAGAGTTAAAGGCAGAATAGAAAGATCGGGAGGTTTGTAAAAGGAGGCCAGAGTAAGGAGGGTAACAGCCCCCACCATAACATCCTGTCCACAAGCAGCTTTCAAGGGGGACACAAATGCAGCTCCACACTGTCCAGCCGACAACTCGAAAGAGAAACTGTGTCCAGAGAAGCAGAATCCACATGTCTCACAAGACCAAAGTCACACGAAGCAGCACGCACGAGAGCTTTGTAATCAAAACTGAGCGGACATTTTGCTTCAACCACCACATCTCCAAATCGGCGCCTTCCAGGACACAGGTCAACAAACCACTGCCCTCACCGCCTCTGGGTGTTACCCTGGATGCTCAATCAGCAGGTCTTCCTGTTTTGTAGGCCCCCACATTGCCTGCTGGGTCAGAATGTTAAAAGGCTTGCCTTAGGGAGACAGAGCCAACACCCGCTCCCCAGTGCCCACTCTCCAGATTCAAGTGAGGGTGACAGAGCAGTCTAACCTGGAGGCTACTCCTATGGCACCTCAATCTTGTCACCCCAGGGAAATCCCTTCTCACAGTCAGTGGGACTTCCGCAGCCCCTGCCATCCTGCTCAAAAGGAAGAATTAGAAAACAGAATAAAGACAGTGCATATTTGCAGAGACTCTACGGCAGGGAGTCCCCACAGCCTCCCGGGAGCGCAGGTTTGGTGAGGCCACAGCATGTCAGGGTCCAGCGACAGTGCCCTGAGGGACTCTGACATATCCAAGACCAAGGCCAGGACCTCCCTCCCCATCCTGCCTTATCTGTCCTGGGGGAGGGAAGGGCTGTGCCACAGACCCGGGGTATATACCTGTGGGTCGGAGAGAAGCCCATCACTGGAGTGGGAGGGTTGATAGAAGGTACCAGCACAGCATCACCCACTCACGTCTCTGCCCTCCTCCGAGGTCCCTCTGGCTGTGCCCAGGCTCTTCAGTAAGTCCTAAATTGCCTAGCCATCTCAATTTATGGCCAGAGTGGCCCAGTGTCTTGGGTTTGACTCAGCAATCCTATGAGCACCTACTGTATGCACGCTTCCTGTTTTTTTTTTGAGTTGGAGTCTCACTCTGTCACCCAGACTGGAGTGCAGTGGCCGCTCCTGGTCATAGCAGCCTCGACCTGCTGGGCTCCGGCAATCCTTCCGCCTCAGCCTTCCAAGTAGCTGGAACTACAGGCGTGGGCTACTGCACCCGGCTCATTTTTTGATTTATTGTAGAGATGAGGTCTCACCAAGTTGCCCGGGCGGGTCTCGAACCCGTGAGCTCAGGCAATCCACTCACCTCAGCCTCCCAAAGGTGTGGGATTACAGGCTAAGCCACCGAGCCCGGCTTCCTGCTCTTTTCTATTCCCTGATAAGCCCCTGGGAGGGAGCAGTTGTGGTCAACAGCCAGGTGTGACCCTGCCACCCAGTAGAAAGACATGCAGAATGGACAACTGAGGCACCTGGGGAAGGTGGGGGAGGAACTCTGCAGCGGGCTGGTGTCCCCCACTGGCAGAGGCTGAGAGAGGCACAAAGAAAGGGGGTTCCTGTCTTCCCAGTAGGGGAGAAAGAATGACTTCTACAGAAGTTCCACCCCTTCCCAAGAGCCCTCAAACCCTCCCTCTGCCTTCCCCCTCCCCTCTGTCCACAGCCACCTACCTTGAGCTTGGAGCGCCGGCCACAGGAAGACATTGCTGTGAGCTTCCTCGGCCGGCCTCTTGGCCTCTTGCCTCTCTTCCGGTTCTGTACCTCCTTCTCGTGTTCCCTGAAGACACATCATCAGTCACAGTGGGAAAAGCCTACGCATCCCAGTTCTACCACAAGGAACCCTGTGCCTTCCAACACCCCCATGCAGCTCTGGCCCGCAGGAGCTGATCTTCAGTTTGCTGCAAACACATGTCATCAAATACTCAAGGCAGCAGTCCAGACCCCATTCTCTGCACTTGGGCCAGTATTATTTATACAACCAGCCCATTTCATTCTAGGGAAAGACAAGCTGAAGACATGAAAGCAAAGTGGGAAATACACAGATCTGTGCTTCTGGAGGTAGGATATTTCATGGAAATTCTAGTGCAGCAGAACCAGAAACAGTCTTTGTGGTCAAGTGGTCCAACCACCTCCCTGTAATAGGAAAGGGAAGCCCAGGGTAAGGAGATGCCAGCCATACCTCCAGCATCTGCTCGTGCCCACAAAACGCTCGCCTGGGAATGGAGCACTAGGGAGCCCAGTCTGGGATCTGCTGTCCAGCCTTCTCGGAGCCCAGCTACTGGTGCATGGTGCCTCCCCTCCCCATTTTACTAATTTCTTTATTTGAGTATCTCTCTGTTCCTAAACTCTGCTCTTGACGAAGTAACGGAGGTGCCCAAATCTGACGTGGCTAGGGTTCAAGGCCTGTACCAACTGCAGTTCCCCCTCAGACAGCCCTGTACCTCGGGAGCCATGAAGTGTTGCAGAGCACTTCCAGTCTCCAGAGAAAGCTTGTATTTCAGGCTATTCCCGTGGGAAGAGGCGCTAGTAATTAAAAGGGGCAAACATCATCTCAAAGGAGCCTAGAAAGTGATTGCTTAAAGATAAATCTGGTTAGTGCAACCAGGCAAAGCTCATACAAAGCCACGCTGGTCCTTGACCTGCAGTCTTCTGAAAGGACAATGAGGTATTACACCGGTCTCCTCCACTGGAACATGAACCCATCTGCTGCGTCCTGTGAGCCCACGACATTCCCTTACATGCAATGGCCATGTCCCCACCCCCAATACCAGACAGACAACTGCCAGCTCCAGAATTCTTTTTTGGTGGACAGGAGAAAACAGGACATCCACCTTCCTGGTTCTCTCTTCCACAACATAATCCATACCATGCGTGACTTTTATACTCTTGTATGTCTCGAGTATTTCTGCTCTTGTCTGCACTACTCTAACCGAAAGCAGGTAAGGGACATATCCTCTCTTAACAGGATACTGTCTTACATGTAGAGAAATGTACCAGCTCCTGAAATGGGTCAAGCCAAACCCCATCCCAAGGCTTTTGGGACCCAGTTAGGAATCAACAGAAAACAAGGGGTTGCTGGCAAGAATTTCCACAAGTTTTTTTTGAGTTGGAGTCTCACTCTGTCGCCCAGGCTGGAGTGTAGTGGCACGCTCATGGCCACTGCAGCCTCGACCTGCTGGGGTCAGGCGATCCTCCGGCTTCAGCCTTCCAAGTAACTGGAACTACAAGTGCACGCTACTACGCCTGGCTAATTTTTTGATTTCTTGTAGAGACGAGGGTTCGCAAGGTAGCCCAGGCTGGTTGCAAACCCATGAGCCCAGACAATCCTCTTGCCTCAGCCTCCCAAAGTGCTGGGATTACAGGCTTGAGCCACCACGCCCAGTCAAGCATTTCCACAGGTGTTTAAGTGAGCACATGCTCATCTCATTCCCTCTCATCCTGCCAAAAAGTATCTTGACTTCGCTGCATTGTCATGTGCCCTCTGGGAAGACCCAAAATGCCCTGCTACCGTGAAAAAACGAACACAGCTTCTAAAACTCAGCTAACAGAGAATAAGCCAGGAAAGATCTAAGCAACCAACTCACCTGCCTGCATTCAAAGGACCAGCTCCAGTCCCAGGAAGGTGCGTGAGCCACTAGCCTAGTATTGTTTTCATACAGCACATTGTACACCTTCACTCTGGGATGGGGCTGGCATAACCACGGCCCTCTCACCACCCCTCTCCCTTGAACATCTCCAAGAGGTCTATCTCTTAAACCAAGTCTCCCACCTAAAAATAGACACGACATCTAGAATTACAGAAGCAAATCTGGCCCAAGACTGGCAACAGGGCCCCATGGGTCTTACTCAGTACTGTATTTTGCAGCCCGGCGCAAGACAAGTGTGTAGTTCTTGATAGAGACACCACAACAGGCATGACTTTGTGCTGTGTGTTCCAGATCCTTCTCTGTGCCTTCTATTGCTCAATGGCATACTCGTGCAGGGCTGCAGGACTCCCCTGCACTGTTACAGCAAATCTGCTATCCTTGTTTGTACTAGCGTTGTCTGAGAATGACTCAACAGAAAAGGCCAAGAGAAGCCAGAATCTTTATACGAAGCAAACGAGAAGGTTTGATTTTGCAAGTCTGACTGTCAGAAAGACTAAAGCAGTGCTTACTCAAGGATTCCTTGGCTAGGGAGACAGCGCTGGCTGGGAGAAGATGGGAGAGGGACTGACTGGGGACTTCCAGATGCTCCACCTTTACAGACGGCCATGGGGTTGGCCCCCGGGACCGTATGCTATGAGACCTCAGACTACATCCCCTGCCAGCAGTGCTATGCAACCAGCCTCTCAACACTCTTCCCCTCCCCATGGGTGCTGTTAACTCTCTCACTTCTTCTGGAAGGCCAGGAGCAGCCTCGGGTCCAGGATGTTCTCCTCTGGCTCCCAGCTGTTATGTCTGGAAAAGCAAGAGCACAGAGCATCAGACACCAGGCAGGGACCCACCCGGTCACTGTAGAGAGCAGTCTGAGTAGGGCCAACCCAATCATTCCCCTAGCTCGGCTGATGGCAGGGGCACCAGGGCACCGTGGCAATCCTCAAAAGTCCAAACCCAGGTCCTGAGGCCACCGAAGCCAGCACTCAAACCTCAAACCCAAAGGGAAACTGCCACCTCAACCCCCCAATTAAAACCCGGCCACAAGAGGACTCCCACAGTCTCCGCCTGGGAGAAAAACAAATCCCAATAAAACACAAAGTTGCAGAGAGGGAATCCCCCAAACTCTGGCCCGGAGCCAGAGAGGGAAGGGAAGGCAGGTCCAGGATGCAGGGAGGGGCACAGACGCATAGCCCAGGATCCAGAACAATGTGGTTGGCGCCCAGGCGAGCGCGGGCCAGGGCACCGGGAGGGGAAGGCAAAGAAAAAAGAGTGAGTCCTGAAGGAGGGGAAACCGGGTTGTGAGGGCAGCTGTGAACAGAACCCCTTCCGGGGATGCCAAATCCTCTCCTTTCCATTAAGAGAAAGAAAACAAAAAAGAAACCCTACATTTATCAATAGAAAGCTCAGGTTACAGCAGGGAAAATATGGACAAGAGGGGGGGCTCACGTCCCGCGCCTCCTACCAGGCCCGGCCGGGGACGGATGAGTCGGGGCGGGGGGCGCATGCAACAAATGGGCGAAGGGGGGGCGGGGAGCGCGGCGCGGGGGCGGCAGGCTAGAGGGGGGTTCCGGTGCAGGAGGGCGCCCAGCCCCGCACCCCGCGGGCTTGTAAACAAAGGGCAGCTCCGGGCAGGGCTGGGCACCCCCCGCCACCGCAGAGCCGGAGGAGCCCGCGGGGACCCCGCAAACTTCTCTCTCTGCCCGCGGACGCCCATGGGTCCCTCGACGGCGCGACCGAGGGTCCTTACGTCCCTCCCCCCCCCGAAGCGCGGGAGCCGCATCGTGGAGACTCACTTGGAAGACCAGCCGCGCCACTTGACCAGGTACTCCAGCTTGCCCTGCGGGGAGAGAGGAGGGGGCGCGTGAGCCGGGCGGCGGGCGGGAGGCGGACGGGCGGGGCGGGCCGTAACGCACCTTGCGCAGCCGCTTGCTCAGGATGCACTCGGCGGCGAAGACCTGCTCGCCCACGCTGCTCAGCTCCTCCATGCTGCCGCGCCAGCCCGCCGACCGCGGCGCCAGCCGCTCGCCCCGCCGCCGCGCGCCCCGCCGGCCGCACACAAAGCACCGCCCCCGCCCGGCGCAGGCCCGCCCCGCGCACGCGCACCGCCGCCTTCGCCCGCGCCCAGGCCCGCCGTCCGCCCCTGCGCGCTGCCCAAATCCGGCGCGGGCCAATCGGCGCGCGGGGGCGGGCGTAGGGCGGAGCGCGCATTGTTCGCGGCGGGCTGGGCCTCGCGCCCCGGCGGGGGGTCCCGCTCGCGGGGCCCCGGGCTGGGGCTGGGGGCGCGGGCGGGCCTCTCGCTCGCGGGGAGGAGGCGCCTGGCAGCTTCGGGCCGGGAGGGGGGGCGCTGAGCCCCGCTTGGCCCCCGGGGCGCGCCCGGCCTTCCTCACAACTTCGTTTTCCGGGCAAAAAGCCATTGTTCTGGTCCGGAGGGAGGGAAGCGGGTCGGGGCGCGGCGGCCGCTTCCTGCCCCCGCCTTCGAGGGGCGCTGCCCCGGGGGCGCGGGGCCCCAGCCGCCCTCGGCTGTTGAACCTTGGCTTCCCTGGGTCTGAGGGGAGTCGCCCTACTTTGCACGGGAGCAATACGGGCCGGGGGTTGGGGGAGGAAATGGGAGATTACGGGGCCCGGGGGAGGGGGGCAACAAAAACCGAGTGGCCCAGTCTTTCCCCTCCCTAAAGGCGAGAGTGGAAAATGCATTAACTAAAAGCGCCAAGCACTCTGAGAAAGAAACAATACGAACTGCCCTGAGTTCTTATTCAATGGCTAAGAAAAGTGGACCTGGTCCTTAAGTTTTAGGGCACACGTAGGGAGAAAAGTGCGGCACCTTTTCTGAATTTGTTTCACGGTTTTGAGGAAATTAATATGGGCAGGGGGCGGTTTCAAGAGCTGACCCTAACTTGGGACGAGGTCATTAATGGTCCGCCAGGGTTTGGCAGCCAGTGTCCTTTCGATCAATTGCCCGCGGCAGACAAGGGACCAGACCGCGTCGTGGAAGTGGCGGGAGCCCCGAGTTCTCCCTGGGCTCATCGTCCACAGGCCACCCTTTTTATTTTGGGCTGTTAAGATTCGGATTCCATTGAGCAGTTCACCCTCTAAGTTATCTACATTTTGAATCAGATCGATTAAAACACGTAATGAAGGAGATGTACATTAGCCTTAACTTTATTCGCATCAATGAAAATTCATTTTCTGGTTTTTTTTCTGCCTTGAACACAGCTGCAAAGTATTCTTTCTGTTGAACAAATCAAGAAGTCGTTTCTTGTTGTAGGAGACTGTCTCAATGTAATTGTGATCATCAAAACCATATTTATCAAGGATTCTAAATTTTTCCTTTCTTCTCTTTTTTTACAGAAAGGCCTACTGTAGAAAACACTGAACTGTGGGAACCTGTTTTCCATTTATGACATGTTCTTCAATTAATTTTGTTAGACAGGTTACATTCATTTGACATCCTGGAGAGAACATGCAAACTCAGATATTGTTTGCTAGCAGGCAGGAGAAAGGAAAATTTTCTTGGGGGAAAGGTGTTTGCTTACTTAGGAGCAGAGGGAGCAAAGAATCCTCATTTTGGGGATAAAACTGGCCTCTAGAGTAAAGAGAGCTGCTTACAATCTCTCCGCCAGCTCTTTTTGTATCCCTGTCTTGTGTGACTTGGCAGTAAATTGCGAAGCTGAGGGCAAAGGTGTATTTATTGTAATCCTACAAATAGCTGGATCAGTTTCAACTCGTGTTTCCTTGCAGAATTCATCATGGGTATAAGATTTTGCCCCGGAAGTTTCCTTTTTCCTCTTTGACACATGGTATCCTGGGATACATGCTTGATTTCTTCATTTCTTTTCTCTTTCTTTCGAAAAGAAAGCCTAAGAAAGGGAATGATTTAATCCCCTAAGAAATAAGTTTGTCTAGAATTTGATACTAACACATTTAGAAAAAATCAATTTCCTGGAAGATTTAACGTGTACATTATCTATCCAACTGTGAACACCCATTTGGGGTAAAATAATATTTAGATAATTCATTTGGAGAAAAAAAATCACAGATGTGACTAGAATGAAATCAGCAGGTAAATACGGGAGCGGATGATCCAGTTTGTGACATATTCCTTAAAAACAAAACTGGAAATAGGCAGCAGTGAGGAGTACCCCAGCTATCCAACTGTGAAAACGTGGGTTTGGACTAGGGCAGATTCTGTCTTCCGTTTTGACTGTCTCATTTTAAGAATGACTAAGAAGTTAGAACGAATTATTTTGTTACTCATTCAACAAATACTCAGCATGTGTTACCGTGTGGGCGCCACTAGATACCTTGTGGTCGTGAGGCTGTTGGAGCAGCTCAATCTCCTAGGACTCGTGGGGATGGTGGGATTGCCCTCCAATTCAAATTCGAGAAATCGAATTTTAAATTTTATTTCATTTTAAATCATGCCAGTTTACATAGCCACATGTAGCTAGTGGACGCTGTCCTGGACACCATGCAGGTCCATGGGAATAAAGGGATATATTTAAACCTAAGTGAAAGTAATACAGTTTAAACCTTTAAGTGAAAGTAATACAGTTGCACAAATTGATACTGGAATATGAAGCGTTTATCTGCACTCACATTTATGCTTAATTATGTATAAGAATGTTTAAAACATAAGATTTCAAAAATACGGGGCATGGAGGAGTACATTCAGAGAGCATACTTTGTCTAGGACCATTTTCTTTCTATTCAAGTGATAAGTATTAACTCAGACTACTAAGAGAGGATAAGTATTTTCATGCTATACTTGAGGATTGAAAATTAAAGATACCAAGGTGAGGAATGACTCACTCTGAAGTTGGTTGAAAAGTCAGGAATTGAGATCAACCCAGTGACCTGGATTTGGCAGTTAAAACTAGGTAGCATTCGGCATGTCTTATAAAAGTTTCACACACCTCTTAGGTTTTCTAAAAATGCGATCTCCCTACCGCCATCAAAGAATGTTGCCTGAAAGGAGTAACCGAATGTCGCCTCCCCTACCCCGCAACCAGTCAGGGTATATAATGCGTCACACAGTATGGAATATTGGATGTAATAATTTGTCCCCCCCCCACCGTGCAAACTCCCCTCCAAGTCTGCAAGACTAAGGTGTGACCTACAGGCTAGTGTGTTATGTTATGCCATTTCTGTATATGTAATGGCTAAATATTATATATACGGGACACACAGTGTTTATGTGTCAGAACTCAAGTAAAAATAAGCACAAGGTGTCAGTTTGCCTACGAACCCTGAGCACAAATGCAAATATTGACCCCTGGATCCTGACCTAGGACGCCCCAGGACCCCAGAGGCAGCCTGTGGCTCTCACTGTGTAGAATATTTCTTGTAAAGGGTAGTCTGTCCAAGCCCTCATTCTACAAAGGAGGAAAATGAATCTGAAACTGCACCAGGTACAGGGCTGTGGAGTATGGTCTTGTTGTTTCCTGGATTCGCCTGGGTTTGCCTAGAAGGGACAGATAGGCCACACTAGAAGTACAGTCGCCTGTGCTCAAGATTCTTGCCAAGGTCCAACGTGGCAGCAGCCCCTCGAGCTCCTGGGAGTTGCCTAGCTCATTGCAGCGCCCCTAAAACCTGCCCAGGTTAGAGCCCCCCAGGCCCTGGAGGCAGAGGGAGGTTAAGGAACACAGTTGCAGGAGGTGGGAAATGAACGATTAACTCCTTTTACCATGTTAACTTTGGAGACAGATGATTGTCCCTTTAACAGGGGATGTCTCCATTACATGCGACTTTCATTTTAAAAGGTGTCATTAATTAATTTTACAGTCAGATCAGTCCATGGTTCCAGTTTCTTTTAAAGTCAGGGTCTCAGTCTGTTGCCCAGCCTGGAGTGCCGGAGTATGGTGGCAGGATCTTGGCTCACCGCAGCCTCAAACCCTTGGGCTCAAGCACTCCTCCACCTCAGCCTCCTGAGTAGACTACAGGCGCAAGCCACTGTGCGCAGCCCAGTTTCTTACTGTTAAAATAGTGGGGCAACCCCCTCGGGTCTCCTCCCACTCTGGGAGCTTTTCTGTCCTCTCAATCAATCCTGCTTTATAAACAAACAAACAAATAAATAAGTGAATATCTTTGTCTTCCCATGGGCGACGTGCTGGCAGGTCTACAGAATAGCTTGCATAGATTTGTTTTAAAAGGGTGTACAGATCAACTTTTTTTGTTAGCTATTGCGAAACCCAAGGGTCTGCACCAGTTCACACTGACACCCCGGGTAGATGGGATTGTGTTTGTCCCCTCTTCTCAGGAACCCTGGCAGTTATGAGTGGTCCAGGAGGTTTCTGAGCAACTTTCCTGTGTGAGATGTGTTATTTTCACAATTTAAAAAATAACTTACACTTATGAAGGTCTAAAATCTAGGATGAAGCCCTTACTGAAAAAACAAATAATGAGTTCAGGGATTCACAGTGGTGAGAATGAACATACAATTCATGAGTGTCCTAATTGTTCTTCCTCCATGCTGGAGGGGTCTCAAGCGTCTTGTACAAATCCTCTGGGCACCATTGATAAGCCCATGGGTTAAAGATCTGAGACCCACATTGTAAGACTCCCTCTAAATTAAACCATGTTCTATTTCACGTCCTTCATTGGCTGAGTTTACTTTTTTTTTTTTTTTTTTTGAGTCGGAGTCTCACTCTGTTTCCCAGGCTGGAGTGCAGTGGCACACTCATGGCCACCGCAGCTCCAACCTGCGGGGCTCAGGCTATTCTTCTACTTCGGCCTTACAAGTAGCTGGAACTACAGGAGTGCGCCATCATGACCGGCTAATTTGTTGATTTATTGTAGAGATGAAGTCTCACCAAGTTGCCCAGGCTGATCTCGAATCCCTGGGCTCAGGCAATCCTCTCGCCTTGGCCTCCCAAGGGGCTGGGATTACAGGCAGAGCCACCGAACCCAGCTCTCCCCCTCTTTTTTTTAAGACCCCTTTTCTGCCTCTTGTTGGCAAACATTTTAGTAATAAGCAGAGGAGTTGCATTTGGAGTCAGTGAATTTTAGAACCAGAAGGGACCATGAAATCTTGTTCACGGATCACCAGTTGAGTGAGGGTTCGAGGCCGGGTCACCACCCGTGCAGGGCAGCACCCTGCTGACCACCCTGCACCTCCTTCATGACCAGTGTCCTTTGTGGCTGTCGACTCAGCCAGGCGAGTGAGTCATGGCCAGGTGCCGAAATCAAAAGGTTCAGATGGGCCAGGCACACTGGCATCTGGCTCACTGCCACTTTGGGAAGCCGAGGCAAGGGATTGCTTGAAGCTAGTAGTTCGAGACTAGCCTTGGGCAACATAGTGAGACCTCATCTCTACAAAAAAGTAAAAAAATTACCCAGGCTTGGTGGCGCGTGTCTGTAGTCCCATCTACTTGGGAGGCCAAGACAGAAGGATCCCACGAGCCCAGGAGGTCGAGACTGTGGTAAGCCATGATCCTGGCGCTGCACGCTAACCTGGACTAAAAAAATTAAAAATAAATAAATAAAATAGAAAGATTAGAATGTATACTGAAAAAACATTTTTCCCTTCCTGTCCCCAGCAACTTAGTACCCTGCTCTGCAGCTACGAATGCTGTCCCTTCCTAGGGCTCCTTTCCAGAGGTGCTCCTGTCTTTGCAAGGGCCCAAGGGACATTTCCTATTGCTCCTGCCTGCTTGTGTCTTTTTCTCCCACAGGCGGTGACATACCACAGGCTGCTCTGCCTTGTGTCTCTTTTCTTAGCACTTTGGCTCAAAGTTCACTCCCATCCAAGGAGTGATCTACCCCTGTCATTTGAACTATATTCCATGGTTTATTTAACAAGACACCAATTGATGGGTCATGAGTAATTTTCAATGTTTAACTCTTGTTTCCTTGAATAGCAGCTGTTTAAAAAAGTTTCTCTGTACATTGGATTTGCAGAGAGGCAGGCTCACAGCAGACGTGTCAGTGGTGACTGTAAAATATAGATTGAGATGCTGGTAATTCAAAATATAGATTGAAATGCTGCTAATTCGGTTCACAGTGCACAGACACGCCCTTGGCGGCCTTAGCTCTTTTGGCCCAGAGTGTCCTTGCTGGACTCAGTGTACACTTGTAAAGAGTGGGCTCTTGACGCTTGCCAGGTGGCCACTGTCTTTTGAGTATGTTTATAGAATATTCCTCCTTGGAGCTGACACCTTGCTCTTCATTTTTTTTAAGAGACAGAGTCTCACTGTGTTGCCCAGGCTGGAGTGCAGTGGTACAATCATAGCTCACTGCAGCCTTGACCTCCTGGGCTCAAGCAATCCACCCACCTTGGCTTCCTGAGTAGCTGGGACTATAAGTGCACACCACTACACCTGGCTAATTAAAAAAAACACACAATATTTTGTTTTGTAACCATGAGATCTTGCTATGTTACCCAAGCTGGTCTCGAATTCCTAGCCTCAAGCGATACTCCTGCCTTGGCCTCCCAAAATGTTGGGATTATAGGTGTGAGCCACCGTGCCTTGTACTTGATATGTCTCACTCCTAAGTAGGAGGGGCTGCTACTGACATCACCATTTCATGTTTCTGTGGGTTCAGTACAAGTTGCATCCTGTGGTCACTGCCTTTTGGAGGCTCACAACCTGGTGTGAATGGTCTTGTTGAGAGCACGTGCACCCCAGAGTAGCATATCAGTGTATTCTCAGCTTCAGTAGGATTCATCTGGAGAGGAATTGGTGAGATGAGTTCGGGGTTGAGGGGCAGACATGAAACCGTGCACACCGTGCACAGGTAACAAGTGGCTGTTCTTTGCTGGGAGCCGTGAAAGGCTGCAGAACAGGACAGTCGGAAGATGCCGTGGAGGAGCCAGGCAGGTGGGTACTAGGCTGATGACAGTGACAGAGCACCAGGTCTGTGGCTGCAGGAAAGCAGAGGAATTATGAAAGCATCAAGTAGAGCCTCTAGTCTATCTGGGGGTGGGCCATATCAGCTGGGTGCTCCAGAAAAACAGAACTGAGTATATAAAGATCAGTGTGTAAAGAGAGGGACCGCAAGGAATTGGTCTATGTGATTGTAGGGGCTGGCTTGGCAAGCCTGAAGCTGTGGGGTGCCCTTTGTGGGAAGCAATCTGGAAACTGATGCTGCAGTTGCTTGATCCTCCTTCAAGCAAACCGCTTGTCTCAGCCTCCTACTAGAGTAGCTAATTTTTTAATTATTTGTGGGGATGAGGTCTTGCTATGTTGCCTACACTGGTCTCAAACTCCTGGCCTCAAGCGATCCTCCCGTCTTGGCCTCCCAAAAAGCTGGCATTATAGGTGTGAGCCACCATGCCCTGTCTCGGTTCTGTTTTTAAGGTTTTTCAACGAACTGGATCAAGCCCACCCAGATTATTCAAGATCACCTCCTTTACTTCAAGTTACATCTACAAAACACCATCACAGCAACACCTAGATTAGCGTTTGGTCGAGTACCTGGGGACTGTAGCCTAGACAAGGAGACACATCAAATTGACCATCACTGGGCTCAGCTACCTGGTTCTTCTACTAGTCATGCCTGGGGTCTCTCGTGTGGCTGCAGTCATCTGGCAGCTTGGCTGGGGCTGGATGGCCTAGGATAACTTCCCTTGTATGGCTGGTGCTTGGTACTGGCTGCCAGTAGGGCCACCTGTCTATAGCAGGTCAACTGAGTTCCTTCCCTTGGGGACTGGGTTTCAAGATGGCGGGCTCCAATGGGCAAGGTTTACAAGCCTCTGCTTGAACCATGTTTGGTGAGGTACCATGGGCCAAAGCAAATCACATGAAAGCCACATGGAGAATTAACCTCTACCTTTTGATCAGAAGAATAGAAAATGGGTGAGCAGATAGGACCTGGAAGAATTTGTGGCCATTTTTGATCCTCCAGAGAGTAGGATCAGAAAATAGTTTAGCAGCTGCTAAGCCCAGCAGCATCTCTTGGACTGTGTTAAATTGACAGAAGATTCTTAATTTCCCAGACTTGTAGGATGTACACTAGCTATTATCCTAGTGTATTTGTCTGCTTGAGCCACCATGACCAAGTACTACAGACTGGGTGGCTTAAACAACAGAAATGACTGGGGACAGTGGCATGTGCTACACTGGAGACTGAGGCAGGAGGATCACTTGAGCCTAGGAGACTGAGGCTGCAGTGAGCTATGATCATGCCACTGACCTCCAGCCTGGGTGACAGAGCAAGATCCCTCTCTAAAACAAAACAAACATAAAAAAATCAAAACATAATTCAATTTTCTCACAGCTCTGGAGGCCAGAGACCCTAGATCAAGGTATTGGCAGGGCTGGTTCCTCCTGAGACCTCCCTCCTTGGCTGTAGATGGCCACCATCTCCCTGTGTCTTTTCTTGGTTGTCCCCCTGTGTGTCCTAATGTCCCCTTCTTATAAAGACACCAGTCCTGTTGGATTGCGGCCCATTGTAACAACCTCATTTTTAACTGAATTACCTTGTTAAATATCCTGTCTCTAAATACGGTCAAATTCTGAGCTACTGGGGCTTAGGACTTTAGCACTGGGGCTTTGGGAAGGACACACTTCAGCCCTTCACACTTGGCTTGTATCCACCTTCTCCTCCTGCTTTTGTGTTGTGTCTTTTTTTTTCATGGCACAGCTAACATTTGTTGGTGCTTACTGTGTACCAGGTGCTGTGCTGAGTCCTTTGTGTATGTGACCTCATTGAACTGCTCGTCCTTCCCCATAGCCATAGCAGAATCCTCAAATCATCTCTGAGCACCATCACGTCACCAACCATCCTTTAGTGGCCAGTGCTCTCTTCAGCATTGGAAGAAATCACTCTGTCTGTTACTGAACCACAGATCCAGTGTGCTTAGGGGCCAGCCCATATGAAAAACTTTGTTCAGAAAAATAGCTCTTGGCCAGGCACAGTGACTGATGCCTGAAATCCCAGTACTTTAGGAGGCCACGGCAGGAGGGTTGCTTGAGCCCAGGGATTTGAAACCAGCCTAGGCAACACAGCGAGACCTCGTCTCTACAAAAAATCAAAACAACAACAATGAAAGAAAACAGCGGTCACCCCAAGGAACTAAATTCATGTATGTTAGAAGTGGGTGTCACAAAACTCTATAGTACTACTGAAAAACTGGGAACAGCATGAAGCTGGAAGAGGGAACCTGTACCTTTGGAGGGACTGGTGCAGTTGGCCAGATAAATCCATGCGACAGGAGGCTGGCATGGAGGCTAGACCATACTGTCTGCTGTTAAGGCCAGGTGGTCCGCATGTGTCTACATGGAAAGGTCTCCAAGGCATGTGTTACTATGGGAAAAAAAGCTACGTGTGGAACAATATTGTGTTTATTTCCTATTGTGGACGAATCACCACAAAGTGGGTGGCTTAAAACGACATGAGACTCATTCTCTCAAAGTTGTGGTTGCCAGAAGTTTGAGATCAAGGTATGAGCAGGGCTGCACGCCCTTGGAGGGCTCTGGGAAGGGCCCTGCCTTGTCTATTTCAGGACCTGCAGTCCTTGAGGTTCCTAGGTGCAGTGTGGCTCCATTCTTTGCCCCTTTCTTCACATGGCCTTCTCTGTGTCTGTGCCTCTCAAATCTCCCTCTCCTTTCTCTGATACAGACACCGGTCATTGGATGTAGGACCCACTCTGAATGCAGGATGATTTTATCTCAAGAGGGCCCTTAACTTAATTATGTCTGCTAAAGACCCTTTTTCCGAGGAAGGTACATTTACAAGTACCAGGATTAGGATTTGGTTATACCTTTGTGTGTGGGGTGGGGAGGGTGGGGATGGAAGACGGCAGAGGAACACCATTCAACCCACTACAAATCTATGGTATTATTTATTGTGCAAACAAGTGGATTTGTATGCCTATAGATGTATACAGATTTTCAGAGAAGAAACCCGACACTAACAACAGTGGTTACCTTTTGGGGCCAGTGAAGAGCATATTTTTTTATGGACGTATAAACTATTTAGAACTTTTTACCTTGTGCATGCATAACTTTATAGAAAGTACTATTCCCTGAGATAACTAGCTTTTAAGCTCATGGATTACTTTGGATCTTCTTTATATTTTAATCTATTTTTAGCTCATTGATTTTATAAAGATTCTCAGGAATAGAAAATATTGAGGCCATGGTCTCCCCTAAATATATCCTGATTTCTTTATTGCTGAGAGAAATGAAAGAAAACTTAAATATAGAGGACCCAGTTTATGGACTGGGAGATTGACTGTTTTGAAGACGTCATTTCCCTTCAAATTGACCTATGGATTTAATGTAATCCTAATCAAAATGTCAGCATTCTTTAAAAAAAAGGAAGGAAATTGACAAGTTAATTCTAAACTGTGTAGGAGAATGAAAAGTACCTGGAAGCATCAGAACGATCCCCCCAAAAGAACACAGTTGGAAGAGTTGCATGACCTTATCTCAGGATTTAACTACAAAGTTACATAGTCAGTACACTGTGATTTGGGGTGGCATAGACAAATACTATTCATGGAACAAAAAAGAAAGTCCAGAAATGGACCCACACACATACATGCTCATTTGGTTTTTGACAAAGGCACCAAAGAAAATCATCAGGGGCAGAAAAAATCTTTTCAACAAGTTATGCTGGGCAGCTGGTTATCCATACGGATAAAAACAAGACCATTGGTACATGACACATGGAGATTATTTGAGCTCAGACCTAAATGCAAAAGGGAAGATGATAAAACTTCTAGAAGTAAACACAAAAGGATATCTTTTCAAATTTTCGGTTGTCAGAGGTTTCTCACATGGCACTTGAAAAAACAAGCATTACTTTAAAAATATGACAAATTACACTTGGCCAAAATTTAAAACTTGTGCCATTCAAAAGACACCATTAAGAAAATGAATCAGAAAACCTCAGACTGGGAGAAAATACTTGTAACACAAAGAACTTGTATCCAGAACATATGCAGGACTCTTACAAATAATAAAAAAAATTAAAAGGATAAAGAATTCTCTTTTTTTAAGTGGACAAAATTAAAAACTTCGATGGGTCCTTCACAAAAAATGATATCTGATTGGCCAGTAAGCACATGAGAAAGTACTTAACACCATTAGTCATTAGGGAAATGCTAATTACAGCCAGGATGAGAGATCACTGTATACCAGTGAGAATGACTGAAATTAAAAAGGCTGATAACACAAAATGTTGGCATGCATGTGGAAGAACTGAAACTCTCATGATTGCCGGAGGCAGTGGAAGTAACACAACTACTTTGGAAAATAATTTGGCAGTTTCTTATAAACACACATCTGCCCTATGAGTCATCATTCCACCTAAAATAAAATAAAATATGTGTACAAAAGACTTGTATGAGCCTGGGCAGGATGGCTCACACTTGTAATTCCAGCACTTTGGGAGACTGAGGCGGTGCGATCACTTGAGGCCAGGACTTTGAGACTAGCCTGGGAAACACAGCAAGACCTTGAACTCCACAAAACAATTTTAAAAATTAGCCAAGTATGGTGGCACATACCTTTAGTCCTAGCTACTCGGGAGGCTGAGGTGGGAGGATCACTTGAGCCCAGGAGTTCAAGGCTACAGTGAGCTATGATTGCATTACTGTACTCCTGCCTGAGAGACAGAATGAGACCCTGTATCTAAAAAAATAAGGAACTTGTATGAGAATGTTCAGAGAAGCTTTATTTGTATTAGCCCCAAACTGGAAACAACCCAAATGTCCATCAGTGAGAGAATGGATACACACACTGTGGTCTGTCTGTACATAGAGTGGACCTCTACTCAATGATTAAATGGTACAAAGTACTGACACCTGAAATTCCGTGGACACATCTCCAAAATATGCTGAGCAAAAGAAGCCAGACACAAAAGAATATCTGCTTTCTGATTCCATGTACATGAAATTCTAGGCCCATCCACACTAAAAAAACAAGAAAGAAATAAGAAATAAGTAAAAGTAATCAGAAAGTGGTTACCTTTTAGATGTAAGGACCTGAGGGATCTTTTGGAGTGAGGCGGGGGTGGATATCTTGCTAGTGGTTTGGGTTATCGGGGTATGATCACTGGTCAAAATTCTCCGACTGTGCATTTTACTACATATAAATTATACCTCAACTTAAAATAAGTTTTTTTTTTTTTTGGTTTGTTTATGTTTTTGCTTTTTTTTTGAGTTGGAGTCTCACTCTGTCGCCCAGACTGGAGTACAGTGGCCGCTCCCGGCCACCGCAGCCTCGACCTGCTGGGCTCCGGTGATCCTTCCGCCTCAGCCTTCCAAGTAGCTGGAACTACAGGTGCGCGCTACCACGCCTGTCTCATTTTTTAAAAATTTTTATTGTAGAGATGAGGTCTTGCCAAGTTGCCCAGGCGAGTCTCAAACCCGCGGTCTCAGGCAATCCACTCACCTCGGCCTCCCAAAGTGCTGGGATTACAGGCTGAACCACCGAGCCCGGCCTAAAATAAATTAAAAGGAAAAAAAAAAGGATAAGTCTGGAAATGCGCTCAAAACTTTGAATTACTACAATGGCTTTATTACATTTTAGGAGTCAAACATTTTCAAGTTTTGCATGATAATGCTGGAACAGTAGTTTCTCCAGGCTGTTAGCTCATGGCGACAGGATGTTGTTCCCTTTGAATAGACTCTTGAAGAGAAGTAGATTACCCTGGATATCTCATTTTTCTCTAACCCTGTCTTTTTTATTTAAGACTATATGTTTTATTATGTTTAGATCATGAGATATTTATCATATGTTGTTTACACTATTTTGAAATCTTTCTTCTTTGTGAATTTTTCTTTCTCTTTTTCTTTTTCTTTTTAGTCAGATTCTCACTCTGTTACCCAGGCTTGAGGCTGTGGCATGCTCATGGCCAGCGCAGCCTTGACTTGTCGGGTTCAAGTGATCCTTCTGCCTCAGCCTTTCAAGTAGCTGGAACTACAGGCGTGCACCACTATGCCTGCCTAATTTTAAAAAAAAATTTATTGTAGAGACAAGGACTTGCTAAGTTGCCCAGGCTGGTCCTGAGCCCCTGGGCTCAGACACTCCTCTCGCCTCGGCTTCCCAAAGTGTTGGGATTACAGGTGTGAGTCACCATGCCTGGCCCTTTGTGAAATTTTGAGTTGACAAAGTTGAAACTGATTTCTTCCTTATAAGATGAGAATTCCCAAGGAAGAATGTTTCCTGAATGGAATAAAATGGCCTAAATGGAATAAAATAGCTAAAATCAATGATAGCTTTAAAAGTTTTTTTTGGGGGAGGTCAAGCTTATAAACGGGAGTGCACTAAATAATTCTACAAAAATTAAAATTATTACGTAATTTCCCAAGGGAAAAAAGTCTAATGTTATCTTTGAAGAAATCTTACAAATTTAATTCAAATTTCCCCATATAAAAATATTCATGCCCTGGCCTTGCCTGCATGGATTCTGGTTTCTGAATGTCTGGGTAACAACGGCATCAGTGACTGTGAAAGAGACCCTGGCTTGGAACACTGGTGGCTTCTGTAAGACTCAGTTCTTTCAGCCATAGCTTGGAGAAGCCATACCCTGTGTCGAAGATGAGACCCCTTCCTGAATGGTACCCTCAACAGATAGGTCCACTGGGAACCTGTGCTCCTGAACTAATTTGGAAAAAGGGTTTTTGTGGAAGTAATTAACTCAAGATGAGGTCACACTGTATTAGTTTGGGCCATAAATGCAATGGCCAGTAGCCTTAAAAGAAGAGGGAAAATTGCTGGGTGCAGTTGCTCACATCTGTAATCTCAGAACTTTGGGAAGCTGAGGTGAGAGGATTGCCTGAGCCCAGGATTCGAGACCAGCCTGGGCAACTTGGTGAGACTGTGTCTCTATGACACATTAAAAAAAAATTAGCTGGGCGCTCACCTGTAGTTCTGGCTACTTGGAAGGATGAGGCAGAAGGATCGCCTGAGCCCAGCAGGTCTAGGCTGTGGTGGCTGTGAGTATGCCACTGCACTCCAGCCTAGGTGAAAGTGAAAGAGTGAGATGTCAACCAAAAAAAAAAAAAAAAGAGGAAAATTTAAGGCTGGGCATGGTGGCTCATGCCTGTAATCCCAGCATTTTGGGAGGCCGAGGCTGGAGAATCACTTGAGCCCAGGAGTTTGAGACCAGTCTGGACAATATAGGGAGACCTTATCTCTACAAAAAATAAAAAAAATTAGCCAGGTGTGTTCCAACTACTGGGGAGGCTGAGGTAGCAGAATCACGTGAACCCAGGAGGTCGAGGCTACAGTGAGCCGGGATTGTGCCGCTGTATTCCAGTCTAGGCGACAGATCTTGTTTCAGAAAAAAAGAAGAGAGAAATGGAGACGTAGACAACAGAGAAGCCCGTGCAAAGATGGTGGCAGAGATGGGAGTGACAAATCTACAAGGCGAGGGACAACAGGGAGTACTGGGAACCACCAGAAGCTAGGAGAGAGGCTTGGGATAGATTCTTCCCCCCAGAGATTCCAGGAGGAAGCAGCCCAGCTGACACCTTGATCTCAGACTTCCAGCCTCCAGAACTGAGAGACAATAAACGTCTGTTGTGTTAAGTCTGTTTGAGGTCATTTGTCACAGCAGCCCTAGGACGTGAACGCTCGTTCCTCACAGTGGTTTCCGTGAGGATCTGTGGAGAAGGCCCCAGGGACGCCTGGCAGACCCCAGGCATGCAGGTCTCTTTCCCCTCTCTTGGGATGTCCCTGCCCCCAGTGACAGTGGCTGAGAATGAACAAACCCAGGACAGTGTGGCCTTCACATGTCAGAGGAGTTCTCTCTTTTTTTTTTTTTTTTTGAGTTGGAGTCTCACTCTGTCACCCAGACTGGAATGCAGTGGCCGCTCCCGGCCACTGCAGCCTCGACCTGCTGGGCTCCGGCGATCCTTCCGCCTCAGCCTTCGGAGTAGCTGGAACTACAGGTGCGTGCAACCACACCCGGCTAGTTTTTGACTTATTGTAGAGATGAGGTCTCGCCAAGTTGCCCAGACAGGTCTTGAACCCGCGGGCTCAGGCAGTCCACTCACCTCAGCCTCCCAAAGCGCTGGGATTACAGGCTGAGCCACCGAGCCCGCCTTCGGAGGGGTTCTCAACGGAGAGGGAGCAGTGCGCGTGTGGCCCACATGAGTTGGGCCTAAAGAGAGGCGAATGTCGTGGATACTAATTCATGTTCACATCCTCAGCAAAGCCGTGTCCCTATCCCACCCTCGGGTCCCATCCTCATACTCCCCAACCCTTCCTGATACCCTCAGTCATGGGCCACCGTTGTAGCTGGTTCATTATAGATTGGGCCCAGTAGCTTCATTTCTACAGGATGTAACAGGCATCCCTGACACAGCACCATAGCGAGGCTAACACCCACAGCGTTCTTGTCTCCAGATGGGAATTCATGTCCCAGCGGTTCCACCCATCTCACGAGCTTCCTGGAAGCTCATAGCAGCCAGACCAGGGCAGGGCAGAGAGGGGTGATGGTCGCCCTCATTTTGATCCCCTCCGTCCAGACCCATGGAACTCAAGATTGACCTCGGAAAAATCCATCAAGGGTAAACCTTTATGAAACCGGGTGAGGGACTTGACCCAGTCTGTCTCCTGGTGACAGGGAAAGGGGACTGCAGTGGGGACCGTAAGAGAAAGGGGCAGACTAGGAGGGACCTTCCTGAGTGGGGTTTATGGGATGCAAGGAAATTTATAAAATCATGGAGGCCAAGCTACAAGGGAGATACTTGGAGTTAGAGTTTCTGTAATAATACAACAAAGTCGCCGGGCGTGGTGGTGGTTCACGCCTGTAATCCTAGTTAATCCTAGCACCCTGGGAGGTGAAGGCGAGAGAATTGCCTGAGCTCAGGGGTTTGAGACCAGCCTGAGCAACATGGTGAGACCTCATCTCTGTAATAAATCAAAAAATTAGCTGGCCATGGTTGTGCTTGCCTGTAGTTCCAGCTACTTGGAAGGCCGAGGCGAAAGAATCGCCTGAGCCCAGCAGGTCGAGGCTGCGGTGGCCATGAGCATGCCACTGCACTCCAGACTGGGCGATAGAGTGAGACTCTAACTAAAAAATAAATAAATAAAAAAAAAATAAAGCCAAAGAAAATTAAAAAAACTTGCTTTGAGCCTGAAGAATTAAAAACCAATGGTGAGATGTCTTAAGAACAAATTAAATATGTTTTGTCCCAATACCTTGGCTAGAATTCCACCGGCCCCACTTAGAGACCTTGACCTTGGGCAAAGTCCTCACTTCCTTAAGCTTAGATTTCTTGGTTCTTCATGGACCGCATGAATTTGCCTCCTGCATGTTTTGTCAATGTGCAATTTTTGCATCCCTTGCTGACAACTCTGCTACACACAATGCTGCGATGAGATGAGCTTCCTTGATCATATTTCACCAGCTGTTTGTGAGTGTATCTGCAGGGAATTTTCCAGCCAGTGTCATTGCTGCTCGGAGACATGCATTTAAAAAAAAATCTGCAGGAGATTTGTCAATTAAAAAAAGAGATAATCCTTAGAGAGGAATCCCTAGATTACATAATTTGCATAGAATCATATGAATAGTGTGATAAGCAGAATAAGACCCCCGGAGACCTAATTCCTGGGACTGAAAATATGCTAGGTTACTTGGCAAAGAGAAGTTAAAAGTTACAGGTAGAATTAAGGTTGCTCATTGGCTGATATTTTACAATTTTTTTTTTTTTTTAGGGACAGGGTTTCACTCTGTTGCCCAGGCTACAGTTCAGTGGTACAATCACAGCTCGCTGCAGCTTTGAACTTCTGGGCTCAAGTGATCTTTCCACCTCAGCCTCCTGAGTAACTGGGACTACAGACACATGCCACCACATCTGGCTAATTAAAACAATTTTTTTTTTTGTAAAGGTGGGCTCTTGGCCAGGTGCGCTGGCTCATGCCGGTAATCCTAGCACTTTGGGGGGTCAAGGCAAAAGGACTGGTTGAGCTCAGGAGTTTGAGACCAACCTAGGTAGCATGGTGAGTCCTTCTCTCTACAAAAAAAAAAAAAAAAAATAGCCAACTGTGGTGACATGTACCTGCTACTCGGGAGGCTGAGGCAGGGGGATTGCCTGAGCCCAGGAAGTAGAAGCTGTGGTGAGCCATGACAGTGCCACTTCACTGTAGCCTGGGCAACAGAGTGAGACCCTAAATGAAATTTAAAAAAAAAAAAAAAAGAAAGATAAAGATGGGATCTTGTTATGTTGCCCAGGCTGGTCTTGAACACTTGGCCTCAAGTGATCCTTCTGCCTCGACTTTCCAAAGTGCCTGGATTATAGGCATGAGCCACCATGCTCAGCCTCATTAGCTGTTTGTGAGATGGGGAGATTATTCTGGATTATCTGGTGGGCCCAGTGTAATCCCAGAGTCCTTAAAGGTGGAGGAGAGTCAGGGCCAGAGTGAGGAGGTGAGAGGACTGGACAGGCCATTGCTGGCTTTGATGATGGGGGAAGGGAGTGAGAGCCAAGGAATGTGGGTAACCTCTAGAGGCTGGAAAAGGCAAATAAATGAACACTTCCTAGAGCCTCCAGGAGGAACATGGCCCTGTTGGCACATTGATTTTAGCTGAGGAAAACTCATTTCTGACCTCTAGAACTGTAAGGTCATAAATTTGTGTGTGTTTTTAAAGCCACTGGTTTGTGCCATTTGTTCTGGCAGCAACAGGAGAGTAATATAGCAAAAGCTGGAGAGGGCATGCAGGTTAGGTCTTACAGAATCTGGAGCCCATCGTGGCTAACGCAGTAGGAACGAGCTCCGCTGGGCCAGGGCGCTGGGTCTGGCTGGTCTCTGCTGTGTCAATGGTGTGTAGGGCCATGCTGGGGGCACAGTTGTGCTCGGAAAATACTTGTTGCGTGGATGCAGGAGGTATTGCCTGCCATGCGAAGACAAGGTGGCCAGGGAGGGGCCCGGGGTTCTGTGGAGCTTGGGACAGAAGACCTAGAAGCCAGTGGGGTCAGTGCTGTGACTGGTGCATGTTGTGGGCCAGTGGAGCTGCCTGTGGATCCCTGGAGCAGTAGTGGCAGAACTGGAGCCAACCTCTGCGGTGTCCCTTGCACATGGGACGTCCCAGCATCACGTGGGGAGGGGCCCTCTGGGCCTGGATTCCCACTGCTGAGAGAATAGTGGTGACGGTTTATGTATCACCATGTCACCCTGCAAAAGGATGGCGAGGACAGTATATGCCAGGAGACAGCTTGGATCAGATAGTAACACAAGGGACAGTATGTACCACTAAACGTATGTGCCAAGGGACAGCACGTACCAGGGGCACTATATTCCAGGGGACAGTATATACCAGGAACACTATGTCCCAGGGGACAGTATATACCAGGGGACAGTATTTACCAGGGGCAATATTTAATGGGACAGTAGGTACTGGGACTAATATGTGCCGGGGGCAGTATATGCCAGGGACAGCATGGACCAGGGATAGTAATTACCAGGGACAGTATGTAACACTAACAGTATGTGCCAAGAGACAGTATATGCCAGGGACACTATATTCCAGGGACAGTATATACCAAGGGATAGTATGTACTGGGGGGCAGTGTGTCTCAGTGAAAGTCTGTGTCAGGGAACAGCATGTACCAGGGACAATGTGTGTCAGTGGACAGTATATGCCAAGGGACACTAAATGCCAGGGGCAGTAGGGACCAGGGGACTGTATGTACCAGGAACAGTATGTACCAGGGGACAGTATATACCAGGGGACAGTATTTACCAGGGACAGTATGTAACAGGGGACAGTAGGTTCTGGAAATAATATGTACCAGGGGGCAGCATATGCCAGGGACGGCATGTACCAGGGGATAATATGTTCCTGGGACAGTGTGTGCCAGGGTTAGTGTGTTCCAGGGGACAGTATGTACCCCTGTGCAATATGGACCTGGGTACAGCATGGACCAGAGACAGTATGTATCAGGAGGCAGTATTTGCCGGAGACAGTGTGTACCAGGGACAGATATACCAGGGCACAGTGTGCGCCAGGGGACAGTATGTGCCTGGGCACAGTATTTTCCAGGGAACAGTATGACAGATATCCCAGGGTGCAGTGTGTGCCAGGGGACAGTATGTGTCAGGAACAGTATGTTCCAGGGACACTATGTTCCGGGGACAGTATGTACTGAGGACAGTGTGTGAAGGAGAGAGTACCTATCAGCAAGCATGCTTGCCCTTTGCTTTGTCCTTGTGATCAAAGGGACCCTGTTCGTTTTCAAGCTCCGATCTGTAAGATCCAAGTCATTTTGGCTGTGGAGTCAACGCCCACAAAACCCCCAAGAGAGCCACTCCACGGTGCCCGTCCCTCGTCCCGCTCCGTCACAGCTTCTCTCTTCACCTTCCATCTTGGCAGGCCCTTTCCAGCTTGAAAACTCAGTTTTCTGGTTTATTTAATTTGACATGGTGGAAGCCTTTGTATATAATGTCAAATAAAAAAGACATGTAAGGAAAATATATACGAGTGTAGTATGATCCCAGTATTATAAAGACGTGTACATGTACATGGAGAAAAGGGTGGAAAGAAATCATAAAAAACACTGGAGTGCTGTCACTGGGATGTGGGGTTAAAATGAATTTTTATTACTTTCTTATACTGGTCTATTTTCCAGAATGGCTGTGATGAACACATATTACTCTTATTGTCAGACTTTCTAAACTCAGGCACTTAAATGAGGACAGGTGGATCGGTGGGGGACTGAGTGGTGGAGAACAAAGCTTTCTTTTTTTCTTTCTTTTTTTTTTTTTTTTGAGTTGGAGACTCACTCTCTCACCCAGCTAATTTTTTGTAGAGATGTGATCTCTCTGTGTTGCTTAGGCTGGTCTTAAAATCCTAGCCTCAAGTAATCCTCTGCTTCAGTCTCCCAAAGTGCTGGGATTGCAGCCACCACGCCTGGCCTGGAGAATAGAGACTTTTTTCTAGAGAGGTAGAAACAGTGAGAAAGGAGGAAAGTAAAGAGGTGATGGTTTGATATTTATTTACTTTTTTTTTTTTTTTAGAGACAGGATCTCACTTTGTTGCCCAGGCAGGAGTGCAGTGATGTGATCATAGCTCCTTGAACTCCTGGGCGCAAGTGATCTTCTGACTTCAACTTCCCAAGTAGCTGAGACTACAAGAGTGAGCCACCACACCCAGCTAATTTTTTTATTTTTATTTTATAGAGACAGAATCTCACTATGTTGCCCAGGCTGGTCTCAAACTTCGGGACTCAAGTGATCCTCCCACTTCGGTCTCCCACCGTCCTGGTATTACAGGTGTGAACCACTGTGCCTGACCGGTTTATTTATTTATTTTTAATCATTAAACTCGAGAAGGAATGCTGTTGCATCTTAATACGAGTTATAGCCCATCAGGATTTTCTATTCATGAATCTTAATCCAGAAAAGACAGCATTAGAATGCAGCAAGTAATACTGGTTAGAAATAAGAGAAAAATCGAGAGAAGCACCATTACAGCGTGAGACTTTATTGCATGTGTCTGAGACATCAGAGAGCAGGCAGGTGAGACCGAGGAAAGCATCACAGGCCCAGGGCCTGTCCCTTGGGAAGCCTGTCCTGATGGAATATCAGTTTCCAGATAAGGATGGATTATATTTGTCTATGAGGGTAGGCATCAGTCATGGGAGTTTATGCTGCTCCTGGCCTGGGGACGGCCGGGATGTGTGCTGGGGTAGTGACAGCCCTTTTCTGGGTGTTTGCAAGAGAACCCTGCAGGATATGTCACTTCTTCTGAGCTCACTAAATTGGAGCAATACTCATCATGATGGGATAAGCCCATGTGTTATAAGAGACACAGAGACCAGTACATGGAGAGAAACAGAGGAAGGAGGAGAGAGCAAGAAATAGAAAGAATTCTGGCACAAAATCTAAATAACTAGATCTACTAGGGACCTTCTTAATTGGGAGATTCTTTTGGTAGCTCAAGCTAGTATGAGTTTGGTTTCTGCAGTTTTCAACAACCTGAGGTCACATCCTCAGGACAACTTTCCAGAAACCGTTTGTAAGACTTGTTTATGTTCGAGACCACAAAGGCTATCAATTTTCAAAAGTAGAAACTGGCAGGGCTTGGTGGCTCAGCTTGTAATCCCAGCACTTTGGGAGACCAAGGCTAGTGGATTGCCTGAGCCCGCGGGTTCGAGACCAGCCTAGACAACTTGGCAAGGTCTCGTCTTTACAATAAATCAAAAATTAGTCAGGTGTGGTAGCGTGCACCTGTAGTTCCGGCTACTTAGAAGGCTGAGGTGGAAGGATCGCTAGAGCCCAGCGGGTCGAGGCCGTGATGGCTGTGAGTGTGCCACTGGAAAAAACTCCAGACTGGGTGACAGAGTGAGACTCCAACTCAAAAAAGAAAAAAAAAGTAGAACCCACACAGGCCTTGTCTCTGATTATGATGCAACAAAACAAGAGACTGATTAAAAAAGGGGGTGAGGGGGGAGTCAAGAAAGAATCTAAACAGACACATCACAGAAGAAGAAGACATAAGAGTGTCCAAAATGCACCTCAAAAGATGCTCAACACTGTTGCTCATTAGGGAAATAGAAATGCAGATTAAAAGCACATCTCCACAAGAATAGATGAAAATGAAAAGACTGGCAATATCGAGTGCTGGTGAGGGCGGGGGAAAGCCGGAACCCTCATACCTTGCTGGTGGGAACACAAAATGGTTCAGCTACATTGGAAGCTCAACAGTTTCTTTAAGAGCTAAATATACACTTACCATATGACCTGGAAATACCGTTGTGTCCACCAAAGGATTTGGAAACATGTGACCTGTATGCTGTTCTCCTAGCAGCTTTGATCATGTAATAGCCAAAAAGTGGAACCCGTCTAAATGTGCATCTGCTAGTGAAAGGCTAAACAAGCGGTGGTGCATGCATCTGTGGATTACTGCTTGAAATCAAAAGGAGGCTGGGCTCGGTGGTTCAGCCTATCATCCCAGCACTTTGGGAGGCCAAGGCAAGTGGTTTGCTTGAGCCTGTGGGTTCGAGACCTGTCCGGGAAACTTGGCAAGACCTCAATTCTGCAATAAATCAAAAATTAGCCGGGGGTGGTAGCACGCCTGTAGTTCCAGCTACTTGGCAGGCTGAGGCGGAAGGACTGCCAGAGCCCAATAGGTCGATGCTGGGGTGACCATGAGTGTGACACTGCACTCCAGCCTGGGTGACAGAGTGAGACTCCAACTTCAACTCCAAAAAAAAAAAAGAAATCAAAAGGAAAGCAACAACGTGAATGAATCTCAGAAGTATTATGTGAAGCGAGAGAAGCCAGACACGAAGGATTGCATACTGTATTTTCTATTTCTATGAAATTTTGGGTAAGAACTCCCCAAACTGGACTTGGACTTGCGTTGTCATCCTAGAATCTTCCTTCCTCATCCTGGGGACTGCCTCAGCCTCTCTCATGAAACTTTCATACAACGTAATACATTATTACTACAAAAAATGTGGTAGATTTTTTTTCTTATTGTGGGCAGACAGGTATGTTAAGTTTTTAAAATCTTTTTTTAGTCGAATTCTTACTCTGTTGTTCAGCATGGCACTGGGGTCAGAAGATCCTTCTCCTCAGCCTCCTGAGTAGCTGGGACTATAGGTGCATGCCACTACACCCAGCTAATTTTGTTATTTTTTTTTTGTAGAGATGAGGTTTCACTTTGTTACACAGGCTGCTTTCAAACTCTTGGGCTTAAGCGATCCTCCCACCTTGGCCTTCCAAGGTGTTGGGATTACAGGCGTGAGCCACTGTGCCTGGCCCTATGTTGAGGTTTTTAAAAAAGATCATAAAACTGTATACATGAAGCAATTTTATGTTTGTTAAGTATGTCTATGCATACAAAAGCCTGGAAATACATATTTTATAATGTTTGCTTCTTTTAAAAAATCGTGGCCCAGTACAGTGGCTCATGCTATAATCCCAATCCTTTGAAAGGCCGAGGCAGAAAGATTGCTTGAGGCCAGGAATTCGAGACCAGCATGGGCAATATCTTAAAAAAAATTAGCTGGACATGGTGGCACATGCCCATAGTCCCAGCTATTCAGGCGGCCAAGGTAGGAGGATTGCTTGAGTTCAGAAGTTCAAGGCTGCAGTGAACTATGATTGCACCACTGCACTCCAGCTGGGGCAGCAAACAGAGCAAGTCCCTGACTCTAAAAATTAAAAAAAAAAAAAGTTGAAAATGTAATGAAAATAAAAAGATTTCTTTCAAAAGAGCAACAAACCTATTCAATGTTTCCAAATGAACCTAACAAGAAATGAGTGAGACTCACGTAGAGAAAACCACCAAAGTTCTGTGAAGGACACAGAAGAATCCTCGAGGAGATGGGAGAGACAGCCCGTGATCCATCCAGAATGGGATGACCAATATTGGAAAGGCACAATTCTCCAAAATTTTGTGGTCCAGTTTCAAACTATTCTAATAAGACTTGCAAACAGACGTCTGTTCTAACCTGGGAAGTTGTTTCTAAAATTCATACGGCAGAATAAATACAAAAGATGATATTGGAGATCTCTGAATCATGAGGGAAGATTTGCTTCATCAAATACAAAATGAGCAACAGAGCAACATTGTTAAACGTGGTAGTATTGGCACAGGAAGAGTAAACAGGTCAGTGGATGAATAGAGTTCCAAGATAGATTGATTGTACAAGGGTGTCCAGGATTGAATAATGGACCTCCCACATTTGTGTCCACCCAAAACCTCAGAATGCGACCTTATCTGGAAATAGAGTCCTTGCAGATGTAATTAGTCAAGGTGAGTCTATACTGGATGATGGTGGCCCTCCATACAATGACTGATGTCCTTATAAGACAGCACACGAAGACAGACCCACACAGAGGGAAGAGGCGGAGGTAGAGATTGGGGTGACGCAGCAACAAGCCAGAAAACGCCAAGGATTGCTGGCAGCCCCCAGAAGCCGAAGGGGGCAAATGAAGGATCCTTCCCTGAAGCTTTCAGAGGGAGTGTGGCCCGGCCGACACCTGATTTCAGAGTTCTGTACTCCAGAACCGTGAGAGAATCAATGCCCTTGTGGCATCCCTCGGAAACTTTTACAGAGGGCATTGAATTGCGGATGATGATGACATTAGGATGAGTGCGGAGAGGTGGATTAGATTGTTATAGCTGTGGTGGCTGTGAGTGTGCCACTGCACTCCAACTTGGGTGACAGAATGAGACTCCAACTCAAAAGAAAAAGAAAAAAAGGAAGAAAGAAAAGTTTGATGGATTTAAACATCTAGACACTAAAAAATAAAAAATAAAAATAAAAAACCCACTAAGAACAATGGTAAAAGACAAATGACACACATAGGATATATTCTTCCAAAACTTAACCTGAATTTAACTGAGCCTCTGGATTTCAACTCTCATTTATAGGAAAGATGAGTGGTCATGGGACAGGCTAAAGAACCCCAGGAAACAACAGCTGGACAAACCCAGAATGTGAGTCACTCCACAAGACCCCTGGCTTGGACTCCTTGAAAAACCAATGACATAAAAAAAAAAAAAAAGAAGAAGAAAAGGTAAGTAGCTGTTAAAAAGAGATTCGTTAAAAAGCAAATAAAACCCAGCCCCTGGTTGGGTCCTGGTTTGAGAAAGAAAAATTGGGGGGACTGCTGGGAAAATTTGAATCTTGATTGAATATTAGGTGATGATATGGTCTCAATGTTTGTGCTCCCTCAAAATTCACCAGCCAGGACAGACAGCCTCCCCAGACATCAAATCTGCGGGTGACCTGATCTTGGACTTTCCAGACCTGTGAGAAATACTCATAAATTTCTGCTGCTTATAAGCCAATCTATGGTCTTTTGTTATAGAGTCTTGAATGGACGGAGACAGATGAGATCAGGAAATTATTTTTCATTTTCTCAAGTGTGATAATGGTTTTGCAGTTAGCTAGAAGGCTGTTCTGGCTCTCAGGTGATTTTTTTTCTTTTTTCTTTTTTGAGTTGGAGTCTCACTGTCGCCCAGGCTGGAGTGCAATGGCACAGTCACAACCACCCCAGCATCGACTTGCTGGCCTCCAGCGATCCTTCTGCCTCAGCCTTCCAAGAAGCCGGAGCTACAGGCGTGCACTACCATGCCTGGCTGATTTTTGACTTATTGTAGAGACGAGGTCTCATCAAGTTTCCTGGGCTGGTCTCAAACCTGTGGGCTCAGGCAGTCCTCTCGTCTTGGCCTCCCAAAATGATGGGACTATAGGCTTGAGTCAGCACGTCTGGCCAAATTTTAAACATGTATTTATTGTAGTTGGGTGTGGTGGCTCATACCTATAATCCCAGCACTTTGGGAGGCAGAGGTGAGAAAATTGCCTGAGTCCAGGGGTTCAGGATCATCCTGGGCAACTTGGCAAGACCTCGTCTTTACAATAAACACAAAAATTAGCAGGGCGTGGTGGTGTGCACCTGTGGTTCCAGCTACTTGGAAGGCTGAGGTGGAAGGATCGCCTGAGCCCAGCAGGTCAAGGCTGTGGTGGCCATGAGTGTGCCACTGTGCTCCAGCCTGGGCGACAGAGTGGGACTCCTACTAAAAAAAAAAAAAAAAAATTATCGTAAAGATGAGGTCTTTCCAAGTTGCCTAGGCTGGTCTCAAACCCCTGGACTTAAACAAATTCTCTCAGCTCTACCTCCCAAAGTGCTGGGATTCCTGGCGTGAGCCACCGCGCCCAGCCTCAGGTGATGCATCTTGAAATATTTAATGGCAAAGTGTCGTCAATATCTATGTCTTTTCAAATGATCGGCAAAAACAAGTTGATAAAGCGGATATGGCAAAATACTGAGGATTTGGTGGAGGGTACCAGGTGATCACCACACCTTCCTTTCGACTTGACTGTGTATAATAAAAAGTTGGTGGGAAAAAGGCAGCTGCAACATACATCAATGGACACGCGGTTACACCCATACTTTATTCCTTAAGTAAGTAAAAAAGAGAGTCCTGGAGGAAAATGGGTAATTTAGCATACAGAGGCAATTTGCAGAAAGAAAGTTAAAATGTCAAATAAATACAGGACAAGATGACCTCATCCCAGTAATAATACAATGAATGCAGGTTAAAATAACAATGTTACACTTCCACCCACCAGATTGTCTGCAGATACACTAACAAAATTGTGGGGAAGACTTAAGGACACAGCCTCGCTCCTAGGATGTGGGTTGCAGCCTCTTTAATAGATGCAGCCTTCTCGGCAGGCGAGTCGTCTATGTCTGTCAACATTTAAAATACTCTTTCACCCAGGAACTTCACTTCCAGGACTCCACCCTTTGGGAATACTCACAGGTGTGCCGAGAGCCAGGTGTAGGGAGGTTATTACAGCATGGTTAGTAGAAAATGGAAAACGACTTTGATGCTTATCAGTAGGGGAGTGATCCAATAAATTATAACCCACAGAAGGGAATAAATACATTAGAAAGAAAGAACATCTATAAATAGGAACTTGGAAGTGGAACTTGGAATGATGTGGCGTTAAGTTGCAGAATTCTGAGGTGTCAGACCAAACTCGATAATTTGTGTGTGACTCCGTTTCTGGTTCTTCTAGTTGGAAAAGTGTCTGGAAGGGAGTGATGTTGAAGATAGGGCTGGGAGAGGAAGGGTCAGGTCTTTTTCTTTCCTTTCATGTGTTTCACATTTTTCACTTTCTTTTTTTTTTTTTTTGAATCAGAGTCCCTCTCTGTTGTCCAGTCTGGAGTGCAGTGGCGTGATCATGACTCACCACAGCCTTGACCTCCTGGGCTCAAGCAATCCTGCCTCAGCCTCCCAAGTAGCTGGGGCAGGATTGCCTCAGCCTCCCAAGTAGCTGGGGCTATTGGTGCACACCACCGTGCGTGTCTCATTTTTATGATGAGATCTTGCTATGTTCCCTGGGTGGCTGGTCTTGAACTCTTGGGCTCCAGCGATCCTCTCGCCTTGGCCTCCCAAAGTTTTGGGATTATAGGCAGGAGCCACGGCGCCTGGTCTATTTTTTGAAATTTTTACGTAATGTGTGTCTTAATTATTTTTGCTTTGTTTATTTAAAAAATTTTTCTTTTTCTTTTAGAGCTGTGGAGTACATGTGAGGATTTACTACATAAGTAGATTTCATGCAAGTGAACTTTGGGCTTCTAGTGGACCTGGCTCCCAGTGAGTGGTTGTGTGTTATTTTTATTTATTTATTTAATAAAAACCTTACTGACCAAACTTGGTGGTTCGGCCTGTAATCCTAGCACTTTGGGAGGCCAAGGCGAGTGGATTGCCTGAGCCCGTGGGTTCGAGACCAACTCCGGCAGCTTGGCAAGACCTCATCTCTACAATAAATCAAAAATTAGGTGGGTGTAGTAGCACACGCCTTTAGTTCTGGCTACTTGGAAGGCTGAGGCGGAAGGATCGTCAGAGCCCAGCAGGTCAACGCTGGGGTGGCCATGAGCGTGCCACTGCACTCTAGCCTGGGTGACAGAGTGAGACTCCAACTCAAAACAAAAAACAAGAAACAAAAAAACTTTACCATTACCTACAATGTACATAACTTTGCCATTTCAACCATTTTGAAGTGTACATTTCAGCGGCATTATGCACATTTACATTATCATGAAATTATCATTCCTACCTAGTTCCAAAATGTCTCATCATCCTGAAAGGAACCCCATCCCATTCCCTTTGGCAGTCACCTCCCTTCCCCTGCACCAGCTCCTGACAACCCCCAATATACTTTTTGTAGACTTCCCTTGGGAGCATTTCGTATTAATAGAATCATGCAATATGTAGACTTTTGTGTCTGGCTTCTTTCACTTAGGAGCATACATGAGATTTGTAATTTTTTTTCAAACGGGTTTTACTCTGTTGCCCAAGATGGAGGGTAGTCACATGGTCATGGCTCACTGCAGCCTCCACTTCCTGGGCTCAAGCAATCCTCCTGCCTCCACTTTCCAAGTAGCTGGGACTACAGATGGGCACCATCACCTCCGGCTAATTTTTCTATTATTTTTGTAGAGATAGGGTCTCACTTTGTTGCCCAGGCTGGTCTTGAACTGGCCTCAAGCAATCCTCCTGCCTCAGCTTCCCAAAGTGCTGGGGTTACAGGTATAAGCCACCACGCCTGGTCTGAATTTTGTAATAATTTTATTTTAAATAATAAACAAGCTGGGCTCGGAGGCTCAACCTGTAATCCCGCACTTTGGGAGGCTGAGGTGAGTGGATTGCCTGAGCCCGTGGGTTCGAGACCCGCCTGGGCAACTTGGCGAGACCTCATCTCTACAATAAATAAAAAATTTAGCTGGGTGTGGTAGCGCACGCCTATAGTTCCAGCTACTGGAAGGCTGAGGTGGAAGGATTGCCGGAGCCCAGCAGGTCGAGGCTGCAGTGGCCAGGAGCGGCCACTGTACTCCAGTCTGGGTGACAGAGTGAGACTTCAACTCAAAAAAAAAAGAATAAAATAAAATAAAATAATAAGCATAAGTCAGGCCAACTAAGAATGGAGGATTGACTTGAATGGAGGTCACAGACTTGAGAGGTGTCTTATAGGTGGGTTGCCACCTAACAGAACCTCATGGTCTGGCACCAGCACAGGGCAGAGTCATCAGCTTTGGGCAGGAGAGAGGGCAGAGTAAGCAGAGATTATTTCCATGTCAGGGCCAGAAGCTTGCCAGCCTGGCTTCCACCACCCACCACAGAACCCAAAGGGCTGGGTGAGGAGCTTAGGTAGGACAGATCCAGCTGCCCTTCCGGAATCCCTGAAAAAAGCTCAGCTGTGTCAGAGGTGGCAGTGGTGTGGCCTACAGGTGGCAGAGAGCAGGAGATGCCCAGGGCCACCTGGTGGACCTCGGCTGGATGCTTGGTGATGTGAGCAGAATTTGCAGAGTGCCCGGCCCAGGAGAGCGGCCTGTGTCCCCTGAAGGTTGAGGCCCAGGTTTCAGGATGAGCTGAGCTGGGTTTGAGTTTTGGAGTGTGGCTTGGGGCAACTTCTCTCAGCATTTGGAGCCTCAGTTTCCCCTTCTGCCAAGCGAGCAGGATAACGGCGCAATCCTTTCAGGTTGCCTTGATGATTCAGGAGGTGTGTGGCCTACAGTAAGCCTTGACCAGGGCCAGGGCTGGCTGCTGCGGCGACTGACTGACCTTGAATGTGAACCAGCCACACCCTCTGGGAAGCTACAGGATAAAGATACGGTCAGTCCAGGAAAGGAGAGTTGAACTGATGATGTGACTCTGGGGACCTGGGCTCTGTCAGTAAGATGCTTGCAGTTCCTTCCTGGGGAGCTGGGTGGGATGGCCCCAGAGTATGATGGCTCCATCCTGCAGGGAAAGGCAGACTGTCAATAGCAGGGACTGTGGGCCCAGGAGGCCTGATTCAGATAGAGGATGGGGAAGGCGTGGAGCGGAGCGGGACCTGGGGAGAGCTAACTGTACAAAGGCAGGAAACCTCGCTTGGGGTTTCCTTGGGGTCAGCTGCTGCAGGAGGCCTAAGCCCTCAGCACTGGCTCTCTAAAGGAGGGGGGGATCTAGGTTGGGTAGGGATTTGAAAATCAAAATCATTTTTCTAAATGATAACAGTAAAACATATTTCGTCCGGGTGTGGTGTCTCGTGCCTGTAATCCCAGCACTTTGGGAGATCAAGGCGGGAGGATTGCTTGAGGCCAGGAATTTCGAGACTAGCCTGGACAATATAGCAAGATCCCTGTCTCCACACACACACACACAAAACCTGGGTGTGGTGGTTCGTGCTTGTAGTTTCAGCTTCTTGGGAGGCTGAGGAGGGAGGATTGTTTAAGCTCAGGAGGTTGAGGCTGCAGTGAGTTATGATCACACCACTGCACTCCAACCTGGGTGAAAGAGTGAGACGCTGTCTCTTAAAAAAAAAAAAAAAACAAGCCGGGCTCGGTGGCTCAGCCTGTAATCCCGCGCCTTTGGGAGGCTGAGGTGAGTGGATTGCCTGAGCCTGCGGGTTCGAGACCCACCTGGGCAGTGAGACCTCATCTCTACAATAAATCAAAAAATCAGCCGGGTGTGGTAGCGCACGCCTGTAATTCCGGCTACTTGGAAGGCTGAGGTGGAAGGATCACTGGAGCCCAGCAGGCGAGGCTGCGGTGGCCGGGAGCGGCCACTGCACTCCAGTCTGGGCGACAGAGTGAGACTCCAACTCAAAAACAACAACAACAACAAAAACAAAAACAAAAACAATAAAACATATCCCATAGAAGATACAGATAAGCCGGGCTCAGTGGCTCAGCCTGTAATCCCGTGCCTTTGGGAGGCTGAGGTGAGTGAATTGCCTGAGCCCGCGGGTTTGAGACCTGGGCAGGCGAGACCTCATCTCTACAATAAATTAAAAAAATTAGCTGGGTGTGGTAGTGCACGCCTGTAGTTCCAGCTACTTGGAAGGCTGAGGTGGAAGGATCGCCAGAGCCCAGCAGGTCAAGGCTGCGGTGGCCAGGAGCAGCCACTGCACTCCAGGTCTGGGTGACAGTGAGACTCCAACTAAAAAAAAAAAAAAAAAAAAAATACAGATAAAATAAAGCTTACCCAGAAAAAAAGCAATATTAATATTTTTATATAATTTTTTCTTCCTTTCATACTTACATGGATGATATGTAGATATAATTTTTATAATTTCTTCACTTAGCATCGCATCTTGAGCATTTCCCAATATAAATGAAATTCTTTGTAAGCATAATTTTTGATGATTGTACACTTGTCATTGGATAATTGTCGTTATTGAGCACTTATGTGCCAGGAACTGTGACAACCACTTTACAAAGATGATATCATTTAATCTTTGTCTTACATTAGAAAGCAGGTAAAATTATTCACTGCATTTTAGAAACTAAGGCTTAGGCCAAGCGTGGTGGCTCACACCTATAATCCCAGTACTTTGGGGGGCCAGGGCAGGAGGATTGCTTGAGCCCAGGAATTTGAGACCAGACTGGGCAATGTTAAAAAATAAAAATAAAAGAATTAGCTGGACATGGCGGTGTGCGCCTGTAGTCCCAGAAAATCAGGAGTCTAAGGCGGGAAGATCATTTGAGCTCAGGAGTTTGAGACCAGCCTGGGCAACATAGTGAGATCCCATCTCTACAAAAAATAAAAAACTTTAGCTGAATGTGGTGACATGTGCCTATAGTTCCTGCTACTTGGGAGGCTGAGGTTCGAGGATGGCTTGAGCCCAGGAGTTGGAGGCTGCAGTGAGCCATGATCCCACCACTGCAGTCCAGCCTGGGTGACAGATGGAGACCCTGTCTCAACACAAAAACACACACACACAAAAAATGATTACTAGACAAAATGCTGAGGTCAGGGCACTTTAGGCTTGCAGAGGTTGAAAATTTGCTGCTGTCAGGTGGATATCCCTTGTATTGCTTGCACATTCTTTTGAAATCTAATTCACCAACATAAAATTCACCATCTTAAAGTGTAAAATTCAGTGGCTTCTAATATAGTCATAAGATTGTATAATCATCACCACAATCAGTTTTAGAACATTTCTGCCATGGGTCCTTTCCACAGGGTCCTTATAAGAGGGAGGCAGGGAGTCAGAGTTGGAGAAGGAGACCCGAGGGTGGAAGCAGAGGTCAGACTGATGCAATTGTTGAAATAAAAAAAGTGGAGTATTTTTTCTAAAAGTTCAAATTTTCCCGGAAAAACTCTGTAGCCATTAATAGTCACTCCCCATTCCCTCCTTCCCCAACCCCTGGAAGCCACTGATCTGCTTTCTGTGCCTATGGATTTGCCTGTGTCTGGAAATTTCATATAACTGGAATCACACAGTACGTGACTTTTTGTGTCTGACTTCTTGCACTGAGCACAGTGTTTTCAAAGTTCATGTCTGTTACCGCATGTGTGAGTACTTCACTTTTATTTATAGCTGAATCATCATCCGTTGTATGGTGGGACCACATCTTGTTCACTTATCTGTTGGTAGATATGTGGGTTGTTTTCACATTTTAGATACTGTGAATTGTGCCACTGTGGACATTTGTGTGCAAGTTTTTGTTTGAACACCTGCTTTCCATTCTCTCGGGTATATACCCAGGAGTGGAATTGCTGGATCATGTGCTCATTCTATGTTTAACTTTTTAGGAACTCCCAAACTGTCTCTACAGCCGCTACACCCTTTTCCATTCCCACCAGCAACCAGGAGGGTTCCAATTTTCTTCACACCCTCAGTAGTACTTGTTTTCTGTGTTTTTTATTCTGGCCATGTTAAGGGGTGCGAAGAGGCATCTTATTGTGTTTTTTTTTCCTTCTTATTTTTGTTGTTGTTGAGTTGGGCTCTCATTCTGTCGCCCAGGCTGGAGTGTAGTGGCATGATCAAGGCTCACCATAGGCTCGATCTCCTGGGCTCAGGCAATCTTCCCGCCTCCTGAGTAGCTGGGACTACAGGCACGCGCCACCATGCCTGGCTAGCTTTTTGATTTTTTTGTGAAGACGAGGTCTTGCTATATTGCCCAGGCTTGGTCTTGAACTCCTGGGCTCAAGCAATCCTCCCGCCTTGGCCTCCCCAAATGCTGGGATTATAGGTGTGAGCCACCGCACCTGCCTCATTGTGGTTTTGATTTGCATTCCCCCAATGTGTACTTGTTCTTTCTCATTGGAACTGAAATTTAAAAAGTTCAGATTTCTGTCATCTCTTGAAAAATGTGACGGTTAGGACTGAACTCCCACATGGGGGCTCTGGCCACATGGGCTCTGGCCACCTCCTTCCTCTTGTTCCTGCTTCTGTCTCCATCTACAAAATGGTAAGTCCAAGTCTTGCTGGGTGTAGTGGCTGATACCTGTAATCCTAGCACTTTGGGAGGCTGCTTGAGTCCAGCCTAGGCAACATACTGAGACCTTGTCTCTACAAAAAAAAAAAAAAATTAGCCAAGTGTGATGGTGCACACCCATAGTTCCAGCTACTTGGGACGCTGAGGCAGAAGGATTGCCTGAACCTCGAAGGTCAAAGCTTCAGTGAGCTGTGATCGTGCCACTCCCCTCCAGCCTGGGTGACAGAGTGAGACCCCGACTCAAAAATAAATAAATAAATGAACAAATACATAAATAAAATGACAAGTCAAAGTCCTAACTCCTGGAGCCTGTGACCGTGACCTGATTGGAGATAGGGTCTTTGCAGATGTCATTAAGGTAAGGATCTCAAAACCAAATCATCTGCATTTAGGATGGGCCCTAAATCCAGTGACAGGTGTCCTTAAAAGAGACAGGCAGAGGGAGAGTTGAGACATAGACAGGCGCAGGAGAAGATGGAGTGGAGATAGAAGTGTTGCCCCCAGAAACCAAGGGATGCCCCGGATTGCGGTGACCACTGGAAGCAGGGACGGAGGCGTGCGACAGATTCTTTCAAGCCTCCAGGTGGAACCAGCCCTGCTGATACCTTGATTTGAGGCTTCTGGCCTCCAGTTCTGTGACACCAGCTTTGTTGTGACAATCTATCCGGACTGTGGCAATTTGTTATGACAGCCCTAGGACACTAGTATACCCAGGATATGGGACTTATGGTGCTAAAACCAAGAGAATCCCAAACAAAGTGAGATGGTTGGCCAGCCTACCATATTTTTAAAACAAGTCAAAACACAAATCAAAACAGTTCTGGCAGGGATAACATTTTCAGTTTCTCATGGATAATGACTGTGATTTTTCTGCAACACCATTACCCCTCTCCTATGCTGTTTTGCCCCTCTGGTGTCTAGCGTTCATGCAGAGCTTGGGCCTCTGTCTAGGTTGGCCATGGATTTGGTGGAGCGGGACAGAGAGGTGCCCTTGGTCTTCCCAGTGGTCCTGAGTGCTGCAGGCATAGACGAACCTGCCCACATCTCAGCTTCCTCTTATTTGACAAACAGAGATGCCCCTGGCCTGGCCCTCAAAGGGTTGTATCGATGGCCTGGTTTCCAGCTGAAAGACGCTGTAGTGCCAGATGTGGTGGCTCACACCTGTAATCCCAGCAATTTGGAAGGTGGAAGCGAGAGGATTACCCAAATCCAGGAGTACAAGACCGGCCCGGGCAACTTGGCGAGACCTTGTCTCTACAACAATAGCCAGGCATGGTGGCGCTTGCCTGTAGTTCCACCTACTTGGAAGATTGAGGCAGAAGGATCCCCTGAGTCCAGCAGGTCGAAGCCGCGGTGGCCTCTGTACTCCAGCCTGGGCAACAGAGTGAGACTCTGACTTAAAAAAAAAAAAAGATGCAACGGGTGACTACGTGCCAAGTGGTCCCTGGTGCTTGTTCTTGGGCCTGGAGACACTGGCAGTTTTCACTCCAGGAGGAAACTCCCATCATCTGGATGGCAGCAGGAGCCCAGGTGCCCCCCAAGGAAGAGAGAGCGACGTCCCGGCAGAGGGCCTCTGCTTGTTCCCTTTTCCTCTGTTTCCCTATTTCCACCTGGATCAAACTCACCGACCCACTGATCGTGTAACCAACACAACAATCCGAAACAAAGGAAGCATGTCTGCCGTGTGCCCACCAAATCCAGACAGCGCCCGTTTTCCTAGTCATCAATACCGATAACGCAGGCATCCTTCTGGAGCCCAGCTGCGGGCATCTCATCCTCTCTAGCCCCTTGGGCACTGACTTTGCAGCTGTGAAGTCAACATCTGGAAAGTTTTTTATTTTTTGTTTTTTGTCCTGACGCAGCTGGGCCTCTCCGAGGCTTGCCTGGACTCGCCCTCTGCCTCCGTTCTCCCCATTGTCGACGGCAGGAAACCTTCCCAGACTGTCTGGAAACTGCTCAGGGACTCCCCAGAGGCCTCTTCTCTCGCTCTTTGTCAATGCAAAGTTGGGCCGTTCGACAAGCAGCTACAGCGGGGCCAAGGCCTGCTCTTGGAGGAGTCCTTTAGCAACCAAGCGAGAATTCCTTTCGGATCTCACCATTTCGCGAGCGCAAGTATTTACAAATGTCTCTGGCCCTGAAGCTGGTGTCAAGGGAGGAAGAGGGTGGGGTTGAGGGGTGGAGGTGGGGAAGAAGCAACCAGCCTGGGGAGGGACTGGCTGGGTGAGTTGTGTATTCCTCCTGAGGCTCAAGTGAGAAAGACCATTTTGCATGTGGGAGGGGCCCATTTACTGTTTTGAGGGTCTTGTATCTGCCTTCCGTATTGTGCTTTCCGTGTGTATAAAAGTAATCATGCTCACTGTAAAAATTAGTTTATTTTAAATATATATATTTAAGATATTTTAAATCTATGTGAATGTATTATATTTTCCACATATAAAATGATAATGTATGCTCATGGTAAAAATATATTTTTAGTTTGTCTTTTTGATTTTTAAAAATATATTGTGTTTTCCCTATATATAAAAGTAACATATGCTTATGGTAAAAATAGTTTATAAAATCATATACAACTTACATAAAGTAAAGGGTACAGCTCTTAAGGAACTAGCTCCGTATCTTTTTCACATATGTATATTTCCATGTCAGAAATGTATATTTCTATCCCTCAGCTGGAGATAAAGAATACCTTGGCTGGGCTCAGCCTGTCATCCCAGCACTTTGGGAGGCCGAGGTGAGTGGATTGCCTGAGCCCGTGGGTTTGAGACCCACCTGGGCAACTTGGCGAGACCTTGTCTCTACAATAAATAAAAAATTAGCCATGCACAGTGGTGCGCGCCTGTAGTCCCAGCTACTTGGAAGGCTGAGGAGGAAGGATCGCCGGAGCCCAGCAGGTCGAGGCTGTGGTGGCTGGGAGCATGCCACTGCACTCCAGTCTGGGCGACAGAGTGAGACTCCAACTCAGAAAAAAAAACCAAACTTTAAAGAGACTACCACGGGTCCCCCAAGAGTTTCCACCTATTCTGACTTCTAGCACCCTGGGTTAGATTGTCAGTTTTAAAACTTTATGTCAATAGAATCATGCACTGTCGGGCTTATTTCATTCAGCATTCATCAGTCAGATGATTAATCTTTCTTGCTGAATAGCATTCCACAGAATGTCATCCACAAATTCACTCACTGTGCTGCTGCTGGACGTTTGGATAGCTCTCATGCATTAGGCATCTTGGAAAATGCTGATGGAAACACCCTCATCATCTTGCAGACTCAGAGAATAACAGTAGAACCATATTCTAGATGTGAAGTTTGTGGGCCAGAGGCTATCTAAAATCTAAAATGTTCATAGATGAGGCCAAATTGCCCTTCCAGAAGCTTTTGCCTGTGCCAATGCCCACTGACATTAGGTGAGAATGCCTGTTTTCCCCATTTCTCACCAAGCAGTATCTTTTATTCAACTTTAAAATTGACACCCTAAAATAAAAACGGTATCTTAATTTGATTTGTCTTGCTCTACTTAGGCATCTTCTCTTTGACCCTTTGGTCATTTTTTAAAAGAGGATTATCTTCTTTTTGGTTTTCAGCTTTTTAAATCTTTTTATTTTTTATTTTTTGAGACAGAGTCTTACTCTCTCGCTCACGCTGGAGTGCAATGGCACCATCACAGCTCACTGCAGCCTCACTCTCCCAAGCTTAGGCAATCCTTCTGCCTTAGCCTCCCAAGTAGCTGAGACTACAGGTGTGCGCTAGCACACCTGGCTAATTTTTAAATTTTTTGTGTGTAGAGACAGGGTCTCAATATGTTGCCTAGGCTAGTCTTGAACTGCTGGTCTCAAGCAATCCTCCTGCCTTGGCTTCCTAAAGTGCTGGGATTACAGGTGTGAGCCACCATGCCTGGCCCCTTTGGTCATTTGTATACTTCTTTTGAAGAATACTTCATTTGTAAGCACTCTGTATTAAGGACACTAAGACTATGTATTGGAAGGCATGGGAAAGAAATGATTTTATATCTACCACAAAACATCAGTGATTTTACTGTTTGTTTCAGAATTCAACTATCCAACCAGACTGTTCTTTGCTCTCATTCCTCAATCACGCAGCAACCAAAATGGGAAGCTCACATTTGGTTTGGGTAAGTGCTTTAGAAGAAAACCAGCCCGGAACGGGAAGGTGCTGTCACGTCTTTGCCTTGTTCCCAAGATCAGCTTTACTGCAGGCTTTCCTTCCTAGCCTAGAGTGGGCCTCAGAATCGTCCCTAACCCAAAGCTCCACGAAGTCTGTAGTGACTTGAGCTGGCATGAGTTGAAACCTCAGTGCCTCCACAATGAAATGTCGCCAACTGCCAGAAGTTAATCAAATGCATGAATGTACTACAGAGGTGTGGCATAGGGACACAATAAAAAATGTGTCAGGGTCTTACCTGGCTGAGGAAAGTGAGTTGAAGATGAGGCTGTGTCTGGATTTGGAAGGCGGTGGACATCCTGGTTAAGGGGAAGGAGTGGGGGAGGAGATGGTGGACCAGGAGGATTCATGGGAAACCTAAAGACCCAGCTCTTGGAGCAAGACACATTGGCTAACGGTATTTATTGGTTCTGCCCCTGTTCGTTGACTGCCAAGGTTAGTTGATTGGGACCTTTCGATGGTGGCTGGTGACAGGACCCAGGATGGTGTTTGGGTGACCATGGGGAACAATTTCTGTTCTTCTGTGTCCAAAGTGCTCGATGTCTTTGTTCGCAGCTGGGCTGACCGAGGCTCGGGCGTAAGCTGCAGGCTTTTTAAGCACTTTGTGCTTTAAGCTGAGAATCTTTAAAAAGTTTTATCTGGGCATGTTGCCTGTTCTTTTTCCTGTGTAGTGAGGCTTCCCCCATCTGCTTCCAGGTGGCTTTGCAATTTAAACTCGAAAACGTGGAAGCCTTTTTCCCACAGCCGCTATGGGACGATTTTGTTGTTTCTCCACATCCTTCCAGTTAATTCTTTGGCTTTGTTTAGCCCTCAACATCCTCTTTCTCCTTCTGCTGTGCAAAATGATTACATAATCTGAGGGAAGTGTTTTAACTTGAGATCACCACAGGTTGCAACGTGAACATCTGGGCTTCTTGGTATGGCTCAGCGAACGGTATTGAGTGCCTGGGCACACCCAGCCTGCTCACCAGCTCACTTCCTGTGTGTGCAAACAGCATGGGTGTGTATAGGCTCTCACAGCTGTCTGTGTACACAGCTCTTCTGAATCACATGTACTTTATTTATCTATAGAATCAGGGTCTCACTCTGTTGCCCAGGCTGGAGTGCAGTGGCACCATCATGGCTCACCATAGCCTCAAGTTCTTGGGCTCAGACGATCCTTCTGCCTCAGCCTCCCCAGTAGCTAGAACTATAAGTACGCACCACCATGTGCAGCTATTTAAAAAATTTTTTTATAGAGATGAAGTCTTGCTACGTTGCCCAGGCTGATCTTGAACTCTTGGGTTCAAGCAATCCTCTGGCCTCGGCCTCCCAAAGTGCTGGATTTACAGATGTGAGTGACTGCACCCAGTCTCATGTGTACTTTACACACATTGCATTGAAAATCCAAAACACCGAGTGACATTTCTCTCTCTCTCTCTCTTTCTTTTTTTTTTGATTGGAGTCTCACTTTGTCGCCCAGACTGGAGTGCAGTGGCACACTCCTGGCCACTGCAGCCTCGACTTGCTTGGCTCCAGCGGTCCTTCCACCTCAGCCTTCCAAGTGGCCGGAACTATAGGCGTGCACTACCACGCCTGGCTAATTTTTGATTTATTGTAGAGACAAAGTCTCGCCAAGTTGCCCAGGTGATTCTCGAACCCGCGGGCTCAGGCAATCCACTTGCCTTGGCCTCCCAAAGTGCTGGGCTGAGCCACTGAGCCCGGCCAGCATTTCTCAAATCAGTCAGTACTGAGCACCGACCAGGAGACAGGTCTTGAGCTAGATGCCAGCTCACAATAGGGGATGGGACATGGTCACTGTCCTCAGGGAATTTTGCCAGACTTCAAACTGACATCCAGCAGGTTGAACTTGGCTCCTGGATGTGATGTGTGGATGATGCAGAGTCCAAGCAGGGTTGTTTTTTGTTTTAGGTTATGGTAAAATATAAGTACAAAATTTGCCATCTTAACCTTTTTTATTTCTTTGAGACAGGGTCTCACTCTGTCACCCAAGCTGGAGTGTAGTGGGGAGATTTCAGTTCATTGCAGCCTTGAACTTCTGGACTCAAGTGATCCTCCTATTTTGGCCTCCTAAGTAGGTGGGACTATAGGTTCATGCCAACACGCCTGGCTAATTTTAATTTTAATTTTTTTGTAAAAACGAAGTCTCACTATGTTGCCTAGGCTGGTCTTGAACTCCTGGGCTAAAGTGATCCTTCCGCCTTGGTGCTGGGATTACAGGTGTGAGCCACTGCGCTCAGCCCATCTTAACTATTTTTAAGTGTTCAGTAGAATTAAGCATATTCGCATTGCTGTGCAGCCATCACCACTATCCATCTCCAGACCTCTCTTCACCTTTCCAAAACTGAAACTATGTCTACAAGAAACACCCGCTCCCCATTCCCCTCCCCTCCCCCAATCCTTGACAACAACTTTCTGTCTCCATGAATCTGAGCGACTACTCTAGGGACCTCGTGTAAGAGGAATCATACAGTATTTGCCCTTTTGTGATTAGCTCATATCACTCAGAGTAACGTCTTTAAGGCTCATCCATGTTGTAGCATATGTCAGAATTTCCTTTGTTTTTAAGACTGAAAGTCAATTATGTGTACCATGGCATAGACGGACTGCACTGACTTTATCCATTCACCCCTTGATGGACCCGTGGGTGGCTTCCACCACTGGACTATTGAGAATAATGCTGCTGTGAACATGAGTGTACAAATAGCGAGCAGGGTTTTAAAATGTATTGAGTTAGTTACCAATATTTAATCACTGGGAGATTTCATCCCTCCAAAAATCCAGCATCCAGCTTCTCATGAAAAGCAGGGCGATCTGGCCACACTGACTGGTTGATGCTTAAGCAAGAGCTGCCTCCTCCCCCGACAGGAGACTTCTCGTTTCTGACACAGACCCCACCACTCCCTATTGTCATTCGGACGCTGAGACCAGAGGTTGACCACCATTTGCTACTGCATTCATGCTGTTGCTTTCTTATAGTTGAGTTAAGAAAAAAAGCAAAATACGTGTCTCTGTCAAAAAAGAAAAATACATACTAGGCAGAGAGGTCTCTGTGTTTCAGGGAAAGCATTTTCTGGCATATTGAATGTACAAACAGGGTAGGCACAAGACTAAAACCACCTGCATCCGCTCAAGGCTGGAAGAGGCAGGGGTGGATCCTCTCTTAGATTATTATTATTTTTTTGAGACAGGATATCACTCTTATCACCCAGGCTGGAGTGCAGTGGCATGATCACAGCTCACTGCCTTGATCTCTGGGGCTTAAGCAATCCTCCTGCCTCAACCTCCTGAGTAGGTGGGATTATAGGCTCAAGCCACCATGCCTGATTAATTAAAAAAATTTTTTTTGATAGAGATGGGATCTCATTATGTAGCCCAAGTTGGTCTCTAACTTCTGTCATCAAGTGATCCTTCCATGGATCTTCCCCTAGAGCCTTCTGAGAGAGCATAGCCTCTCTGGACAAGACTTCTGGCATCCACAGCTATGGGAGAACACATTTGGATGTTTTGTTTTTTTTTTGAGTTGGAGTCTCACTCTGTCACCACTGCAGCCTTGACCTGCTGGGGGCTCAGGGGATCCCTCTGCCTCAGCCTTCCAAGTTGTTGGAACTACAGGTGTGCACCACCATGCCTAGCTAACTTTTTGATTTATTGTAGAGACGAGGTCTTGCCAAGTTGCTCAGGCTGGTCTTGAACCCCTGGGCTAAGGAATCGTCTCACCGCAGCCTCCCAAAATGCTGGGATTACTGGCTTGAGCCACCACTCCTGGCATATTTGGGTATTTAAAGCCCCCCTGTGTGTGGTATTTTGTTACAAAAACTGCAGTACCAGATAACCAGAGGTATCTGGTTAACCAGATTATCCATGTGGGAATAATCTGAAGGGAAGTATGGTGGCCATATCCTCAATACACTATTGATACATGCTGTGATTTGAATATGCCCCTCCAAAATACATGTTGAAACTTAATCCCCAACGTGACAGTATTAAGACATGAGGTCATTAGGAGGTGATTAGTCCGTAAGGGCTCTGCTCTCATGGGTGGGATTAGTGCCCTTATAAAAGGGCTAGAGGGAGAGAGTTTTTCCCTTTTTGTCCTTCTGCCATGTGAGGACATGGCAGGTTCGTCCCGTCTGGAGGCGCCATCTTGGAAGCAGAGAGCCTTGATCTTGGGATTCCCAGCCTCCAGGACTGTGAGAAAAACATTTCTACTACTTATAAATTGCCCAGTCCGCAGTGTTTTGTTATAGCAGCAGGGACAGACTAAAACAACACAACATATGGAATGCTCTTCTTTTGAGTTCACACTTGCCTTTGTAGTCCTTATGACAGGGCAGTGGGCCCGTGCAGCCTATGTAATAGTAAAGGTCCTTATACCCCTTAAAGTGCAAAAACTAACAGATGTCCTCATTTTAACAAAGAGGAAAACGGGCACAGAGAGAGTATAACTGTTTGTCCTGGGTCTCTTGTACAGTCGAAGGCAAAGATGGACATGGAAGCCAATAATAACAAGAGTAAGGCATGGGTGACGATGATTAATGGTTCTCATTCCGGGGAGCTGTGGCAGGGCCCCAGGTTTGAGTATTATCTTTAAAAACAATGGTTAGGTTCAAATAGAATCTCTGTGTTGTTAGAGCTTTTGGTTCTTTAGAAAGAATGAGCAAGCAGGGCTCAGTGGCTCAGCTTGTAATCCCACGCCTTTGAGAGGCTGACGTGAGTGGATTGACTGATCCCACAGGTTCGAGACCCGCCTGGGCAGGGAGACCTCATCTCTACAATAAATCAAAAAAAATCAGCCGGGCGTGGTAGCGCATGCCTGTAGTTCCGGCTACTTGGAAGGCCGAGGCGAAAGGATTGCGGGAGCCCAGCAGGTCGAGGCTGCGTTGGCTGGGAGCACTCCAGTCTGGGCAACAGAGTGAGACTCCAACTCAAAAAACAAAAAAAAAAGAATGAGCACCTTTTCCTACACTTGCTTACTGGCCATTTGTTCCAAGTTTCGTATAAGAAGAGCCAACTTATTTTGCAAATCATATAAACGAGCTGGGCTTGGTGGCTCATGCCTGTAATTCCAGCACTTTGGGATATCTATGCAGGAGGATAGCTCGAGGCCAAGAGTTTGAGACCAACCTGGGCAGCACAGCAAGACCTTGTGTCTAATTTTTTTTTTAATTAGCTGGCTATGGTGGTGCATACCTGTAGTCCCAGTGACTCAGGTGGCTGGGTTTGAGAGGATTGCTTGAGGTCAGAAGATCGAGATCTGCCAGGTCAAGATAGGGAGAGCTTGTCTCTACCAAAAATTGGGGGGGGGAACCAAGCATGGTGCGCGCCCTGTGGTCCCAGCTACTCTGGAGGCTGAGGCAGATCCTTTGAGCCCACGAGTTTGAGGCTGCAGTGAACTATGATTGCACTCAAGCCTGGGTGACAGAGAGATCCTATCTCAAAAAAAGAAAAAAGAAAATGACATAAATGGAAAGCGTTAATTCTTTAACAAAGTCTTAAAAACAACCACGTTAAGAACCGAATGCCAAGAAGAAGCCTTGTGTCAGCCTCAGCCTTTTTGGGATTGGTCCTCCTACAGGGGTGTGTGGCTAGGAAGAGATGACCCATCCTCGATAGATACATGGTCCTTCTCATTGCCAGGACTAAATAGCTACAGGGAGCTGAACCTCAACTGCTTGTTTAGTTGATGTTTTCACTTAAGACACTGGACTTCCAAGGGGGCTTCTCTGCAGGCTGGTTTGTTGAAAAGATTGGTTCTTGCCATTTGCTCTCCAGAATGGGTCTCCCACCAAGGAGCCAGTGATTAAAATAGCTACTTGCCTAATTAATTCCAGACACTGGAAGTATATCCAACCTGCATATTTTATTAAAAGGGAAGAGGGACGTATTTATTAAAGTGTGCTCTGCTTAAAAAAAAAACAGCAATCTGATGGCTGCTGGAATGTGATAACTGAGAAGTGTCATGCTTGTGTCAAGCTACTGGGAGTCCATTCACAAAATCTGGTTGACAGTCGCCGCTGGGGCCCAGAGGAGCCTGAGGGAGAAGATGGCTGATGCTCCCTGGGGTGTCCTTGTCCACCTTCCCTGTACTCTGATGGAGGAATCAGGGATTCTGCCCTGCTCTGGTGGGAGCAGGTGGACATCCCCAGGGTGGGCACAGGCCCAGGCTGTGCCTGCCAGTTCCTCTCACCCAGCCCTTCCCTTGGGGACAGCTCTGTAGGAAGCCACTGAGCAAACCCCATCTGCCATCAAGACATTGTGACCTGATTTGTGGCCACTGTCTGGTCTCTTGCTTTTTTTTTTTTTGATGGGGTCTAGATTTTTTTTAAGTTGTGGTAAAATACACGTAACATAAAATTTATCATTTTAACTAATTCAGCGACATTTAGTATATTCATTATGCTTTGCAAGCATCATCACCATCCAGCTTGGAAATATCTTTGTTATTCCAAAAAGAAATCCTGCATCCACTAAAGAGTCGCTTCCTGTTTCTCTTCCCGCCCGCCCCCTCCCGCAGCCCTGACAACCATTTATCTTTCTGTCTCTATGGATTTACCTGTTCTGGATATTTTGTACAAATGAATCATACAATATGTGGCCTCTTTCATCTGGTTTCTTTCACTTAACAATCACTTAGATTCTTTTTCAAAGTTCATCCATGTTATAGAATGTATCAGTGCTTAATTCCTTTTCATGGCCAAATAATATTCCATTATATGGACAGAACATGTTTTATTTTTCCGTGTGTCTGTTTATTTGTTCATGGATTTATTTGTCCATGCATTTGGGTTGTTTTCACCTTTTGGCCATCGTGAATAATTATGCTATTATTTATCATCTGTACAAGTTTTTGTTTGAACACCTGCTTTCAGTTCTTTTGGGTGTATGCCCACGAGTGGACTTGCCAAGTCCTAGGGTAACTTTCTGAGGACCGTCACATTGTGTTCCACAGGGCTGCACCATTTTACACTCCCACCAGCAATCTATGATGATTCTACCTCCTTACCAACACATGTGATTTTCCCTTTAAAAAAAATAGACATCATTTTGGGTGTGAAGTAGCATCTCACTGTGATATTGATTTGCATTTCCCTAATGACTGATGATGGGAGCATCATCTCCTATTCTGTTGGCCATCTCTCCAGTGGGCAAGTCACTCTCCTCTTAGCTTCAGTTTCTCCATCTGTCTAAAAGGAACCGGCCCAGGTCTGTGGCCTGCTGGTGTCTTTGCCCACAGCAGCCCTGAGAAGAATTTTGAAAAATGATGGCCCTTTGACACTCTTTAAGGTTGACAGCCATGGTTTTGTCACTGTGATGTTTCCAAGGTTGCCAGGTATGTGTTTTCTCGTGCCTTTTGACATTTAGAAAAATAAAACTGCTCTCCACTCTATAGAAGAAGCAAAATCTGACCATTCTATCCTGCTTCCAGTGTCATTGAGTAAGTCACAATTCCTCAGTCAAAAACAAGTCAGACCAGAAAACCACTTTGCACCCTGAGACAAACCAAATATCGGGGTCCCCAAATCATGAAACTGTGATCACTTGCTGTGAACCTGGACGCCACAACGTCAAAAATTTTAGCTCTAACCTTTGCCTTCCTATCCTGTGTCCTGGCCTTTAGGATTTGCATAATCACGTGAGAAAGTCACACCTTGGTTCTTGTGGGATTTCCCCCTGCCTTTCAGTTCTTGTTGGATTTTTGTATTTGCTAAGCCAGTCCTTCTGAAGTCTGACTCCTTTGCACTTTTTGCAAGAAAACTTTTTCTCTAAATGCAAAGGGCTTCCAGTTTTCCTTGGACAATTCTTTTAAATGTATCAAATGAAATGTAAATAATGTAGCAACATGACCCCCCCCCAAGACACCCAATACAAGGACAAGTTCTTGATTCTTTTCTCTGCCACCTCAAGGTTGTTTCATTTTTTCCATAGAATTTTATTTTAATAAAAATATTTTATGTTTGAAATTAATACACTGATCACCCAAGTGTACATCTCTGCAACAAGAACAGGCACATAATTTATTCATACTTTAAAAAATATTGACATATGTCTTGAAAAAACGCACACCAGGTAAATTCTTTTAGAATTAGACCATGTCTAGATAGAAATATCGGTGTATGACTCATAATTTAAATTTAAAATATTTTACTTCTTGTGACCCTAAGACTCTCTAGTATTTAAAAATTTTATTTTGAATTGAGTAATTAATACAATTAGTCAACTCTTGAGCCAGCATAAATATATGAAAATTGTGGCACATATTTATTGTATATATAAAAGCTAAACTTTTGTTGAACTGTATCTCTTAATGAGATGGATGAGACTGTGTTTTTTTCAAATGGTTTTGTGTCATTGGATGAATATTACTTGTTATCTATGATAGAGTTCAGAGTCGATTACACCTGCTTTTCATTTTTATTGGGGTAGACCATGAGAAATGTCTGTTGTACAAGTTGATAACATGATAACGGGACAGTTTGGTTAGGCTTTGTCGCTCCACTTTAGGAACTTCAGAGAGTGAAGCCAAAAGTCACACAGTGATCTATCACCAAAAGCAAAACCCCCAAAATCGACCTGATTAGGTTATCCAGCCGGTGGAAAGGCTTCCCGCCTTCGGGGATCGCTTTCTCAGCACCTGCGGTTACGAGAGTGGCCCGGGTCCTTCCATCGCCCCGAGGCTCCCCCACTTCTCCCCCCCCCCCCGTGGGACAGAGCGGCGACCTCCGGAGACGCGAGCCTGGTTAGGGGCAGAGGCGTCCCCGAGGTCCCTGAGGTGGGGGATCCCGAGGCCCAGCCCCTCCGAGGACGCGCCCTGGCTGCCAAGACGCAGACACCCTCGGACCAGTTGCGCGTCCGAGGCAGGGGGTGCTCCGGGCTGGGCGAGGATGAAGCGCCGCGGGCAGCCATGCTGACTGTCCCGTCGTGGGGTCTGGGGTCAGGATCCACCGCGCCCCGGGCGACAGCGCCGGTCCAGCTGCAGAGGCCACGGAGGGGAGGGGAATGGCACCACCCTGCTGCGCGTGCGCGGACCCGGGTGCGACTCGTTGCCGGCTCTGCGTGAGAGAGCAGACCCGGAGGGCTTGTCTCGACGGCTCCTCCGCCCGCGTCGGGGTCCCGAGTGGGTGTGTGTGATGTGGTTGTGCTGTACGTGCACGGAGGGTGTCGTGTCTGCGGTGTTCGCAGTGTGTGTGGTGTGTGCGACTGTGTGCTACGTGCATGCGTGTTGTTTCGTGTGCATGTGTGTGTGGTGTCGTGTGGGGAGGTGGGCTGTGTATGTGCAGGAGTGTGCAGCGTATGAATGTGACGGCGTGCGGCGCGTGTGCGGCGTGCGCGGGGTTCCCGCGTTCTGGTCCCGCCTGCGCCCCCGCTCCGGGCTCCGCGGACCGCGGCGGTGCGGCGGGCAGCGCGGGATCAGCCCGCCGCGCCGGAGCCGAGCGCGGCGCGTAACCATGGCAACAGATGCTCCAGCAGCCCTGCGCCGCCGCGGCGAGGGTGGAGGGGTGGGGGCGCTGCGCACCTCAGATGGCAGGCGTGGGGGAGGGGAGGCCGCTCGTCCCCGGGAAACGCGCGGACGAGCGGGTTGCCCCGGGACACACCCCTGCAAATCATTCTTTGCGTGGACACCCCTCCCGGTGGGGCTCAAGACGTGGTGGGGGGCGGGGAAGAGATCGGGACGCATCGCCCTCCTCGGTCCCAGAGCTGGGGCCTCCCCACTCAAGTCCTCTGTAGGCCTGGGGATGGGGACAGAGTCATTCCTGCTGTTTCCTTCCAAGCAAGTCCCCTGTGTAAAGCGCTGACAGCCATGAGGTGGGCAGCCAGGTCTTAGGACCCCGCCCACAGGAGAAAAACCTGTCATTCTAAAGACTGGGAAACGCTGGCGTTAAGGAACGAACCCTGGGCCTCATCATAAGCAGAGCTGTCCAGTCACATGAACTTGTGGGTTCTGTTGAATCTCAGGACAAAATAAATGACCGATTGTGAGCCACAGGGGCTGGGGGTGGTGGCACTCACTGGCAGTCCCAGCAATTCAGGGGCTGAGGTGGGAGGATCGCTTGAGCCCAGGTGGTTGAGGTTGCAGTGAGCTAAAATCACGCCACTGAACTCCAGCCTGAGAGACAGAGCGATACCCTGTTCCTAAAATAAATAAATAAAGATTGCAAAATGAACCAGAGAGACCCCTGCATTTGCCACACAGGAGTTTTCGGTGGAAAAGAAGGAATCCTGGCAGCTGCTCTGGGTTCTGGGGAGAATGGACATAATATGTGCTTCAGGGAGAAACCCGCCTTCAGGAAAGGGCTGGCCAGGTCCCGTCAGGATTGAACTTGGAGATCCTGTCTCTCCTCCCCACTCTGCCCAGAGCCAGCCTGGTGGGTGACGCTGCCTTTTGATCCTGTTAGCATGAGGAGGTTGGGCTAGGTTCGTTTTCATTCCTTCATTTATTTATAACCTTTACCAAGTGCTGTGATTCTAGGGTTTGGTGGCTGGGCCAGCAGCATCAGAATCACCAGGGCACTAGGCAGAAATACAGACTCACAGGCCTGCCCCAGATCCTGTTCAGAAGTGTGTGTGTCTGTGGGTGCGCATACACCCAACATCTGACCTAACAAGGCAATTCTGAGGCAAGTTCAAATTTAGGAACCACTGATCCAGGGTGGTCTTTGTGCTAAGGATGAGACTCCGTGATCCCCCCTCTCAGGGGACCCCCACAAAATCCTGGTTCTGAACGTTATAGTTCTCTTCTCTGAATTACCATTGCTCATTTGGGGCTCTATCTATGACTTGAGCAAATTCTTAAATAGTCCTTGACCACTACCCCAAGGCTGAATCTGAGCAGGACTGAAGCTATTTCAGAGAAGGCGAAGGAGAGGGAGAAGCTGGAAGAACAGGAGGTTCTGAATTCTTCTCACCACTTCAGAAGCTGCTTGAGAAACGTTTCAAGGAGTATTGAGGAGCCCAAGAGTACTGCCTCCTGGTGACAGCATGCAGAGCCCACTTTAAAGGGGTGGGGCTTCCTGACAAAGGGACAAAGGGGACTTCCTGTGTCCCAGTGGTCCACCCTGCCATGCAAGAACCATTCCGGTCAGTACCCAGGTGTTTTATGCCTTACAGCTAGTGTCTGGACTGGCCAAATTCAGAGAAGTCTTTGGGTTGATAGAGATTTGTGGGGGGTATGCTCTATAAGCGTGGCTTGTCCCCAGTCATCTCCAAGTGGATCCAGGATGCAACGCACAACTTTGTTTCAGCTGTGATTTTTTTTCTTTGTAATCGGTTTCACCTGGGCTGATAGTCAAATGAGCTTTGTACAGAGAAGGGCAAGACCAGTGTTTAGTTGTGTTCTGAACTCAGCCAACTGGAAGCCAGGAGGGGTGCAGGACACCTGGGAAACATAGACTCTCTGGGGGCGAATCGTTGAGTGCTGGCCATTGGGAAGCCCATGCTGCCTTCCAGAAGCTTCCTGGGCTGGCCACATGGTTGATAGGCGGTAGAGGCAGGCAGGAAAGGGAATGACCTCTGGGAGCGGGCGTGACCTCCAGCAGGTTTGCTATTGGCCGACCTCCTGGCCGTCACCCACACCATTACTCAGTCAACGTTTTTCTTTAAGTAAATTCATTCTCTATTACTTAATTTAATTTAATTAAAAAAAACTTTTTAAGGCTCATTGGGATAGGTATAGAGGCCACTGTAACAGGGTCCTGCAGTTGGGGAGAGAGACTGGGCTCAACACCCTTCAGTTGATTTTAAAAGGAAAAACAAACAAATAAACAAAAACAGATGTAGATGGAAAGTGAGTGGTACTGACCAAACATGGAAAGTGATTAGTAAAACCAAATACAATGCAAGTAGGCCGGTGGTGCTGGCTCACGCCTGACCAAGGTGGGAAGATTGCTTGAGGCCAGGAGCTGGAGGCCAGCCTGGGTGACAAAGGAAGACTCTATCTCTAAAAAGAAAACAAACAAAAACAAAGCAAATAAAACTGCTGTAAGAGTCCTTCCTGATACAGTAGCTTGCAGGAACTCAAAGCCTGGTGTCTCTCTCCATGCCACAAAAGAGAGGTGCTAAGACTTGGCTTCATCATCCAGAAACTTTCTGCTGAGAAACAAGAAGCCTTGGAGGTGGGTTTAAAAGAGGAGTGACTTCCTCATTATTTGGTACAAAGTGATCATCACCCTGTCTCTTCAGAACACTTAGGCCTTCCACTACTGGGTTCTGTTGCAAGCCGTTTGCAAGTATTAACTCATGTAATCACTGCGACCACCCTATGAGATGAGTCCTTTATCAATGCTCATTTTACAGATGAAGAAACAGGTCCAGAGAAGTGAGCAACTTGCCTAAGGCTACAGAGCTGGGGAGTCTTGTAGTGCGATAGCTGGATTTGAACCTGGGCCCCTGCATTCCACACCCACCCAAGGCTGCACAGATAGGAAAAACAGCTCTCCCTTTCCCGTGTGCAGCCAGGCCTCAGCCCTGTCTCCTCACACAGGAAGCTTGTTTAGTGGGTTGTCGGCCCGCCACTGAGATGTTTTCGGTGGTGCCCTTGTGACATCCAACATCTGGAGTAATGGAATGTTTAATATGAGACAGACCAGGTTCTTTTCCTCTCTTTTCTCTTCTCTCCCTTTCTTTGCTTTTTCTGTTAGATAAAGCCAATCAGGAGCATTTCTCAAAGCATCTGTTGGCTCAGCTCCTGGAAAGTAGACGAATGAGGCTGAACACACAGACATGGTCATTGTGGGGTCTCAGAGTAAGGCTGGATGTCTTTTGGAGACCAACGTTCTCAGTAGTTATGCCAGCACCTGTGAGCCCTTGCCGCTCAGAGGCGGTAGATGTGGACTCCTCCAGCCGGATGGGCAGGCTTAAGACAGCCAAGACTGGAGCTGGGCCTGTCCCGGAAGGCTCTGGCCCAGCCACAGGGTCAGAGTGGGTGCGGATGGGCAGGCTGGCCTGGGGTGTGGCTGCAGGGGGTGGGGTGAGGAAGAGGGCAGTTCTTCCAGGTAAACCATTGGATCTGGGGCCGGGGGGCCTACAACCTTTCCACCTGAGGCAGGACTCCATCTTAGGCAGTGGGTCGGGGGGGGGGGGGACTCTGGGGACTGGATGGAAATAAGGCCACAGGCAGCAAGAAGAGATCCCGGGAGGGGAGAAGGGTTTTGTAGGCAGGAAATAGATCCTGAGAAACTCATATTTCAAAGAATGGGTCTCACCCTGTCACAGTCAGTTTATTCTCGAGAGCAGCATTTGACAAACTCAACACCTCCCAAGGCTGGGTTCTCATTCTCCCAAAGGTTGTCTCCCAGAAGCCCCTGCCTGGGTGCCAAGGTCTCTCTGAGGAGCCACACCTTGTCCTCGGGCACTTCAGGGAGGTGGGCCCTTTCCTCATTGTCCCACTTTTTCAGATGAGGAAACAGAGGTGGGGGCAGTCCCCGACTTCACCCAATGCCACATCTGGGTGAGAGACTAGGGCTGGAACACGAATCTGTTTGACTCCAAAGCCCATGCTCCTAGAAAATAGTTTTGTTTTTTTTTGAGTTGGAGTCTCACTCTGTCGCCCAGACTGGAGTGCAGTGGCCGCTCCTGGCCACCGCAGCCTCGACCTGCTGGTCTCCGGCGATCCTTCTGCCTCCGCCTTCCAAGTAGCTGGAATTACAGGTGCGTGCTACCATGCCCGGCTAATTTTTGATTTATTGTAGAGATGAGGTCTCGCCAAGTTGCCAGGCGGGACTTGAACCCGCGGGCTCAGGCAATTCATTCACCTCAGCCTCCCAAAGCACGGGATTACAGGCTGAGCCATCGAGCCCGGCTTAGAAAATAGTTTTAAGTACATCAGACTTGAAGTGGCTTGGGATTCATAGCATACAGGACAATGGGGGCAAAGTGTCCTTCTGCTCTTGGCCATGGCCGCCCTACAGCCATTGACACTACTCTATGTGTGGTGTTTCCACTTGGTTTTATTTTCATTTGTTATTAATTGATTGATTGATTGAGTCAGAATCTCTCTGTTGCCCAGGCTGGAGTGCAGTGGCATGCTCACACCCACTGCAGCCTCGATCTGCTGAGGTCAGGCAATCCTTCTGCCTCAGCCTCCCAAGTAGCTGGGACTACAGGTATGCGCCACCATGCCTGGCTGATTTTTTTTTTTTAATGTATTGGAGACGAGGGCTTGCCAAGTTTCCCAGGCTGTCCTTGAACCTCTGGGGGTCAGGCAATCCTTTCGACTTGGCCTCCCAAAGTGCTGGGATTGCAGGCATGAGCCACCGAGCCCCATCCATTTGTTATTTTTTGCTGAGCACTGCAGCCAACCAGGGCCTATCCCCACAAGAAGGAATGGGTCCCGGTGTTTGTGATCCGTGGTAAGGAGTTAAACATTTATCACGCACAGGGGCCGATGGGTAGAACAGTCACCAACCCAGGAAGCCGGCAGGCATTATGGAAAAAGTCCCCCCCCCTTGTGGGCTATTGCGACTTGGCCGACGTCTGCTCGGCATGGACGGGGCCTGTCCTTTACTTCCATGGGTGTTTGGTGCAGGACAGCGCCCCTCCAGGGTGTCTGGGGCCGAGGTCGAGGCCCACTGGGCAGAGTCTCCGGCACGGCAACTGAAGACCCTTCCCTTTCCACCCGCAGGGCTCCCGCGCGCCCCCGCGTGGCCGTAGACGGCAGTGCCGCTTCAGGGACGGTTTTTTTTTTTTTTTAATGAACTGTGATAAATTGATATATTGTTTAAATGATGTTTACAAATAATGAGGTAAAACATTTTAATGAACATTTTAAAGACATTGAAAATATTTTTAAAAGCAAAATATATAATTATCAATGAAACATGGTTTATGTTATATAAAGTATACTTTTAAAATGTGGAAGTGAAATACACATAGATGAGAACAATGCTTTCCTCTCTTGCTAGTTGGGTACTCTATTTTGTATCAGGGACGGGTTTTACAGGAAGGAGACTGAAGGGGAGGGGAGCCCTTTCGGGGGTGCGGGCGGCTTGAGCGTTGAGAGTGGTGAACCTGGGCAGAGAGGCTTATTACCATCATCACAGTGGCCACGCAGGAGCTGGCGCTGTGGAGACAGTAGCATACGGTCTGTGGCCTTGGATATACTGGGAGATAAGGTCCATTGTGTCCAGTAGAGCATCACAGCCAGAGTGTCCACTCAGGGCTCATGGGCAGCTTCCAGAGGTTTCTGGAAGAACAAGTGGCATGTGTTGGACTGGGAAGAGAGGATGGGGCAGGGTGAGGGCGGGTCTGGAGGAGGTGACAGGACATAGGAGGGAGGGAGTCATGGGGAGGAGGTGTTGGGAGGGCAGGCAGTCGGGGGGGTGTCTCTTGCAGGTTGTGACTGAGAAGGACCCCTGTGGGAATTCCAGCTTCTTGGCTGCACCTGGAAGGGCTCAAGTGGGTGCAGGTCTGGGCATGGGAGTAGAGGAATGATGAGGGTGGCCTTAGATCCTTCTCTCTGGGCAGGGGACAGACACTTTCCCAGGCTTCACTGGGTCTTGAGCAGGCCCAGGGGAGAAGACAGCCTCCCTGTCTCTTGTGCCTGCTCCTCTGTCTGGTCAGGGGGACCCTGCAAAGTCACGTGAGGGGCTGTGTCTGTAACACGATGCTCCTTTCAACTTACGGCAAGTACCTCTGACACCGTCTTTAGAGAAAAGAAACTGGCCACAGCATGCAGCTCAAGTTCCAGATGGAACTGACTGGTGTGATGGACACTCCAAGCCAGGGAGCCTATAAGCAAAGCTCCTGGTCACATGCTCCGGCTTCAGGGGCTGCCCCCTGATGGCCAATGCTGCAGACTTCTTCCCAACGTCATGTTAGTAGCTTGAAATGGACCATGGTGGGAGTATTTACACCACAGAAATGGGCAAATCAGGGTTTTTGTTTTTCGTTTTGGTCCGGAGAGCTGGCTTGCCAGCATACCACTGCAGCTGTCCCTCTGGGGAAAACCCCGTGAGAATAGGCTGGAGATTTCTCATGGTTGTCTCTCTCCAATGCTTCAATTTCCTTGCATGTGAAATCTGAATAATGGCCTTTTTGAGTCTGTCTCTCGGTTCATGGAGAACAAATGATTGTGGACTCTGGTGCTATGGAAATCCTACTACATTCCTGCTTGGTGCTAGAAGACTTGCTGCAAGGACCAGATACCCCCAAGCATGGAGAGACCAGTGTTGTAGCTGGAGGCACCCAGGACCAGGACTTTAAAACCCAGCATTGGGACACTCACTCTTTGGTGCCCTTGGGCTAGTCGGCTAACGTCTCTGGGTTCTAGCATCGTCATCTACAGGAGTGGCTGGGCAGAAGGGCTTTTTGGGTCCTTTCTGACTGTGACATTGGCCGTGAAAGTTTTTGCCACACACGTCTCTACATTCCTCCTCCTGCAAACACGTTCCTCTCCTAACTCACGACAGGACCAGTTCCCGACTCTCCCGTCTCACCAGTCATGTTGTCTCAGTGAGCAGTGTGGTCACCACGTCTTCTCATCTGGCTCCATGGCTTGAGATACCATCAGTCTGCTGACGGTCTCAAATCTAACTCCCCAGCCCCAACTCCATCCCTGGGTGCCAGACTGATCTGTCCCACCTGTGCCCAGAAGCAGCTCCATGTGGACATGTCACAGGTGTTGAACTGACATTGGCCAACACAGAACTCTCGATCCCTCGACTCCTGTGCCTGACACCTTCATGTCTCAGGAAGTGCCTCCACTCTTCACCCCTATCTCAGACCCAACCTTCTTCTTTCCATGGTCTTCACGGACAGAATCTAACCACAGACCTTGAAGGTTGTGCCTCTCCAAGGTGTTCTGAGTCTGGCCACATCGCCGTGTCCCTCCCCTGGCCACTGGGATGTCCTGCCCAGGCCCCTGCAGCAGCCTCTCCACAGGCCACAGACTGCTCCCATTTCTGTGCTCCTGCCCGGTGGTGAGAGCACTTATTTAATCATCGACATCAGACCCAGCACAACTGCATCTGGGCCACCCCCAGCGTGTGATGCCATCCCTGCCACTGTACAGCGGTGAGCTCATGTTCTCTTTATCCTCTCATGCCGGCCTCCAACACGCTGGCCTTCTGTTTCCCCATGAAACACACTCAACCAGGCCCATCCAGGGCCCTTCCTTGACCCCTCCACCTGGGATCTCTTCCCCAAGCCCAGGGTGGCTGGCTTCTGTTCATCATTCAGGTCTCACCCAGATCCACCTCCTCAGAGAGGCCACCCAGGCCAGACCACCTGGAACGCAGTCCCTTCCCTATCCCCATCCCTCTCTACGGTCTCATCTGTTCTCTGCCACCGTCACCACCTGCACACTCTGTGTATTGACTGGTTTACTTTGCGCCCATCCACCTTCTTGGGTCCCTACGTGACAAACTCCATCCAGGCCTGGATCACCTGGTGCGATCTGTAGCCCCGAGCCCAGACCAGGGACTGACATCAAGCTGGCTCCCATTACAAATTTGTAGAATGAATGAATGACTTCTGCTTGGATCACAGGGCTGTCACCGCACAGGCAGAAAAGCAAGGGAACACTGTCCTCGAAGGCCAGCCTCAGGACACAGCCCCTGGCACTTTCCTCCCAAATGCACCCCATCTGCCAGCTTCTGAGCTGGCCCTGGTGGAGCTCGGAGATGTGGCAGGGAGGAGGAGGAGAGGTGGCAGCCCTGGCAGGCTGCTGAGGAGTGTTCTGGCTCCCAGGGGGAAGGTGGGCCTATCGGTCTCAGCTGGGCTGTCTGCTTTGTCTGTCAGCCCACGGCAGAGAGACTGGGAGGGGCTTCTCTGGGGCCCCTCCTTTCCATGAGAGCCACCGACAGCCCTGTTCTGGCTGCCAAGGTCCACAGTTGGGGTATCAGGGGGCGGGATCCGGGAGTGTGATGCCACCCTCCCCTCCTCCGACTTCTGGGTCTCTAACCTTGAGTGGTGGTGCATTATACGACCTTGATCAGAAGAAACATGGCTCCCAGCAGTCCCAGCAGGGGAGGCCGGCCGCTTAGCAGGAGATCAGATCCTTGGCTTGTCGGGAGGTCAGGCCCTCGGCTTGGTGAGGGAGCAGGCCCTTGACTTGGTGAGAGTCCTAAGGAAAGCCGGAAGATCCATGAGAGAAGTAAGGGGTGGCTTCTCACCCCAGCGCCCCCATGGTGGACCAGGGTCCTCCGGGAGTCCCCACAAGCCCCCAGCTTGCTCTCTTATGGCCCCCTTAGTCCCATGTTCACCGTGGTCCTTCACAGCTTGGCTCAGTAGACTTCCCCACCCCAGCCAGGCCCCACCAGGGTCCACCATCTTGGTAGCTTCTGGGTGACCTTTGCCCTTGAGGTGCATCAGGGTGGGGGTGGGGAGGTGTATGTGTGGGGGACTGATAGAAGAAGATAGATGAAAGGATATTCTTAGGTGACTGTGGTGGAGAGTGGGGTGTGTAAATCCAGGTGCCAGGAGATGGACTTGTCCCTGGGGCAACCCATGTACTTCTCTCCATTTCCATCTCAAAGGAGGCTGGTCCCTCTGCCCGCTTTCCCTCTTGGGGACCCAGGATGCACAAGGTGCTTGTGGGGTGGCCTGGTTGTGGGCATGAGGTATGCACGCACGCGCACACACACACACACACACACACACACACACACACACACATACACACACATGAAGGCACACCAGAGCGGGCCTGGGTGGAGGGGTGCCAGAGGGGCACCTGCTCTCACCTGGACGCAGCATGGGCAGCAAGGTGCTGCGGTCCCCGTCGTTGGCCTCCGGCATGATGCCCAGCAACTGGCACAGGAGCTCGTACACATGCACGCTCTCAAAGGGCTCCACCTCCAGGCCTGTCTTGAAGCTGGGGCCCACGGCCCGGAAGATGGTCTTCATGTCCATGTTGTTGTTGTCAAAGCCGTGCTCTCCGTTGTTGAACTGGACGTTAATCCTCTGCCAGGAGGGGGCAAGAGTCCCAGATCCTTGCTAACCCACCCTCCCCTCCAGCGCCCTCTGAGGGTCGGCAGCTGCACTGTTCTTTAAGGAAAATGTCAGTAGCCCCAAAGCCTGACAATAGGAACAAACTCTGGTAAATTGCCAGCATCTGGAAGTGGTTAAAATCTGCAGTTCTAGAGCCAGAATGGTTGGGTCCATTCTCAGTGTCTTCACTCACTGAGTAACTTTACCTCTCTCTGCCTCCGTTTCTCACCTGTAAGGTGAGCATTTTACCAACCCCTGCCTTCAAGAACGACCTCCAATCTTCAGTGACACCATGGGTATAGGCCAGTGCAGAGGACCCCATGAAGGAGTTCCAACGTGGGGGCAGGAGGGGTTCTGAGACTTAGTTTCTCTGAATCCTGAGACCCCAAAGATCAAGGGGGAGACCCCAAGGAAATGCTGTATGTCTCTCTGCTTCTTTCACGCTGTGTTGAACGTTTGCCCCACGAGTCACTCCCTTGAGGGGTTCCTGGCTTCCTGTTTAGCGCCCCTGGGTGCTCTGCTGAAGGGGGATCAGGCCTCTCCCTCTTGCCCGCCTCTTGCAGGCCCCCATGTGGCTGGACTTCCCACCTACTACCTGAAACTCATACGCGGATGTGCACCCCCCACCCCTATTGACAGTGGAGGGCGTGTCCCTTTGGTGGCTGGCACTCCTCAAGTAGCTAGAAATAAGGGATGCTTTTACAGACATGGAAGGACCCACAGCCCAGCCAGCGAGCCCCGCTGTGGGCCACGCCTCCAGGAGGCGACTTACCCCGTGGATGACGTAGCCAGGGTCGCTGTACATCACCAGGGGGGTGACACGGGGGTGGCTGGCGTAGTGGAAGGACTCGGGGAACGACTCCTTCTTGTAGACATGGAGTCTGGGATGGGCGTCCTTGAGCACGGCGTACACCTTCTCCAGCATCCCTTCCTTGGGGAGCAGCATCCCGTTGGGCCCGTAGTCCAGGAGCTCGAACTCGATGTCCCGGAAGGTAAAGTTGGGGAACTTGTGGAACTCCACCAGGTCGCTGGCTTCCTTGTCGACGGTAGTCATGCCGTGGTCGGACGTGATGATCAGGTCGAGGCGGTCCGTGAGGCCGTGGATCTCGATGCTGTCTCGGAGGTAGCCCACGGTCCGGTCCACCTGCCTCACCATCTCCTTCCTCTCCTGGGACTCGGGACCGTACTTGTGACCCGTGGAGTCGGGTTCTCCAAAGTAGAGCGTGACCAAGTCCAAGTCTTCCTTGGTGAACCACTGCATCACCGTGTTGATGTTGGCCCTCCACTCTGTCTCGTTTTTGTAGTTGTGCAGGATGCCTTCTTTCCGGCTGAGCGTCACGGCCATCCCTTGGTAGGTGACGTTCCCGCCAGGGTAGAAGAAGGAGCCAGTTTTTAGGCCCTGCCAGAGCAAGGCAGCTTTAAGGACAGGGCTCCTTGGTGGGTGCCCCCATTCCATCTCCGCTAGCACATTTCCCCCCGCCCCCTACTTCTCTGCCCACCCATCCATTCCCGCTTCTAGCTGCAACCATGAGGCTTTTTATTTTACTTTTTGAGTCAGAATCTCACTCTGTCGCCCTGGCTGGAGTGCAGTGACATGATCACAGCTCACTGCAGCCTTAACCTCCTGGGCTCAGGTGATCCTTTTGCCTCAACCTTCCTAGTAGCTGGGACTACAGGCATGCACCACCAGGCCGAGCTAATTTTTAAAATATTTTGTAGAGATGAAGTCTCACTATATTGCCCAGGCTGGTCTCAAACTCAAACTCCAGGCTGGGCTCAAGCAATCCTCTTGTCTCGGCCTCCCAAAATGTTCGAGATTACAGGCATGATCCACTGTGCCCTGCCTGTTGTCTTTAAAAAAATTTCTTCTTTCTTTTGTTCTAGAGACAGTTTTGCTCTGTCACCCAGGCTGGAGTGTAGTGGCACAATCACAGTTCACCGTAGCCTCAACTTTCTGGGCTCAGGTAATCCTGCCTCAGCCTCCTGAGTAGCTGGGACTATAGGTACAGGCCATTACTTGTGGCTAATGTTTTTATTTTTTGTAGAGACAGGAGTCTCGTTATGTTGCCCAGGCTGGTCTTGAATCCCTGACCTCAAACAGTCCTCCTGTCTCAGTTTCCCAAAGTGCTGGGGTGACAGATGTGAGCCACAGCGCCTGGCCAAGGCTTATACTTTCTGAACTGTCTCTTATCTCACAGCACCTGGAGGGCTCAAGCATTCAATTAGACAATGGTTAGAAAAGTCTCCCCAGATACACAGTATCCTCCTCATCATTGTGGTTCCAGGTCCCTTAAAACCACATTGCCTGGAGAATGTCCCCTTCTGACTCTTGTCCAGGCAAGTCTGCCGGTCCGTCCCCTGCCCCTCCAACCTTCCATCTGTTTGTCCTTCAGCCTGTAAATCGCTGCTGTATTTGGAATCTGCCATCCTCCCATCCCCTGTTCATGCTGGAGGGCCCCCCTCCCATCTGCTCCTGCAGGCCAGTCTTTCATTGACTCAAGCCTCATGAGAAGCCCGGGTCTCTGCTTTGGCTTTCTGCTCACAGGCCCGGTGGAAGGAGCCATGAGCACATGTATAGATCCTTCTGGAGTCAGGGGAATCAGACTCAAGTGGAACAATTGGCTGTCAGGTAGGCGTAGGCACTGGTGTTTATTCTGGGCTCTCCTTGGAAACCTCCACTGACTTTGTTGACCGGAAGCCTCACTTCTGGGTAGGAGGCCCCCAGAGCATTGCAAATTGGTGAGATTCCTGGGTCAACACCACAACCCACCTCTTACTTTATCTTTGACCCTTTAGAATGTTGAAATGTCCAACCCCGAGAGGGGTGTGGAACGGGAAAGAGATAAAGCCATTTTTTTGTTAAATATTTTCTTTCTTTTTTTTTTTTTTTTTTGAGTTGGAGTCTCACTCTGTCACCCAGACTGGAGTGCAGTGGCCGCTCCCGGCCACCGCAGCCTCGACCTGCTGGGCTCTGGCGATCCTTCTACCTCAGCCTTCCGAGTAGCTGGAACTACAGGCGTGCGCTACCACACCCGGCTAATTTTTTGATTTGTTGTAGAGATGAGGTCTCGTCAAGTTGCCCAGGCGGGTCTTGAACCCACGGGCTCAGGCAATCCACTCACCTCAGCCTCCCAAAGCTCGGGATTACATGCCGAGCCATCGAGCCTGGCCTAAATACTTTCTTGTTGAGTCCCAACTGTTGTCCTTGTGTGACCCTACCCCACTGCTGCAGGGCCCAAGGGTGCAGTTGTCCCTCTTTTGAGGGGACAGAGCAATCCCTCTTGGCCCCAGGGCTCCAGGGAAGTCCTGGCAGAGCTTGTCCATGGGCTGAGCCTGTATGTAGCCCTCTGGTCAGTCCTCAGTAGCACCTACCACCCACTCCCTTGGGGCCCTATTTAACACCCTCCCATGCCGGGAGGCCAGGAGCTTCAAGACTCCCAGAGCCTGGAAAGGGCCCGCTGTGGGTCTTTCAGGGTCAGGGCCTTATTGGGGCCTAGGCTGGCGTCCATGTGGGCAGGGTGGCGTACCTGTCTCTGGGCCGTGATCCAGATGGGCACACTGCCGTTGTCCCACCACCTCTGGATGCCCAGCGTGGCATGATAGGGCAGCTTCACCTTGCTGGTAGTGTTGTAGTACATGTTGTGGACCACACCGTGGTTCTCGATGTATTTGCCTATGGAGAAAGAGGTGCAGGGGGAGGTGGGATGGGCTCGGGGTCACAGTGAAGGAAGGACTGAGGAATGGAAGACGTAGCATGGCAGCAGGCCAGATTCCCCATATTCCGGGTGGGGAAGTGGGCCGGGAACAGGGTGGGTGAGGGGGCAGGCTCTCTGACGCTGTGTCGGAGAGTCTGCCCCCAGTGGGAGCCAAGGTTCTAGGTCACGTTCAAGACGAGCAGGCACGTGTCCTTTGGCCTGCAGCTCCACTTCCACTCTCAGGAGTCGATCCTGCAGCTAAATGTGCACATGTGCTCGGATACACGTGCAGGGACCTTGGCACTGCCCAGGTCACTTTAGCAAAAGATTGGGGGCAACCTAGATGGTCATCAGAAAGGAACTGATTAGATAAATTATGGCCGAGCCATCTCTCCACATCCTCAGCAGGAATTTACATGAACCGAGGAGAGCCCCAGGAGATTTTTTTGAAATGTGTTTTTGCAAAGAAACACAGCCATGCAGTACTAAATCCAAGAGGTGAGAAAAGAGGTGATGGAGTGTGCCCTCCCTCCCCTTCCTTGTAGGCAACACAGAGAGTAAAAGGGATGAGGCGTGCAAGGGAGAATGACATGCCTCCAATTGTGGATAGAAATGCTGCGGGTGGCGGGTGGGGAGCCCACAGTGGCTCATGTCTGTGGTCCCAGCACTTTGGAAGGTAGAGGACAGAGGCAAGAGGACTGCCTGGGCCCAGGGGTTCGAGACTGGCCTGGGCACATTGGCGAGACCTCATCTCTACAATAAATCAAGAAAAAAAAAATTAACCGGGTGTGGTGGCGCATGCCTGTGGTTCCAGCTACTTGGAAGGCTGAGGCAGAAGAATCACCTGAGCCCAGCAGGTGAAGGCTGCAGTGGCCGTGAGTGTGCCACTGCACTCCCACCTGGGGGACAGAGCGAGACTCTGACTCAAAAAAAAAAAAAAGGTTAACTTAGGTCTTATGAGTGGAAGCAATTACTTGAAATAGAAAAGCTAATTAGTACAAAACAAGCCGGGGAGGGGGTTGTAAAACAATTATCGATTGCTACCTCTGAGAAACCGGTTCTGTCCTTGGCTGGCGATTAAAGGGTAAAGTGAACTGCTAGAAAAAAAGGACAACTAGGCAGTGTTAAAATGGCTCCTTGGTTGTAAAGATTAAGTTTCTAGAAAAAGAAAAAAAAAAGAAAAGAAATGCTGGTGGGGAGATAAGCTGTCTTTATCAGGATGAATAGCGTCCCCCAAAGTCATGCCCACCTGGAACCTCAGAGTGTGGCCTTTTTTGGAAATAGGGTCTTTGCAGATGTGATCAGTTAGGGTAAGATGAGGTCACGCTGAAATAGGGTGAGGCCTGCATCCGATGACTGGGGTCCTTGTAAATAGAGGGATTTTTTTGTTTGTTTGTTTTAGTTAGAGATGGGGTCTTGCTCTGGCTGGAGTGCAGTGGTGCAATCATAGTTCACTGTAGCCTTGAACTCCTGGGCTCAAGCAATCCTAGAAGAGGGAAGTTTGAACACACGGGGAGAGGGCCAGGTCAAGATGGAGGCCGAGGTTAGAGAGACGCTGCCGGATGCCAAGGACTGCCAAGGACTGCTGGCAGCCCCCAGGAGCGGGAAGAGGCTGGAAGGATTCTCCCCTGGAGTCCTCAGAGGTTGTGTGGCCCCGCAGCACCTTGATCATTGACTTCTGGCCTCCAGAAGAACAAAAACCAATTCCTGTGGTTTTAAGCCGCCCAGTTTGTGGTCCTTTGTTGTGGCAGCCCCAGGACACTGATCCAGAGTCTTTGAAGGATACACAGAGTCTGAGAGGCAGTGGCTGCTGGGGGTGTTGGCTTTTCACTCTAACACCTTTTTGTGCTACTTGGCTTTTAAAAACCTGTGTCTGTATTGTCTGCAGCCTGGACACACTCTGGCAGGGAGGGCGTCGGGGGTGATGAGTGGGAAGGACAGAAAGGATTGGAGAGGAGAAGCCGGCAGAACTACCGTGGGCTGGAGGGGAGAGAAGCTGGAGCCCAGCCGAATCTCTCCTGTTGTCTGACATACTCACCACCTCCAGAAGCCCTTTGGGGTTTCCTCCCTGTGATCACTGTTTAATGACCTCATTTTTTTTTTTGAGACAGGGTCTCTAAAACCTACAACTGAGTGCTACCACACCTGGCTAATTTTAAATTTTTTTTGCAGCAATGGGGTCTTGCCCTGTCACCTAGGCTGGAGTACAGTGGCATGATCATAGCTCACTGCAGGCTTGAACTCCTGGGCTCAAGAGATCCTCCCACCTCAGCCTTCCCAGTAGATGGGACGACGGCTGTGCACTGCTGGGATGCCTACCTAATTTTTAAACATTTTTTGTAGAGTTGGGGTCTGCTCTGTCATTCAGACTCAAGGGCAGTAGCATAATCATAGCTCACTGTAGCCTCGAATTCCTGGCATCAAGCAATTCTTCTGTCTCAGCCTCCCAAATTGCTGGGATTACAGGTAAAAGCCACCCTGCTTGGCCACCCACTGAGTGTTTTTATTTGCCTTTGATTGTCACCAATAGTGAGGGTTCTTAAAGGTCCCTTGGCTGTGTCCTGTCCTTGGAGCAAGGACCTCTTGCCTGGAGCAGGGCTCTGGGCCCCACTGGGGATCCCCACCTGATTCTCAGACCCTCCTGCCCCCATCCCGAGGCGACACTCACCAGTGACCAGGGTGAAGTGGCAGGGGCTGGTCATGGTGACGAAGGCGGGGGTCATGTAGCGAGCTTTCACCCCGTCTCGAGCCATGGCATCCAGGTTGGGGGTGTCCACGTCCTGGTCATAGTTCCAGCGGAAGCCATCGAAGGACACAAGAAGCAGCTTGTTCCGGGAGCCCTGCCTGAGGAAGGGTGCCCCAGCCCCGGGAGCCAGGAGGGCAGCCAGAGCCACGGCCAGGAGGACGGTCGAGTGTCTCATAATGGGCTCTCCAGAAGAGCAGGGCCACGGGGCTGGTTCAGGCCGAAGAGGAGAGCAAAGTCCCAGGGTCACCAGGGCTGGTCTTATCCCAGGCATCTTTGGAAACGTGGCTCTGCACGTAATGACGTCATACCAGGGAGGACAGCTGCCTGGTGGCGTCGGTGCCACCCTCTGGTCCCGGCCTCACGTGTGTGGAGTGGTGTAAACGTGTACGTCTGCCTCTCTTGCCCACTGAGTCTCCTAGGTTCCTCCCTTCCCTTCACCCTCCTGGAGGAAGGGAGGCTCAGAGCCCAGAAGGGAGCCCATCCCATCTGGAAAACTGCTCCCCCCCCACCGTGGCGACTCTGGGTGCCTCTGCCCCAGCTCAGTGTGACCCCAGAGGACCCAGGTGAGGGTAGGTTGGTTCTCCTCTCCGGGCTTTGGGGGTACAAGGGTCTGTGGGAGGTGTGTTCCGGGGTGAGGGCCAGACCAAGCCTGGACAACAGCAGCTCAGCCCAAGAATGGCCTTGTTGGGGGAACCCACATCTGGGTGTCCCTTCCCCTTCCTGCCTGTGTTAAGGGGGTCCTGGGGTGGGGTGAGCAGAGTGGGAACCTGATGGCTCTGGGGTGGGCCCTGTAGCTCTGTCCTTCTTGGGGCACATGGAACCTTAGGGAGGGAGCAGGGTCTCGGGCATTCTCTCTTGATGGATTTTCTGTCAACAAGGTGGTGGGAAGAGGGAGCTTCCCTTATACCTCGGGCACACAGGAGGGCAACCCCTGAATTCAGTGTACAGTTTTTCCTCCCTTTTTGTCTCTGTCCTTCTCCCTCCCTCCCCCTCTCCCTCTCCTCTCCCCTTCCCCTCCCCCCACCCCTTCCCCCTCCCTCTCTCTCCTTTCATCTTTCCCTCCCCTTCCTCTTTCCCTTCTCTCTCTCTCCCTTGCTCTCCCCCACCTCCCCCTCCTCCCTCTGCTTTTCTCTATTGTCTGTCTCTCCTCTGTCTCTCTCTCCCTTCCTCTCCCTTCCTCTCCCCTCCTCCTCGCTCTCTTTTCTCTGTTATCTCCCTGTCCCTTTTCTCTCTGACTTTGTCTCTCTCTCTCCTCTGTGTCTGTCTCTGTCTCTTTTTCACTCTGTACCCATTACGTATGTTCTGTGTACCAGACATGGTTCTAGGTTCTGGGGACGCAGAGGTGAATGAGACAGATGATATTCCCAACTTCCTCCCTTCTGGGGGCACACAAAACAAAATTGATAAATAAGTAAAAAAAAAAAAAAATAAGATAGTGAGTTTCCTAAAAGAAAATACAGCAGGGAGACACGATAGAGACAATGGTGGGGCTGGGATGGCGCCTGATGGGTGGTCTGCAGGACCTTGCTGAGACGATGGTGTGGGAGGTGAGTGATTCTGGGGGTCTGTACGTCAGGGGCGTGGGGCATTGGGCAAGTGTGAGGGTGGTAGGGTCCATTCCATGGGTTGAGGATTGTGATGAGGAGTCTGGTGTTCTTATGCCAGGCAGTAGAAGCAAGAGAGTGACATAAGCGGATCTAATGTTAAAAAACAAACATCCTCTCCATTTGAAGGTGGAGGATGGATCGGAATAAGAAGAGAGTGGATCCTAGGTGCTCTGTGGAGAGTTGACTGCTGGTGCCTGAACAAGAGATGAAGGTGGCCCAGACCATGGTGGTAGCCCTGGGGGTGACAGGTGAGCATGGGTGTGAGATGGATTTTGGAGGTTTGGCTGAAAAGATTTGCTGCTGGGTTGCCTGAAGGGGGAGACAGAAAGGGAGCAGTCTGTGGCATGTAGCAGCTTAAATCTTCTGGAGCCACAAACCTGCCAGCAGTGGTTCCACCTTCCTTATGACTTCTGCTTGGCTGCAGCAAGCAGACCCCATAGTGGAGAAACTGCCAACACACTTAGATGACATTACAGAAGCTATCAGCAGCTCTGCTGAGGCTAGATAGTGTGTCCTGACCCAGGGACCGTGGGTGCAGATTCTTGGACCCTCCCTCCCCAGAATACACTCTCAAGAGACCTCCATCCCAGCAGCCACCTCTCCTGACACATACGTACACTCAAAGCTGAGAACCACAGGAGAGGGTGGCCACATTGTGGTTCCTACAACCCCTGTGCCTGGTGTCTGCTCCCTAGAGACCTGTGCCCATAGAGGCTGGCTCCTCCCTGGTGGAATTCAGGGCACAGAACTCAGGCCACAGGCCTCTCACAGGTACAATGGACGTCAGTGGTGTGTGGGGAGCACAAAGCATGATGCATACTCAGGGGAACTGCAGGTTGCTTTGGGAGAGGACGTGGGGCAAGATTGACATAAGTGCTGTGGGGAGAGCCCAGAAGGCTTTTCTGAGCATCTGGCAGTCATAATGAGACCTACAGATGGATGGAGCCAAGAGAGAGGAAGGAAGCCTTCCAGGCAGAGGGACCAGACCAGAAGGGCAGGAAGCACCATGTTCCATGGGCAGTGACATGGAGGAGGCAGGCTGGAGTGGTTGGGTATGAGGCTTGGAGGCAGACATGGGTTGATCAGGGGCTTGCAGGCCATGGTAGAGTCTAGATTTTATGCTGTCGTAGAGACAGCTCATTGTTCTCTGATATATGTTCTTTCCTTCTTCTATGATAATATGGCTGCCAAGAAGAAAGACTACATTTCCCAGCATCCCTTGCAGCAAGACATGGCCATGTGATGATATTCTGACCAATGGTAGGAAAGGAAAATGTCATGTGATGCTTCCCACCTCTTGCTCAAGTTAGCTTTGCTCCTCCTCTTTTTTTGATTTTTTTCCTGCATCTGGTGCCTTTGCTCAGAGACTGCCCTGAGCCTAGATGATGAGCAGCTTCCAGAGGATGGCTGGAGCGGGCAGGAGGAGCCTGGTCTGGATGGCATCTTGGGCAGCGTGGCCCAGCTAGGCCTGGATGGCTCAGCCCCAGACTGCTTTCTCCCAGGGAGGATTAAACACACTTCTGTATTGTTTCAGTTTCTATTATGTGGGTTTCCTATCACTCTCCGCAGGAACCTAATCCAAGCTGATAATAGAATTCTAGGTCAGGAGGCATTGCTGGGGTTAAGTACGAGTGTGCCATGGCTACTGTGTGGGGATGGAGAGGACCTGGAGGCAGGCCTGAGTGACAAGGGAGGTAGTGGTCCAGGGCCATGGACAGATCTGGAGTGCGCTTGGGGCCAGAACTGGTCTGGCCAGTGAGTGTGGGGAGCGGGTTGGGAAGAGAGAGTCCACAGCTCTGTTCTCACTCTGCACTTTCCCCTGCTGGAGTTGTGGGAATTCCAGGTCCTGCTCATCCTCTCCTGCCTGTTTGGGTCTGGCCTGGAGGCGGCACAAAAGGTCTGCTTCCTGCCCTTCTCAGGACGTCTCAACCAGGCTGGGGGAATTCTTCCCTATGAATTTGGCCCAATGCCTCACTATCAGGGAGCTCCTTGGCTCAACTCTCACGAGTTTTCCTTTCTTTCCCTGATTTCGTGGAGTACTTGGACAAAAAGAGTTTGTGATGGTTGGTCATAGCTCACCGTTACAGGGTGTTTCACAGACCAGGCACTGGGCTATACCCATGGTCTCACGGAAGATTGGAGGTCATTCATGAAGGCAAGGGTTAGTAAAATCCTCACTTTACAAGTGAGAAATGGAGGCAGAGAGAGATAAGGTCACTCAGTTAGTGGAGAAGCTGAGCATGGACCCAACCATTCTGACTCTAGAACTGCAGGTTTTAACCACTTCCAGATGCTGTCAATTTACCAGAATTTGTTCCTTTAGGGTACTATTGTCAGGCTTTGGGGCTATTGACAACATTTTCTTTGAAGAATAGTGCAGCTGGCGGACACAGTGGCTCACACCTGTAATCCCAATACTTTGGGAAGCCAGTGGGGAGGATCATTTGAGCCTAGAACTTCAAGACCAACCTGGGAAACATAGCATGACTCTATCTCTAAAAAAAATAAAAAAAAGTGTAGTTGTGAATATTTTGGCATCCCTCCTTCCCTCCCTCTTTCCTCCTCCTCCTCCTCCTCCTCCTTCTTCTTCTACATTTGTGTTATTTTCTTGAAGTACAAACAATATCTAGAGAGGGATTATTGGACAAAGGATATAAAGGTGACTTGGTTCTCACAATAGGATTGCTATCAGGTGATAAAGATGTTTTCCTTGACCTAATTCTAGTCAGGCTCCTCCAAACCCTCAAGGTCCTGACCTTGGGCTCTGTTCTTGGCCTGTTTAGTCCAGGTGTTGCAAGAGTCCTTCCGGGTCAGTGTAGTGAAATTCCTGTTTGATCACCCTTGATATTTGATCAAATTCCTCATCACCTACTCTTGCTAGGTTGCCACCCTGGCCTGCTTTCAGCATGAATCCTGTTCTTGGTCTAGCAAGAATCCTCCTAGCTTTGATGTCTCCTCTTAGTAATTTTCCAGCCACTCCCAGCCCTGCTCCTTGGCTATAAATCCTCACTTCTCCCTGTTAGAATCAGATTGAACCTGATCTCGCTCCCCTTCTACAAAACCCCATTGCAGAAGCCCCTGTTAAATAAAGTCTTCCTTACTGTCTGTAACAAGTGTCATGAATAATTTTTTATTTAACATCAAGAGAGATTGAAGTGCTTGATGGTACCACCAGTCATGAGTGAATGTAAATATCCCTTTTGCCCTGCTCAGGGCTACCTTCATTGAGTTTTACTTTAAATTCCTATTCAACGGTGTAGTAAGTGTGTAATGATATCTTTTTTTTTTTTTTTTGAGTTGGAGTCTCACTCTGTCGCCTCGTCGAGGCCCAGCAGCCTCGACGTGCTGGGCTCCGGCGATCCTTCCGCCTCAGCCTTCCAAGTAGCTGGAACTACAGGTGCGCGCTACCACGCCCGGCTCATTTTTGATTTATTGTAGAGATAAAGTCTTACCAAGTTGCCTAGGTGGGTCTCGAACCTGCAGGTTCAGGCAATCCGCTCACCTCAGCCTCCCAAAGGCATGGGATTACAGGCTGAGCCACCGAGTCCGGCTTGTAATGATATCTTTAAGTATTAAGCCAGAGAAGCTGGGAGATTTTCCATTTTATTTCTATCTTTATCTCTGTTTCATCAAGTGTAGACTGTTTATCATTCTTTTTTTATTTTTTGTTTTTGAGTTGGAGTCTCACTCCGTCACCCAGGCTGGAGTGTAGTGGCACACTCATGGCTACCCCAGTGTCGACCTGCTGGGCTCTGGCAATCCTTCTGCCTCAACCTTCCGAGTAGCCAGAACTACAGGAGCTAATTTTTGATTTACTGTAGAGACAAGATCTCGCCAAATTGCCCGGGCTGGTCTCGAACCCGTGGACTCAGGCAATCCACTTGCCTTTGCCTCCCAAAGTGCTGGGCTTATAGGCTGAGCCACCAAACCCAATCTGTTTATCATCCTTGACCATTAACTGGACTCTTCAGCTTTGAATCTTATGGTTTTACTGGTTCTTTATGTATTTTGTCATGTATATCTTTTTTGAATATATACTTTTATGTCTATATAATTTTTTTTTTTTAGTTGGAGTCTCACTCTTTGTCACCCAGGCTGGTGTGCAGGGTCTCGCTCACAGCCACTGCTGCCTTGACCTGCTGGGCTTAGGCGATCCTTACGCCTCAGACTTCCAAGCAGCTGGAGCTACAGACGCACACCACCACACCTGGCTAGTTTTTGTGATTTGTTGTAGAGACGAGGTCTCATCAAGTTGTCCAGGCTAGTCTTGAATCCCCGGGCTCAGGCAATCCTCTTGTCTAGGCCTCCCAAAGTGCTGGGATTACAGACTGAGCCACTGCGCCCAACCTATATATAACTTTTTTTTAGTCTCACTCTTTCACCCAGGTTGGAGTGCAATGGCATGATCACGGCTCACCCCAACCTCGACCTCCTGGGCTCATGTGATCCTTCTGCCTCAGCCTCCTGAGTACCTGGGACTATAGGTGCTTGCCACCACATTTGGCTAAATTTTACATTTTTTGTAGAGACAAGGTCTCTCTATGTTGGTCAGGCTGGTTTTGAACTCCTGGACTCAAGTCATCCTCCCATCCTCCACCAAAGTGCTGGGATTACAAGCATGAGTCACTGCACCTGGCTGGAATATATATTTTTTTCCCACAAACACTTGTCATTTATATTTGTCACTTGTAAGTTCCCCCACTCCCTTGCATGCTGAGTATTCTTTAGGTTGAAGGTGGAGTCTAAGCTCCCCGAAGACAGAGGTCTGCTGTATTTTTCCTGGTACGGTCTCCAGCAAAGTAGGTGCTGAGTGCATTTTTGTTGAATGAATAAATACATTTACAGGGAAAATGTATGCAAATATTTACCATACTTTCTGTTTAAACAAAACAGAAAAATTTTGAAAAATAAACTTTTTTTTTACAACAGTTTTAGATTTATGGAAAAAATTTAAAGAAGTACCAAGAGTTCCTGTATACTTTGTACCCAGTTTCCATCATTATAACAGCTCATTTAATGTGGTTCTTGGCACCATTAAGGAGCCAGTACTGATAAGTTATTATTATGAGCCCAAGTCCCTACTTTATTTAGTCTTTACCTGGTGTCTTTTTTTCTGTTCCAGGATCTGATCCAGGACAACACATGACATTTAGTCATCACATGTCCTTAGACGCCTCGCGGCTGTGACAGTTTCTCAGACTTCCCTTGTTTTTGATGACGCTGACAGTTTTGAAGAGTGCTGGTCAGGTGTTTTGTAGAATATCCCTCAATTGGGATTTATCTGATGTTTTTCTCATGATTAGACTGAGATTGTGGGTTTTGGGAGGCAGAGATAGTGTGCTGTTCTCATCAGATCATATCAAGGTCCACACTATCAACAGGACTTATCACTGGCGGTGTGGACCTGGGTCACCTGGCTGTGTAGCGTCTGCCAGGTTTCTCCTCTGGGATGTGGCTCTTTCCTGGTCTCCTACCCGCTTCTTAGATCTGCTCTTTGGAAGGAAGGTCATGTTCGCACAGACGGAGCTGGGGCTTAGAGTCTGCTTCCTTGAGGGCAGAATACCTACATAAATTATTTGGAATTCTGCATGGGAGATTTGCCCCCAGCCCACTTACTTATTTGTTCGATCATTTATTTATATCAGCACGGACTCATGAATATTTATTTTGTACCTCGAGTTATCATCTTATATTACTTTATTTATTTTGGTGCTTGAATTGCTCTCACTTTGGCCACTGGGTGCTCTTTCTGCTGGCTCCTGGCCTGTTTCACCTATCCTCTTTGTGTGTGTGTGTGTGTGTGTGTGTGTGTGTGTGTGTGTTTTGAGCACTGGAAGATGCTCCAGGCTTACCGTGTATGTTTCCTACTCTGTCCTAGAATCCAATATTTCTCAAGGAGCCCTGGTTTCCTTTATGGAAAGATATTAGATACCGAGATCTGGGTGCTGGGTGTGTTCTTTGGTACTGGGGTGGGGAGAAAAACATTTGAAAGTCATCATCCCAGCTGTCCTTGGAGTTGAGGGCTCCCTGGCTAAGGCAGATGGATGTGAGCCTAGAGGGACAGGGCGGATGGCTGGTCTGGGTGTGGTGTTGATGGCAAATCAGTGTACATAGGGGAGAGTGCTACCCTTGAGAGCCTATAGGAAAAAGTGTTTATTCCCTGCTTTTCTTGCTTGGGGGTCCTTGATGCCCTGCAGGACCTGTTCCCAGAGGCCTCCTTGGCCTGGGGATCAGGTAGATTTGACACACAGGTAGAGATTGCCCCGTGCAGCTGAGCCTCATGTGGGGCTCAAACCTGGGAGAACTGGTCTCTGGGTCTGCTGGTATCTCTGCCAGTGGCTGAAGGACATACCGGCTTGTCCTCTGCAAGGTTGCTTTGAGTTGATACCCTGTTCTCCTTCACAACCGGAAACGAATGGATTCTGTTGCAGTTGTTTATGTGTCTCCCCCAGGAGGTCGTGAGCAACGTTATATTTCCAGCTTCTGGTTCAATGCCTGGCACACAGTAGGCGTTTAATAAATGACTCTTGGCTGGGCACGGTGGCTCAGCCTGTAATCCCAGCACTTTGGGAGACCGAGGCCAGTGGATTGCCTGAATCCGTGGGTTCAAGACCAGCCTGGGCAACTTGGTGAGACCTCATCTCTACAAAAAAAAAAAACAAAAACAAAAATCATAAATAAATGCCTCTCACTTGAGTGCATGAATGAAAAGAACACATGGACGAAGTTAGCATGGTCAGGACTGTTGCAGTTGCTATCCAGTTGGTCTCCTTGCTTCTCCCTTGTCTCTATTCAGCAGCTGGAGTGATATCCTAATGAGAATCACTCTCTCCCTTCCCTGGCTGGGGTACAGTTGGGGCTGGTGCTCCTGGAGAGCCCCCTATGCCCTAGTGAGGGCTGTGGGCATGGGAGTAGCTCCTTACACTGTGGGCCACCCCCTCTGTTGGATTGAGCCGGCTTCCCCAGTTTTCCACAGTGGCAACGTTGAGTCTCGATGGGTATCTCTGACCCCCAGTCTGTCTTTTGGGGTGAGCATTGTTGCCAATACAGTTTGCTTTTGGGGGCAATGAAGGAAGAACAGCCCAGTTATAAAATCTGGCTGGTTGGGAAATCCCTATCAGGAGGGAACTTGACATGGGGACATGGCCACGAGCCTTCCCAAAGAGTGTCCAGATCACTGTGGTGATGTCTGCCACCCTGGGAGGTTTTCAGCAGTCCAGTGAGCCCCTGGGCTTGGGGACTGGGGTGGGCACTGTATCCTGATGTCCCTGTTTCAAGTGTCTGGGGATAGTGGGGACCCCCAGGAGCCACATGAGGCTCAGGCTCACCAGGTATATTCTGGCACCGGCTGAGCCCCCAGGAGGGCCATGGTCATGACCATGAGGTGGCTTATAGGAGAGAGACAATGACCGACCCAAGGATGGCGATTCCTTCCCAAAGGGTGACTGCAGTCCAGTGAAGCTGTGTGGGGGGGTAGGGGTGGGGGTGGGGAGGGAGGAGGGTTGAGAAATTCAGCTTCCCTCCTCCTCTCCCCCCGAAAGATTGCAGGCCCCCACCCCTCCCAGCCTGTGCCATCATGTCATCAGAGATGGCCACCTCTCCTCTGGGATTTGTAAGGCCACTGGCTATTGAGGCTGGAAGCTGCCTGTTCTCCCATGACTGGGGCCTGCCCCGACCTTCACTGCCGCAGGATTTTATTAGTGGGACTCTCCTCTTTATCAATTGCTGTTGCCTTTTATTACTTCTCAGGGGCTTTATCTCAGCAGCCGCCTCGCCTCCCGGCTAAATGAGGATTAATTTTTTAACAGGATTATGTGCTGTGGGTTAGCCGTACTCTCTGGGGACGGCGGGTGCTCCCCTCCCTCACAGCCCCTCCCTGTCCCCAGGTCTTCCTCGCTGGCTTTCAGGGAGCAGGGGCTCTGAGAGGGGGTCCTGGGAGCTGGAGGCCGTGTCGTTCCAGACTCTGGGAAGGGGAGGGTGGGCGGGGCCAGGACCTGGACTCTGGGTGATGGGGACGGCTTGTCTCCAAGAAAAGTTCTGTCCTTGGGTGGGGACTTCCCTTTGGGGTGAAGGTCCTTCAGGCTGCAGTCACTTCCTGAAGGACACCAGGGGACCACCGGGGTGGGGGAGTGGGAGCCAGAGCTGGGGAAAGTGGCAGGGAGAGCACAAGAGGAGGGGCTGCCCTGCCCAAACCCACTTGCTCCCCAGTGTCTCAGCCCCTGAATGGCACAGCCTCTGAAATAGCCAGGATCAGACTTTCTAGGTCTTCCTCCCAGGAAAAAAAATGTCAATTCTCTACCCAAGTTTGATAAAGACCAGCCTGCTCCCACACCTCTCTGGCATCTGTTGCCTGGAGGAGAAAACCCAGGTGCCAGTTGGGGCTTTCAGGACCTGTGTGCTCGGGCTGTGGGTCCCCCAGCACCACCTTCAGCTGCCCCAAACCCCTGGCCACTGTCCTCCCCAGAGACACCATCTCCTTTATAAAGCCGAGGAAGCCTCCCTTGTCTTTACCTTCAGAAAAGCCCTCCTTGTCTGTTCGGGGTGGGCCTGCGGGTTCTCCATCTGGGGAGCTTCTCCCTGTTACCCAGGCCAGAGTTGGGGGCCTTATGGGGCTGCCTTGTGATTCTGTTGTACCACTGGTGTCTTTCTCCCTAATTAAGAGTTTGTGGGTGTGCTTCCCCCCCCCAAGGCTGCGGGCCCCTGAAAGGCCACATTGATACTGTGATCATATCTAGGCGTGTGGGAGGTACCAGGTGTGTTTATGAACGGATGAATGAATAAGCACATGTGTGAGAAAGGGAGGGAGGAAGAAGCCATTGGCTTTCTGAAGGGGCCCTGGGGCTGACTCCTTCACTGCTCCCTCTTGCCCCAGCTGAGCCCAGGCCCGGCTCCTGGCACAGGCCTGGGTGGGGGTGGTTTGAATGGCAGCCTAGTTGGCAGCCGGGTTGATGAGGTGAGTTCCCAGCCAGCTGGGCGAATCGTCCCTCTCTGGGTCTGGCTTTTCTTCTAGAGCTCCTGCCTCTGTGGTATGTGCCTGGGTGTGGGTGTGAGTGTGCACACCTGCGGTAACAAATGACCACACACTCGGTGGTCAGGCAGCAGTGATGGATTCTGGAGGCCCCAGGTGTTCCTTGGCTTGTGGCTGCATCACTTCAACTCAGTCTCCATTGTCACAAGGCCTTCTTCTCTGTGTCTCTCCTCTACCATTTTAAAATTCTTTTTTTCTTTTTTGTAGGGACAGTATTTCAGTATGTTGCCTAGGCTGGAGTGCAGTGGTGCAATCATAGCTCACTGCAGCCTCAACCTCTTGGGCTCAAGCAATCCTCCTGCCTTAGCCTCCTAAGTAGCTGAGACTACAGGCATGCTTGGCTAGTTTTTTTTTGGTGTTGTTTTTTTTGGTATTTTTTGTACAGACAGGGTCTTGCTATATTGCTCAGACTGATCTTAAACTCCTAGGCTCAAGAGATCCTCCCACTTCTGTCTTCCAAAGTGCTGTGATTACAGATGTGAGCCACCTGTGAACCTCATCTGGTCTTTTATAAAAACACCAGTCGTTTAATTAGGGCCCACTCGGGTAATCCAGGATAATCTCATCTCAACATCCTTAATTACATCTGCAAAGTCCCATATTCCAAATAAGGCCACATTAACACATTCTGGGAAGTAGGGGGAGGACACATCCTTTCGGGGGTCACCTTTCAACCCACGTTATGTTCATGTGCTTGAGGAACAACTCTCCTCCTCTCTGGAAACTTCTGTGGTCACACCTAGAATTTCCAGGTGTGAGTCTCTGCCCCTCTGTGACTGTCCCATGTCCCATGTTTGTGTGTTTATGTGTACTCCTGGGTATTGACTCCAAAGAATTGAAAGCAGGATCTCAAAGAGGTACTTGCACACCCATGTTCATAGCAGTTTATTCACAATAACTGAAACGTGGAAACCACCCAAGTGCCCACTGATGAATGATGGATAAGCACAGTGTGGTCCATCCACCCAGTGGAATATTATTCAGCCTTAAAAAAGAAGGAAATTCTGACGCATGCTACAACATGAAAGGACCTTGAAGACATTATGCGGAGTGAGAAAAACCAGACACAAAAGGACAAATGCTGTATAATTCTGTTTACATGAGGTCCTCAGAGTTGTCAGATTCATAGCGACAGAAAGTAGAATGGAGGTCACCAGGGGCTGAGGGGAGAGAAATGAGGAGTTAGTGTTTCATGAAGACAGATATTCAGTTTTGTAAGATGGTTGAACAACAATGTGAATGTAAATTTCATGTTATGCATATTTTTTATCATAACTAAACATTGAAAAATAAAAATACTCCAGGATCCTGGGGCCTTTTAGATCTGGCAAGGATGTTAGGGTGATTCATTACCAGGTGTGCAGAATTCTAGATTCTGTCCTGCAGGTAGAGAGACAATTCCTTAGTGATGATAGGAAACCTCAGAGGCGAGTCGAGGGTGCTTGGCTCTGAGTTTCTTTCCTTTTTTTAGGGACGGGATCTTGCCCTGCCCACAGGGCCTGCAGGAGTGTGGGGTGCGTGGAGAACTTTCCCCAGGTTCCCCTGAGTCGCCCTGGCCTAGGGTGAGGGTCTCCCTGGTCCTGGTGAGTGGTCTTTCTGCAAGACTGTCAACAGCCCTGAGGTCCCTGGATATAAAACAAGACAGGAGTCGGGGAGCCCGGGCCTCCGTTCCAACTGTCCATTAGCTCCTGCCCAGCCGGGTTGGGGGCAGCGCTGGTCACCCCAGGCGGGCGGTGAGGGGCGGGGATTTTCCTGGGGAGGCTGACATGCCGCTGTCTCCGCACGATACTACTCCATCTTTTGGGTTGCTTCTTAAACCCCGAGACTCCTTCCCCTCCCACCCCCACAGGCCTCTGCATGGGTGTCTGCAGCTGCCATCTCTCCATCACCCCTCAGCTCTTTCTCCATTGAAATTCTGTTGGTCGTCTCCTTCTCTCACCTTCTCCTGGCTTGCGGTGCTCTCTGTTAGCTGTTCCAAACCACGCCCTTACTGCTTCCGCATCCCTCCATTATCTATTCAATGACACCAGCAGCTCATGAAATGAGAATTGCCTCAAAGGTTGTGAGACTGACTTTGAAGGGCACAGGATGTGAGGTCCATTCCCCTTGGAGAGTGGGTCGTGACCTGGGCTGGATTCAGAGAGGCACAGACTCAGTGTGGTCCCTGCTCCTGGGACCCTCCATCCACTGGGGCCTGAGGAGTGGTCTCCGGGGGGTTTATAGGTGCTGGGGCAGCTTGGGGGCCACTGGCGGTAGGGGGGGTGTGTGGTTCTGTCTGGTCTCCTGCCCTCCACAATTCTGAGCATTACCCGTATGAGCACCATGAGTTCAACAGGCCCAGTGCTCTGCTGGATGGACATACCAATGTCCTCGACTTACAACAGGGCCACATCCAGTAACATTGTATGCTGAAGATATCGTAAGTCAAATTGCATTTACTATGTCTAACCTACCCAGCGTCCTAGCTTAGTCCAGCTTGCCTTAAATGTACTCAGGACACTTACATTAGCCTACAGTTGGACCAAATTATCTAGCACAAAGCCTATTTTTTTTTTTTTTGAGTTGGAGTCTCACTCTGTCACCCAGACTGGAACGCAGTGGCACGCTCCCTGTCACCGCAGCCTCGACCTGCTGGACTCTGGTGATCCTTCCTCCTTAGCCTTCCAAGTAGCTGGAACTACAGGCGCACACTACCACGCCTGGCTAATTTTTTATTTTTTGTAGAGACGAGGTCTCACCAAGTTGCCCGGGTGGGTCTTGAACCTGCAGGCTTAGGCGATCCACTTGTCTCGGCCTCCCAAAATGCTGAGATTACAGGCCTAGCCACCAAGCCCAGCCACAAAGCCTATTTTATAATAAAATTTTGACTAGCTCATGCAATTGATTGAATACTATACTGAAGGTGAAAACCAGGCTAGGTGCCATAGCTCATGCCTGTAATCCCAGCACTTTGGGAGGCTGAGGAGGGAGGATCGCTTGAGCCCAAGAGTTCAAGGTCCAGCCTAGGCTACATAGTGAGATCTCATCTCTGCAAAAAATAGCCAGGCGTAGTGGTGTGTGCCTATAGTCCCAGCTCCTTGGGAGGCTGAGATAGGAGAATTGCTTGAGCCCAGGAAGTCGAGACTTCAGTGAGCTGGGACTGTGCCTCTGCACTCCAGCCTGGGCAACAGAGTGAAACCCTGTCTCAAAAATAAATAAATAAGTAAAATGAACGTGAAAATCAGAGGGTTTGTGTGGGACTCAAAGAACGGTTTCTACTGAGTACACATTGTTGTCAGCCAAACCTTTGTAAGTCAGAACTGTGTGCATAGGAATTCGCTGTTTGCAGAGTGGTACTGTTTATCACCACTAGTCTGTAACCCTGAGGCCCTCAGAGGGCACTGGGTAGACAGACACTAAACATGGATTTGGACAGTCACCTGGCAGGGGAAGTTGCAGTGGTTAGGGACCCAGGGAGGATGAGCTGAGAGTGCTTGGGCCTGAGTTTATTTTCTTTTTATTTTACTTTTTTTTTGTTTTGTTTTGAGTTGGAGTCTCACTCTGTCGCCCAGACTGGAGTGCAGTGGCCGCTCCCGCCCACCGCAGCCTCGACCTGCTGGGCTCTGGCGATCCTTCCGCCTCAGCCTTCCAAGTAGCTGGAATTACAGGCATGCGCTACCACGTCCGGCTGATTTTTTGATTTATTGTAGAGATAAGGTCTTGCTGCCCAGGTGGGTCTCAAACCCGCGGGCTTAGGCAATCCACTCACCTCAGCCTCCCAAAGGCGCAGGATTACAGGCTGAGCCATCGAGCCCGGCTTATTTTACTTTTTTTAACAGACAGAGTCTTGTTCTGTCACCCAGGCTGGAGTGCAGTGGTGAGAGTCCAGCTCACTGCAGCCTCCAACTCCTGGGTTCAATGATCCTCCTACTTCAGCCTCCAGAATAGCTGGGACTACATGGTAAGCCACCATGCCTGGCCTGAATTTCTTTTCTGAGTATGTCACCATGACCCTGGCTTGACTCAGCCCCCCAGGCTTCTTTCTGGTGTCTGCAAGATGTGGGGGAAGGGGCTGACCACTAGCACCCCTTTCTCCAGCGTGTAAGACTGTGCCAGGTATGGCTTACCTTGCAGAGGACAGACTAGCAGGGAAAGGCCTTGGACAGCCATGGGGAAGATGAAAGTGGGACCATGCACCAGCATCCGTGGTCAGGCTGGGCCCTCCCGCTGACCTATGGGTCAAGGGAGCTGATCTGCTGTTCTGTGCAAATACAGATAGGGAGATGTGGTACAAGATGTCAGGAGCACGCCCTTGGGCTGGGTTTCTAACCCTGCCTCACCCTCCTACCTCTGTCCAGAACAGCTGGGGAGAGGAGAGCCACCGCCTCAGCCCACCCCCCCACTGAGGAGGACCACCAAAGCTCAGCTGGGCAGCCCCTCGCCCCTCTCCCTGGGACCCTGGGACCCTGGGACCTGCGGTGTCCCTTCTGCCCGAGGCTCTTCCTTCTGGAAGGATTCCTCTGGCTTTTCCAGCTCAGGAAAGCTCATCGCAAGAGAAATAAGCCATTTCTACCTTCCCTACCAGGGGTCTGCGTCAGGGCACTCTGGAAGCAGGAGCCTTCTCCTTAGACAGCAAAAGCCGGAGTGGGTGCCTCCTCATCTTATTCCTTGCTTTCACCCCCAGACTGTTCCACAGCTCCACACCCTTCTCAGAACCACTCATTCCCCAGGGGATGTGGCAGGACTGCGGTGGGGAGGTGGGATCAGCCCTGGCTAGTTGAGGCCAGGAAATCACCTTTGCTGGACTCAGCATTTGGGGATGGCAGGGGGCCTCAGAGCACTCTCTTCCCTCCCTGCCAGGCCCTCAGGGACCCTAGGGCACCTGGCAAGTGGGATGGGGGCCCAGGACCCACCCTCTCATGGCTTCCACTGAATTGTCTCCCCCAGGAGCATCCTAATGTCACCCCCTTTGCAAGTCTCCATGTCTTTCAGAGCCTCCATGCCAGAGAGTGAAGCTGGGAGGTTTTCCTTTTCTTTCTGGACTTCCTGAGAAGCTGCCTTGTCACTGTCCCACAGTCGCATTGGTTTAAACCATCTTTGCCAGGAACTCCAGCTGTCTGGCCCCTGCCACCAGCCGTGGACTCAGGGACACTCGGAACTCAGGCCTAGAATTTTCCACAAGGGTGTCAGTGTGAACAGACGGGCAAGGGGAAAGAATGGGCACAGCTGTGTAGGGGCCCAGGCCATATAGTTTCTCTGTGGAGAACTCTAAACAGCGCCTGTCCCTCTCCTGGCCCCGGCAAGCTCTGATCTCCTTGGACTGGGGCCGCAGCTATGGGGGGGCAGGGAGAAGACCAGGTGGGGTGGGAGTGGCAGGTGCTGACTTTGCCTGAGGGCCAGAGGTGCTGCAGGTCCTTCTGGGTACCATGTGGACAAAGACATCTCTGTTCATCCGGACTGTTATCGTAGCATCTTCCCTGAGACTCAGCAGAAGACCTGCTATCTCCAGAAATGTCTATTTTATGGCCGCCTGGAAGCCTATTCTGTCCTGATAATGAGGAAGGGACAAGTTATGACAGATAAAGTGACAACCTTTGGCCGCACTGGGTGGATAAGAGGCGGCTGGCCTGTCATTGCGGGGCCTGCTGGCCCGCCTCATTTCCCCCATCTGGGGACAGGATCTTGTGGGGGTTGGAGGTTGTCCCTTTGGTGCAGTCCTTGGGTAGGAGCAACTTTTGCTTTGGCCCACGGACATCCGCCTCGGCCTTGTGACTTCCACCCATGGCAATGGCTCCGTTAATGGGGCATTTGAGGATCACTGGGTTGCCGGAGGTGGGGTTGAACTGGGTGAGGGTCTGCACCCCAGGCTGCAGGACCTGACGGGAGGTTAGAAGAAGGAGCATGGAGACCCTCTCCCCCACTTCCCTGGAGACTCATGAAGTCAAGTCTGGGATGCTCCTGCTAGAGCCCAGAGCTGTGCCGACTTGGCTCCACTTCCTTGGCGCTCAAGGGGGCGATTCCTCGTTCACCTGTACCCGTCTCAGCGGACTTCTGTGTTCCACTGGCATTTATTAAGCACCTAATATGCGAAGGGCACAGGACAGGCCCATGCTTGCTCCTGCTGTCTAAAGGATGGGGATGGGATGTCTGTACCTGCCATGACAGTCCCCGTCAAAGTAGATCAGGCCCTAAGAATAAAAATTAAGACACCTGCTTGTGGGCACTCAGCCTTGAGCCCACCCAGACGCCGGGAGCGAGGCGCACTCCTCAGTGGGCTAGAAGGACCAGGGATTTTGGTGGCTGGTGAAAGTGTTTGGCCAGCTGAGAAGGTTTTCTTGCCGACCACATCTAATCTGACTTCTGGGAAAGATAAGCTGATGCTAAATCATCAAATCTGTATCACCGTGGACTCAGCCAGCCCAGGTGAGAAATCAAACTCCAGCTCAGGACCTGGGAGAGGAGGAACATCGCAGGAACTGTGGCTCTGTCTCTTTTTGGACTCTAGGGACTCTGACCACGGTTGTGGCCTCTCCCTGCAGAATGTGCACACATGGAACAATTTGCCGGCCTGTCCGGGAGCTCGAGGGAGGCCAGAGGCAGCAAGTGGTAGAGTGGGGAAAGCAGGGAGGCAGGGGCAGGGGAAGGGTCCGAGGAAGGAGAGAGAGGATTTGGGGCCCTGTCTGCCTCGAGGCTACCTGACTGGGCCTTGTGGGGTCGGTGGAGGGGCTGGCGGCGTTCCTGAGGGTGGAGGGACACTGCAGGTTCGCCCCTACCCCCGCACTCTGTTGAGGATGAGGATAGAGGGAGAAAGGCAGGTGAGGAGTGGAGTGACCTTCTCATGCTGGCTTCGTTGGCATTTAGAAGAGCCTTAGAGACTGTATTAGTTTCCTGTTGCTGCTGTAACATGTGACCACAAACTTAGTGGTTTCAAACAATGCAGGTTAAAAAAATTTCATTTTATTTGTCTCTTTCTGTCCGCCCAGGCTAGAGTACAGTGGTGCAATTCTAGTTTGCTGCAGCCTTGAACTCCGGGGTTCAAGTGATCTTCCTGCCTCAGTCTCCCAAGTGGCTGGTGTTTCAGGTGCACCACTATGCACGGCTGCTATGTTTTTCTTTTCTCTTTTCCATATCAGACATGTAGTGTGCTGATGGGGTGGCAAGTAAGGGAGGCACATCTCACACATGATCGTGAAAACCCAATCTTCACAATTATGAACCACAAGAGGAACAAAATCAATGCAAATTTACTAACTTAGAGTTCTGGAGGTCAGAAGTCTGATGGGGTCTTGCTGGGCTAAAACCAAGGTGTCAGCAGAGCTGGTTCCTCCTGGAAACTGGAGGAGAGAATCCATTTCCTTGACCTGTCCAGATTCTAGAGGTCGCCGCATTCCAGGTGGCCCTTAGCTACATTGTGTGACTCCAATTTCTGCCATCATCATTTCACCTTCTTGGTCCTCCTGCCTCCCTCTCATAAGAGCTCTTGTGATGACATTGGACTCACCTGGATAATCCTGGATAATCACCCAGCCCAGGATCCTTGATTACACTTGCAGTGTTCCTCTTGCCATGACAGGTACCATAGTCGCAGATTCCGGGATTAGGATGTGGGCATCCTGCTGGCGGGGAAGGACATTACTCTGCCCACCACCAAGTGAGTGTGGGAGCTACTGGACCTCAGCAGAGCCTCTTGGTTGAGCACATTCCTAGCGACTGTTGAACCAGGCCTGAGAGTCCAAGAGGGGTGGAGAGAGGCGTCCAGGATGCTGGAGCTTGGTGGCGCTGGGCAGGGCCTCCCTTCGGGCACCCAGCCTCACTGTGGGGGGCGGCCCATGGTTTGTGGACATAGCAGCCAAAGAGAGCAGTGATGACACATAGACACTCCCTCTCCCAAACTTAGATCCCCGAAATAGAGAGAAAGCAGGGTCAGGGATGGCCATAAGAAGGTTGCCATAAGATTTCCACGATTCCTGGTCATGTTTGTAGGAGACAGGACGTGTCTTTCTTTTTAAATTTTTTCGAACATCAGTTTTTTTATCACACAAACTCACACATGTACCTTCCCCAGATCCAGCGATTGTTGGTCATTGCCACATTTACTTTTTCCATTGCTATTTTCTTTTTCTTTGCTTTTCCCCGTTGGCTGGAGTGTCTTCAAGGCTGTAGCAGTTATCCTGTAATTTTGCCCCCACAAAGCTCAGCATGCAACTGGGACACTCTGGAACACAATGACAGCTCCATTTGCACAATATCAAGGTACAGTCATTCCCGGCATCACCTCACTTCCCATCCAGAATCAAGCTTCTCTGATTTCTCAAGAGTATCTTTTTGCGGTTGGTTTGTTTGCATCAGGTTACAAACAAGGCTCACCTGCTAAGTTCAGTTGATGTGACTCTCAAATCTCTCTTAGTCTAGATCAGACATGCCTCGCGCCCCCTCCCTGGCCCTGTCTTGTTGCAGAGACAAGATCAGCTATCCTGCAAAATGTCCCACCTATTCTGGATTTGATCATTTCCTCATGGCGTCACTGTATGTCTATATTTCCTGCAAATGTAAATTTATTCCAGAAGACTGGTTAGACCCAAGCTCATCTGTGTGTGTGTGTGTGTGTGTGTGTGTGTGTGTGTGTGTGTGTGTGTGCGTGTTTTTGCTAGAAGATTTCGTGGGCAGCTGAGTGAGTCACATGGAGGTGCACCTGTGATGCTGAGAATGACCGGTGGGTCCAGGTGCCCACAGCCCAAGCCTGCCCTTGCAGTGCCCCGGCCCTTCCATCGAATAGTCTCATGGATGAATCATTAATTTACGAGAAGTGGTTTTCTAATGGTATCATTCTTTCACAAAGAGTAGTTCGAATTCTCCTGTTAAAAACAAACAGGCCAGGTGTGGTGGCTGGTAGCACGTGCCTGTAGTTCCGGCTACTTGGAAGGCTGAGGTGGAAGGATCGCCGGAGCCCAGCAGGTCAACACTGGGGTGGCCGTGAGTGTGCCACTGCACTCTAGCCTGGGAGATGGAATGAGACTCCAACTAAAAACAAAACAAAAAACAAAACAAAAACAAACAAGCAAAATCTCTTTTCCTTCTCAACGAGTTATTGAACTACCTTGGTTGACAATTCAAAAAGAAAAATTCGTAATTCTTCTTTTTTAATTGACAGTTTTCAGAGGAGAGAGTTGGGGCCCTAGTTAATTCCAATGGGTTACCCGTGGGGTTTTGTTTGGCTTGGTTTTCTCTTTTAAGATGTATTTATATCTTATGTATTTGGTGTGTTTCAATCAATTGTATCCACTGTTCTCTTAACTATTTGTCCTCTCTCTGGCCAGGGATTTCTGATTTTCCCCCTCAGAAGTGGTAGTCCAGGGGCTCCTGTCACATCAGTGGTGGAAGGAAGAGCAGATGACAGGCTGGCTTTGGCAAGGGGCTTGCTGAAGAGAAGCTCTTCCTTTGGGGTGTTTAATTTCCTGCTTTATTTGAAGTGTCTGCATTGAGTTCTGAAAACTAGCAACATCTGAGCAGAATCTGTGCAGAGGACAGGGACTTCTGACAGTCACAGAGCCCCTGCTGGGAAAAGGGAACTAAATTCCCAGACTAAGAACACCCCACAACCAGGAACAAAATGACTTTGTTTGGTTTTGGTAGTCTCGAGCAGGTCCACCAGGTGGTGCTGTCCAGCTACAAATCTATCAGCATTGGTCTCGGGCTTTTGACAAGGGTGCCTCCTGGGCCGGGGTCTCATCACGTTGTCCCTGTTTTCTTCTGCTGCCCACCCGTCCAGTCAGGCCTGGCTCCCAAGGTGGGAACTAAGGGAGGACTGAGTCTTCTGTGCGCCACAGGGTGCGTGGAGGTAAGTTTGGTGGTGACGCCCCCAAACACAACACACGCATACAGGTATCGCAGGCTGCAAAGCCCATCGAATCCCCCTTCCTCCGGGGTCTTCCCCACTCTGTGGACTTGAACATTTTCATGTAGGAAAGTATGACACTGGTTTTTGCCAGCCTGCTCGCACAAGGAAAATGGACGTTTGCTTGGTTACCTGCAGTCAGGGCGTCCTTAGAGTGAGAAGCAGGAGAGGTGGAGCTGGTGTGTGCACTGGGGGTACCGGCCTGCTCCGTCTCCTCCCGAGGGCCCTGGAGCAGCCAGGAGGAGGGTCTGGGAATGGGGTCTGGTCCAGGCAGGGGAGGGGCTGAAGGGGACCCGTGGGCTCCCCTTTGTCACTCTTGTCAAGGGGAGTCCTGCAGGATGCTCGTGACGGGATGAGGGGCACCAGGCCCTGGTTGGCTGCCTGCCCCTGGACCTTGGCTGCTCCTACCAGGGGATGGAGAGAGGAGGGGCATGCAGCAGCCAGGTTCCTGTCCTCTGGCCCCTCTACCCTCCCTGCTGGGTGGGCACTAACCTGGGGACTGCTTGGGGCAAGTGGCGAGTTGGGGGCTTGGGACCAGAAAGAGCGGCTGATGTGCCTAGTGCCTGTCTTCTGTGGCCTGCTGTGGGGAACTGCCAAGGTACACCCAGGCGCTGACCCTCTCCAGCAGCGAGCAGAGTGGACCCCAGTCCTGCCTGATCCTGATGGCCAGGTTGGAGCCATACCCCTTCCCCAGACTCCTGCAGAGAGGGGCCAGCACCTTTCCAGATGGAGAATCCACATGCCTCACATTTTATGCACAGAGCTAGGAGGACACAGAGAGGAGGTAGTGGGGGTGGGGAGACATTTCCTGGCCAAGGGAGGACCCGAGGTGGGTCCTCAGGACTCCGAGACTGAGGAAAGGGCTCAGGGGGCTGCCCGTGTCTTCCCTGGGGTCTTATCTCATCCAGCCTCTTGGGGTGCATTTGCCAACCTGCCCATCACCTCAGGGACTCGCGGGCTGAGCTGCTGTGCCTCAGGACTCCATGATGGCCGGGCCAGGGGTGGGGTCCAAAAGCAGGTCCTGCCCTCTCATTGCTGGTTCCTGAGCAAACAGATGTGGGGCTCTGGCACCGGGGTTGGCTGCTGGATCTTGGAGGCTGGACTGGGGCTTCTGGCGTCCCCGCTCTCGGTGTCTCTGGGGCCGGGCTACTCAAGGGCCAGTCCTCCCCACTGACAGCACTGGGAGCAACTCCTCTCTCTTCTCAGGCACTGGGGGTCCCAAGAAGGTGCTGACCTGTGCCTCAAGAGCCCAGGGAAGCTGCCTGCCAGGGAGGAGCAAGTGAGAGGGGAAAGAAGGCCTGGGCCCAGGCAGGCAGTCAAGTTCATTCCAGCAGGGATGCCTCTGAGCAGCTGGTGGCCCTCCCGCCCAGGCGGAGGGCAGAAAGGGGAGGGGAAAGGTGGCCTTGGTCCTTGAGCCTCTCCCCTTCCTTCTCTCTCTTCCCCCTTCCTCTGGTGCCCTCGGCAGGAGACAGCTGGCGAGGGCCATCAGCTGCCCAGAGTGGCCCCTGCCCTGGCCCAGCTCCGACCATCCCCTTTTCCTGAACGTGCCAGATGGGACTGGTTCCAGGCAGCCGAGGTCTGGGCCCTGGCTCCTGCTCCGTCTCCTCCCGAGGGCCCTGGAGCAGCCAGGAGGAGGGTCTAGCAGAGCTGGGCAGATGGTGGGCTGGGAGGAGGGGCGGCTGGGACAGACGGACCGACTGTCAGGACAGATGGTGGGCCGGGCAGGGGTCCGGACACTGCCCATCTGCTCCAGTCCCCGGTGGGGTTTTTCTTGTCCACTGTGGGCTGAATTAGGACAAGGCTGAGGAGTGGATGTGGCTCAGGCTGGCTTGTGTCCTGAGCCCTCTCTGTCCCAGGTTCGGGGCTGGGCGTGCCCACCTGGTGCTCCTCTGGGGTCTCGAAGCTCTCTCCTGCAGCTGGCACATGGCCTGCACCCACCCTGTCAGGGGGCTCCTGAGGGTCTCTAGATGTGCATGGCAAGTGGCACAGCCAGGAACAAAGAAAGCCGCCCTGTGGATGGGGAGCTCTGTACGCAGGTGGGTGGGCTCCTGCCAAGGCTTCCCGGGCCTGGTGCTGAGAGGTTCCAGGATGGGAAGATGACAAATCTCATGTTTGCTCAGCCCCGTTGTCATAAACCAGCTCCATTAGGCTGGAGGGGGGTCGTGGGCGAGCAACCCTGAGGACAGTGCCCGGGCTGCTTCTCAGAGGTGGTAACGGTTGTGCCCAAGCAGGTGCCACTGTGGACAGGAAGGAAGGCAGCAGCCTGGGAAGGCTGCACTAGTGGGAGAAGCCCAGCTTGAGGCCAGCGAGGTGGGTGGTGGGCTGAGAGGGAACAGACAGGAGTCAGCGAGTCCAGCTAAGGGGTAGGGTCATTTTCCATGGCTCTGTCCTTAGACTTCCACGGGGTGGGTGTCCTAGGTGTGTCCTGGGGGTCTGAGAGTGCTAGGAGAATCTTTCAATTGGAGTTTTGATGCTGATAGTGATTAAAAAACACTTTTAGAGAATCCAGTTTGAAAGACAAACCTTTGCAGGAACTGACTGTGGGCAGCAGCCGTGTCTACAGAACGCGGCTTGGATTTCTCTGGCCTTAGTGTTTTCAGACAGGCTCGGAGGGCACATTCTGGGTGCCAGAGCAGCTCTGTTCAAGGAGATTGGCCGACTTCCTCAAGTCAGGGGGGCGGGAGCAAGGTGGAGTGTAGGTATCAGGGGCAGGTGCAGGGTGGGTGTCAAGTCACCGGTAGGTTTGGGTCACTCCAGATGCCAGACAATGTGGCAGGGACCTCTTCAAGGAACCCACTGAGGGCCAGGGCTCCGGTAGCCTCTCTTGCCTGTCCATTTAGGGACAGTTTGGGGACAACTGGCATGGTGTTTCTGTCTCTGTGGCATTACTGTAGTTTTAATACCACAATAACTCGGGCTCTCATTTTATAATGAGGACCAGAGTGGCCCAGGGTCCCGGCAAAATGCTCACAGGAAGGCAGACACCTCATCCAGTTCTGTAAGGTTACCAGGCCTGGGCCCGACAGGACACAGGCCTGATGGTGCCACCTGGGACCCAGGGGCTGTCCTAGGGCACCAAGGAGGAAGAGGCCCAGGGGGTGGCTGGCCCTGCTGGGTCTGAGGTAGAGAGAGGGAGCAGTGTGGACATCCTTCTGATGTCTCCTAGGCCCTGGCCTGGTTTTATCTTTGCTGAGTCCCCTGACCTCTCTGTCTCGTGCCAGTGGAAGAACGAATGCCACATTTTCCCAAAGAGGTCCGCACATTGAAGTGGCAGCTCTCACTCGCCCACGAGGGCCTTTGCACCCTGGGGAACAAGATGAAATGGGCACTGGAAGCAGAGTGAGCACTTCCCTGTAGGTCACTCTTTCCCGAGACTCAATGCTCTCGCTATTGCCAGCATGTGTCGACAGCATGTGTGGGTGTGTATGACACAAGACATGATGCTTACTCTGGCACACCGAGTGATTGTGAAAAAGTGTGTTCTCTGTGTGGCAGGCCCCTCTTTATCCGTCACCCTCCCTAACTCACACAGGAGCCCTGGGAGCTGGGCTCAGACAGGTCAGGAAGCCTGCCTGAGGTCACACAGCCACCACATCCACGAACCTGCAGGTGTGGCATTGCAAGAGCTCCATCTCTCCTCTCTCTGATTCCGATCGGGGGTGTGGGTGGAGAGGGATGCTCACCCCCGGTCAGGGAGCTGCCATTCTCCAGCAATGGTGGGATCAGACTGGAAGCCCCCCCCGCTCGCCTCTCAGGGCATCTGACCTTCAGGTGGCGAGAAGATGGACGGGAGGTAGGGCTAGGCTGACTCACCCGCCAGCGACTGCTCTGCACTGACCTGTGGAGTGGCCTGGATCCTTCAGCTTCTCCCTGCCCTGAGAGTACCCACAGTCTCCCTGGACATGCCCCTTGACTCACACCTGTCCGTTGTCCTCCCGAGCACGAGCCTCATGTCCCTCCTTTCTTTGGCAATGTCCTGGAAATCCGCCTCCAGGGGATCCCTGTGTCCAACAGACTTAAGTATCTGGTGGTCCCTGCAATCCCCTCGGACCACACCGAGCCTAGACTTGGTTGGTGACAGCAGGTCCCTGACATGGGGGGCTTGGCTGGAGGTGACAGTCTCAGCTACCTTCTCGGTGTAAGATGTCAATTGCCGGCCTCCGGTGTCCTCTGCTGGGCCTGTTCCTGTCTGCCCTGGTTAACCCATATCGATCGCCTATCAGGCCCTTCGCTTCCGTCTCCTTTTCGTGGCTAATGGCTCTGGCTGCCATTGATCCTCGCAGGGGCGTCTTCATCCAGCACTTCTTTATTGCACCTGAGGAGCCTGCTACCTTGGGGCGCCAGTCCAGGGTCACCGATTGCCACGCCCCTCCCCCTCCCACATTCCTCCCTTTCTCCCTTCTCCCACTCTGTCCCCTCCCCCATCCTACCACCTGTGCCAAACCTCTTTCCCCTCCTCCTCTGGTGTCCTGACCCTCCCTCATCCTCTCCAGTACCGTGCCCCTCCCCCACCCTACCCCCTGGCCCCTGCACCTGCCCATGTCTTAGTCCATTTGGGCTGTATAACAAAATACCCAAGATGGGGTCATTTGTAAGAACAGAAATTTACTTTCTCACAGTTCTGGAGGCTGAGAAGCCCCAAGATCAAGGTGTCTAGAGCTTTGTGAAGCCTCTTCTAGAAGGGACTTAATTCCATTCATGAGGGAGGAGCCCTCATGGTCTAATCACCTCCTAAGGCCCCACCTCTTTTTTTTTTTGAATTGGAGTCTCACTCGATCGCCCAGACTGGAGTGCAGTGGCACACTCCCAGCCACCACAGCCTTGACCTGCTGGGCTCCGGCGATCCTTCCACCTCGGCTTTCCAAGTAGCCGAAACTACAGGCGCATGTACCACGCCTGGCTAATTTTTGATTTATTGTAGAGATGAGGTCTTGCCAAGTTGCCCAGGTGGTCTCAAACTTGCGGGCTCAGGCAATCCACTTGCCTCGGCCTCCCAAAGCGCTGGGATTACATGCTGAGCCACCAAGCCTGGCCACGGCCCCACCTCTTAATACTTGTGCATCTGTGATTGTTTTGACTCGTACTGTGGAGGGGATACAAACAGAACTTGCACCATCCTTCCACTGTGCCCAGCTCTTCTCTCTGCCTCCATCCTGGGTCCCTCTCTGCCCCTCTCAGCATGGTCTTCCTGCTTCCCCCTCACCTGTCCCCTACCAGTGCCTTGTCCCTCTCTCTAGAGCGCCTAGAAGGAAGACAGAGTACCCACACTATTTTTCTCTTGAGGAGAGGAGGACTTCTCTTTCCCTCACCCCAAACTGACTTCATCTGACTGGCAGGAAGGGCTTTCTAGTGCCAGGTGTCAGAGGAGGGCAGGAGGGGCGCATGTCATGACAAAGGCTCCATTATCCTTGGGCCTCAGACCCCCACATCTAGCCTTTCCTTGAGCCTGACTGAGAAGAGAGGGGCTACCTTGTTGTTCAAGGAACTGCCTGACTTCATGGGGAGAGACCCCTCCCTGGGGATGCCCCTTGTTCACAGAGTCCTGTGGGGGAGAGGGACGGCCAGAAGATACCGCCTGGGGTAGAGGACCCTAGCAGGTGGGGCTCCTTGCCTGGACTACAGTCCTCAACTGGATACCACTGTGGGTCCGAGGAGCCCCAACCCTCCCCTCCCCTCCTCCTGCTGGCATCTTCTCTCTCTTCCTCCTAGGAAAGCTGGACTCTCTCCCCCAACAGAGCAAGCCCAGGAAAATGTCACTGAAGGACACAGACAACTAAAAGCACCCAGCCCAGCAGGCTGAGGCCTCTGGTCCCTCCCCCTTTCCCCCTTCCTCCTCCCACCTAGCTCTGGTTCTTCCAAGGTTCCTCCAAATGCTTCCGCCAAGGCCCTTCCCTGGAAAGCCTGCTCTGCCCCAGATTCCAGGTCCCGAGTGGGGGTTTCAGGGCTCTGGAGTGGAAAGGTGCAGTTCGGGTCATCCAGGGTTGCAGATGCTGAATGATTCTGCTCTCTTAGGTCCTTTCCAGAAGACTTTCTGCTGGGGGGGGTATGGTTGGGTGCCCCAGCCTGTGAAATATACTAACAACTACAATGCAGAGAGAACCAGATAGCTACCATTGCCTCCAGCCTCCTGGCCTGCAGCCTCAGAAAGGGGCTTGGGACCCCCACTTCCGACAGGTAAGTGGTCCAGGGTGAGTGTGGGTGGGTCCTGACCAGGAGTGGGTGGGTCCAGGGTGAGTTTGGGCGGGTCCCAGGTAGGCATGAGCGTGCCCATCATGAGCATGGTTGGAATCCAGGTGATGTGAGCGTTTTCACTGTGAATGTGGGTGGGTACAGGGTGGACCTGTTGGGGCTGAGACCTGGATCTTGGCCTCCACCCTCTGGTTGTAGATGCTGTGGTGGGAACACTTGGCCTCCTCAGCTGGGTTATCTTGTAATTTTTCAAATACCTGAAGCCTAAGACAAAAGATAGGTGTAATGCATGGGTGTGGCCAGCAGGGTGGTTTTATCAGGACTAGAAGGGTGCTGCTGGATACAGACTTAGGAAGTGGGAAGCTGGGACCCAGGACAATGAGTCACTGAGTCCCACCTCCAGGGGGTCTGACCCATGGATCTGGGGTGTGGCCTTAGAATTCGAACTTCTCACCAGCCCATGACCCTGGGAACCCCACTTTGAGAACCACACGAATTGGCTAAATGGTGCGGGCTCACAGAAAGTTTGCTTCTTTGAGTAGTGACATCAGGGCTTCATGTTTTGCTGGTTTCAACCTCTACTGGAAAAACCAAACCAAGTCAGAGAGTGAGGGGAGGGGGTGTGTGGCCCTCGCTTGGGGGAGGCCTTCGGTGGACCTCGCGGATAGGCAGAGTCCACTGCCGGGCTGGCTTGCGACTGGCAGGACCGCCCGCCACCCTCTGCACATTCGGCCGCTCCAGCTCCCTCCCCGCCTGCTCCACACATCAACCTGCACCATCACATTAGCGGGCATAAAATATTTACTTAACTCAGCTTTTTGCAAATATTCCTTCTGTTATTGTCCCTCTGCTGGGAGCATAAACTGTGTGGCAGGCACACGCTGAAAGGGTTGGGTGTTAAATAATACAATAAAAATCCTACGAAGGCCAGACAGCTCCCCGAGCACGGGGGCTGCTGCCTGCTCACTCTGTCCCTGGCCACTTTGCCACTGGAGCAGGAAAAAGAAGACCTTGATGTCTGGGGCAGCTCCTGCAGGGGGGCGGGGAGGGAGCAGGTTGGGCTGGATGTGAAATAGACAATTACCATTAAATTTCCAAAGATTCCTGTTTATTCTTCCAGAAGCAAGTTGTGGGGACCTTAGGGAAAGCAAATGAGACGTGTTTAACAATGTATCATTGCTTCATATTTTAATACCTTTTATCGAACTGTTTCCTTCCTTACGGGCTTTTTTTTTTTTTTCTGACGGCCATTTGGAACCCCTTCTGAACTGAGGCTCTGGGTCCCCGTGGCTTTCCTGGCTGCCCCCAAATAGAAAACCTGTTCTAATTGGTCCACTGGCTTTTATCAGTTATTAATGAATTACTACCCCTAATCCTTTTGGGGATGCTCAAGACCTGTAAGGAGGAAAAAAACCCACACTAACACTTTTGGGGCGAGGGGAGGAAACTTGAGAAATGGGGATTTCACCAGGAACCTCGGGTGACTGTTGTGCTTTGACTTTGGGAGGGGTCTTCATCTCCAGACACTTTGTAGGTGGCCAAGAGGAAGCTTGGAGCTTTTAGAGCTGAAAGTGGCACCTAAAAGTCAAAGGATCTGTTGTCACTGTTGTTTTCTTTTCACTCCAGGGGGCTACTGGCCCTTTGAAACCCTGATGGTGGCAGGAAGGGTCTTGGAGACAGAGGCAGAGAGGGCAGAGAGGAAGAGGAAGAAGAATGGGAGGGGGGAGGGGAGAGGGGGAAGGAGAGGAGAGAGAAAGAGCTAGAAGAGTTTTTTTTTTTTTTTTTGCGTTGGAGTCTCACTCTGTCACCCAGACTGGAGTGCAGTGGCCTCTCCCGGCCACCGCAGCCTCGACCTGCTGGGCTCCGGCGATCCTTCTGCCTCAGCCTTCCGAGTAGCCGGAATTACAGGCATGCGCTACCACGCCCGGCTAATTTTTTGATTTATTGTAGAGATGAGGTCTCGCCTGCCCAGGCGGGTCTCGAACCCACGGGCTCAGGCAGTCCACTCATCTCAGCCTCCCATAGGCGTGGGATTACAGGCTGAGCCACCAAGCCCGGTTTAGAAAAGAGTTTACAGGCACCTTGGAGTTTCTCTTTGAGGCTCCCCAGTCCTGGCCAGCTCTCTGATATTTGGAGATGTCTTGACCCACTAAAGCGGATGTGAATCAGCCACAATGACTACACAGGGAGTCGGTTTCTGCTGTCTCCTCCCCACCTTGTCTCCACCTTCAGGTGGGTATGCCGTCCCGGCCCAAAGCCTCTGAACAGGTTCCCACAGCCCAGTGTCCACCTTCTCTCCAGGGAACAGGGCTGGACCCAGCTCTCATATCTTAAGTTTGTGGTTGTTTCTTGTTTCCACCATTCTTTAAACTTGGGAATGGGAGACCCCAAATGCATCTTCCAGACTCCTGGAGGACTTTTTTTTTTTTTTTTGAGTTGGAGTCTCACTCTGTCGCCCAGACTGGAGTGCAGTGGCTGCTCCCGGCCACCACAGCCTCAACCTGCTGGGCTCCAACGATCCTTCCGCCTCAACCTTCCAAGTAACTGGAATTGCAGGCATGCGCTACCACGCCCGGCTGATTTTTTGATTTATTGTAGAGATGAGTCTCGCCTGCCCAGGTGGGTCTCGAACCCGTGGGCTCAGGCGATCCACTCACCTCAGCCTCCCAAAGGCGCGGGATTACAGGCTGAGCCACTGAGCCGGGCTACTTTTTGTTTTTTACAGCTCCTGCAAGGGGCACACACATATACTCTGGACCCAGAATAACAGAGTGACCTGCCCAGGACAGCAGAGGGGCTGGGTGCGTGGACCCCATTGGTGGGTTTGTGCAGCCCCCTGCTGGGCTCTGTCTCCCTCCCATCCATATGGTTTCTCGGGTGCAGTTTGTACCATGAGGGTGGCTGTGTAAGTTCCCACGGACACAAAGGACCCCTGACTGGGCAGCTTACAACAACAGAAATGGATTCTCACAGTTGTGGAGGGCACAAGTCCAAGGTGTCAGCAGGGCTGCGCACTCTGAAGGCTCAGGAGAAGTATCTTCCCTGCTTCTCCCAGCTTCTGGAAGGAGCTGGCAATCCTTGGTGCTCCTGGGCTGTGGCTGCACCACTCTAATCCTTGCCCTGCCCTCATGTGGCTTTTTTCCTGTGTGTGTGTTCTCTCATAAGGACACCAGCCATATTGGATTGAGGACTTAACCTACTCTACTGTGACCTTGTCTTACCTCATTACGTCTATATCAATTCTGTTTCCAAATTAGCTCACATCCTGAGGTACAAAGGGTTAGGACTCCAGCATGTCTTTTGGGGGCACAGTTCACTCCATGACAGAGAATCTCCACAGTAATTTGAGTTGCGACCAAGAGACTAGGGCTCTGTCCTCCTGCTCTTTGGGTGGAGGGGGTGACAGCCAGGAGCTGGTGGTCCAAGAAGCAGAGAAAGCCAGAGTGCTGTGGAGCAGGGGACGAGGTGGACATGCTCGGAGCATCACAGGGGAAAAGAGGCACAGGAGAAGGATGGAGCCCAGCCCTGGGGAGCCTGGTGTGACGGCCCTCCGGCCTTGGGGCTCTGGGAGTCTCCCTTACACTGTGAGACGACCCCTCATGCTCACTGTGGCTGGTTTCAGAGGCTGCATGCTGCATGCTGGGTCAACAGAACGACCAAGATGTCCTCTCTTGTCCTGTGTCACAGGCAAGAGCTGGCGTCTGCATCAGAAGACATACATCTCCTGGATGGTTTGTGGCCCTAGGACTGAACAGGGTGTAGAGATCACATGGGCACTCTTCTCCATCCACAAGAGCAGTCCCCGGTTGGTGAGCCATGAGCAGCCTCGCACCCTATTCCTCTTTGGGGATGCCTCTGCAGGGTTGCTGGTTCCCACTGAGATTACATTGGCACTGACCTGTTTCTTCTGTTCTCAAAGCCCCCCTGTGGGCTCCCTGCCTCCATGCATGCTCCATCTCAGGGCAGTGGGGGACTGGACTTTGAGCACAGTTATGAGCTTGTATCTGGGCAGCCCAGATGCTGTGTCTCCAGGTCCAGCACACCTTCAGGACATCTCTTGCCACAGTTATGCCTCTAGACCAGAGGAAAAGTGTGAGACTCAGAAGGCCTGGACTAGGCCGTCCAGGTGGGGTGCCCAGATTCATCATTATTTCTGGGTGTGTCTGTGAGGGTGTTTCTGGAAGAGATCAGTGGACTCAGTGCAGCAAATGGCCCTTCCCAATGTGGGTGAGCCTTACCTAATCTGTCAAGGACCTGACTAGAACACAAAGCAGAGGAAGGAGGAATGTGGCCCTTTTGTTCTTGCCTGTCTGATTGAGCCAGGACACGGGGCTTCAGTTGTCAGATTGGGATTCCACCACCAGTTTCCCTGGTTTCTCAGACTTTTGGAATCAGATTGAAGTAGACCATGTGCTTTCCTGGGTCTCCATCTTACAGACAGCAGATCATAGGACTTGTCAGCCTCCATAATCATGTGGGCTAATTCGTCAAACTAAATCTCCATGTGTAGGCACCTAGCCTGCTCCTGAAAGGGTGAGGCTGAAGTAGGAGAATGGGTATGCCAGAATAGAGTCAGGGGAGAGAAAGCACGGAGGAAGGAGAGAGAGGAAAGCAAGGGTGTGTGGTGGACAAACTGACTGGTCTCTGTCTACTTCCCCCTTTCTGATTCCAGGAGGTAAGTTGGTGCCACACACTATTCCTTTCATGATCACCTCTTCCTTTTTTCTCTGTTTTAGTCTGATCTTTTGAGAGGTGGTTGCATTTCTCTTATTCAAACCAACTCTGAAAAATAAAGGCTCTGTTGTGGCAGAGTAGAGAGACACTCTGGCTCACTGGCCTTGAGAGAGGACCATGTGGCAAAGACCTGAAAGTGGCCCCAGTCAGCAGCCAGCAAGATAAAGGGCCCCACAACCACAGGTAGATGAACTCTGCCAACGACTCGAGGGAGCTTGGAAATGGATCTTTCCCCAGTCGAGTCTCTGATGAGACTGACTGACCCTTTCTCTCTCCTGTGCAAGAGACCAGATGTCCCAGAAGTTCTGGAACAGGACCCATGGGATGCTCCTCTTCTCTACCATCACTCTAAGTCTCCATTGGTGAGTCATCATATCTCCAATGGGCCCAGCAACTTTTGCAGTATATTTGAAAGTCAAATGATCTATATAGATAAGGCTTTGAAACAATGCTTTGTCTTGGGTTTGGCCTTGTCATCACAGACCGGACTGCCTGTTCTTGGACTTCACAGCCATGGTACCACCCAGCATGCTCTCTCAGGGATCTGGCTTCTTTCCTGCAGCACCATCCCACAGATTCATCCACGCTCCTGAGTGCAGCAGGAGTTCTTTCTTTTCGTTGCTGTGTAGAGCTCTCTTGCCTGAATATCCACAGCTTATTTAGGTGTTCCTGTGCTGAGGGGCATTTGAACTGTGCCTTCATCTTTTTGTTGTTGTTGTTGCTATACAGTAATGCTTGAGACTGAGTAATTTATAAAGAAAAGAGGTTTATTTGGCTCACAGTTCTGTATGGTGCCAGCATCTGCTTCTGGTGAGCCCTCTGGAAGCTTGTAGTCACGGTGGAAGAGGAAGAGGGGCAGGTATGTCACATGGAGAGAGTGGAAGCAAGAGAGGGAGGAGGGGATGCCGGGTTCTTTTAAACAACTAGCTCTTGTGGGAACTAACAGAGCAAGAACTCACTTGTGACTGTGGGAACAGGATCAAGCCATTTAAGAGGGATACTCCCCCATGATTCAAGTTCCTCCTACTAGGCTCCACCTCCAACACTGGGGATCACATTTCCACATGAGATTTGGAGGGGACAACATCCAAACCATATCAGGTTGCTTTCAGGTTTTGGGCTATTAAGAATAAAGCGACTATGGGAATTCTTGTGCTAGTCCTTGGGTGACCATATGCACTTTTATCTCTTGGCAGTGTGATTGCCATGGAGAAGAGTGCCTGGTTCTAGCAGATACTGCCAAGTGGTGTCCAGAGTGGCTGTGCAGTGTCCCAGCCTTCACCAGCAGGGATGAGTTGGTTGCCTGGGTCTTCACCAGCACTTAGTATGGTGAGTTTTTTCATGGTGGCCACTATCATGGCCATATTCTGTCTAAAAAGGTCCTGGAGCTGGGTGAGCTGGCTTATGCCTATAATCCCAGAATGATGGGAGGCTGAGGCAAGAGGATTGACTGAGCCTGGGAGTTTGAGACCAGTCTGAACAATATAGCAAGACTTTGTCACTATAAAAAAAATAAAAAAATTAGCTGAGTGTGGTAGTATGTACCTGTAGTCCCAGCTACTTGGGAGGCTGAGGCATGAGGATTATTTGAGCCCAGGAGGTCAAGGTTGTGGTAAGCCATGTCCATGCCATTGCGCTCCAGCCTGGATGACAGAGTAAGACCCCAGTTCAAAAAAAAAAAAAAATAAAAAGACTCTTAGAGAAGATCTTTGGAAAGTATTTGTTCAAAGGCTACCAGAGTCACCTTCCAGACACCATGATCCTTCCAAGGCAACCCCCACTGGTGTTTCCCATGTTGTCACTCTCCTGTGACCCAGCTTTGAGAACTAATTTCAATTCTCCCATACCCACTGGCCATATACAGGGTGTCAAAAAAAAGTATCCACATTTTAAGTATGACGTTTGCTTCGAAAGATGGCATTAATCAAATAAATGCTAGCGTTACCATGTAACAGTCAGGACAATCAAAGAAAATGGTGGAAACACAGTTGAGTGAATGTCATACTACCCGTTGCTACCATAATTTAATTTGACGTCGAAAATTTGTTCATAGATAACATTGCTGAAACTGTGTATACATTTTTTGGGCATCCCCGGTACATCTGAGCTGGCTTTGTCCTCCCATCTCTCTGCCCTCCCCAGAGCTGTCAATCTCATTGAGATCTTGTTGGGGCCCTTATTACCACTGCTAGTATTATGAAAGATGATAGTGGATGCAGGACACATGGAGAAGGGTGCTCCTGTTCTCAATGCCAGGGTCTGGAGTCACACATTCTACCGGGCTGGTACGGGGCTCCCGGATCACCCACCCCCAACCTCAGCTTTGCACCAAGCCGAGTAGATTCACCTCTTTCAGAGGGAGCTCTACAAATTCACTCTAATTTTTTTTTAGCTGGGGGTCTTACTCTGTCATCCGGGCTGGAGTGCAGTGGAACCCTCATGGCTAACCACAGCCTCAACTTCCTGGGCTCAGGCGTTCCTTCCACCTCAGTCTCCCACGTAGCTGGGACACCACACCTGGCTAATTTTTTTTTTTGTAGAGACGAGGTCTCACTATGTTGCCTAGGCTGGTCTCAAACTCCTGGACTCAAGCAATCTGCTTGCCTCGGCCTCCTAGAGTGTTGGGATTACAGCCATGTGCCTTCACACTCACACCTGGCTAATTTTTTGATTGTTTTGTAGAGATGAGGTCTCACTATGTTGCCCAGGCTAGTCTCGAACTCCCGGGCTCAAGCAATCCACCTATCTCAGCCTCGGACAGTGTTGGGATTACAGGTGTGAGCCACTATACCTGGCCTGACTTTTTAATTTAATTTTATTTATTATTTTATTTTTTTTATTTATTTTTTTGAGTTGGAGTCTCACTTAGTTGCCCAGACTGGAGTGCAGCGGCTGTTCCCGGCCACCGCAGCCTCGACCTGCTGGGCTCCGGCGATCCTTCCACCTCAGCCTTCCACGTAGCTGGAACTACAGGTGCGCGCTACCATGCCCGGCTAATTTTTTGATTTATTGTAAAGATGAGGTCTCACCTGCCCAGGCGGGTCTTGAACCTGCGGGTTCAGGCAATCCACTCACCTCAGCCTCCCAAAGGCCCGGGATTACAGGCTGAGCCATTGAGCCTGGCTTTTTCTGACTTTATTTTAATTTAAAAGCCTAGAAGTAAACCTAGACAAAAACAGATGCTCAGGCTGTGACTTGTAGATGGGTGCTCACAGCATCACTATTCACAGTCACCAAAAGGTGGGAGCACCCCAAGTGTCCACTGGTGGGTGATGGATAGACACAGTGTGGTCCGTCCATACAGCGGAATGTGGTTCAGCCATAAAAGGAAGGACATTCTGACACAGGCTGCCGCACGGATGGACCCTGAGGACATTATGCTGAGTGACACAAGCCAGACACAAAAGGACACACACTGTATGGTTCCACTTACGTGAAATGTCTGGAATCAGCAAATCCACAGAGACAGAAAATAGAAGAGAGGATACCAGGGACTGGGGGGAGGGGAGATGAGGCGTTATTGCTTAATGGGCACGGGGTTTCTCTTTAGGGTGGTGGAAGAGTTTTGGACATAGCAGTGACGGCTGTACCACATTGTGAAAGTGCTTAATAGCAGTGGATTGTACATAAAAAAAAATTTAAATGACAAATTTGATGTTACATATATTTTGTCACAATTTAGAACATTAATCATGTAATATGCTAGAAACCGTTGAGCTGTGCACTTTAAATGTGTGAATTGGGGGGTATGTGAATTGTTTTAAAAAGTCCTCCCGCTTGGCCTCCAATTCCAAGCTGTCTCTTCTCCCAGGCCGGGTGAACCTGCCTCGTATGTGATTCTCCAGAGAGGGCTGCTAGAGTCCTCAGCAAGGCCTCCCGACAGCAGTGTCTGGACTCCAGGCCCTCTGAGCCCTTGCCTCAAGGTGTCCTCCTAGTGGTCATGCCCACCGTTCTGGATTTTTATGCTCCACAAACCACTTGACCAACATGTCTTTGGCATTTTCCCACCTCTGGGTGTTTGTTGGGAGTTGCTCTTTCTGCTTGGAAAATTTCCACCTTATCTGAAGCTTTCAGGCTCAGATGCCGCCTCCCACAGAAAGCCTTCCTTGATAGCCCCAGTGAAAGGTTAAACTTTTCTCCTTGCAAATGCTGGGTCATTGCAGGCCGCTTTGTGGGTGAATACTTAAATATTCCCAGAGGAGGTTTTTTGGGTCATTCCTGTGACTTTTTGAGCTTCCCACTGTTTTGGTTACAGATCCTGCAAGGGGAGAAGCTGGAGAGGAGGCTTGGAGTCGAAGAGTGGAGATCAGAGTCCAGGGTACCACCACAGGGAGGAACTGAGCCACATCCCCCAGCCATTGCCTGACGGAGGCTTCCCAGGGAGGGGAGAGCTGGCATCGGAGCCCGAGTTTGTGTGGAAGACACTATGGAACCCGTGGGGGCTGAGTGTACATGCGTGTGCATGCGTGTGCCTGCCCACCTCCCTCGAGGTCAGCTCACATCACCTGCGTGTCCGCCCTGCCATCTCCCCACTTGGGGGCATCCTCCACCCCTGCCTCATCTCTCAACGAGATCGCAGGGTTGGTGAAGACCACGTCCTCGTTCCTGCAGCCTCAGCATGGCGCCAGCCTCGCACCCAGGGCTTTGCAATCAAATCCCACTAACCACTTCTCCCCTGCTCATGACTGCATGATTCGGTAACACCATCTCTAGAAGGAGACGCATTTCACCTGTCGTGTATTTGGCCCCATCTGTGCTCTTACACCGATGTGCCTTACAGGTGTTAACTCATTTAATCCGCGTGGTGGCCTCTGGGAGGCAGAGGCTATCATCACCCCGAATTACAGATGGGGAAACTGAGATACAGAGATACTCTGTGAGCTAGGAGGGGCAGGCGGGATTTGAACTCAGTCTGTCTGCTGGCGGCCCTCCACGACCACAGAGCCACGCTGTGTGTGCTGCTTGCGTGAGCGAGAGTTGAAGAACGTCTTATTTATTTCCTTGGCAGGACATCTTTTTCATTGCTGTTGCTTTTAATTTCCTGCTTTCTCTAAGGAAGCCTCTGTGCTTGTATCTCAGAATGTCCCCTGGGCCCAGGGACAGCGGCCTTGACCATCAGCTCCCCCCACCCCCTCCGCCTGCCCCACTCCTGAACACGTGAGCCTCCCTGGGTTTGCAGCCAACACAGGCAGAGCCACTGCTGGCTCCTTCTCCACAATGGAATGCAGATTTCCCATTAAAAGGCAAATCTTTATTTCAAAAGGTTGAATAGGATGCAGCTTAAAAAAAGATTTCCAGCTGGTTAAATTTGGGGCAAGGGAAGAGGTCCAATCCAAGAATACTCCCTGGCCGCAGGCCCGCAGTGCAACCTTTTGATGGGGAGTTGGATACATTTTCACTTTAAGTGCCTGCCTCTCGGGATTTTTCTTCCCTTCCGAGTTAGGCAAACAAATGTGGATAGCCCTGCTGGCCAGAATTGCAGGGTTGTGCTTCCTTAAAATTGTCCACTTCAGTTGGGTGGTTGCCAATTCGAGATGGCCTGTCCCAGCCAATGCATTCTCTGGGCACGATGGCCGAGCAGTGTAGACCATTGCAAGCTTTTTCTCCTTCCAGAGGCTGACTGGCCCCCTTCGTGTGCCCTGTCTTCCAGAACCCCGACCCACATTCCACATTCATGGTCACATTTCAGGTCCTCAGATCCCCGCCCCTCCAGGCCTGCTGGGGGACTGGGAGAAGCCTCCCCAAGGAGCACTGTATCTAGACCTGAATTCCACAGACAGGCCAAGTCACCTTGGATGTCACTTAGCCCCTTTGGGTCTTTCCAACATGGTGTGACAGCAAGGGTGGCCTAAGCCATCTCCCAGGTGGTGTGGGACTCTGCTACATTGTGGGGTCAAACCCGGAAAGCCCTGTGGTGGAAGGATGGGCTTTGGAAACCTGGACTGGAGGGAACCGGGGCAGGCCAAGCTGTGCGAAAGGGACAGCCCTGGAGACATGAGTGTGTGCAGTGTGTGTACGTGTGTGGGTGACCAGGGAGGATTTGAAATTGAAGATCTCGCAGCCCAGAGACCTCAGGAGTGGAGCAGGAGGAAGGGAACCCAGCTGGGGTGTTGGGGATATGAAGCCCCTTCAGAGTGACCAGCAGGAGAGGGAAATGGCATGGCCTCGCCCAAGGGTGCCTTCAGGGCCTAAGGGACTCCATGAGGCCTCCCCTCCTCTACCTCCCACTCCTTCTCCTCCTTCCTCCCAGGGTGCCAAGGAGCGGCTCTCTGCTAGGTGCATTAGAGGCCAGCAGGCACAGGTCCTGAGATGTGTGACTCTGCATGAGTCTGGGGTCCCGTCACCCTCTCAAACACCTCCACCACGGAGCCCTGCTGGACTCTCCAGGTGGGCCTGGCCTTCTGTCCCTGAGCACTATCCTCCCGTCATCACCCCCCCCGGCCTGGAAACTCAAGCCCCGTGGTTTCCCCAGCTCCTCTCCCTTCAGTCTCGGCACCAGCAAGCAAAGCAGACACCAGCAGAATTTGATGTTGGAGCTCGACTTCAAGGTTTTCATGTAGCACTCCACAAACCCAGCAGACCCGCCTGGTTCAAACCCGAGACAGCGTCTAGGCTGAGCTGGAAAACAGGATGCCAAGAGCTATGGGTCTTCGGGCAAAGAGGGGGACGATTGCCTGAGTGCTGTGAGTGTGCCTCCATGGTGTCAGACTTTTCAGCAGGGCTGAGTTACGAGCCAGCACAGATGGGCTAGATTTAAATCCTGCCTGCCCCTCCAAGCTCACAGAGCATCTCTGTACCTCAGTTTCCCCATCTGTAAATTGGGGTGATGACAGCATCTGCCTCTCTCAGGTTCTACACAGATTAAATGAGTCAATACCTGTAAGGCACATTGGTTATGAGCAAGTGCTGTCCAGGGTCATGGGGCCCTCTGTGGTCCCTTGGTTTCCCGTTTGACTTGGGGGTACTAGAGCTACAGGCTTGTACAGAGCAATGGGAGGAGGAGGGTGTGGGGACTGATGTCCAAGGGTCAGAGGCCATGCCCAGATTCCCACGGTGGATGTGGTATTGGGGCCAAGACCCTCAGTCTCCTTCACGGCTGCAGGGGTTGTGAGGGCTCTGGCTGGGAGAGGGGACTGTTCCTTCCCACGGGTATTTATATGAGACCTCACACATGCATGTCTTGTTGACACCACCAGAGACCAGGAGGACAAGGGACCCCTTCACTAGGTCATGGGACAGTGGAATGCTTCTCAGGGGAGACTGAGGGTGTGTCATAAAGCGGATCAGATCCAGGCTTGTTTCTTTTGTGTGTGTGTTGGGATTTCCCTGTCACCCAGGCTGTGATGCAGTGGCATAAGCATAGCTCACCGCAGCCTTGATCTCCTGGGCTCAAGTGATCCTCCCACATCAGCCTCCTGAGTAGCTGGGACTACAGGAGCGTGCCACCATGCCCGGGTCTATTTATTTATTTTTTGTAGAGATGGGTGTCTCACTATGTTGCCCGGGCTGGTCTTGAACTCCTAGGTTCAAGGGATCCTCCTAAAATGTTGGAATTAATAGGTGTGAGCCACCGCATCTGGCCAGGAGTGTGTTTCTTTATAACAAATTGTAGATCTCAAGTTAAATTGCGAATTTAAAATATTCAGTTAATTTTTGTCACATTTTGCCCACAACCAACTAATAACTCGCATGCACACTTATGACAAATGCCTAAACATTCATTTTTCATTACTCATTAAAAAAAAAACCTAAGTGATTTATTTCTGTATCTACTGATACTTAGAACAGCATCACAGAGCAAATAAAGAAATGGGACCTGGGGTGGTTCACAGTAGTTCCTGTTTTCTTTTGCAAGGACAGCTTGAGGTAGGCCAGCCTGGGTCTGCCACCTTTTCAGCTGTGGGAGATGGCCCTGGGTGAGGTGGGCTGGGCAGGGGGCGTCCCTGGATTCAGGGGTGTAGGATCTGACCACAGATAGCACGAGCTGGGGGCCACGAGTGTGAATTCAGCAGATGCCAGCTTTGAAGAACTAACCAAAAGAGGGAATGTTCCCTCGACACGGCCCATCAGCGTGATCTCCCATGAGTTGGGAAGAGGTTTTTATTTTCTCCTCCTGACACTGAATTTGTGGTGTCTTTTCTAACTGGAGAGGAGAGGCTCTTTAACTCTCCCAATACCAGCTGGGTGTCCTCTGATTCAGTGAGACTCTGACACTATCTAGCTGGAGATGGCATGAGACCTTGCTGGTTGCGGTGTCCCTTCCTAAGATTACCCACACTTCAGATGCCAATTGCAAGACTTGGCCTACCTGCACTTTTCATAGCCTCCTTCTCAGGTTTGAGAATTTCCTAGAACAGCTCACAGAACTCAGGAAGGCACTTTACAGTTTATTATAAAGAATGCCCCCAACCGCCACCACTACACAATACGTCCACATAATGAGCATGCATGTGTACCCCCTGAATCTAAAATAAAAAAATAAAAATAAAGGACACAGATGAGCAGCCAGAGGAAGAGATACATAGGGTGAGGTCCCGATGGTGCCAGAGCCTCTTTCCTGGTAGAGACGGGGTTCGAATGTGTTTGCTGACTTGGAAGCACTCAACCCTGTGGTTGAGGGATTTTAAAACCCTGCTGTCAAGGGGTTTTGATGGAGGTCTTATTACGTAGACATGAATGATTAAGTAATTGGCCATTGGTGGTTAAGGCCCAAGGTTGAGGAGTAAGGGTCCCATTGGTCTTTCTGCTACTACTCCACCCAGAGGCTGCCAAGAGTCACCCGTTAGACACAAAGATGCTCCTTTCACCTTTGTCTCTCAGGTCATTCCAAGAGCTTTAGGAATTCTGTGCTAGGAACTGAGGACAAAGACCAAATTCCCTTCCATGGTGCCGCAGCTGGAGCCCAGTCAGAGGCTGTTTGATGGAACAAGAGGATGTGGAAAGGTGACTTAAATTCTGACTTAAATGTGTAAGGCAGCCACCCTCATGGTTTTGCTATCAGGACCCCTTTATTGTCTTAGAAATTATCCAAGACCCCAAAAAGCTTTTGTTTATGTGGGTCATGTCTGTAGATATTTACTATATTAGAAATTAGGCCAGGCGCTGTGGCTCAAGCCTATAATCCTAGCACTTTGGGAGACTGCGGGAAGAGGATTGCCTGAGCCCGGGGGTTCGAGACCAGCCTAGGCAACTTCGTAAGACTTCATCTCTACAATAAATAAAAAAATTAGCTGGGCGTGGTGGCTTGCACCTGTAGTTCCAGCTACTTGGAAGGCTTAGGCAAAAGGATTGAGCCCAGCAGGCCGAGGCTGCGGTGGCCATGAGTGTACCATTGTACGCCAGCCTGGGAGACAGAATGGGACTCCGACTCAAAAAAAAAAAGAAATTAAACTGAGACATTAGAAAAAATATTTAATTTATTAAAAATCATAGTTTGTCAGGCATGGTAGCTCACACCTGTAATGCCAGCACTTTGGGAGGCCAAGGTGGAAGGATTGCTTGAGCCCAGGAGTTTGAGACCAGCCTGGGCAAAATAACAAAACCTCATTTTTACAAAAAAATAAAAAAAAATTATCTGGGCATGGTGGTGTGCGCTTATGGTCTCAGCTACTTGGGCTGCTGAGGCAGAAGAATTGCCTGAGTCCAGAGGTCCTGCCTGGGTGACACAGTAAGACCCCGACTCAAAAAAAAGCCCCCAAAATAGACATTACATGTTAGCATAAATATTTATTCTGAAATAGATTTTCCAAATAAGTTTTCAAAAAAAAATTAGTGAGAAGAATGATATTGTTTTCCATTTCTGCAAAATTTTTTAATGTCTGCTTAATAGATGGCAGCTCTAGGCCAGGTGTGGTGGTTCATGCTTGTAATCCCAGCACTTTGGGAGATTAAGGCCAGAGGATTGCTTGAGTCTAGGAGTTCAAGACCAACCTAGAAAACATAGCGGGACTTCGTCTCTACAAAAAATTAAAAATTAACCAGGCATGGTGGTGTGTGCCTGTAGTCCCGGCTACTCAGGAGGCTGAGGTAGAAGGATTACCTGAGCCCAGGAGGCTGAGGATGTGGTGAGCCACGATCATGCCACTGAACTCCAGCCTGGGCAGCAGAGTGAGACCCCACTCACTCAAAAAGAAGAAAAAAAAAAGATAGCTGGAGTCTCCTAGCTGCCCTTGCATTCAGTCTGGGTGGCTGGGGCTGTTCCTCTTTGAAGCTACATCAGAATTTCACATGGGGTAGTTTCTTAAAGTTTAGCTGCAGTGTAGAAACTGAAAGTATATTTGCAAACGGGTTTTACTCCTTTATGCTAAAATCCACTGGTCTCCCTTGCACTTTGGATGAATCTTTCACCTACATATGATTTTGTGCTAACATGCATTCTTAAAAATATGTGCTACAATATTAAAAACTATCTTCCTTCTACAGTACCAAGCATCAGGTTGGTGGCTTCACCTCTGCTCTCATCAGAAAATCTTGAGCTAATGAGAGGCTGGCAACTTCTCTGGATTCAAATCTTCCCCTTGAAAGAGTAGATTTTATCACTGGTAACAACAACCATCATTTGCTCTCCTTGGCGTGACAAGTTCGCTGTGTTCAGTGAACTTCTGCTGAATACCCAAGTTTGAACAACTGCAGTTTCTTTGCAGGTTATTCCCCCCAAAAGGGGTGTCCCATGAGCAAAGCAGCTAGTTTAGCTGGCAACTTGAGCAACAGCACATGTGCTGGACAGAGTGTCACATGCAGGAGCAGCGTGTGCCCTGGAGGGCACACAGACTCTCCACAGGGTGTGACTTCAAGGGTCGAGGTTTAGTCAAATCCAGATGTTTTACTGCTTCATCAGGGGCATTTTATTTTATTTATATTTATTTACTTATTTTTGAGTTGGAGTCTCAAGCTCCATTGCCCAGGCTGGAGTGCAGTGGCATGCTCACGGCCACCCCAGCATCAACCTGCTGGGCTCCAGCGATTCTTCCGCCTCAGCCTTCCAAGTAGCCAGAACTACAGGTGCATGCTACCACACCCAGCTAATTTTTTATTTATGATAGAGACGAGGTCTCACCAAGTTGCCTGGGTTGGTCTCAAACCACAGGCTCAGACAATCCACTAGCCTCAGTTTCCCAAAGTGCTGGGGTTATAGGCTGAGCCTCCGAGCCTGGCCAATCAGGGGCATTTTAAAGTGAAACTTCTTTTCCCCTGACAAATACTTTAGAGTATGGTGCAGCCTGCTTCACACCAGGGGACAGCAGTTCACCAGCTGTTGTTTGTGTGCCATCAGTGCAAGAATCCACTCAAGGAAACAGGCAAAGAGTGTCTTAGTATTAAGAAAATATATAGTTTTAACCTTGAGAATTCCTCGAGGATTCTTAGGGACCTTCAGGGGTTCCTAGGACACACTTTGAGAGCCTCTGGCTCAAGGCATTGGGCTTCCTCCCCTCCCTCTCCTGCTAAGGGGTTCTTGATCCAGGGTGGTGGGTGGGTCTGGGGATGGGATGTTGCCCTCCTGGTGTCACTGCAGCATGAGTGCCCCATGTTGCCATCCTCAGGGAGCACTTAGGTGAGATATTTTGGGCACATTCTGCAACATGGCTCCCACCCCCTGCACTCCTCTGGAGTCTCTGTGGCTGAGCAATGTGACCTGGCCACCATTTGCTATCTTTGAGTTTCTTTTTGTTTGGGGCTTTTGCAGCCCTTGACATTGTTGGCCAGTATTTCTCAAACCGTCCCTCTGTGGCTTCCCTTCCTCTCTGTCCTCCCCGTCCAGTCCCCTGGCTCAGAGCCCTGGTCCTGCCTGTGCCTGTTGGTGTGTCCCAGGATTTCTCCCTCTGTGTTTCTCTCTCTGCATGGCCAGTCATCACTTTGTCCACCACAGTGTGATAATGGCACCTGTACCTGTGTCCCCAATTCTCCTTGGATGGCTCTCTGGGTGGCCCTCCCAGCACCTTGGAATCAGCATGCCCTAAACCCAGTCCTTCCACTACTTTTCCATTCCTGCCTCGAGGATATCCCTGCCCTCCCATGCTCAAGCAGGGGGGTGACCCTGGCCTCTCACCTCCTCACTGCCCACCACTTTCGGGGGACTCCACGGCTTTCGGACTTCCTGCCCCGCCCTCTGCCTCCCTTGGTCCTGGTCCCCATAATGTCTCACAGGGTTTCCCAGCCCCAGTCTGGTCCCAAAATCTCTGGCTTTGTCCCCCCTCTGTCCCTGTCCCCTCGCAATGTTTCCCAACTACAGGATCCATCATGATGCCTCCTGCTTGAAGCTCTCCAGGGTCTCTCATTGAACAAAATCCAGATTCCTCAGCAAGTCTGACAAGTTCTTTGGTCCCATCTCTGCCACTTCCTCCTGGCTCCTTGTGTCCCTGCTGCAGTCTTACCCAGCCTTAGGGCTGCCCCTGGGCTCTGCTTGCACCAGCCTCTCCTTTCCTTTCTACCTAGTGGACACCTTTACAGACTCCAAAACCCATCTCCTCTGGGAAGTCTCCTCTGACTTCTTCCGCCTGGGTGGGGTGGGCTCTGCACCCTGGGTCTGCCTGTGTCAAGGCCCCTATCACATTGTCTCCTAGGCCTGCCCGTCAATGCCATTGAATCATGAGCCATTGACAACAGGACGGTGCCATTGATCTCTGCAGAAACTATGCCAAAAACAGTGTCTGTCCCAGGGGAGGGAGGAGGGATGGCTGGTACATGGTTTATAGATGGGGCCATCTGGAGATGGGGGAGCGGACAGATTGCTCCTGTCCCTTTGTCCTTAAGAATTTTTGCTCAGATTTATTGAGATATGATTTACATAGAATAAAACTCACTCTGCCCTAGGATCATAAAAATCCTATTGTCATCAGTAGTCACCAGACATTGGTGACTTCTGAAGGCATCAGCCCTCTGTTCATCATTCAATAGCTGTCAACCCAGGGGCAGACAGACAGACCCCTGTCCCAACGGAGCGACTTTCTATTCCAGGGTTTGGTCAAACCCGTGTTCTGCCTCCCAAGAAGCAGACACTGAACCTTTTGTGGGAACAGGCTCATACTCTCACACCACATGGCTGGCGGTTCACTTCTTTGTCCTCGTCTTGGAGGAGGATGCTGGGTTTCTCTTGTGTTTTTCACAGTGAACAACTTTGAAGGCTGGTTTGGGAGTGGCATCAGGGGCCATGCAGGCCTGGGCTGGGGCCATTTGGAGAGCTGGGACCCCTTCCCTGGTTGAGCCCTGGTTGATAGCCAGAGGCAGCCTTGGGGTGCTAGCCTCATCCTCACAGCCTCTCCTTGGAGGCTCTGAGGGTGTCTCCCAGGGAGTCATCCCAGATTGCTGGAAAGCAGAGCTGGCATGAGGGAGGGACAGGCAAGGGGCAGGGCGGGGGGAGCCCACTGAGGAGCTATCTCCCAGGTGGGGCTGATGGCCTGAGCGCTCAGGACCACCCCAGGACCCTGTCAAGTCCATCAGGGCAGTCGAGTCCGTCAGTTCATCAGGTTAGCTGCCCCGAGCCTGTGCATTTGTGTGTGCTGAGTGGGCTCTGGCTGACCCTCCTGCAGCAGGAAGAGAGGGGCACCAAAAGAGAGACAGGCGGCCACCGCGTGGCCCTCACCCACCTGGGAGGAGGCAGGGCAGGAAGAAGCGCCAGAGAGGAGGGCTTCTCCCTCTGAAGATCTTGGGTTGCTCTCTTTCCTCGCTGGGTCCAAGTCGGGGTCTGCTCAGCAAGGAGGCCACCGAAGCTGTGGGTTAAGTTGGAGTGAGGAAGAGAGTGGAGAGAGGGGGTGACTGGACAGAGAGGGGTGGAGCTGGGTTCTTCAGGTGGGGTGAATCAGCTTCTGGCTGTGGATGTGTATTTCCTACAAGCAGCTGGGTCCAGACATACATGTCCAGTCCAGATCAGCCCAGGAGAGGCATGGCACATGGGTGCTTAACGAACCCGCAGGAAGGGACTGCAGATTCTCTTGCCCCATCATTGCCCGGGATGCTCACATCCCAGGTGTCAGACTCAGAGACCAGCCACCACTGTGGGACGAGGATGGAGCATCACTCGGGGTTGGGGGAACACATCCTCCAACAGCTGACCGGGAGAGAACAAGTCTGTGGCAGCTGGTGCCAGCCTGTTCTCTCCCTCCCTCAGCTCCTCTGTCTTCTTGCATTAGCTTCTTGCCTTCATGTTCATTCTTTCCTTGCATTATGAAATATGCATATACATTTACATGTAAATAATGAATAAGCAAAATGTGCTCTTGTATGCTCACCGCTGGCCCTGAGGCACAGATGGCTGGCGCGGCCCTTGATCCTGCACCTGCCTGGGTTCACTCCTACCCTGTTCCCACCTCTTCCCCCCAAATGGGAGCACCATCCTGAGGCTGGAGGTTTTCATTCCTTTGCTTTTCTTTATACTTTTCACTTCTCTGTTTCTGTCTCTGTTTAGTTGTCTATTTCCGGGCTTTATTTGAGTGGAATTCCACTGAGTGATTCTTTGATATCTTGCTTTTTATTTATTTCTTTTTAACTCTACGTTGTTTCTGAGATTCTTGCACACGTAAATGCATGGCCGTGGTCCACTTTTTCATGCTGTGTCGAATTCCAGCATCTGAACGAATAGCAATCCTCTGTTCTCCAGTTAGTGGATGTGGTTTTTAATTATTTCAAATGGTACTGCTATGACATTCATGTCTTCTGGTGCACACAGGTGAGAATGCTTCTAGAACATTGGACAAGAAGGGGACTTGAGGGATCTCAGGAAGGCACATTTTCTTTTCTTTTTTTTTTTTTTTGAGTTGGAGTCTCACTCGGTTGCCCAGACTGGAGTGCAGTGGCCGCTTCCGGCCACCGCAGCCTTGCCTGCTGGGCTCCGGCGATCCTTCCGCCTCAGCCTTCCAAGTAGCCGGAATTACAGGCATGTGCTACCACGCCCGGCTGATTTTTTTGATTTATTGTAGAGATGAGGTCTCGCTGCCCAGGCGGGTCTCGAACCCGTGGGCTCAGGCAATCCACTCACTCACCTCAGCCTCCCAAAGGCGCGGAATTACAGGCTGAGCCACTGAGCCCGGCTAAGGAAGGCACATTTTCAACTTCAACACATGAGGTCAAACTGTTTTCTTTTTTTTTTTTTGAGTTGGAGTCTCACTCTGTCGCCCAGACTGGAGTGCAGTGGCCGCTCCTGGCCACCACAGCCTCGACCTGCTGGGCTCTGGCGATCCTTCCGCTTTAGCCTTCCAAGTAGTTGGAACTACAGGTGCGTGCTTCCACACCCGGCTGATTTTTTGATTTATTGTAGAGATGAGGTCTCGCCAAGTTGCCCAGGTGGGTCTCGAACCTGCGGGCTCAGGCAATTCACTCACCTCAGCCTCCCAAGGCGCAGGATTACAGGCTGAGCCACCGAGCCCGGCTCCAAACTGTTTTCAAAGTAGTGACAGCATTTATAAGCCCACTGGCCATGTCGGATCCTGGACCCATGTCCTCACCAACACTAGATATTATATAATTAAAATTTTTTGGAGTATCTGACATCTGTGATATGGTATTTTGTTGCAGCTCCAATTTCTATATCTTTGATTGCTAATGAGTTTGAAAACAGCTTCACATTTCTGTAGGTCATTCATATTTTCTCTTATAAAATGACTTTTTTGGCCTTTTATTTTCTTATTGTCATATGTGTTTTCTTTTTTAGATTAAAAAAGAAAGTTTATTTAGAAAGTAGATCAGAGAAAAAGGGTGGATCCACCTCTCCAAGATTAGAGAGGGGACCAGACGCTTAAGGAATGTTTGGCCTCTTATTGCCATATGAATTTTTTAACATTGATTTTTACAAGTCTTAAATATACTCTGGACACAAACGTTTTCAGTTATTCATGCAAACATCTCCCAGTTGGTAGTTTGTTTTTCCACTTTCTTTATTATTATTATTATTTTTTAGTCAAACTTAAAAATCTTAGTGTAGTTACATTTTCATCATTAAAATTGCTAATTATTCCCTTTCTTTTGAATTTGGAAAACTTAAACACATGATGGGGTTGAATCAGATTTTATTTTTAAAGTATGGACACTCCGAATCCAAGCGTGGTTTCTTGCAGAGCTCACCTACAGCATGAGCTCTATCACTGCCAAGTTTGTATCAGTGCATGGGACTGCTCGGGTATTTATAACCCTATGTGGCATTAAGGGCTGGCAGCCCCCTCCAACTTGTGTGTCTTTGGAATGTCTTGACTGCTCTTGGGGCTTTGGTCTTCCACCTGGACCTTTGGAATCACCTTCTTCAGTTCGTCAATTCCTTTCCGTTTGTGGAGAGGTATGCTGCTCACCTTGGGTTGCTGTGTGGCAAAGATTCCCAGCCTTCCTCTCCCTGTAGGCAGAGTGCACATCCCTTGCCCCCTGGACACTGGGCTTGAGGGTGTACCGGAGGTGGCCAGTGGATGTCAGTGGACAGGTTGCCTGCAGAGCCCACATGGCTGGACTTGGCACCTGAGTCCCATGACAGATGCCTCAAGAAGAGAAAGCCCCGGGCGGCTGCGCCCCTTCAGTCTGGGTTTCAGAATACCCACACGAGGAGCAGTCCTGAGCCCACCCCACAGTCTGGAGTCAAGGTCACCTGGAAAGCAACTTGCAGCAGGGTGGCCCTTTGGAAACTGTCCTCAACCAGCAGAGCTCAGACTCACCTAAAGACTTGTCAGCATGAGACTGAATATCTTCCTGGGTTAGTGATACAGGGATCACTTGTTACACAGCATTATGTGTGCAGTTGCTGACTAATACACTGGGTCTAGAGGTGGGGTTGGAGGGGAGTTTGGAATGTTGATGTGGAGACTGAGGGTATCCTGAGGAGGGGGAGGGGCATGAGGTATGCAAAGGAGCAGAAGTAAGAAGACGTGAAGTCTGAGTGTGTGGGATTGTGAGCAGGTGGAAAGGCTTCAAGGATGAGTGGACAGGTAGAGGTGAACAGGGCCCTGGGAATCAGGCAATAAAACCAGTGGTGATTTCAGAGGAGACGCTCTATCTCAGGGCATAGACCTCTTCCCTTATCATTGACCTTTCCATCTGAGCTTGCTCTGGAATTGTCATAGTACCTGGGAGATAAATATCCCCTTAGGGATGCCCACAAGTGCCCATGACTCCTCACCAAAATACCTGGAAAGTTCAAGTGAAGAGTCCAACTCCTAGGGGGCTGTTCTGAGTAGTTCTGGGTTCCAAGCATTAACTGGGCTTCAGGTGCTTTGGCCCTGGGTTGCTCTACGGGGCCTCTTTGAGTGATCCTGGAGCCCTTCCTTCCCGGATCCCCAGGCCAAAGAGCTGCTGAGGGCAGAGGTGGTACCAGGATCGATGAGTTGCCTGGAGGAAAGTGAGATGGACTTGGGACTTGGCACTCGGCCTGTGTGGGCACGTGGGCAGAAGAGCAACGGGGACGCACTTGGCTCTCAGTCTGGACTGGTGAGGCAGGAGACCAGAGGGAGGAGGCCCACCCTGTAAAAATGGCATTGATCTGTGAGGAAGAGTCCGTAGTGGGAGGAGGAGGGGAGGCAGCTTCTTTTACGACAGGTTTCCCAAGACTCAGGATCCGACCTGAGCACCATCAATCCAACAAAAGCAACAGCCGACACAGTAAAAAGTTTCCAAATATAAACAGCGCACATCCCCATCAACATGTTAATTAGGGCTCATTAACTGTGAGCAAGCCCTGCGCAGCCCGGGAGGCGCAGCCACCGGGAGGACCTCTCCGGAACCTTCTGTCTGCCCCTGAGGACGGGAACAGGCGCCCATCTGCTGGGACTCCCAGGCTGTCCAGCCTTCTGCTCTGGAGCCCTGCGAGTCCCTTCCCGTTAGGCCTTATTGTTTTGGTGGCTCGGTTTCTGTCAGTGTTGGGGGTTGATGTGTGCGTGGTTGTCACACAGGGAGTGCCTGTCACCATGTAAAATCCATAGGAATGTGTGCAGTTGCGGAAGGAAGGACTTGGGACCACGGTGAGCTGTTCACGGAGCCCTTTCTGGGCACAGCAGGGCCTGCGAGCCAAGCCTCTTGCCAGGCTCATGTCACCGGACAAGAGCAACATCGAATTAGAGGGAAAAAAGAATGCAGGCCAGGTGTGGTGGCTCATGCCTTTAATCCCAGCACTTTGGGAGGCCGAGGTGAGAGGACTGCCTGAGCACATGGGTTTGAGATCAACCTTGGCAACTTGGCGAGACCTCATTTCTACACTAAATCAAAAAATTAACCAGGCATGGTGGTGCACACCTGAGGTTCCAGCTACTTGGAAGGCTGAGGCAGAAGGATTGCCTGAGTCCAGCAGGTGGAGGCTGCGGTGGCCGTGAGGATGCCACTGCACTCCAGCCTGGGCGACAGAGTGAGACTCCAATTCAAAAAAAAAAAGCAATGTCTTTCTATCCTTTCCATTTAAATATTAGCTATAAGATTAACGGCTTAAAGCAAAATAAAATAAGAAACCCATGCAGCCTAGACAAACTTCCCTTTAATTATTATTATTGATTTTTATTAGTGCCACAAGACACGTAATTATCACAGGTGTCCCTGAAGGAGTCTGGGCATCCTGGAAGGTGCTGGCGGTTGTCGCCCATGCACAGGTCACAGAGAGGTGTGGACCAGGAGGCCCAGGCACTGCTGGTTTAGCACAGGCTTCAGGTGGAAGAGGGAATTTTGCCAGACTCTGCTGGGCTGTGCTCTGCCTTCAAGGCCATTGGTTGAGAGTAGGAGGGGAGGGAGGGAGGGAAGGCCAGAAGGGTCCCGCTGTAGAGGATGCAGCTGATGCCCCTACCCAGCTCTGCCAACCCACAGCAGCTCCTCCGTGGAAACTGCCCGCTGGATGCCCAGTGGGGGGGACAGGCAGTGCAAAGGGACAGCCCATGGTGGTAACAGTACTGTGCCATTTGTCCTCAGAGTTTCCTGTGGGCCCAGGCCAAGGCTGACCTCCTATGAAGGCTGTGACTTTGTTCAGCTTTCCCCTGCCCACCACTGGTCTCCTTCCTCACTCCACTTCTCCTGGGAGCTCTGCCCTCCGAAATCCTATGAACAGGGATCCCAACTCGAGGTGGGAGGCTCCTTCTAGGGTGCCCGCTAAAGACACCTGCAGCACCTCTCAAGTTCAGCCCCCCAGGGGGCAGGCAGGTGCTCTTTGAGGGAGGAGGGATGACAGCATGGAAATCACATTGCTAAGAGGAATTCGAGGTCACTTGGGGAGGTGGCTAGGCACCAAGGCAAGCCACAGTTCCTGCGACACCCCCGGACAGCTGCCCTTCGTGGGTTGTATACATGCCTTGCTCTGCGGGGTCTGTGACCATGTGCCTTCCTCCGGGAATCCAATGTGAGAGAAAGTTTGCCTTACTTTTCCACCTGAACACAGTATATTGTCACAATAATAAAAAGATCGAAGTCAATATAATTTAAATAGGCACTACCAGGAAGACGTATTTAAATGGAAGATACAGATGGATTATTCTTATGAGGTAACCATTCTTATGTTCAGTTTTCCCCTGAACATCAACCATTTAAAAGTGAACAATTCAGTGACTTGTAGTACATTTACAGTGTCATAAACCATCACCTCTATCTAGCTCCTAAACTTTTTGGGGGATTTTTTGTAGAGACGAAGTCTCACTATGTTGCCTAGGCCGGTTGCAAACTCCTGGGTTCAAGCAATCCTCTCATCTTGGTCTCCCAAAGTGTTGGGATTACAGGCGTGAGCCACCACACCCAGCCTCCAAAACTTTTTTATCACCCCCAATGGAAACCCTATACCCATTAAGCAGTCACTTCCCATTCCTCCTCCCCCAGCCCCTGACAACCACCAATCTGCTTTCTGTCTATGGATTTGCCCATCTGGGACATTTCACATAAATGGGATCATACTGTATTGGCCTTTCATGTCTGGTTTCTTTCACTGGGTGTCATATTTTCAAGGTTCATTCACCTGTAGCAGGTGTCAGCGCTTCATTCCATTCTATGGCTGAATAATATTCCATTGTGTGGATGGACCACATTTTGTGCATCCACGCATCCATCGATGGTTACTTGGAGTGCTGATACCTTTTGGCTTTCATGAATAATGCTGCGATGAGCATTTGTGTACACATTTTTTTTTTGAGCTGGAGTCTCACTCTGTCGCCCAGACTGGAGTGCAGTGGCACACTCCCAGCCACCGCAGCCTCGACCTGCTGGACTCCAGCGATCCTTCCGCCTCAGCCTTCCAAGTAGCCGAAACTACAGGCGCGCACTATCACGCCTGGCAAAATTATTATTATTATTTGATTTATTGTAGAGATAAGGTCTCACCAAGTTGCCTGGGTGGTTCTCGAGCCCACAGGCTCAGGCAATCCACTCGTCTCGGCCTCCCAAAGTGCTGGGATTACAGGCTGAGCCACCGAACCCGGCTCTGTGTACACATTTTTGTTTGAATACCAATTCAATTATTTTAGGTATGTAACCTAGAAGTGGAATTGCTGGGGCATATGGTCATTCTAGGTTTAGCTTTCTGAGGACTGTTTTCTGCAGCAGCTGTACTATGCTCCATTCCCACCCAGCAGTGCATGCATAGGCTTTCGATTTCTCCACATCCTCACCAGCACTTGCTATTTTCTGTTTCTTATCTGAGTTCTCTATTTCAGTCAGTGCACTTATAAGTTCTGGAATTTACCAGGCATGGTGGTGGCTCACACCTATAATCCCAGTACCTTGGGAGGCTGAGGTAAAAGGATTGCCTGAATTCACGGGTTTGAGGCCAGCCTGGGCAACTTGGTGAGACCTCATCGCCACAATAAACAGATTTAAAAAAATTAGTCAGGTGTGGTGGTGCATGCCTGTAGTTCCAACTACTTGGAAGGCTGAGGTAGGAGGACTGCCTGAGCCCAGCAGATCGAAACTGCCGCGGCTGTGAGCATGCCACTGTACTCCAGCCTGGCGACAGAGTGAGACTCCAGTAAAAAAAGAAAAAATGTTCTGGAAATTTTATTTACATTCTTTCCCCCTAATCTGCTATGATTTTAAACCTAATTCCAAGTTGTTGGCCTACATTTTAAGTTTTTTTTCTCTCCTTGAGAGCCTGTTCTTTTAATACGTGCATCTGTGATTTCCAACATCTGTAGTTCCTGAGGTTCTGTTGATGTTGCTGACCGATTAGGCATCGGTGCCTCTGCCTTTTGTCCCCAACCCATCTCCATCGACCAGGATCACTCCCTGTACTTTCCCTAGTAGCATTTTCCAATTCTCTTTGGACAGTGGAGGAGTCCTGGCTACAGACGCTATACCTGTGAACGGATCCCCACACAGCTGACAGTGGAGTCTGATTTGACCACGAGCTCCATAAGGGCTCCAGGGTGTGGATGGAGCAGGAGGATTGGGGGTCCAGGTACACCTCAAGCGACAAGAATGCTGAGAAGGGGCTGTCAGGAGGTGATGATGAGCCAACCCAGAATCTCACTGGGCTTCATTTAACTGGACAGTGATGGAGGGGTCGCCCTCACGCCCACGAGCATGTCTCCCGCGAGCTGAGACGCAGGGTCTGCCTCTTAAGGCAAACAGCTCCACAGCTCCTTGGTGTCTCTTGGTCTTGCTGAAGTGTTTGACTTTTCACAGGACCTCAGGAATATCCAAGAACTGTGATGTTTCGGGCCAAGGTGAAGTATTACTTCCTTTCCCCTTCCCAGGCCCCTCTTAGTCATTTCTACTGCAGACCTCTTTTCTCAGGGGGCCTAGGTGGAAATACCAACCACCCCACGGCTCCCTGGGCTCCTCCCTCTTCCATCCCCAACCAGCCCACCTGTAGGTCCTGTTTGTGCTTCCTCCAACACGTTTCCAGACATCAGGCTATTCTCACCCTTCCCCTGCGGCCGTCCTGGTCCACATTCCCCCATCACTCCCACCTCGTGCTGGGTCAAGGATGAAGCCTCTGAAGTGTGGGCCCTGCCCCACTGCTTGGCCCCACACAGAGGGAGGTGGTGGCTGGGCAGTGGCTACCCCAGGCCGAGCCAGGCATGGGCATTTGGATCTGTGACCAAGAGCCTGGCTTGTGCAGGACACCCACACCATCAAGTTCAGAGGCAAGGTCAGATTTGGATCCAGCTCATGTCTGGGTTCCTTACTTTCCCTCTCCTCCCACTGACATCACCTTCCCTTCCTCACTGCCTACCCTGTGGACTTCAAGCTCCTCGAGACAGCTTAACCAGTTCTCAGTTTTGGTGTGGCATAAAATCCCTGCAGAAAAATCCCTTCATATGTGTGTACGTGCATATGCACACATATGAACATGTGCATATATGCATGTACATATGTGTATATGTGTGTACACATGCATATAGATCTATGTGTACATATATATGGTGCATGTATTGCAACTCTTGTGTATTTGTACATGTGTATTTGCATGTGTACATGAATATGTATGTGCATATGTAAATGACTGTGAACGTGCATCCACGTGTATGTGTAGATACTTGCATGTGTATATGTTTATCTGTTTGTATACACCCATTTGTGTATATATACACATTTATGTGTGTGCCCATCTATGTGTGCACCTGTATACATTGTTCCATTAGTGTACATATGCGTGTGAGCATATCATACGTGTGTGTACATGTAGATGTACTTGTATGTGTATATGTACACATATGTATGAGTATATGTATGTGTACAACTATGTGTGTATTTGCATGTGCATATATACAAGTGCATGTGTGTGTGTCTGTGTATATGGATATACATGTGGGCATCTAGGTGAGCACTTGCATGTGTGTGGTGTGTACACGTGGGCATCTAGGTGTGCGTGTGCATGCACATGTGTGTGTGCAGGTGTACATGCAGCTTTCTGGGGGCTTTGCTTTGCTTGGTGAACCCTGTGGATATACCTTCTCATCCCCTAGGTGTCAACTCAAATGTCCTCTGCGTAGGCCTCCCGACAACCTGAAGATGCCCGCGTGTCCACACCCCTTGGTCAGTGGCCCTCTGTCACATCTTCCTTTTTCTCTTCCAAGCACACAGGCACCTGCAATGATATGATTGCTGCTGCTGTTTGTGTGCCATGTCCCCTAATGGATGCTGCTGTGGCCCAGTGATGGGCAGGGCCTGGTGCTCGGTGAGGCTGGGGGCTGGCCCGATGGGCTTCCTCATTTGCCAGAGGAGAAATTTGGAGACTCTGAGCAGTCGAGCAGCTGTTTAGGGGCACCAACCCATCTCTGACTTGAGCCCAGCATCCTCAGAACTGTGCTGCGTCAGCCTGCCTGTGTTCTCTGTGACTCGGGGCCACACCTCTCCTTTACATGGAGGACACACAAGGCCTGTCAGCGTCCTCTGAAATGGCTCTCCGGATGCCACTAAGACAGAAGCAATTTCCAGGCCCCCATGAGGCTAGCGCAGCTGCCTGGCCCAGGAAGCGTGGTCATCTGTGTCTGCTGTGTTCCCGAGGGGCCTCACGTAGGGAGCTCGGCTCTGAGCCGAGCCGACTGGGAGAGAGGTCCTCCGGGTGTGGGTTGGGCCATGTTCCACACTGTCCCCCAAGGACACCTCACTCTGTTCCCTCCTGGTGCTGAGAAGGCGAGCAAGCACCCGTGGGGCAGCTGGAGGCTGCAGTGGAGAGTTGGAGAGAGAAATACCTTTTCTCCCCTCCCTGCTCTGCCAGGAGGACCTCCTGTAGCCAACTGATCCGATTGACTCCTGAAGTAAATTAGCATTCTGAGGGCCTGGCTGCCCAGACGCTGCTCTTCAGCACAGGGAAGGAATACAGAAGCGCTCGCGGAAGAATACTTTGTAGAAAAGCATGAAAGCTCTGGAAAAGGGCCTTGAATCTCCCGCTGCTAATACATTTCAGCCGGTGCAGCAAGATAATGGGATGTGTGTGTGCGTGTGGGTGTGTGTGTGCAAGCTCGCATGTGTGACCTGGAGTTTCGGGGACGGAAGTGGTTCCTGCCAGGCTAGGGTGGACGTGGTCTCTGGCAGGCCGGGTGCTGAGCAGCTGGGGCCTGGCTGGGCAGCTCTGGATGATTCTTCTGCCACCCTTCCACTCTGGGCTCACAATTCCAGCTTCAGGCCTCGTCATCATTGATTTGTGTCTCAGGAGCCTCCTAGGGATTTTCAATTTGCAGAGATGGCTGGCGGTAGTGAGCTCCAACTGCCACCTTCATCTCGGAAGGAGGCTGCCTTGTTTTGAGGCCATGATGAACCTCACATCGAAGCTGAGAGTGGCCCTTTCTCCCTTCTTGAAGAGATTAAGATCCCTAAATACAGTCTGGCAAAAGGGACAGCTGCCTCTTTATCCTTAAAATGCAAGGAGGTCAGGAGAAACAGGCTTTTCCTGGGGTCCCTGCTGGGTGGGAGGCTGCAACAAGCGGGTTGTCACCAGACTTTCACGGCTGCCACTCCCTCGGTGACCTAACCCCATCGATTTCCCCCAATCTGTGTCTGATGAGATGTGGATAGGGATCAATATTCCAGCAGCCCTGCAAGTGAACCCAGAGGGAAGCAGGAGGCAAGAACCAGGAAACAGACCCCAGCCTGAACACATGGCCGAGGAGACCATCACGTGGGTGGGCCTTACCAGACATCAGAAAAAGCCAGAGGCAACAACCCGAAGAAAAGTCGGCACAGCTTGGATCACAGGGATCCAGTGGTCTTAAGCTGGACATGATAAATCATTTACATGGGCAGGGAAGTCACCTGCAGCCCTCAGAGCTGGCCCCCGGGAATCCGTTGGCCACCGTGATCTGCATTTCTCTATTGCTCCAGGTTTACAGATCCTGGAGGTGGGACAGGATTTGAATTCTCTCCTGGAGACCCACCAGATGAGCAAGTAGCACCATTGTCTCCCTCCCATGGCATGAGTGGACCCCATCTCACCTTGTGTCCAGCAGTTGTCCACAGAGGGCCCTTTGCAACCGGCTTTGTCCTCCAGCCCCCTCGTGCCTTGGACCCAGCTCACCACTCAGCCTTGCTGTGGCACTGACTTGGTACAGTTCATAGCCTCAAGTTCAGTCCTGGATAGTCAATAAATGTTTGTTGAATGACTGAGTGAACTTCTGGCAGGGTCTCCCCATTTGCATCTTGTCAAACTCCTCTTGTCCTCTGCCCCGAGCTGTGCTGACCCAGGACTTGTGGGACATGTGCTTGGTTATTTCCTCCATTTGAAATCCTGCATGTCCTGCAAAACCCCATTCAATTGTCACCTTCTCCAGGAAGCCATTGGTGCACCCACCTGCAGCTAGGGACGATCCTTCTCTCCCTGAGCTCCTGGGACTTGCTGTCATTTCACAGACTTTCTTTTTTCTTTTTTTTTGAGTTGGAGTCTCACTCTGTCGCCCAGACTAGAGTGTAGTGGCCACTCCCGGTCACTGCAGCCTCGACCTGCTGGGCTCCAGCGATCCTTCCGCCTCAGCCTTCCGAGTAGCTGGAATTACAGGCACATGCTACCATGCCCAGCTGATTTTTTAATTTATTGTAGAGATGAGGTCTCGCCAAGTTGCCCAGGCGGGTCTCGAACCCACGAGCTCTGGCAATCCACTCACCTCAGCCTCCCAAAGGCACGGGATTACAGGCTGAGCCACCGAGCCCGGCTTCACAGACTTTCTGGCGGTGAGAAACTCCTCCCTGGAGCCCAGTCCTGTCCTTTGACTTCTGCATTGGTCAAGCTGCCGAGAGGGCAGACTGGCAGGTCACAAGCGTTCATTGCAACAATGAAAGGACAGTGTGAGGGTGCAATCTTGTGCTTCTGGACACTGCCTAATGGTTAAGGAGGGCCCAGCCGCTCGACAGCCTCCCAGGGACCCCTGCAGCATCCGGTACTGAGAAGCGCATATCCATTCAACCAGGCAGCGCGTTGTCTTGGGCTTCCCCATTCTTTCCTTGGGCTCATCCAACGCCAATCCTGAGACCAATCCCACCCTCACCCTGCCCCTGAAAGTTTTGGTTATGAGTAAAGACCAGCCTTCCCGGGGTCCCCTCTAGCTGGGGAGAATAGGTCCTCAATCTACTGCCTGCCTCGAAAGCTGCCCCTGGGAGGCAAGGTGTCATCATCCAGCGCTGCTGGAAATGAGCTTCCGGAGGCACGGGGCCTGGCAGTAAGGGGAGCCAATGGCCTGTGAAGCTGGTAGGGTAATGGAGCAGCCTCAAAATGGCAGCAGCTGGCTCAGCGACAGCAGGAGCGAAAGCAGCTTCAGGGGGAAAGGGAGAAGCTGTCTCAGGGCTATTGCCAAGTCTGCAGAAGAGAGGGTTTGGGCCCTGGAGGAGGTGGAGGGAATGAGTCCTGAGGCTGGTGTGCATGCGTTGGACAACACAGCTATCGGTCGCTGGGCCTGCTGCTGCTTCTCCCCATTCAGGTGCTTCTCCTGCTCTTGTGCTTCCCCTGTTCTGATTCTCTTCCTGCTCAGATGCTCCTCCTGCTCTGGTACTCCTCCTGCTTAGGTATTCCTCCCTGCTCAGATGCTCTTGTCTGCTCAGCTGCTCCTCCCTGCTCAGGCACTCCTCCCTGCTAAGGTACTCCTCCCTGTTCAGATGCTCCTCCCTACTCAGATGCTCTTGTCTGCTCAGCTGCTCCTCCCTGCTCAGGCACTCCTCCCTGCTAAGGTACTCCTCCCTGTTCAGATGCTCTTCCCTGCTCAGGAGCTCTTCCTTGCTCAGCTGCTCCTCGGTGCTCAGGTTGTTCCTCTCTGCTGAGGTGCTCCTTCTTGCTCAGGTACTCCTCTCTGCTCGGGCTACTGGGAGAGTGGGGATTTGGTGACTCCATCGTTGTCCCCCTCCAGCAATGATGGGCTGCTGCGTTCCTCTCTTACTAAAAAGGAGTAATTGGCAATCACAGCTTGCAGCGGGCTGTCCTTGTCCTTGTCTGCCCCATCCATTGTCTGCCACGCCCCAGCTCCTGGCCAGGTGTGTGCCTACTCATATGCCCCTATGGCGCCCCCTGTTTGGAAAGCCCTCCCCACTTCTCTGCATCAGGTCCAAGGGTGTGTGTCTTTAAGACCAAGCTGAAGGCTCACCTCAGCCAGGCCAATCCTGAGCCTCTGACTGGACTGGGTGTCCCGTGGCTTCTTCTTCCTACCCATAGCCCACATGTCCTCCCTTCATCTCATCAGCATCCTGAGGCCAAAGTCTGTGTTTTATTCCTCTCTGTGCCACCAGATCCTGGCACACATCAGCTCTTAGCAAAGGCTCACTGCCTCAGCCTGGAGAGGCTGAGCTGAACCCGTTTCTAGCAGTGGGGATGTGTGGCCATGTCCCGTGCTAGTGTCATCTGTTGTGAGTAGGCATGAGACTGACCCATGCCACGAGGCCTCTTTCTGAAGTAGATGCCTTGACCAAGTTAACCAGACCAGAGGCCACCCTGGGGCTGGGGCCGTGTATCAGTCAGTCCTGCTAACTGCTATGGCAACAGTCCCCAGGCTTCCTGACTTAGCATGCCATACCATGCTTGCTCTCTTTCTCACAGTATCCTTCCCAGGAGGGGCTCAGGGCTGTGCCCTCCCTTGTGATGCTGTCCTCTCCAAGACAGGGCTTTCCCAGAGGGAAGAGAGCAAGGGGACAGTTCACCAGAGATGTGGCCGCCTCATCCTGGAAGTGATACCACATCTTTTCAATCCTACTCTTTTGGCCAGAAAAACATTTAGCCCCACTGCGTGCAATGTGTGGTGGTGGCAGGGTGAGTGGGAAGTGCAGCCACTACTGGGCACCCACTTCTGGGGTCAGAGAGCCCAGGTCTTTTGGAGCCCGCTGGCTGTCCCTGCCACAGGACATTGTGGCCAGCTGTGTGGCCTTGTGCACATGACATGACAGCTCCGTGCCCCAGGTTTCCTGACTTTTCAATGAGCACAGTAAACTCGCTGTAGAGATTAACAGGGTTCCATCAGCAAAGAGCTGCTCCCAGGCCTGCCACGTGTAATGGATTCAGCCTTTGGGGTCATTCTGAGTCTATAGCAATGGAAGTTACTGGAGATATAATTTAGAAAAAGCAGCAGTGACAGTTCAGGCCATTGTCCCCGCATCTCTAATGCCCCAGTCCCTTATCCTGGAGAGAGCTTCCTTTTACTACCATTTCTGAAGTTTGGGGTTAAAGACCAGACACTTCCCATAAGCCACTGCTGGCCTCAGGAGGTTGTGATGCCTTGTGCATGCACAGTGTGGGATCCTGTAGGCTATTTGCTCACCTATTTTTATGCCTGTGCAACTGTGCAGGGGCCTCAAGTGAAGAACCATCAAAGCCCATTGGATGTTGAAGCTTGATGCCCAGTTGACAGTTGGGCAAAGAGAAGCCTGAGGATTTGCCCAAGACACTGACAAGGCAGTGGCTCGGACCCCGGTGCTGAGTCTCCAGGCCCTGCTCTCTGCTTCACTCTGCTCCAGGCCCCTCCTGGTAAAGAGGTCACATACCAATGGCTGCGGCCCTGTCTCTGTGAGGTGATAAAAGTTTGTGCAGAATATGTCCCATGTGCTCTTCTGGCAAAAGCTATTGGAAAATGACAAGTAAGAGAGATAAAAAGGGACATAAAAATTCTGATAGAGCCTCAGGGGCTGTGACAAATCTAGTTTCTCCTTGCAGATTTAGAGAGAGTGAAGCTGGATTTGGTGGGTAGGTAGGGGCTGGCATGGGGCCCTGGCCAACCCAATCTTTGTTCACCTTAAGACTCAAATCACTGAATTCAGCAGGGTGCAGTAGCACACACCTATTATCCCATCACTTTGGGAGGCGAAGGTGAGAGAATGCCTGAGGCAAGAGGATGCCTGAGCACAGGGGTTCGAGATCAGTCTGGGCAATGTGGTGAGACCTCCTCTCTACGATAAATAAAAAAACTAACTGGGCATTTTGGCATGCACCTGTAGTCCCAGCTACCTGGAAGCCTAGTGGGTTGAGGCTGTGGTAGGTGTGATAGTGTCACTGCACGCCAGTCCGGGCAACAGAGTGAGACTCTGACTCAAAAAAACAAAACAAACAAACAAAAAAACCTCAAATCACTGGATTGCATGGCAGCTCCAGAAGTGTGTGTTCCCCGCAAGAGCCAGAAGGTGAACGCATCCTCAGTGTCCACTGATGGATGAGCAAAATGTGTTCAGAGTATTATTCAGCCTTAAAAAGGAAGGGGATTCTGACACATGCTACAACATGGACAAACCTTAGAAAGACTTTACTGAGTGAAATAAACCAGTCGCAAAAGAACAAAGACTGTATGATTTCACTCATATGATTTCACTCATCAGATTATTCACAGGCAGGAAGTAGAATGGTGGCTTCTCGAGGATGGTGGGAGAGGGAATGAAGAGTTATTGCTTAATGGGGACAGGTTTTCCGTTTGAGAAGATGCAAAGAGTTCTATGGATGGGTATGGTGTTGGTTGTGCAACAGTGTGAGTGTATTTAATGCCACTGAACTGTACACTTAAACATTGTTAGGGTAGCACATTTTATGTTGTGTGCACTTCACCACAATTAAAAAAAAAAAAAGAAGTGTAAGTATCCCCAGCCATTTCTGAACTTCCCCATCAGAGGTGTTTCCGGTAGCACCAGGAACCCCAAAAACAAACGCTGAGGTTCTTCAAGGTTGGCAAATCTTGCCGGCCAGGATCTGCCTTCCTTTGTGGCTACTGCCTTTCCTCGACCCCAAGCCTTCCTGGGCTCTGGATTTCTTTCCTCTGTTTTCTCTGAAGCTTTACAACAATGTAAAGATTGGCCTTCAAGGGAATTTTGTACTGTTCTATTTAAATCCAAACTCACAAAAGAGACTTTGGGAATGATTAACCAATAATATTACATCATCTCTCCCCCCATTTACTGCATAATTAGCTTCTAGTAGGTTAACTTTGAATGCAATTTAATATGAACTGGTGTCTGTGCACAGTGCTCAAGCTTTCATGTTGGCTGGGGATTGGGGAGGTTGAATACATCCTTTATCAAGAGAAAGTTGCACATGAGTGCAACTGTTTTCAGGTGAAACTAAAGCTGTGTCAGCATTTTGGGAGGTGTGGGCAAAGTGAAAAGGAATGACCAGGTGACATGGGGCACGAGGTGTTTGCCAAATCTTGTCTGGGGGAAAATGCCCCATTACCCCTGCATCTCAGAAGTCCTTGGCAAAGGTCTGAGCCCCCTACAAAAGCTTTGGGAGGCGAACAGTCTCAGCCCTAGATGACTTCATTGTGGAGACAGAAACTAATTCCTCTCTAAGTGGGAAGAAGCTCTTTAGCTGCATTAAGAGTCTGAAATCTGATGAAAAGGCGAATAGATTCAATCTTCCTTGCATCAGTCACCTGGGACTTCATCAGACTCAAACCGATTAGGAAAATTCACATTGAAAGCATCATTTATAATGGACCAAAATCATAGAAAACATTTGGCTTAGAGGAAGGTAGAAATAGCATTTCTACCTAAGCCATCATTTTCATGATCTTCCCTTCCTCCTTTGCAGTGTTTGACAGTCCTGTCTCCTCTCCAAGACTAATCATTAGACTAATTAGTGGCTAATCAATGTTTAATTAAAGCCTAGCCATTAATTATAGGAAATGCCATGGCAACTTGGGGATAAAATGTGGTTGCAAGAGGGATCAGACTTTCCTAAACTTGGCGGATAACCGAAATAGAAGGGTTTCTGTCTTGCATTTGTCATTCTCTGCATGTTGGTGTGGGAGGGTCTGGAGGCCTGGAGAGAGAGAGTTATGGAAAGAAGGGAGATGCCCTGAGCATTTTGGCTTCTGCCCTGCTATCTGGTTCTCTCACACACTTCATGGAAGCTTTCCCTATAGCTTTGCCACTGTTTTTCCGTGGCCCAAATGGATTCTATTCATCCTCTGCAAATCCTTTACTGGGTTTCTACACACTGACATTTAGATTAACATCCAGATTTGTTACCATGAACTTCAAGGTTTTAGATCAGTGGTTCTTAACCCTGGCTGCGTGTTTGAACCACCAAGAGAGGGTAAAAAGATTCAAATACAAGAATAGACAAATAGATCAATGAAGAGATCCCAGAAACATACCCAGCTCATATTATGGATACTTGACATGTGACTGATATGTGACAAAGGTGGACCTGTTGAGGAGGGGCATGAATGATCTCTGCAATGTATGATGCTAGGTCAATTGGATGACCACCTGAGAAAATATAGGAAGCTTGATCCCTACCTCACACCATACAGAAAACCAATTCTACATTCTGAAGATAATACAGAGGAATATCCAGAATGTCTTCAAGATTCAAAGAGCATTAACCATAAAGAGAAATAGTACAAGACTGGATTATATTAAGAGCTTCTGTTCATTAAAAGTCACAATTAAGAGACTAAAAAGATAAGTACAAAATGAGAGAAGATACCTGCAATATATATGACCAAAAAAGGTTCATAGAAAAATGGGAAAAAGACTTGAACATCATCAGGGATATATAAACTGAGACACTGCTACACACCTACTGGAATGGCTAAAATGAACATGTGGCCAATCCTAAGGGTTGGTACAGACATAGAATGATCAGAACATTCATATATTGCTGGTAAGAGTGTAAATGGAAACAAGCACTTTAAAAACGGTCAGTAGAATCTACTAAAACTGAACATATGTCTGCCCCAGGACCCAGCTATTCTTACTCCTAGATATCTCCCAATGGAAACGTAAGCACAGATGCGCCAAAGCACATGCACTAGGGTGATCATAGCAGTACTATCTATCATAGTTCCAGACTGCAAGCGATCCAAACCAAGCAACCTTCAACAGGACTGTGGCCAAATACATTGTGATGAATTCGTACACTGGAATTCTAAACAGCATGTCTACACTCAATGAAACTCACCAATATAGTGTGGAATAAAAGAATCCAGGTATTCCACTCATATGAAGTTCAGGAACCAGCAAGACAGAAATCCTGATAATGATTATCTTTGGGGAGGGGCAGTAATAGTGGGGAAGGTATAAAGTAAGAGGGGGCCTTCTGGGTATTTGTGATATTCTTCTTTCTTTCCTTCTCTTTCTGTCTGTCATTGTCTGTCTGTCTCTTTCTCTCTGTTTCTGCCTCTGTCTCCTCTTTACTTTCTTTCTCTCTCTTTTGAGTCACGGTCTCACTCTGTTACCCACACTGGAGTGTGGTGGCACGATCACAGCTCACTGCAGCCTTAAGCTCATGGGCTCAAGTGATCCTTCTGCCTGGACCTCCTGAACAGCTGGGACTACAGGTGTACATCATGCCCAGATAATTTATTATATTTTATTTTATGTTATTTTTTTGAGATAGGGTCTTGCTATGTTGCCCAGGTTGGTCTTGAACTCCTGGTCTTAAGCAACCCTCCTGTCTTGGCCTCCTGAAATGCTGGGATTACAGGCATGAGCCACTGCGCCCAGCCAATATTTTATTCTCAATCTCAGCAGTGGTTGCTTAGATTGTCCACTGGGTGACTATTCACTGAGCCTACACTATGACTTGTGCACTTTTGGGCATTTGTGTCATTCTCTTAAAATTAAAAAAAAAGCAATAACAAATATAAAGCCTGGCTTCAGGCCAGAATAATTGGGTCAGAGTCTTTGGGGAGTGGGGAGGGTCCTGCATGGGAGGTTTTGTGACATTCTCTATGGCTGCTCTGTGTGTGTCCGGGGTTACTGCCTGCTCTGGCCTGCTTGTGGCCCTCCCATCTTTCCGCTCCCACTTCCTCCCTGCCTGTCTCCCTGACCTTTCTGTTCCTGGAACACGCCAGGTGCTTTCTGGCTCCAGCCTTTTGCACCTGCTGTTCTCAGGGCCTGGAGTGCTCTCTCCAGGCTGGCTCCTTCAAGTCACCCCTTAAAGTGACCTTCCCTGACCCATCTATAGAAAAGGAGCCCCTTGTCCCAGATACTCTCTGTCCTGTCACCCTGAGTATTTCCTTCATTATTCTGGAGACAATGGCTTATGTTCACCAAATCCATTTCTTTTTCCAGGAGATTTAAAGAAAGACTACATTTTCCAATGCAATTAGGTCAGGACCAGGGCTTGTGGACAGAGGTAATACATACTGCTTCCAGACATTGTCATGGAGCTCCTGTGTGATTATCCACATTTGCTATTCTTTATGTGTGGTGACCACGGGACCACCAGTGTCAGAAGAAAGGGCTCTGGGATATAAGGAGCTTGGATCTTAGAGTCACCACTAGAGGAAGGAGTATAAGAAGAGTTGCCTGAGTTGGGCTCAGTGGCTCAGCCTGTAATCCCGTGCCTTTGGGAGGCTGAGGTGAGTGGATTGCCTGAGCCCGTGGGTTCAGGACCCGCCTGGGCAGGCGACACCTCATCTCTACAATAAATCAAAAAATTAGCCGGGCATGGTAGCGCATGCCTGTAGTTCCAGCTACGTGGAAGGCTGAGGCAGAAGGAATGCCGGAGCCCAGCAGGTTGAGGCTGCGGTGGCCGGGAGCGGCCACTGCACTCCAGTCTGGGCGACAGTGTGAGACTCCAACTCAAAAAAAAAAAAAAAGAAGAAGAGTTGCCTGAACCCCTTTGGACTGTGATATAAATGAGAGATATGGCTGGGTATGGTGGCTTGTACCTATAATCTCAGCATTTTGGCAGATCGAAGCAGGAGGATTGCTTGAGCCCAGGTGTTGGAGACCAGCTTGGGCAACATAGCAAGACCTCATCTCTTCAAAAGAAATAGAAAAATTAGCTGAGTGTGGTGGCGTGCACCTATAGTCCCAGCTACTTAGGAGGCTGAGATGGAAGGATTGCCTGAGCCCAGGAGGTAGAGGCTGTGGTGAGCTGTGATCATGCCACAACACTTCAGCCTGGACAACACAGTGAGATCCCAACTCAAAAATCAAACAAGCAAACAAAGAACAATGAGAAATACACCTTTCAGTTAAGCCCCTGAGATGTATTTGTTACTGCAGCAGAACCTAGACTATCCTGACTGATGCAGCACTTATTCCAACCTGAGACTATCTTGTTGAATGGTTTTTAGCTTTCCTTTCGGTCTCTTTGTCTAGAATGCAGGCTCTTGTTTCTGGCGGTGTTCTCTAGCCTATGAGTGGGCACATTCCTGGCACAAAGTAGTAACTCAGCAAAGTTCTACTAAGGCAATAAGTAATGCAATGCTAGATGTTGTATCAAGAGAACTATGAAAGCAGAGAATATATTCTCAGGGGAGGAGGTGGTGGGATGGAGAGAGTGTGGATCCGTGGATTTGAGCCTCAGCTATGCATGAATGACAGCTTCACCGTCTGAGCTGTAGTTTCCCCATCTGTAAATACTGGTTACTCTGTGGACTTATAGTAAGAATCACATGAAGTCATGCTTGTAAATCACCTAGCACTCTGCATGGCAGATAACAGGCATGTAATACTTTCAATTTTCCCAGGCATTTACAACCATGGAGGGGGCCCATGAATGTAAACGCAGGAAACAGACACAAGGGCACCAACATCTCAGAGCCTAGAAGAATCAGTCAGGGGTTGGCATTCTGTGGCTGGAGGATGCTGCACTTTCAGTGCAGGCTCTGGGGAGTTGCCAGGACACCCGGCACCTGTTCAGGGTAGTGGGGAACATCTTTTGGATGCAGAAGACCTTGACATTCCCTGTTCAAGGAGGCAAGCCGACTTCACACACACCTGTGAGTCAACCCTACCATGTGGTCTTCCTGCCCTCAAGTCTTCTATCAGTCTCTTTACCTTCCATTTCTTTATTGTTTTTCGAGTTGGTATGTCTCACTCTGTCACCCAGGATGAGTGCAATAGTGTGATCATGGCTCACTGCAACCTCAAACTCCTGGGCTCAAGAGATCCTCCTGCCTCAGCCTCCCAAGTTGCTGGGACTACAGGTGTGTGCCACCATGCCTGGCTAATATTTAAAAAAAATTTTTTTGTAGAGATGAGATAGTGCTATATTGCCTGGGATGCCTTGAACTCTTGGGCTCAAGAAATCCTCTGGCCTCAGCCCCCCAAAGTGCTGAGATGACAGGCATGAACCACTGTGCCCAGCCTTACCTTCCAGTCCTTCTGCCCCTGAAACTCTGCTTTCTGCCACCTGACCCAGCCTCACCTGCCTGTGACTCACCCCTGTTACCCTGCTGGGTTTTGCCCTCCCCCTGGACAGCTGCATTTTAACGGATGAGTCCTAAAGGTGAAAGAAAGAAAGAGCCTGAAGATCTGATGACAAGGGGCATGTGTGGGAGTGTGGCCCCCTCTGCCTGCTGCAGACCCTGGCCTCATCTGAGGTGAGAAGCAGTGAGAGACCTTCCACCTGGCAGTGAGGAAGCCTGTGCCCCCTCCCACCACCAGCAGCACCCTGCTACAGACTTGGTGTCCTCTTGGATCAAGCCTCTGGTTCTTCACAAGGCAATAGAATGCCAGCTGGGTCCTGGGCTGTAGAAAGTGTCCAATCCAGGGGACTGTGACCTTTTACCAAGTATTCCTGGACGTCTGGGTGGCTGGTGGACCCCTTCTCAGAATGATGGTTTATAGTACACAAAAGAAAGCTCCTAGGGTTATAGTACTGAAATATAATTATTAATGTATTTTTTAAGTGAGATATATGTGCCTCTTTTTAAAAAAATTAAGGTAAAATCCACATAACATAAAACAAACCATTTTAAAGTGAACAACTCTGTGGCCTTTCATCTATTCACAGTGTCGTGCAATCAGCAACTCTGTCTTGTTCAACACATTTTCATCACATTAAAAGGAAGAATCTCTGTGCCCGCCAAGTGGTCACTCCCCATTTCTTCCCCTGGCAACCGCCAATCTGTGTTCCTCTTCTGTGGAGTTACCTCTTTTGACTATTCCATAAAAATGGAATTGTATAGTATAGTATGTGGTCTTTTGTGTCTGGCTTTTCTCACTGGGCATAATCCTTTCGAGGTTCATACATATTGTGGCATGTGTCAGAACTTGGTTCCTTTTTATGGTTGAATAATATTCCATCTTATGGATAGAACACATTTTGTTTATCTATTTAGTTGATGGATATTTGGTGTACATGTGCTGGAGTGCACGTCCAGAGAGAGAGAGAGAGAGAGAGAGACAGACAGAGACAGGGAGACACACAGAGGGAAACACACAGAGACACAGACAGACACACAGAGACAGACAGAGACAGGGAGACACACAGAGAGAAACACACAGAGACACAGACAGACACACACAAAGAGAGAGAAATAAGGAGAGGGAGAAAGAGAGAGAGACAGGGAGACACATACATACACAGAAACAGACGGGCAGACAGACAGAGACACACACAGAGAGAAAGAGAGACACAGAAAGAAAAACGAGAGAGAGAGAGAGAGAGAGAGAGCGAGAGAGAGGGAGATAGAGACAGAGACACAGAGAGAGAGAGAGAGAGAGAGAGAGAAAGACATAGAGAAAAATAAGGAGAGAGAAAGACAAGGAGAGAGAGAAAGAAAAAATGTGGAGGGAGAAAGAAAGAGAAGGGGGGAGAGAGAGAGAAAGGGGCAGAGAAATAGAGAGGGAGAGAGAGGAATGGAGGAGGAGGGGTAGGGAGGGAGAGTTAGGAGAGGTGATCATCACACAGGCGTAAATTAGGAAATGGAGAACAGAGAGACTCCTTACTCCGTTCTAAGTCGCCCTCATTTTCCTTCTTTTATGGGAACTTCAAGTCCTTCCCTTTTATAGTAGCGAATTCTCCTGGACTGAAAAACACAAGCGAAGTAAGTCCTGTGCAGCCTGTGTCGGGCCCCTGAAACTCAATGGTCTCATTCGTCATTTTTACCAAAGAGCAGAATGTTCTCACCCTTTGTCTCTCATGCCACTAAAGTGAGCCTGAGCAATGTCGTCTCGGGGGACTCTGTCCAGAAGATGCTGTCTGTGTCCCCAGGCGGGCCCCAAGGCCCCACTGGGTCTTCTCCTTGGTGCTGCACGGATGCATTTAAATCTGGAGTTCAAACCTTCTTTAAACTTGTAAGGAGCCAGCCACATTAATTGCTGGACGGATGTGTGGGTGCTCGTCATCACCTCTGTTTGCTTTCTCTGCAGTTTAAGGCTGATTTTTACAGTGACGCACTGCATTCCATGGCAGAACAGTGTTGGGTGCTCAAGGTGTCCAGCTCTGTCCTTCATGGAGACTTCTAGGATCCAGGCCCAGAGTTGGAATGTGTGACTGGGATGTTGATAATATGCTGAGGGTGTGTGGGGGCGGGGTGGGTATTTGGAGGCATGAAGACCCACCCAAATCTCCCTCTTAGCTTGTAGGACAGGCCACTGAGGACAGTTTAGAGAAGGCTTCCATCTGCTGTGTGGAGACTTCCTTCCTTTATTACTGACTTTATCCCAGAGGTCCCAGAGAGACCCTTGCTCCTTCTGCCACGTGAAGCTACATGCGGAGACAGCTGTCTATGGGGAACAGGCCTTACCAGACACTGAACCTGCCGCCACTTTGACCATGAACATCCAGCCCCTGGAATTGTGAGATATTAATTTCTGTTGTTTATAAGCCACTCAGTCCAAGTTCCAGTTGTTCTAACAGCTGGAAAGGACCAAGATACCGCACAATTCACCCATTGAAAGGGCACAAATCAACGGTTTTTAGTGTATTCGCAGAGTTGTGCAGCTGTCTCCATGATTTTAGAACATTTTTGTCACCTCAAAAATAAACTGCGTACCCCTTAGCCATCAGCCTCTGTCCATTTTCTGGCCCCAACCACTGGGAGCCATTCATCTACTTTCTGTCTTTACAGATTTGCTTATTCTGGACATTTCATAGAAATGGAATCCATTTTGTGTCTGGCTTCTTTCATTTAGTGTAATGTTTTCGAGGTTCATCCACATTGTAACATGTGTCAGTACTTCATTCTTTTTAATGGTCAAATAATATTCCATTGGACAGGTGTCCTCTTGCTTCTAAGGCTTTTCACATATTACCTATTGGGACAATCAATTGCTGAAAACGGAGGCTGGCTGACATTTCTGTGAAGGGTCAGACAGGAAATGTTTTTAGCTCCCTGGGCCACAGTCTCTGTTGCCACAACTTGGCTCTGCTGTTGACAAAAGCAGCTGACAGATGACGTGTAAATGAATGAGCACGACAGTGTTCCAATACGACTTTATTTACAAAAGCAGGTGGCAGCTGGATTTGGCCCTTGGGCCATTGGTTGTGGATTAAAGGATTCTCTAATACCTGCCTAATTAAACCTGGGTACTCAGGTGTACCACTCCCAGACACCTAGCTCCCTTGGTCTGGCAGACTGGTCTTGTGGGGGAGTTGGTGTCCGAGGGAGTGGGACCATGGGGCCCTGGGCCCACTCTTCAAGGGGCTTTTTTGTGTCACTTGGTGCCATTTGGGAGCAGGGAACTTAGTTTCAGAAGGAATCATCTTGTCATCTCGTTATTTCGAGAAAGGAATCAACCAGCTAGGTCTGCGGGCTGAGATGGATTTTTCCTTCAACTCTTGTTTTCAGTTTGGGGGAAAATTCTTATTCTCTGATATCGGATGATCACCGAACAACCGTAGACCATTGCTGAGCGATGTGATACTGAAACTGTTGGTTCCATCAGCCTCCACGAGGCCCCTCTGCTTCCTAACCATGGGGGCTTTAACCTTCTTTTTCCACTAATTTAGAGACTTCTAGCTTCATGTGGTATGTCTTTCATAGATTAGGAAGCAGGGTCTCAGCATGAGTGTCTAATCCAAGGTTGCATGGTTTGTACATGAGAGATGGGGTTGTCTCCTGGTCTCCAAAACCCGGGCTTTCCATGCACCATGACATCTTCCTGAATTCCTCATAATTTTCCTCTAATCCAGAGCAGATGGGGGTGAATTAGGAATCAGGTATGGTCTGTGGTGGGCAGAATAATGGCCTCAAAGATATAGACATTCCAATCCAGAACATGTAAATGTAAGCTTATTTGGAAAAAGAGTCTTAGTATTTGTGATTAAGTGAAGGATCTCAAAATGGGAAAATTAGCCTGGATTGTCTGGGTGGACCCTAAAGGCAATCGCAGAGACCCCTGTAGGAGGAAGGCAGAGGGAGATTTGACAGACAGAGGACCTTGTGAAGCCAAGCCCAGAAGATCTGAAGATGTTGGCCTTGAAGGGAGGGGGACTGCAGCCACAAGCCCAGGAAACTGACAGAGGCATGTCCTTCGCCAGAACCTCCAGAGAGACGTGCCCTGCTGACATCTTAATTTCATCCCAGGGATAGTGATTTCAGTCGTGTGGCCTCCAGAACTGTGAGAGAAGACATTTCTCCTGTTGGAAGCCCCTCAGTTTGGGATAATTTGTTTGGGCAGCCGCAGGAAACCATGTAGGGCCTTATACTTGATTTCCAGCAGCTCTTTGTGCCTGAGGCCATTTTCTGCAGAATTTGCAGCCCAAGCCCAGGGTATGGCTGGCTGGTTGTGAGTGTTCTGTAAACGCTGAACACCAAACGGCTGATGACAGAATTAGCACTTACTATCTTAGAGCTTTATGTAAATGTATTTGATCTTCACAACAGCTCTATGAGTTAAGCTTTTATCATCATTCCCAATTTACAGATGAGAATTCTGAGGCACAGAGTGGATGAATAACTTGTTCCATGCAAGTGAGAGGCAGGGCCAGGCTGGCCCTGTCTGCAGAGCGCTTTTCCAGTACCTTGCTCTGTCTCATTAAGCTCTGATTAGAGAAGCAGATAAGGGGGCAGGTTTGGAAGGCATTCATTCATTCATTCAACAAATATACATATGGGGTGCCCCCTAGGCCAGTGCAGGACACTGAACAGCACTCAGCAGAGTGGGTTGACATTTAACACATGGCCCGTATTCATTCAAACAAGTCCTTTCCCTTCTGACAGCCTCACCAGGAAGCTGAGTTTCAGATTGGCCCTAATGCTCCAGTTAAATGGCTCAGGAGATCTGTCTCAGAATTCCATTTGGATTCTGAAGTTTATTATTCTTTTTTACCGTCCTTCCATGGAGTCAGATCTTAGTCCTCAGAGGGTAAGTTTGCTTTCTGGAAACAGTCAAGAGGTATTTGCATAATGCCACTTCAGAGAGAGGGAGAGGTGCTGATTAAGCGGTAAGACCCATTTTCTTGCTGTGGCTTTTAGATGGGCTCTGAAGGCCGCCTCTCAAAGATATATTCCCAGATGGTTTAAATGAGATAGCATTTAAAGAGTGACCCTCTCCGCAAAGTGATAGAACTATTCTGAAGGACAAAATTTTGCCATATGTGTAAGTAAGTTTTTAAAATTTAAAAATCAGGTCATTTTATTAAAATTAAAATTCATGTAGTAGGATGGACTCACTCCCTTATGAAGGGCTTCTACCTGGTGATAGTTGGCCCTCATGTCTATTTGAGTTCTCCAGCTGGACCATAGCCTTTTTTTTTCGAGTCACAGTCTCACTCTGTTGCCCAGGCTGGAGTGCAGTGGCATGCTCGTGATCACCGCAGTCTCAGCTTGCTGGACTCAGGTGATCCTTCCTCCTCATTCTTCCAAGTAGCTGGAACTACAGGCATGTGCTACCATACCCGGATAATTTTTTGATTTATTGTAGAGACGAGGTCTCACCAAGTTGTCTAGGCTGGGACCATAGACTTTTTGATCTGCAGAGTTTTCAATTTCTACGAAAAAGGATAAGGCACACGGGCTGAGTCTTTTAGATGTGCCATAGTCAGTGTAACCTTTTCTGATGCCTTTTTCGTTTGCTCTGGGTACGTTTGGAACTGATTTTCCAGCATCTCCCCCCACCCCCTGCCTTCAATGCCAGGCCACTTGCTCTAGAAGAGTCTTCCCATTGTGCACAAGATCTCCGGAGGGTGGTCTTGAGCGGTTCAGGTGCTGGGGAGTCAGGAACCTGGGTTCAAATCTGGCTGTGCTGGTTCTTGACCACCTGTCCTGGGGCAAGTACAGTTTATCTGGAGCTTGGGTTACAAGCCTGTGTAGTCAATGAGTGGTTGGGGCCAGGAACCAGAAAGGTTTTTGCAGGCTCTATAATTCCACAATTCCATCTATCTTTTATGTCCTTGTTTATCCTTTTAGCTAAACTGTTCGCCTACTTTAAAGTAGCTACTGTGTGAAACTTAAAAAAAAAAGAGTAGTATTTATTTCAAAATCATACTGTTCAGATATTTTACTCATTTATAAGCCACACAACTTATATGAATTGGTGAGAATTTACTGTATGGGCACCCTACCATCTCATTACAAAATTATTTTTAAGAAGCTGAATTAACTTTTTTTTTTAAATCAAGATACAACAGGCAAATAGTTGTAAAAGTGAAATAGTGGTCCAAGGTTATAACAAACACCAGCATTCTCTTTCTCCTTCCCACTTCTGCCTGTTCTCCATGCTACTCTTAGATGTTTCTTCTGTAATTTACCTCTATATTTCCAAACATTGCCTATACACTGAAATGTCTTGGTTCATCAATTTGAGATTCATCTTTCTTTTATAGTAGATCAGGTTTTTAACTCATTCATACCCAAACAATACTATCTCAACTTTTGTTAAATCTACATTAAGGCTTTTCTCATTATGACAAATATAACATTTTTCTTTTTTGTTGTACTACTTTTTGTTTATCCTGGAGTTAATAATAGCTTAGGTTTTCTGACTTTCCACACAGCTACCACATGGTCAAACCTTATCAGCCCTATTTTCTGCTTGGAGAAATTGTTCCAGACATGTGCCCCAACACACATAAGTTAGTGTCTAGGCTGCTGCATGGCTCGTGTCTAGAACTTTCCTTTGCTCACTCCTGTGATCCAGATCATGGTTTCTGGATCTGGCAGCTTCATCTTTTTGTTTACTACCTAGTCTTAGTGGAGCACATTCTCTCATAACATCCCAGAGCTCCTCAATCTGTTCTCATGTTCAGTTTACAGTCAGCTTGAGAATAGAAACTTGGGTTTGAAATTGTTTTTATCTAGGATTTTGAAGGCATTTTCCCACTAACATCTAATTTCCATGCTGCTGTAGAGAAGTTTGATGCCATTCAGATTTTGATCCTGTTTTATTTTTTTTTTTGAGTTGGAGTCTCACTCTGTCACCCAGACTGGAGTGCAGTGGCCGCTCCCGGCCACCGCAGCCTCGGCCTGCTGGGCTCCGGCGATCCTTCCGCCTCAGCCTTCCGAGTAGCCGGAATTACAGGCATGTGCCACCACACCCAGCTGATTTTTTGATTTATTGTAGAGATGAGGTCTCGCTGCCCAGGCGGGTCTCGAACCCGCGGGCTCAGGCAATTCACTCACCTCAGCCTCCCAAAGGCGCGGGATTACAGGCTGAGCCACCGAGCCCGGCTTGATCCTGTCTTATGACTTGATTTTCTTCTTTTTGGAAGATTTTATCCTTGGTATCCTGAAATGCCATAAAGGCATGCCTTTATTTTTTATAATTTGGACACTTGTTATGCCCTTAAATCTGAAGACTAGAGCCTTTCAGTTCTGGTGACGTTTCTGGTATTATTTCTTTGATGATTTTATTTCCTTGATCTTCTGTGCTCTCTCTGGAACTCCTATTTGTCAGATGTTGGCTCTCCTGGCTTCACGATCTAACACATTAATTTTTAAAAAAACCCTAGTGTACATTTCTTTACCTTTTTTCCTCCTGCTTTCTGGGAAACATTCTACAATTTTATTTTCTAATTCTTCTATTGACTTTATGTTACTGCAATTTTTAAAAACTCCCAAGCATTCTTGTTCTTTAATTATTTCTTCTTGTTTTTTGGATGCAATATATTTTCTCATCTATGTGATGATATTAATTAGAGACTGATGTTTTCTTCTCTTTGCAAAATATGTACTTATGCTAGTTATCTATTACCATGTAACAAATGACCCCCAAACACAGTAGCTTAAAACAACAAATGGTTTTTATCTCTCAGTTTCTGTGGGCCAGGAATCTGGCTGGGCTTAGCTGGGTGGTTCTGGCTCAGGGTCTCCCCTGAATTTGCAGTCAACATGTTGGCCAGGGTTGCAGTTGTCTGAGGCTTGACTGGGGGTGAAGAATCTGTTTCCAAGCTCAGTCACTTGGTTGTTGGCAGGAGGCCTCAGTTCCTCACCATGTGAGCCTCTCCATATGGCTGCTTGACATGGCAGTTGGCTTTTCTCAAAGCCAGTGATCTGAGAGAGAGAAATAGAAAGAGAGAAGGGGGTTAGGGGTGGAGAGAGAAGGAGAGAAGGGGGGATAGAGAGAGAGAGAGAGAGAGAGAGAGAGAGAGAGAGAGAGAAGAAACCAAGATGGGTGCTACAGTGTCTTTTATAACTTAACATCAGAAGTAATATACCATTGGTCACCATATTCTATCAGTCACACAGGCCAACCCTAGTACAGTGTGGCAGGGGATAACACGAGGCTGTGAATACCAGACGGCAGCCATCTTGGAAGCTGGTTACCGCAGAACTTGATCTGAATCTTCCCATTTGTTGTTTTGGTTTCTGTTGTCCTCACAGGAGGCTTTTCATGAATCTCTGCCTTTCTCCTCACATTTAAGAGTGAAGCATGGAGCTTATTGGAGGCTGCATGTGCTTATGTGGGGAGTTCATAGATGGTCTCTATTAGTTTTCCCCTGAAGCTGACCCTGAGGCAAGGTTTTGAGGGTAAGCAGTTTATTTGGGAGATGGAGGAAACTCCAGTCAGGGAGTGGATGTGTGGGACATGGAAGGGAATGCTACCAAGAAAGGGTGGATCAATGCACTTGATGACTTAATCATGGGGTACGTGTTTGAAACTCGATCCTGCATGGAATCCCGAGGAATTTGTGCAGAATGCACATCTCAGAATTACCACCCTGGATGAGGATGGTGGGGCTGTTTATACCCACCTTAGTTGCACTTTGGCTTGAGGGCTCTAGGGGAAGCTGAAGGTAGACACCAGTACCCTTCTACCCCTCATGAGAGGGCAAAGCAACCCTTCTGAGATTTTAGGAGAAACTTTCAGGCACAGAGATGCAGACACTGCTGTTGGAGTCTGCAAGGACACTCAGAAATGTCAGAGGGATTGGCGGACACTGATACTGATTCCAGGGTTCCCTCTGGGATGATGAGTGGGCAGCAATCTTTTTACTGGGGGATTTACAGTCTTTATTCTGGGGGAACTTTTAGTTCTTCCAGAAAAGCATCCTCTGATCTCCTGCCTGGGATGGGTCCTGGTTTTCTGGAGCTGGCAGGGGAAGGGGATGGGTGGGGCTGTCACCCTCAGTATGAAGACTTCTGTTTAATCCTCTTCTGTTGGGGGCTGTGTTTGTCCTCATCCTGAGTCTGACATCCCCGAGCCTGAGGTCTCTCTGATTCACTTCCCCCTGGGAATGAGCCTCAGGCCTGTGGTGGCATGGGGAGGGAGGCGTGATTGCCCTGAGCCTGGGCAAGGTCCATGATCCTCATGAAAGCCTTCCAGCGTCTCAGCCTCACCTTGGCCTTTAAGTACCCAGGGCCTCAATTTTCCTGTTTTGGAGGTTCCTTGGGGCAAATCAGCTAGTCTGCCATTGGAACCCCCAGCCCTAGCCTCTCCTGCAGGTGCCCGGCTCTGCCCTCTCCCTCGGCCTGGCCATCCATCTCCCTTCCCATTTGTTGTGTTCCTGCTTCTCGATCTGTTTGTTTTGGATGATTGCAGAGAGAAAAGAGAAGAAAAGTCTCAGTCTCATTTCAGATTGCGGTCACTCCCTGTCAGTCATTGGGAACTCGAAGCCAAGTTTTCCACAGAGAGAATGTTTCTGCAATGGGAAGTCCTTGGACGAGCTCATGGAGAGCTTCTGGATTACTCAGGATAAACCAGGCTCTTCTGTGCTCACAAATAAGCTCAGACATCTCAATGGCCTGTCCTAGTAAAGATTTATTTCTCGCTCACACCAAGTCTGGTGTGGGCTGAGTTGTCTTCCTCCATAGCTCTGCTGTCTGGAATGGAACTCTGTGGTGGGCTTGGTGGGGTGTAACTGTGGCAGGGGAAGCTTGAACAGGATGATTTTAGGGCCAGGTGTGAGATGGCTTGTATCACTTCTGCCCACAGCCTATTGGGACACCTCAATGGCACAGGGACACTTGAAGAGCACCCCCTGATCCCACTGGAGTTATGTAACCATGATAGTTCTGGGGTGCCCTCGAGCCCTAGTACCAGGATGTACTTCCAGTGCCCTCACCTGTATGAACAAGGCAGAAGTGGCCAGGTCCTGTGGGAGGGTGAGAGGACAACAGAGTTACTGTCACAGCTAACATCGTGGAGGGCCTCCTGTTTGCAGGGCTCGTTCCAGGAGCAACCTCTTTGACAGCCTTTGCAGTGGGGCCATGCCTGTCCCTGTTTTGCTGCTGTAGGGGTTTGGAGAGCTTGGTGGCTGGAGAACAGAATGACACTTACATACCTTGACAGCCCAGTTCTCAGATGACCTGTCTCTGGGGAGACAGCCTGCCTGTGCAGCCCTGGGTTAAGGGGAGGTCTCCATCACCTACATACTCCACACCACAGCCTGTCCCACAGGTATTCTTGCCAGTCCCATGTAGGCATGAGCAGAGTTCATTTTAAGTATTCCTGCCCACACTCACAGGTCTGTCCAGCTGGTCTCACGCTGTCTGACCACGCCTGATGTTGTCCACATGGAGGCCTTTCTCTGGAGGGACTAGCAGTGTGTCCCTGACTATTCCCCAGACCTGCTCTGTGTTCTCCACTGCACGTCCCGATTGGCTCTATGTCCTCCACTGTACCCCCAGACTGGATCTGCACCCCAGCTATACCCCAGACTGGCTCTATGTCCTCCACTGTACCCCTAGACTGGCTCTGTACCCCCACTGCACCCCAGACTGGCTCTGTGCCCTCCACTGCACCCCCAGACCAGCTCTATGCCCCACTGCACCTCCAGACTGTCTCTGTGCTCCCCCACTGTGCTCCCAGACAGCTCTGTGTCCCCCACGCCACCCCTGCACTGGCTCTGAGCCCTCCATTGCACTCTAGACTGGCTTTGTGCCTACTACTGCATCCCCAGATTAGCTCTGTGTTCCCCATTGCACCCACCCCAGACAGGCTCTGCTTCTACAATTACACTTTAGACCAGCCCTGTAGCCCCCACTGGACCCCAAGACTGGTCCTGTGTCCACCACTGAACCCCAGACCAACTCTGACAAACTGATAAGTCCTCTCATTCTAGTGGAGGGAGGGGAGGAATACACACATGCACATACACACCACCACTATATCCCCAGACTGCATCTACCATTGCACCCCCAAACCAGTCTAGCATCCCACACAGCAAACCCAGACCGGCTCTGTGTCCACCACGGTTCCCCCAGACTGGCTCTGCATCCAAGGGACAAGGTGATCTAGGCCATTGGAGGGTGGGGTAGAAGGTTGAGGAGGGGACAGAGGTCAGTGTGGATGAAGCCTTGAGCCACCAGGCCCTGGTTTGTGCAGTGTGTGACGGCCCTATCCAGTTGGGGGAGGCAGGGCCCGTGGGCTGGGGTGCCCTGTGTGGCAAGGGCTTATTTGGTCTCCCCACATGATGTCAGATGACCTGGGCTCCCCAGTCTGGGGGAGGTGGCAAGGAGCTGAGAGCTGACTCTGGGCCAGAGATTTCCTAGTGTCTGATGGAGACAGTGTGGGGAACGCGGCTATGTTTAGAAATCATTATTCTGTCTTGTGCAATGGTATTAAGGCATCCTCCTGGGCAGTTGCAGGAATTAGCTGGAGGCATCGCTGACATGAGTAGCAGTGACCGTGTTCCTGAGCGTGTGGCTGCTCTCCTATGCAGGGATGTAGGATTACGCTGAGGCAGGGAGAGTGAGAAGGGAAATTGGAGGTTGTGGGAGAGAAACCCGCCACATTCAGGGCATATGTTGTTCCTGAGAGTCATTCCCCAGAACAAGTCAGGCTTTCTGCAGGCGACACACTCGGAGGAATGCCAGCCAACAGTGTCGTTCAGTTCACATTTGTTTATTAAAGGCATCCTAGTGCTGGGCATGGTTCTAGGTGCTGGGGCCACAGCTCAGCCACAGGTAGATAAAGTTTTCCCTATTATTCTAGCGACACACACACACACAACACACACACACACACACACACACACACACACACCAGTCAAAATGCCCCAGAGGAAATAAAGCTGAGAAAAGGGAGTGGGACCAGCCTGTCCCTTGGTCTCCATTTGTGAATGGGGGATGCAGCAATTGTACATTGAGTCGTCCTCTCTGCTGAGGCCATCCTTGTGCAAAGGCCTGAATGAGGCCAGAAGTGAACCCTGCGAGTTATCTGAGAAACAGCATTCCAGAAAGATGAATCAGTGAGTGCAAAGGTCTTGGGGCAGTAGGGTGTTTGGCAGTATGGAGGGATAGCCAGGGCACTGGGGAGCAGAAGAGAGCCAGACCCAGAAGAAGATGTCAAAGTAGGGGTTGGTAGCAGAAAGGAAGGTCGGATTTAGCCTTTGGGACATGGGATCCAGTTTTCTTTTTCAGTTTTTGAAAACTGAGGTATAATTGATATATGGCAGAATGCACAGATCTTAAGCATCTGGGGAAGAAACAGTCAGTCTTTCATTGGAGAAGAAGGAGAGAGGGAATTGTGAGTCCATGGCAGTCAGCATCACTGTGCAGAGGACTTGTCTTTTCTCAGCAGCATTTAGAGTGGACCCAGGGACTTGGGGAGGGGGGCAAGAAATGTCCTGATCCTGAAGCCACTCTGCCCTGGAGGGTCCATCCTTGATGCTGGTGTCCTTGCTGGAGGGCACAGTGCTCCAGTCTCTTGGCCTCAAACAATCCTCCCACCTCAGCCTCCTAAAGTGCTGGGATTAGAGGTGTGAGCTACTATGCCTGGCCTTCTAAGCTTTCCTTAAATGAGCCTGTGGCAGGTGAGATGGCTTGGAGTTTTACAAGTTTACACTCCTCAAAGTGTGAATCATAGGAACTTTTCGTCACTGAGGTTTCTGACAACACCTTCTGTTGCACCATCCATTTCTGAACAATACCTGGGACAGGCAAACTGTTTCCAAGTACATCCTGGGTCTCAGTATATATGATAAAAGATGGAGGTGTATTTTATAAGAAAAAAATCAATCATGCATTTTGGGTACATGAAACACAGGTCGAGGTGTCTCTTCATGGGAAGAGAGTGGCTAGGGGTTGGGGATGAGACACAAGATACTGAAACCCACTAGCCATCGTGGTGTGATGGGGAGAGGCCAAGAGAGGAAGAGAAGAAATTGAAGTGAGTGAGAGGGAGAGTGGAGGAGCACTGGCTGGAAGAGGCAGATACAAAGAGAGAAAATGCTTTTCGCGGGAGGTGCAGGAGCATCTGTCTAAATCAAGGACGTCATCTTATTGCAGATGCCTTCTGAGTCCCTAACAAATATGCCTCATGCCGGCTGCACACAAATTATTCATCTCTTTACTGACTTGACAGGTTGATTCTGAGCCCCTCAGCGGGGCCTCTCCATCCCTTTGCCTGGCCCCACCAGCCTGCCAGGTGTGGACTCCTCCCCTGTTAGGGGAGGTTTTCTTGCAGGAGGCCAAGTCGTCCTTCATCTCTTCAACCTTAAATGAAGGAGGCCACTGCGGTCCAGGCAGCAAGTGTTTAAGTGGGCGACGGTGACCCGGATTATGTCGGGGGACACTCCCTGGGCCAGGCTGGGTGGTTGGCAAACCCAGAGGCAGAAGCAGGGCTGAATGCAGGGACTAAGGAAGGGGCAGCTGAAAAGGATGTGGCTGTATTATGGGGAGAGGGGGTCCCAACAGCAGCAGAGGAAGGAGTGCAGGGTCTGCAGCAAAGGAGCTCTGTCTGCTCCCAGCCATGGGCTGCGTGGGGGAGGAGTTGGCTTAGAAGTCAGAGCTGGCTTAGAGGTCATGGGTGATAAGTTGGATGGGGCTTCCTAGAATCAGGATTTTATCCCAGCCTCAGAGGATTCCAGGCCCTGTTGTCTACCAAAGCACAGCATTTGTGCTTTGAGCATGGAGCGTGCATTAGCTCTATTTCTGGCCGTTTGAGTTTTAGCTTTTTTCCTGCACATTTTTGTGCAAATTTGGGAACATAAAGAGATTTTCTTTTTTCTAATGCACATTCTCAACAAAAATGATGGCTTGGGCTACTTCCTGGGAGTAACTTCACTGTGTTCCCTCTCTCTTTCTCTCTCTCTCTCTCTCTCCCCCTCCCTCCCTCCCCTCTCCCTCCTCTCTCTTTCTCTGTGTTATAATGATGTGAGAAGATTTCATTTTATTTTTTTACTGACCTGAAACTACGTCGTCCTAGACAGAAATGTCCTCAGCTTGGGGACACAGTGTCTCATGGGGCCAACCCCCCCACTTCCCACCCACTACCCAGGCTGGCTAGTACTGGGACTTTACTCTTGGCTGTTCCTGGCCTCAACTCCTGTGTGGGCAATGGTTCCATTCAGAAGAAGGGTCTGGAAAAATTGTCCTGGAGTTTGGTTCTTTATTCACTTCCCCAACATGCCAAGCGGAGACTGTCTGACTACAAAGTTAGACTCCAGAAATACTAGCTGTGTAGTGCAGACTGTTGCCATGCCAAAGAGAGCTCTGGTTTTTGCACTTGTCCTGGGGAGGTATTCTCTAAGCCTTAGAATGTTCTGGTCTTGTTTGCCTAGGAGCTTTGGGCACAGCAACTATGTGACAGGAAGTGGGGGCTTTGAGTCACAGGGCATCAGCTCAACTTCTGGGGGGGCTGGAGACTGAGGTCAGTTGATGGGCACCAATGACCCTGAGGTAAGTTAAATAGTCCTATAGGATGAACCCCAATAAAGACTCTCGACACTGAGGCTCAGGGTGGCGCCCCTGGTTGGTAGTACTCCATGCATTTTGTCACACATCCATGCCAGGAAAGTAATACTATCTTGCCTCCATGGAAGTTCTATGCTCATACTTCCCTGGACTCTGCTGACTTTGATCTGTAGCTTTTCATTGTAATAAACTGTCACTGTGAGTGTAGTAGCTTTCTTGAGTTCTGGGAATCTTTCTAATGAATTATCAAACCTAAGGGTGGTCTTGGGAACACCCAAACTTGCACTTGGTGTCAGAGTGAAGACAGTTTTGTGAACTGTCCCCTGACTTCACGTCAGCACTCCAGGGAGTTCCTGCAGGTCTCAGCACCTACTCCTTTCCTGCTCTTAGACTTCCAAAGCTTTCTAAACGGTCTAATTTTCTCTCTCACTCATCCATGCTTATGCTCCAGGCAGTGTGAGTTTTTAAATCTCTCGATGCATCCACATCCTTCCCTGCTGAAACCCCTCACTTGATTGCATGTGCATGGCTTCTAAAGGCTGGCTCATGGGCTAGAACCCAGTCATAATCAGGCTTTTCTTGACCTCCTTGCAACCTCCTCCTCTCCCCTTGCCCCTTCCCTGCCACACTCCAGCCCCTCACTCCCCTCCCCCTTTGGTTTATGGAGCACAGCTGAACTCTTACTGCATCGAGGCCATCACTTGTGCTCTTGTGCTGGTCTCTCTCAATGTCAGCTTCATCCAGAGACTTACACGGACTCAGAGAGGCCTCCCTGCTCATTTACCAGCTCCACATCAGCTCATAACTTCCCTAGCACCCTTCTCAACATGGCCACACACACCTGCATTTTGTCTTCTTTCCTGTTCATTGTCTCACCTTTCTCTACTGGACACTCTTCAGCGAGACCCATGTGCTTTATCTGTATCCTTAGTTCTTGCATCTAGCATGTGGTGACTGCTCAAACCTTGACTTGTATCAAGGAGTGATACTCGCCATTGCTGCTGCATGACTGGCCTTCCACACCAGCCTGCTTGATCCCACTCGCCCAGACTGCAGTCTCAAGTCTGGCTCCTGCTAGGTCTTCTGGTTCCTTGGGGCCTATTGCCTTTCCTTCCTTATTTGATCCAGCACTTTCCTGGCTGGGTTATGCTGTAGGCCTAGTGGCCAGGAGGGCAGGGAGGGGCAGAGTTTGAGTTTGGTACATTTCGTCTATGGGGGAGGGAGTTTTACATTGTCTTCAGCAGAGGGACGAGAGGCCACTGATGTGTCAGGGTGTTCACCAATGTGTCAGGATTTTCAAAGCATGCTGGGGATTTAACGTCTCATGTGTCAAGGTCTAATGTTTTTTGCAGACGGGGCCCTGGTTGTGGCATATCTAACCTGCCTTGGTTGGGCATTTGACCTTCTGTGGAGTTCCACCACCCTGTCAGTAAGTCCTGGTGCTTGGCCTCAGCTTTCTCTGTCCCTGCAGTAGGAGGAGACAGTCTATGAGCTGTCAAAGAGGCGCTCTGGGTTTCTCACATGGCTTTCATTGAGGTTAGTCACCTGCATGACTAACCTCATGATATTTTTTAGGGGCTCAGCGGGGCTTCTCGGTCACCATTGTCCTGACTTCCTCTGTGCTTCTCAAATGCCTGACATATCCCGTCTACCAGCTAGTAAGGTTCCTTGGTATACCTGGTATATCATCCACCCGGAGCAGCACCCCAGTTTCCCCGGGTTCCTGCTCCATCGGTCACCAGTGACGGGATGCTCGTTGCTGGTCAGGTGGTGAGAGACCCAGTCCCAGAGACCCATCTTATCATCCGTTTTCTCTGAGCCCCCTTGCATCCACGGTTACAGGCTTGGTTCTTCAAGAGTGGATTTTGATGTGGAGTTGGTGTAGAGGGTATTTATGGGGAGGAACACCAGCGAAAGAGGCAAGGAGGAAGAAGGAGAATTGAATAGAGGGAGAAGTTGGGTGGGGTGCCGGTCTGACAATGCCTTCGCCAACCCCATGAACCCTCTGAAGCACACGTGACCCACCAGAGTTATCTGTGATTGACTGATACCCTGCCAAGGCTGCCAGTGGGAGGCTGTTTGTAGACGGCACTAACAGAGCAGCAAATGCTTCCTTGAAGGGAAATCCGGGAGGCACATCATAATAGGGTCTATCAGAACAGGGTGCTCAGAGAAGCCTTACCGACAGAGTGATAGTGATTATCGACTTGAAGGCTAGAGAAGAGCCATGAGGATGTCTGGGGAGGATGACTCCAGGCAGGGGCTACCAGACGTGCAAAATCTCTGCAGCAGAATTGTGCCTGGCATATCGTGGCACAGTTAGGAAGCTGGTGTGTCTAGATGGGGGTGAGTCAGCAGAAAGAGGGAGGACTGCAGCTGGAGAGGATGTGTGGGCACATCACGAAGTACACTCGCTAGGTATTGAATGCAAGGTTTGGGGTTCTTAGTAGAAGAGGGACATACTCTGACTTAAGAATGAGCTCAAGAAGAAGAAAGGCGGGGCGAGGATGCTGGGAGGCTGTTGAGAGGTTTCTCAACAGCCCAGGTGAACCAGTGAAGGCAGCTTGAGCCTGAGCCGTGGGGGCGGGGGTAGTGAGAAACGGTTTGATTCTGAATGTACTGCAAAGGTGGAGTCAGCAAAATTCTACCGGTAGATAGAAAGACTGAAAGGAAGAGAAGCGGCAGGGATGACTATAGGTGTCTTATTTTCTGAACAATTGGATGAATAAAGTTGCCATTTTCTGAGACCTCTGCATCTCTATATACATTTTAGAATCAGCTCGTCAATTTCTACAAAGAAGCATGTTGGGATTCTGATTGCGACTGCCTTGAATTTTTATATTAAGTCGAAGAAAATGACATCGTAGCAATATGGAATCCTCTAATACATAAACATGATACATGTCTATTTATTTAGGTCTTCTTCAGTTTCCTTCAGAAATGTGTTTAATCTTCAATGTACGCTTTTTTCACGTGTTGCCAAATCTATTTTTAAATATTGTATGTTTATGGCACCATTGCAAGTAGATTTTTAAATAGTTAACATTTTTTGTCTCTAAACATAAACATACAGCCAGTTTTAAAATATTCATTATGTATCCTATATATGGATACCTAATAATATGATAAATATGCCTTTTATTCTAGTAGTTGCTTTATAGATTCCTTAGGATTTTTTTTAATATAAATGACCTTGCATTGCTGAGATAAATCCAACACTGCTATTGCTAATTTTATTTGCTACTATTTTTTTAATTCAGAATTTTTGTTTCGGTGTTCATGAGGGATGTTGGACTGTGATTTTCTTTTATCGGTTTTTGATATCAGAGTTATGCTGGCCTCTATAAACATATTGGGAAGTTTTTCATTTCCTCTATTTTCTGCAAAACTTTCAGTAAGATTATTTCTTTCTTAAATGTTTAATATGTCTGATATAATTCACCAGTAAAACCATCTGGACCTGAAATTTTTTTATGTGTGTGTGAAAGTTTTTGATAATGTATTCTATTTCTACTCAATTTTTAAAAATATTGCATCAGTTATGGTAAGTTATATTTTCAAGGAATATGTCCACCTCATCTAAGTTGTTAAATTTGTTGGCATAAGGTTTTTCTTAATGTTCAGTTATTAATCTTTTAATATATGGAGAATTTTTAGAAATATAACCTCTTTTGTGTTTTGTCTTTTTTTCTTGATCTTGAAAAGAAAATATCTTTTAGCTTTATTAACTTTCTCTCTTGTTTGTTTTCTATTTAGTAAATTTCTGCTGTTATCTTTGTTATTTCCTCTTACTCACTTTGAGTTTACTTATTATAATTATTTGTTTCTTTTTTTTTTTAGTTTCTTAAGGTAGAAAATTAGTTCATTGATTTGAGAACTTCTTTTCTAATATCAGCTTATTAAAGCTCTGAATTTTTCTCTGAGTTATGTTTTAGCCACATTTTGCTATTTGTTTCTTAATTTTGCTTATTTAGAAATATTTTTAAATACACTTTGTGATTTCCTTTTTGACCTATGGAATATTTAGAAATCTGTTGCTTAATCTAGAAACATTTAGAGCGATTTCCCATATATCTCGTCACTAATTTCATGTTGTCAGAAAATATATTCTGTAAGATTTTAAGCTTCTGAATGTATTGAGACTTTTTAAATGGCCCAGCACATGGTCCTTCTTGGTGAATATATCATGTACAATTGAAAAGAATTAGTATTTTCAGTTGTTGAATTTGGTGTTCTATCAATGGCTGTTAGGTCAAGGTGGTTAATGATGTTATTCAAATTTTCTGTTTACTTGTTCTATCAGTTGCTGAGGGAGGGATGTTAGAATCTCCAAGTATAATTGTAGATCTCTCCCTTTAATTCTTTCCATTTTTGCCTTGTATATCTTGAAGTTCTGCTATTAGGTCTTACATGCTTATAAATTTTATATTTTCCTTAAAAATTAATTTTTTATCATTATGAATGCCATTCTTTATCTCTGTTAATATCCGTTGTCTTCGAGTCTAGTTTATCTGTTTAATGTAATCTATATAGACTTATGTTTTCATGGTATTATTTTAAGCCACAATTTTTTAAAGTGACAGGGTCTTGCTCTGTTACCCAGGTTGGAGTACAGTGGCAGGATCATAGCTACTGTAACCTTGAACTCCTGGGCTCAAGTGATCCTCTCACCTCAGCCCTCTGAATAGCTAAGCATGCAGGTGTGTGCCACTGTGCCCAGCTAATTTTAAAATTTTTGTAAAGATAGGGGTCTCACTCTTTCGCCTAGGGTCTTTATAAGCCATTTTTTAATGCTCAATCTACCTTTGTGACTGATAACTGCTGCCTTTTAACTGGAGGATTTAGTCCCTTTATGGTTAATAAAATTATTGACATAGCCAAAATTAAATCTATTTTTGTACTATTTGTTTTCTGTTTGTGTCCTGTCCTCTGTTTCTTGTTCGTTTGTATTTCCTTCTCTGCCTTCTTTGTGGTTAATTTTATTTGTTTTAGTTTTCCATTTTAATTTATATTTTAGCTTTGTAGTCTTATCTGCTGCACTTTTTAAAAGTGACTACTCTAGCAATTACTATAATGATTTTTAAGGCATAAGAATATTGCAATAAATGAGATCTTTCCTATACATAGAGAGAAAGATATTCTAGGACTGAGCCCTTGAGCACGTCAATGTCTAGACCTTGAAGAAAGGAAGAAAAACTAACAAAGGAGATTGAGAAGGTGCTCAATTAAGGTAAGAAGGGGTCCAAAACAGAAAGTGGTTCCTCCAAGGTCAAGTAAAGAAAGTCTTTCAAGGAGGAAGTCACTTAACAACTATACTAAACACTGACAAAAGGAAGAGTAAGATGAGAACTGAGAATTGACCACTGGGTTTAGCCACATTGGCGGAGGGAGGGATGGGAGTGGCGGGCATTGGTGTTTTTGGCAAAAGTTTTTCCTAAGTAATATCAAGGTGAAACCTGTTTAGAGCTGTTTCAGGAAAGAATGGGAAAGGATGAGGTGGAAACAGCATGGAAAGACACCTCTTAAGGAAGTTTCCCAGCAAAGAGGAGCAGAGAAATGATGCAGTAGCTAACAGGACATTTGTCTGAGTTAAGGGAAAGTTTTGTTTTTCTTTTTGGGAGATATTACAGCATGTTTATATACTAGTGGGAATGACTCAGGATGTGGGAAAAATACATACAAAATACAAACCACATTTTACAAATATACATACTTATATACATGCATAAACTAAGTTTGGATGGATAAAACTCCAAATATTAACAGTGGTTATATCTTGATTGTGAGATAATTAATAATTTTACTTTTTTTCTCTACTTGAAAAATAGGTACTCTATACTTTTGTCCTGCAATAAGCTCATATAACATTAACAATTTTTAAAAAGTGAAGTGGGAAAGATAATCATATTCACCAAGAAAACCAGAGCATAGTCTTCTTAAAAATATTTTCCTCTGAATTTATTGAGGCCTACTTGACAAATAAAAGTTATGTATATTCAAGGTGTTCGGTATGCTGTTTTAATGAACATATACATTGTGAAATGATTACTCAAGCTAATGAACAAACCCACTGCCTCACATAGTTATGGTAATTATGGGTGCTTTCATTTTTTTGATGGTGAGAAAACTTAAGAAAAGGTGCTCAACATTATTACCACCAGAGAAATGCAAATCAAAACCAGAATACAATGCAGTACTGTTAATTATACTCACCATAAGGTCGGGCTCGGTGGCTCAGCCTGTAATCCCAGCACTTTAGGAGGCCAAGGTGAGAGGATTGCTTGAGCCCGCAGGTTCAAGACCCATCCGGGCAACTTGGTGAGACCTCATCTTTACAATAAATCAAAAATTAGCCAGGCATAGTAGCGTGCACCTGTAGCTCTGGCTACTAGAAGGCTGAGGCAGAAGGATTGCCGGAGCCTAGCAGGTCGAGGCTGTGGTGGCCAGGAGCATGCCACTGCCCTCCAGCCTGGGGGACAGAGCGAGACTCCAACTCAAAAAAAAAAATTTATACTCACCATAATGTATACTAGATTTCCAGAACTCAGAACTTATTTATCTCTACGTTACTGAAACTTTGCATACTTTGACCAACATCTCTCCATTTCCCCCACCCCTCATCAATGGCAACCACCATTCTACTTTCTGCTTTTATAAGTTTGACATTTTAAGATTCAGTATATGAGTGAGATAGTGCAGTATATGTCTTTCTATGTCTGACTTATTTCACCTGGCATAATGACCTTCAGTTTCATTTGTGTTGTTTTAGACAGAAAGATTTCTTTCTTAAGGTTGAATTTTATTCTATTTTTTAAATTCTTATTCTATTGTATATATAACATTTTCTGTATCCACTCATCCACTATTGGACACTTAGATTTTATCCCAATCTTTGGTATTGTGACTAATGCTGAAATGAACATAAGGGAGCAGATATCTCTTTGATACTGATTTTATTTTCTTTGGATATCTACCTAGAATTAGCGTTGCTGTATCGTATGGTAGTTTCATTTAAAATTTTAAAAATTGTTTATGTTTTAGAAAGCAGGATTTATTAAGAGGACAGAAAAACTCTCACAGTGGGAGGGGACCCAAGGGAGTTGCCCTGTTTTTAATTTTTAAAGGAGCCTTCATACTGTTTTCTATAATGGCTGTACCAACTTACATTCCCACCTATAGTATACAAGGGTCCCCTTTTCTCTACGTCCTCTCCAATGCTTGTTATCTTTAGTCATTTTGAAATAGCCATCCTAATAAGACCTAATCAAAACCATATCTCCTAATCAAAACCATATCTCATTGTGGTTTTGATTTGCACTTCTCTGGTGGTAATAATGTTGAGCATCTTTTCATATACCTATTGGCCATTTGTATGACTTTTGAGAAATGTCTGTTGAGGTACTTAGACCATTTTAAAATTGGGTTATTTATTTTCTTTCTTTCTTTTTTGCTATTAAATTATTTGAGTTCCTTATATGTTTTAGATAATAATATTTTCAAATGTCTCCTCCCATTCTATAGGTTGCCTTTTTACTCTACTGATTGTTTCCTTTGCTTTGCAGAAGTCTTGTAGTTTGACACAGTTTCACTTATTTTTGCAATCATTGCCTGTGCTTTTCGTGTCATACCCAAAACAAAAACCAAAAAACGATTGGTCAGACCAATGCTGAGTTTTTCCCTCATGTTTTCTTCTAAAAGTTTTAGGTTTCAGGTCCTACATTTATGTCTTTAACCTATGTTGAGTAGTTTTTGTATATGATATGACCTAAGAGTCTAATTTCCTTCTTCTGACTGTTAATACCCAGTTTTTCCAACACCAGGTACTGTGTTGGAAAATTAGTCTTTCTTCGTTGTGTGTTCTTGCCATTCTTGTTGAAGATCCGTTGCCTGTAAGTGTATGAGTTTATTTTGGGCTACTCTATTCTGTTTTATTTGTCTATATCTGGTTTTTATGCCAGTACCATACTGTTTTGCTTACTGTAGCCTTCTAATATATTTTGAAATCAGGAAGTGAAATGCCTCTAACTTCGTTTTGGTTCAAGATTGATTTGGCTATTTGGAATCATTTTTGGTTCCATATGAATTTTGGGAATGACTTTTTTCTTTCTGTAAAGAATGCCATTGGAGTGTTGATAGGAGTTACATTGAATCTGCATGGATCACTCTGGGTAGTATGGACCCATTTAATTCTTCCAATCCATGAACACAGGATGCCTTTCAATCTATCTTTGCTTCATTTCCTTCATTAATGTTTTACAATTTTTAGTATGCAAGTCTTTTTTTTTTTTTTGAGTAGGAGTCTCACTCTGTTGCCCAGACTGGAGTGCAGTGGCCGCTCCCGGCCACCGCAGCCTCGACCTGCTGGGCTCCGGCAACCCTTCCGCCTCAGCCTTCCGAGTAGCCGGAATTACAGGCGCGCGCTACCACGCCTGGCTGATTTTTTGATTTATTGTAGAGATGAGGTCTCGCCAAGTTGCCCAGGCAGGTCTCGAACCCGCGGGCTCAGGCAATCCACTCACCTCAGCCTCCCAAAGGTGCGGGATTACAGGCTGAGTCACTGAGCCCGGCTAGTATGCAAAGTCTTTATCCTTTTTTTGTTGAGTTTCTTTCTAAGTACTTATTCTTTTTGTTGTTATTGTGAATGGGATTGCTTTCTTAATTTCCTTTTCAGGTAGTTCATTGTGTACAGAAATATAACTGATCTTTGTGTGTTGATTTTGTATTCTGCAACTTTACTGAATTTTTAAGTCAGTTCTGATAGCTTTTTTGGTGAGTCTTCAGGGTTTTCTACATATATCATCATGTCATTTGCAAACAGATAAAAAAAATTTCGTTCTTCATTTCTGATTTGGATGCCTCTGATTTATTTTTCTTGTCTAATTGCCCTGTTAGGACTCTAGTACTATGTTGAATAGAAGTGGTGAGAGTGGGCATTTTTGCCTTGTACCAGATCTTAGAAGGAATGCTTTCAGTTTTTCTGCATTGATTATGATATTAGTGTGGGCTTTTATTGTGTTGAGGTAAGTTCCTCTATACCTATTTTGTTGATAGCTTTAAGCATGAATGATGTTAGACTTTTGTCAAATACTTTTAATATATATCTAGATGATTATGTGGATTTTTTCTTTCATTCTGTTAATGAGTATATTACATTGGTTTGTGTATGTTGAATCATCCTTACATTCCAGGGTTAAATCCCACTTGGTCATGGTGTATAACTCTTTTGATGTACTGTTGAGTTCAATGTGGTAGTATTTTTTTTTTTTTTTTTTTTTGAGTTGGAGTCTCACTGTGTCACCCAGACTGGAGTGCAGTGGCCGATCCCAGCCACCGCAGCCTCAACCTGCTGGGCTCCGGAGATCCTTCCGCCTCAGCCTTCCAAGTAGCTGGAACTACAGGCACGCGCTACCACGCCCGGCTAATTTTTTGATTTATTGTAGAGATGAGGTCTCGCCAAGTTGCCCAGGCAGGTCTCGAACCTGCGGGCTCAGGCAATCCACTCACCTCAGCCTCCCAAGGCACGGGATTACAGGCTGAGCCACCCAGCCCGGCTTGTGTGGTAGTATTTTACTGCGTTAAAAAAAAATTATGTTCGATATTGGCTTGTAGTTTTCTTTTCTTGTGGTGTCTTTATCTGACTGTGATATTAGGGTAATGCTAGCCTCACAATATGAGTTTGAAAGTATTTCCTCTTTTTTTGAAAGATTTTAATAAGAACTGGTATCAATTCTTCTTTGAATGTTTGGCAGAATTGAACTGTGAAGCCATTTGATCCTGGGCTTTTCTTTGTTGATTTTTGATTACCGATTCAATCTCTATTATTGGTCTGTGTCCTAGTCCATTTTTATGTTGATATAAAGGAGCGCCTGAGCCTGGGTAATTTATAAAGAAAAGAGGTTTATTTGGTTCACAGACTGTACAAAAAGGATGGTGCCAGCATTTGGTTCTGGTGAGGGCCTCAGGCTACTTACAATCATGGCAGAAAATGGAGGGGGACTGACTTGTATAGAGAACATATGGAAAGAGAGGAAGCAAGAGAGATCAAGAGGGGAGGAGCCAGGCTTTTTTTTTTAACAACTGGCTTTCACTGGAACTAACAGAATGAGAATTCACTCACCACCCGCTCTCACTCCACACACTATCACAGGGAGGGCATTAATCTACTCATGAAGAATACACCCTTATGACACATTAGGTCCCATCTCCAACTTTGGGGATCAAATTTCAGCATGAGATTTGGAGGGGACAGACTTCCAAACTATAGCAGTCTGTTTAGATTTTCCATTTCTTCTTGACTCAGTTTTGGTAGGTGGTAAAACATTATACACTTCTAGATTATCTCATTTGTTGGCATATAATTGTTCATAATAATCCCTGATGGTCTTCTTTATTTCTGAGATAGCCTTTGTAATGCCTCCTTTTACATTTCTGATTTTACTTATTTGTGTCATCTCTCTTTTTTTCTTAGTCTTCCTAAGGGTTTGTCAGTTTTGTTTATTTTTTCAAAAGACTTACTCAGTTTTGTTCATTTCATCTACTGTTTTTCTGTTCTCTGACTTATTTCTGCTCTAATCTTTATTATTTCATTTCTTCTGCCAACTTTGGGCTTAGTTTACTCTTTTTCTAGTTCCTTGAGGTAAAAAGTGGGTTGTTTATTTGAGATCTTTCTTCTTCTTTCAAATGTAGGCATTTATTCCTATAAATGTTCAGCTTATAACTGATTTCAAGCAATTTATAAGTTTTGCTATGTTGTATTTTTGTTTGTCTTGAGATATTTTCAAAATTTCCTTTTGATTTCCTCTTTGACACAATAGTTCTTCAAATGTGTGTCATTTAGTTTTCACATATTTTAAAAATTTTCTAATTTTCTCACTGCTATTGATTTCAAGTTTCACCCCACTGTGGTCAGAAAAGAATGATTTATATCTTCTAGAATTTTTAAAAGTTTCTTTTGTGATCTAACATGTTATCTATCTTGGAGAATGTCCATGTGCACTTGTGAAGAATATATATTCTTTTCTACTGTTGAGTAGAAACTTCTTTTGGTTTATACTGCTATTCAGTTCTAATTCCTTATTGATTTTCTGTCTGGATAGCATTATAGAGAGGAGGATATTGATGTCTCTGACTATTATTGTATTGCTGTCTATTTCTCCCTTTTAGATCTGTCAATGTTTGCTTTATATATCAAGGTGCTTTGATGTTGGGTACACGTGTACTTATAATGATCATGTCTTCTTGTTGAAATGACCCTTTTATCATTGTATGAGAATATTCTTTTTCTCTTGTGACAGTTTTTGACTTTGTCTATTTTATCTGATATAAGCATAGCTACCCTGTTCTTTTTTTGTTACCGTTTGTGTGGAATATCTTTTCCTATTCTTTTGCTTTCAGTCTATGTGTGTCCTTAAAGTTAAAGTGAATCTCTTGTAGATAGCATATTGTTGGATCTTGTTTTTTAAATCCATTCAACCATTTTATGTCTTTTGTTTGGATAATTTAAAGTAATTATTGACAGGCAAGAACTTACTCTTACCATTCGTTGCTTTGTTTTCTGGACTTATTTATAGTTTCTTTGTTCCTTTCTTCCCTCTTGCTGTCTTTCATTATGATTTGTTGATTTTTTTTGTACTGGTGTACTTTGATTCCTTTCTCTTTTGTGTATCTACTACAGGTTTTTTATTTTTCCTTGTGGTTACCAGGAGGCTTACATTAACATCTTATAGTTATAAGAGTCTATTTTAAACTGATTACAACTTAACTTCAATTGCGTACAAAACTCTGCATTTTTTACTTCTGCTCTTAAAATAATTTTCCTTTAAAAAGGTATGTTTTCTCATAGCAAAAACATGAAATGAATTTTTCAGAAAATTATACATATGTTCCTTTTTCCCTTCATAAATGGAATTTTATGTATACTGTCTTTTGGTTACAATATATCTTGGACATGGTGTTCTGTCAGCACATACAACTCCATCTCATTTTGAGAAACTGTTTTGAGCAGTGGAAAAAGCATCCTGATATGTGTATTGCATCAAATGGAGAGTACTTTAAAGGTGACTGAAGTTTAAACATATAAGAATAAATGTACAATTCTTTTTTTGAGTTGGAGTCTTACTCTGTTGCCCAGGCTGGAGTACAGTGGCATGCGCATGGCCACCCTAGCTAGGCTCAGGCGATCTTTCTGCCTCAGCCTTCCAAGTAGCCAGAAGTACAGGTGTGTGCTACTACACCCAGCTAATTTTTTTGATTTATTATAGAGATGAGGTCTTGCCAAGTTGCCCATGCTGTTCTTGAATCTGTGGGCTCAGGCAATCCCCTCACCTTGTCCTCCCAAAGTGCTGGGATTACGGACTTGAGCCACCACGCCCAGCCCACGATTTTTTAAATAAGTAAATTCTGGGGCTTGTTTTGCCCTCTCCCTTGTAAATCATTGGTATAGATTACTGGAAGCGAAATTTTCAGATTCATGGCATGAATGCTTAAAAATTAATCAATATCACCAAATAGCCCTGTCAAGTGGTTTTATCAATTTATAGTCTCATCTACTGTCCATCAGAGGATGTATTTTCACTTATACCCTGTTCTATACTGGTGTTATTAAATATTTTTGCCACTTTGACACTTAATAATACTTTGTTATTGGTTGAATTACTTTCAGCATGAGTAAGCTGGATGGAGAATCTTTTCCTATATTGAATGATCATGTATATTTTTCTGTTTACCTTTTACTTCTTTTTTTTTTTTTTTTGAGTTGAGGTCTCACTCTGTCACCCAGACTGGAGTGCAGTGGCCGCTCCTGGTAACCGCAGCCTCGACCTGCCAGGCTCCCGCGATCCTTCTGTTCAGCTTTCCAAGTAGCTGGAACTACAGGCGCGCGCTACCACGCCCGGCTAATTTTTGATTTATTGTAGAGATGAGGTCTCACTGCCCAGGTGGGTCTCGAACTCGCGGGCTCAGGCAATCCACTCACCTCAGTCTCCCAAAGGCGTGGGATTACAGGCTGAGCCACAGAGCCCGGCGGTCCTTTTACTTCTTAATTTGCCAAAACTTTTTTTGTTTATGAATGACATCAATCATTTGTCATGTGTAATACAAATCTCTCCTCCACTGTGCAACTTTTTCTTTTAGCTTTGTTCACAGTCTATCGTTTTTTCCTATACAGAAGCTATTTATTTTTAGCCAAAACTTTTTTCCTTTATTGGTTGTTGTTTTATGTAATATTTAATCATTCTCCATTCTAAGAAATTGTAATAATTTACAAAATTATTGTCTGGTGAATGCGACTTTCTCTCAATTCTCCTAAATTTTTGCTGTGTATCCAAGGGGATAGTTTGGGAGGAGGCGTGAAGGGAATGTGACTTCACCTGGCTAGGGACAGTCCTATTTACTGAACCTCAGGGTTTCCAGGACTCCTTCTCAGCTGCTTTCTTGAGGCTCCAGGAGAGAATAAAACAGTCAAGTCATCCCATAATGCCTTTGAACCAATGGTCCCTTGTGCCATGGCACCTGTGTGTGTAAGTTAAGTCTTGATGATGCCAGGAAGCTTTCCCTGCTCCCTTTTGCCTTTAATCAGGAACCCCTGAACCTCTGGGTCTGTCATATCCATATCTTGTAGTTTTGACCTGAATTATAGAAGCAGACAATTTTAGAGCTGGGAGAAACCTTAGAGATCATCTATGTCCGTGCCAATTTTATAGTCGAGGAAAGAGAAGCAGAGTTCAAGGACGTATTGACAGTAACTAGCAGACGAGAGACCTTTCTGTGCCCAGCCATCCCCCGCACAGCCCCCTCCTCCCTTTTTGTCTTCTGGGCGAGTTGGTCAATTGCCCTGAAGGCTCCCTGAGGAGGATCTGTGCCTCATGCATCTGTGTCACCTGAAATCATTAGACAGAACTGGACATGCAGTGGTGCTTTATAAACCTCTGTCTATGGGTCAGTGGGAACGCTGGGGTCCTGGGTGAGCGCTGAGGTCCAAAGAGGTTCTGCAGCCTGTGTACTGTGTTCACTGTCAGTGGGGCCCGAACGCCCATTTTAGATTTGGGTTTGAGGTTTGAGCCTGACTTGGGGACAGGAGGGTGGAAGGCCTCGGAATCCTCTGAAATGTAATGAATGGTGTGGGTGGGAGTGGAGGTCACTCTTACAGGGAAGTGAGGAGAGGTACTACCAGCCTTTCCTGCTCACCACTGGCTCTGCTGGTGAGGTGGGCAGGAGCTAACCTAAGGCCAAGGGCAGGTAGACCTGCAGTCCTCACTGGTCTCTTCCACCAGCACAGAAAACAGAGTGTGAGGCGCATCCAGGAAGCATAGGAGAGGCATGGAGGTGGCCCTGTCCTCTGGGGCTCCAGGCTGTCCACCCTTCCCCCCCGTGTCGAAGAGGATAAGCTGCCAGAGACACTGAAGACAAACAGGTTAATAGCAACGGACAGAAGTGGGAATTGATTAATAGGTTATTTTAGAGGGGGTTTTAGGTGCTTAAATGGGGATTACAGACTTGCATGATAATCTGTTTGAACAGGAAGCAAAGTGGAAGAGACAATTAGAAAAAGCAAAATACAAGCTCATCCTGGGGCTTTGTTCTTCCAAGGGTGACACATCAGGACACAGGCTCTTGAAAACTCCCACATGTCAGGGTGAAGGGTCAGAAGGACAGGAAAAGGAGTTGGAGCTGATGCCCCAAGAGCAGCTTCTGATGCCTCACAATGCAACACTCTACTGACCCACCTAGCGTTTGGCTTATTGACTTTTAATTACAGTTACGAAGCATGCTCAATCTCCAGACCCCAGGCGTGAAGCATATAGAATCACTCACGGTTAAAAAATAGCCACTGGAGTCTGACTGACATCAAATCCTGCTGACGGCCGGATGTGGCATCTGCTGGGTCTGGAGTTTGATCGGGTGCGACAAGGTGACTCACCTGTGCATCCATAAGACCAGGTGCTCCAGGTTGATATGACTGTGACCTCTGCCTGCCCTTCCAGGGACCCCCCCCACATACCCTTCTCCTGCACAGGTATGAGTGTGAACCCTAACTTGCCCCAGTGGCAAGCTCTGCGGGGAGGGCTCCTGGGACCATTCAGCCTGGGAAGCCCGGGTGGTCCAGTCTTGGCATGGTTCCTGGTCCTTCTCGTGAGATCAGCATGGGGACAGGTCATGCTAAGGTCAGGCTGACCCTCATCCTTCTCTGTGGCTTCCATGTTTGTAGATCTGGGAGAAGATGCTATGTCCACTGGGATTGCTCAACTGGGCTGCTGTAAGCCTGGGTGCCCCCCACCTCCGGCCCCAGTCCACAGAGGAAGCTCATATGCAATGAGAGAGATTAGGTTAACCAGAAGGGAAACCAGTGTGTGTGTGTGTGTGTGTGTGTGTGTGTGTGTGTGTGTGTGTCTGTGTGTGTGTGTCTGTGTGTGTGTGTGTGTGTGTGTGTGTGTGTGTGTGTGAGAGAGAGAGAGAGACAGAGAGAGAGACAGAGAGAGAGAGAGAGAGAGAGAGAGAGAGAGAGAGAGAGAGAGAGACAAAGAGAGAGAGAGAGAGAGAGAGAGAGAGAGAGAGAGAGAGAGAATCTAAGGACAGCTCTATTCCTGAACTTTTTATGAGTGAATACCAATGAACTTCCTTTGATGAATCTGGGTGAGGAAGGTTTCTGTCACTTCCTCCCTAAGTATTTTCACCTCTCCACCATATATCTGAGAGCTGGCTGGAGGGCCTTGTCTCCATGGTTGGCCCAAACTCTTGTCTGGGGCTTCTGCACTCCCCACCTTACTGGTTCCCATTGGGAAATTTTTTCTCATTGAGGAATGAGTTGAGCTCAACGCCTTCCTCCACCCCCTTCCCTGAGAGACTCCGAGGTGCTGTTGGGTCCAACCAGCACATCCCCCCTACAGTAGACATATGTTCTCTCTGCAGCTTCTCTCTGTGGGGTGACACGCCCAGATTGACGCGAGCCCAGAGTGTCTCCAGTTGGTGGGCCCGGCCTGGTGGCATTGACAATGACTCTGACCCGGGCCCCACTGGCAAGTTCTGCAGGGAGGGCTTCCGAAACCACACTCAGCTTGGGGGAGCCCAGGTGGTCCAGTCTCGGCATTACCCCTGGGTGCTGTGCTCATGACTTTTCCAGGGTGTTTGAGAAAACATCTCTCAGGACTCTGGAGGCCACAGAGATGCCACTCTAGGACCCAGTGGCTGCTGTAAGGTGACACCAGCATGGACCAGACAGCTCCTTCAGGAGCAAGTCTCCTTGAGGAACATCGTGGATGGTCTCTGAAGCAGCATTAGGAAATACAGCTGAGCAACTCCTGACTGGGCCCAAACTTGGGTACCTCAGGACTTGGTAAAACCGTCCCATTTCTCTTTCTTTCCCACCTCCCCCTGGAGATTCAGGCGTGTTTAGACTCATGTGTTCCAAGGAATAGCATTAGCTTCCTGACCTTCTCACTTAGAGGTGTGACTTGGCCACAAATGACCCTGGGTTATGAACAGGTGGAAGGAATGCAGGCCAAGGTCAGGGGCCTCAAATGAGGGCCACAGAGACCATGAATATGACTTTCACTGTAGAGACACCAACAACCACACCCGTCCCCACCCCTGCCCTCTGGGAAAATTCGGAGCAGAATCATCCAAGATGACGAGGAGATCTGACTCTCCTGCCCATTCCCAGCTTCCTTCCAATTCCTCTGGTTTCTAGAAACAGCATCTTCTTCTCTCTACCTCGGTCTCTTCACCCTAATTTGTACGCCATCCTACCTGACGTAGTCCTGAATGGTAGAAAACTCATCTATACTGAACCAAGGCTGTTCATGCTTTTCAATATTAAATTCTGTTCAGAATATTAAATAATTTCCTCTTCAGTGATCCCAGTAAATTTAATTAGCTCTTGTTCTCCCGATAGAGTTGTCTCTTGGTTGTTGAAATGTTGCATTCACGAGGAAGGCGGCTCACATTCCTGTGGTATGTGAGGCTGGCCTGTCTCCTGGCAGCCTCTATGGTTGCAGGCATGGCAGGGCATTCTTTGGGGGTGGGCAACAGCAAGGGTCTTTAGGGGTTTGCTGAGTACCCTCCCTCAGGGTGCCGGGCAAGGGAAAGTTTATATAGGACCCTCCTGGACCCCGAAGAGCTGGTATCCTTCCCCCATATGGCAGCACACAGAGAGGGTGGCTCACCCTGCCAGTGTCCTGGAACTAGACCAGTGAAAATGGGTCCCAGTTCATTTCATCATCTCCTGCCACCAACTCTCGGAAAGAGTAGTAAAATCAGCCCTGGGGAGAGAACTTCCAGGGCACAGAAACCCATTCCTAAGACCTGAGGCAACGGGAAGAAATCTCCTTAGCATCCCAAGGAAACAAAAAAAGTTCAACATAGTGAGAAATGGCCCATGTAGTCAGCCTTGGTTCATCCCTCTTTTGCCCCACATTGGAAGCTGAGAGTAAGTAGATGCCCAGCCTCCTGGTCTGGGAGATCCTAGCCTCTGAAAGGCAGGCGGACACACTACTGGAGAGTCTGTCCTCCTGACATTGGCTTGTGAATTCACATCCGGGTCCTCAGGAAGTCTACCAGGTAGGCCCCATCATGTTGAATGGCAGAGCAACCCGTTTTCTTCCTAGAAGTACCCTTACTGCCCGTGTCTCATTTTTGCCCCTGGGGGCATTCAAAGAGTGTTTAGATACACATGTCCTGAGTTTCTTAAAATGGTCAAGGCTCATGTGGTGAACTGAAGACTTGAGGGTTCCTTCCCCACTGATGCCATGGTTCTCAGCCAGGGTGCACATTGGAGCTGCCTGGGAAGGTTTAAACATCCTGGCGTAAGCCCCACCCAGAGGCTCGGACCTTCAAGTTACAAACACTCAAAGATGCAAGCATACATTCACCTGTTCAATTTCCTATCGCTGATAATCTTTCAATGCTACCACCTCCCACCTGCTCTCCCTCCTCCAATCAGTAACGCTTCATGCCTGTTCACTTGCTGCCAGCCCCTGTATGCCAGTTGTTGTATTGTATTCTACTACTTTACTTTTCAAGGTACTGTACTGTAAGAGTTAACATGTGACTGGGCTCGGTGACTCAACCTTAATCCCAGCATTTTGGGAGACCAAGGCGAGTGAATTGTCTGAGTCTGCGGGTTTGAGACCAGCCCGGGCAACTTGGCAAGACCTCGTCTCTACAATAAATAAAAAATCAGCCGAATGCAGTAGCGCATGCCTGTAGTTCTGGCTACTTGGAAGGCTGAGGTGGAAGGCTCGCCAGAGTCTAGCAGGTCGATGCTGGGGTGGCCTTGAGTGTGCCACTGCAATCCAGCCTGGGTGATGGAGTGAGACTCCAACTCAAAAAAAAGATATAGCATATTTTCTTTATTTTTTGTGTTCACTTGTTTTTTATGTATTATTTGTGCAAACATTACTATAAACCTATTACAGCCGATTGTGTTTGTTAGGTACCTAGGCTAACTGTTGGACTTACAAACAAACTGGACTTATGAACACACTCTTGGAACAAAATTTGTTCTTATGTAGGGGACCTACAGTACTTGGTATGGGCTGTAGCTTGGACATCCAGATTTGAAAATCTCCTTGGTCAATCCAAATGCAAGAGCCTCTAGTATAAGTGATAAAAGAGAGAGCACTTGCTTTGGGGTCTGACTGGAGTCTGGCTTCCTAGCACCCACCTGGCTGGGAAGTTATAGAAAGAACGGGGCCTCCATCTTGGTGGTGGGGGGTCTTTCTTGCTCTTCTAGATCGCTTGCTCTGGGGAAGCCCGCTGCCATATGCCAAGCAAGCTCTGTGGTTCTGGGTTATTTAGACTCTCAGAGACTCAGTTTCTTTATCTGTAAACTGGGAGCAATAACACTGACCCCATGGTGTTATTTGAGGGCTAATTGAGAAAATACAAGCAAGCTGCCCAGCTCATAAGAAAGATTTAAGAGATATTACTTACTTCCCTCTGTTCCTCTCCTGAGCCATGAGCCTTAAAATTACTTATTTTGGGATGATAAAACTTCTAGGACGTTGGTTCAAATAATAATTAATCTGGGTGGGGCCTTATCCTAAGAACCTCCAAGTGGAAGCTTAGAAATGTGTCTCTACAATGGTCCATCTGCTCCAAGCGCATATGGAGAACCTATCACATTCAGATACCAACAAATCAGTTTAAACTTGAATCTGGAAAGGGCTGTCGAGAGGCAGGATTGTGCAACATGGTACTGACATTCCTCCCAGAATAACTAAAGCTTCCTCTTGGTCACTCTTTTAAAAAAAAGTAGTTAATATGTTTTATTTATTTATTGACTTACTGTAGAGATGAGGTCTTGCCAAGTTGCCCAGGCTGATCTCGAATCCATGGGCTCAGGCAATCCTCTCACCTCGGTCTCCCAAAGTGCTGGGATTATAGGCATGAGCCACTGCATCGGCCTCTCTTGGTCACTCTTAAGCAACACGTTTGAGACTGACCGCAGATCAACAAACAAAAACAACAGCACCAACAACAAACCTCCTTGACTGGGCAATGATTTGTTTACACAATCAGTGCTGCAACGTGAATGAAGGTGCTACATACCTGGTCCACCATGTTTCCCTAAGGCGCTGATTCTTGGTCAAAGACCTGAGACTCTACGGGGTTCTCAAGCATCCTGAGAACCCTGCAGGCGGACCCCACATTGGTCAGGAGAGGTCTTATAGTCTTCCTTCCCCTAGGAGCTGCCACATAGGAGGATAAACGAATCCTATACCATTTCTATTTGAACTGTAAAAATACTCCTTATATTTTTTCTGATTACAAATACAATTCAAGTCCAATGTAGATAATTTAGAATATACGATACAATTCAAAAAAGAAAATACAAAGTTACCATCGTCCACTTACAGAGAGGAAATCGCTGCCAGTCCTGGAAGGGTGTCCTTCCAGCCTGCTTTGGAAGCCTGAGTGTATAGGGATTGTGTTGAACATTCTGTTTTGCATATCTTTTTACTCGATGGTTTATAAACTCTTTGCAATGGCATTCAACATTCTTCTACAATAGGGTTTTTAATGAGTGCACAAATTATTTACCAAGCACCCTGGTGTTGAACATTTAGTTTCTTTTCAATCTTTTGATGTTATAAGCAATGGTGCAAATATGCTAGTACATAAATCTTTCGAGATAAATCTCTGTGTTTGTTCCTGAGTTTCTCCTTAGGGTAAATTCCTATAAGTGGAATTGCCGAGTTAAAGGTTAAACACATTTTGAAAGCTTTTGATCCGAGTGCCAATCTGCCCTCCAGAAAGATTATGCTGACTTCAATCCCACCAGCAAGCGAATGAGGGGGTCATTTCCCAGCACCCCCAGAAGCACTTGGTGTAATCAGTATTTTAAACATCTGGCAGATGGCAAAAAATGGAAGTGAGTTTTTGTTTTGATTTGTGTTGCTTTGGTGACTGGTAGGGTTTCACATTCTCCCCATTTGGCATCATTTTTCAGTCTTCTTTTGTGAGTGGCCTCTTCAAATCCCTGCCTGTTGGGGTGTCATCTAGCATGTGGTGTGCATCGTCTTTGGTATTTAAAGATGGACTTGGGGGTGAGGATAACCATGTTAACATGTGGGATTCTGGACGACAATATTGAGAGAGGACAGCAGAGCCTTGCCTTGGGTGGAGTATTCCTTCTTGTTTTTCTCAGAGCACTTACAAGGTGGCCTTGTCATTCGGTTGTTTACCCATCTGTCTCTCCAACTCCACAACCGGCGCCTGGGGGCAGGATTGGATCTTGTCTAGGCCTGTGAACTTACTGCCTGACCTAGAGCCGGGCACTTAGACTGTGTCAAAGAATATTTGTCGAATCAATGAATGAATGAAGACCCTGCACAAGCTGCTACTTTCTTTGGGCAAATGGCAAGATCTTTCACAAAGGCAGCTGAGGATTGTTCCTTTGTCTTCATGTGACACTCCTAGAAGTTCCCCTTGTATTGATGGGGGCAGTGGTCAGGTCAAGGAGACAAGGACAGAGTGACAGTCCTGTTCAAAAGGAACTGGTGCTTTGAAGCAAAAAAAAAGGAGCAAGTTGCATTTTATCTATGTCTCATCAAAAACAAAAAGCACGCTGGTGGAGGGGACAGGGAGTGGCAGCTTAATGGGGACAGGGTTTTCTCTTGGGATGATGGAAATGCTTTGGAACAAGATAGAGGTGACAGTTGCACAACATGGTGAATGTATTGAGTGCCACTGAATTGCACACTTTACATGGCCAGCTCCATGTTATATAAATTCCACCTCAATTTAATAAAACAAAACAAATCTGCAGGGCTTTCCTTGCTGGTCCCTGTTCCTGTCCCTTCAGAGTCTGGTCTGTGGCATGTCAAGAAAGAAAAGGACTCTGTCCACGTGTGGTGAAGCAAGGATTGCACCCATGTACCTAGCTCTTAATTTGCTGTGCTAGCCCTGAGGTCCCGGATCAAAAGTGGGATCCAAGAGTCTGGAAGAGTCTGTGAAGGGGGAAAGCCAGTTGGTTTGTAGGTAGCTGAGCAGAAGGTGCATCAGAGCCAGGTGTGGTTTGTCATCCCTAGGCCTGTCCTTGACCCACTGGCCAAGCATAGGTCAGTGCACCTGTCCCTTTGGAGTGGGGGATCTTGAACAGAGAAGGGGGAGTTGCACCTGCAGGGGCTTCTAAAGGCTTAAGCAACCCTTTTCTCTGTGGTCTGGGATGCTGTGAGCCCCTTGAGCCGGGAAGCAAGCCTGATTGCAGGCTCTGTCCCTTAGTCAGAGAGAAACAGTCCAGGAGGAGGGTGATGGGGGCCCAACCAGAGTGAAGGAATCTGGGGGGATGGAGGGCTCCTCTTCAGACCTTGCACTTTTTTTTTTTGAGTTGGAGTCTCACTCTGTCGCCCAGACTGGAGTGCAGTGGCCGTTCCCGGCCACCGCAGCCTCGAGCCGCTGGGCTCCGGCGATCCTTCCACCTCAGCCTTCCAAGTAGCTGGAACTACAGGCGCGCACTACCATGCCCCGCTAATTTTTTGATTTATTGCAGAGATGAGGTCTTGCCAAGTTGCCCCGGCGAGTCTTGAACCCACGGGCTCAGGCAATTCACTCACCTCGGCCTCCCAAGGTGCGGGATTACAGGCTGAGACACTGAGCCCCGCTGACTTTGCACTTTTGCAGTTTGAGGACATCAGCCTCACCTCCCTCCCTCCTCAACCTCCTTCTCTTGTCCTGGCTAGGTGAGATTTGTAAGGTCAGAGGGGAGAGAAACTAGCAACCTGGCAGAGGAGGTAGAAGAGCTATTTTAGAGAAGAATGAGCTGCCCAGAGTAGGGGGTAGAGAAAGGACAGTCACCTTGAGCAACACGTACCCTCACTTTTCTTCTGCCACCCCCAGCTTCCTACGCAGTTGTTCCCTGCAGGGTAGAAGCAGGAAGAGGCTTTGCAGAAGGTGCTGAGCTGGCTAGGTCTTCTTGGAGAGGCACTGGCCACCATTCTTTGACTTGTCTTGGGCAGCCAAAAGCTGTTTCAGATAGAATCATAAGTCTCCATCCTGGAGATGGGCCTGCGGGTTAATAGGGTCTGTCCCCTTAGCAGAGGAGAAGACAGAGCCCTGTCCCCATCTCTCTCTCCCAGGTCCTTGCCCCAGCCTAAGTCCCAGCTTAGACCCTATTCCACATTACTGGGGAAGCTGTCTTCCGATTTCTCCAGCGCCATGGGACCTGGGGCTGACCCAGGCAGGGGCCAGGCTGGAAACTCAAAGGGGTGGGACAGCTATCTTGAAGATGCACCCGGGAGAGGGAGATGATGGCACAAATCACCTGGGAGCCCAGGACCTTTTGCTGCTATTGCTAGGACAGGATAGCAGACCCAACTCTGCAAAGAGGTGTTTCCTGGACGAGAAAGACCCAGGTCTACTGGGTGGGGATATGAGTCCCCAGTCTTGTTAACATCTCTGTGAATGATCCTGGACAAGTCAGATAATCATTTGAGCCTCAGGTTTTGTTTCTTTCTTTGTTTTATCAGTAAAATGTCAAAATTAATACCTGCCCAGCCTGTCTGCTCAAAATTAATACCTGCCCAGCACTGAGGTTCAGTGCTGACTTAAAATGGAAATCTTTTATTTTTATTTATTTTAATTTTTGTTGTAGCAGAAATGAGGTTGTCCAGGGTGCCAGGTTGGTTTCAAACACCTGGTCTCAAGCAATTCTCTCGCCTCAGTCTCCCAAAGTACTGGGATTATAGGTGTGAGCCACCACGTCCAGCCAGGAAGTGTTGTTTTTGTCAGGATATAAACAGGACAGAGCATGTTGGAGACCCCAAGAATGGGACCGTCGGTGAGAGAGAAGTTAATTTTCTCTGAAGTGACCATCCAGAGGCACGTAGCTGAACCCCAGGAGGTCGCTGGAGGCCCAGGTGCCTTCTTTCCTGGAGTTTCCCACCTCTAGGGTGTTGACCCACATGCTCCACCCAAGAAGGCTCACATACCATCATGTTCCAAACCTCCAGTAGAGGAAGAATGAGATAGGTGGGGGCATCCCCTTCAGTGCATGACCTGGGAGCTGCAGATATCACTTCTGTTGGCCAGAGCGTTGTCACAAGATCTCACCTAGGCTGGGAGGTGAAGCCTGTATCTTGGACAATGAGGTGCTCAGCTAAATACGAGGGGTCCTGTTATTGTAGGAGGAAGGAGAATAGATGTAGAGCTGTGAGACTCCTTGTCACCGATGGAATGATGATGATGATTTTCATATCGAACAAACCCTGGGGCCACCAGGAGTCTATTCCATCCCTGGCAGTAGGGGTGCATGCTTGGCTGGTCCACAGAGACAGGGCTGTGGGATTGGGTATCCAGCCTTGGAGGGGGAAGGGTTGCTTTCCCCCTTTCTTTTTCCAATAAACAATGAGAACTAGACAGGACATGCTGCTGTGGGCAGGGCGGGATGAGGTGAGAGTGGAA